>CM057456.1:398767500-400205000 GCA_016271365.2 Neoceratodus forsteri
GGCACTTAAAATTATGAAGACCAACAAAGCCCGGGCCAGATTTAATTCCTGCAGAGGCATTCTTGGCTAATGCTTCTGCCTGGACTGATCTGTTGCTTATTATATTTAATCATATCTTGAAGAATTCTTATCTCCACCAGCTTGGCGAGGAGCAATTATTGTGCCCATCCATAAGAAGGAAATTGCCATGACCCAGCTATGTACAGTCCAATAAGCTTGCTTGATGTGTCTTTAAAACTCTTGTTTAAAATCATATTAGATAAACTATTGATTGATTTAGAGAGGTGGGAGGCATTAGCAAGTTTCAAACAAGTTTTAGAGCAGATTGTAATACTAATGATAACTGCTATATATACTCTCACTTAGTAGAAAAGTATGTTTACCTCGTAAACAAAATATTTATGCACTATCGTTGACTTTAAATCAACCTTTGACACTGTAAATAGGGGTATATTGTGGAAGATTATGGCTGACAAACACATAGATAACCAACTTATATATATAATTAGAAGACTGTATGAAAATACACGGGCCAAAGTTAGATATGGTGCAAATGGCCAGTTAACTAAGCCAATAAACACTTACAGAGGAGTGAAACAGCGTTGCGTCTTAGCACTGACCCTTTTCTCTATGTATATTGTCACTTTATAAGGAAACATGAGATAATTGATGCAGACTGACCAATAATTTTGAACCAAAATGCTCCATCTTAGCTTTTGCTGATGATATTATATTGTTTTCTCAACTAGAAAAGGGTTTCTAAAACAGATTGATTACTTAGATAAAACAACCAAAGAATTGGATCTCCAGATAAATTATTTATTGAATTTTGATGACCGGTAGGCCCACTGGGCCCGGAGGTCCCTTTTAGGGGCGACCAGATATCCATCTTTGGGAAAGGTAGAGCAAAAGGTTCCTGGAAGTCGGGACTCGTGAAACTAAAACATAGCCTCATACTATGTTTATTTGTGTCTAACAATGACCCCAAAGGGTATTTGGAATAAGCATGTTGCAAGATTACTCACTAGGGGTGGGCAAAAGTTGTGAATTTTGCTTTTGCTGAATTTCTGCGAAAATTTGAAAATTTTGTGGAATTTTTGAATTTCTGCCATTGGTGAGATAGGAATCTTCCAAATGTACATGGCTGATTTTGTTGTGTTCCACGGAATTGTTTGGCTGAACTGGGAAAAATACACATGAACTGCAGAATAACTGTTCTGATGAATTTTTTCTGCAGTTTGATAAATTATTCTGCAGTTCATGTAATTGTTCTGCAGTTCAAATCAATTCTGTGGACTTTTTTCTCCACAGTTTAATAGAATAAGCCACAATGTATTAATTTATTTCACCTTTCTAAGTCAGAATTTCCTCAAATGTTGTTAATTTGATTTCCTGACTTTTGCGTGAAGCAAAAATCCATCTTTTGCGGAAATTTACCACCAGAAGTTTTTTTCACATGCCAGTAATACTCACCCAGGCAAAACAAAACTGCCTTGGCATTGGAAAATTTAATTTTGCCTATGGAGGATTATCTATTAAACCAATGATGTTAGCAATTAGGGCAAAGTACATAGCCCAAACCATATATGTAGCTGAAATATAGGATTTGAAAAAGAGAGAGCTTAAGCTTTCTATAGATAAAATATTAAGGAAAACACTATTAGTCCCAGATTCATTCCTGCCTCATATTTTGGGGCTGAATTGGGCTTGATAATATAGAAGCTGTATTAGATACTAAAAAAATAACTTTTAGCTTAAGCTAACTAGACAGTCATCTGACAAATTTTGAAAATATGTTTATTAGAGAAACAAAATTGGAAGAATATTGGCTATTATAAATTACCATGACTTAATACTTTTTTATTTTTAACCAGGAGAGACACACTAAGCTGAGAGCTTGTTTACAGGTGCGACATGGGAGCACAAGGAGTTAAGTGACTTGCTCAGGGACACACAGTATGCAAGTGAGGGCTGTTCGATTCAAACCCAGGTCTTCCAGTTTGCAGCTCAGAGCCTTAAACCACTGTGCTATACTGACTTCTTTACAGAGTATACAATGCTGGAAAGATATAAACTAAATGTTCTGAGAAAATATGTAGTAGCTAATATTACCTTAAACCTACAGTACACAAAGTTTATTAGCAAAACAGTTAAAGATTACTGGGTCAGCATTGACAAAGAAACAATTAAAATGTCTAGGTTCTCCCCATGGGTTGCTAATAACAATGAGGATGATTTCAAATTACAGTTTTACTTGGATATTTTGGTAGATCCTAAACTAAGAACTGCCTTATTGAGCTACAGATTTGAAACCATTGATAGCAATATATTACATAAAGGATACAGCAAGGATAAAAATCTTTCAGATGATTGTGACCATAAAGTGGGTGGCCCTGAAAATCTTATCCATGTAGTACTGTATGTTTGTGTCCATGGTATAATAGACCAAGATTATCACTCTTTAAAATGATTCTCAATGTTGATAACCCAGGTCAATTATTAATTGATAATATAACATTGGAACATGTGAAAATTTTGGTATATAACAAGGATGAATTGTCAGTGAAAGCTTTAGCTGTTTTTTTCACACAATTTCTTGAATTAAGAAGAATATTTATTTTTATCATGTCACTGTTTTTTCTCCCCTGCTGCGGCCCCCCATCCGACTGACCCCCAGCCCCATCCCCAGAATTACCGGCCTTACCTGCCTGGCCTGGGAGCAGCGCCTGCAGGGGTTGGTCTTCAACCTGCCAACCAGCATTTTCCTGGCCATTTGGTGTAGTAGTTTGATCCACTGCCTCTGCAGCTGGTGGACCCAGGTTTGAGACTGGGTGTGGGAGAATTATTTTTTCTTCATTCCTCTATTTATGCTCCCCTGAGGTTGATTATTTTTTAAGTTGAGGGGTTGTGGGTGGCTTGCCCCTGCAAAGGGGTTACAGGGATGTAGCCCTCCACATAAAATTGTTTTGCTTGCCGTCATTGAGGAGTAAGCGACCATCGCTGTTCGAAGGTCAGTGTAATGTTGATTGCTCTTTTATGTTGGGTGCTTTTGTTTACTTATTTATTTAATTTAAACATTTGTTGACTGGGATAGGCACACTAAGCTGAGGTTCATTTCAGGTGCGACCTGGGAGAAGGGAATAGGAAGACATACAATTGTTACAAAAGACATCAGTTACAACAGTAGTTTGAAAATAAACAGATCCAACAGAGTTTTAAATCATTTGGAATCATTAGACAAAAGACATTAGTCACAGCAGTAATTCAATATTAACAGAAAATGGCAAACTTGAAAATATTTCCAGACATGAGACAGCTGGGAAAACCTGATTCACAAAAATAAGTGCAGCATGGACTAAGTCTTGTAAGTGCTGTGGAGTGGAGATAGATCACCTGGGATAGGGAGGTGGTAGGAGGCATAGTTGTGTCTTGCAAGCAAGGTAAGAGGAGGAGCTTCTAATAGAAGGGCAAGTTTGTTCCACAAACTGGGGAGCCAATAGGAGAAAGCAGCTTTGCCAGATGACCAGGATGGGTGAGGTATATGAAAAGATCTTTCATTTCTGTGTCCCAGTAGATAAGGGGTGTCTGAGGCCAGGAAGAGACTGTCCTCCAGGTAGGAGCGTAGCATGTTGAACCAATATTTAGATATAAGGTTGAGAAAGTGGATATAATACATCTGGGACAGTCGGGTTATTCCTAGGAGGGAGTATAGATCACAGTGATGAGTTCTACAGAGTGAGTTGGTAGCGAAGCAGCAAAAAGAGTTTAGGAGGGTGCCTAGCCTGGATAGGGTGGTTTCTGAGGCAGGGCAGTAGACCAAATCCACGTAATCAAAAATGGGGAGGATCATTTAGTTATGATTTGATGTCTGGCAGGAAGTGGGAGTGAGTCTCTGCGCCGGTATAGCATACCAAGTTTGGAGCATAATTTAGAGATGGTTCCATCTATGTGAGGCAAGAAAGATAAGTAGGGGTCTAGCCAAACTCCCAGGTACTTGTATTTACTGACCCGGTCAGAGGGATACCATCCAGGAAGCTGATGGGGAAGGGGATCTGCTAAGTTTCTGCACTGTGCCAAATAGCATGGACACAGTTTTGGAA
This sequence comes from Neoceratodus forsteri, assembly GCA_016271365.2. NCBI lineage: Eukaryota > Metazoa > Chordata > Ceratodontiformes > Ceratodontidae > Neoceratodus > Neoceratodus forsteri. The sequence continues at coordinate 398,771,601 of CM057456.1, forward strand.
GTGTTTAATTTTAATTGTTTTAATCTGAAGCAGTGTTGAATATTGTTGAAATCACATTGGAGGATAGTTTGATGTTCTTGTATAGATGGGCCTGCGGTAAAGGATACTGTCATCCGCATACATGTGAATGGTGGATTTTGTGCAGGAGGAGGGAGGTCATTTATGAAGAGGAGAAGTAGATGGGACCAAAGACAGATCCTTGTGGAACGCCTGATAGGATGGGGGTGGGGGATAAGATGTCAGTGATTCTGACAGACTGTAACCTGTTGGAGAGGTAGGAATTGAACCACTGTATGGTGGTAGGAGCAAGGCCTGCTGCTTCAAGTTTTGACAGGAGAAGGGGTGGGATATGGAATCAAAAGCCTTGTCCAGGCCAACAAAAACTGCGGCAGTAAGGAGGTCTTGGTCAGTGGTAGTGTGGATGTGGTTTGTGACATGCAAGAGAGAGGAGATGGTGGAATACTGTTTCCTGAAACCTGACGGGTTGGGAGATACCAGGTTGTTTGTAGTCAGATATTCTGCCAACCTGAAGTGTGCCAGGGTTTCCTGTAGCCAAGAGTAGGGAGGATGAAGACTGGCTTATAATTGCCAGACTTAGAGTGGTCCCCACCATTGTAATGGGGAATAACTGAGGCAGATTTCCAGGCCTGAGGGACCGAGCCTGAGGAGAGAAGGTTTAGTTGATGGGTGAGAGGCTTTGTAATTGCAGCTGCAGAGATCTGCAGGAGTTTGCAGTCGATCCATCCTGGGCTGGATTTGATAGTATTTAATAAGCGGAAGGCTGTGAGGACTTCGTGTTCTGAGACAGGTGAGAATTTGAAATTGTTGTGACAGGGAGGTAGAGGGGGACAGTGGATTGCGGTGGGGGCCATGCAGCATGGCCAAGATGTGAAAAATTTGTTAAGGGTATCAGCAATGCTGATAGGGTCAGTTATAGGCTGACCATGTTGCATGATAGCAGGGAACTGGATTGTGATGGTGGGTCTAGAAATGAGTGTACAACATTCCAGAAATTGGAGCAATGGTATGAGTCAGTTGTGACGAAGAAGGCGTCTGCATTAAGTCTGTCTTATGGTCTTTGTGCATGCGTTGTGGAGGGTGTTGTCAGCTTTCCTATTTTTAGGGTTAGGAGGGATTTGAAAGCAGACCAGGCTTTGTCTCTGGCCTTGCATAAGGCAAGAATGGGTGCAGAGATCCATTTATGGTGGCACTTTTTACCCTGAGCTTTTTGATGGGCATGGGAGTCCCAGATATTTGTGAGTGTGAGCAGGAAGCTATAGAGGGCAACATCGACGTTCAGGGCTGAGTACACCTGGTGTCAGTCAGCGTAACTAAAGCTGGTATGCAGGGATTCAATGTCCAAGGTGTTTAGGAGTGTATATTAATGTTCTTGGGAGCAGACTTGGACAGGTGAGATTTTCTGATGCGTTATGTAATGCAGTGATCACTTAGTGCATTTGCAAGAACACCAGATGAAGTTACCCTTTGCAGATGTGATGTGAGGATCCAGTAAATTAGAGATTGGTTTTGTGAGTGGGGTTGTAGCAAGTGGGTTTATTGAGCAGTTGAGTAAGGTTAAGGGACTCTATTTTGGAAATGTGGGTCTCTGAGGAGGGGTGAGCCAGTCCAGATTGAAATCACCTAGCAAAACCAGTTCCCCTTTGGTGGTCAGGTCAGGAAAGGTAGCTAGGTGGAGACAAGGGATTCATGATGAGGTGAGGAATAAAGCACCCCAATAAATAAAGGGAGAGAGGCAGGTAGGGTGAGTTGGGCCAGAAGGACTTTTGTGTTTATTCTTTGTGGTCGATGCAGTTAAAACTTACCGTTATTACATAAAATCTTTTTAGGCTTTCTTTTGGATTTTCTCTGCCCCTGGAGTGTTTCTTTGGACAGTACAGCAGATTTTGAATTGCACTGCTGGTATTAAAGTAAACATTGATGATACCATTTATTGGAGCTCTAGGGCCCTATATTCAGTCCAGCTAGACTGTGTTGCACACGTGACTGTACTGCTCAGCAAATCGTCAGGAGTAAACAAATAGGGAATATTCAGACATTGTGTAATCCAGACTGAATATCACAACAACGTGCAGTGGAGCAGGATCATGACATGCACAAATGGCCAAGCCTGAATATGAGATAACCTGCACAATGCAATGCACCATGCAAATTTATTTATATAATTACTGTGACCCCTTTACCAACCTGTTTCAGGTTCTCCAAAATGCTGTAATAACCCGAAATCATGTTATTATGGTGTGTTTCTTAAAATTTCCTCTCACTAGCAGTGTCATTCTCTGTAGCATGCCACGTTATTGGCCCTTCGTCCTCTGTGGGTGGGCCAAAATATCAAAAATATGGCGGCATCCCTTCGCGATGGACAGACTAGTCCTTGAAGTAATCCTAGACCAGCTACAGTAGTAATTTTATCAATTATCTGGTTAATCCTGCCTTTTGGGAAAACAATTTAAAAAAGCTATCTGGTTGATTCTGCCATTGTCGCCAGCTTCTGTCAGCTTCTGACCTGGCATGCTCTCAAGCAGCTGTTGTTGGCGCTGGTCGGGCTTCGCCCAACCCTGTGCACTCAAATATGACTGCTTTCTCACAGTCAGCAGTATTATTTCTCTTAACAAAGAAAGAAAGAAAGTTTCCCTAGTGCAGAGTGAGAGAGAGTGTGTGTGTGTGTCTGTGTGTGTGTTTGTGTGTGAGGTGTGTGTGTGAGATAGTGTCTGTGAGACAGTGTGTGTGTCTGTAAATTGGGGACAGACTCTGCACCAATAATTATAAAAATAAAAAATAAGCAACTGTGTGTAACCCCCTGCAAATGGGGGTTCCCAAAAAGTCTTCAGGAGCTTGCTTGAATGCTCCGAGCCTGAATGGTGTCCTGCGTTAAGCCATTTATCTGTGAGTGCTTTTAAAGCCTCTGTACTGTCTCTTTAAGAGCTGTCTGCTTGCAGACATAATTAGTTTGTATGGGGACTGTGTGTTTCTCTGCTTGAGTCCCACTCGAACTGCTGCCAATTCACTCCATTTTTCCAGTTGCTAAGAGTGCAAAGGGAGCCTATTTGAAAGATGTAACTGTTTGCCAGAAATCATTTAGGGTAATAATGAAAATACAGTTTGTCTAACTTGCTTTCCTTTGTAGTCTGAATTATTTTGCCTAGCCCTCCATTCTAGTTTTGAACTGCTGAACTGGACCAATCAGTGTTGGGGATCTTTTAAAGTGGAGCCTGCTGCTGGCAAATCAGAACTTGGACTCTTAAGCTGAGCCAGCCACAAGAGGATTATTGGGCAGTGACTCTGGGAAATGTAGTTTTGACCTCGGCACCTTTTTCCACCAACAGGGGAGTTTATTGAGTGACAGCCAAACCAACCAAGAACTGGGAGGAACTCAAAGGAAGTGTCCGGTTTTGTCTACTGGAGTTTTTTTTAGCTCTCACAGTGAAGGAAGGAGCCCTGTGATCCTCGGTGCGTAGTTTAGTCAGGTAAAGCGCGTAAGGCCCTCAAGTTTCGTCTGCAGCTTGTGCAAGTGCTTGTTTGGACTGAATCTGACCTGTGAAGAGAATCAAGGAGATCTGAAGAGTAGAAACCAGACTCACCCTGTAGAAGACTGGAGAAATTGCTGAATCGCGCTCGGTCTGTCAGGAACTGAATCTGCTGTGTGTTCTCCGGGTATTGTGCAGTAATTGCGATTGGGATAGAGAAGCAGCCTGCCTGGTATAGTACTTTCCTTTTACATATAAATGTGTAGTGCTTGTGGGGACTACGTTTCAAATCCCTATACAGTGAATTGAGTGCATGAAGATGGAAGTAAACCCCAGCTTAATCCAGACTACATCCATTTGCTCCAAACTGCATTGGGGTCCAGTCACAAGGACCTTGCCCACATGGTCTGTTCCTCCTGGCAATCCAGGACAACCTACCTCCATTCACTTTTCAGTATTGGGCTGTGAATGCAAGCAGGGTAGCTCCTGCCATAAGTTTATTCGAATTGCAAGTGTATTATCTAATTCTTTTGTTTTTTTCTTCTTCATGAACTGAGCCAACTGACTTTGGATTACAATTTCGGTATTGTGCATGCATTTTCCATCTTCAGGACCCCAACCAGCTGCACCAAATAGGCTAGCCTCTTATTGCCTGGGTACCCAGTAAGAGTGACATTGGGAAATTTGGGATTCTGAAAATGTGCACAGTACTGTGATTATTAATGCTTTTAAACTAATTAACTTGATTTCCCGTCCTTGTTATATCCCCTAAATAAATCAGATCTGTTTGTTTCAGCAAAGTTACACTGCCTGAGGTATTTGTTTATGTTAAAGTATTGTACTGTGGTTTTGCACTGTATCATCTTGTTTTACAGGAGTCCCCAGAGTCACGCGACTGAACCAGTCCTGGGGATAAGTGTATACTGTGAAGGTAATTCTGATATATTGTGTGGCCACTAGTGGGAAGAAAGGGGTGTTGCAGTGTCCCAGAGGCTGTGACCAAGTTAGTTTAACTATTGCAAACCCTAACCTCTGGGTGGAGGCACTCGCCATTAGACCTAGGCCCCTCAACCTGTTAGTAGTTAGTCAGGCAGGGGTAGTAGCCTTTGGGATAGTGCCATCTAGGGGTTACATCTTGGATTAGCGTCCTCTAGTGGCCACATTTACGAATTACTGTTAAAAATAAATGGATATCCCAACAAGCGGATGTACACCAGTTGGTGAAGTGGTGTACTGGGCAGGAGATTGACCCCAAAATGCCATACTTGTCTTAGATATCCTACTGGGTACCAATCTGGACACTGTAGAGGGAGTACTCTCAAGGCTGAATGTTTACGAGACCCTGTGGTGGGGGCGACAGGCTGATTTGCTCACCCAAACTTTCATGGCCCTAATAGAGTGTAAGGATCCTGTAGACAGTTCTAAAGTGCCACAGACTATTACCCCAGGGGAAGCTCTCACTGCCTGGAAGTGATAACCAAGGACAGTAAAGACCTGAGGGGGATACCCCCCACTATCTAAAACTTTGAGGAGAAATTTGCTAAATTGTTGCTGGAGGAGGGAAAAACTGTGGAGGATTTAAAGAAACTATTATTGCCACCTGGGGCGTTCCTCCCCAACACCCCCCCCTCCAGCACCCTTTATTGCCCCTCCTTCTGTGCCAGTGCTAGCCCCTATGTTTGTACCTGCCTTTAGTCATGACTCTTACCACAAACTCAAAGTATTCTCTGACATCACCCTACTCCAAATGGGAGGTCGATCTGGAAACCTGGATAGACTCTCTACCCTTGTGGTACAAGATTGGCAATGCTCTGAAGCAGAAAAAGGGTCCACATGAGGAGGCCTCCAGGAAATCCCACTTAGCTTGAGCTTTTGCTCCTAAGGGTCTCTGGACCCTCATGCCAAATCGAAGAGTACCTAATTGCCCTTGAAAATGTGTTTGGGGCACCACTAGTGTTGAGGCCTTGAAATGGAAGATCAAAGATGTTAGACAACAGCTGGGGAGTTGTTATCTGCCTATATGGATCGATTAGAGGAATCTTGCAAACCATTTTTCGAAAGGGGTCTGGACCTCTAGTGAAGTGGACCTGGTAAAACTGGATCATATACTCTGCTCTTCCGGCACTCTAGCTGGGTGTTGCTCAAATTACAACTGCATCAAAGGAAAGCTAGTCCCTTACCTTTCCATGTGTTGATGAAGGAGGTATGGGAAGTTGAGGAGGAGGAAGGTTTTCAGAGCCCTGTGCAGTTGTAGCTGCTACATGCCCTGCTTCAGGTGCGGGGTCGACAATGATGGTCAGGAATCACCAAAATCACATGATGGAACCCGAGACCCAAAGGTCAGCCAAGGGGGCCCAGTCAGAAAGGGATGGCTACCGATGTTCTGCCATGGGATGAACTGCTGAGAGAGTGCAGGAAATAAAAACAGTCTCTTTATGAGGGCCGCTCCTGCAAGTACAGGCCCGACCTCATCCGACTGCATCTGCTATGGGGTGGGGGTACCCACCCATGCATCTCCTACTGACAACAGCCCACAACTCGATGTCTTGACCATGGAAGTGGGGAAATTGATGAGATGTCTCCAAATGCTTATCATGCCGCAGAGCGGAGATGGCACCAAGGTTTCCAGTTAGTAGTACCCCGCCCTGGCTCCCAGTGTGACGCCTCGGCCAGCTCAAAATCCAGAAAGTATGTTTTGTTATAATTGTGGGAAGGATGGGCACATGAACAGAGAATGCCGGACCCCAAAAGACACAGACAAAGTTGTATATAGGCTACAAGGAGAGCTTGGAGAACAAATCAGTGGTTAAGAGGTACACGAAATGATTCAGTGAGGGCCCCAAAATGCTAACTCACGTCCTTTTGTGGCAAGGTCAGTTGCCCAGGCCCCCTCACCGCCTCTCCAGACTGGTCCAGAATAGTGGGTCTCTCCATGGAGACCACTGTAAAGGTGAATGTAGTGTCTACAAGAGCTGTATTAGACAGTGGCTCCCAAGTGACAATTATGTTCCAGGATTGGTATCAGAAGCATTTGTCAGACGTACCCTTACAACCATTAGAAAGACTGCATGTATGAGAGTTAAGTGAGAAGGCCTACCCCTATTCGGGTATATCTGAATTTGGCTGTATTTCCCCACATCAGTGGCTGGAGTGGCCTAACAAGTAGAGACCCTAGCCTAGTGTGTCCCCCACTGGACTGTATGATGGTGTCCCTTTGTTGATTGGAACAAATGCTCATATGTTTGGATGGCTGGCACAGTTGTGTTATGAAAACAGGGTCAAGGACTAGTAGAGCATTAAGAATCCCGACTTTAATTAAGAAGGCCTATGAGGCACAGAGATGCTGAAAAGTAGAACCAGAGGAACTGGTGAATTGTCTGGAAGGATCCTGAGTCTCTGATCCTGGTGCCAAATGCCCAGTGTACCTTACAGGAGAGGTCCATATCAGAAAGGATGCTAAGAATAAAATATTAATGTTGGATGCACCAGGCAATGGAAAATTGACGGAGGGACTGCTGGTCAAGCCTAGTATTTTGCCTGTTAGAGCCCATGCTTATGCCAGAAGGGTGATGGTTCAAGTTCATAATGTGTCTGACAGAGATTCGAGTAAATAGAGGTTGCACCCTGGCTAATGTGCATTGTGCAGACACTGCAGTGCTACCCAGCAGCAAGAGTTCGGAAGAATGACAAGTAACGCCAGACTTGTTTGATTTCGGTGACTCCCCCTGCTAGCTGAATGGAAAGTGAGGATCAGTGAGAAGCTTGCCCAGAGAGACCAGGTGTTTTCTTTAAAGGAATGGGACATAGGATGCGCCAAGGAGCTGAGCACCCTATCCGCTGCATGATGAAAGACCATTTCATGAGAGGTCTCGGCCTGGCACCTGCTGACATAGATTATGTGAGACGGCATCTGCAAGAGATGTTATCTGCTGGTGTAATACAAGAATCCAGAAGCCCTATGCTTCCCTCATTGTGGTAGTGAGAAAAAGAATGGGACAGTAAGAATGTGCGTGATTATCACACCTTGAACCGCGGACTATCCCTGATCAGTATACAATGCCCAGCATCCAGGATGCTTTGGACTGCCTGAACAGTAGCAAGTGGTTCTCTGTGCTGGATCTTCACAGTGGGTACTACCAGATCCCGTAGGCCCCAGAGGACCATGAGAAGACAGCCTTTATCTGTCCGCTTGGTTTCTATGAATTCATGAGGATGCCTCAAGGGATTTCAGGCACCCCAACCACTTTTCAATGATTGATGGAGTGTGCAGTGGGGACATGAACTTACTAGAGTGCCTGGTATACCTAGATGATGTTATTGTGTTTGCCAGCTCACTGGAGGAACATGAGCAGATTATTCAAGGTATTGGACCGACTGGAAGACTTTGGCCTTAAACTGTCCATTGATAAGTGTCAATTCTTTCAAACATCAGTAAAGTATGTATATGGGACACATAGTATCCACTGAGGGAATAGAGACCGACCAAAGTAAAGTTGAGGCCTTGACCACCTGGCCACAGCCAAAAATCTAAAAGAACTGCAAAGATTCCTGGGATTCTGTGGTTATTATCGGTGTTTCATCAAGGGCTATTCAAGAGTGATCCGCCCTTTACTTAACCTTACTCAAGGGTATTCCCCAACCCACAAAAAATACAAAAGTCAGCATCCCCGAGACTGAAAGAATGTATTTTCATTCAAGTGAAGTATTTGGGGCCCGCAGGACTCCTGATTGTGAGACTGATTTTCATGAGATCATATCAACTCACCCACGCCTCCAGTGCTGGCCTATGCCGATCCAAGAAAACCTTATGTCCTGCACACTGATGCTAGCTTGCAAGGGTTGGGGCTGTGTTGTACCAAGAGCATGAGAATGGCCTGAGACCAGTGGCCTTGCCAGTAGAAGCCTGACCCCATCCGAAAAGAACTATCCTGTACATAAGTTAGAGTTCCTAGCTTTGAAGTGGGCTATTGTTGACCAATTCCATGAGCATTTGTATGGGGCTAAGATACTAGTAAAACTGACAATAATCTTTTGACCTATGTGCAGACTTCAGCTAAGTTGGATGCCACTGGCCATAGGTGGCTTTCTGCATTATCTACATACGACTATGCTGTTGAATACAGAGCAGGCCTGAACCACATAGATGCTGATGCTCTCTTGTGGAGGCCTGTTCTCCAGAATGATTGGGTCAGACTGTCAGAACCTGATATTTGAGCACTCTGCCAGAAGTTTGACAGGGAGGAACAAATGTCCACGGACGAGTGGACTGTATGGTGGATTGTTTGGGACACTCTGAGAATTGCATACCTGCTGCTTATTGCCACTTTTCTGCAATAGACATTGGTGCACTGCCTCAGCTGGACAATGACAGTATTCAGCAGGCTCAATCCCGCGATCCCATGATCAAATCAGCTTTAGAAGCCTCTATGCAGGAAAAGATGTGTCCAAATTACGCTCCACTGATTTGAGAACTGCATTGTTATACAAAGAAGGTCCTAAGTTGAAACTGATCAATAGACTGTTATACAGAGAAACAGTAGACAGGGGGACAAGTAGACAAACAACAACTAGTGCTGCCCACTGCCTTTCGAGACTCAGTGCTGAGGTCCTTGCACAACCGCATGGGGCACCTTGGTATAGACAGAACACTTGACTTGGTGAGATCCAGATTCTATTGGCCTAAGATGGGAGCTGATGTGGAGCAACACATTCAAACTTGTAGTCGATGCTTACAGAGGAAAGCTTTGCTCCCAGAGGGCTGCCCCCTTGTTAACATCACCACTAGTGCACCCATGGAGCTGGTCTGTATTGATTTTCTGAGTTTGAGTCAGATCAAAGAAATATTAGTAATGTGCTGGTGGTCACTGACCATTTACAAGATATACCAAGCTTTCCCACCAAAGACCAGAAAGCATCCATCTGGCCAAAGTACTTGTAGAAAACTTTTGTTCACTATGGGGCTCCACAAAGAATCCATTCTGATCAAAGGAGAGACTTTGAGAGTCATCTGATCAAAGAGATGCTTTCTCTGTGGGAGACGAAGTCCAGAACCACCCTTACCACCCTAGGGGACCCACAGCCTGAATGTTTCAACTGCACTTTGCTAGATATGCTAGGCACCCTACACCCAAAGGACAAGTCTTGATGGAGCCAACAAATTAGCACCCTGGTACATGCTTATAACTGCACCAAAGTGATGCCACTGGGTTCTCTCCCTACCCCTAATGTTTGGAAGAGAAGCTCGACTGCCGGTAGATGTGTATTTTGGGGTCTCTCCTGATGGGGTTCAAGCTGACAACTATTTACAGTATGTGCAAAGTTAAAGGCCCAGCTAAATCATGCATACCAACTGGCTCAAACCATGGCTGCCAAAAGAAATCTAGCCAACAAAGAAAGGTATGATAAAAGGTGAAAGCACAGGAACTCCAGGAGGGAGATCGGGTATTGCTAAGAAATCTGGGACTGCATGGCAAACACAAGATTGCTGACAGATGGCACCAATCTCCCTCACATTGTAGTGGGCAAACTAGATGATCTGCCAGTGTACAAAGTAAGGCCTGAGAATAGTTCAAAGATGAAAAAAATGCATAGAAATCATTTACTGCCCATTGGACAAATCTTGATTGAGTCTGAACCCCAGAAGATGCCCCTCTGGACCAGTGACAAGAGCTGCTGCTAAGAAAAATCAAGAAAGTCTGCACCTACAGAAGCTGAGTTAAAGTGTTCCCTCCACAAGTCTCAGTTGAGCATGACTGTCAGTCCATATCAGAAGAATGTGAGTGTGACTTTGAATACTACCCTTCTTAAGAACTGAGTCAATTGTTTGAGGCAATCCCTAGTCAATACTGGAGATGAAGCTGGGCCTTCTGGACTGTCTATGCCCCAGCTTCGTCCCTGGAGCCAATGCTCCCAGGAAGTGAAGTGCAAAGTATCAAGTCAGACGAAATGGAATCATTGTATGGTTGAATTGTTTGAGCTTTCAGGGGAGAAAATGATGGACTGGAACAGACTGGTGACTAGAATAAGAAGAGTATTTTGAGTGCCCTGATGGTCCACTGCCAGTGTCCAAAAGCTCTCCATGTCAGCCCAATGTTGTGGACTCAAAGATTGTAACTCCTGGAGCGAAAGTGCCCCAAGTTCTAGCCTCTCTACCCCCATGGAAACTCCTCTGACAAGTGAGGACAATGCTGAAAATGAGGCTCAGAGTGCAGAGACTGTAACAGTTCCCCTAGAAAGACAGGTCGAGCTGTAAAGCCTGTGGTGCACCTCAGTTATGATTCCCTAGGAAGCCTGTGGACTTGCCTCTCAATGTTGTCCATAAAGGAGTGTATGTGTCCCCGAGCTCATTCCCAAACTGACCATCAGTGCTAACTCCAAGTTACTTGTGTTGCCCTCTAGGTATGGTGCCCCTGCCCCATCCAGCCCCAAGGTAGCTGATAGGAAGGGGCCCTCTCTTCAGGTTTCATGTACAAGAGGTAATAACCTGAGTTATGGTACAATGTGTGTGTAATACTGTGTAAAGTGATGTACTGCAAAGTTTCAGAAATGTGTTTCTGGTAAAGTGATATATTGACTGATGATTACATGTATGAGCCTAATGTGATCCTGATGCAAATGGATATGGTTGCAATTGAAACTTATAGAGGTACTTGCTTGACGTGGACGCCAAGCTTTTTCCAGGCGGAAGGGTGTAACCCCCACAAATGGGGGTTCCCAAAAGTCTTCCAGGAGCTTACTTGAATGCTCCAAACCTAAATGGTGTTTGGCATTTAAGCCATGTATCTGTGAGTGCTTTTAGAGCCTCTGGTACTGTCTCTTTAAGAGCTGTTGCTTGCAGACATAATTAGTTTGTATGGGGACTGTGTTTCTCTACTTGAGTCCCACTCGAGCTGCTGCAATTCACTCCATTTTGCAGTCACTAAGAGTGCAAAGGAACCTATCTGAAAGATGTAACTGTTTACCAGAAATTATTTAGAGTAATAATGAAAATACAGTTTGTCTGACTTGCTTTCTTTGTAGTCTGAATTGTTTTGCCTAGCCCTCCATTCTAGTTTTGAACTGCTGAACTGGACCAATCAGCATGGGGGATCTTTTAAAGTGGAGCCTGCTGCTGGCAAATCAGAACTTGGACTCTTAAGCTGAGCCAGCCACAAGAGGATTGTATGGGCAGTGACTCTGGGAAATGTAGTTTTGACCTTGGTGCCTTTTCCACCAACAGGGGAGTTTGTGAGTGACAGCCAAACCAGCCAAGACTCAAAGGAAGTGTCTGGTTTTGTCTAATGGAGTTTTTTTTAGCTCTAGCTGTGAAGCGGGAAGGAGCCCTGTGCTCCTTCGGTCGCATGATTTTAGTCGGGAAACGTGTGTAAGGCCCCAAGTTTCGGTCTGAAGCTTGTGCAAGTGCTTGTTTGGACTGAATCTGACCTGTGAAGAGAATCAAGGAGATCTGAAGAGTACAAACCAGGCTCACCTATAGAAGACTGGAGAAATTGCTGAATTGTGCTTGGTCTGTCAGGAACTGAATCTGCTGTGTGTTCTCCGGGTATTGTGCAGTAATTGTGATTGGGATAGAGAAGCAGCCTGCCTGGTATAGTACTTTCCTTTACATATAAATGTGTGTAGTGCTTGTGGGGACTCGTGTTTCAAATCCCTATACAGTGAATTGAGTGCATGAAGCTGGAAGTAACCCTAGCTTAATTCAGACTACATCCATTTGCTCCAAACTGCATTGGGGTCCAGTCACAAGGACCTTGCCCACATGGTCTGTTCCTCCTGGCAATCCAGGACAACTTACCTCCTATTCACTTTTCAGTCTTGGGCTGTGAGTGCAAGCAGGGTAGCTCCCTGCCACTGGTTTATCAATTGCAAGTATGTCATCTAATTGTTTTTTTTTCTTCTTCACGAACTGAGCCAACCGGTTCCAGATTACAATTTGGGTATTGTGCATGCATTTTCCATCTTCAGGGCCCCAACTAGCTGCACCAAATAGGCTAGCCTCTTATTGCCTGGGTACCCAGTAAGAGTGACATTTGGGAAATTTGGGATTCTGAAATATGTGCACAGTACTGTGGTTATTAATGCGTTTAAACTAATTAACCTGATTTCCCCTGTCCTTGTTATATCCCCTAAATAAATCAGAACTGTTTGTTTCAGCAAAGTTACACTGCCTGAGGTATTCGTTTATGTTAAAGTATTGTACTGTGGTATTTGCACTGTATCATCTTGTATTACAGGAGTCCCAGAGTCACGCTGACCGAACCAGTCCTGGGGGTAAGTGTATACTGTGAAGGTAATTCTGATATATTGTGTGGGCCACTAGTGGAAGAAAGGGGGTTGCAGTGTCCCAGAGGGCTGTGACCAAGTTAGTTTAACTATTGCAAACCCTGACCTCTGGGTGGAGGTACTCGCCATTAGACCTAGGCCCTCAACGGTTAGTAGTTAGGCAGGCAGGGTAGTAGCCCTTGGGATAGCACCATCTAGTGAATTTATGTGTGTTATGGATGTTTTTACACACCTCAGGGTGTGATGACCTCATAAACCTCATGAGCTTCGCTCTAGAGGTTTATGGTCATCACACCTCTGGGTGTAAAACAAATCCATAACACACAGTTGCCTATCTATTATTCTCATTTATTTATTTATTTGGTAACCATAGGTACAATGGTCCCCAGGGACCATTTTAGGTATGACCCAGGCTATAAAGATAGCACATATGGTAAAACAAGAGGTGCATCATAACTTGAGCAATACAGACATACAGTGTTTGAGAATTAAATACACAAATACTGTACACGAAGGTCCAACAATACTTTAAGCAATACAGACATACAGTACTTGAGAATAGAATACACAACCGTTTAGCAAAACAATGCACAGGTGTAAAACAGAAGACAAATAATGGTGTGTCATTTATAAAGTTCAACAAGCAATTGCAGAGGTAAAATAATGTGTAGTGGCAGCAAATAGCAGGTAGAAATTAGTCATATGGGAGGTTGGTTAGCCAGGAGCACCAAGGAATGACACAGGACATGGCAGGAACGTTAGCAAACAATGTACCAAAGGTGAAAATAAACAACACTCACCTATTTACATATATAAGGAGCTAAAAAGTCACGGGCCACATCTAAAAGCTGGATTGGGGTGGGAAAACAAAAGAGGAGTAAAATGTCCATGTGAGCTATTGGGCCCCAGAAGCCAGTTACCCCAGTCCAAAAACAGGGCCCAGCCATCCTGCCTCTAGTCGCCCTCCTCTGACTGTGGGAATATGCCTCCCAGCCTATCAAAGTTGGTGGACCGCCCAGCCAAGTCTCTGATGTCAGAATGGACATCTGCAATGCTTCTACAGAGGCGCGTAGTAGCCTTACTTGCCCCTGGTACCTGAGATTGACCAAAAAAAACACTAAGTAAGCAGCATGGTGAAACAGGAAACAACAGATGAAGTGCTCTGTGCACAACACTGTGAAAGCTGCATACCACACAGACCACCATGCCATGACATGTGGCCTATGACAAGTGGAGACACAGCTGTGAATGTGGCATGTAACTCAGGTTAGTGTACCAAGGGCAAAAGCACCACACAGGGGTGTACTGAACACTTTGTGCAGGACAACAAGGCCACTGAGGGACAGCCTGTGGTACAATGCAGTGCAGGCCATATAGATGGCCAGTGGTACCCCAGCAGGGACAGTCCTGGCACTGCGACCTTATGCAGGGAGATTACCCGCACTGACAATGCATAGGACAGCACACAGGGCCACACCTGTGTGCAGTACATCAGACTGTACAGGACACAATGACAATCCACTGCATGACTGTCACCATGGACTGGCATGCATGACATCCACCGATGGCTGGCAGCAACAGGGCTGATGTTGGGTCATGGTAGATATGGTAGTCCACAAGGACCTGTGCTGAAGGGGTCCTGCACTGCTGGTTGTGACATCCCCAGTAGCACACATGGGAAGCTGAGTGAGTGCAGTGCAGTGGAGAATGGTGGCACCATCCATGTGGGAGGTCCAGGCACAGAACATTGATGCCCACAGTGGCAAGGGCCACCTGGCAGCAGCTGCAGTGGTGTATGCTACTGTCCCAATGAAAACACGGTGGCCATGCAGTGGCAGCCCTCACATGTAGCATAACACACAGGGTTGCATCAGAACTGCGGTGCACAGGACTACACAAGTGGCCATGCAGATGCACCCCAGTGTCCGTCACCATGCCAACTTGCTGCTGCCAGAGGGTCACGGGGAATTGGCCATCACATGGGCCTAGGTATGATGTCACCCCTGGGGATAGTACATACTGTGGTTCAGCAAGTTACAGGCTCGTGGTCAACCTGGGCTGCAGGACCACCACCTGGAGATGTGACACTGGGGACAACACAGTGGATCATAGAGGATCCTTACCCTGGGGACACATGGTAGTGGTGGGTGGCCGTATAGGGCCAGAAGCATAATGCGACATGCACCAGGTGGTATAGTCACAGTGACCTCACACAGCACAAGTCCATGCCACCACACACAGCCCCCACCCTAGCCCATGCTTTGGCATTCACCACCCTTCAGAGCCCACGAGAAGTCTGGCCCCATACAACAGAATGTGGAACAACGTGCATTGTGCCATGCCAAAAGACAGGTATTGATACTCATGTGGTGTTGTGGAGGATGGTTCCCATCTGTCAGGCTCCATCCTGGTACGTGCCCCCATGTCATCAGTCCTGGAATGGGCCCTGACTCCGATCCCCTTTGGCTGGCTGTGCATGCAACTGTGAACAAAAGGAAAAAGCATATCAGTACCCACCTGCAGATGCAGCCCTTGCCACCACACTGGCCTACTGACACTGTTGTATGTCTGCACAGTTGTATTTCGGGCCCAGCCCTGGTTCCCAATGGACATGTACTGTATATATGCGACCTGGACAGTTCCCCATTCACCATGTACATGGCCTGGACATGGTCAGTGGCATAGAATGCCCCACAGCATGGCTGCTGCATGTTGCATCACAGGGGCCAATGCACAGCCCCTCACCCTGCTACAGCCCCTCACTAATAGCAACCCACACCCACCATACACAACCACCACCAACAACGTGTGGGGTGCAGACCCGCACCCTGGGACACAGCACCCAGACTGGTGATGCATGCTACTGCACCCGCACATGTGGCCTGTGCACACAGACATGTAGTGGTGACAACAGACACAGTGGTCCACCCTGGACAGCACAACAGAGGCTGTTCATTGCTGCTACACAGTGCAACATATGGTGCATTGCATGTCTCTGGCCTGCTGCCCTTTGGGGCATGGAGGCCACCCTGTTTGAGGCCTCTGCAATGCTGCCTACCCACACATGGATCAGACATGTGTTGCATGGCCAGGACTGGCCCCTCTGTCCCTGTATGTCCCACAGTGGTGTTCATTACCTGCATTCATGCCCAGTGCTGCACCTGCTACAGGTGGGGTGGCATGTGATCTGGTGTGACCTAACCAGGGCCACTGTGAACACCTCTACCCCACCAAGTCCTGCCAGACTGGTAAAACATGTTAATGCACACAGTACTCACCTCTTGGTGGCAGCTGTCCACTGTGCACCACCTGCTGGAGCACTGCCAGGCATCTGGTCGACTACCGGGCCATGTCTTAGTACCAGTGATGACACTGGTCACTGGTAAATGCCTGGCCAATTCTACATCAAAGATGATGCCCCACCACCTCCTACAGTGCTGCACTGATCCTGCCCCTGAAGTTCTCTGAAATGCAAAGAAACCTGTCCTCCTGACCATGTACATAGCCACCAGGTAGACCAGTTAATCCCTGCTCCACCTGGTGTCATGCTGCCTGCTGCTGGGTCTATCTACCTACCTGCCATCATCACTGCTGCTCTTCCCATGGCTGTGCAGGGCTGATGAGGGTGGTGTGACACATGGGTGTGGCCTGAATAGTTAGCACAGTGCCGCTCTACTGTAGTGCAATAATATCGAGAAATACTGTGCAATGGCATCTTCAAATGTGGAGCCTCATATGCATAACATGTGACCAGGCATTTGAGCAGATGGACCCAATATTGCATGCACAGTTGCACCATGTAGTCATTGATATCATAGCATCACTATGATGTATGCCATATACCGCACAATCGTCATACTGTATGTGCCATTGTGATATTCAGAGCAGACATCAATGCACTGCACAGTGCACTAGTGCACAGCACAAAATCACAGTATTTGTCCAGCCTATTCAAATGGCTTTATTTCACAGTCGGAGCCCTAATAGCACATCAGCATGTCATTACTGGAATGTTTTCAAGGCATTTGCATGTGCAGGACTATGAAAGGGCCCACCAGCACCACCAGTCCACACAGGTGACTGAGAGGTACTACAGCCTTGAAGGTAAGTGTGCTGTGTGTATGTTTTGTGTCTGCCTGTGAATACTGTGCCCATTTATGTTTCAGGGCTGTGTCCATCTGTCTGCCCCCACAGCACCAGCTATGTCTGCTGCAAGATGCAGAAGGCCCACATTCACACAAGTGGAACTGAGGGTGCTAACAGAGGCCTATGTTGTGAGAAAGTGCATCTTAGCTCAATACAGAGGCACAGCCCAGAAGCATGAGCAGGCCAGGAAGGAGGTCAATTTTGCCACAGAAGTCAAACATACTAAGTTGTCAAATGGATTTCAAAGGCAAGGTATCATGTATTGGCTATATTGGTTGGCGATGAATGTAAAATGTTTGTGTTCCTATATGAACAATCTTTAATAAACATTAATAAAAATGCCATTCATTTCAAGGGGTATGCCCAACACTCTGACCCATGGATATCATCTCTTACAGACTCCTACCTCTGGCTCCCTAGCACTCAGGTAAGAGACTCTTGATTCATATCTATACTTGGTGGGTTGTCTGTAGCAACATGGCAGCACCTGCTACAGTGTGTGTGCATGGGGGACTGGCTGTGTGAGTGGGTGTTGAGTTATTGCTGCTTTTGTGTTTGCCCCTTAAGTCTGTTTGAATGGAAGCATTCACAATAATGCAGAGTAAATTGTAGGAGTACAAGCCAGAAAAAAGTAATTAAGTAGTTTTGTGGGTAAGCATGTATATTGGTGGTGGAAGAACTACATGTGTTTCCATTGGTATGTGTCTACAGTTCAGCTGTGCAGCTGAGATGAGAGGGACAAGAAAACTAAAAAGTGTATCAGTGGCTATAAGCATGTCACATGCATGCAGATGGATGCAAATTTCTATTGAAGTACAAGCAAGCCATATGTATGCAAGCAGTATAGCTAGTGGTTAAAAGCACTTAACTGCAAACTAGGAGTCCTGAAGACCTGGATCTGAATCTCATCAACTCCCACTTCTATACTGAGAGAGCCTGAGCAAGTCACTTAACTTTTATGTGTGCAGTTATCAGTGACCACTTGCTTTTTGCCGCATGCCACATGCATGCAGTCTGTTCCATTTTAACACAAAAATCAAGCTTTCCACACTTGCTTGTTGCACACGTGCCACAAGCATGCAGTCACTTCCAATTTATCATTTGAATCATGCTTGCAGCACACATATCACATGGGTAGTTTTATGTGCACAACAGAAAACATTTCATATAATTATTTCTGTAAGGGCAGCATCCAAAAGACTGTTCTAAAGTGAGTGATAAAGAATAACAACTCCACATACCCAAACCACTAAGCTGTCAATCTACAACATCAGTCTCAAAACAAATCAGCACTGCTACCACCTTAACTAACATCCTTGACAACTGATCAGACATCATCAGAGCCTCCTTCACAAGTGCAGCATTACTGTCAACAAAATCACATTCAACATTGTACAAAGTAACTAGAATATCTTACTTTCTGAAAACAATATCCAACAGTCATAAACTGATCTTGCTATTATATAATAATAATTGTTACCCATCATATAAATAATACAGAAACAGTTACATTAAGAATTTCCAATGATTTATCACCTAACCCCAAAAATATAATGAAAACATAATTACAACAATCACTTACCCGATACCCAACAGACAGGCAAAATAAAGAAGAACAACAATGATAAAGTTATAGTACTTTAGTTGTCTATTTTTATCTCTCATTGCAAGAAAGCTCTACGATTCCTATGAGAGAAAGCCACCACAAGTTATTAACTTGTACGCTCATTTTGACTGAAAACAAATAAATGCTTACTCTGAATTATACTATGAAATATAGGAAAGACAGTACGAAATAACCTAAACAATATCCCCACATCCCAACAATTCCCATCTGCCTGCTACCACCCATACAAGCTGTACCACAATTTGCATTAAAACAAAAAGTACATAACAGACTTTAATGTTAAGCTAAAAACAATTCCATCAGTTCAGTTTCATGTATGAATTAGATGTTAAACTGCTGCTGTACAAAATCAATGTGGTCATTTTAACATATTTTCATCAAATTTTCATCATAGCCTTCTTATGACACCACCTCATGAATCCAGTCAGTGAAAAGTTTCAAATCCTGCCCAAATGTGATTTCACGCCTCAACCACAAAATCACCTTTTGGGCTGGATTTGAAAATTCCACCACCCATGTTCAGGAGGTGGGTCCCAAAAGACCATGTTGAAAATTTAGTGTAAAAATATTAAACAAAATGACAAAGTTATGAGTAAAAGTTCAAACCTCATGGAAATACTGTACATTAAATTGGACTTAATCTATTTTCTCATATTGTTTGTCACTGGTTCGAGCAGCAAGAAGTGTTTTTGATTGGAGGTTTTCTACATTCATTAAAGCAGGAAGTGCAGTACTCACCTAACAGAGAATACAGTCATGTCAGTTTCCATGAACAAAGTGGCTTCTTTATTTTTACCTTGTTCACAAATGACTTTAAAACTGAAAACAGTGAGGATGACATCTGTTCCATTAGAGAGCTGAAGCTGAGTAAGATGCCGACTCGCTGCAGCTAGGTCTAATGACTGCATGTTTGAAATAAATGCTGGGTTCTAATGCTATAATACAGGACCACATTGTCTTTCAGAAAACTGAACAGGCCAGCCCTGTGGCGTGGGTAGATGGGGATCACCTGGCACACTGGCAAATCATGTTGCACCTGAGCCTGGGAAGACAAGACTGAAGACCAGCAAGGAGGGTTCAAGAGTCCCATGGATGCCCTCCTGCTGGGGATGAGGGCCACAAATGCACTGCCCTTTGGCAGCTCCTGTGGAAAGTCTTGCATCATACTTTGCAGCGTGGGTGACCCCTTACGTTGCATGTGTGAACACCAGGATGCTGTGGTGTGCATTTCAGTGGAGTAGGAAAAACAGAAGATGGAAAATGGCCATCCAAGCTGCCAGATGATGATGGCTTGCCCTCCTATTGCCATAAAGCCCAGGAGTGCCAGAGCTGTGCTCTCACACCTCTGGTGAGGATTGAAGTATGTGCCTATGGGCACACAACAGTCTCCTCCCAGTACTTGCCATGGGTAGGTCCCCCAAGAAAAGGGTACATTGGGTTGTTTGGAGGCAGCACCTGGGGAGCAGCAGACAGTGATAGGGAGGAGCAGTGTGGTGAGGCTTGGCTGCCAAAAGGATCAGGTGACTGGGCTGATAAGGGGCGTAAAAATAGATAATACAAAAAGAAAAGAAAACTGAGTGATAAGGAAAGTGCCTTGGGAATGGAAGCCCCATATCCACAAAGGACTGAGAGAAAACATTTCTAAATAAGGAAAATACCAAAGCAACAGAAGCCCTATATTCATTAAGAATACAGTGAACATTTTGAAGGGATGTAAAATGGTTTGTGCTGTAAAAAGAATTAACAAATGGATGGACACAGGAGAAGAAGAAGGAAAAGAAGGAGAACTACAAGGAAAGGTGCAACAGGCATCATCAGAAATGCCACAACTTCAACCTCCCTCCCCAGACTTGAAACAGTAAGGTTGATGAATCAGCATCCCTCTCCTTCAGCCCAGATTCCCCGTAAGTGGAGCTTTAATTACACTGGGTACCATATGCTTTTATTGTACTAAGGCAAAGGAATACAGTAGCTGGGCAGCACTTTAAACCTAGACAGTTCTTTACAATCTCCCACAATGCCACTAAAATAATCAGGTGCAAAACAGCAGGAAACAAGTGAAAATAAAGTAGGCACGTAAAAAGTTTTGTTAAATCTTAGAGGGCATGCATTCAGCCACATCAGAGTAGAATGAGCTAAGTGAAGGGGAAGAAATGGAAGCTTTGAATGCAACAGTGGAGGCAGAAAAGAAGGTAGTCTGCAGCAGAATATGTCCTGGCACTTGATTCCCAGGAGCTGCAGAGTGGGTTAAAACAACGCAAATGGACTGGTTAACCAAAAAGAACAAACTGCTGAAATTATGAATGCAGTTACCATTTTGAGAGCTGAGATGATGGAAGTACTTGGAGACATTAAGGGATATCAGATTCAGTAAACACTTTAACAGATACATTGGAGGGGCTAAAATTATGTACTCAAGCACTAGTGTGTCTCACAGACAGAAGACACAAATGGCCCTACATTAAGAATTCAAACACAGCATGAAAAACAACTGTAGTTTCTAATACAAAATGTGGCAGACATGGAAGACAGGTCCTGTAGGAAATCTGAGAATATTAATGTGCTGGAGGGTCTGGAAGGTACGGAGACCTGGTCCAATTCTTTTAAAGAATGATTACAATAGCTATGGGTAGGAATTACCCAAACAAAAAACTGACTTGGGTAGAGCACATAGGAGTGGATCATGTTTTTCTGACAAACATCAGGGTTAACCAAGGGCAATTTATATTTAACCTCACAAGTACCAGGATGAAGAGGCTATTTTGCAAAAGCAAGACCTGAACACGGTTTGAAATTTAAAATATTTAATTCAGTGTTTACCTGGACCTATCTACTGAACCGGTCAGTAAGTGCAAACTCTTTAACCCGGTTAAAAAGGGAATAAGATCTACAACATTATATCCTGCAAAGCTGTGGTTTTGGTAAAAGGAAAATGTATGACTTTTGAAGATGCAGAAGAAGCACAATTAGCTTTTGACTTGACTTCTAATAACCAAACAGGCCAAAGTTCTAAAACTATGCCAAAACAAACAAGGTCACACCCTATCAGAAAAAAGGAAAGAAACTCCAGCAACCTCTGATACACAACTGCAAAATACTGAATTATAAAGTATGAACTCAAAGCATGAACAGTCAACAGAGGGCGAGAAAGAAAAAGGAAGGAGAAAGAAAAAATGAATGAACAGACCTTTGGTCACAACTATAGGGGCACACATGTTTTTTAAACATCAGACTCAAAAAGGAGGAGATAATGTTGTCAAGAGAAAGGGTGGCAATGCAAAGAATATTTGGGAGCAATGATTTATCTCCTCCACCTGATAGTAACTATATAATGGCTAGTTAGAAAAATTAGACAAAGTTTTTTATATAGGCATATGATAAAGGAGATTTCAGGATGAATCCTTTTGTATTATCTCAGTGTAACAATTTAATTAAAAGAAAGACCGGGGCCGTGGCCAACAGCCAAGCCGAATGGACGTCTAAATGCCTAGCTCCGTGACAAATCCTTAAAAATCCAGCTTCTAAGAACTCGCTCCTGCTCAACGGCACCAAGCTAAGCTAAGCTATCTAATTGCTGTTGATCATCCTGAGACTTATTTTCTGATGAAAATTGATACCTGCTGCTTACAACCTGTTTAGAGTGTACTGCCTCATTTGCGGCCTACTAGCTTGCTGAAATGGAGCCGGCTCCTACGAGACAAATCCAGAGGGCAATTTAGCGAAATAAGGCAGATGTTACGCCAGCTACACAGTATGGACAAACTAGATGCTGCTACAAGAAAAATACGGAGGACATTGTTGATCTATCACAGCGTGCCTGTATATCTGAACACAAACTGGCAGAAGCTGCAGACGGATGGCTCAAGGTTGGAGGCTAAAATACACGATCAAGAACGGCTTATACAACTACTATGGACCCGTGTTGAAGATCTTGAAATCGTGAGCTACTGGAATAACCTTAGGTTTGTGGGTTTTCCAGAGGGCTGTGAGTACAATGATGTGATACAATTCCTGCAAAAAGAACTTCCCTTGCTGGATGGGCGCTAGAAACCCCTTGGGAGATAGATAGAGCGCACAGAACTCTGCCCTCGCCCTGCTCTGGGTGGACTTCCTGCACCATCCTGGCCTGATTTCTCCGTTTCCAGGACCATGAAATGATCTCTCAATTGGCTCGACAAATGAAAGAACTGCTTGGAAGGGCAACAAAATTCAAATTTTGCCGACTATTCACAAGAAATTTCAAATAGGCGAAAGGCCTTTACAGTGGCAAAGTAGGGCATGTGCGGAGCTGGGGCTCGAAGTATGCTCTTAGGTATCCTGCGTCTCTGAGAATTATGGTGAATGGGACTCTCGGATCTTGACAATCCGGCTTCTGTGGAGGACTTTATTTTTCCCAATCTCCCACATTAAACTGGGGCAAGCTACGAGATAATCGCAGTCATGGAACACTGCCTGTACATCCCACCTCAAGGACAATACTAACAACAGGGCATCTGAAATGCTATCAGTCCTCCCCAGCTAACTACTGTAAATTCACTGAGACTCCTACCCAGGCTACTTTTTCAAAATCTCCGGTCTAAGAAAAAACAGAAGGAGGGCTAGGTCGAGGGGGGCATAGATAAAACTCCAAGGCTCCACTCCAGAAGCAGAAGCCGTAGCTGTAGTCCCAACCCAGCGGCTCTCAACACCTGCTGATTCCAGATATGAGCAACAACCGTTTCAAGGCTCTGATGGATCTTCCTTCTGAGGACATCCCGATATGTGCCTCTTCCTCAGACACTCTCGCTCGGAAGATTTGAAGCCCTCTGCAGCTAAACATCTTATTTTGGCGAAGAACCAGTGGGCACCCCATCGGCAGATCATTTGACCTCGCAACTGGGCCAGATAGTGAACTCCTCCGGTGATATGGATACTTTTACTCCAGTGGTTGAATCGCCAGGCTGATTGAGGATGACAAATCCCTGCTTGCAGTACTACATGTGGCTGTGGACAAAGGAGCCTCTCCTCTGATCAGGAAACTATTACTATTACTTTTTTTTCCTTTTCAGGGACCCTAGTGGCAAGAACCCCCGAGGAAGGCTGGCTTAGGCCCTGGTGCTACCTATCATCATACACTCGGTCATTACTCCCCTCTCCCTTTTTGCTGCAGTTTCCCTTCATGATATGCACCTCTTGCTGTTTCAGCATATACCAGCACTATATCTGTCAGCCTTCTAAGCCTACGGACTGAAAGGAACAGGAGAGGCTTTCCCTCTCATTTATATATATTTTTTTTCTTTGTTTATTCTCCCTTCTGGTTCACTTAGGTCCTGGTTATACTCATTTCAACAACTTTCTTGGGAATGCAGAGGACTTAAAGGGCTCTATTACCCCTGTCATCTGCCTTTGGGATGACGTTATAGTCATGGCTGCAAGTAACGTTTTCTTTTCTCCTTCCTTTTATATAGGGATTACAAGGAGAATCACATAGCTCTAACTGATATGAGTATATGGGGTCAGTATCTCCCAGCACTCTACTGGTGTCTGGGTCTATTCTTAACCGACACATACAGTGGAAGCTGGTCATGTATGGGTCTATGGGTAGTGATCGGGGAAAATAATGGATATGATTAACAACAAAAGCTTGAATATCCTCCTGTCACTGGGTGATGTAAATATCAATTCTCTTGTGTTTCAGGTTAAAATGTTTGTAATGGGTTTTAGGGCTAACCTTTCTATGGCAATCTCACTCTAAGGGTGTGGACATACTCCTCAATATTAGGAAAGAAGATAAGGAAGGTAATGGTGCCAAGTTCAGACCGTGTATATATGGTTTCTGGCTATGCATTTCTGCTACTTTATTGCATCTATGAATGGTCCAGATGGAGATTAAGCTGATTTCATGGAACGTGAGGGGTTAAATTCTCTATAAAGAGAAAAAAGTGTTACTGCACTTTAAAAAACTTGGCCTATATTAGCCTTCTTGCAGGGGCAAAACTCTCCTCCAAAAAGCCATGAAGCTTAAGCAGGGTTGGGTGTGCAAAGAACTCCACAGCATGGCCCCTCCCATAAGAGGGGGCTCCATACTTTTCACAAAAATCTGGGGTGGAAAGTGAAAGACTGTATAAGAGACCACGATGGGAGATGGATTATAGCAGAAGCTGAAACACCTGAAGGTCCCTGGTCCTGGCTAATTTATATGCCCCAACCAGGACTGTCCTCAATTTTTTCATACAATCAATCAGGCCTTGCTGGATTTTAACAAAAATGGAGCCCCATAATTCTAGGAGGAGACTTTAATCTAACATTAGATCATTCAATAGACAGAAGCAATAAATCCCGGAACTTCATAGACAGGCTCGGAAAGCAGTAGGCAAACTAATGTCTGAACTTGGGCTAATGGATATTTGGAGGGCACTACACCCAGGAATGTATGATTACAATGTTTTCCTCAGCATATGGATCTTCCTGCAGAATAGATCTTTGGCTAATATCTTCCGGGTCTTATGGTAAGGTGGTTAGCGCCAGATGCATCCAATTTTGTTTCCGATCATGCCCTCTGGAGCTAGTCATTAAGACAGGACAGGACTTATACAGGTCCCCTACATGGTGTTTAGACCTTTCTTGCTAGAGGATGCAACCTTTTAGACTGGATTGGCCCGCAGTATCAGAATACTGGATGGATAATGACAATGGGGAGGTATCCGATTCGACCTTGAGGGAGGCCTTTAAGGCCACCATCAAGGTCAGGATAATTACCTTTGCAGCTGCTAGAAGGCATCGATGAGAAGTGGACCAGAGGGCATTGGAGAAGCAACTATATTATTTGGAATACCGATATAAAGCTCTCAGAAACCAACCCCCTTCAACCCTACTAGCACAACTAGCCAGCAGCACCACGAATAGCACTTAATGCCCATCTTCGAAAGGCTGAGCTAAATCTTGATGTATTAGTCATGTTTATTGGGAAGGAGAAAAGCGGTAAGCTTTTGGCCTACCGCCTCAAATGACAACAAACCTTTAAGGTGATCCATATACTAAAGGATACGTAATGGGGCTCATGTCGTACAAATTCTGAGATAAACTGAATCATGTCTCAATTCTATGAAAACCTGTATGCTTCTCCAAATCCCTGATCCTGTCAAGATTCAAAATGTCCTAACCTCCTTGCCTATCCCCAAAATTTCAGGCTGTGAGACCAAACTGCTGGAAGTTCCAATAACTGTGGATGAAGTGACCCAGGCGATTAAAACGATGAACGGCGCAAGTCTCCAGGGAAAGATGGGCTGCCTGTAGACCTCTATCGATTATGGGGAGTAAATTTGGCCCTACTTGGTTAGAGTATTCCAACATTCCTACTTAAGGGACATCTGCCTCCCTCCATGACAGAAGCCATCATTACAGTCTTTCCAAAAAGGAAAGGATCCAGGGCTCCCAGGTAGTTATTGTCCCTTTCTCTTATTAATGCAGATGCCAAGATATTGGCCAAGGTTCTTATGGTCGGCTTGAACCCCTTTTACAAGGCCTGATTAATCCATCATAAGTGGGCTTTGTTAAAGGCCGCCTGGGGGTCAGATTACCACAGAACCTTAGGGTCCTTATTTCATTCTGTCAAACTCTCATTAATCCCTCGGTAGTGATGGCTATCGATTTTGAAAAGGCCTTTGACTTGGTTGAATGGCCTTTCCTATTTCATATTCTTTCCAGTATGGGATTTGGCCCTGAATGCATTGCCTGAGTTGAGACTCCTATATACACTGCCCCTTAGCATCGGTCCTGACCAATGGCTCCTGTCCCGCCCTTCCAATTACAGAAGGGCACAAGACAAGGCTGCCCACTCTCCCTCCTTTTCATTCTAGCGATAGAACCCCTGGCCATTGCACTCAGATCCTCCAATCTTATCCCTGAATACAAGTGGGCAATACAAATTATAAAACCTTTTATATGCAGATGACCTCCTTATCACTACTGAACATACCCCATTAGGGATTCAGACTGTCTTTGACATTCTGACTGATTTTGCTAAAATATGTGGCCTAAAGCTAAATCAGTCCAAAACTGAAATTCTTCCAATGAATTCGGCTGCCTCTGGAGAAGAATTTATGGCCATGGGCTTAATGGTCCCCCCAAGGTATAAAATACCTTGGCATTGTCTTACATCCAGATCCATCTAAATGACTGCAGCTAACTTCAACCCTTTAATTGATACCCTGAGGCTTGAATTCAAAGATGGAAAACATTGAAGCTTTCATTTGCCGTAAAATTGACTCGATCAAATGATGGCTTCTCCCAAGATGTTATACCTACTGGCCCACTTGCCCATGTCCATACCTCAAAAATGTTTCCAGAAGTTGGAGGCCCTGATGGGTAACTTCTTGTGGGAGGCACCCCCATGATATAGTAAGCTTAAGCTCGACAACACTGGAAAAGGGGTGGTTGGGGACTCCCCTGGTTGCAGTGGTATCATATGGCTTTTGTTCTATCCCAGACCCTTAGATGATTCTCTAAAATTGGACAAGCCTCTCTAACTGGCTCAATCTAGAAGCCTCCTAACCCACTCTCCTCCCCAGCGATTACCCTTTATGGCAAGAAAAATATACCCTTGCACCTCTCCCCACTATGTCATTATCGATACAATACTGAGGCAAGCAATGGCTCTACTGGGCCATGATAAGGCTCCTTGGTTCATATGCCTATATGGAATAACCCTGCCCTGACAATAGGGAAATCCCCTGAATTGGGAAAATTGGATGGGACTAGGTATCTCCTCAATACAGGACCTCTTAATTCCTGGCACGTCGATTATAGACTCCTTTGACTCTTTGAAGGCATGATATCATCTCCTACATCTCACTTTTGGAGATACTTACAGATAAGGGATGCCATATGTCACCTTCTAAATTTCTCATCCCCAGTAGAACAGCAGAAAGCCCTCACCCGTAGATACATGGGGTAGATTTACCAGGAACAGAGCTAGTCACATATATAGTGAGCTCCGAGACTCTACCACAGACCCTCTCAAAAGCCAGATTGCAGTGGAGAAGGAACTACAGATTCCCATCTCGGAGCAACAATGGGAACGAGGATGGGTCTGAATCCATCTAGTCTGCTGGGGTGGGCGCAACGACTTATCATGAATAAGACCCTCCATAGATGGTATAGAGACCCAGCCAAATTGGTCAAGATGGGACTCTTACTGGCAGGCATTTACTGGAGATGTGGTAATCCATATACTCTGGGATTGCCCAAACCTTCAGTCCTTTTGGACAGGAATCCAGGACATTTGTCACAAGATTTTCCCCTAACACAGGGTCGTATCCTCTTCTGCTCCTTTTGGGCTGCAGTAGCTCGACCATGCCTCAATTCAGCCCAGCGGCACAATGGAGCACAGTGGCTGGGGCTTTGGCTAAAAGCCTCATATTAGGAGGTGGAGAACCCTGAGATCTTGACTATGCAGGAGTTCCTCCTGGCCCTAGCTCAAGAGGCCACATTCGAGAAGATCTCCAGTTTTGCCCAAGGTTCCTTAACCGGTGATGACAAATGCTGGCAGCCATATTTAAGGTCCGAGTATTGCCACAATACTCTCCCTAATGCTGCTTTCTAGATTCTCCCCTCACAATAGGTCTGGTTGTGCATCATAAATTCCTTCCCCTCTCTCAACTCACTTATTCATATATATTTAGGTAAGATTGCCTTTTGTACATAATTGATATTGCAATGCGAGTGAAGCTAGACATGCTTTGAGGCAGAGAAGCTGGACTGTGACTAAGCCTAGCTTGCTTTATCCTTACTTTTTCTGCCACATATCCCTTCCTTACCCTTCTTGTGGTTCCTTTCTTTTGAGAAGAATGAACCAACATGGATTATTAATTCATGGAGTCAAGGATTGTAAAATAATTGTTATGCTAAGATATATGCTTTTATATTTTGTAACCTATGAAGTGTATATGTGGTGATTGTACATGATATTAGTGCCAAATGCTGTGATATGATTCAGATATGGAAATGTGACACTCTGTCTCTATGTGTGTGTACTGTTCGAATAATACCAATAAAATGTTAAACAAAAAAAAAGACCCGTGTGGAGAGATCTAGGCACACGAGATGACACTATGTGGTCATCTCTGCTATTATGTGGGAGAGGCAGGAGAAATGTTTTCTCCAGTGAGGACATGGGGCACTTGGATGGTGGGGAACATTTTGGGGCAAATATGAGAATATTAATAAAAAGAAACTGTTTAATTAACAAATGGTCCAAGATTTCAAATTAAAGATAATTAAACAAACAAATGAAAATGAGAATAGCCATACAATTTACATTTGCATTCAAAATTTTAAATGGAGAATAAAATAAGGATAGCCACATGGAATATAAAGGGATAAGAAACAGAACCAAAATAAATAAAATAATACTCTATTTAGAGAAAAGAAATAACTACATTATGCTGCAAGAGACATTTTATGGAAACAGATTTCCAGTGGTTTCAGAAGCGGTGGAGACCCATGGCTTTTTCATCTTTTAATCAGACCTCGAACGGGTGGCTATTTTTCCATAAACATAAATTAAATACAAGAATCACAAATGTTAAAAGCAGATTTATGTGGCAGATATATTATAATGGAAGTGATTATAGAAATCAATAAGTTTACATTGGCCAGAATATATGGTCCAAACCAAAATAATTCTGCCTTTTTTCTGATTTTGTTTTTACAATTAACATTGAGCAAAGTACAATATATAATTGGAGGTGATTTTAATCTTGTACTAAATAAAAGAAGTAGAACATCAAATATTTACTCTACGGTCAATATGTCATACGCCTACAGCACATGACATAGGAACAGTGTGGTAGGGAAGCATGAGAGGGTGCAAAAATGCAGACAGATGTATGTACAGTAGTGCACCCTCTCCCTCTTCCCAGTACAGGATAAGTACCCTGCTGGGACAAGGGTCCATGAACTGCTGCCGTGGCTTGATGAGATGAGCCACTGGCTACAAGGGAGGCAGACAGTGTGTTTGGGACCAGGTTTTGAATCCTGATCCCAGGCATGGAAATTTATATTTTTTCACACTCGATCTTAACTGTTAACCCCCCTAGTTAGTTATTTTGTTGGGGGGTCTGGGTGCAGCTCCCCATAATGGGGATGTAGGGGTTGACTTATGCCACTGGCAATATATTGCGCTTGTATTGGCAACACTGTATATTGTTGCAGCATAATGTCTTGAACATTATGACCCATACCAAATACTACAAATCATTTTAAATCTTTAATCAGGGCAATCAATAGCTTTAAAACAGATTTAAAGCTAATTGATCCTTGACAGAACAAAAGCTCCAATTAAAAACAATCCTTTTTTCATCAGTGCATCAATAATATTCACGTATTGATTTTTCTTGATTTCAGAGACCTTGCAATACAGAATTACTGTATATTGATTAGCCAATAATAATTATATCTGATCATTCTCCTTGTTTATTGGAATTGCTATTAAAGGGTATACAATGCAAAGAAGCAAAATAGTCCACCTGGAAACAAAAACCCAGGGAAGATTACACAATGGGGAAGGTAGTAACAACAACAAAATGGAAAGGGACCTGGGGTAATCATATCAGATGACCTTTAGGTTAGCGAGCAATGTGACAAGGCAGTAGGGAGAGCTGGGGGATACCAGGATGTAAAGGAGAGGCATCACCAGCAGAAAACAAGAAGTTGTTATCCTCTGTACAGACAGTTGGTGAGACCCCATCTGAGTACTGCATCCAGTTCTGGAGACTCCATCTCTACAAGGACACAGACAGGATAGAGGCAGTCCAGAGGAGGGCAACTAAAGTGGTGTAGGGTCTGCAAGAGAAGCCATACGAGAAGAGACTAAAGGAGCTAATATGTATACCCTTGAGGAAAGGAGGGAGAGAAGGGTCATGATAGAAACTTTTAAGTACCTCAGTGGAATCAACAAAGTCCAAGAGAGTAGCATCTTTCAGAAAAGAAGTGTGTAAGAACAAGGGACACACTTTGAAGATGGGGAGGCTGTTCAGGGCAATGTGAGGAAGTATTTTTTATAAGAGGTGGTGGACACATGGAACAGCCTTTCTGAGGAGGTTGTGGGGTCTAAAACTGTGGAGAATTTAAGAATGCATGGGACAGACATAAGGAAATTTTGTGGGGGCAGGAAGAAATAGGCTGTTGGTTAACTGTTGGTTAAGTGGGATCTGCACCTTATCCTGTAGCTAGGGAAATGGGCAGACTAGGTGGGCCAAGTGGTCCTTATCTGCTGTCAAAGTCTATGTTTCTATGTTTCTATACAGATGCCACATTTTACATGGAAAATGGATATGACATTACTAAAACATCAAGAAACAAATACTGTATTAATGCAGTAAATGGATACTTCTTTGGATTAAATTCAGAAAAATATACAACTTTTTTGTAATGTGGGACACTTTCTATGCTGGGATACTGGGTAAATTACAATTATTAAAATGTCATGGCCATCCTGTCAGTGCAGCGTTGGATTTCAGCTTAGACACCGGCAACCCAGGTTCAGAAATGAACCCAGGTCACTGGAGAGCCGGCAGGGAGAAGGCTTACATTTAATGACTGCTTGCCTTCTCCTGGGGAAAGGTGGAGATGCAGCTCACTGAATGCTGACTCCTGGCAGAGGCTGGGAATACAACACTGCAAACTCGCAGTACTCATGGGGCATGGTGGATGTCGGCATTCGCCTTGATGTCTGTGGCATGGCACACCTCCAGGAAGAAAAACCAGAAAGTAGCTTCCTGACTGGCTGGATGATGACTGCTGGCACTTGCCACCATGGAAGCCCTGGTCTCCAAGTTCCACCTCAGCAGCACCCAGGGTCTAACTGAGAGTGCTGGTTGTCCCCGCACTTTTCCCCTTGGAGGAGAGGGACCCATCCGGTAAAGGGTGACACCAGACTACCCCTGTGGTGACTGCCATTTGAGGTGGAGGGGACGGATCCGTGTCGAAGGGCCTAGGCTGGTCCAAAGGAGAAGGCAGGCTGGGGAGCTGGAGGAGCAATAAAAAAACCTCATGGAGAAAAAATTGGCATTACAACAAAAATAATTAGAAAGAGAAATACAGTCTCTAGAACAAATGCATAATTCCACATTGGATAAAAACATAATACATTAGTTCAAAAGAGAGCTGCTTATAATAAACTATCAACTGAAACAGCATAAAACAAATCATGCAAGAAAGAACAAATTATTATATATCATCAGAGAAGCCACTGAAGTTAATGGAAAATGATCTGTCCATCTGCTGTGCCACATTGTGGTATGGTGTGAGACAGTCTTAGCAGGTTGGAGAATGTTGCTACAGAGTGCTTTTAACATAACATCTTGAGGGAGCTCAAAAGGAAGCTAGTTGGGAGTTGTTGTCCAGAGACTGTATGTGCATTACCCAGCTTCCTGTTTTCTAGCTCACTTGCATTATTTTAGGACTTTAACACACTTTCTGACAGGGAGTATTTCCTGGATTTAGGCTCCCCTGTGACACGTAGAGTGTGAATCACTTTAGTGTATGTTTTAAATTTAAAGCTTATAGGCTACATGTGTAAACTCGAGTTCACCTGACCCAGGGTCTTACTTCCAGGTGTTGTGTTTAAGGGTGCTCTGTGTGCAGCGTTCTCCAAACAACCTGTCCATCTGCTGTGCGACACTACAGACTTGGCAGGTCGGAGAACCTCCTACCTAGTGCTTTAGCATAACATCTTGAGGGGGCTCCAAAGGAAGCTAGTTGGGAGTTGCAGTCCAGAGACTGTGTATGGACTTACCAGCTTCCTGTATTCTATCTCACTTGTGTTATTTTTAGGACTTTAACACACTTTCTGACAGAGGGATAGTGCCTGGATTTAGGCTCCCTGTGACACGTGGGGTGTGAATCACTTTAGCGTATGGTTTTATATTTTAAAGCTTGTAGGCTATGTGTGTAGAACTTGAGGGTCACCTGACCCAGGCCTTACTTCTAGTCTTACGCTCAAAGGAGCACTCTGTGTGAGTGGGGTGCTCACTTGGCAGGTGCAAAGACACGCTGCAGTCTGCACATGTTTTGTGTGTTTGGCGGTGAGGAAGTGAATGTCCACTGGTGGAGTAGGCGTTGCACACCTGTAGGTGAGCTCACTATGGCTGATTATATTATGACATTAGAGGAGAGATAGAAATTAAATGTACTGGGTGTAACATGTTTGTTATACTCCCCTTCCAAATAACTATAGTTTAAGTCTCAAGTGCCAAGTGAATTCAGTTTTGATGAAGGAGATTGAAGGATTAAATAAAAAATAAAGTGCATCGAAATTGAGCCAGCATGATGATGCTAATATGATTGGGGACCCAACAATTGTAGGCTCATGTATGGTCCCACAGGTTGCACATAACCCCTAGTCTGAATAGTAATATAACAAACAAGGAAACACCTGTATCGAATTCTAATGGTAGGGATCTATCTATTGTACCTTCTATTGTGTCTATGGATCAGCTGAATAGTGGTACCTTAACCAAAGTTAATGTAACTAGAAAAGAGGTAGGGAGGAGGATGGATTGGGTTGGAGTGACAATGAATGGTTCCACATCCAGGGTAAAAGAATGTCAAAAGGGAAGAAGGGCAGATGTGTCTGTTCTCCCACTTTTGAACAAATTTGATCACCTTTACTCCACAGTTGCTGTAGAATCTACCAATATGGAAAAGGATCAAACACAGGAACTAGGATCCATAACCCTGAAAACTTGCAGGGCCGATTATCAGAGACAACACTAGTCTAGGTAGCTCCTGCCCAACATCTGTTATGTCTGTTTCCAGGTGCATCAGAAGATCTCCCTTAACATTCCAAAGCACACTGTCTGTTGCTAATGAGAACTGCAGACCCAATATAGGTACTAATGGTCCCGTGGACTTTAACTCAAGTAAAAGCGTCCCAGGAAATGGACACTTTGGGGATGCCATGGATATTAGTTAGCTTCTTGTAACACAGTGGATGTTATTAATGAGAAATTGCCACTTTCAACTGAGTTAGGGGCTTGCCACCACAACAATTGACATAGGTAGCCACCTACTGGAAAATACAGAACAAATTTACATTTTGGGTGACTCTATAGTAAAATTTATTGATCATTAATCAGCCCGTGGCAACAAACAGAATGTGACCTGTTGTAGCCATAGTGTTGTGACCATTGTGATATAACAGAAATGTTACCAGGAATACTACAGAATGTGAAATTACCAAAATGGTTGTGCTCCATGTTGGTGTTAACAATTATGAATAAGGCTGATTTGGGTAGTATTATACATGACATGATTAACGTAATGGATGTCTTAAAAGGGTTAAATGCCAATATTATTCTCTCTGAGATACTGCCTGTACCTAAGGCAACCTGGCAACAGACAAGGAAAATAAAAAAACTATAATAACTGGTTGCGGAAATGGAGTCTGGGAAATAACCTTGATTGCTTAAGAACATGGGAGATATTTGAGACTGACTATTCATTATATAGTTTTGATGGCCTGCATTTAAGCAGAAAGGGAGCTAAACTATTAGGAAACATATTTCACATTGTCATTAACCAGAGAGGACAGATCTCAAAAACTGAAGGCGTTGGGGCAAAATGGGGACTCCTCCGTAGCTCAAAATACACATGGAAAAAAGGGTTAACAAAATACATTTAAATATTCTTATGTGTAATGCAAGTAGTTTGCATTCAATAAAGAAGGATGAACTTGGGTTAATATTAAACAATAAATCCATAGATATAGCAGCTATCACTGAGACTTGGTGGGGCCCATCATCCAACTGGAGCAAAGGTATACCTGGCTATAACTTGATTCATAAAGCTAGAAGCAAAAACAGGGAGGTGGTGTTGCACTTTACATAAAGAACATATTAACATTACCCAGGTGGGTAGCAATGATATTAATGATGACAGCAACATAGAATTAATCTGAGAAATGCAAAAGGATAAATACTCATGACCTACTGAAAGGCATCTGTTACCGACCTCCAGATACTAGCATATCTAAACATCAAAAATTATAAATAATATCAAGGATAAACTCAGTCATAAGGAGGTCATACTATTCGGTGATTTTAATGCACCTGGGATAAATTGGAGTGTACCAACTGCTTCATCAGCCCAAGAATGGGCATTTTAGATTTTGCATTACAAATAGTCTCTATGAGTCAGTGAACACCCCACTACAGGAAAAAATATTCTGGACCTTGTAGTACTGATTCTCCTGACACGATAAATATGATCAGGATACTCAAACCCTTCTTTAGTTGTGACCATAATATGGTTACTCTCCATCAACGTCACCTGTGTTAGGGAGGAAGGCATCACAATGGTAAAGGATCTGAAAAAAGCGACTTTAATAAACTGAGGAATTAATTATATTTGTGGAATTGGAACAGGGACCTCACTAGTGTCGAAGATCTATGGCAGGAAATTGAAAGCAAGTTACTAGAACTTGGTGATAAATATATACCTAATAAGAAACTTTATAATAAAAGGGCAAAGTGCCACTATGGTACAGCTGTAGAGGAAAAAAAAGTAATCCAAGCCAAAAAAAGGTGCTATAGGACAGAGAATCATGATAATAATGATTATAATAAAAGTAAATATAGACAAGCACTTCAAGCTTGTAAGAAAATTATAGCCAATGAATAGATTAAATTGAATTTAAACTGGCCTATATAAAAGACAAATGCAAATCATTCTATGCTTATGTTAATAAGAAACAAAATTTGTCTACTTTAGTTGGCCACTAAAATGAAGGACACTGTTATCACAGAAACTAAAGCTATGGCCCAGGTCTTCAATGACTACTTTTCCTCAGTTTATGGGAAACAGACCACTAATAGTGTTGTTACTAACACTCACGGATGACATTAACCTTTCCTCTGAGATCACTAAGGAAGAAATTTCTTCAAAACTCGGGATCAAGATACACACATCTGCTGGCTCTGACATATTACATCTTAGGGTCTTGAGGGAAATTGATTCCTGGTTGATTGAACCGTTACATTATTTAATCTATCGCTTTGAACTGCGGAAGTTCCAAGTGACTGGTGTTCTGCCCAGGTGGTACCTATATATACAAAGGGAATTGAGACAGTCCTGGTAATTACAGATCTATTAGTATAGCAAGTATTATAGGAAGATAATGGAGACTATTATTAAAGATAGACTTAATAAAGAGACTGTGCTAAATAACATTATCGATCATACACAGCATGGGTTTAAGCATAATAGATCTTGATTAACAGCAAACCTTGTCTTCTATGAAAAGTAAGTCTGTTATTAGAAGAAAAATATCAGTGGATGTCATCTACTTAGATTTGTGTAAGGCTTTTGACAAGATCCGCACTGTACACTATTTGATAAAATGTACAGCATGAAAATCAAGCAACCCACTTATTAACTAGATTAATGCTTGGTTATCAAAAAGAACACAATCAGTCAGAATCAGGGTTTCATTTTTGAGTTGGTCAATGTGACTAGTGGAGTTCCACAGGGTTCAGTTCTCGGACCAACATTGTTTTCCTATTTATTTCAGATTCAAATAAGAACTTATATAACCATACTATTAAGTTTGCTGATGACACTAAAATTGAGGCAGATGTTAGTACAGAACAAGGTATCATTTCACTAAGAAAAGATCTTACCTTTCCTGAAAATTGGGCTACAATTAATGGAATGGAGTTAATGATAGTAAGTGCATGGTTATGCACCTGGGGTTGGGGAACATAGGCAGCACTTACACCCTAAATGGTTTGGCCCTAAATTCATCTGGT
The DNA here is from genome assembly GCA_016271365.2 of Neoceratodus forsteri. Taxonomy (NCBI): domain Eukaryota; kingdom Metazoa; phylum Chordata; order Ceratodontiformes; family Ceratodontidae; genus Neoceratodus; species Neoceratodus forsteri. The sequence continues at coordinate 398,807,927 of CM057456.1, forward strand.
TGTGAAAAGAAAAAATCTCAATGTGACTGACATATAATACTCAGTTGATGAATAAAAGTATATATTTTTCATCTGAACCTAAACAAAAAGAAACCTGAAAAACAGTTTCTATCAGACTTGGACAATATATGTTATCCACAGATGCCAACTACTAGTAGTTGGTGTCTGTTGATTGCATGCTGTCCAAGTCAGACGGAGGCGTTTTCAGTTTTTAAAGTAATTTGTAAACAAGGAAAAATAATGAGGCCACTCTGTTCATGGAAATTGCTGTGATCATATTCACTGATTGAGTGAGTGGTACTCTTCCTGTTTTGATGTTTGATATTTATTAAAAGCCAGGCACCAGAGCACCTTAGATTGAATCCTCCTAATAGAGTTGATGTACACTGTGGGATAGGGTCATATGAGTGAGAGTGTATGTGTGGGGTGGGGTGGGTAGGGGTCTGGAGATTAAGATCAGCAATGCACCATTTTTTACTACAGAAAACTTAAAAACAAGACAACGAAGGACTGTTTTCTGTTTTGCAGGTGCGATATTTTACATTTCTGGATTCAACACTGGGAATGGGCACCCCAGTGTGAGCATATAATTATAGTGGCACTGGTAGTGGGCACCCCAATGCTGCCAACTATGAATGGGAGGGCCTGTGAACTGGCAGGGATGGAGGGTAGGAAAGTGGTACCAGGAGGGGCACCCTGGTCTGCTTTTTAAATAACGTCAGGAAGAACAAGGAGGCAGGGGAGATATTCAAATAAGGAAAAAATAGACAGACAGACAGACAGATAGATAGATAGATAGATAGATAGATAGATAGATAGATAGATAGATAGATAGATAGAGAGATGAGAGCCTGAGAGATCAAGGGATTGCCGCTTACTGCTACAAATAAGCCAGCAGCACAACTCCAGCTGTGTTTTCACAGTTCAAGAAAGTCCTTTGTTCTCATACTGAGAACACAGGTGAATGGCTTCTGTCACTAAGTTGGGCATCCGGGATTTTGGAGTCAGAAACAATATTTTCAGGCATATTTAAAAAAACAACTAACAGCAGAATCCAGCTAAATAGATCCAGTTTACTTAAGTTCAGGTGCTTGTCTTTATGAAAATTCATAATTGCTATGTATTTTTTTTTTTACACTTTCCTTTTATTCCCCCGTTCCACTCTATCAGACCTCTGATCATCCCTATGTGTCCCTCAACAGAATATGCCCCTAGACTGCCTGGCTTACTCCTTACCCCTCCTGTCTTACTCCTTCTCCTTGGAGTGCCTGCACAATGGGGTCTGTCCTGAGGTAGGCGATCCAAGGTGGATCTGCCATCATTTTGGCCTGAGAGGGGGTATGTTTCCGTTTCTCCCTTAGTCCCTCCTTCCCTGAGGGCATCGGCACATAGGACGTATGTCCAGCCCTGTGGCACGCTTGACACACACCATAGTCAAGTGCCTACAACGTCCTTCCCTGCCCTACTCCTCAAGAGCTGCCTTGTGCCCCTATGCCTGTGCTTCCACCAGCACCGTGCATCAGGTGTGAAACACCACAGGATCCCACCCTGGTGGAGGAGAGCATCTATTGGGATGCTCAATCCTCCTCCCCTCTGACCCACAGCCACTAAGTCCATTCCCGAACCGGGTCACCAGCATGGTGAGGTGTGCTTCCAGCGCCTCTACCCTCAGCACCACTGGGCCAGCCATTGTTTTATATTTTTAATGATTTTTAGTTCTAAAAATAAAACAAGATGTCAGTCATCAGAATCAGTAATTTTTTCTCACAACAGGTAAATCCTTTTCATGACAAGTAAATCATAAAAAGTAAGCCCTCACAACTGATATTTTTTACTGTTTGTACCAGGCTTACCCAACTACCAAACTTTAAATACTTATAAGTCTGGAACTGTTTAATATTTTTTTCACAAAACTTCGAAAGGCACTACCACAGCAGAGGCCACTTCTATCCTTAAAGTTTCATAAAACAATTTTGTACCATCAAGGCTGTGCTTGAGAGCAAAACATACCCATACAAACTATAAGGGGAAAAAATCTTCAATTTTCCAGAAATCAGCGTTCCAGATCTTAGAAACTAAAAAGATGCCAGCATGAAACTATTCATGTCTTGAGACTTTGCCACTCAGACCATGTATGCAAATTTTAGGCTAGTCTGTCAAGCGGTGCCAAAGTTATTATAGTGGGAAAATTGGGTTTAACAATGGAAACTCCCAAATCCCTAACTATAGGGTCTACTGCACCCTATTATATATCAGGAATTGGATGACATCTCACTTTGCTTCTAGGTTCCTATGATGTAATCAGAATCTCTCGATGGAAACATAGCTTTGTTTGCTATGGTTGGTTGTGTTTTATTTTATATACTACATGGTTTACTACAGAAAGTAGAGACCTGATTTTATTTCCACAAAAATATTTGGTTTCATTTTTATTTTTCTAACAAAATAAACATCTCGTCAACTGCTGAAACCCCACCTGGGTGAGGAGCGGGTTTCTGTTTTAAAATACTGAAAAAAATATACTGTTTGTTAGTGGAGGGTCTGGGTTCTATGTACAGGTGATAAATGAAAGTAAACAGCAGGTAGAGTAAAGTTCCATTTTAAATAAAAGGCTGCTGTACCGCAAAGGGTACAAAAATTCCATGACCTATGAACTGTGGTACAGCAGATTTTTAGTTAAGATGGAAATCCTTGCCCGAAAGGGTATCCATATCTATCTATCTATCTATCTATCTATCTATCTATCTATCTATCTATCTATCTATCTATCTATCTATCTATCTATCTATCTTTCTATCTATGTAGTGAGCTGTGTGATATCTGATTTATCTACAGTATACAAGTGCTGTTTGACCTTGGTAACATCATGAGTGGCATAAGCCACGAGAGTGTTGTCCAAGGTCATACATCATGAGAATAGATAAATGGGGTATCACAAAGCTCCTCCACATGTTCCATTTGTGCAAGAGTTGAGGCTTGTGTTCTTTTTTTTGTTAGTCTTTTTTTAATACTAATTTGAGGAAAGTATGCAGGTTTTAATGTGAAACAGTGCCCTGTCCAGTTCAAGGCCACATTTTCAGAAGTTTTGCTTACAGGGATAAAGTTAACTTCTGCTTAGTGCTGTGTGGAATGCGAATTCCACCAGCGGAATTAGTGTGTAATGATCTTTCTGCCGGTGGAATTTCTGATGAAATTTCACTCATTCGCCTGTGGAATTCTGCCTACTGGGATCCTCAGAATAATATCCCATGGAACAGTATTTTTTCTGTTGAAAATTATTCCACAACAATTTCCACTGTAAATATTGAGATTCGTGGAATAATATTCTGTGGAACAGTGATTTTCCCATGGAAAATCATTCTGCAACTATTTTATGCTGTGGAATTTCAGTGGAATTTTAACATTCTGTAGAATTTTGTTCCACTGGAATTTGAAAATTCTGCACAGCACTACTCCTGCTGCTTCAAATACATTCTTCAATGAAACCCACTGCTCCAGACCCTTGCACACAAGTCCTTCATGTTTTCAAAGTCCAACTGTCTTAAGGTTCAGGTCCTTTTCACTGATGCCTGGTTCATCTGTCCTGTCTTCAGGAAGAAGATTACATAGTTGTGATCATCCCTCATGCCAGTGCTTGGACATTCACTTTGATATGACCCCATCTGTGCTGTTGAGAAAAAGTACAAGAGTGGCCTCGAACATAAACCTCTGTTGGACATGTTACGCTAAGAAACACTCATTGAAGCTGGACTGGAACACCATCTAAGCTCTGCTGTTAGTCTATGCATATTGCCAGTCTATGCCTAGGCATTTGAACATCCCTAAGATCTCCATTGCAGAACATCTGGCTACTCTGTAAATTTGCCAGCTAGACAACATGCTCTGCTAAGCTAATTGTGGCCCTCTGGTACTTGGTATTAATTGTTGTGAAAAGGCAATGTAGGCTGAAAGCCCATTGAATTGTCTCCCACTCCATGTGGGTTTATATTTGAGGGCAAACTTTGGTGAAGAAGGGCATCTAGTCTTTGTTTAAAATTCTCAAATGTTTTGTATCTCCACTATGTCACTAGGTAATGAATTTAATATCGACTTGATTTTATTGTATAACAATTATGTCTCTTGACTTTGTTAACCTTTGGAATAATCAACAAGATATTACCTCTTTTCAGTACCCCGAAGACTTTTCTGACCCCTTTTCACCAAGCATAACCCAAAGAGACTCTGTGGATTGCTTTCCCTCTATTTGAAATTTATGACTGGAAAGCACACTGAGCTGAGGCTTATTTCAGATACGACTCTGAGGAGGGAGAGAGATATAAAATACAAGGCAACAAGCAAACACACACGGTACAATGCAAAGTACAGACAGTGGCACAATATAGGAGATAACATGCTTTAACAGTGGTATAATATAAAGTGCAGAAGGAAAGAAAAAATCACATTACAGTTGGTGTAAAAAGCATACATTTATGAATAACAGAGGCAACGATAATCAAAATTCAGGCTCTATCAGGTCTTTGGACAGGATTGGAAGAGAGCAGAAGTCAAATGGGTGCAGGATAGGAGCAGGATGGAACAGATGAAGTTTGAGCTGGTGTTTGAGGCAGAGATAAGTGGGAGAAAGGTGGGGATAGAGAGGAGATTGTTCCAGATAGAGGAGAAGATAGCTGAAAGTGGGTTGCCCAGAAGTAAAGTGAGAGTAAGGAAGAGAGAAGGCAAGAATCGTTATAGCAAAGTGCATATGAATCAGGTAGAAAGGGAGAGAGATGAGGGTGGATAGGTAAGAGAAAGAGACCAAAATCAGTGCTTAGAGATGAAGACAGCACAGTGAGATAGGTGAAACAAAGGGAGAGGAGGAATGGAGAAGGGGTATAGAAGAAACAGTGTTAGTGCAAAAGTGAGCATAGGAGCAAAGTGGCAAAATGCATTGCAGAGGATCCAGTCTGGCAAGGGAGGAAGATGCCATAGACCACATCTGCACTGTCAAACACTAGAAGCACCACTTTGGTGACCGGGTCAGTGAACATGTGGAGGTGAAAGTTATTGCTGAAGAACAGGGCACTGAGTTTAAGGTGGAGCATGAGGTGGAAAGCATTGATATCGGTGGAGAAGTCAAGCCTACTATCCAGCCAGACATCAAGGTATTTGAAGCAGTGAAATGCTTCGGGGATCATGGTGGTGAAGATGACAAAGGAGCCTCACCAGTTTCTGGGTGGTACCAAAGGTTGTGGATAAGGTTTTCCTAGTGATGATTGTTGTATGAAATAAGACTCTCAACTAGAGATGGACAAAGTCATTCAACTTGCTATGTGGAGTAGTTCACTTGAACTTGAATTTCGAAAATTCTCTGCAATACAAAGTGAATAACTTTGCTTTTAGTGGACATAAAATTGCCATAGGATAATATGTACTTCATGTTACTTCACATTACTTTACCCTTTTTTTGCTCCTGAATGAAAATTTTGCAATGATTCATGGGATGGTAGGTCCATGGGCTCTAGGTTGGCTTGCACAGCCTCAGTTCAGTGTCGTGTAGTGTGTGCTTTGGAACTCTGGAGTTAGTTTGCTCTCGGAGCTTTGAGATTCAGATCTTCAAAACATTAAACAAGGCATTTTTGTTTGAACTTTTGAGTCAAATTTAGTACATTGGGCTGGATATTCAAACTGCGCCATTCATAAATTGCAAGCCCTTGTGCTGCGCCAAAATAGTTGCTAAGGGGTGTGTCGGGCGATATTCAAAGGAGTTGCACTGTTGAGCAACTCCTTTGAATATCACCCCCAGCCACAACCACTGTGCATGGTAGCAGTGGAACTTGCATACCGCAGGATTGACAAGTGGAGCATTCAACTTGTGGTGGCTAGCACCATTGTGCCAGCGCAAACCCGATATTCAAAAGGTGACATGCAAATGGGGCTATAATTCATGCAAGTGCAGGGGGCCATTTGCATCTGATTATGGCCCCATTTGCATGCCATTAGCATGCAGGTGCTCTGATCCCGAGGACTTGCACCTGGCACCCTGCCAGGCAGCAGCCATCAGGGACTGACGCCCCCTGCAGCCCGATCATGGGCAAAACAGTGTAGAATCCCCCACCCCTCACTGGCCTGATGCTGGCATGGTTTAATTCCCCCAACAGCCTGATCACGGGCAGCAATGTGGCTCCCCCCGAGCGTATCCCTGGTGGTCCAGTGGACCGAAAAGCCTGATCGCGGGCAGTGGTTGTGTTAACCCCCTCCAAAATCAGCCCTGGTGGTCCAGTGGACCGAAAAGCCCGATCGTGGGCAGTAGTGTAGAATCCCCTCCCGAATTCAGCCCTGGTGGTCTGGTGGCACATCCGATCGCGGGATGTAAATGCTACACAAATCCCCAACATTGCCCTGGTGGCTAGTGTCCCCCTTCCCACCACCCATGAGCCCCACCTCCGCTCCCCCACAGCGGCTGGCGGCAGCATCCCTCCGCCTGCCCCGCCGCCTGCCGACTGACAGCCCGGTAGGGCTGCATGCCAGTGGTGCAAGAAAGAGCCAATGCGTGCAGCCCATACGTACATGACAGTCCAGTTTTGTGAATGAATCATTCACAAATCTGGACTGTCATGTACGGTATGAGCTATGCCCATTGGCTCTTTCTCTGCACCATCGGGCGTAGTCCTACCGGGCTGTCAGTCGGCGGGGCGCGGGCGGCAGGAGGAGATGCTGCCGCCCGCTGTGGGGAGCGGAGTGGTGGGGCTCAGGTGGGTGGGGAGGGGGACACTAGCCACCAGGGCAATGTTGGGGGATTTGTGTAGCATTTACATCCCGCGATCGATGTGCCACTAGACCACCAGGGCTGAATTCGGGAGGAGGGATTCTACACTACCGCCCGCGATCGGGCTTTTCGTCCACTGGACCACCAGGGATACATTCGGGGAGCTACATTGCTGCCCGCGATCGGGCTGGTGGGGGATTAAACCATGCCCGCGATCGGGCCAGTGGGGGTGGTGGTGGGATTTACAGTCAGCTGCCCGCGATCGGGCTGCAGGGGCACAGGGACTGGGTTGGGGCCAGCCACAGGTGGCAGCTGCTGTGTTGCGCCCTGCAATGCAGCAGCTCACCTGTGGGTGGCCCTCAACTTAAGCTTTTTTGGCTCAAAGTTGTGTAGGCGAGGTTGGGGGTTGCGCCAGACAACTCTGCACAGCCCTGCTGAATATCGGGCTGTGCAGTTTATGCATGGTTCCTCCCTCCAGTTCAGCATGCATTCATTTGCATTGCACTGTTGCTCAGCATGTTTTCTATGGCCAACTGCCTCCTGCTGAATATGGCAGAATGGAGCAAGTTCGGACTTACGAGGCACAACCTTATTGCGCATGGCACAACCCTTTTGAATATCCGCCCATTAAGTGTAGTAAACCACTGTATGTTAATATTATTGAGCATTTATAGATTTGGTTTCAATATTCCATCTTAAATTAGTACATTCTGTGTCTGTATTGACAGACACTGCAGAAGTGTGCTTTGGTGGAGGTGAAGATCTGTGGTGTTAGAAGGAGATTCATGGACCACAGCGTGAAAGGCAGTCTTTCCAACTGTTGTTGGCTAGTGTTTAGTATTGGTGTGTTCAATTCTGTACACAGGTACACACAGTAATACTTCTAGTAATTTTTATAAGTTTTTGCTGTTTGCTGTGCATGTGTTTAGTCTGTTTAAAAGACTGTGTCATAGATTACTGAACTGTTAAAGTTTCTGCACATTACCTTTAGTCTGTGTGCATCCCATCAGTTCATATACATTTTAATGCGCCACCATAATAGCAGTATTCTGAATTTCTGTGCCTGTCTGTGATATTTTTTCCTGCTTCTATCTAATTACTGCTTAACTTTCCCCCCCACACACACACACAAAATAAGTGTGTTGTTTCACTTTTGGGTTTGTGAAGACTGGTTAAGGTTTTGTTAGCGCCTGTGCAGCTATATCTCTTTAGTGCCCAGTTTCTGTCTGAAGCCACTATTTTAGATTTTTGGCTTCCATCTACCAACAACTGAAAAAATATAATTGTGCTGTTAATTGTCTCTGTTCAGTCTCTTGAAATTGCTGTCACTGTACCACTACTGTTTGTTTCCCCATAGTATCGTGAACACTCTCTTAGTGCATATTATAGAGTTTAAACAAACAAAACAGACGTAATAAAAAGTACCTATTGCAGTATTTTTAATTGTACTTTCTTGTGAATTCCCTTGAATTTGTTACAGCAACAGACAAGACCAGAAATCACTTTTTGTGTGCAGGTGTTTCTTTTCTTGGTGACTGCGTAATCTTAAAAATGCCTACGAAGAGATAGTCATGCAAAGTTGTTTCTGGATGAGGCACTGCTGCCAAGAAGACTATTGCTTGTGTGCCTCAAATGCTAGCAGTGGAAGTTGTGATGATGAGGCAGGTTCATCAGGGTCTAGCAGCATTAAGTGTGTCGTGGACACGGTAGTAAACAGCAGGAGGAAAGGTAGTAGTTTCTGCAAGTAAAGGGTTTCTGTGACTCAGTTTTTCTCAACAAAATCAGTAGCTTCAATGCTGGTTGGAGATGCTGGTGTCACTGGTAGTAAAGGGAGTGATAGCATTGTTGATAACAGTAGGAGTGTTGCTACAACACAGACAACGTTATCAGGTGGCAAAATGTTGTGAATCAGAAGACCTGAGTGTAGTTAATGTCCCCACTCCCCACAGTAGTTGAACATGGTCCTGATCATCATGATTCAGTCTCATGTTTCTGCAGATCCTCAGGTTAGGCCATCCAAACAATCAGATGGTGACGAAAAAGTGTAGATGATCGTATTGAGTCTGCGGTTATAATATTGCTACAGGATAGCATCCATGTGAATTTGTGGATTATGATAATTATGATGATGATGCTACATGCTAGTGACCTTATATAGGAACTGGACAAAAGAAAGTAAAGGTGGTTGTAGGCAAACAATCTGTTAGTTAATCCCTCCCCGCCAAAATTCTTCTGATGTAGCTGTGTCTGTAGATAACCCTGAAGTCATATACATTGTAATGTTCAGTCTGTCAAAGTTTGCAGCACACCTGAAATCATGTAGCACTCCCCAATTTCACCTCCATGAAAACTGCTACCCCATATACAGCAGCATCATGTGAAATGTAGGAAGCAAAATCCATAGTTTGGGATTTTTTCATACAAGGTGAAAACAATCTGCCAGCTTTGCCAAGCACATGTGAGGTATGGTAAAAGGGTAGCCATCTTGGCTCTGGGGGCAGCATACTGATCTCAAGAGCAGGCACATGGCACTGTGGACTCAGCACCAGAATGGAGATGAAGCCATAGTGTGGCATTCTTCCTCATCCACCTTAGTGAGCATGGTATCCTGTCTCCAGTCAATATAAGTAGCTATGTAGGTAAAGTTGTGCATTAACACTAGAGGATTACTGCAGGCATGAGGAGAAGGAGGATTTTGAATGTTCAGTAGTGATCAGAGTAGCAGCAGTGGTCCATGTAGTAGTTCTACTACACTAACCCTGTGCTTAAAACAGGTGAAAATAACATAATTTATTGACCTGTCACTGGTGCACCCACCATCCTACGTCAGAAGTACCTCATACATGGGCAGTTCAGAGAAGAGATATTTGGCATGGAATGTGCAAAACACAGATCAATGCAACCCACACTGCACAGCCTTTTGAATGGCACAGTAAATACCCACAAATCACGCGGTTGCACCTGAACTCAATGATGCCATATTGGAAATGCTTGCAGTTGAACTACTGCCATTCTCCTTTGTGGAGAATGTGAGATTAAAAGGTTTTGTGGCATGTGCATGTCCTAAATGGAAGATCCTGTCCAGGACATACTTTGCCACCTGTGCTGTCCCCTGAGTTATATCATACTGTGATGGAGTCTGTAAGACATACCCTTCATCATTCCACATCACCTTACATTCACTTAAGCATGGATATGTGGACAAGTGGCAAAATGGTGGATAGTTCTTATCTGTGTATTACTGCACATTGGGTGCAGCTACCTGGGGTCATCTGTGATGGTGGCTTTGGAAAGCAGTGTAATAAGTCAAACTGTGGTGGTAGCAACCTTCCTGGCATTAGACTGCATGCCACATTTGCTATGCATAGTGTAGCAGTGTCACGTAAAGTGAAGACATGCTAGACTTGCTACTGACAGAAACTGACAAGTGGCTGCACCCCTGTCCTTAAAAGCTGACTTCATAACAAGTGATAATGGGTTCAGTGTTATTAAAAGTATCAGCAATGGTAGCTATGTGAGGGTTCCTGCATGGCCCACTTTTTAAATCTTGTGGTACTGAAGTTTATGCAGTATCCAGAAATCAAGCAAATGCTGACTGTTGCACGTCACATCTGTGCCCACTTTGCATGTTCTGGAGAGGCCCATGAACAACTTACTGTAGGCAGCTGCAGATCCAAAACAGCCTCCCTCAGCACTGCCTCAAGCTTGAAGTTGTCATGAGATGGAACTCCACACTTTACATGGCAGAGCTCTTGTACGAGCAGTACAAAGCAATATCTGAGTACCTTGTCATACACAGTTGCAGTGACAGTTCCAGGGCATCAGTGTCTATGACAACTGAGCAAAGGCAACGATGGATTCAGTAATAGTAATTTTGAGGTTGTTTCAACATGCCACAAGGGCGGTGATTGATGATACTGCATCCATTAATCAAGCCATTCCTCATGCGATGGGTGCTGAGTCAGACATTGCTGAATCTGCAGCCTAGCCTTGATGTGGCTAGAGACAGGTCAAGCTGTGCATAACTCAAACACATGATTACAATCTTACACAGCAATAGACACATCACCAACATTTGGCAATCTCCTGAATTTGGAATAGCCACAATACCAGACCCACACTACAAATGTAGCATTCCATCCATACCTGATGGAGGACATGATCAGGTTCAAAATCTAACTGGACAGCAGGTCTGATTGGTTCATGGGGCACAGATGTCACATGCAAATTTCTGCAAACCAGAGCATAACAAGGCTAAAGGTCATTGTGGACATGGTACATCCAGAAAGGTGGCTGAACTGCAAGGGGTGGTGCCTGATTCACATCCTGCCTGAAACTGGTGACCTGCAGACAGTCAGACATGTGATCTGTGGGATGTTTCTCACAAACTTCACCTTCTCAAAATGTAACCCGAAGGTAATACTAAGTTTTAGAATGTGAAGTCCATTAGAGACAAATTTTGACCTTTTAATGGAAACTTCACATAATGATATGTGGATGCAAAGTTGTGCACTGAGCATTAACCTGCTGGCGTAGTAGAACTTTTCTGCAGCTGTACTCTCAACCCCAAAAATATTCCACTTCCTTGTTTTTTTACCGTGTTCATAAACATTCAATTGTATTTACATCTTCATAATATCCATATTCAGAAGTGCATCCAAATGTAATTTTCAGCATGTATTCAATATATTACTGCCACATATCCTTCTTATGTTGCAGTTAATTAGATAATTCCTGAGACAATGCTTCTTATTTTATAAATAAATTTCCACTTTGTAATGTTTCAAGATAATCCTGTCCCTTCATCAAACTATTCTTTAAAGTGCTGTAATTGCCAAATATAATATATAAGTACAAGAAACCTCATTTTAGTTTTCATAAACAGCTATATCTTAATAACTTTATATATATATATATATATATATATATATATATATATATATATATATATATATATATATCATGGGGTAACATAATTGATATTTCTCTTTATGGATCACACTGATAACTTCATATCAGATTAGGCATCCCTTGATACCTTTAAAAATATAAAATGCATAAAGTTGTCCATATTAATTAACACTAATGTTCATTTGATGCATTTAAAGCCAACTTTAATTTTTCTCTTATTATTTAAATCTCTTTACCTGCAAACAATACTGATAAATTTTTCTAGCTTGTAAGGTTTTATAGTGTTCTGAAAGGAAAAAGTTGTTTTACTAATATTACTCTACTGTTTTTCATTTTTTTGTATGGTCTTTAAACTCCGCTGCTCCATGGTCCTCTCAATCTGGGAGAGCCTCAGCACCATCACCCTGGCATCCACCATCCGGCACTAGCTCTCAGGGATTACCCCCGGCGGAGTTGGCAGAGGGGCCCTTCCTCCACTGAGACTGGATCTGTGTGTCATGCCGTGGTTAGCCAGGTGTGGGGCTCATGAGCTCCTCCATCATCCTCCAGGAGCTATTTCTTGGTTTTCATGCCCCTCACAGTCACCACGACATGCAATGATGTCTGCGACAGGGTCATGCATGCTCCCGAGCACAGCCCTGTCAAGCATCTGCCACTCACCACCTCCCATGTAGTGCGGCTCTGTGGCACCAAGCCCCAGCCTCCATGAGGGGGCAGGCATCTACTGGCCACTGAGCTCCCCCCCCCTGAAATGGAGGCAGTTCGTTGGATGCTCAGTCCATTTCCAACCCTGCCAACCCCACGGCCCATGCTCATTCTTGAACATGGGTCACTGGCATAGTGCGAGGTAAGGCACCAGCACCTCAGCCCTCAGTGCCACCAGGCTGGCCTGCTTTTAATTTTTGATTTTATATAGCTTTAAACAGGAAATGTATTTAAGTTGTATGTCTTTACCTGTATAAAAATGCTTTTTGTTCGTGCCCTAAAGTCAATTAATTGCAGCAGATTCTACTTCATGCTGTAAACATATAAATACATGGGTTTATATCCTTGTTATACTGGCTATCATAGACTCATTCTTTTATAAAATAGCAATATTCCTGAAGCATTTTTCTCAGACCTTACCTCAGTATTTTGCTGAACTTCTTTTAAAGTGTTCATGGCAAAAAATGCTCAAAAGGCAAAAACGGCTTCAACTTTTACTTTTCAAGAAACCTATGGATGCCAACTTACTTTGTCTTTTCTAGTGAGGAGCAAGAGGGCTGGGCCATCAGTTATCATGCTCCTGGACTGAAGCATGATGATGTCACATGAGTGACATGCTGGGTACCTAGTCATTATGGAAACCGGCGCTTTTGCTTTTCTTAGTGATGAACCAGAGTTTGTTGAATTGGAAGCAGAGGAGGACAATGCTGAAGTCATGTTGAAACAGTTCTTCCAAAGCCAAAACAAAGGCACCTGAGGTTAAGATATCAGTGTCATCTGCTGCATATGAATATGTGAGTTAGGACAATTGGATGGGGGTCATTTAAAAAGATGGAAAATAGGATGGGACCTAGAATGGAGCCTTTGAGTGACTTTGGACTGGATCAGGAAGTGGGACAGGGCATCACCAACCTGTACTGAATGGAGATGGCTGAAGAGAAAAGACCTGAAACAGTCAAGAGCAGAATTAGAGAGGCAAGCTGAACTAAGTTTTTCCAGGTGGAAGGGTGGGCTACCAAATTAAAGGCTTTAGCCAGGTCAAATAAGATAGTGGCTGTGACAAGTCCCTGATCCATTCAAGTAAGAATTGAATCAGTGAAATGCAGAAGGAGGAGACTGGAATGGCATTTACAAAAGCCAAACTGGAAAGGAGAGAGGAAGTTGGTGGAATAAAGGAAGTCAACATTCAGGAGTAGTTGTTTCTCCTGAAGCTTAGTGAGAGTAGGAGGAGAGGTGGGTTGAAGGTTACTGGTAGAGGTGGGGTCACCTCTTGTGGAACCTTATTAAACTTCCAGAACTAAGGAACAGCACAGAGGGAGAAAGAGAGGCTGATAATGTGAGTGACAGGAGGAGCAATGACCAGGGCAGGTAGATGTAGTAACGCAGGGTCCAGTCAGTCAGGGCTAGAGTTGAGAGATTAAGGGAAGAGAAAGTCTGCAGTGTCTCCTGGGGAATGACAGAAGGAAAGTGGAAGCCATTAGATGGATGAGGCAAGGATCAGGATATAGAATGGGACTGAGAAGCAGTAGGATGAAAGGAAGATAAGAGGGCACAGGTGGTGAAATGTTCACTGAAGTGAGCAACAACTGAAGAGGAGAAGAGATGGGAGAACCATTCACTAACAGGACTGGGGAGGGATGGCAGGGGTCAAAAGGAATGAATATACTTCCAGAACATTGCAGGGGAATTAAGGATGTTCTAGAGGTTAGAACTGAATTTTTTATTTCAAGAGCTCAAATGGCCTTGATACAGGAATTTCAAGCTTCCTATAAGTAAGAAGATCCAAAGTCAAGTGAGACAACTTGAAGTGGGACAAGCATTGTTGCAAGGCTTGCAAAGTTCTATGAGTTCTGCTGTAATCCAGGGATGGTAGGTGTCATTGACTGGGACTTTCTAAAGGAGGGTATGCTTATCCCATGTGTGTATAAATTTGGAGTAGAACAAGGAGAGGGCCACATTGTTATCGAAGGCAGAAAGGATGTGAGACTAGTCAGTGGCTGTGAGGCTTCTGAGGAGGGATTCGATATTTAGTGACTGGAGTAACCTAGTTCAAATATATTTAGGAGAGTGGGGAGGCAAACATTTTTAACACAGTGAGTTACGCTTATGAGACTGAAGTCATCTGGCATAATGCCAGCTGTGACTATATGATGTGGATATGATGTAAGAACCCAGTAAAGTTAGAATATATGGTGTGGATATGATGTAAGAACCCAGTAAAGTGTGGTTTAAGGAGTGAGGATTGAGTCGTGTAGGCTTAGCGATGTGCTGTAATAGGTTACAATTCAATCATTTTGGAAGTCAGCTTGGAAGCAGCTGAGAACCAATGGATGTTAACGTCCCTGGCACCTAAGTTCACCAGAGGAACAGTGACTGGCCAGAGAGGAGAGTGTGTCCACCAGCATAGTGGGAGAGATTTTAGGTGAGGCATAGATAACACCAATATAGATGGGTTAGGAGGACGGAATTGAGAAGTTGCCTAGGAGAAGCTTGTGAGAAGAGGATACAGTTTCATAGATGGAGACAGAGCAGGTAAAACTCTATGAACATAAAGGGCACAACACCACCCCTCATTTACCGTGGTCCAGCCTGAAAAGATTGTAGTTGGGAAATACTTCTTCCACAGTGACACCCTCCTTACAAAGAGAGCCACCCACCCTTTAATGTCAGACTACTTCTTCAGAATAATCTGAATCCCTCTAGTCTTCTGTCTCAGTCATTTTCCTCCCCACCATGTCTCAATAAGATTCATAATATCCTTGCTGTGGAACTGTATAAGGTCCTCAGGCTTGCCCATGTTTATTGGTGCACTTCTTGTATATTTCAGCATGTATGTAAGAATAGTTGCTTCTTTATACTGCTGTGTCCCCTCCTTGGGAGTTCTCAAATTTTGCTATGTCTTGCTCTTCTGCACCTCCCTTGGTGCTGCACTGCATCTCTCTCCTGCCCTTGGTGATCCTTAGGACCAGCTTCTCCTCCATATCCTCTGGTTTAAATCCCTTCTGACTACCTTGTCTACTTTCCTGACCAGTACCTCCAGTCCATGTACACAGAGGTGCACCCATCCTGAACACCCAGGTATTCCTTTGCCCCAGAAGACCATCCAGTAGCCTGAATAATGTTCTTCCAATGTTCACCAGCCCTTAGCCAAGTATTTACCTGCCTGATGGTCCATTGCTGCTTATCACATGCCCTTAGGACTGGGAAGATCTTGGAAAAGAGCACCTGGATTGCTTTCCTTCAGGAAGATTATGAATTCTATGAAAGACCTTTTCATGTACTCTGGGTTTATGCATCCAGTGTCATTAATGTCATTATGGTTGATGACAGTATGCTTCTCCCCAGCTGAACTTTTGCCTGGGTAGCATTAATTTGAGCTATGCTCCAAACAGACAAATCACCTCACCCACACTATCATAAATCACCTCACTCACACTACCATCCTAATTTATAAATACAAGCTCCACCTCACTCACTGAACAATCTATGGAATTCTCAATAACTACTATCCTCCTACCTTCCACCACCAGCCTTTGCCTTCTTCTTTCTTGGCAGGTTGGGTGTCCTGATGCTGGACTGCCCCAACCAGCCCCTCACAACTGTTGACTCCACATCAATCTGGCCAGCCAGATGCCGATACCTGTTGCCAGAGTCCAGTGGCAATGGTGCTCCTCTGTGACCATGCCTGATACCCAATATCTCCACCCAGATTCATCCCCATCCCAACCATTAGAGATCACATCCCTGTCTCCTCCTTGCTACCCTACTTATCTCTGCCAACTACATCCACCAGTCACCCTCCCATGTCATTAACATTATTTCTCTCCATCCTCCACTCTGACTGCTGCCCTCTCTACATTTCTGTGGTGCCACAACAGCCTGGGAGTGTATCTTCTGCCAGCATCCATCACTTTGCAGTAGCTGAAGATGTATCTCCATGTGCCCAATATTGGCAAGATGGTGTGCATCACACAGTCCTGACAGTGTATGAGATGTGTTTCTCTCCAGCATCCTGGGCCATAGCACTCTCACCCCACCCCTTCGCATAGTCTCTCCCAGCTGCTGGCCCACATTCTATGCCAGCACCCTATATCATTCCCATTCCAGACTAGCAACATGACTCCCAAGGCAGCAACCAGCTTGTAGTGGCTGCAGATGTAATCTCCCCAACACTGCCCTCTGCAGATAGAATGGCATACAGCTTACAACTCTGGTTGTACACAAACTGTTCATCCATCCCAGGTAACCTAATCTAACTCAGTCCACCTATTTACCTACAGGCTCCTCTAGAGTGGTGAATGTGGCCTTTCAGATTACACTGTCCTCATGGCTTGTACACTGCATGTGCTTGATCTCCTCACCTTGGTCCCGGACTAGTCTGGCATGCTTAGCTAACTGGCATGAAAGGTTAACTGGCCACTTCTACCAGTTTGCCACTCATTCAAGCTGATACTCTCAAAATGTCCACTTGTAGGAGTAGAAACGTTAAACTTACTCTTAAAACATAATAAGTATTGTCTTAATGGATAACCAGCCCAGAAACTCACACCAAACATCTACTAAGGCTGTATTCATTCTTTGATTATAGTTTTCTTTCTGTAGCTAACTTACAGTTGTTTTCTCTTTCAGCTAGAGCTGCTCAGCTCACAGAGATCATATGGGTGACAGCGTAGAATTCCTACATTAAAAATAGTATGAGGAAGGAAGGAAGGTGTCCAAAATTGCAGCTGTAATGTTCTATTCATGGCAGCAAATATGCATTCTGATTTAAAAACCTATCACAACCAGACTTTAAATCTTCCTGGTCTGAAACTCAGTTCAATTTATAGTCATCCTGACTTCAGAATTTTAAATGAAAGGATCCTTAACTGTATGCTTCATGTAGGTTATACAAACATCATAGTAAATATAAAGCTAAATGCTTCATATAGTTGAGACAGTCTCTCTGTGCTAAAATGTAATGCGAGGATAAAAAGGACATATTGAAATGTCACTCCTAGGGGAGAGGTTTGGGAGGATGCAAGGAAAGAAATCCTCCAATGGCATCTCAGTAGGGCCAGGAGCTCAACAGCAGCAGCATTTGCAGGCGTCACATATGAATAGGTCAGGGTTCCAGGAATGTAGGATTCCTCTGGGACATATGACTCCAGAGTTCTGAAACATGAGAGTGGATTGTCCCAGAGCCAGGACCCAAGGCAGACCAGCATAAGGAGTGAGAACAGAGTTATAGTAAACAAAATAAATATTGACATACCAGAATGCCTCTGTCTATATAAGCCAGACTACAGTATTTCTTGTCTGGTGGCCCTATGCCAGTGTGACAGTTCATGTAAATTATTAATTACAATTTTCTCCTCATTTGCATTCCTTAAATAACAAACTTTTAACTGGACTCTCTCATGAATTTTATGCTGTAGATTCATGTCATCTGCAACACTTGTGGGTGTTATTATCTAATCTGGAGATAATTTCTTATAGGAAATGGAGAAAAAGATGTCCTTCTGTTTTGAATTGATGTAAGATTCCATTTATGACACAGTCTATGGCACAAAAATCATATTATAAAGTTAATTAAGTCCTTTTGTATGCATTAAATGTATCATGAGCTTCCTTTATTTTGGCAAAGAGTCTTTATTGGTAATTTTCATTCACATTCCACCAGAGTTATTAGTCACAGTAATAGTTTATTTTTTTGCAGAAAAATAAACCATAATGCACTCAGCCTTTCAGTTCACTTTATAATGCTTCTGCTTTGTTTGACTTTAAAAGTGCTCTGTATTATGAAAAATTGGCAAATAATAGATGAGGAGTCAGTGAAAAGTTTTACACCTAACATTAATTTGTTGGTAGTATAGACATTGCCACTGAATAAGACCACCAAGGATTATCCATTATATGATGAAATAGTAAAGAATCAGTCATGCCTCCCAACTGTCCTCCATTAGAGGGGAGATGTTACTTTATCCCTCAGTTTACATCTGTCCCACAACAAGATTATTTTTCCTGCTGTATCAACAGAGAGTTTTAAATTGAAATTCATAATAATCTGTGTTAACGTTATATTAAAATAGTATGAAAGCAGTTTACCCAGTGCTCTAAGCTATGTCCATGATATAATGATGTGTTCTATACTGTGACCCATTTCCTCATACTATGTCCCTCATATTGATAATTAAAGGCTTAATGTTATGGAACCAGACACTCTGTTTAGGGTCGATAAAATAAATTCTGGTTCTCAAAACAAACCCCCAAATTAATGGCATAGTACATAATGGAAAGGTAGAGCATAGGTACTAACTTTATATCCCGCTAGAGATCTTAAGCTGAAAAGCAGGCACATAATACAGTGCAATTTGATTTTGTTCAATAATATGAATTCTGCCTTCTCAAAACAAGCTCCAAAAATCAATGACATGGTATGCAATGGAAAGGAACTGTAGGTAGCAAGTACTAGCTCTGCACCTTGCTAGACATTTGTAGGTTTGATCCTAGCTTTGGAAACAAGTGAAGTGTACAGTATCGGTACTGCGGCCTCATTCAGTTTCAGTGAGACAGCAATCAAGCCACTAATCTTGCACACAGTTCAACATTATTGCTAGCTCTTGCACAAAGGGATTTTTGGATTGAATGAATATGGAAAAGAATCATGCTCTCAGCCATGCAGATAGATGTTTGGTCAGATACACTGACAGAACAATGTGGGCAAGCAGAATTGCCCTTAGGCACCTACCCTTCTTGTAGCTGCTGCCTCCTACCACACACACCATTTTGGTCATGACCAAAGCTTGTGAAAATCATCAGTATTTCACATTGAAATACTGCATATCTAAATACATTCACTTTTTGTGCCCTGCAGTACACAAGGTGCATCACAGGACTAGGAAGATATTTTCAAGTTATATAATGAAAGAAAAGTATGTTACAAGGTTCCACCTAAGCATAAGATGTTGCCAAATTTACCTTAGAAGAAAATACAAACTCCAATGTTTTGGACGGTGGTTATGTAGGTCTGAAAGGACTTGGTTTCCCATTGATATTCCAGGACTTTGCCACCAGGATGCAGCGCTTATTACTGGGAGTGTGTCCAAGTTGTTGACAAACCACATGACCTGTAGCAGCAAATCAGAGATACTGGAGAATGAGAACTTCCTGCTCTGCACACATCACAGTGCCTTTTATAGTTCTCTATCACAGGGAAGGACCTGTTGGTGGCTATCAGGAACTCCTTTGATGTGAAAAGTGTGGCTTTTGATCAGAAAATTTGTAACCGGAGAATCAAATGTATTATATCATATGTTATAGCAGGTAAACATATGGAGTAAGTAAAAAAACAGAAATATAGAAACAGACAGTGACTACAGAAAAGACAATTGTTCCACCCAGTCTGCTCGTGAAACCTTATCATACACCAAGACATTGTCTATACATGGTTTTAGCCCACACTATGCACACCTATGCTTCTAACTACTAAGCCATTCACTCTGTCCCAGCCATTCTTTAAACCATTATTGGTTTTGGCGCTAACCACACATCAGCTGGCAGACTATGCCATGACTCAGCCACCCTCTCTGTAAAATAAAAGTTTCTCACATCCCTCCCAAAACTCCCGTCACCATTTTCCACATATGTCACTGGGTCCTTCATCCACTGTTCCTGTTAAATAGTTCCTCACAGTTAACATTTTCATTCCTTTCAGGAACTTGAAAGCCTCCATTATATCTCCCTCTTCTGTCTGGCCTCCTGTGAGACACGTTCAGTGCCTAAGTCGATCCTCATCAGATCTGCCTGCTGTCCCTGAATCATGTTGATTGCCCTAAAAGTACAATCTGCATCCTGTCCTACTTTCCTCTGGTGAGAACTCCAGAACTAGACATGGTACTCTAGGTGTGGGCCTCACCAGTGATCTAGAGAGAGGTAGTAATACCTTTTCTTCTTTGTCTACAGCCTCTTCATATACCCCAGCATCCTGTTTGCCTTACTGTAGGCATTGTTACATTGACAAGCTTGTTTAAGGGAGTCACTTATGATGACTCCTAAGTCTCTTTCCTAAGATATGTGGTGACTCTTGAGTCTTCTTCCTAAGATGTAGTTCACAGCTTATCCCCTCCCATTTAGTATTCTGTCCTGGGGTTCTGTTCCTATGTGCATCATTTTTTCTCTTTTGTGTTAAATTTCAATTGCCAAACCTTGCACCACCTATCTAGCCCTTGTAGGTACATCTGCATCACCTGCCAAACCTTTACCTCCTCTCTAGCCCTTGGAGATCCCTCTGCATCTCTCTAATCACCTCCTTTTTGTTTGCCCTACCACAGAGCTTAGTTTCATCTGCAAAGAGACACATCTTGCCCCAAATTTCTCCTCCTATTTTGCTGATGACTTATTGAAATGGACTGGACCCAAGACTGACCCCTGTGACACCCGCTGGTGACATCCCTCTCATCAGATTTGACTCCATTTACCACAACCCTTGCAATCTCCTTTTAACAAATTTCCCATCCATCCACATCTTTGCTGTGCCCAGATCCTCTAGCTTCTTCAGCAACCATTTTTAGGCACTGAGTTGAAAGCCTTGTTGAAATTACAGTAGAGTAAATCCACAGTGTGGCTTTTATCCACTATCCTCATTACCAAGTCAAAGAATACTATCAGGTTGGTCTGACAAGACCTTCTGCCATGAGACCATGCTGTTTACTGTCCTGGAGTCCATTTTTCTTCAGGTAGTCCACTATGTCCTCTTTCACTAGTGCTTCCACCAGTTTACCCACAACAGAGTAAGAATGTCAGTCCTTAGTTACTTGTTGCCGTTTGTTCCCCAGTTGTGGAGCAGAACTATGTCCTCTGTCCTCCAGTCCTTTCATGCTACCCTAGTCTGGAATGAGCTACTGAATAGTGCTCTCATGGGTTCAGCTGCTTCAGGTGCCAATTCCTTGATGACCCTTGGATGCATCCCAGCTGGCCTGGGAACATATCTGTTTTAGGACTGCTAGCCCTCTTTAGACCCTTTTACTAGGAAATACTTGCTGCCTCATTACTGGGATCCCTCTTTATTGCTGCTTTATGCCACTGTCCATCTGAGGCCTGCTGTCTTCCTTGTGAATACAGAGTAGGAGTAATCTTTAAAAATAGCTGCTTTTGCTCATCCTTTTCCTATATTACCCTGCCTCTCTCTGTTAGCCAAACAATTCCCCCTCCTGACTTGGGGAGAGGGCAAGACACAGGTATGCCACAGGTACAGTGACATTTTGACATCACAGTCCCTACAGTGACTACAGTGCCACCGAGCTGTAGGGAACCCTCTGGAACCTGACACTGTCTGTTGATAGTCCTGCACCCCCCAAATCAGCTCCGACTTGGAGTTGAGAATCCTATGGGGGCAAAGCACCTGAAGAAAACACTCATTTTGTATGAAACCGCAACCAACTACAAAATGCTGTCAACCTGTCGATTTTGCTGTCTGGTCATTCGACAAAACTTTTGTCACCACCAGTCATGGATCCCAAGAACAGTCAGGAAGTATATGGGATGGTTAGATAGATAGATAGACAGACAGATAGATAGATAGATAGATAGATAGATAGATAGATAGATAGATAGATAGATAGATAGATAGATAGATAGATAGACAGACAGACAGACAGACAGATGGAACAATGGACAGGTGGGCAGACAGACAAATAGAGGTAGACAGACAGACAGACAGACAGACGTGTAACATGGATATAGATTTGGAACTATACCTGAGACATATGCAAGATTTGTAGCAAGAATATGTGGCATAGTTGGGGAATATTGAAATGTATGACTGGATCAGAAAGGATTAACAAATCTCATAAAAAGAAAAATCTGTCTGAGCCCATAGGAAGGTCATCAGAAAGGGCATGTTTCCAAAGAATGAGGTGGTAAAATGAGTTCATAGGAAGCTCATAGAAAAGGATCTGCTTTTAAGGAGTCACCACTCATGAGGTATATAAGGTTAGTCATATAATTGAAGCAGCTGGGTTGGTTCTAGGCATGGTGGGGACAACTGTTTTGCTCACATCAGAGGGACATGCTTTCAAGATGTAAAGACAAGCCAGGCACTGGTGGATTCAGCTGGGGATCAGAGTAAAGCAGATGTCCTCTGTAAGCTATAGAAATCTGTGTCTCCTTGATCTCATGCCAGTGTGGCAACTTGAGCCCAAAGCAAGGAAACTACCCAGAGTAAGGGGTAAATTCTGTTATGCAGTAGTCTACAGACTAGAGAGGTTCTTCATTTGGTAATCTTTACTGTTTAAATATTTTGCTGTGCATTTCCTGGGTTTTATCACTTTTGCATTTTGCTGCATATTCTGTAATTTTGAAGTGTAAATATTAAATATTTGTATTTAATATTCTCTGTGACTGTACAGTGTTTTATGAGACAGGTGACAATCCATTTTTGAGCAAACTAGAGTTTCTCTAACAAAGTGTACTACTAAAAGTATAAAGAAATCTGTATCTGATATTGAGAAGATGAGAGGTCCTGGGGCTGACTGACATGCTGATACTGTGTCAAAAGTAAGACCTTTACTGGGAGAGCAGAAGGTAGAGCAGAGGCCAGTGATGGGACTAGAACCAGACTGATCCAGCCTGAGATACCACAGCAGTCAGCCAGAGGGTGGCAGCAATGAAATACATGGACCCAGCTGGGTGTCCACTAGCACTTGTGTGTGCAAGTGAGATAAAATGATGCCAGCAGAGCAGAAGTTATATAGATGCCTGTATTTCTGTCTGTCTGCCTGTCAATCTATCTATCTATCTATCTATCTATCTATCTATCTAGTCTACCTATCTACCGGGTGGAGGGCAGACATACACAGGTACAGTAAAGCAATAACAAATATGCAGTATAATACAGAGGAAAATCTCTCAGTGAACAAACTAGAGGAGACCCAGACTAAGCAAGAATGAAACAAGGTCAAGTATAGATCTAGTGCAATCATATTAAGATAGAAGAACACTTAGTCTTGAGTAATCATGACTAACCTTGAGGCAGATTGAAACTAGCTAGTAAGGTAGAACCCAGGTGAAAGCTATTCCATAGCTGTTGCTGCCTATACCATAAGGCAGAAACAGGGGCAAGATCAGGTAAAATGAAAGTTTTTTTTTTTTGAGCCAGGATTTAATACTATAGAGTCTAAGATACTATGAGCATCTGTAATTAGTGAGGATCAAAGCAGGTGGTCCTACAAGGTACAGTAGTAGTACAAAAAGAACACAGGAAAATAAAGTGGTAGAGGAGTTGTATAGTGTATTTAGCCTGGCAAGTTGATGCTTATGGGCAGTGATGTAGATAATGCACCCATGTCTATAATGGGAAAGTTGTTTCTTCATCCCTTGTGAGAGACAATTTTGTTTGCCTATTTGCTATTCTTTAGTAGCTGGTTAAGACCTACTAGGAACAAATGTCTATTTTCAGGGGTTACCTGGGGAGCACTGAGGTGATTAAGTGACTTGCTCAGAGTCACACAGTATGCAAGTAGAGGCTGTGCGAATCAAACCCAGGTTTAGTGGATTTACCAAGCTCATTCATGGCTTGTTACTCTAACCTCTTAGGCTATACTGCCAGCCCAATATTAATTATCCTGTAGAGGGCTCCAGTTTTTTAAAACATTCAGAGATCAGGGACTGTACCTGTAATAAGGATCCAGGAACTGATCAAGAATGAAGCCAAGATATTTAAATTGTGAAACAGTGGTACTTTGGTTCTAATTTCAGTAGCAATATACACTTTTGGGCGTAGTTCAGTGGCATTATTCCAGGTAGCTAGCTGCAGGACATGGAGAAAAGAAGGCATCTTGTAGTTCACTCTTCAAAGCTGGAGGGTTTCCTTTTTTACAGGTGCTGTTGTATCCTTTTACTTGGGGCTGGAGGAGAAGGAGGAGGAGGTGGCATGGGACTGGTGATTTGATTCAAGGGGTTCAATCATGCGGTGGGGTAGAGGGTGATGTGGTTAACATGACTTGGTACAGAATTTTGGGAAGGGATGATTACATAATCCTACTCTTTATTACAGGAAACTTCACTCGGACTCTTGGATGGGAGGAGGAAAATGGGGAGGTTAGGGTACTGCAGATCTGGGTGGTGGGAAGAGGAAACATTTACTCAGTGGATGATGTAGATTAAACATAATACAAGTTTTTTTTAACTTTTCTGTACAAAGTTGGCATGAAGTTGGGAAATGTTGCCACTTATATGCATAGCAAAAGTTCCCAATTTTGCACCACCTTCACAGGTAACGTTCTGCATCTCTATGACAACCAAAAATAATAATTAAATTTAAACAAAAACATAAAAGTTGACTGGTTCTGAAAACAAGACATCCTCTTCATTATTATTCTTCTGCCTCCATTATGAATCATGTTTTCCTCATCATGTGTCACAGCAGCAAGTGGGTGTCTGATGCCATCTTCTTTCCTGTAGACTACACAGCAGATAGCACAGTAGTATTGGCATCCATCACTATACAAGGTGGTGACACCACTAAGTTCATCTGAGTCATCACAGCAGCAGCAGCAGCAGCAGCAGTAGTGGCAGTAACAATAGAATGCAATACTCACCATAGAAATGGCAACAATTTTTCTGACACAACTTACAGACAGGTTTGACAAGCATAAGAGGACACACAGTTTGGCATGGCAATATTACTGAACCAAAGATATAAAGATACGGACTACATAAAACAGAAACCATTCCTTACACATATGGTGGAGCAGCAAAGGCCTCTTGAGAAAGCAAGCAAGAATGTGTATGCGCAATCTCTGTATCATACTCCTCCTCCTCCTCCTTCTTCATCTAACTTCATGTCAAACTAGATCCTGAAAATCTTAAATTTTATCGCTTCTAAAACTCATTTATAATCAACTTTAACAATTAATTTGATTGATAACATTTCTAACAAGTGACATCTACAGTACTACCATTCACACTCCAACACCTCCTGATGGCTAATCACCCGACTCCTCCAAGAGGCAATGGCACCACAGTTAGCTCACCACTCCCAGCAGTAATGATGCAATTCTTCCTCCTGATGACACCTACAACAAAAGTACTGCTAAAACCAAAGACCACACAGAGTCAGTGTCAGTGTCAGTTAAAGAAGACCCATCATGGACAATGTAATGCTCTACATTTAACATATTTTCATTTATTTATTTTGAGGGGGTATTATTATATACTTTTAAAATCAATGTGACCTGACTCTAGATAGACTATAGTAATTGTCATGGAGGTAAAACAGAGACTACAGGGGTATATGCCTGCAATCAGCAATGAATATTAGCTTTTTCTGTAGTTCACACTGGGCCAAGGCAGTCTTAGTGGGTTTTTCAGATTCTGTCACAACACCACAAATAGTCATCTTCTGCAGTTGCATGCCAACACCACTTACCACAAGTAAGCTGCAGTAATTAATATTTATTGATGACCTAAATGCTTTTTCCTCCCTAACTGTAGTATGCTTTTACCCTTGCAAATATTGCATTGGGAGCCAAAGGTTCTGCCCAGTTCTCAAAGCTGACCCATATTTACTGGCCCAGCTTGAAGCTGAACTGAAGCTGCCAATGCCCAACTGTCTCACCCCTATCTCCACCCAAACAAAGACAAGCAGAGGGAAGAATGGTAGGGGAACCTAAAGGACAAACCTGCTGGGCCTCCAAAATGCAATGCCATGACATAGGAGAATGAACTCTCTGCTCATACTGTGCTAGCCAACTGCATAAAAAGAGGGCTTCAGGTTTCAGTTCCATCAGCTTACAAACCCTTAATTCAGTATTTAACATTCAACAAGAAATGTACTACTAATTAAACACTTTTCAAGTCTCAGGGATAATTCAGATACATTTCTGAGATGATTTAGTTTGAAAACAAAACTACACTAAACAATATATTATGTGGCAAACAACTGTGAATTGACTTTGGCTGTTTTCCTTTGTCAGTGAGCTCTTTTGCACAATCAGCAAAGAAACCTCTCTTTATTTTCTTTTCTTCCTCTCTGAAAGTATCCTCTATTTGTGATTCCAATTACACCATGAACCTTCATTAAAGTCATTATAATGTAAAAGTAACTGCAAGAATAATGGTAGAAAAGAGGTGGAAGCCCTTGTTTGTAGTTGAGAACTGACAATCATAGGTTGTATGCACCATAATAACAGCAATAATTACAACATTCTAATTTACAAAGAAATAGCCTGTCTAGACTAGATACTAAATTCTTCTCTGAGAGACTCTTAAATACTTCTACAGTTCTTAAAACACTAACATTTAACAAGGATTCTATGAAATATTATTGTCTTTTCTATAATTTCCTTTCCATTATTTTGCTGGCGTCTGACAATATTTTTGTATATATCAAAGCCTTATTTCTGACAACCTGTCTCCTCCTCCTGCATTTCAAAGCAATGATGTCAAGCTCCTTCCATACATACAGAGTAGTTCAGTATGCACACACAGCTGTAATCTATACAGTAGAAAAGCACATGCTGATCTGGAAAGCCAGCTTCCAGAAGGAAGAAAGACAGATTGATCCATTTATAAACTGCATTTGGGTACACTGTAAAACATCTAACTGTATTCTTATGCATAATCCATGAACTGCATCTTTGTACATTTCTAAATATACATTAATGGTATAAACTTGAATGCTGCTTTGTCATGTGTATGCATGTATTTATAGTTGATATGTCATACTGTATGTTCTAGGTCACCCTTGAATATAGGTGTTAGTTGCTCTTAGGGTCTTACTTAACCGCAAAATCTTAAATAAAATAAAATAAGACATACCACATTTTTGCATATTTATTTTTGTTTTGTGATGTTCTTTTATATCCACTTTGTCTCATTTTCTTATCTAGGCTGGCAGAGTTACAGAATGTTCATACTCAAAAGATCCAAGTGGAATGACCAAGTCAACCTTGTGATGCCAGCACTCTGCACTTGAGAGTGGACCTTGGTGCAATGCCATGTGACTAATAGGGCCTTGTTATAAAAAGCAGCCATGAGTTGTTCAGCTCCAATGACAGAGCTTTCAAGGCCATCTAGCATCAATGTATTCTTCACCACCTGATCGCATAACAGCATTGATGTCTGCTTCATAGAAAGCTACACACTGCACTTCAAGAATAATAAAGTAGAATAAGGTGAAGTCAAAGTACCCTGATATGGGGTGGTATATAGTGTGGGGCAGGAAAATACAGGCATTTGACTTACAAAACATTTACAAGTGGATATGTATTTATTTGAAAATTGTTTTACCATAAACATGCAGAGCTAAACATTAATCTTATTTACAGATGCATGTGACTTGGTGGAAGGGTGAGGAGTGAGGATAATACAATTAACAGATGTTAAAAATAAATAGAGTCATCCTAAAGACCTCTGTTAGACAAAAACTGGTAAGTAGATAAAATTATTCTATGTGATACAGTATAATCCAGGGCCCAAGAAGAATAACTTTGTTGTGAAGTAGGTTTTTAATTAAATTGTGGTACTTATTAATTCTAGGACTAGGTTTAGTGTTGGTGAATTATGAGGAAATAATACCACTAACACAGAAGCTTTTATTTATTTATACATCAAAAAATATAGGGAGACAAAGTGCATGCTTCCCAGCATTTTTCCACCAACAATCTCAGAAATAACTAGTTGAGATCAGTGAGGGATTTGATCTGTATAGGAATTCACTTCATTTTGAGGCCTTTTATCAACAAGGGCTGCCAGTTGTACCAAATAATGGTCAACTGTATGTCATTGTTTTTATCCAGACTCATGTCGAATCAAATGGAATGGAAGGCAAACTGAGAAACCATATTCTCATTTGCAACTGTGTCCATTCACATAAAGACAATACACAAAAGTTACAGTTAAACAGATTAAATACATTAATGCAAAAATATGCAGCTATAATGCAATAAAGTTTACGTAAAACTTTCACATCACAAATAGTGGAGTCAACAAGTTAAAACATTTTAAATATGTACAACAGGATTAACCTTTTCAGTTTTTGAGATTTGCAGATTATTCCAGGTTCCAGCTATTGCATGACATAAAGACTGACATTTCCTTTTATGTTTGACACAATAAAGTATTAGTAATGGGAAGTCTTGTATAAGAATATTTGAAGTTATCAGATTTTAAAAGCATTGTAATATTTTAATGTCAATGGCACTATAACACAGATATTACTATTTTTCCCATCTGTTTATAAGCAGATACCAATCAGTTTGAAAGTATAAAGTGCAGTGATTGATAAGGTAATCACTATCAGTAATAATGCAAATTACACAGTGGTACAGTGTATACTGTAGTGTCCAAATGATCAAGCATTGATTTTGACACTGTTTCATAGACTGCATTCCATAGTCATGTAGAAATGAAAATGGTTGATGCCATTAATTTTTATATGATTACTAAGGCATGATTTATTTTATAGAAAAAATGTAACTTTGGATTCAATTTCATTATCAAGGAAGCAATATGGGTTTTAATTGATAAAACATGATCAAATGGACTCCTCAAGGTTTTATAACTGAAACCTGTTTTTTTCAGTTGTTTAACCAGGAGTATCACACTAAGCTGAAAGCTTTTTACAGGTGTGATCTGGAGCACAGGAAGTTAATTGACTTGCTCAGGGTCACACAGTATGTAAGTGGAAGCTGTGGAGTCAAACCCAGGTCTGGTCTGCTAGATGTCACCAGATTTGCAGCTCAGAGCCATAAACCACTGCGCTATACTGTGTCCCTGTTCAATGTCAATTTTATGCAAAGTTTGAATTATCGATTATCCTCGTCAGACACTTTGCTCTTCTTCTTGGTAAATGAATCCAGTGTGTTTACAAGGGATTCAGCAGAAGCCTTAACTAAAACTCAGTTGTACACGGAAAAGATAGATTGCAAGTTTGAAATTGCATTAGGTGCTAGCCTCAAATGGCCAACTCCTTTCATATGGGACAAAAGCAAGATTGAACAGTAAAACAAAGACAACATGCACCAGCTCACTAGCCCATATGTTTGAATAGATCTGGTGAACTTTAATGCATAGATGTCACTCTGTGGGTCCTTCCACGCCATCATTTTTATAGGTTTGTGGAGGAGAAAGCCGTTTACAGTCCAACATCTGTTCCATTCTTACAGCACATCGTGGTGTGGGTACAATTCATAGATCCCATATTTTGTGCTTGGTGAGGTACTGATAGACATAGATGGCTCTCACACTGTGGGATTGCAAGATACCTGCAAACACATTAAAGGTACCACAGAATTTTAAGATTTTACATTGGTGGGATCAGGGGTCACTGTTTACAATTCACAGCTGTTGAAAGTAAACAACAGGTAATGCATTGCTGCATTCTATGTGCTCCCACCTAAGACATATTCAGGCAATATTCTCCATGGATAATTGGTCTTTTACATAGAAATTGTATGAATGAGGAATCATCTGAAAACAGATCAGTGAGATTGCACAGAGATTTAGCAACAGGGCTACAGTGAAATTTCTTGACACCTAGATCACCTGTCATACCATACTCAGATAAATAACAAATAACAAACATGATCATACAGTAGCAGCGTGCTACAGCAGGATACCCCAGTGTGGTTTGTATACACACAGGTTCATGGAACTGAATCAGTACCTTCGCACCTAGGAAATGGAACAGAACCATGCTCCATGTATAGAAAAAGAGCTGCTGTATTTTCAGCCACCATGCTCTTCACCCACAGGGTTTCATTTAAAAGCTGCATTTCATATAATTTCTCTTACATAAACTGTCCATAGTGTACAGGACTATTAAGTCTTCTATTATAATACGGGCATCTCGGTCCTGAAATCTGACTGGCCAAGATGCCTGTCTGGCCATGATTAAATCTTCCTACAATGCACGGATTAAGTGCCAGATGACCTGGTTTTCAAAGTCATTCTATACTCTGTCTTGCTTTCCACCTTTTCTATGACAGTTTTCATCTTCACAAAATTCCTCATATTATACCATTTGACATAATAAATAGCCCAAAAGCATTTCAAAGTAGTGTAAATAAACCTTAGATTACCCTTAACATTTATAAACAAAATCACGCAACTGAAAACTGCTGCCAAAAATACCTCCTAACTTGAGAATATTGCCACTCAGCTAATTGAACAACTTGCAGATTCAAAAACATCTTCTGCCCCAAAAGACATCTCAAAAAGAACTTCGCAAAAATGTAACTCCTACCCAAAATGTGATTCAGGATTCCGTAAAATAATTAACCCTGCCTGAACCTGTAACACATTTGTTAACTTGATCCAGCACAGCATCTTACACTCCCAGCTGCACCAGCCACTTGAATGTCCAACTCTCTCACTACCAGCCACTCAAACTTCACTCTATCTTCCCTGTTGATCACACATCTCTCACTCTGCTTAACTCTGCAATAAGTCTGAATTTCTCACTCACCTCAGCCCTTAAAATCAATCTGCATTTTCAAAAGTAAAACTCCGCCTGAACCTTCAACCTGCCCACGATCCTAATCAAGTGCAGCAACCCAGGTTCCGCAACACTAGCCACTCAAAATGTTCCGTCTCACAGCAGCAACCACTAAAACATTCTTCTCTCACCTGCTGATCACACATCTCTCATCTCTTCAACCACTACAACAACAAGCATTTGACAATGCCTTTTGTCACTTTCACTGCTATTAAACTGGGTCTTGCTTATCGCATTATTACTATATATTTACATAGGATAGACCAGATGAGACGCAATATCTCATTTTCAGTGGTGTTCTGCTTTTACACATTTTTAGATTGTTATGGCTGTGAGTGAGCCTATAGCCATTTTGCTTTCTGTGCCTTAAAATGGCTGATCGTGGCACCTTCTGTTGGGCTTTTGAAGTATCCGCATTTTGGGACAAGAACTATGCATGTAACCAGGAAATCACCTTTTAGGATGAATTTGCATAATTTCTGCATCCTTGTTTATGAAGATTGGGTCCCAAAAAGGCAATGTTGAATATCTGGGGAAAAATATTAAAAATGACAAAGTTATAGGTACAAGTTCAAAACTCATTAAAATGTGTTAAACTGCATACTGTACCTAATTTCCTCATTTCTAGTGGTGGGCAAGGTGGCCTCAATTCGCTCCGTGAAGTGATTACATAAAAGCCAAGGTGAATTTGTGGAGTACTCTGCAACACGGAGCGGATTAATAGTTATAGTGGGTAATGCAAAGTTCATTGAAGACAATGACTTCGCATTACTCTACCAACCCAGACCACTACTCCACCAATTTTAAAGGTGAAGTGCATTAAAAACAATGTACTTCACTCACTTTGCCTTATTTTAAGCTCCAGGCAAATTTTGCAGTGATTCACGGGATTTCAGGTCATATGGGCTCTATATTGATCTGCACAGCCTCAGTTTGGGGTAGCGTGTAGGAAGCTGTAGGAGACAGTGTGCTCTGAGAGCTGTCTGTGGTTCAAACCTTCTAAAAGCTGTTAAAAACCTTTTGAGTAATTTTATTTGCTCAAACTTTAGTTCATCAATTGTAGGAAACCGTCCTGTGCTCATATCATCCAGCGTTTTTGTTTTTATGTGGATTTTGAATGTTAATGTACAACATTGAGTCTGTGTAGTAAGAGACAGTGAAAGTGTGCTTTGGGGAGGGGCATATCTGTGGTGTAGGTAGATTTAAGTTGGAGAAATAGAGTTCTTTGATTTTTGGTTTTATTTTTGTCATATAACTGACTGTGTTAATGTACACACAGTAATATTGTCAGTAATTGTTGAAATGTTTTTGCTGATTGTGTGTTGTGTGGATCTGGTGCAGCAGTTCATAATTTCAGGTTGTTTACAATACGTGGTCTATTATTGAACTTTTCAATTTGCTACACATTACTTGTAGACAAATGTGTGTGTGTGTGTGTGTGTGTGTGTGTGTGTGTGTGGTCCATGACATCAAATAATACACCTTTTATTATGCCACAGTGTAATTGCAGTGCAGCAGTGTGAACCTGCTATCCACTGCAGCTGCATGATTTTGTACTGCCATTGTGGTATCTTTTCTTTGTTTTTCTAATTGCACTGCCGCAGAAATCTGTAGTCATGCCCCTCCCCACTGGCAAAAGGAATTGTTTTCCAGATTGGATTGTTTGTGACTTCAGCACCTCTGGTTAGTTAAGGTGTTGTTTTCACTTGTGAATTTATGTCTGTATCTGTTGCTGAAGCCACAGTTGTTTTTTTGGCTTCACATCCAGCATACCCTGCCCCAGAGTGAACGTTCTAAAATCTAAATTTGTTTAGAATATTGTTGTTGATCCCCCAAAATGCCGCAAAGAGAGTGCAAGCAAAGCTGGTTCTCGCCATGGCACTGCTACCAGTGGTAAGATTGTCTTTGGGTGTGGTAGTACACAGATGCAGAAGTGCATTGCTGTTGTGAGGAAAGGTATTTCTCCTGTAATGTGTTTTACAGCCCAATCAGTAGCTTCACTCATAGCTGGAGGAAATGATGTTATCCCAGCCAGTGGTGTTAGTGCAGTTGCTGGTGGTGGTATGAGTACTGCTGCCTCAAGTTCCACTTCTGACAGTGTACCGTGTCCAAAATATAGTGGAGTGTGAAGCAGCGCCAGTGAGTGGCAGTGTAGATGATGTCGCTTCTCCAGTAACATCCAAGTAACTGAAGATGAGGATTCTGATAATCATGTCAGCATAGCATACAATGTAACATTTCTTCCACCACAGTTCAGGTCACACATTTTCTGTGTAGTGATTCACAGTGTGGTGAAAAATATCAGCTGATGGTGGTGTCAATGATGATGATGAATTTGATGATGATGATGTTGCTGTGGTTGCAACATGCAGTCCACATGCCAGCATCCAAGTAGAAGATGTGCATTTGGGTGATGTTGATGAATATGATGATGATGATGTAATTGACCCCAGTTGGGAACTGGAGAAAATAAATTCAAGGTGGCTGTGTCTGGGTCTATTTGCATTAATCCCCCGCGTAAACTTGTGATTTACCAGTTTCAGTTGATGGTGATGATGATGATGATGATGACCCGGTAATAATGATAGGTAGTCGTGATGGTCAGTTGCTATCCAAGTGTGTTCTGCCTGAAAAATCATGTAGCACACCCCCACTTCATGGCTTAAAAGAACAGAGTCAAATAAGCAGCATCAGGGACATGTTAAAAGTAAAGCATCACAATCCCTTGTTTGGGATTTTTGTGCAAGATGCAAATCATGAGTCAGTTGCAATCTGCCAGGTTTGCCATGTGCGTGTGAGTCAAGGTAAAAGGGGGCCATTTGGGCACAGGAGGAACATACACATTTTAGAATAGGCACATGGCACTGTGGACCCAGCACAAGATGGCAGCTAATATCACAATGGGCATTCACCACATTATCAACCATAACAAGCATGTTATCGTCTTTCATGACTGTTAAATCCAGTAGGAAATTAAATGTGTGCAATAGTGATGAAATAAGAGCAGAGGATTACTACAGGCATGATGAGGTGGAGGAGCATAATGATTTTGAAATGTTGCCCAGTGCTGGTGAGAGCAGCAGTTTTGTGGTGGTGGTGGTGAATGCAGTATGTCTAGTGCAAGTGGTACATCAACACCATTTAGTAAATGTGGCAAAATAACTGCATTTGTGGGTTTGTCATCATCACCTGTGCAACCGTCTTCATCAAATGTCTACACTCAACCCCTGCCATTCGCAGAGCAGAACCATTTGTCATCACACCCATATAAAGCGTTTAAGTCAGTCCACGTTATAAAGTGTTTTTTGCGATAAGCTGAAGTACCCACCCAATCATACAGTGTCACATGAATGTAATACTGCTGTAGTGAAATGCTGGCAATTGATCTTTTCTCTTCTCGTTTGTGGAGAATTCTGGGTTCCAGTGGTTTGCTGCATGTGCCTGTAAAAATGGAAAGTCCCATCAGGACATGTTTTTGGCCCGTGCTGTCCCGAGGTTGTACCGTACTGTTTCCGACTCAGTAAGATATGCCCTTGACATGTCTCCTCTCCATTCATCTATTTAGGTATGGATATGTGGACAAGTGGCAAAACAGCGAGAAGTTCATATCTGTGTATCACTGCACACTGGGTGCAGGTGCGGGAAGTTATTTATGATGTTGGTAGTGTGAATAATCAGTGTTGTAAGGTGGAGTGTCATGGTAGCAATCTTCCATGAAATTCAACAGCATGCAACGATTCTATGCACAATGTGACCTGTTCACACACTGGTGAAAACATGTTGGACGTGGTACTGACTGAAATTGACAAGTGGCTGAACCCCTGTCCCTAAGATCTGGGTTCATAGCAAGTGACAATGGGTCAAATGTGGTGAATGCATCACAAATGGTGGCTTTTTCATGTTCCATGCATGGCCCATTGCTTAAATCTTGTGGTGCAGGAGTTTCTGCAGCACCCTGATGTAAAAGAAATGTTGACAGTTGCACACTAACTGTTCTCACTTTCACGATCTGCAAGGCCGTGACAACCCGGCGGTTGCGGATCGAAACAACCTCCTCCAGCACCGCTCAATAACTGATGATCCTCTTTTGTACCGGAGAGGAAAGGGTCAGTGAAAGGCCAGAGCTGACTACAGTGGCACTGGAAGTAGCTCACATGCCCACCTCCAGTGTAAGTGCTCGAGAGGGTATTCAGCTCAGCAGGTGCAATAGTTAGGATCATCAGTCCAACCTCTCTCCTGCAAATGTTACTTTGCTAACATTCATAAAAATGAATGAGAGGCACATATCGGCATAGACTGCAACCTCAGTATTCATACCCGGCCTAGTCATGGTGGTTTTGGTGATGTAGAAATGGACAATCCTGGTGGCACTTGCAGTGGCATCATGAAATGGCCTACCACTGACGTAGATGATGACACAGTGGAGAAAGAATTTCCCACTGGTCAGACTTCAGACATAGATTAATGTGAGGCAGCTTTCTTTATGAGGATGATGATGAGGTTAATGTTGCAGATTTTAACTGAAGTTGTTAAAGGTGGAGACATTTGTTGTGTGATAGATGTTTTCTTTTTATAACTTTGTGTGCCCTCCTTGACCACCACCAGGACCACTGTTAGCCACTGCCACCACAGTGAATTACTTTGTGTGCCCTCCTGGACCACCACCACCAGGACCTATGTTAGCCACTGCCACCACAGAGAATGATTCTGTGTGCACCCTGGACCACCACCACCAGGACCAATGTTAGCCACTGCCACCACAGAAAATGACTTTGTGTGCCCCTGTACCACCACCACCAGGACCGATGTTAGCCACTGCCGCCACAGAGAATGACTTTGTGTGCCTCACTTGAAAACCATGACCAGGACCAATGTTAGCCACTGCCACCACAGAAAATGACTTAGTGTTCCCTCCTGGACCACCACCACCATCACCGTCACTGTTAGCCACTGCCACCACCACCAGATGCAGGAAGATGTCACAGGGAATGTCATCATGTGCCATCTATCACCACCAGCACCCACCCCACTGTCATTCTGATAATGTTTTCCCATAACATTGACCATGCCAAGGCAGAGGAGTAGAACAGGAGACCACATCCATCAGCCACAGGCACAAGGCTTCTAATATTAAAACTATAAAGTGAGTATCTGTACTAATGTTTTTATATGCTATTCAACTTCCTTTAACTGTATGTTTTGTTTTCTGTTGATTTTCTGAGTTGCAATGGTCAAACACATATGGTAAACTTATTTTTGTTTTTTACAGGTTAACAGAAGCGACTCTCCTTCACTGAAAGTTGGTATCAATGGTACTGTAGGTGGTGCATACACGGAACTATGGAATATCTATTTCAAATCTATACTGGTAAGTATACATATTTTATTTCATCTGTTCAATTCTTTTTAAAAGAGTACAACAAATTTGACTGAGGTGGATTCATAAACTAGGTGACGTGTACATCACAAAACTATTTCTGCAAGATATCATGCACTGTATTCTGAACTTGCAGCTGTGCAGCCATGACAGTGCTGAAAAAGTTGCACACAGGTTGTGTTACTTGACAAGAACAAGATGTGGTTTTGAAATGTAACTTGAGTGGAGATTGAGAACCAGGGACACTGGCACAGTGTGTGTTACACAGCCTGGTACTAAATTAAGTTGTGATTGGTCTGCTGATTTCGGTGTAACAGCTTACTATCTGTGTTAATAATCCATATACCGTGGAACAGCTCACGCCTTAAACATAATGTGCTACTTCTGCAATCAAGTTATAATAAGTCCTTCATTCCTTTTTTAGGAAACTTCCAGATGCTTTGTTGTGGCACAGTTGCCTTATCCAAAGAAGTTCTTCAACATCAGGCAGCTCCCCCAACCCCAGGCTGGGGCAGACATGCAATACACAGAAGTCGTTTCAATTGATGACCGTGACCATGGTTACCAACCAGACTCGAGAAGGATGCAGATGAAATTTATAAAGAAGTAACCAAATAAGAAAACATTAATGAGACCTACCTGCAAATTTGCTATCCCCCAAAAATACTTTCCTTCATTGGCTTGAGAGTTATCCTCTCCAATTTTAATGCAAAAGTTCATATCTAGCACTGGAGTATGCACACCAACAGTATCTGTGACCTGTGATACAAATGAATACAATGAGTACATGTCTATATATGTCAAACCCCACTTGCAAAATACAAAAAAACAAATATATATATATATATATATATATATATATATATATATATATATATATATATATATACATACATTGACAGGACTTTGTATGTGGTGTAACGCTCCCATTTCACTTTGTTACCACTTGTTAATTTTCTGGACACAAGACAGATGCATTTTGGGGATGCAGAAAAAATCTGAGGACTCTGTGAGACCACTGCACACATGACTGAGTGCGCCATTAATTTAGCGGACTATGTTTTCTGGACACAAGACAGATGCATTTTGGGGATGCAGAAAAAAATCTGGAGAATCCATGTGAGTACTGCATGCATGACTGAGTGCACCATTATTTCTGGTGGACTTTGTATGTGGTCTAACACTTCCATTTCACTTCATTAGCACTTGTCAATTTTCTGGACACAAGACAGATGCATTTTGGGGATACAGAAAATCTAGGGACTCTGTGTGACCACTGTGCGCATGACTGAGTGTGCCATTAATTCTGGGACACTTGGCATTTCATGTTATGTTCTCATTTCACTTTGTCAGCACTTGTGAATTTTCTGGGCACAAGACAGTTACATTGTGGGATGCACAATAATTCTGGGGACTGTGTGTGAGTACTGTGCATATGACTGAGTGTGTCATTAATTCTGGAACACTTTGCATTTCATGTTCGCTCTCATTTCACTTTGTCAGCACAGAATTTTCTGGACCCAAGACAGTTGCATTTTGGGACTGGGAATTCTGTTGAGTCTGGTAAACATTTTTGGAGCCTCAGTAATGTTTACTTTCTGTCATGCTATCATAAAGTATTTGTCGAAAAGCAGGACTGAGCACTGCAATTATACTGAGTTAAACTACATGTGTGCAGTCCGTCTTCTTTCCTGTGTGTGCAGACACTGTCCAGCATCAAGATGTAAACATATATACATGCTGATGCTGACTTTTGCACTGTTCATGGCGATGGTATAAAGAATAAAGATAAGAATATATATCATATATTTTATTTGTACCATTAATGGCAGCAGACAAAGTCATATGATATGCTTTCAGAGGTCTTGGGTCAGTGTGCACTTCAATTGCTTGTCACACAGACACAGTGCACACATGACTTTCGGAGATAATAGCACAAAAAATCATGCTTTAAACAAACCATACCCAACAGACATAAAATATTGCTTAGGCCCCAAAATATTTTATGGTGTACAGACATGTTGAAGTCAGAATATATAACAGGTCCTGCAGTCCACTGCTACCACACTGTGTTACCACTGGCGTTGTGTCGTGTTATGGTGTACATCAACTTGCTGAAAAACTGACACTGCTAGTGTAAACTAGAGAGACATATTCTGAACAAATAGCAAAAAGAAGGCATGTGGTAGTACAGTGTGGTGGCAGTGAACTGGACCTTATATATTTTCTGACTTTATAATGTCTGTACACTGTGTGAAATATTTTGGGTGCATCAGCAATAACTTCATGTCTGTCAGATATGATTTGTTGAAAAGCAGGATTTTGGTTGCTATGATCTCCTAACAAAATATCGTTACATATTCTTATCTTTATTCTTTATACCATAAACACAGCAACAAGTCAGACAGCAATCAGCATATATATGTTTGCAAGAAGCTGGACAGTGTCTGCAGTGCTAACACACAGGAAAGAAGACTGACTGCACACATGCAGTGTAGCACAGTATACTTGCACTGCTCAGTCTGTTTTTCACAAGCACTCTGCAATAGAAAGTAAACATTAATGAGGCACCAAAACAGCACACACACACACACACACACACACACACACACACACACACACACTTAACAGAAGGAAAGGGACCAGAATACAAAGTGTCACATACGGAAGACAACAGAAAAGGGCATAATTACATACAAGGGTCAGGATGGTGGAGGAATACATTTTATAACACAGCAAGAAGGTGTGGGGGCACATGGTGTGAGGAAAAAACTAATGTGGGATCCCATGCTGATCCAGCAGCAGTTCCAGCATGGACATAATTTGCAACTGATGTCCCTCTATGTGATCCAGCCACTGCTCAACAGCACTCACCTTCTCATTGTTCTCCCTCGATAGCACTCCAGAAAACTGCCAAGTCAGTCTGCTATACATGATTCTCTGGGTTCCACACGCTCTACAGGCTGACCTGCTGGTGGTGGTGGTGGTGGTGATGATGGGTGCTGGTGGAGCAGCAGGTGCTGCTCTGGCCCTCCTCTTCATAGGGCTACTGTCACACACAGCTGTGCCCTCTATCACAGAAGGGCCAGCAGGTGTAGGCTTGGCCTGTTCTGTGGTAGCCTGCCACTCCAACTGGTGGTGATTAAGCATATGGGTGCGCTGGCCCTAGTCCCCAGGTGAGTCCCCCTGGGGCCACAGCACACATCCACTTCACGTAGGTGGCACCTGACCACGCTGCTGTCCCCCGACACAGTCAAAAACTGCCAAACAATGGAGTGCAGGAGGACCAGGCACAGGCACAGGAGGGCCAGATGAATTGGCAGCTGGCTGGTCATGGTGCTCAGCAGGGATGGGATCCACACCTGGGTCCGGGGCACAGGCACATCCTGCTCCAGAGGACCTGGTGCAGGAGCCAGTGCTGGATGCGGTGGTTGAGGTGGTTCAACTGCCTCTGAGTAAGGAGGCGGTGCTGGTCCTGCTTCTGGGGGGACACTCAGAATTTTGATTGGTCCAACAGCATGCCCCCATGCATGCACACGGTATGATGCCTACCAGTACCATACTCTCCCAGAGCTGCCCCACCATAGACATTCCCACACCCTGGTCCATCTCTCCTACTGCTCTCCCTCAGTCTGAGCAATGAATACTCACACTGTCACACAACACACACACACACAGTCACACAGACACAGACAAACAACTAACTATTTATAAAGCTAAGAAAATAAATTTACAGAAAGAACAAATTAAGTAAAAAAAGAGTACAGAAAAGACAAAAATTTAGCTTTTAAAAAGCTGTTGGGTCTAAATCAAAGTTTAAATCTCCTTCTCGCTCTGATCTCCAAGTCTTAGCAGTGACAAAACAACACACACCTTTTTGCTGTTTGCACAGGAGAAAGTGAAAGTGTCTGCTTGTATGACACTTCCTTCCTGCCTGGTTAAACAACATGTGACTTACAGTACATTAAACCATGTGACGTGTGGGGGTGCCAAATCTGAAACAAAAAGTGGATCACTTATAATGAGGAACGTGAAGTCCACTGAAAACAATGACTTCACTTAGTTCACATTGCCATTCTCCTTAACGTGAAGTGGTAATGACAAGGCAGAGTGAGCACTTTGCATTGCCCACTTCATGTAGCGGAGTGGCAACATGAAGTGCCCACTTTGCGTTCGCTTTGCTGGTGGAATTTAAATTTGCTGCATCTCTACTCATTTCTCAGTCTGGTGTCAGAGTGAAAATGTGTCTCCAGTACAGAGAGCATTATGATGTTGGACACCTGGTAGGTAAGTAAAGGGTGGGGATGTGTGGGGTGGTGGGTGCCAAGTATGAGGGTTTGGTGAAGGGGTGAAGGGTGGAGGTGGGCCAGCTGTGGCAACAAACATCAATGGGCATTTTTCTTTTTACAGGTGTATAAAATAAAAAAAGACTATGAGGTGGTTTCTTTATTTCAAGTAAGTACTGCCACTGAACCCAGTGTTGGTGTTATGTTTGGCGGCACTGGGGTGTGGGATCCCAGTGTCAGACAGTCAAAATGGATGAGGTGGGGGGTACTAGCTGGTAGAGGATTGGACACCCTCATGTCATAAAATTAAGAAAGAAGCAGTGGGAGTGACTGAGGACAGTTTTCTTAATTTCAGGTGCTGACACAGAATTTTGTACCCCAGTGTCAGTGTTATATTTGACAATGCCAGTGTGGGCACCCTAGTGTCGCACAGTCAAAATGGGTTGGGTAGGGGTACTAGCTGGCACTAGAGATTCGGCTCCTGAGTGACAGAAAATTAAGAAGGAAGGGTGGGAAGGATTGTTTCTACATTGGGGGGCAGAGCAGGGTGAACATGACACTGATCAGCTCTCCTTGTTGGATGTCATTATGCAGGTCAAAGGAAAAAGCTGTCCTAAGATTCGGGCAGCTCTTTCTTTGAACTGCTCAAAGTTTCCACCGAGCAAGCCAAGAGCAGTGTCAAGATCAGTCTGGCTGATGACCAGTCTGACAATATTGAGCACCTTGCAGAGTGCCTGCATTGGAATGACAGTGACACTCCTCTCAAAGTCCACTATCATACCAATTTGTTTGCTTTGCAAGTGCAAGGGTAAGCATAAAAAGTACCAATTAAAAGCACCTACAAAATGTAATGTCATGGGAATGAACAATTTACTAATATACGAGTCTGCCAAGAAATAGGCCTAATGGTCTATCAGGTCTGCTCGAATGCACAGCTAGCACTCTTGTATTGCAGTTTCCCCTCCTCCCCCTGCCTTTACCCTTCCTTGCACCCTGTTCCGTGCCCTTTTAAAACTGCCCACTGTCCTATAGGATACCACCTCCTCAGGAAGAGTGTTCCATTTCTCCAATACCTCTCTGTGAAAAAATGCTTCCTCATCTCTGATATCTTCCACCCTCCAACCTGAGACAATGACCTCTCATGTCCCTACCCTCCTCAGCTTAAATATCCCTCTGTGCCCATTTTGTTAATCTCTTCAAGTATTTGAAGGTCTCAATTATATCCCCCAATCCCTCTTCTCCTCCAGGGCTTACATATTCAGCTCAGTCAGAATGTCTTCATAGGTTTTACCCTCCAGAACTTG
The DNA here is from genome assembly GCA_016271365.2 of Neoceratodus forsteri. Lineage (NCBI taxonomy): Eukaryota > Metazoa > Chordata > Ceratodontiformes > Ceratodontidae > Neoceratodus > Neoceratodus forsteri. Next base: position 398,849,733 of record CM057456.1, read on the forward strand.
GATTATCTTAGTTGCCTGTGCTGTGCCCCACTGCGCAATCTGATATCCTTCTTCAGAAAGGGACGCCAGCACTGCATGCAGTACTCCAAATGTGGTCTGACTAGTGACGTGCAGCAGCAGGATCACATCCTATTTCTGGATGAGATTCTCTCACTATACACCCTAGCATCTTATTGGCCTTAGCTGCTGCCTTCCTGCAGTGAGCTGAGTTGTTCATGTTACCCATTGTGATCACGCCTTGGTCCTTCTCCTCCTCATTGACCCATATCTGAACGCCTCCCAACTGGTAGCCCTCCCCAGTTTCCTTGCTCTGAAGTGCATAACCTTGCACTTCTTTGAATTAAGCCCAATTGCCACTTCTCTGACCACTCCTCCAGTTTGGTCTGGTCCTCCTGTAGCCTGCCACCCCTCTATGTCATCCATCACTGCCCCTATCTTGGTATCATCTGTGAACAGACTGATCTTGCTCCTAAAGCCATGTGAGATATCCAATATGAATAACCAAAACAACACTGGACCCAGCACTAAGCCCTGGGTAACCCAGCTTGTCACCTCCCTTGGGGATGAGAGTTCCCCCACCACCACCACCCATTGCTGCTTCCCTTCAGCCAGTTCATGATCCAATTTACCATCTTTGTCCCTGCCCTAAAAATTGCAGCTTACCTCCTAGGTGCCCATAAGGCACAGAATAAAAGGCCTTACTGAAGTCTAAATACAGTATTTCCACTGCATGGCCTTTATCCGGTTCCTTATTAACCAGTCATAGTACTTAATTAAGTTGGTCTGGCAGGATCTTTCTGAGTCGAACCCATGCTGCTGACTGTCCTGGAGTCCATTTTCCTTCAAAGAGGTGACCAGCCTCTCTTTCAGGGTTGTGTCCATAAGTTTTCTTACAATGGACGTGAGGCTTACTAGGTCTATAATTACCTGCTTCATCCTTTGGGCCACTCTTGTGGAGGGGCACCACGTGAAACCATCCTCCAATCCTGTGGTATGCATCCTGTGTCAGGGAGGTATTGAACAGGTCTGCCAGTGGCCCCTCTAATATTTCTGCCAACTCTTTCAGCACCCTGGGGTAAATGCCATCCAGACCTGGTGCCTTATCCACCCTTAGTGCCTTCAGACTAGAGATGTTAGCAATTAAATTTCACTGGTGAAATTGATGAAATCAATTTCGCCATGTGAATATTTTTCAAAAATGCTGCATAATTTCACAGTTTCACCTGCATTTTCACCCTCTGTGCAGTCCACCAACAATGGCGAAATTTCACTCCTAACAAGCAAAATTTCACATTTCACACCAGCAAAATATTTCATAATCGCTAATTCTGTGAAATATTTTGCCCTCAGCAAAATATTCCATTTCACACACTACTTCAGACCATCCAGCACCCTGCCATCTGTAATTGCTCAATCCATCACCCTTCCTCCTTGCTCACCTTTCTGTCCCCTGAGGTAGCTGTCCACCCTCTCCTTCATGAATACAGAACAGGATTGCTATTTCTGCCTGTTCCACCCCTTCCCACCCCACCCCTCTCCTTCCTAATCCTCACTATCTTGTCCCTGCAGCTCCATCTCTTCCTTATGTATCTGAAAAGTCTTTCTCCCCTTCCTTGATGCCCTGTGCCAGCCTCAGCTGCCTGAAAGCCTTGGCCACCCTGACCAGTCTGGTTACCTCCTTGGACTTCTTCACATCCAGTTCCCTGTCCTGCCCCTCCTGGACTCTTAAATCTCGAAAAGCTGCTTTTTTGCCCTTACCCTTTCCAAAACCTCCTTGTTCAGCTAGCTTGCTTCTAGCCCTACTCTTCTTGCTCAGCATCTTGGTGCATGGCCCAGAAGCCTCAATCAGCCCAAGTTTGATAATTTACTACTTCTGGTTTACATCCATATCTGGTCTAATTCCTTCCAGGTGCCTTTTCAGAATTTCCCCATCTTGTTATAGTCTGCCCTTCTGAAGTCAACCACCCTGGTTCCTGTACCTACAGTCTCCTGCCCATGCTGAGTGTGAACCACAACGATTGATGGTCACTCCCAGCTAGCAGGTCCTAAACCCTCAGCTATCTCACAACCTCCTGTTAGCACTAGGTCCAGAGTTTTTCCAAATGAGTTGGCCCATTGACCATCTGCACCAGGAAGCTATCCTGGAATGCATCCAGTAGCACTTGCTTTGTGCTCGAGGTAGCTGGGTTCCAATCTACTCCTGGTAGATTGAAGTCCCCCACAATCACCATGTTCTCTTTCTACATATACTTCTAATCTGCTCTGCTAACTCCCTGTCCAAATCCTCTGTCTGATCTGGTAGTCTGTACACCACCCCATCCACAGTGTCATACTTTTAGAATCAAGGAACTGCATCCATAATGCCTCTGTTTTACCCTCTTCCCCTCATTCTTTGTACAGCTTATCCTTTCTCTAAGATAAATTACCCCTCTTCCCTTTCCACTGTCTTGTCTATATATCTATACCCTGGGATCATCAAATCCAAGTCCTGGTATTGGGTGGCTAAGTCTCAAGATGGCCACAATGTCCACCATCCTGACGGCCAAGAGAGCCTGTAACTCGGCTGTTTGTTCCCAAGGCTCCTTGCATTCAGGGAGACCACCCTCCACCCAGTTCCTTCCTACCTTATCCTGTTCCCAATCATCTGACTCCCCCATTGGCCCTACCCTGGTACTATTCTTCTAAGAAGGGGGGGTTAGCTCATTCAGCTCCCTCTCTGGTGGTCCAGCATACCTGTTGCACACTCGCCTTCCCCATATCTAGTTTAAATCCACCCTGGATGTTATGTTCTCCCTAGCCTTTGTTTCAAGACTCCTGACCCACCTTACTCAAATGCAATCTGTCCTTCATGTACAGGTCACTATTGTTCCAGGTATTTCCCCAACCACTGACCAGCCCATACCCTTGGGTTTGACACCACTCTCTCAGCCATGAGTTGATTTCCTCTATCCTTTCTTTGCTGTGGTTGCCCTGGGTACTGGGGCACTTCTGAGAGGCCACTGAACTCCCAACCTCCATATACAACCTCCCAGTTCTTTGAACCTCTCCTTTACCAATTTGACCTTACTGTCCCCCAAGTCATTTTGTGCCCATGTGCACCACCACATACATTTTATCTCTTCCTTCCTAACACACTTGAGCAGGACTGTCCCTGCCCTACCCACTGTCAGCCCAGGCACTCAATTCCACCTATATCCGACTATGCTATTCTCCCTCCCCATCTGACCCCTTTTAGGATTGCGTCCCCTAGCACTAAGATCCTCTTCTCCCACTGTTCCCTTATACTGTCCTACTAACCCTACCCCATCCTTGAAAGTCCACCTTGTCCTGTACACTTATGACTTGATCTGCCCCAGCCAAGCCCCCACCCTTTTCCACTGAACTGACCTCCTGCTATGCTCAACGCCTCCCCATTGCCTATTGCCCATTGCACCACCTATGACCCTCACTGCCTCTTCAACCTCCTTCCCATCCTCTCTGGTTCCCTCTTCCTTTCTGACTCTCTGCCCTGTCCCCCATGCCCTCCATTCTACCCCCTATCCATTTTCCCTTTCTCCCCATGCACCTGTCCAACTCCACTGCCAGACAGTTGCCCCTGTGTTTTCCCTGACCTCTTCCTCCTCTCCCTTCCTGGAGCCTCTTCTTCATCCACCATTGAAGTCAGTACATAAACTGATTTGTTGAACCTAAGCATCTACTGATTGCTTCTCCTGTAATGCCATCCCTAGGTTCCTCCTTATTGCTTCTAAAATTGTTCACCCCATCCCCTATCCTCCATGATACCACTGGCTCAATGCCGGTCCCACGAGGTAGCCATCCTGTTCCAATGCTCTTCCTCTCTCTCTTAATCCTCATTAATTCCCTACTTAGCCACTGGACCTCTGCCTCTAGTCCTCTCTGCCTGAGGCAAACAGGACACCCCTAGCTTCCACAGTGTGCCCATTCAGATAGCCATCCCACAACCATTGCAGTTAACTATTCTGTCTACCCTGCTATATCTGCTGCCCTCCTGCCCTCATACCAGTCCCTTACCACTGCTGCCAAACCCACCTCAGCTTCCTGTAACAGTCCCCATCCCCTGCCTCCAGCTCCTTCTGCAAACCCCCCAAATTCCACCTTCACCAGGTTGCCACATTGCCACACTATTATAAAAGTATCCTCGAAGAGATAGAACTATAAAGAACAGAATATAGAGGTCTCTTCAAAATAGAGACCAAATTAGCAATACATTCAGTGATTTCTCACTACACCCACAGTATCTACTGTGATTTTCCCCACAGTAGCTACAGAACCCATAACAGCCACCGCTGACCCAAACATGCCGCAGCACCAGTCCAGTCCAAAAGAAATCCACTTCAGTTGTGAGAAGCTGCAGTCCTGTAGAATAAAAGTGTAGAACACTGTTCCTTTAAATCATAAACTGCATGGTTTTACAGCTCAGGAAAGTGGTTACACAGAGTCCCAGACCAAGATAAAAAACACAAGTCCAATCAAAAGAAATCCACTCTCAGTATACCGTCAATACTTTAGTGCAACATGGAAATTTTTATGTACAAGGAGTATGAATATTTACAGATATTTATCTAGAGGTTGGAGTAACAAGTTGTGAATGAGCTTGGTACATCTGTCAGAACTGGGTTTGATTACCACTTCCTCCACTTGCATGATGTGAAACCCTGAGCAATTCTTTAAGGGTACAATTTTAAAAAGGGCTTAAGGGACTCAAGGGACTTGCATCAAAGGTGTTTGACACAAGTTGAGATTTGTGCCACAACTTGTGTCAAACACGATTTTATAATGTGGGCTCTGTCTGTTGCAGACACAGCTATAAAGCCTACTTGCACCAGGGTTGTGATAAACAACCCAGTGCAGCAAATCATAAGTGGACTTGCACCATGGCAGAGCTGTCACATCCCTCTTTGGGGATTTTTGAAGCCCCATTATGGATGCAAGAGGGCCGCCAGTTAAACCAGCCAGGAGGTGGTCTTACTGGCTTGTGCTGTGGGTTGAGGTGGTACAGGGGCTGTATGGCTCACCAGTGGCAGTAAGATGTCATGGTGGGGGCATGGATGGGAGGTGACAACCCACCCCAGCATGTGGCACAGTGCGATGGTGCCAGCTTGGACTGGACAAGCGCACATAAACAAGGATCGGGGCTCCTTGTGGGTTGGGGTGTGATCCTTTACCACCAATGAACTGTGGGTATTTCTGGGCCTATTGGGGTTGCCATTAGCCTACCAAGGCAGGTATTCCACTATCATGGCACACTGCTGCTATGCCAGGCTAGGACCATGCCCTGGGACAGTGAACAAGCTTGTGCTACATCCTTGTGGCAGCTGCCCTTCTGTGCCTGGGCTCCAGGCTTGGTGCTCCTTTTGGCAACTGGAGTGTCCTCCTGTACACTTGTCCATGGATGTGTCTGCGGACTTGCACCAATACTCCCAACTGCACCCATCTTTTGACTGAAGGCTGAATTTTGTGGCTATTTCAGAAGGTTTGGCGCAAGTTGCCAATCTTCTGGAATAGGAAAGTTTTCATTTAGCTCAACTGCATCAGACGCAGCCTTTCTGCCACAGAGATTGTTCTGCGACGCAGGCAGCCTAAAACTGGACCTTAACATCCCCAGTGCTTCTGGGTTGCCCTAAATTTACTTTGTGCCTAGTGGGCCTTACCTGGTTACCAAAACATTTTACAAAACAAGCATAAATACATTTATTTTCCTAAAACAAATCTGTATTTTCTGAATTACCCATCGCATAATCACCACAATAATGCACTCAGGGACATAGGATATGGTGAGATGTACCCACTTTTAGAAAAGTCACGTGGCCTGTGGCGCATGACACACCACACCAGGCATGGGTAATCTCACCACAACCCACACCATGTTGTGCATTATTGCTTTTCAATTTCTGTTAGCATGTGTTTTTCTCTGCATGGGATTGACAGCTATGATAGTACTGTTAAAGGACAATTTTTCTCAAAAAGGTAAGATTTAGTCTCATACTCCCTCTGTAGTAGTGTTGCTCTGACTCTTCCCTGTTCCCAGCACTTATATGACTTTTATCCCAGTGTTTGCAATGATTAATGATGTTACGACACCTTTTATGAACCTGAATCCAGACAGTGTTAAAAGAAGCATATTGTTAAGTTAAAGTACCAGCATAGTTGTTTGATTTTTATTTTAATTTACTGCAAGTGATTGTATTATTGAAAACATATGGTTGGGCCAGCTCACCAGCCAGCTGTTAGATTTTCCCTTGCGATGCCGATAACCCGGGTTCAGGAACGGACCTGGGAGTCAGAGGGGCGACGAGGGAGAAGGATCAAGCATCCTGGGAACTGCTCTCCTTCTCCAGGGGAGGGAGGAAAAGAGTGTAATGCAACTTGACAGACCCCTGGCAGAGGCTTTGGGCACTGCAACCGCAAGCGTCAGCACATTAGGTAGGCCGGACATTGGACATCATTGACATCCCTACCCACAGGGTAGTAAAAGCAACAAAATGCTGGTGCTTTGGCATGATGGCCAATTCTGCTCTGCCATCCACTGCCTCCGATGCCCTATGGGGTCCCGCTCTTGTGGCCCCGACCTGGGAGGGTAATCTGGGTCTCCCACGATGTCCATTAGGAAGTGGGAAGCCTCTCGGTGGCCCACCAGGGGACAAGCCTGGGTATGGGGGTGGGTGGGCTTGAGCCTGAAGAGAGAGGGGTCTTGGACAAAAAAGAAAAATACAGTTTTATAAGTTGTTCTTTCAGTTAGCACAGGTACTTTTGTGCAAAGGGTTATTATTATTTTGTAACTTTGCAGTACTCTTCACCGATTTTATTGCACCTTAATGTTACATGTTCAAGCTGTGTCTCTGTTTTCCATCTCCCTGCATTTAGCAGGCCTGTGTACTAAATTTCTAATACTACTGTATGTATTTTACTTTTAAAATTATTATTACTAATTGTTACAAAGCTAATAAGCCTTACTTCATCTGTGGTTCTGCTCTGTGGCTATGTGCAAAGCACTCCATTAAACTTTTGTTTTGTTTCTTGTACTTTAAATTTTGAAGAGGCAGAGTTAGCTGGTATTTTTATCCAATTTAACTAATTGATCTGGTACTTTACAAGTAAGTTTCTAAGTGCGCAATTGCTAAATATGGACCCCGCCTGAATGACTATTGATCTCTGTATTTATAATATTCACAGTTGCTCATAATTACCCATCTAATATTGGGCTCATTAGATGTTGCTTTATTTAGGACAACCACTGCACCTAACTCCCCATCTCTCTCCCTCTCCCACCTACCATTCTACCCCATCTCACCTCCCACCTACCATTCCACCCTCTCCGCTCCTCTCCTCCTGTCTCCCTTCCTATCACCATATCTCTTGTTGCTCCACCCCAGACTATATAGCACTTACCTTTCTGTTCTTGCACTTATGACAATGTCAAATCCTTGACTGCTTCCACCCTTGTCCCACCCCTTCCCTCTTTTCCCCCACCCCTTACTCCACTTATGTCACCCCAGGATGGTTTTATTTTATTTGTGTCTTGCTATATATACACACCCGTATTATTAACTGTGCATTGATATTTGCCGCTGACTGTTTGATACTGTGCTAGTCTATACACATGTACTGTCTTTTGCTACTAAGTTAACCTCCTGACCTGTATTGTATGTTACCTCTTCTTACTTCTATGTTAACCTCCTGACCCCATATTGTATCTTACCACTGTTTTGCTTGCACCCATTGCTGATGCAGAACCTTTGTACAAGAACCCTTGGTTCAAAGGTATTTGTAATCCTAGTAATAAATAAATAAATAAAATAGTGCGGCCAGAGCCTCTGAAAAAGGGTGTGGAGCATTAGAGCACTGGTGTTTTCTTTTGTTTGACTGTCACCTTGTTTGTTGTTTGCACATCTCTACAGTAACGTTCCTTGTATATCTGCCAGCATATGGCTTAGTGAGCAAGTGTTCTTTCTTTTTTCTTTCTGTAGCAATCATGCTTTCCATGGCACTAGATTTATCATGTATACAGTATGCTTGGCATGTTGTTGTTTAGTGTAGATTAAACTCTAGGTCTCCTGCAGTACAAAGCCACTTCCTTAAACCTTAAAGCCATTTCATTTTATGCTGTTTTGTTTACTTTCCATTTCGTCATCCTTACCAGGGAGACAGGTTCACCGTCAGCATATCCACAAGCCCTTAATCTCATGCCTACTAGGGTGATGAGCCCTGGCCTCAACTACCCACTGACTGACCACTCATATGCTGTCCCAGTCTTATCCCTTTATGTAGGGCCTGCCATCTAGGAACAGACTAAGCCAGCTAGAATTTGCACAGCCACAGGTTTGATGCTGTTACTTCACTGCATGGGGAGGAAGTATGGTGGCATCATCAGCCACAGTGCCACTATCATATTGGTCTGTTTTTGTCCCAGATTTTATCTCTAATGTCCCCTCCCACCCACCTAATTCAGACTCACTCACTGACACAGAACATGCTATATGCCACCACATCATTCATCAGCATCCTGCATCATGCCAGTGACAGAATGTTAACCCCCAGCCTGGATCCATGTGTTTTGCGCATACAGGTCCCTCCACCTGTGGGCCCAAGGGGCAGGCATGCAATGTTAGTAGCCATCCACCCTCATGGGTAGGAGGCATCTGTGACAGACATTCAGCTTCCCCCTCTGCCACGTGTGTGAAGGTCTGGGCTCACAACACAGGGCCACTTCATTAACATGGTATGCAGAACTGCCTTTAATTCAGCCCTCTGACAGGCAATAAATATTTATAAGAACAAAAAATTAGAAGTTGGTTACTTTAACTCCTGGGGTTCAATTTTCAAACAGGCATTAGAGTGACACAAGTTACGCTAACACCCACTTGTGGCAAAGCCAGGTGTACGAACCATGCACCAGATTTTGGTTCAAATCGGGTCCTTATGTCAGAACAGTTGCTGCAAGTGGTCCCATGTGTAACCCCCAGGGGCGCTATCCTTAGGTTACTACCTCCTGCCTGCCACCCCAGAGACAGGGTAAGGGCCCAGATCCGTTGGTGGGTGCCTCCACCCAGAGGTTGGGGTTAATACTGTTGAGATTGCATCGGTCACAGCCCTCTGGGTTACTGCAACCCGCCTTTCATACCGCTAATGGCTCACACAAGGTACCAGCAATACTTTTCCCCAGTACACTTGCCTTCAGGCTGGTATCTCTCAGCTCGCTCCGGGGACCCCTGCAAAGTAAGGTGCAGTTATATCACATTTACTATGCAGTAGCATAAATGCACAGACTAGCCAGGGTGTAGTTGCAGAACAAACAATCTGATTTATTCAAGGGGAATAAAGGGAAGTAACCAGGAATGGGAAATCAAGTTGATTGGCTTTTTCACTATACCTATCTACCTAGGTCTCTGTGCACAGGCCTGAACCTAGTATTTACTGTCCCTGGGTACCCAAACCCTAATGGCTAGTCCACCATGGCAGCTGGTTGGGGCCCTGATGCAGATATACCTTTATAATACCGATAAAAGTCAGGATGGGGAAAAGGTTTTGCTAGGCAGCCAGCAATAGGATAAAATTACTTGAGACCACTAGTGTAACTTAGCAGGGAGCTACCCTGGTTTAGTACTCACGACTCCAGCAAGCACAGTTTCTGCACCATGGGCAGGGCTAAGCCTGAGTTTCACTAGCCTCCTCACACATTTATATGGTAAAATCCAGAGGGTACCACACCAGGCTGCAGCCTCCAAGGCTTAACACAAACTCTCAGCTGGCTAAGGTGCTGCAACGGCAGTTTCAGCTTTTCTGAGGACTGGAGCGCGATTCAGCAGATTCTCCAATCCTCCAAACAGGTCAAGCCTGGTGGGTAGCTGGGCTGGCACCAGCCTCCCTGCCTGACGCAGCAGGTTTATGCAGACTCATCAAGCGGCAAAACGGCCCCTCAGGCGCTGCAGCTTCCAGCGTGAACACTCTGCCAGTGCAGAAGCACACAGCCCTTCCTTCACCTCAGGCACTACACATCTGCCCCTCTCAGCCTGGGGCTCTCCTCAGCATTCAGGCGCTACCCGTGTCTATTGGCTGGCACGCCTGTCAGTCAAGCGATCTTCTGCCCCTCAGTGGTGCGAAGGCGCCATAGCCCATAATGCCTTCTCCATCCTATGAGCAGTTCCCCTATTGGCCAGGCAGCTCTCCAGAGTCCCGAGTTGATTGGTCCAATTCAGCAGTTCCGGACCAAAATGGAGGAGACAACCAAAACAGTCCTCATTGCAAAGGAAGGCAGGTTAGAACAACTTCATTACCATTACTATTTTCGTTATTTTCAACAACAATCGCATCCCCAGCAAAACTCCCTCTGAGCCATTAGTGACAGCAGAAGCAAGCTACTTTTCCACGTCGGGTGGGACTCAGACGCAACCCACAGCCCCCCAATTCAATTAATCACAACTGCAAAAGGCAGTCCTAGAAGAAACAGTAAACGGAGGCTTCAAAACGCTTCTTGTTACTCATTTAACAGCCAAAAGCAGGACACTAGCCTGGAGGGAGCACTTAAACAGGCTCTGAGGAGCTTTCAAGAACCCCCCATCTGCAAGGGGTTAAACATGCATCACAGATAGTGCACAGGAAGGGACTGGCAGAGGCTGACAGCAGCCCGCATTCCATGAAAGTCTCACCCTGGGACTGATGCAAAAGGCAAGGGCCTCCAACCTCCCAATAATGTCAGTGCTGCCTCACAATGAAAAACAACAAAGGTGTCCCAATGGTGACAACCTCCCACAAATATCATAGGGAGGGACATGTCATGTCATGCCCATAACGATGGAGGGATAGCAGTTAGTGCAACATGAAATTTTAGAGATATTGCCAGTCTCCTATGTTTAGGTCCTGTATTTGTTTTCAGACTGTAATTAGTAACAGAACACTAGTGAAATCCAAGCATACCAACATGCAGCATGCTATACTCATAGGCACAGCGACTGTTGCATGTTCCGTATCCCCAACATAGATGAGGCACATTGTAACACCCACTCTGGTGTGCAGTGCAACAAGACAGTGTACTGCAGGGTAGATGTGTTGAGTGTGTGACAGCTGCATTCACTGTGCTCAGTACCCAGCTACTGCATCACATGTCACAGCAGAAACTCCAGAACTGCCAGCAGGAAGATGGCAACACTAATTCGAAAATAAGGACGCAGGCACAGAACTGCAGCTTTACAATGAATACCTTTCCAATATAGGGTAACAACTAAATAGAGAAAGGGCAATAGAAATGAGTGGGTCGGTAGTGCATAGAATGTGCGGTGTCATCCATATGTGTCATGTGAGGACAGATTGCCACATGGGAGGATGCCAGAGTAGGGTGCTCCAGGGCTGGATGCGGGGTATTGCAGGTTACAGGGTGGGAGTGAGAAGCGCAGGGGACATGGAGGCAGTATAGCACAGTGGTTTAAGGCTCTGAGCTGCAAACCTGGAGACCTGGGTTTGAATCCTACATCCCCATTTGCACACTGTGTGACCCTAAGCAAGTCACTTAACTTTCTTGTGCTTCCAGGTCACACCTGTGAACAAGCTTCAGCTTAGTGTGTCTCTCCTGATAAAAAAAAAAATGATAGCTGGGGAATGCAGTATCCTTTAGGTGACTGGATCCATGGCCGGTTAGTTCTAAGATGCCCCAGCTCCTGCAGACTGCAGCAGATGATCTCTGTGTTTCCATGCATAACATGCTGAAGGCCATATAACCATCCCACCAACACACTGTTACATACAGTGATCACACAAATTGGGTGACCTGTGTTGAGGGCAATATTGTAACCAGATCATGATCACACACAGATGCCTTGGAAGGCCACGACGTGTACAGTGAACGACAAATGCTAGCTGTCCTGCCAATATATAAGCCACACACTGGTCCCATATCACAGAAATTCTACTAGCTAGTACTACCTCACATCCACCGTCACCCATACCAGGTGCTACTACAGACAGAAATGTGTTGCAGTGCACCATGCCCTACTCAGGGTTGTGATCCCACTTGTCACCACGGTATATAGTGACCACATGTATCAGAAGTGGACACAGACAGGGCACAATGATGACTTACAGACCACACTTGCAAATAGTAAGGTAGACAGGCAGAATGCTGATTAGATAGGGTGTCGTGCTCCTTGCAAGTCTACTTGTAGTGCTGCCAATCCTGTACATCCCATGACAATGGGTCAGCAAGGGAATAACGTGTCATAGGTCCACATTGGCTTACTGTCATTCTGTGTCTCATCGACCAGCACATTGCTGTCCATCAAACTTATGCCACCTATCCTCCCTGTAACCCCTGTGGAACTTACCTAACTTACGTTCTCCTGCTTGTCTCCTGCTTGGGTCCTGGTGTCCTCCTGTTCCCACGTGTATGCACTGCCATTGGCTCAAGTCTTTTCTGTGGACCTAAACCTCTGGCTGGCCCTGCTTCTCCTGGTAGTATCTGAGTAGGGGCCAGAGGAGCATTTGTGAACTGCCGCAATCCCTCCCTACACTTCACAGTTGGTGGATGGCTCATGCATGCCAAAAGTATCACTCCATTTTCCAACAGTGATTGCGGTCACACAGATGGCTTTCCTGTGGTCACGGTCCCCATTTGGAGCAGGTCTGGGGCGATTGATCTGAACAAGGCCCAAGAGCAGCCGCTTTCATTTTAAATAAAAATGTCGCTGTGTTTCTGGGTCCCCTTATGAATATTAATGAGAGCTGGCATTAACATTCATGAGGGAGTTTGCTGCTTGGGGACTATATATTTCGGCAGCAGGAACAGGTTGGGGACAGCAGATAAATGTTTAATAATGGAAGCTTTTAAGAGGGCACAGTCACTGTTATGGAACTGTGGAGTTTTGTAAATAAAAGTATTTCTTCTGCCTGCAACAGAACTTTAATTTTGGGACATTGTTGGACTGCACAAAGACTGTGTTTAACTGCAGCCATGTTTACAGCCTTTGACCTTCTGTTAGCTAATCGGAATGACAGGATTTGTGCCAGAGACTTGTGAGACTGTGGTAAGGAGGAAACAGTGACCACCAGTCATTGTGGTTTGAAATCACAGAAAGAGCAGAACCAAACCACACAAAAACACGTATCCTGGATTTTAGGGGGGCAGACTTTGGGAAAATGGGGAGATACTGAAAGAGGCATTAAGGGAATGGGACAGGAATCAGGGTTGAGGAACAGTGGGCAGTATTTAAAATGGGGATTACAAGAACAACAGAATTATGCATTAAGCAGGTTAGCAAGAGGAAAAGGAAGAGGAGACCATTATGGTTTTCCAAAGAGGTAGCAAGAAAGTGAAAGCCAAAGATTGCATTCAGGCAATACAAAAGACACAGGCAGAAGGGATAGGGAGAAGTACCAGGAGAAGCAAAGGAGGCAGGGAGGTCAGTAAGGGAAGCCAAAGCTCAGACAGAAGAACACATTGCAAAATCAGTGGGTAGAGGGACAAAACCTTTACAGGTACATAAGAGAAAAAAGAAAGACAAAGGGAGGGATAGTGAGACTGAAGGGAGGATGGGGCGCGTGGAGATGACAACAGTAAAGATGACATATTGAATAGGTATTTCTGCCTCAGTCTTCATTGAGGAAGAGGAGGGTAATGGGTCTGAAGGGAGTACAAGGTGAGAATGGTGCAGAAATGGACACAAGTCCTTTTACATGAGAAAGGGTCCTGAAGGAACTGGAAGTAATAGAGTTGATAAAGCAATGAGGCCAGATGGGGTGCACCAGGGTCCTTAAAGAACCAAGAGAGGTGGGCTGAACCTCTGGCTATCCTGTTTAGCCAATCACTGGAAACAGGGAGGTTCCCAAAGACTGGAGGACAGCAGATGTAGTCCCCTTATACAAAAGTGGGAACAAGAGGAAGCAGGGAACTACAGACCAGTCAGCCTCACCTCGTGAGTGGGAAGATCATGGAAGCACTACTGAAGGGAGATTGGTGGAACATCTGGTTGTCAATGGACTACAGGACCCAAGGCAGCATGGTTTCACCAGGGGAGGTCATGTCAGACCAACCTCATTGAATTTTTTGACTGGGTGACTAGGAGGTGGATCAGGGAGGGCAGTGGACATGGCCTATCTGGACTTCAGCAAGGCCTTTGACACTGTGCCACATAGAAGACTATTACACAAACTGGGAATATGGGTGTGGGCAGGACAGTAGTGGTGGGTAGGTAACTGGCTGGGTGGCAGGACACAGAGGGTGGTGGTAATGGCTGTCACTCCACAGAGGGAAGAGTGACCAGTGGGGTACCACAGGGATCAGTGCTGGGACGGTCCTATTCAACATCTTCATCAGTGACATTGCGCAGGGACCTAGAAGGCAGAATTTCACTGTTCGCTGATGACACAAAGCTCTGTAACAGAGTAGACACACCAGAGGTGTAGACAGAATGAGAAGCGACCTGCAGAAACTTGAAGAATGGTCAGGGTTTGGCAGTTAAAATTCAATGCAAAAGTGCAAGATAATGCATATGGGGCACAAAACCCCTGGCACAATATATCAGTTGGGGGTGAGGATATAGAATGCACCAAGCAGGAAAGGGATCTTGGGATTGTCATCTCTGATGACCTCAAGGTGAGAAACAGTGTGACAAGCAGCAGGTAAAGCAAATAGGATGTTGGGATGTATAGGCAGGGGCATCACCAGCAGGAAAAGGAGGTCATAATTCCCTATACAAGACACTAGTGAGGCCCCACCTGGAGTACAGTGTACAGTTCTGGAGACCATACCTACGTAAGGACATGACATGGTAGAGAAGGTTCAGAGGAGGGCAACAAAATGGTGCATGGATTGCATCACAAGTCCTATGAAGACAGGTTGAAGGAACTGAACATGTACTCCCTGGAGGAGAGGAGGGAGAGAGGGATATGATAGAGACATACAAGTATCTTACAGGGAGGAACAGGGTGCAGGAAAACACTATTTTTAAGTGAAAAAGATGTTCCAGGACAAGAGGGCATGGGATGAAGTTGGAGGAGGACGATTCAGAGGAAACATGAGAAAGAATTTCTTCACAGAACGGGTGTTGGACAAGTGGAACACCCTGCCAGAGGAAGTGGTGGGGCTGAAACAATCACGGATTTAAGAATGCATGGGATAGACATAAAAGAAATTCTGGAGGTCAGGGTGAGGGGCAACAGACTTCTAGGAAAACAAACTGAACTTACAAGCTCAAATGGGCAGACTGGGTGGGCTATAGGCCTTATCTGCCGACACTGTCTATGTATCTATGTAAAAGAGGAACAATGTGTGGAGCCCAAATAAGGATCCTATCAGGTATCAAGGGAGCCTGATGAATATTAATTTTTCAGACTGACAATGTATTCAGCCAATCAGGAGCTGCCAGAAGCTCCCCAAATCCCAGAGACTTTTCAGGCTGAAGTCAGTTCAGTGGGAGTCCTTCCATGGGGTTCTGGCTCCTTGTTAAGAAATGTGGCTGCAAGAGTTGAACTGGCTGGCCTGGAGGGTGCCAGATACTTGGCCCCAGGACTAGCAGTTATCGTAACTACATTTAGATAAAGTGGAGAAGGATCCTGATTTAAATTCAGCTGTGAGGGAGCTGCAAGAAATCCTGCCTGCAGTTGTGAGAGAGCTGCATAAATGTTCCTGCCTCAGCAGTGAGAGTGCTGATGAATCTTGGGACTTCAATTAAGAAAGCTGCATGCTGATCCTGAGTGAGTAAACTTCTACTTAATGTGCAAGTGACTCAGAGACCTTCTTGGTGTTGAGAAGCCCAGAGGTTACCAGTATCTGTCTGCACTCTCGTGCATCCAGTACCCTAAAATGGATGGACAATTGTGTGAATGACCACAGATGATCCTGTAATGGAAATGCTTGATGTGACTGTTTAGTGTGCTTACAGGAGTGGAAGGAAAGTATCCTGAGGTCAGAGCTTCCAGAAGTTGACTGTAAGGACTTTGAAAATGTTCTATTGGAGCTGCCAATCTAGCTGACCAAAAGGAACTGTACTATCTGATTTGGCTTGTGAGAAGCCAGTATTTGTGCTTGTGAGAAGCTAGTTTGAAAGGACTAGCTAACAAGTGAAATGCCTAACTTGGCTTGTAGCCATGCCTCAAGCTTCTCATCATCTACATCTGGTTGAGCCATGCCTTAGCTCTAGTTTCTGCTCTGTGGAAGAGTTTGGGTCTTCCTAAAATTGCTGGAATGCACCCTTGTTTTGTGAGACTGTGATCTAACTTCTGAAAGAAACACATCTGCTACGATGGCCATGTGGTTAAATTGTTGTGATGGCTGAAAGCAACTAAATGCCAGAATGTGACAAGAATGCATTTGATCAGCTGGGAGTCACTGCGTAGTGTGCCAGCCAAGGCACTTTCATATGTGTCTTCCCCAGAGGGGCATAGCCTAGATTTGGGGTCTGAGGCATGCTGGTCCTGGTCCCAGTGTTGGTCTGTTCCAGAAATGTGACTTCAAGCCAATAAAAGGGCATCTGCTAAGAAGCTGAGAAAGTTCCAGCTTGCAAGCTGCAAGAGCCTATTCAAGAAAAGGGTCAACACAAGCTCCTGCCTGCAACTCAGCAAAAGTGCTGTTCAAATTACATCTACCTCATATTTGCCTGAAAGAACATTTCTTGCACCTGATGTTTACTACAGAACCGTGAGTATGCAGACTCAGTTCTGCCAACCTGGAACGGACTGTAAATAATTATTGTTCCATTTTGCAAAGTTCAGTATATAAAGCCCAAGCTACCACAATGTGGAATTACTTGTTATCTTCAGAATCAAGGTTTAAAATGCATCTGAAACATAAATAATGCTAACCTGATTTTCTTTAAGGGCTCCAATGCTAACCAACCAGCTGCAACACATCAGGCCTGCAACAATTATTTAGTACTGGATACTCAGAGGTGTAGAATTATGGGTTCTATTATAAACTGGGGACGGGTATCAGCTGGGGTAATGTGATGTTTAAGATCTATATGCTGCGAGACAGAGGAATAGTATCCTGGATCTATCAGAAGGTTGGTGGGTGCGACTTCCGGTTCCAGTCTGCAGGGAATGGCAGCATAGCCCTCATGCTCAGCCAAAATCAGGGAAAAAATCCTCTAATAACCAAAACTACTAATAAGATCCACCATCTACTATGCTGAAGGAGAACAAGCATACTGAACTGTTACTTGCAAAATTCCGATGGAAATGGCCAGGATTCACTTACGAGCACTCTGATCTTGAACCCATTCTTAATGCTACAGACTGCAGGCCTCCAAATCAGCCAAAGCAGCAGGCCAAATTCAAAAAACAAAACTAAAAATTAAGCTGGACACTATTTACAACAAACTCTGTTCCTTTCAAGCGAAATTAAACAACTTTATGGCGAAATTAGGAAAGACATAATGCAACTAGAACAGAGAGCTGATGATTCTGAATGCCAGATAACTGCCACGGAGAATCGGTGTAGATGATATGGAATCCTTAGTTCAGCAGTTATAAGCCCAGCAGGAGATGATTGAGGAGAGACAGAAGGATGTGAAAAAACATGCCCACGGAAAAACATCAGGATTTATTGTATCCCAGAAGGTCCAAGGGTAATGATATTAAGTACTTTCTGGCAACAATATTAAAATGGCCTTAGAGCTTCCTTCTGATTTTGAGTTACAGTTTGAATGGACTCATCGTACACTTGCCCCAAAGCCCACTTCCAGCAAATGCAGCACCCTGATCCTTAACTGCACGCTTTCACTCCTATGCCATTGAGGAGCAAATTATTACAACTGCATGGCGCAAGCAGAAGGTCTTCTATGGGCAACAGAGATTTTATGTAGACGCAACTTTGCACGACAACTCTCGGACTTTGCGGTCTTCCTTCTTCCTCTCCCTCTTTCAAAGCCAAGGGCATTAAATTCACCACTTAGTACCCTGCTAAACTCATTGTACATCTTTCTGATGGAGTGAAAAGGAATATGCCAATGCACAAGAGGCTAAAGATGATCTTA
This sequence comes from Neoceratodus forsteri, assembly GCA_016271365.2. Lineage (NCBI taxonomy): Eukaryota > Metazoa > Chordata > Ceratodontiformes > Ceratodontidae > Neoceratodus > Neoceratodus forsteri. Next base: position 398,867,714 of record CM057456.1, read on the forward strand.
CAACCTATGGCATAACTCTTTCCTGAAAGGCAGACTGCAATTGCTGTAAAGGAGCCTCAAACCCTGAGATGGCAAACACCAATGAAAGCTGCTAGAGCACCAAACAATAACAGGAAAGTAGCCCAGGATTTACAGCAGAGTCTTGAGCCCTTCCATAGAACCAATGCTCTAACAACCTGAACAGAAATTGCTAAATCATCCGAGTCTTACCTCAGGTAGGTATGACCAGTTGGAGTGGGTGGGATAGGGAAACCACATTGTAGTTCTCTGGTTCAGATGGCCTTCTAGGCCCTGGATCCTCCTTCTACTCCCTCTATAACTGGGAGCCTGGAATCAGGTGCCACTTGGGTTCGTGAAGAACCATTATAGCCTTTCCTACTCTGTGAAGGGAACCCTCCTTAACCTCTGGCCTGGATTACAATGTAACCTGATATTCACTGACTGTGGACTGGGGTACTAATCTGAAAACATGGCGGGACTCAATTATGAAAACTTTCCCTCCACTGACCATTGTTAGACATTACCTTAAAGCTTATGATTTGATTTACAACCTTACTATCTGCTATGCAGTGCAAGAAAGCAGCAGCAAAGGCAGACAAGAAGCTGGGATGCATAGCTAACGGGATCATTAGTAGGACAGAGGAGGTTATACTGCCCTTGTAAAGGTCACTGGTAAGGCGCATCTAGAGTATGGAGTGCAGTACTGGTGCCCACACCTCAAACAGGACATTAACCTGCTGGAGAAGGTACAGAGGAGGGCTACAAAGATGATAGCCGTCAGCAGGGCAAGGCATACTAGAAGAGGTTGAGGGCACTGAACATGTACTCCTGGAAGACAGGAGAGAGAGAGAGAGGGACGTGATTGGGACATTCAAGTACTTGAAAGGGATAAATAAAGTTGATAAGGAGAGTCTCTTTAAGCTGAGTGGCAACCATATCACAAGGGAGCACAGTCTTAAGCTGAAGGGTGGAAGGTTTAGGAGGGAGGTCAGGAAGCACTTCTGCACAGAGAGGGTGATGGACACTTGGATTGTGCTGCCAGAAGAGGTTATCTCGTTGAATATGGTGGGCAGCTTTAAGAGAGGCTGGGATAGGCATGAGAGGAAGGTAAGAATCATGGGTAGGGAGGATGGGAGGAGTGGGAAGGGAGGAAAGGACATTAGTTCAAGCTGTGGACCCTGTAATAAGAGCAGCCTTGATAGACCAAATGGCCTTTCTTCTGCTGGCTTCTTCGTATGTTCTTATGAAAGCAAGAACCAGAGATGTTTTTTTCATTGTAATCCTGTTTTTTCCCGGTGGCTGTACTGACATCAGTCAATCCCTCGTAGATGATTGATCACCTTCCTATTTCCCTACTTTTCTTTTGACCCCATAAACTTTATCGGCTATGCTGTAATAGTCATTTTCTGTTGGGGCTCTTTTAGCCCCAGGGGTACAACAGAACTATTCTTCTGGCTCCCCCACCCCCGATTGCCAGTTCTTTTTTTTTTTTTTGGCATACCGTATTGGGATTTACAGGAGAGCATATAAACTTACATAGAAACATAGAATTTGACAGCAAATAAGGACCGCTTTGGCCCACCCAGTCTGCCCATTTCCTACCTAATGGATAAGCTGCAGATCCTAGTTAACCAGCAGCATACTTCTTCCTACCCCACCCCCTAGAATTGCCTTATGACTGTCCCATGCCTGCTTGAATTCCACCACTGTTTTGACTCCACAACCTCCTCCAGAAGGCCGTTCCATGCATCCACAACCCTCTCTGTGAAAAATACTTCCTTAAATTACCTCTGAGCCACCCCCATCTTCAAATTGTGCCCCTTGTTCTTGCTCACCTCTTTTTGAAAGATGCTACCCTCTTGGACTTTGTTGATTCCTTGAGATACTTGAAAGTTTCTATCATGTCCCCCTCTCCTCCTTTCCTCAAGGCTATACATATTAAGCTCCTTAAGTCTCTCTTCATATGTCTTATGGTGCAGATCCTGCACCATTTTACTTCTTCCTCTGGACAGCTTCCATCCTGTCTATGTCTTTGCGGAGACTGAGTCTCAGAACTGCACGCAGTACTCCAGATGGGGTCTGACCAGCTGTCTGTACAGAGGGATAATAACTTCCTGTTTTCTACTGGTGATGCCTCTCCCTATGCGTCCCAGTATCTCCCCAGCCCTTCTTGCTGCCCTCTCACATTGCTTGGCCACCTTTAGGTCATCTGATATGACTACCCCAGGTCCCTTTCCATTTTGATGTTGTTAGTATCTCACCCCCATTGTGTACTCTTCCCTGGGTTTTGTTTCCCAGGTGCATTACCTTGCACTTCTCAGCATTGAATCTAAGCTGCCATACATTTGACCATTCCTCTAACCTTGCCAAGTCCCTTCTCATCCTTTCCACCCCAACTTGTGCATCAACTCTGTTGCAGATCTTTGTGTCATCTGCAAAGAGACATACTTTTCCTTCCAGTCCCTCTGCAGTGTCGCTTATAAAGACATTGAAGAGGACCGTCCTAATACTGAACCTTGCGGTACCCACTAGTAACCCCCTTTCTTCAGAGTGGACTCCATTTACTATTACTCTGTGTCCTATTCTCCAGCCAATTCTTTACGCAGGCTGTCATCTTGGGACCCACTCCCAGGCTGGCTAACTTGTATATTAATCTGGAAGTTGCCGCACTGTATATAGCATTTTACTATTTTCAATTGTTGTTCTATCCATAGGACAATGTTTCTGTAGTTTTTACTTTGGACCCAGTTGGTCAACCTTAAACTGAGGTTGCACACATTTGTGAACCAACCCTTGTTGAACCTGATTGCAGGTTTTAGATATTTGGCTAACCTTGTTATATTTAAATGAGACCCATTTCTCAGAATGTCAGCCTAGAAGTTATTAAATGTGTCAATTGTCTTCTCATGAATAGCAATAATAGGTTAGATGAGCCTACAGGGAAGAGAATAGAGAGTTTTTTGGAATTTAGATTTGGGATCTTTCTATTCATGGAGCACTCCAGTTTATCCAGAATACCACTCACACCAGCTATTTTTGCATAGCAGGAGAAAGGGAATAGCCTTGTCATTATGCTGTATTTCTTACTAGTCACATGGCTAATAAGTCATTAATAATGTCTCTCAATATTAATGGCATTCACAATCCAATTAAAAGCCAGGCTGATCAAATATTTAAAATCTCAACACCCAGACCTGATATTCCTTCAGAATCCACCTCTCATCTGAGAACATGGAAAATTAAAGAGATTTGGTTACCAAAGGTGTTGTCAGCCTCTCACAGTTCTGGCCATAGGAGAAGCGTGGCAGTTTTAATCCCCATACCACCCTTTTATCCTTCAAGATCAGATCACTGATAAGGAGGGATGCTATGTGATATCGATGGGACTTCTTTATTCAAAACCAGTAACTCTAGCCTCCATTTATTTTCCTCTGAATTCTGCTCCTAAAGTGGCTAAGAAGTTTTTCAAAGATTTATTATCTATCCTACAGGGTCAGTTAATTTTGGGTGGCAATATAAACACTACCTTAAGCCCTACTCTGGATGCTTGTCCCCACTGAAACACAGAGCTTCCCATTACAAAGATATCTAGTTAAAACCCTCCTAGCCTGGGCCTTGTTGATCTGTGGCGGCACTTTATCCTAAAACACAAAAATATATTTATCAATCCCTAAAACGATAGTCTCTCAAGACTTGATTATATTTTAGCTCAGTTGAACACTTGGAATCTATACATGATATTTATTATAGTGTCACGCCACTGTCAGACCACAGGCCAGTATTCACCAAGCTTTTACTGGGCTTCCCACAAGCCCAATCATTCTGGCGCCTGAACCTTATGTTATTAAAGATTCAAAATTTAAAGACCTAATCCAAAAAACAATTACTAGGATTTTAGCTGATAACCCTAAGGAAGCCACCTCAGATGCAATCCATTGGGACACCTTGAAAACGGTTCTCAGAGGAGAAATAATAAAGTATGCATCATATAAGAAAAAGATAAGAGAAAAAACCTTATAGAACTTCAGAATGAATATAATACTCTCCAGGAGACTCAGCATGAGGGACATAAGACTGTTGTCCCCAAGTTACAAATTTTAAAACAAAAATTCAAAAATATTAGATTTACAAGTGGAACAGCAGCTCTTATACCTTAAGCTAAGTGCATACGAAGGAGGATCGAAGGCAGCTAGAAATCTTGCTCGAAAATTAAGGGAGCCAGATCATATGCTAGGGTACTGTATCTTACAGACCCTGACTCCAGTATACTTTTAAACCATCCACTAGCCATTAGACAGACTTTTGCCAAATATTATGAGAAATTATATAAGGAAGATATCAACCCCAGCCTGCACAAATTGAAAATTTCCTTGCTAGAGCCAACCTACTGAGGCTCTTCAAGGCTCAGTTTCAGACACTACTAGCCCCAATAACTAAAGAAGAGATCATGTCTATAATTAAAAAGCAAAAACAATGAAAGCCCTGGCCCGACAGATATCAGATGGAATTTTATAAAAACTTTAACAAAACTTATCCCAACCCTTACAGAGGCTATGTTAGAACTTCAATTAGAAATCCCCGGAATATGCTGAGATAGCCACCATCCTAAAACCTAGAAAAATCCACAACATAGAAACATAGACTTTGACGCAGATAAGGACCACTAGGCCCATCTAGTCTGCCCATTTCCTACCTACAGGATAGGCCGCAGATCCTAGTTAACCAACAGCCTATTTCTTCCTACCCCCACAAGAATTGGCTTATGTCTGTCCCATGTATTCTTGAATTCTCCCACAGTTTTAGACCCCACAACCTCCTCAGGAAGGCTGTTCCATGCATCCACTACCATCTCTGTGAAATAATACTTCCTCACATTGCCCCTGAACCTCCCTCCTTCTATCTTTAAATTGTGTCCCCTTGTTCTTGCACATCTCTTTTCTGAAAGATGCTACCCTCTAGGACTTTGTTGATTCCACTGAGGTACTTAAAAGTTTATATCATGTCCCCTCTCCTTCTTTCCTAAGGGTATACATATTAAGCTCCTTTAGTCTCTCCTCATATGGCTTCTCTTGCAGACCCTGCACCATTTTAGTTGCCCTCTCTGGACTGCCTCTATCCTGTCTATGTCCTTGCAGAGATGGTCTCCAGAACTGGACACAGTACTCAGATGGGGTCTCACCAATTGTCTGTACAGAGGGATAACAACTTCCTGTTTTCTGCTGCTGATGCCTCTCCCTATACATCCCAGTATACCCCAGCCCTCCCTACTGCCTTCTCACATTGCTTACTAACCTTAAGGTCATCTGATATGATTACCCCCAGGTCCTTTCCTTTTGTTGTTGTTACTACCTCCCAACCCATTGTGTATTCTTCCCTGGGTTCTTGTTTCCCAGGTGAATTATTTTGCACTTCTTTGCATTGAATCCTAGCTGCCATACTTCTGACCATTCCTCCAACCTTGCCAATCCCTTTTCATCCTTTCCACACCTCCTTGTGTATCAACCCTGTTGCAGATCTTTGTGTCATCTGCAAAAGGCATACTTTTCCTTCCAGTCCCTCTGCAATGTCACTGATGAAGACATTAAAAGGACTGGACCCAATACTGAACTCTACTGTTCCCACTAGTAACTCCCTTTCTTCAGAGTGGACTCCATTTACAATTACCTTCTGTGTCCTGTTGTCCAGCCAATGTTTTACCAGGCTACCACCCTGGGACCCACTCCCAGGCTGGTTAATTTGACTATTAATCTTTTGTGTGGGACTGTGTCAAATGCCTTTCTAATGTCTAGGTAGGCCATGTCCACAGCCCTCCCTGGTCTACTACTTTGGTCACCCAGTCAAAGAAATCTATTAGATTCATCTGACATGACCTTCCCGCTGTGAACCCATGCTGCCTTGGGTCCTGTGCCCCACTGGCCTCTAGGTACTCAACTATTCTTTCCTTCAGAAGTGACTCCATCACTTTCCCTACCACAGAGGTCAGACTGACAGGTCTATAGTTTCCTGCCTCTGTCTTGGTCCCACTTTTGTGAAGGGGAATCACATCCGCCTTCCTCCAGTCCTCGGGTACCACACCATCCTCCCATGATTTATTAAAAAGAGTAGCCAGTGGTTTCACTAGTTCCTCCTCTAATTCTTTTAGAATTCTGGGTGAATGCCATCAGGACCCATTGCTTTGTCCACCTTCAGTTTTAGGAGTTCTTGCAGAACCCTTTCTTCTGTGAAAGGCTGGGATCGACCCTATCAAAAGTGCTTCTGTTAATTAGATTAGGCACTTCCCCTCCTCTTTTGTGAATACTGAGCAGAAATATTCATTCAGTATTCCTGCTTTTTCACTGTTGCCTCTGCCCACCCACCGTTCATTCTATTCAGCCTCACTATCCTCCTTTGTCTTTCTACTCGCTGATGTTTAGGTATTAGCAACATCCAGAATCATACCACCCCATATCAAAATTAAATTGTGATTACAAAATCTATATGTCCATACTGGTGCATAGGTTGGATAACCTGCTCCCTCTATAATTGCTGAAGACCAGGAGGGTTTCAAAAAAAGGCAGGCCAGAGATGCAGTGTGATGTGCTGCTCTCATAATGAAGCACGCCACTAAATATAATATCCCTCTGACTCTCCTTGGTCTTGATGCAGAAAAGCCTTTGACAGGGTCAACTGGTCCTTTCTGTGGTCCACCCTTGAATACTTTGGCTTACTGCTGGCCTTTACCCAACAAATCATGCAGGTATATGAGCCTATTTAAAACTGGATGGAGCTGTATCTAAACCCTTTCCCTCACTAGAGGACCCGCCAGGGTTGTCCTCTGTCTCCCTATTATTTGCCCTCTACCTAGAACACTTAGACCTGGTTATCAGACATTCACCTAAGCGTAGGTGGCCTCACCGTAGGAGAAAGGCAACACAAAATGAACGTTTATGCAGATGATATATTACTCATTCTGACCTCCCTGGAAACATCACTTTCCACCGTCTGGCCACTACTAGAACAATCTGGGTCCCTGGCAGGCTATAAGATCAATAGTACTGAAACAGAAGTCCTAACATGCCTCTTCTGCCTTCCCTTCCCTTAAACAAAGCTTGCCTTTTAAATGGAGTAGAATATCAATGAGATATCTGGGAATACAACTTCCATATAATTTAACACACCTTGAAATGGTTAATTTCAAACCCATTACACAACAAATAACTAAAGATCTAGTAGGCGGACAGAGCTCCCTCTAACTTTTATTAATAAGATAGAAACTATACAGTAAAACATTCTTCCCATTTATTATTATTTCTCCAGACCCTCCCATAATCCCAAATAATACATATTTCCATTATTGGAATAAAGTAATCTCTAGATTTATTTACAAAGGAGGTCCCCAGAATTTAATATTCAGTCCTTCAGCTGCCTAAGTCAAAACGTGGTCTGAATCTACCAGATTTAAGGACATATGCCATAGCAACCCAACACAGATCCTACTAAATCATATCAACCCAATGATGAAGCTCCTTGGAAGGAACTTCAGCTAACAGTAATGAATAATCCAGATATATTAATTTATTTATTTAGCTTTTGTTTACTCTCCCTTTTGTTCGGAAATCCACCAAAATGTATCCCATTAACTAAATTTCCTGAATTTATAGCAGCGTATAAGACTTGGCTTGCCATATCAAATTCATTACTTTTCTTCTCTGAAAAACTTTATCTTCAGCCACTAAATGCATATATGCATTTATTACCAATACAAATAGAGGAAATAACTAAATCTTGGTCACCACGAGTCTGGTATGTAGGCCAATTAGTTACTGCAACTAGGGTGTCATCTTTATTGCCCTTCAAAAAGATTCAAACTCCCACAGTTCTCCAGCCCCCACTGGTATAAGTTAAAAATTCATTACTACCATTTAAGGATCGCCTAGCAAAATAACAGAATCTCCAAATTCTTTGATAATACTTAATAAAGCAGGCCTAGAGGGGCAAGAACAGTCCCATTTAACTAGTCAATTATACAATGCTATAAAAGCTTGGAAAGGAGAACTCCACAGATCATGTAAGGCCGGCATGGGCCCTGGAACTAAAGAAGACATAAATAGTGACCAATGGAAAGCTAGCTGCCTCCTGGCTCTAAAAGTTTTAAATTCCTTCTATTGGCAGAAATTTGCTTGGAAATCTAGGATTCGTTTTTCAGGCCTTCAGCCATAGTTGCTAAATACTGCAATCCAGAACTGGGAGAGTGCTGGAGAAAATGTAGTAACCACCTGGCTAATATAACCCATATACTTTGAGTGCCCCAAGTTGAGCCTCTATTGAACAGAGATCCTCTCAGAATTGAAGGATCTCTTTGGTCACCAAGATCTTTTATACCCACATATATTTTAATGGCTACTCCTCCAAAGAGCCTGAAGATTTCTAAGCAATACTCAAAATTACCATTACCCTAATTTTAGCAGCTAAGAAGGCTATTACAAAACGATGGCATAATGGTAGTGTTCCCATGAGGAAAGTTGGAGAGCCTTGACTTATGAAATGCACAATTTAGATAGAATAATAGCTAACATAAACTCACTCACCAAATCTTTTAAGAAATGTTGGCATTCATAGGTAAATTATCAAGCAATTCATTACCCTGACTTTATCCATAACTCACTTCTTTTAACCTACTAAGATTGATATTCATACCCACACTCACTGCATGACTTTCTCATGGTAACATTTACCTTTACATAAACATATACCTCCTGACCTCTCTATATATATATCTTCTAACCATTTCACATCCTCATGCCTGTTTTAACTACTGATCTAAATCTAATTTTACATATAACAAACCTTCTAATGCCCCTGAGTCTTTCTCATTACATGTTAAACACAAGGACAACAGCACTATCTTTGTAACCAACTCCGATAGGGAGGAATACCAATCAGACAGTAAAACACTCTAGAAAATAAGACACGACCATTGCTGAGGGTGTACAAGCTGAATTTTACTTATTCCCAATTGCAAGAGAATAATTCGTTCCAGCTCTTATTTTTCTCTACCCTATCAGCATCTGTCAAATGAGCTTGTAAACCTACTAGAATTGGACATGACTGTATAAAGATTTCTGGTATTGAAAACTTCAACTATGTACCTGAATGTACTTTGTATTTGGTCTCACAACCTATTGTGTAAATGCAAAAATTGAATAAAAAGGCAATTTAAAAAAAGAAGGTTGGTCGGTGGCCATAAATGTTAATGTCTGAGTATAAATTGCAAAATGATTATTCTTTGTTACAGATTGTCTGATGCCAAACCTAATGCTGATTTACAAGATGCCATTCCAAAACTGTTGTTTAATCTCCTCATTCAAATTTACCCATTTCTAACCCTCACCCCTTTATAAATGAATTGTTGCTTAACTGTTTTTATACATATGATGTCATGAGCATGTTATTAGAATGAGTCTTTAATTCTGAAATGTGTATTTGGGGTTTTGTTAAAGCTAATCCATGTGTGGGGTGACACTGTGGTAATGTGGTGGTACAGCATCACAGGGGTTGTCCTAGGTAATTATTAGATCCATTAAAATGTATACTCTGAGTGGAGGCACTGCACAATAATGTTATCTTGGGAAATAACCTGTTGTAATATCAAAATAGGAACCAGGCTTCTCAACCTGGTTTGCCACCCAAGCAGGGTAGTAGCCCGCTTAGATATGGCACCAGGGTATATTTTTATTTTGTGCAATTAAATTAATTTTATTAAGTTTATAAAGCAAGATACACAGTCCAACAGTTGTACATTATACAATCACATAATGAACAAACACCCTCCCCACTTCCCCGCCAACACAAAAATACAATAAAATTGTCAATGCAAATATATCCCATGACATATCAATCACCAAGAACATATCACCCTCCTGTCCCTCCATACTCCATAACTCCTAAACCTCCCTCCTCCAAAATCTATATTCTAAAGAATACCAGGGAAGATATCAAGAAAAAATACTGCAAACCATGATCCTCCATACCATCCATATATCTTCATTAAGGGAAAGACCATAATTGGGTCTAGATGTATTCCCTTCACCTCCCTGTTAAAAAAAATCAAAAGGGTTCCCACAGGACCTGAAATTTGGTTAGAAAACTATATTGCTTTGCAATGGCATTTTCAGCGTTCAATGCTGTGAATACTTCCTGAATTCATTCCTGCCTAGTTGGGAAAGTATCATTACTCCAATGTCTGAGAATTAGCAATTTAGCCACCACTGAGATAAGTGCCATATAGTCACTGTGAGGCAATATGGAAATGGTGGAGTAATTGCCAATAATACATACTTAAAGGGAGAATAAATAGTATGACCAAAAACAAAGACATTTCATCTTTAATGATATTCCAAAGGAGGTCACCCAGCAGGCCATATCATATGGCTCATCAATCCCTCTGCCTGATGACATTTGTGTCAAATAGGATCCACCCAGTTGCCCATACAGCACAGTCTAAGAGGAATAAAATAAAGATTGTAAAGGATATTAAACTGTGTAAGCCATAATGTGTCCTGTTTAACATATATATATATATATATATATATATATATATATATATATATATATATCAATCAGACCAGATCAACCTCACCTGGTTGTGATATATGACAGACCAACTGCCAATTGCCAGTAATAGGCCAGAGGAGGTGGACTTCAAAACTGAGAGCCCTGCTCCTATACAGCTGTAAGATGGGTCTATCCTGAGTAGCCAAGTAGGCCAACAGAAAAACTATAGAGAGGCTGTCTCAGACTATGGAAGTTCCCCAGGATAGAATATATGCAATGCTTAATCTGCATATATCCAAAAGCTGAAAAGGTAGGGAGGTGAAAGTTTCCTAAATTGGGTTATGGGTAAAACACATCTCCCTTAAAAAATCTGATATTGTTCAGACCTTTAAGTCCTTCCATGTAGAGGTTTTAACCACTTTATTACCTATCAGTATGTTCAAGTTATTGAAAATGGTTGTCCAGGATCTTTCTGGGTTGTAAGTTTGAAACGTTACAGAGTTGTTGAGCTCGTAATGACCAGCTAATCGGTGTTTGTCTCAAGGATTCAAGAAATTTTCTGAAGGGAATATATAAAAGTGATGACAGTGAAACATCATGAGCTGAAACCCTAGTTTTCTATTTTCCACCATGTAGAGGATGAAGACCCACCTCTGGACAAATCAACCATTTAAAATATTTGGTACATGAAAAGATTGATAATAGAGGAAAGATGCAGCACCCTTAATCGCACAATCTTCCTTGGTCATCAGAGCTTATTAATAGCTCTCCTCAGGTGTTTCCAATCAAAAAAATTAGACCAGATTGTACAAATTTCCTGGAAACCATGTTTTTGGGAGGGGCTATTTAACATTGAAAGGGGATACATAAATCTGGGAATATCACCATCTTCAAAATGTTAATTCTACCCAAGAGTGTGAGAGGTAAATGTTTCCAACGGAGAGGTCTTGTTATATTTGTCTCACCAATGGGTCAAGATTTAATGATTTTAGCGATTGCAAATCTGATGTAAGTTATATACCCAGAAAGGAAAGAAAGAGAAGAAGAAGCCCATTTGAGATCCACCTAGGAACATAAATTAGACAAAGCTAAAACTGTAGTTTTATGGTGATTCAATTTGTAACCTGCCAGGCTGCCATAACTTTTATTATGTCAAAGGCGGTAGGAAGAGATGTCTTCAATTCGAAAGATGCAGCAGCACATTGTCAACTTGCACTCATGTTGTCCCAATTTAATACCTCTTGCCCCTGGAGAGCATTAAGTTTTCTAGCTAGAGGCTTGAAGTATAAATTAAAAAGCATGGGATAAAGAGGGCTCCCTTAACGTGTTCCCTGAGTCAAGGAAAATAACAAAGATATTACTCCATTACTAAAAATTCTAGCTGAAGGACAAAGATAGAAAATTTTAATCCATCTGATAAAATCGGGAGGCAAACCATAATGGGGCAGAATATCGAACAAAAATTCCATGCTACCCTGTCAAATGCTTTCTCCACATCCTGGGAGACAAACACCCTGTTGGCGCTCCCTCCTCGACATGGAGAGAAGGTAGAAAATTTTAGAAGTGATCACTTGAATGTCTTCTGGCCACAACCCCTCTTATCTGGTCCAATTAGATCCCTCCACACCCTCTTAGTCTAAATGCCAAAATACTTGCCAATATTTTGACATCGGTATTTAACAAGGAGATGGGCCTGTAATTGTCCAGTAAGGCAGGGTCTCATCCCAGTTTTGGTAAAACTACAATGCGAGCTTGAAAAATAGATGTTTTCTAATTTTTGAATAGACCAGAAATTAAAAGGTCACACAAAACAGGGGCCAGTTCTACTTTAATGGACTTATAAAAGAAGTGGAAAGCCATCAGGGCCTGGGCCTTGTCAACTGAAGACAATCAATGGATTCCAAGACCTCCTTCTGGGTTATTGGACCAACAACAGTTGTTGCTGAGCCTCAGTTAACTGAGGTAAATCAACATCCTACAAAAATTCCTTTAAGATTTAGCATAGCCATCTACCACAGGGGCACAGTATATAGAACTTGGTAAAATGTTTAAATATCTCCACAATTTGAGAGGGTTCTGAAATCAATGTCCCTGAATATGGATCTATTAATGCTGTAACCCAGCGGGCTGCTTTTTGCTGCTTCAATCTAGCAGCCAGAAGCTTCCTGCCTTTCACCCTGTCCTATGTGAGTTGCCTTCACCTGTTTCATGGAGCAGGTGGCTTTAATAAGAAGATATGCTGAATACTTGGGCCCATAGGGTAGTAAGTTCTGACCAAAATGGTCATCTGATCTCCGAGACAAACTAAATTCCAGCTCTTTAATTCTGGTCAGCCATTTCTCTACCTATTTGTTAAGTTTTTTCTTTTCACTGTAGCCAGTCTTATAAATTCCCCTTGCCACAAAGCTTTAAGTGACCACCAAATAACATCAATGTAGTTTATTGAAAAAACATTCTCATGCCAAGAAGTTTTAAGAAGAAGAAGATTCCTCATATGATTTACAATGTATGCATCAATCAAAGGGAGCTATTAAGGGACCAGGTGTTTGGGGTGTTAACATCAGATAAATCCAAATAGGGGAATGATCAGATATCACTCTAGGATGAATACCCATATCATCCACTCCCTTCATATGAACAATACTAAAATGGAAAAAGTTGATACATGAGTATACTTGGTGAGGTGGAGAGTAATGCGTATAGTCCTTACAGTTTTATGAAATACTCTCCAATGGTCATCCAGACCAGAATCTGTCATAAATTCCCTTACCCCTCACTGGCTGGAGAAAGCCCAACTCTCACGATGAGAAGACCGGTCTAAATCATTGGAAAAACAAGGTTCCAATACCCCTAATAAACATGGAATATCCCAAAACAAAGCCAGAATAGCCACCAGGGGAGGAATAAAGGAAGGGGTATCAACATTTTGGTGGTAGACTGAGCCAAAATAACTTCCACATTTGCCAGTCTACCATGAACACTATGTAATGACCCTCTGGGTCATACCACTCTTTAATCAACATAAATGGGGTTGCTTCATGTATCAACAGCGCCCTCCACCCGTCCTGGCACTTTGATCCTGCACAAATACTTGGCCCACCCATAATTTTTGTAAAGTACTTAGCTGATCCCATGGAACATGAGTTTTCCGCAGCATAACTACATTAGGATGATACCTATGTAAATGTCACAGGAGACAGTATTTTTGGAATTATCCTTCCCTCCTTTAATATTCCAAGATATAACATTAAGATTATTTATTAGGATAATATGAAAGATCTAGTCCTAACCAAATTTCCTGTGCATCCTAAAATTAACCACCACCTCCTCCCATACCCCCAACTACCTGACAGTCGAAGATTTCCTGACCCCCACCCCTCCCTCCTTAGGTTTACCTATCTTCTGAGCTGGGTGCCCACTCCTATACATCAAGGCTATGATGCCTGAGGAGGAGGAATACCACTAATTCTCCTGCCTCTAGAAATCTTACAAATCTAGAACCCTAACTGTCTTAACTCATTGTCTCCTAGCAGACGCCTGTAGTCGTCAGTAAAATACACTGGTGTGTCCAGAGGACATCTGCAGAAGTCAGCTACTGACTCCCAGTGTGCCCTTGCAACATCTGGAGAAGTCACTTATATATTTTAATATATAGTGTAACAAAATATAATATATATTTGACTGCATAGCACCGTTGGAAAGGTAAGTTTATGCTGAACAACTTTGCCACTGATATTTTGTGCATATCATGTATACTTTAGGAGTTATTTGCATTTGTTTATGGTATTGTGTGTATGGCTTATGTTGCCTGTTTTAGTGAAAAAATTTTTGTTTTGCTATTTCAACCAGCTTAAAAAAATATCATATTATTTGCATACCACCCCTGGGAAGGTAATTCTGTGCTGAACAACTTTGCCACTGATATTTTGTGTATATCATGTATACTTTAGGAGTTATTCACATTTGTTTATGGTGTGGTGTGTATGGCTGATATGTTTTCCATCAAGATTCACCTAAGCAGCTTGAATAAAATTCACTTTTTGGCACTTCAGCAGGTATAAAATAAAACTGTATTGATTACAACTGGTTGCATAGCACCATTGGAAAGGCATGTTTGTGCTCATCAACTTTCATGATAATTGCCTTTGTGTATCATGTATACTTTTGGAGTTATACTGATTTGTTTATTATATGGTGTGTGTGGTTGAGATTCATCCTCAAATCTCCCAAAGCACCTTGACTAAAATGGGAAAAATTATGTTTTATAGTAAAAGATATCTTTTTTAACAAACATAATATTAAAACACCATCTAATGTCTGTATGCTTAATTTGGTGTTGATATTTTACATATTTTCCAACAAAATGGCTTATGTTGCCCTTTTTAGTGAAATAAAATTTAGTTTGCTCTTTCGACCAGCATAGAAAAAACAAAATTACTTATTATTACATGCATGCCACCATTAGAAAGGCAATTTTGTGCTGAATAACTCTGCCACTCATACTTTGTGTCTAGCATGTACAGTTATTGAGCTATTAGCTTTGTTTCGACATGCTCATGGCTTGACTTTGCTTAGAAAGGCCCAGGATTCACTGTTAAAAGTATACAGGAGATTCAGGAGGCAAGTGGTGTAATCTCAGACTGAGCCTGTGGAGGCAATGAGTTAAAGCTACCCCCAATTCATCTCTACTACTAGAAGTAAAGTGAGACAAAACAAAGATCTAAATCTAAACTCTCCCTCCTTACACATGACACAAATATTAAATGAGATTCTTGATATAGTCCCTTACCAATGCATGTATACACCCTAGGTATCTCCTGCACAATGCGATCTAAAAGGGAGAGAACATTCTTTTATCCATTAAGATCCATCTCCACACTCACAAAGTCAATAGTACAAGAAGTCACACAACATTAGGAGTAAAAGATCCACCATACCATCTCCCATCTTAGCTGTTCTTTAACTCTCTGGGACATTACCCTACAAAAATATGATCATCCCTCGGACACCTTGAAAATACCCCACTCATCCAATAAATGATGAACAATTGTCAGAGATCTACCTAGCTATCCCCCAACTTATAAACCGAGGGCATAAAAAACAATATAGCCCTTTAATAAAGAATACATTAAAATAAAATAATTCATTACCAATGACTGACTATATGAACAGATACTGCTCTGCTCCAAAGGTCCCATCCCCAAAGCTGCATGATTTACATATAGATGAAAAAAAGCAGAGTTTTACAAAATGAAAAACATTTAGGCATTATAACAGTCTTAAAGAAGGAGAAATTACCCTCACATATATGTAACTACCCACCTCTGGGTTCCAAAAAGCTGACTGAAATTACTAATATAAGCAACATACACACAAAGAAGCCTAAATCTATAAATAAAAGTTTTCATCAGGAAAAGAAAGAATGAGACTGTCTGTTTATATTGTCTGTTTATATGAATATCCAAGGTCAGAAAAGCAGCATTCTCTTTGTGGATCCATTCTTTAAATGGGTTGAATTACAGTTCTGCATTTATCCACCATGAAGCACTGAAGTAAAATCTTCCTGCCTGTAGACTAGTCAAATCTTAATACAATTAAGGCAGGGATATTCATCACACAAAACCGGCCAGGAAAAATAAAGAAGAAATGGTCCATTGCTGACGGAGGCTCCTCGAACATCTAAATAGAAAAGAAAAGCTGGTGCAATGCAGGATTCTGCTGGCCATAACACGGCTCATAGCACTGCATATATCATTGCATACCACCCAACAGTCTGTAACCATCAGTATTTTGTATTGCTATCTTTCAATTTAATACATGCACACATCAAAAGAGGAGCTCCTTTAAATCACAGCTTAAGTGTCGGCACCGAAAAGTCTTAGCTTATGAAGATGCAGCACCTCCCTGCTGCTCGTTGCAGTTATTACCAAAAGAAAAAATTATCCTCTTTGTGTCCCAAGACTGGGAAAGATACCAAAGAATGTCACAACTGTCCCATATGAAAATGGCACTAACCTTTGAAAACTGAAGAAGCAAAACCTTGGGTCTCCTCCTAGGTACCAGTCCACCTCTTCACCCTCCTTTCCTGAAGAGATCTGGCAGCAGCCAACTTAGCTCAGTACCTGCCTGAAAGCGAAGTGAAATTTAGATGTTCTCGAAGTGGTCATAACCTCAAATCGAGAGGGTAAAGCATCTATGCTTTACCTTAGCAACCAGAGCTTTGACTGCAAAGGTCTGTAAGTGGTCTGCTCCTGCTGAACTTTAAGTGTAAGGTCGGTACCAGCCTCAAGCGCTTGCCTTCCCATTCAACCACGTCAGCATTATGGGCAGCTTTCAGGAGGTATTCTCTATTCAAACAATTAAGGAATTTAAGAAGTATTGGGTGTGGAGGATCTCCAGGAGCAGGTCTGGGCCATATTGAGTGATGGGCCTGCTCAATTATATGTCGGGCGTGTGGAGAGGGACCAGCTAGCTTGGTGCAAGATTTCTGAAGAAAAGTAAATCAGTGCTGTGCCTTCCTCTCCTTTGGAGAGCCTCAGGAGAACAAGATTGTTTTTCCTGGAGCAATCCTCTAGGTCATCAACCTTTTTTCAAGTTTTTAATTGTGCTACTCAGTGCTAACACTTCAGGCTTAAGTTTTCTACATTGTCCTCTGTCGGCTAAATGCGAGCTTCCGCATTGGCTACTCTCTGCCCTCAACTCCATAACTGTTGGCTTCCAATCACGAAATTTAGCAATCAGGATAAATAATGCTGTTTTAATGGTTTGAAAGAGTTTGAAGCTCTGAGTACATCTGCTCCGTCATTAGATTTGAAAGTGCACAGGAAGCCAGGTTTACCGACAGGCTGCTCCTGTGAGGCCCTTTACCTTCCATCTCCACTGCGGCCTCCTGTTCCTCCTCTGAATCTTCCAGATGGAGCCCTAACTCCCATGGATTGACTTCCATTTCAGCAGCTGTCTGATCCTGTGTTATGACTTCTCAACGGGAAATAAAAGGCAGCAAGATACTTTCTCAGAAGTAAAGGTAGGGCAAATTATTTATTAATATTTGATGGAGCTCCTCCAGCATGCTGCTCACTCCTCAGAAGACATCACATGACTCACAGCACCAGAGTTTTATCCCCAAATAGCTGCACACAATCCAGTGCTGTCTAACACTATGTACATTTTCAGGAGGTTACTCATCTTACATGAAGCCAGGATTCTACCCTTAACACCTGCATCACCATGTCTCACTGTACGTGCCCCTCTGCCAGTGCTACTGTGCTTCTTGCAGGCTGTGCAGGGGCCCCTGTGGACCTGCCAGCCAGACTGCCTTGTGTATAAGTATCAGTGCACTCTGAAGTTAGACCAGCTCAGGCTGGTCTAAGCACTGACGTGATCACAGTCTTTGGATGGCTTTGAAAATCCTGCATTGGGTGGTGCAGCTGTGTTGTGGTGCAAGCCCTGTCTGCCATTGTGTAGCCTGTGAATTGCCACAGGCCCAGCACACACTGGTCTGCTGCAGGTGGCCTCTGAGTATGCAAGCTGCATTTCAAAATTGGGAATGATGCACAGTGTGGCTCAGGATGCCACGTACATCATTTCTTTTGGTGTAAGCACTATGTGTCATTCCCTGGCCTTTGAAAATCAAGCCCCAGATCTTCAAGAATATCTTCTTCATAGAATACCACTCTTTGGTCTTCAAGCTGGAGGCAACAGGACACCATGGAAACCAGACCTTTTTGTGCTGTTGGCACAAGTATATTCAGTAACTCACACCAACAGCCACAAACCCACAGGGTATATAGTGGTGCCAGCCCTGCCTGTCTCAATACCTTCATAATCAAGGAAGAAGAGCTAACTATCTGTTTGCAACTGGTAATGAATAAAGAATTAGGGATGCAAGACAGCACATTGATCTTTGTAATTAGGGACAATAACAACAATAACAATTGTCTTCACAGCCATTACCTATTTAAGAAAGAGGAGGGCAACATATTTGGAACTAAGTGAGTATAGTAATGAAGGGTGGGTGAATGCTACTGTTTGAAGAAGATATTCTTGAAGATCTGTAGTTAAGATAAGTACATTTTCTGCCTTTCAACAATCCATCTTCTCCATAGAATCCCATTCTTTGGTCTCAACTTGCAAGCACACAGAAAAGTCCCCTGGACTAAGGATGTTGAGACCTATGACTCACAGAAGCAGTAGACCGTACAACACAAATGTTGCACCATTTCTCCTTGGTGCTGTGGTTTTAGGTAGAAGATTCAAAAGCACCAAGGATTGGTTGAGGTGGAACTGCAACACCACCTATGGCAGAAATTTAGTATGTGTGTGGAGTAGCACTTCATCATTATGGAAACTGTGTACAGAGGATATGTTGCTAGGGCCTTCAGTTCAGAAACTCTGAATGCATACCCACTAGAACCACCATTGTTCATGTAAGATACCTGATGTCAGAAGTAGGCACTAGGGCTGTGCAAATACATTTTCTTGAATATTCAGCTGAATACTCAGTATTTGGTACCAGACAATTTAGGCATTTGTATTTGGCTGACTGGCAGCCAACAATGGAGAGTCTAATATCCCTCACCAAGTAACCAGGGATCATTTCCTGAGCTATTTCCTCCCACAGTACATATTTCAAAAATGTTCACCCCCTCCTTCCCCAGCCTGCACAGCAGTTTAAATAAAACAACAAAGATGGTTTCTGCCAACAGCATAATTTGTACAGCAGAGCCTCCTGCCTAATCCAAATGTCTTCCTCCATACCCCTGATCCTTGCATGGGGAACACAAACAAATCCATAGCGCTCCATCCTGGCTAGTCAGTCAACTCCTCCCAAGAAATCAGCCAATACTGATTCCTTAGCTACAGGCAGTGTCTTTTAAACTATGGGATGAAACAAGTGGTAAGATAAACTGTAAAGAGATCAGGTGTGTGATGGGGAGAGTGGGCAGTGTGAAAAGTGTTATTGATAATGTTAAGCAGACTGTGACCAGTCAGGTATCCACTCAGAAAGAGACTTAAGTATGTTTTGAGAGTTAACAGCAAGATATGAGTACACATCCTGAGAGAAATCCAAGAACTCAGACTTGAATCAATATACATGTACTGTACCAAAAGCTCTAAAGCTAATGACATATAACTCACTATGGCTGTGATGCCAAAATGTAGTGAGGTAATAAACAACATATTATCAGAAATCTTATAAGAAATTTAAAGTGCAAACACATCTCTGATTAGTAAACATCGACAAATAAAACATTTTTTAAAATTCACATGAAATTTGTAGCATATGAATCACTGAAAGCTCACATATTGCACTTAATTGAGATTAAAATCATTTATGGAATTTCTCCAAATGTTTTTTCACATAGTATGCCATTACCAGCCATGCTTCAAAAGAAGAAGCTGTAATTTGTTTTGTGAAAAAAAATTATCATAGTAATTTTTTATGTTTTGTCAGTGCTTTGTTTCTAGCTGCCCTCCAGTTTTCTCTCAGCAACCACACCCCCCAGACTGATGTCATAAGGAGCCATCAATGTTTTACATACTGCAACAAGGAGTTCTGGATACATTATAAAGTTGACTTAAATGTTCCTTACTCAGAGGTGCAGTCTCTTATTTGTAATGGTGACTGCAGTATAGCATCTAATACAGTATGTAGATGTCCACAGAAAGGCATTGTGGGTACAATAACAAAGTGTTTTCCAATTTCCTTACTGTGAAGTGCAGTCTCCTATTTCTGTAGTGGCTTCAATAATATAAGATCTCATATGCCTATTTTCAAAACAAGGCATTGTACATACAGTATCTAGCTGACAAGATTTCTTTACTGAGAAATGTAGTCTCCTATTTCTGTAGTGAGAACAGAAATGTAATAGCCTGTATACTAATTTAGACAGTGAGGCATTTTGCATACAGTGAATATCTAAGTTTTCAATCTCCTAATCAAAGTGCAATCTCTTATTTCAGTAGTGTTTACAGCAGTACAGTTTGCAGAAAAAACTCTGGAGCAATGTTTTGTAATGCAGATAGGCCAAAAGATCATTTACCATTCTGTGTAATGTTATTTCATTTTACTGCCTGCTGGTGAAGTGAACAGATCTGAAGTGATACCTCCTGTCAGAATGTGGAGTGTGATGATATTTTTCTATGTTTATATTATAGGGCTTGAATGGCTGTAAGTAGTTCAGGAGTGTAATTATGGGTCACTATTTACATGGGTCTAAACTGCTTTCAGTCATTCAAATCACTCAATTTTTTCTACATGTTATAATGCTAGATACAGCTACTTCTCCAAACAATGTAAAGAGTCAGCTAAACACTGACAGAATCCCTTTGAAAATGTTGTTTCCCTTGCATGATGTCATGGTTTGGGAGTTGCAGCACTGAGGAAGAAAGTGGCAGGGCTATGCAAATGAAACAGAAATAAACAGATTTTTTTCATAGAGAAAAGTACTTTTGGCAGTTTGAACAGCAGGAGGCTGATTCACAGCTCCTACATGTTACTATACCAATTTGCTATGGTAATCTTCCATAAATCCCTTTAAGAAACATGCTATGGTCAGAGATGATATGGCTGTGTAGTGCTGCTGGGGTGCTTTTACCCATTATTTCTAATACATTTGCTCAATGCAGATATGCTGAAAAGGCAGTTTCAATGTGGTCTTCCTTTACACATTTTTACAATGTATTTCCCCAGAATATGCCTGTTGATTGCTATATGTTTAGCCTGAATAGTTCACAGAAGACATGGCATCTTATTTTCAGTGGGTTTTGCATCTATGCAATACTATGCTGCATTGCATAAAATGTGAACACACTGAAAACAATGTTTTACATCTGGACTAGGCTGCCCTGAATAAATACATTATAAAAATGCTAAAATCATGACCCCACTGAAAACAAGGTATTGCATCTAATCTGGGACATCCTGAGTAAATACAGTGCAAAAGTGTAAAATGAAAATCCTTGGACAATGACATGTAGCATCTCCCTGCACTATCCTGGATACAAAATATAGGATAATAAATATTTAAAGGAAATCTACTGCAAACTGAACTATACTATGTTCACGGACATAAACAGTTTCTTTATTGTTCTATAATGTATTAGATTGCAGTATTTATTTTGAATGTTGTGGGCATGAGGATGGTGTATACAGTGTGTGTGTATGTTTGCTGTTGCTCAATATTTTTCCCCAAAAAGCACAGTAAAAATGCCTGCTGATTGCTATATATTTAGCCTTAGTACAGAAGACCTGGCATATGTCTGAGACAGTTCTTATCAAATAGTGTCTTAAGAGGTTAAAAACAGTGTAAATCTTTTAGAGTCAACATTGGAAAGTTGCTGGAAAATGTGACATTTACTAGGTATGGATCTTTATTGAAAGAGAATATCTGACCAACTGAAGCTAGTAGCAAGAAAATGTTTAAATGCTAAATATTTAAATGTGCAAGTTGTTGCATTTTGAAGGGGTAAACAAATATCCAGTTTAATAGGCAACCAATATTTAACAAACTGTTTCAGTTTCCTTATGGCCATCTGATAAGCAGCTTGGAGTGCTGTCTCCAACATTCTAAACAGAAAGAAGGGAGTATTGTATTTCAACAGTGATTTATATTTGTGGAAGGATACATTGAAAACTTCAAAAATGTGTGCCTTGGTCTCCATTTTTCCAGCTACATATAGCAAGATGGCTATAAGCTCTGCCCACAGCCATAAAAGAATGCAATAGAGACAGGTCATTGGAGTGTGATCACTCTACCCTGTAACACTGAGGGTTAAATTACTCCTCATTAGGTGACTACACTCCTATATTGTGATTATTTCAGTATGAGATTTAATTTTAATGGAAAATAGGTGACTCATTCAAGATGGGTGCACAATAATACAGCCAGATCATTTGTGTGATTTTATGATGTTAGAATTAATATGGAGGAACAAAATAAAAGGAGTTGTTATTACAACTGCATCTGAATTAGATAGTAAACTTTTTATGGGTGTGGAACAGGTTCAACAATGATTAGTGAATATTTAGACAAAGCACTTAATAGGGTATATAAGAGATTATTGAGTATTCTGCAGGGTTAGCAAGGGCTGAGCTTGGCCTAGGTATTGAGGTAAAAAATCAGTCTAGCATAGATGAAAAATCTGTTACATTTTAAATAAAAGTGAATACATGTTGAAATGATAGATACCCTAAACTATGAATCTTAGAACTGTATGATTATTGCAGAACAAGAGAATTTAATATCCAAGGATAGAACACATATTTTCTAAACTAAGTAAATTAGGGCTTGGATACTTATACTATTTCTCATTATTAAAAACACCAAGATTATGTTTACTAAAAATACATTTAAGAACATTGGATCAAAGTATCCAGGAAGATACGGAAAAAGTAAATCAAAACAAAAGTTCCAAATGGTTAGCTAAAAATAAGAAAAAGCATGTAATAAAGCCATATTTATCAATTCCTATGAATCCTCAGGATAGAAGAATCTTGGCTTAGTTGCAGTTTGCCTCCATCTGGAAATGTCACCAGGATTTTAATTCTGTCATGCTTGACATACTTTACGGTTTGACCTATCTTCTGAGGTGCAAGATTTCAAAGACTGAACAATTTGAAAAGTTTTTTTAACTGTGTTGTGATTTTGGATTAGCAGTACTGGTAATTTCTACTGACTGGAAATGGAGATTGTGTGTGTGTGTGTGTGTGGGTGTGTGTGGGGGCGGGCAAAGACCTCTAGGACCAGGAGCAGTTTAAAAATACCTAAACCTACTGAATGGTGTGTGTAGTGGCAAAGCCCTGAAAATGTTAGAACCCACTTGAATGGCATTCTGTCTCCATGGACACTGCAGCAAGAGTGTTAGAGTTATTTCTGTGTGGAGTAAACTGCAGCTGCTCCAGAATCTTTAGATTTGGCATTTAAAATAGCAAAAAAATAGATATGATAAAGAGAAATATCCATTACCATTTTGAAAATGTAATATGCAATTAATTGACAACCTGTTTCATGTTGATTTAAGATGCCAGTTATAGAGCCACCAGAGAAACTTGTATTTAGGCTGAGTTCTGGAAAATACCTATGAATCTCTGGAGTCTATATTATGCAGGCTTATGAATTCTGCAGATGAAAATAACATTAAATTGATGGTTGGATTATTTAGAGCAATTGGGAAATGTATGCTGTAAATGTAATTATGGAACATTATTGGCCTAAAGAATATGTTTATACGTTATAATATCAGTGCATCTTATGCTGTTTGGTTTTAGAGTAATGTTTTGTGATTTTATGAAGATGAAAACTGAACAAATAAAATGTATCTGAATCTTCAGGTGATCCACATACCCATACCAAATCATCTAGAAAGTGAGCTTAAGAACAACTTTCTACTATATTAAAAAGCTGTAAACCATTAATAAATAATAATAAGACTTTATTTATACTGTGCCTTTCTTACAATCAAGGCTTCTTACAACAAATTACAGATAAAGAATAAAACAATTACTGAGCTCATAAAATTCCAGTATCAATAGTTTAGATTTACACCAGATAACTTTCGTGTTTTCTTTTACATTTTCCTGGTTTGGTAACTTAAATATTGCAGATAGTGCACTACTTATTTCACAGTCTTGCAAAATGTATCTGACTTTACCCACCTGGCCTCATGATTGATGTTTGCACATCACAGTCTGTCGTCATGGTGAGCACTATAATGTCATAAAGAAAAGTGCTGTGAAGATAAGTAGAAAAAGACAAATTCCTTTTATGCTGACTTTTTGGGATAGACTATCAATATGTGCTGTAAACCTTGAAAGGAGCATTAAAATAAATACAATGTGTTCTCCAGTGAATTGTAGCTGAAGCATCATGTTTATGAAAGTGAAATCTAGACAAGATTATTCTTAGCTTAGCCAAACATGGAATGGGAAACTAGGACTGAGAGAAAATAAAGATAACCAGTTAGTAATCATTCAGGTAAACATAATCTTTAAAATAAATTAGTATACAATGACTTTTAGACAGAACATATGGGTATAGTTTCAGGTCCAGCTCATCTCTGAGTCTTAATGTTTTCAGGATTTTAAGAGTTAATATCCACTTACTCTCCTTTCTTCAGTATTATTTAAAGTCACACTGCTGTCTGTCAGCTCCATGCACTGTGCAAGCCAGGAGCTAACTTTTTTTTATTTTTTTGTGTGAGAATATTAGTGCTCATGAAAGGTACCTGACTGACAACATTGGAAATGCAAGCCCTTTATGTATCCACATGACAGATACAACACAGCAATCACAGTGCATACTTCCCCACACTGCCCCCTCCAATGTGCCTCAACCCTGTCATGGAGGGACCATCACATAGATTACAGGATAATTCTGACTCCATATAAATTGAGTCCTTGGCCTCCATATGTAAGACTGCAAACAAGGGTGCCAATTAACACCAGCTGTGTCGGTTCTTCTGTGATGTGGATACTTGCCCACTGGGCACTGCGCTGATACCAATGCACAATAACAACAACAAAAACTTGTTCTGAGGATGGGAAAGGGAGGTGGCGGGTAAAATATAACAAACTTGGGGAGGGGTGGCTCAGTGCTAGCCATGGCCACCTGGGGAATGCTTTTTCTTTTGTTTCTCTTTAGACAAATATTTTCCCCAAATACAACAAATAATGAAAATGGTTCAGTATTTCATCCAGTATGTGGAAAACTATAATTTATTACAAACAAGAAGTAATATTTGTCCTATTCACACCCCTAGTTATTATTTTGCATTCTAATTTTTTTCAATGAGATACTAAAGTAGAAATTTGAGCTGCTGTTGTTGCAAGAATCAATCCATGGTTTGTCAAAGTTTGAAGTATGGTGACACATTTGAAAATATGTGCAACTCAGCTTCCTCAACTTTAAGCCAGTCACTTTTCAAAACATAAAAACAAGCTCATACCTTTCTAGGTCTCTCTTGCATAAAATTTGTGAAGTTTATTTTTGTTTTTACTAGTTGGGTTTTCAAACCTTTAGTGGGCAGCAAAAGTAAAATTGCAAAACTTAAGATTTAATTTAAAATATTTAATTTTCCAGGGTGTTCACGATCTGCATGTTTAAGGAATTTGCCAGAAGTCAGTAAAGTTTGTGAATTGTGCATACAGATTCCATAAGGGGTTCTGTTGTCAGCATGGACATACAGTTCTGTTTCTCTTTGCCCAGCTTACTCTTGAGCAGCAACATGACTGACCAATTGAAAGGAATGAGAGAGTAAAATAATAGGTTTATATGTCCTTAAAGATAATGGATTGTTGTCAAATATCCTATCAGTATAACTGTGCAATTGTTCAGTCTTTAATTTTTCTGTTACTCATTAAAAGGCTTTGTCAGCTGTATACTATGAATATTTGGCTTCTG
The DNA here is from genome assembly GCA_016271365.2 of Neoceratodus forsteri. Classification (NCBI taxonomy): domain Eukaryota; kingdom Metazoa; phylum Chordata; order Ceratodontiformes; family Ceratodontidae; genus Neoceratodus; species Neoceratodus forsteri. Next base: position 398,893,648 of record CM057456.1, read on the forward strand.
ACCATTGAATAGTCTTCTCACAAGAAGGTTACAAATGCCCAAATGTTCCTCTTTTAACTGGACTGAATCGATGCAAGTCCTGTATTAAAGGGTATGCTAATTCAAAGTCCTGCACAGATCATTGTGATCATGTTGTGTCAAAGGAAGATGCAAGAGGCTGTGCTGACTGAATCTTTCTTAGAAGCCCTCATTTCTATGGTCTGTAGGCATGAAAAAATCTTGACATCTGTTTCAAGGACCTATTTAGTAAGAATGGAATCCCTGGACACAGAATTAAATTAAATGATGTCACAATACGTAATTCTGTTATGGTTAATTAAGAGTGAATACTTAAAAGCAAAACATTTTGTATAAAATAGCATCCATCTTTAGAGCAATGTATTTTCTAATATAACAGAAAAGGTTACATGATGTGGCTACACATCAATTCACACTTGTCAATTCAGTCTGCAACACATCGTTCCAAACTGTGAGCTCTGGCGTAAAGTGCATCCCTGTACAATCTGTCCCATGACAATCCACCCCTGCATAAATATAATAAAATAAACTTCAGGTGGTGCAAAAGGAATAAATTGTGCAGGAGGGTATTGATGCTGGAGCTCATAGCTCAAATCAGTTGTCACAGGGCAAATGACTAGCACAAATTGACATGTGCAAACAGAATTCAACCAAAATCAATAGTTGATGTGCAGGTGGAGGCAGTGTAACCTGGTGGTTTGAGTGCAGTGCTGTTGACCTGGAGTCCTGGGTTTGAATCGCATCACTGCTAATAAATCACAGTGTGGCATTGTACAAGTCACATAACCTTGCTTTTAATAGTCTTTTTTCACCTGGTTCCTCATGGTCCATGGCTCCCTTTCCAGTGATGAGGTCACCATGGTTACACTTGCCTCTGAGAAGGAGGGCTGATGTGGAAGTGGAGGGTGCATGAATGCTGGGAGGTTCACAATGCCTCCTGGGAGCCCCTAGAATGTCACAAGTCCAGGCTACATCAAATATACTGTAGGGTGCACAAAACTTACAGCAAAAAAAAAAAAAACAGCAAGATTTTCTATCACTTGCATCAATTCTGGGGCCACCAACATTCATCTTATAGCTGAACCTTACATCAAACTGCCATCAAGCAGGTCAACTAGCAACTGTGCCCAAAGATTACAAAATTGGGTGTGGCTGTGCATTCAACCCTCTATCAACCTTTGAAAATTCTGTCCCTGAGTTTCAATCACACCACTGCCACTAAATCATAATGTGACCTTGCACAAGTCACTTGACCTTGTTTTTTCTGTCTTTTTTCACCTGGTTTACCTGGTCCACGCCTATGCCCTCTCCCTCAGTAATGAGGTCACCACAGCTTCCCTGTTCCTCTTTTCAGAAGAACTGAAAATTGACTGCATTCACAGCACATACCATAGCCTTGATGGGTCAGCAGATAGAGCATGAATGCTGGAGGTCCCTAGCGTCTCAATGGAGCTGGGCTTATCATCTTTAGACTGGAGGCTGGGCAAATGTAAAGATGTGAGATTATGGGGCTCTCGCTTAATCCCAAGTCTTCCGGGTGCCAATATGATACCCTTCCACCATGTTACTGAGTCAGACTCACTCCCTTCCTTTCTTTCTTTCTTTCTTTCTTTTTTCTTTCTTTCTTTCTTTCTTTCTTTCTTTCTTTCTTTCTTTCTTTCTTTCTTTCTTTCCTACCATTCTAAGTATCGTTAAAATATCTCACTTTTACTTTCCTCTCTGTGGGCCTAAAGATTGCTAAGATTATTTATGTCATCTAAAAGGCTTTGGCCTACAGTACTTATAAATCAAATTCTTTTCCTGGAGAAGTTTTGAATTTCTACCATCAATATTGCCCCTTGCACAACAGTGAAAAAGCAACATCTATGTCATAGATATTTATACATTGTTTGATTTATCCTTTTCTGCATGCATCTGTTCAGCATTTTGTAATATTGTCTGTGTGTATTTATTTAGCTTTTGTTTGCCTGCTAAGTGTGCTAGGCATTTAGTGTCTATTTTCCAGCATGACAAGAGTATTAAAGACTGCATCAGCATAGTTAAGAACTGAAGCACAAACACAGAATTAGAAAATCACACCACTTATCATGTAACAGATATGCAAGAATCCAGAAACAGAGGTATAAGAAGAATTAGATATAAAATTTATAACCAGAACACAGACTTTGGATCAATAAGTAACATTACTGAACAGATAACAGTAATATACTGCAGATAAAGATGTTAAACTAAAATTGTATTGGTTCATGACAATGTAACAGTCTTTACACCTGCAAAGGTCTGTATTGTCTGCATATCCACAGACTCCTCTGGGTGACTATTCTGAACAGTGGCAGCCATAGAAAAGTAAAGATATATCTAGATATAGCACTGTGAAATCCTGCTGATATTAAATCAATTTTTACTGTGATATATATCTATATACCTATCTATCTATCTATCTATCTATCTATCTATCTATCTATCTATCTATCTATCTATCTATCTATCTATATAGAGATAGATATATCACTACTTATCTCAGGCTGCCACTGAAAATTCATCACTTTCTAGGAGAAGTGTTTCCTAATGTTACACCTAAATTTACTTCTGTTGACTTCAGGAAATATAAATATATGCAGGAAATGAATGCTGAAATGTGACGGTGAGAAAATAAGAAATTGTTTATAGTAGCAATACAACCCTTCAGGTTGAACTGTACTGTCCAATAAATGATTCCTTTCTTTTCTGATAAGCACCCCTAGCTTCACTTTAGGCATCAGACCTTTTACCTCAGTGTAAATTGTTTTCTTTTGGCAGTGCCCCTTTATTTGTTTATTTATGTTGAATTTTTGGCTAGGAAAGGCACATTAAGCTAAATCCCATTTTCAGGTACAAGCCCAGAAGAGAACTAGATGCAGGAAGTAAAATAATTTGCTAAGGTCACCCAGTTAGCAAAGTGCAGCTGTGGCATTTAAACCTATGTTTTCTGCATCTGCATGTTCACAGCTCTCCATGTTCACAGCTCTGTGCTGTAACTCTTAGGTAATACTGACTCACCCCTGTACAGCCCCTCCACTGTTTGGTATGTTCTATTGGTTATGCAGTGACTCTATAGGTCCATCATAAATACAGCTGCTAATAAAAGGCAACCAGAATTGTCTGATGGCAGCCCTGAAGGAATGATGGAGGAGTGAGCTAGGAGCAGAACGGACAGGGAAGGAGGGAAGGAATGTGGACTAGTCTGATCGAGGGGGCGGAGCTGGGTGATGTCAGAGCTAACAGACAGGTAGAAGGAGGGAGGGACAGGTGAGGTTATGATTGGCAGGTACAAGGGGTGATGCATACACTTGTGGGGCCACAGGATTGGCTCAGGGCATGGCTTGAGGACCCTGCCTCGGATCCTTTTGGGGTTGCATTTACACCAATAGGTAAGGTGTTGCAACTCTGGGCCTAGTTTTCCTAGACCTGGAAGTTGTTTCTCTCACTGCTTTGTATGTTTTAAGGGAATAATATGTCTGAAATTACATTTGTGGGGCTACAGTAGGGTTCCTCCTGATTCATTTACTTGCATTATTGAGTAATTTGTTGTTTTCTTTATTTTTGCATTTGGTGGGACTTAGGACCAGCTAGCCACATGGCGAAAGGGCCACAATCCCATTTCTTTCCCAGGTCAGGCAGGTGGCATTACAAGATGAGAGAATACATGAGGCAAAAAGTGCTAAGCACTTTGTAGGACAATTGGGACAGATCGCATTTGCTTTGATCTCTTGGTTATGGAGGGTTTTGTAGGCATTTTTGTAGCAGCAGTCCAGTCAGTTGAGAAGGTTTTTGCCTGGGGCCTAAGCGTTGTCCATTGACTGTCTTCAGGGTCAATTGAGGGAGAAGTGGGAGACTTTGCAAGGTTTTGCTTCGAGACCACTAGACATGGGTGTTTTTGTAGTATGGGCAGGGACATAAGGTTAAGAGGCATGGGAGTTGATGAAGTTATTGTTGGCTGTGCTCACTCCCGATCTCGGTGGACATCGAAGGGCCAGAGTGTGAATGGCAAGGAGTAGCACATTGGCTGGACTGGGGGCCCAGCAACAAATATCCTGGCTAATTGCAAAGATACAAGGGTGCAACAGTGGGAGGATCCTGGAGTTGGAAGTGGAAGTGCTTTGGGCCACTGAGGGGAAACAGCACTGAGATAGAGGTGTGGGCCCAGTGCTTGGGCCATCAACCACGTGGTGGCAGCTTCTGATGCCACCGGCATGTGATCGGAACAGTAGGCATAGAGCACCTGGGTTGGGGAGTCTGTTGCCACAGGTGAGCTTCATTTGCAGACAGCAAACAGCACCAGGACTGGGGGATAATTCTTGCTAGTTCCAGGACCGGGTCCATGTGGCAGGCCAAAATGTTGTGACTGCATACAGTGAGGGAGGGTAACAGGATACAGTTTTTCAAGTTGGGGCAATTGGTACCAGGACAGGCAAACCCTGCACAGCAACAGAGCTTATACCATTAGATATAAAGGACTTTTAGGCACATTTTAACCAACAGGCCAGGTTACTGACCCCACAAGCCTTTTGTTTAAAAAAAAGGGGGGCACATGTGCTCAAAAAGGGTGGGATCAAGGTATGGGGACATTCAGGGTGAGGGGCTAGTTTTGAAGGCCTCATTCAGGTCCATGACCAGGACTCATGCCTGTACAACCTAGCTGGCAGGCATGGCTGCCAGGGAGAACAAGAAGTCTCATTTTAAGGGAGGAAGGGGAACTAGGGCAGGATTGCTGGGGCAGGGGGATAGTGTTCTGCATATAGACATCATCACAGGCCTTGACTGGGTGGCATAGGGGAGGTCTCAGCTGACACCACCTCAGGCATCTGGGGATTCAGCAAGTGGCATGCCACAGTGGGGGAAGGGACAACACTGGGAAGCAATGCCCAGGTGGTCGGGTGGTAGGCCACATTCTAGTGATGCACCTTGAGGGTGTCCCATCGAGCAGCTAAAAACAGGAGCACAGGAGACCAGAGCGGGAATGCTGAGGGGAGCCACTGATGTGGCAGTTATTTGTGCTGGGGGGCACTCTTGGTCTGGTGCAGTTTAGGGGTACATTGATATTGGGTGTTTACTCACCTGGTATAGGTGATTGTGTTAGTTGCATCCATGACACTCCAGACATTACCTCTTGGGTTCCCAACCCACCTGATAGGCTAGTGATGCACATGTGACCCAGATCAAATTTCACAGTATACCTTGGTCCCAGGAGTCCCCTTTCTACAGTTTGATTCTTCCATAGCTAAAATAAACAACTTTGACCGAAAAAGCTGTCGAGATCGACTCCCACTGCCCCCTATTAAAGGAAAATGCAAAACAAACAGGGATTCACCATCACCATCAATTTATTACCTATTGTCTACAATTCTAGACTCGGTCACCAAATGTTACCCTCATATAGATACCCTTTTTCCATAGTTTAAGCAGGTATGTTAAAATCAGCATGATAGTCATTGCTGTGATTGCCTGAAGGAGAGCCATGGAGTGTCATGGATACTGCTAACACAATCACCTTTACCAGGTGAGTAAACACCCATTGTGTTATGTTGCCATCCATGACACTCCAGACATTATCTCTTGGGTTACAGTAAAAGCAGTCTCACCATTCCTTCAGGGTGGGCCAGGGCGATCAGAATGCAATTGGTTTTGACATGCTGAAGATAAGACTCTACTAGCAAAGTTGGATCTTTGACTGTATAATGTCTCAAGTCTGTAGTGTCTTGTGAAGATATAACCGAAGACCAGGTGGCCACTCTGCAAATGTCTTCCATGGACACATTCGCTCTTTCTGCCCAGAAGGTGGCCACTGCCCTTGTGGAATGAACTTTTATTCCATCTGGTAGGATGATGTCCTTAGACTTCTATGCCTCCTGTATTGTCCTTTTAGCCAGCTAGTGATAGTGGTCTTGAGGCTGCCATCCTTTGCTTGTGACCCTGGGCTACAATAAAGAGTCTCTCGGATTTCTGAATTGTCTGTGTTTTGTAATGTATTGTTGTAATGTGCTACCCACATCTAAGGGGTGGTGGGCTATGAGCTCACCCTCTGTGGCTGTGCTCAGAGGTAATGTAAGGAAGTATTTTTCACAGAGAGGGTTGTGGATGCATGGAACGGCCTTTGGAGGAGGTTGTGGAGTCAAAACAGTGGTTGAATTCAAGCATGCATGGGACAGCCATAAGGCAATTCTAGGGGTGGGGGTAGAAAGAAGTAGGCTGCTGGTTAACTAGGATCTGCAGCTTATCCATTAGGTAGGGAAATGGGCAGACTGGTGGGCCAAGCGGTCCTTATCTGCCGTCAAATTCTATGTTAATGTGGGCAGTTCCACAGTCTGTTCTCTGTGGAATGAAGACATGACCTTGGGTCAGAACCCTGGTACTGTTCTCAAGAACACTCCTTCTGCCATGAAAATGGTGTAGGGCTCCTTCAAGAGATAGCCCCTAATTCCCTGATCCTGTGAGCAGAGCAGATGGCCACCAGGAAACAAGTCTTGAGGCCCAGCCAGTACAGTCGTGACTGCTGCATAGATTCAAAGGGCTCCCCTAGGAAATCTAGGACCATGGTAACATCCCAATGGGCTACTGGTGTTTGCACATGAAGTCGGATGGTCTCTACTACTCTGAGAAATCGGATGGCATCTGGGTGAGCCCCGGGCTATGTAGACCCAATGTTGCCCATGGCTGCTCTTATGGCTGACAGCTGGACCCTTAGGAAGAAGTGGACAGGCCCTTGTCCAGGCCTTGCTGTAGAAACAGTAGTATGGTGGACATTTCTGCCTGCATTGGCTGTACCCTCAGGGAATTGCACCACTTTACAAGCTTATCCCACTGCCTGCCATAAGTTGCTGTGGTGGATGGTTTTCTGGATTGCAGGATAGTCGATATGACCAACTCGTGTTACCCTGCTGTCAACAGTCTCTGCCTCTCAGGAGCCAGCCTGATAGTTTTAGGGTGCGTGGAGCGGATGAACCATCGGGTCCTGGAACAACATGTCGGTTGGTATGGGATGGACCATCGGTCGGGCTCATAGCTACTGCTGATGCAAACCAGGCTCTCCGAGGCCAGTATGGTGCAATGAGTATGATCAGTTTCTGGATAGCCTGTCTTCACTAACACTGGGGAATCAATGGGATCGGTGGGAAAACATATGAGTGATCCCAGTCCCAAGCTCTGTGATAAGGCATCCGCCTTGAGCCTGTTTCTCGCTGTATCTGGAGAAGTGTGTTTGACTTGGGCATTCATTTGGGATGCCATCAGATCTATTGTGATGTGGCCCCACCTTCTTTGTATCAACATGAGTAAATCTGGATACAGTTGCCACTCCCTGGGTGCACCTGCTGTCTGCTGAGCCAGTCCGCCCCTGACATTTAGTTTCCTGCCAGGTGGACGGCGTGCAGTGTGGGTGAGATTGATATTGCCCAACTGAGTACCTTGTCTGTTTCTCTGATCATGGTTTGTCGGTATCACCTTTGCTTGGCTATGCCATGGTGACCTTTTGTCGGATTTTATCAGGACCAGAGGCTGACAATGCAGTCCCTGAATGCCTTCAGGGCGTGAGCACTGCCCTCATTTCTAGAATGTTGATAGACAACCTTGCTTCCATCATTGTCCACCTGCCTTGGGCTGTGACCATACCCATGCAAGCTCCCAGCCTGTCAGACTGGCATTGGTCTCCATTGATACCTGAAATGATAGGTCCAGTGGGAGACCCTTCTGGAGGTGCAGACGATGTGTCCACCATCGTGAACGAGTCTCTGACCATGTTTGGTAGGAGGACCTTTGTCGAGGTTGTCCTCCAATGGAGAGCCCCTACTGTAGGACACAGTTCTGTAGGGGTGCATGTGCCACCGCCCATGGTACCAAGTTGATGCATGATGCCATGCATCTGAGGACTTGTGCAGCTTGGGCCATCGTGGTTCAGAGGCAGTCATGAGTGCTCAAACCAGCGCAATCACCAAGTCTATTCATTTGCAAGATGGTCCTGCCATCCCCTCAACTGTGTTGATTTCTGCTCTGAGGTGCTCTATGCACTGGGAAGGGATTAACAAGCTTTTGGTGCGATTGACCACCCAGCAGTGTCATTCTAGGCTTTTAGAACTAGGTCTGTGTCCTTCTGAGACTGAATACTGGAACTTAATCGGATCAACCAATCATCCAGGTATGGGATGATGTCCACCCCTGCTCCCGTAACTGGGCCACTAGGACGATGGACACTTTGGTGAACACCCTCGGGTGCCGACCGAGAGGCTGAATGGTAGGCCTGATACTGAAATGTTGTCCCAGCATGTGGAACATCAAGGAACTGCTGGTGGCTAGGCCTGATAGGGATATGTGCGAGGCATCTTTGAGAGCCACTGAGGTGAGGTAGTCACTCACCAGATGCTCCGCAGTGTAGATCTGAGGGTCTCCATCTTGAACTTTGGTGTAGTTATGAACTTGTTCAGGAACTTGAGATCTAGGATTGGCCTGAGTTCTTCATTCTTCTTTGGAATGAGGAAGAAGATGGCATACATTCCTGTTCCCAACTCGTTGTGTGGCACAGGCTGAATTGCCCTGTTCTGGACTAGGTCTCGGAGGACATCCTGTACCTGGTGAGCCGTGGCCCTTCTCTTGGAGATGGGAGATGTTACCAGTCTGTCTCTGCATGTTTTCTTTTAAATTCTATAGTACGTCCATGAGAAATTATGTCTAACACCCACCTATCAGATGTTGTCTGTTGCCATTGTAGGAGGAACTGCATTAGCCTTGGCCCACTGGTAGGTAAGTGAGCCATAGCCTGGGTGTTGGGATGACGTTGGCATAGTAGTCCAGTACTGCTTGGGTTTGCTACTTCTGCCTCTGCCTCCAAACGAGGATTCCTACTACTAAAGGTGGAGTAGCTACCTTGGGAGGGACTTCTGAAAGTGTTACTATGCCCCTCCCCGAAAGGAATTGTTTGAATATCCCTGTTTCCTGTTTTGCTGTGATCTATTATTCCCCGAAACCTGCATTGGGCAGATGGTAGGTAGAGGGTTCTTTGTTTGTCCTTAGCGAGGTCCTTACACTCCTCTTTCTGTTTGAGGAATTTGTTTAGTCCTTCACCAAATAAATTGCCTCCTTTGAAGGGCAGGTTTTGCAGTAAGGCTTTGGACTCATTATCTGCCTCCCACAGTTTCAACCATAAGGCTCATCTCGCTCTGTTTGTGAGCCCTGCCCTGGCTTCCAATTTTAAAGTGTCCACGGCCATATCCCTAGATATTTTGCTGTATCCAGAGTGCACTCTAAGAGCTCAGCCTCCCTGGACTTGGGGTCTAATTTCTTCATTAGTTCTTCCAGCCATTGAATCTGTGCTCTGGCTGAATAAACTGCTGATGCAGCGGCTCTGGCTGCCATGCCTGACAGCTCAAATAATTTCTTCAACATCTCTTCCACTTTTTTTCTTCAGGGTCTTTTGGGGATATGGTGCCACATGGTAGCAATGTTTTCTTGCTCAGTGCTGCAATTTGCGGTTCTATGCTAGGTGCAGTGGCCCACAGCTTGGCTTTGTCTTGCTGTATCAGATACATTCTGTCCAAGTTTCTTTTTCCGACAGTCGGCCTGATTCTGTGGATTCCCACTCTTTAGAAATTACATCATCGATGGCTGGACAGCTAAGGAAGGTGTCCTGAACCTTCTGATGTTGTTGGATCATAGGGTCCAGCTTGGACTCTGGTTTGGGTGCCTCTGTGTCAGACCCCATAATGGATTTGACGGCCCTCATCCGGGCCGGGACCAGGTCGAAGGAGCAGAATTTTGCTGTTAAGGAAGGTGTACTGGATATGATGTCCATGTCCTCGTTCCCCGATTCCCCATCCATGATGTCTTCTGGCAGTTCCCGTGGTCCTCATCCCTCGGGCGGGCTGGTGGTGTATCCTCACCGCCATCTGGCTGGGAGGGAAACACTCCGGGGTGGCTGGGACAGGTGTGGGGAGGCATGGTTTTGTCCAGTTCTCAGCTATGAACAGAAGCTGCAGCAATAATGGACAAGATGTAGCTTATTGAGAGGGCCCCACTGAGAGAGGAAGAGGGGCTTCGAAAGGAAAAGGAAGCAGCTGGAAGGACCCTTAGGCAGAGATGTTGGTGGAAAACGCCCAAGGGGCTAGCACCAGCTCAGGAACAGGACCATCTGCCAGACCCTACACCAGAACCACTGGATCCAGACACAGGAGTGGGTAGCTTTGAAAGAATATATGGAAGGGCTGTTGATGGAGATGGGGGATAAAGGCTTGGATAAAATGCAGAGGATTTTGAAGGAACTTAAGAAGGATAAAGGGAAAAGGGGGGCAGGAGCGAGTGGGGAAGGAGAGTTAACATGCCCCACCAGGTTTCTCCTTGGGAACCATGTGCCGCATCCATTAAAGAAAAGATATGGAAGAGTGACTATGTGGACATATTTGGCCTCTTGGACAAAAAGACAGCCAAGAAGAAAACAAAAGGAGATGGCAGGTAAGTCAGAAGGATTCCAACTTCTCCATAACTTTGAGCATAAATTCTTGCTGACTCTGCATCATGGTGACTGTAGTCTGCTTTGTCTAGATGAGAAGAGCCCTAGGATCCATCCAGGATGGGCGCTAGGTCCCAGTCTGTTCTGATCGGTGTCTGGAATTTGCTTCACTGCCGAGTCTTCCTCCTCATGGATGCATGCGGGGCACTGTGGGCCTGAATTGTGGGGCAGTAGGGTGGCACTACAAGAAGTGCATTTCTTTGCCTTCACCATCTGTGGATGAGAGAAGGACAGAGAAAAGAAAATGTAGTGATAGGAGGGTACACAAGGGGAAGATAATCTGAGGAAAATGGCGATTAAATAACCATAAATCGGCTTCTTTCCCACATCTACAGGGCTAGGGCAACTCACTTTGAGAGCCTTGAACCCTTAGAATGGCAAGAAGAGTCTGCTCATTCTGATTGCATTTGGGATTCATGCGCGGGATAAGCAAAGAAAGACAAAAACCATCAGAGATAATTCCTCAGTTGTCCTTATGTCATCATTTAAGTCCACCGATCTCCAGTTGAGCTTTAAAACTACTGTGTTATACTTCCCTGGCTGTTTAAAACCATTGTGCTGTACTGCACCAGAGGGGAGTCCTGTTTAGAGGAACTTTCCACCTAACATGGTGGATTCAACAATAGCAGTCTCCTAGTCAAAATGGTGGCTGAGTCCCTGAGCTTGCATTGGTGAGGGGCTCCATATTGCCTTCTTTCTTTTCTTAAATCAAACAGAATATTTCAATAGTTGACAAAGTTTTTGAGAGACCCAGAATTAGTCTGAGTCCTCAAATACATGGCTCTGCACGCAGAATGTGCCCCATCTGCAAGAAGCATTGCGAAACAAGGAGAACAAAGGAGTGATTCACCTGCCAGCAGGCCACTGCCACGAGGTGCCTGCATGGCCGAGCGCATCAGGAAGGCAGAAGGACTGTTTTCTCTTCTCTCAGGCAGTCGCTGGGTTAGGGACCATGTGGAGGAGCAAGGTGTTCTGCACTGCTAGGAAGGAGCACTTCCTGGAATGCCTTGAATGGTGCCATGTGGCCTCTGCTTGAAGGAGGAGGGCGAGAGACTGCGCCTAAAGGCCAAGCAGTGGAGAGACAATGAAGTCCTGGATCTCTGCGATCCGCCACTGCCAGTAGCTGGTGGCTCCGCTAGGGATGGAGAGCAGCTGGCTGTAGATAGTGCAAACGAGTGTGTGCTCCAGGAGGGGCTAGGTGCGAGTGGCACCATGGCCACTAGAACTCGCTGGGAGGGCGAGACCAGCAGTTTCAGCGCTTGTGAAGCTGATGACAGATGAGTTTTATGCCACACATGGGTTCTTCAAACAGGCTAAACAGTTGGATGCCCTCAGTCACCAAAGGTACGTGCAACACAAGAATAGCAGTACAAAGACGCAGCTGCTGATTCTACCAATGTAACTAGATGCCAGGACTGTAATCTGTAGCATAGAGTTTGAACATTTAATCAAATTATGACAAACAAAATGGAGCCCCTGCTGAATCTACCACTTAAAACACCAGCTCCACATACTCCAAAAATAACAGACACAAAACAACTGAAGAACCACTATTTAGTACAATAAACACTGCCTAACAGCCATGGCCTCAATTAACTGAGACCCAGACTCTCAGAAAATTGTAGGATAGTAGATAAGACTCTCTAATCAGCAGGGCAGGATAGATTCATGTTTAAATTAAGTGCCTTTAATCTTTTTAAGAAGAAAACAATAATGCACTGGTTTCACAGGATTTTTGGCCTACCTTGGATAATTAGATGAACAAGGGACTCCTGGTGTGCTGTAGCCTCTCAGATGCAAAGGTTGAACTGAGAAAAGGGACTCCTGGGACCAAGGTGTACTGTGAAATTTGATCTAGGTCACATGTGCATCACTAGCCTATCAGGTGATTTGGGAACCCAAGAGGTGTCTGAGTTTCATGGATGGCAACATAACACAATGCATGTTCCTGCAGGACATCGTGAACATATGGATGTATGGGGCACCATACGGCCAGGAACAAAGGATGCCAGGGTGGCCAGCAGGTTCTTCTAGCATCGCCACAAGGCCTAGGTTGGTGGAGCACTTTGCAACATGATGGAAAATGGAAATTAAAAAAGTGCTGCTTAGACCATGTTTCCTCATCTCTTGTTTCTTGATAGCATCTATTTCAGGAATGGCACCGAAAGCAGCCTGCCACAGTGTCCAGTTCTCAGCTATGAACAGAAGCTGCAGCAAATGGACAAGATGTAGCAGCTTATTGAGAGGGCCCCACTGAGAGAGGAAGAGGGGGCTTGAAAGAAAAGGAAGCAGCTGGAAGGACCCCAGGGCAGAAATGCTGGTGAAAATGCCCAAGGGGCTAGCATCAGCCCAGAACAGGACCCTCTGCCAGACCCCTACACCAGAACCACTGGATCCAGACACAGGAGTGAGTAGCTTGAAAAGAATATATGGAAGGGCTGTTGATGGAGATGGGGATAAAGGCTTGGAAAATGCAGAGGATTTTGAAGGAACTTAAGAAGGATAAAGGGGAAAAGGGGGCAGGGGCAGGAGCGAGTGGGGGAAGGAGTTATCACGATGCCTCACCAGGTTTCTCCTTGGGGAACCATGTGCCGCATCCATTAAAGAAAAGATATGGAAGAGTGACTATGTGGACATATTTGGCCTCTTGGACAAAAAGACAGCCAAGAAGAAAAAACAAAAGGAGATGGCAGGTAAGTCAGAAATGGCAGTTGCATTAGCAGTGGGCCATAAAGAAGAGGAAGCCAATTACAAGGGGAAGAACTTAGACACATGGCAGGTGGGTTTCTGATCTATAGTGCCATTTTATTGGAGAAACAACCAGAGCTCGGCTATTCCTCTATTGACCTACACGCCATTATTAGGGATGCTTACAAGGCCCAGAAGGGTTACAGGTGGTTGGAATATGACAAGGTTTTCCAGCAATGGATGGCCATGAGGGATACCTGCAGTGAGACTGCACACATTCGGAACTATGGGTCTAGAACCTTGTCCAGTCAAAGTGGAGGTGTGACAGAAGGGGCCAAAGACAGTACCAGCAGGGCCAAATCTGCTGGGCATATAGCAGAGCTTCCTGGGCTAATTGCAAGTTTAAACACCTGTGCTCAAAATGTAGTGGCAGCATCCAGTAGTTATGCAAGGGGAACAATGAGGCTTTAGGTGGCAACAGGTCAGGAGCAGCCTTTGAGGGACCCAAGGGGAGGGAGGACACAACAGTGGATGGGGGAGGGGTTGGAAATAGAGGTGGCTACAATTCCAACTATGGGTGGAGTTGAGAGACAGGGATGGGGCCCTAAGATGGGGTTTCAGTTGGCCAGACTCCCATCAGGGCTGAGATGGTGGAGGCTTGACAACTGGGTACCTGATCAACATCAGGAAGCAATGCTTGAGAGAGGGTTTCTACAAAGGGTTTTATGTTAGCATTTCAGGGCTGAGGAAAGGCTACAGTGAAGAACTTGGCATCGGTCAGAGGGAAGGAAGAGGTAGCAAAAAGACATTAAGGAAAAAAGCACGGCAGGGTGGAAGGGCCTTTGCAGTCCACTTACAGAGGTTTTTTGCATATCCCTTTAGGCATAGTCCCCAAGAAACAGCCAGGGAATTTCTGCTTGATCCACCATTTGTCCTATCCAGAGGGCTCATCTGGTAAATGATGGTATAGCTGATGAACACAGTGCTGTGTCCTATGCATCACTGGACACAGCGGTGCTGCTCATTAGGGTCTGGATAGGTGTGGTTAGCTAAGATGGACATTGAGTCCACCTTTAAGGTTGTTACAAGTGCAGCCAGAGGACGGGACCTGCTGGGGTTTCAATTCAATGGGGAATTTATTTTGATAAGGCCATGCATGATGGGGTGCTCAGTAGCATGCTCCACATTTGAGGCCTTCAGCACGTGGGTGCAATGGGTATTTGGGCACAGGTACGGGCACAGGAGGAGTAGTACATTATTTGGATTATTTTTGTTGATTGGGGAAACGAAAAAGGAAGCGGAGGGATGTTACATGATTTTCAACTCCTGTGCAAGATGATCGGAACCTCTTAGCGGGCATAAAGATGGAAGGCCAGCCAGGTATTAGAATTTTGGGGATTGAAATAGACACAATGGGAGAGTGTTTCAGACTGCCACAAGGCAAAAGTCCTCTGGCTGAGGGAGCTACTAGGTCAGGTTGGGGAGAAGGAGGGTACGTTGGTAGTTGTGCAGCAGTTGCTGGGACACCTGAATTTTGCCTGTAAGGCAATAGGCCTGGGCAGGGCTTTTACATGATGGCTGGGGTGGCTACAGGAAGGCTAAGAGGCCACACCACTGGGTGGACATCACAAAAGGGTAAAGATGACCTGGCAGTGTGGGAAGCCTTCCTAACTGATTATAATGGGGGTACTTTTTGGCAGGATGATGTTGACAGCAGACACCTTGCAATTGTACATGGATGCCCCTGGGTCTCTGGGCATGGGGGCATACTTCAGGGACAGATGGATTTCCAAAGCCTGGCTGGATATCTGGTGAGGGAAGGGTCTGTTAACGGACATCACTCTGTTAGAAATGTTTCCGATTTGGATAGGCTAACAGTGTGGGGAGGAGTTTTTGAACAAGAAGGTCATATTGAGGTGCGACAATAAAGGGTGTGGAGGTTATCAGTAGGAGGAAGGGATCCAAGGACATGGTAACCGAGGTACTGAGACAGTTGGTGCTGCTGGGGCTACGCTTGAACTTCTCGTTTAGGGCTAGGCATGTGGAAGGGGTCCAAATGAGATTGCTGACAGCCTTTCACATTTGTAGTTGGACAGGTTCAGGAGGCTGACCCTCAGGCAGTGGTGGTGAGAACGGTGGTGCCAGGACAACTCTGGGAGATTGGGTGGCAAGAGCCTGAATGTTGTACAGGAGCTCATGGTCAGCTTTGAAGGCCTATGAAGGTGCATGGGAAGCCTTCCAGGGTTTTGGTCACAGCAGGGCATGGTGGTGAGTCTGCCCATCACCGAAGAACAGGTAATAAGGTTCATGGTGGAAAGATGAGGAAAGGTGCGGCTGCTTCAACCATGGTGGTGCAGTTAGCTGGGATTGGATGGGCCTGCAGCACCTGAGGTTGGCCTGAGTTGACCACCAGCAGGCGAGTGCCTGCAGTCAGATTCCTGATGCCCATCACCCTGGATATTTTATCTTCTGTCCTGAGGGCATTAAATGTAATCTACGCTTGGCCAATGAGGCCTGCCTGTTCCAGATGGTTTTACCCTTATGTACAAAGGGCCTTCCGGATAGGAGAAGTGTGCCCAGGAACAAAAGGGATATTGGGGAGGCCTGCAGCTGGAGAGGTTCAGTTTAACATAGAGGGTTTGGTATTTGGTTACTGCATTCAAAAACAACCAATTGGGGTGGGGGCACAATTACAAATCAAGTGAGTTTGAGGGACCAAGGATATAAGGCCTGGGCAATGGAGGAATATTAGGCCATTGGACCCTTAGACATGGGCCCTTGGGTCCGACATGGGGACGGCAGGCTGGTGACTTGCTACCAAGTGGGGAATCTTGAAAAGGCATTGGCATTCAAAGTCATGACCTGGCATAAGTCACCACTCATTCATTTAGGATTGGGGTGGCCTCTACAATGGCCCGGCAGGAGGGTCAGAAGAAAAAATCAAAGAACTTGGCAGATGGAGATCTGCCAGTTACAAACAGTATGTCAGAACTTGAATTAACTGTGTTTGTTGTATTTCTTTGTGTCAGCAGGTGCAAGCAGGGAGTAAGTCCATGTGGATTGTGGGGCACTCATACATATCCTGGGTGGAGAAGCATGCAGCAGCTGGCCAGCAGGGCAGGGAATACCTTAAAGGACTAAGAAACATGCAGATTCACTGGAAAGGGTTTGGGGACATGAGTTGGCCCAGTTGCTTCTACTGATGGAGGAGTTAGTATTGGTTTGGAGAAAATCTGATATCTTGGTGATCCACCTTGAGGAATGACCTGGAAAGAATGCCTTGGGGAACTTTATTACAAGCAATTTAGGCTGACTTAAGGGCCATAAAAACACAGTGGCCAGGGGTGGAAATAGTCTGGTCAGAGATTATACCCTGATAGGTGTTGCAGCATGCAGTCCACATTGGGGCAATTGAGAGGGCCCATAAGAGGATTAACTGGAGAGTACCAGGCTTTGTAGGGAGGTAGAGGAAGCAACATATCACATAAGTGAATCAAATTTGACAAACCAGATTTGGATGGAGATGGGGTCCATCTCAGAGGTGTAGGTACGGCCTGTTTTTACTATCCTTCTGGCAGATGGGGGCAACTAGGCTAGCGGGATATAAATGGGCCCTGCAAGGGGGAAGACCCACTGTCCAACACAAGCTGGAGGTGGAAGCAAGTGGAATGGGAGTCAGGGGAGGGGGAAGGCATAGATGGCAAAGGAGGGCAGATGGGGAGGTTACATGGGTCAGGGGCATCGCACCTGGACATGCTTAGAAGGTGGTGGGTGGAGAGAAGGGCTAGGGGTTGGGTTAAGACATCTGGTCCTAGCCTAGAAGGTAGGGAGGACTAATTGATGGTGGTGGGAACGGATAATGCATCCGGACCCCGAGAATGGAGGTTCTAAAGGTAAAGACTGAGACGGACTTGAGGAAAATTCAATGCAAGACTGAATGGAAAGTGTATGGACAATAAAGGAAGAACTGCTATGTTGATGAATTTTGATTAATTTTCTGTAATATATTTAAATGGTGTAAATAAATTAATTGCTTTTCACACTCAAAACCAGTTTGGACATTAAATCATTTTGGAGCATGGTCAGAAGACAATTATAACAATAGAAACATTATTTCTTTGCCTTTGCCACATGTAGAGAGAGAGAGAGTGAGAGAGAGAGAGAGAGAGAGAGAGAGAGCGATCAAAGCAAGTACATGCTATACGCCTCTTCTTGATCTCAGTGCATATAGATAATATACGGTAGTGTCATTTACTAGAAGAACACTGTTGGTAAAATTATTTTGTATTCACTTTTATACCATCCTCCAATTGTCTTTCACTTGTTCATCTTCCAACTGCCAGTGCCTTATCCACAGGCCGAACAGTTTCTTTCCTTCTACTCTGTGCTTGAATCCTTAATGGTTTTCACACTGTGGGAAAAGCCTCATCCAACAGTGCATCACAAGCAATTCAGCTACCTCAGGTTACTCTTTTATGGGGACTCACCAGGGAGCAATTCTGTCGAAACCCACTGTGTCCTGAGAGAATTGGATGCTTCATACTAGAATAGGATTATTTTCCATCTTGTAAAGGTTCTACCCTTACACCAAATCTCAAGGGGCATCCATCACTACAGATGACCTGGGGCAGATGGTACATAGTCAGCTGTGACATCCAATGCCATACCTAGCCCACCAGGAGAGGCAAACAATCACTGCTGTGTCCTCCCACCCTTACCCTGGATTCTAGATTCTGAGAGCTCTTTCTCCATAGCAATCCCTAGATTCCAACAACCCAGAGCAGAAGGATAGTCCTGCCGTGTGTACCTGTTCCACCCATATGGGAGTGTAACATACCCATTACCACCACTGACCCCACCCCTTAGGCTATACTGACCAACTAAATAGTGAACCACAAGGCTGAACCCTATTTACCCTATCCTACTCAACCTTTAGTTGGATATATAAGATGTCTTTGTATTTGAATGTCTGTGTAACTGTTTTCTAGTCTCTGTAAACACTGTTATATGTGTAATGTTTGTTCAACAATGACCTGAGCCTTTGAAAATGAGTCCTGACTCAAAAGTATTAATCCTAAACAGAAATAAATAAATAATAATTAAAAAATAATATATGTATATATATATATATATACACACACACACACACACAAAATATAATATTGAAATATAGTATAATATCTCAGATAAGCCCATCTTAAACCTCAGTAACAAAAGTTAATATTTTCTAGCCCCTGGTTCTGAGTTTGAACTGAAGGAGTACAATTATTGCTTTTTTTTTTTTTTTATTTGTGGAATAACGTGATATGTCTGCAAATTCAAAGGTTTTTTTTTTGTTATTGTTGGTCCCATTCATAAAACCTTATTGGTCTATTAAATTTTAATAGATGATCACCTACCAACTAGTGATTGAAAAGTAAGAAATGACCTGGCCTATAGTCGTAAAAAAAACAGCCTTCTATGACAGTCATCATAAAGCAGGGATTTCAGCTGTTGGAGACTGATTCAAGCAAGACCAACTGAGGAGGTACCTGTTATACATCAGTGTTATCCCACTTGGGATTGTTTTTGCCACAGGCAAAGCTAAACAATGCCCCATGGGCCCAAATCCAAGCAAGGCATGCACCTTTGAAGACAGCATCACCATTAGAGTACAGCTTGTGTACTATAAATTTAAAATATTTGAAAGTATTTTACTGTTGTTTGTAAATTTCTACAACTGTAGCAGTGTTGCTGTGCTATGACACACTCTGACAAATCAGACTTTTATTTATTCTAGGCAGACTGAAGCATTATATTGTGTGACTGTAAACATCATGTGATTTTAGGAAGAAGAAGTTTTAAGGTGAGAGTTCACAAGATGTGCTTCCAAGCTTAAGAAAATATTTAGTTGTTTATGATATATTGACATCCTTTCCTGCATGATATTAAAACGCATTATAACTTTTTCTTGGTGTTTGTTTTAAATAAAAAGGATCTGTATGATTAGTTATTTTATTTAAATTTGCAATAAATGTAACATCTAAACAGCAATGTATGTTCTTTACAGAGGGTGATGCTTTTAAAAATAAAAAAATGCAAGCCCATGAATATTTCAACACTTTGTGAGACTATTATTTAACCTTAATAAATACATTTGGTAGGGAATTGTACACCAAGAGCAATATATATAACTAGAATGGGTGTACTTATGCTACATGCACCATAAGAGTTTTACCAAGACCACGCTTGGGTTCTAAACCAGCAATAACAATTTTAATTTGTTAATTTATATTCAAACTTTAAATCTGTAAACTGTAATATATTTGAGGATAGAAAACATTTTACTTTTTGCTTTGTAAACAGACTTTATTGGATTTTTCAAGATTGCCTTATAATTTATGTTACACTCCTAAAATGGAAATTTGCTTTGAACATGGGATGGTGATACCACTCAAGACAGAATCCTTTTTTCAGAGATTTTTTTATTTGCTTACCCTGATGTTTCACTTTGCATGAAGAAAATCCCATAATCCTCCAGATCAAAGTGCTGTGGGCTTATTGAGTGACTTCTGGCGTCAAAGGTTAGAATGCACTGTCAAACAAAGGATATTAAGAAATAAAAGGTTACAAATATAAAAGCAGGGGATAAAGCACCAAGACTGAGGAAGATATTTAACACAGACATAAGCCATGGTAGGTTTAAATGTGCAGCTACTGTATTCAGTTCAATGAATTTGAATAAGACAGTAAATCAGCTGCTTCTCTGTGATAGCACCCTAAGGAATTATTCATTATTATTCAACATCAATTTTAAAGATAGTTTTCCAAGATACCCTAAGTACATTTTATGAACAATTATTTCAAGCAGCAAAGGCTTACTCTGTAAGAAAACAGGACTAGTAATACGCCACTGATACTCTGTTGCTTTTATGCATAACAGAAGCATATCTGATGCTCAACAGAGATTTTCTAATGATTGCTACTGTTTGTTGTAGAGGTCTACTGGCACCCACTTGGTCCTTTAAAGCAACATCAATCAAACTGAATATCAGCCAGACTGCTAAACAGCAGGACAGAAGCAGCAGAATAAAACACATGGCTAGTTCCTACATGGGACTGGTGACCAGGTTTTCAGTTGCTAGTTTCCACTCAAAGGTTTTAAGATCAGCCAGAGTGTGGCTTTATGTTTGATCTCTATAACATCCTGAAGCCTACTTTTCAAAAGAGATTGAAGCATTTCTGGACACAAGATGATTTTGAAGTCTCTCTTCTCCTCTATTTGTCTCTACCAGGACCATGTAACTTAAGTTATACATCTGGGATATGAAAGCATGAGGTGCCCGCTGAAAATGTCTTTTGTAAACATCTTACTTGAACATTTCTTTAATGTCTATGATTCAGCAACCTGCTCATTTCACCATATTATATTACAAATAAAAATGATGGGTCAGAATGGGTAATTTTGCTGCAAAAACAAAATAAACAGGGCTTTCTTTTCCTTTTTTTTTTTTTACTTTTCAGGTCCCTGCCCAGTGGATATTATCTACTGGTCTTTTCAGTCAGGCCACTTCAGTAGTGTGAACCCAAGGCCATTCTGCTCGGGTCGGTGATTTTGCCTTGGTTTTTCTCCTGTCCCATCCTCTGAGTGCGCTGACGAGGACTTACATCCAGATGAACGACGTGCTTATGCACGCCACCTTCAAGCATCCACAGTGCTCTCCCTCCCCCAGCCCCTCAGAAGAAGCCGCCATTTTGCTCACTGCTCATTCTTCCACAGGCAGTAAATATGATACACTGATGCCACTTTGGTTCATCAAGGAGTAAGGACAGCATCCATTGAGACTATCTATCTACCTCCCCAGCTGAACCCCTGGTGACTCAAACTCATTTCGAACCTGGGTCACTGGCATAGTGCAGGTGTGGCATCCAGTGCCTCAACCCTCAGCACCACCTGGCCGGCCTAAACAGGGCTTTCTAATTGCTATTGTATTTTGAAGAATTTATTTAAAAAATGTTTTAAAAATAGAAATTAGAAACCATTAGTATAAATCTACCTGAAGGAACATTTTTTTCACACAGTGCAGAAGACCTTGAAGTGATCCAAAATGATAGCCTAATTTTGCAGTACATGGTTACTCACTTTTACAGCACAACTACATACTGTGTTAGTCAAAGATCTGTGAGAACTTTGTGACAAGTGTTTAAACCTGAAAAGAATAGTATGCAGGGTCTGATAAATATCCCTCCCTTTGGTGGTGATCATTGATGTTCATGAAAGGTAGGTGGCAGATGACAAGGGGAACAAACCCCCTTGAACTGCCAAACTGAGACCATCTGCATGAGTTCAGGGTAAGCTGTCTAGCAATGCTCTGTTAGTGCATATCAGCACTCCCCAGTGGCAACACATTAATGTGGCAGAGGCATGGTAAACTGGTCAGTATGTTTATTCTGTCCAGGGCCACTAGGAAGCCAAAACTTCAGTTGGGGCTATACACTGTGGCATCAATTAGGGCTATGCTGTGGCTGGGAACTGAGCAGAGAAAATCACTGTCATGCAACTTTTGACCTAAGATGGGAATTTGTTTTGCAGTAATGAAAGGCTAAAATCATGCATATGAAGCCCTACACAATTTATCATTATTTTAACAATATGTAAAATTATATATAGTTGAATCAAAAAGCCCTTTAATTTATATACATAATTCGAGTCCTTTTCAATGAGTATTCCTCTAGCAGTTGAATCTTTAAATGAATTTTCTAAAAAACACACAAAGATATCAGAATTTTAGATTGAAATGAGGTGCTTATACAGATGCTACTGTTTGCTTTTATAGACTCATAAAACACTGTTGCCACCTGGCTTAAACAACTGTAGTCAAACCAACTAGCCTAGGGGTATATATGACAACGTTATAAGTTATATTATGACCAATCCAGTCCTTGAGCTATGCTCCACTCCTATGTATGATGACCTGTATATATCTGTCAGTTGAACTAGCTAGTTTAGAGTGTATAATCTGAAATGTGCTTACTACTGTATGTTTCCTAGCGTCAAATGATGTATTTCCACATGTTTGTTTACTGTGACAAAAACTGTACTCTCTTTGCCATGTCTCCTTGACTGTTGTTCCTCATGTTGTACTCTCCTGGGTCATTCCTGAAAATAGGCATAATACTTGTCTAGTGTACTTACCCGTAAACAAAAGCTAAATAAATAAATACAGTCAGACCTGGTTAATCTGTGCTTTGTTAATCCATATGTCTGACTATCTGAATGAGAAACACTGCATACGGATTTTTGTTGGGCTATTTGCCCTTTTATTATCACTGTCTGATTACTATGTAGATGTGTATTACGTAACAAAATTGGCAAACACAAATATGTATGGATTAACCAGGTCTGACTGTAAATAAACAAATAAAAATGTGTCTTTTAAATCTTTGTGTGACAGCAGAATGAAGGGATTGAAATTGTATTAATTACTGGGGGAAGGGAGAGGGTTCTGTTTATTAGTACTGACAACATTTCTAGTACTATCACAAAATTGCTCAGAATTGCAGATGTTGCATTTGCTCAATTTGTGTGAAATTGTATCAAAATCCTGTAATTTTGATTTCTGTTTTGGTTTCCACAGCAATGGATTTTTCCATAAATTCTGCATTTTAATCATGGAATTCTTACACATGTATAGTGTTGTGCTGAAATTGAAATATTTTGCCCAGTGAAATATTTTGCACAATCTCCGCATTATTGAAAAATATTCTTATGTCAGCAAATGCAAAATCCTCCAAAGCAAATGAAGAATTTTGCATGCAAAATGTTAATTTCACTAGCAGAAATGTGGAATTTCACCACCCATGGGTGAAATTCTGTATTTGTGAGCCAGAGGGATGATAATATATATTAAAAAGTGTTTTCCCTCCTCCATCCAGCTTAGATTAAAATTCCTGCCCCTAAGACCCCACATCCTTAATGTCTAGTGATCCCATTCCCCTGGCCAATTGCCAGCCCACAATATGAAGAATTATCTCCCTTCCCAAGGTTCAGCCCTGTCCCCATCTCCATAAATATAAATTCCTGGTGTCTAGTGGCTCACCCCCTGGCTGATTGCTGGTCCACAATATGAAGAATTACCTCCCCACCGAGATTCAGTCCCATCCCCATCTCCACAACTATAATTAATTGAAAGTGGCAGGCTCACTCACTTGGGCTCATTGTAAAGAGCTCAGTTGGGCTGCCAGCCATGGAGGTGAGCGGAGGGCTGTGCTGGTGGCCCTCAGAGGGGTCATACATGGGGGTGCAGGGTGGGGCGAGGTTACTACCAACAGAGTGGGGGCATGGGGAGTTCACTAGACACCAGGGAAGTTTGTATTTTTTCAAGAGGACTGATGTTGGCTGGGGCCCTGGCACTTATGGACGATGGGTGGAGGGGGGGGTGTGAATCTGGGGAGGTGTCATTCCTTATTTGGCTGGCAATCAGCCAGAGGGGGGTGAGGCCACTAGACAGCAGGGAAATTTATATTTATTGGAGATGGGGACGGGGCTAAATCTCAGGTGTGGGAGGTAATTTTTCATTTTGTGGTCCGACAATCGGCCTGGGGGGCAGGATCACTAGACACCAGGGTGTGGGATCTTGGGGAAAAATTTTAATCTGGGCTGGATGGGAGGGGAAACACTTTTTTTATATGAAATTTGCATTTCACACTGGCAAAGTTCCAGTGAAATGCAAATTTTATGATTCTTTCACGTGAAATTCTAATTTTACTGGGATTTCACCAGTGAAATAACATTTTGCTGCATCTCTGCATATGTAGCAAATATTATCAATATTTTTTCCAAATTAAAATAAACAATTTTAGTAAATAGAACCGATTCTTTTCACAACTGCTGTGCATTTTAAATATGGTAATTCATAAAAAACATGCAATTTCTGCAAATAATGCCACTGGCTGAGCACAGAAAAAAACAATACTTTCCTTATAAAATACAGTGGACACTACACTTTCCATGTGCAGTGTCTGTTGAGAATACAACTATTGGCAAATTTCAGTGCTGACACCTAGGAATAGCAGCACTGCACATGCACTGTGTTGCTGTGCATAATGCCGAACATTCCTATATACAGTGCCTTGTAATGCTACTAGTTGATCATAAAACAAAAAAAACAGAACCACTGTCTTCCTTTTAATATACAGCTGCTCACACAATTTCTGTGGCAGTTCTTTTCTGATACTGGTTGATCACAAATAAAAACTGTTTTTCTTGTGAAACATAGCTGCCAACATTATTGCCCTTTACAACTGATGATGGTGCTACTGCTATATGGCAAAGTCCAGTGTTGGTGCATGCTATATCAGCACTGCAGATGTATTGTGCTACGACAAACAATGGGAGACCCCTTATAAGTAGAGTATTTGTACTGCTAGTGGCTGGCCAACAAGCAAACACTGTTTTCTTTTTAATATACAGCTGAAAGCACAATTTCTCTGTGTAGTATCTGATGGCACTACCACTATATGGTAAATTGCTGTGCTGATGCATGGAAATTAGAGCACTGCATGTGTATTGCACTGTGATGCAAGACACAAAACACCTTATGGATCTATGTAAATTTTAAACCCAGAAAAAAGCCCTTTCCTTTCCTTCCTTTCCTTTCCTTTCCTTCCTTCCCTTCCTTCCTTCCTTTCCTTCCTTTCCTTTCCTTTCCTTCCCTTTCCTTCCCTTTCCTTTCCTTCGCTATGGTAAAATTTAAACTTCCTACATATGCCCTATAAACTGAAGGCACTGCAAAATAATATTAACAAGCATTTGTCAATGCTTAACATTCACTTGCAGGTATTTGAAGTGATGTTTAGTACTGGTACTGGCTTCAGAGGAGAGAGGAGGCAGTGAGAGCGGTGGTGCCGATGGTGGAAGCTGGACTATAAATGGTCCCAGGACTGATCCATGAGGAACCCTGCTGGTCACCCCCATCCCTGGATTGGATCTCATTACCACTACCCTCTGCCTCCTGTCCATCAACCTGTTTCTAACCCAGTTTATCAGCTTGTACCCAGTGGCCAGACTACCCATCTTGTTAATCAGCCTTCTGTATTGGACATTTTTGAAGGCTTTGCATGAAATCAAGGTAGGTGACAACAACCTTCCTTCCTGATTTATTTCCTTAATGAGGCATTAGGTTTCCAACTCTGACATTCTATCCTCACACCTGTAGAGACTGACAGGCATTGAGTAGTGTCTATGGGTCATTGGTCAATGCTTATTCCATTCCACTTTGTCTTACCTCCTGCAGACACTGACAGGGAGTCACAGTGTGCCTTGGAGTCTTTGGCTCTAATGTTCACCCATTCCATAAAGAAATAAGCTGAGATTGGTGCAGTATAGGAGAATGGAGTGAATGTTAGGCAAAGACCTCAAGGCACACCCCAATGCCTGTCACTGGCTGCAGGGTGGGGTGGGGTTGGGAGGAATGCATATACGCGGCCGATGACCCCAAGACACATCTCTGATGCCTGTTAGTCTCCACAGGGTGGGGTGGGCATTATGGTTGGAAACCCTAATGACCTGGGTGTTTTTGGTATTTTCACTCCAAATTTTCAGCATGGGCTTTCAGCACCCCACCTCATGAAGAGTGGCACTATCATTTCATTACTTAATTCCAAAAGGTGATTTTGTGCAGCGACTGCACCATTCGCACTACAGGTGCGAAAAACATTTCTGACAAGATGTGAAAAAAGACAGCTATACTGTTCATGAGGTGGTGTGAAAACTGGCAATGCTGAATATTTGAATGAAAAATAAAGATTTGCCAAAGTTATGCAAATGCGAGTGAAATTTCAATCACCACATGTAACTCGGGCGCTTTTTGTTATTTTTATACCAAATTTTCAACGTGGTTTTTTAGATATCACCTCATGAACAGTGACACTGTGATTTTGTTAATCCACTCTGAAAATTGGTTTCACAAGGTAACCACACGATTCTGCACCACAGGTGCAAAACATGTTTCAGTCAGTATGTAAAAATGACAGCTGTACTGTTCATGAGGAGGTGTGAACAAATGGCGATGTGGAAAATCTGGAGTAAACATAATAAAATTGGTGAAGTTATGAGCATGCATAGAAGCTGCACAATGCTCACTCATAATGTGGCCATTTTTGGGATTTGTTTTACCAGATTTCAACATAGCTTTGGAGTCCTCTCGCTGAACACTGGCACTGTCATTTCAATAATCAGTCCCAAAATGTGATTCTGCGAGTGACTGTGAAATCACCTTTGAGACGAAGTAATGAAATGACAGTGCCAGTGATCATGAGGTGGGTCCCAAAAAGGTTATGTTGAAAATTTGGGCAAAATTCCCAAAATGGCTGAGATATCAACATGTTGAAACCCCATTGACAGCCATTATACAGCACTTACCTTCATTCTTTAGTTTGCAGTTGAAGAGTGCAGATGTGTCCTGTCCACAGAAGATGACACCCACGACCTTAGGAGGTAAGTATAGGTGTGGGAGGTGGGTGTACAGCAGGAGGGCCAGGATGGGGAGGGTTGAGACGGGGAGACAATGAGGGACCATTTTCTTCTTTTTCAGGTATAAAAAAAATCAGGGGACCATTTTCTTTATTGCAGGTAAACATAGCACAGACTTTAACAGCAGATAAGGACCGCTGGTGCACTCAGTCTGGCCATTTATAAAGGGGCGTATAGATATGGGGATACTAGGGTGGGTCTCCCAGTGTCCCTCAGTGGCGGGCTGGTTTTTTTTTTTAATTACCAACACAGGGACTGGCCACTCCAATGTCAGCTTTACCAGAAAGTCACACTGCAGCTAATGTTGAGGAGGGGGGGGCTGAGAAGCGAAGCACTGGAGAGGAAGCCACACCATAGCTAATGTTTAAGCTTTTGGGGTGGGTCAGAGGAATGAAGACAGGCCATAACTCTGGCCATGTGCATTAGAGTTCATGCTACAGAAAGAAATTAAGGGCTCCCATTGGAGCAGTTCATTTCTTGAAGTCCAGCCATGCCAGCTGAACAGCTGTCATGACCAGAGTGCCTGGTCATTGGCATGTACTGCCAAACCTATTGCAGTTTCAGCTGTAATTGGCTTGGCAGTGACACACCTCTCATTTCCCATATTGTCCTAAGATATTCCTTGCACAAGCGCAAGTGAATGCAAAATTTAATGGCAAGTCATTTCTGACAACGTGCAAAAGAAAATAGATTATAAAGTTTATTTATCAAGGATTGCTGCAAGGATTGCTTTTAGGTTTTGGGTGCCCTGGCAGGATCGTGAAGTCATGGGACACACCTAACTGGCCCTCCTTCATCCCATGTGTTTGACTATCAGCCCATACATGCACCATTTTATTTATTTATTTATTTTTGTACAATCAGTGGTATATTTAAATTACTTTAGGAGAGACAGCAGTGTTAGTTCTTACAGCTGTTCTTTCCATCCCATCCATTACTACCCACATGCCTCTTATTGGTGCCTATTCAAGAAGGCAGTGCTCACATGGCATGACGGAAGTGAGGGCACGCAGCTGTGCATCATGTAGCGCACCAAGTATATGCTGCATCTATGA
The DNA here is from genome assembly GCA_016271365.2 of Neoceratodus forsteri. NCBI lineage: Eukaryota > Metazoa > Chordata > Ceratodontiformes > Ceratodontidae > Neoceratodus > Neoceratodus forsteri. Next base: position 398,921,456 of record CM057456.1, read on the forward strand.
AGATGCACACAATGCCCACGGCAGGCGGAGGCATAGCCAGACAAGGCACACAGCAACACGCAGGGGCAGGCCAGAGGCAATGCAGAGCCAAGGGAATGCCCCTTGACCACATCATATATGGCAAGATGGAACCATCAGTGTGAAACAGGGATGCCAGCAGAGGACACAGTGAGCAACTGTAGCCTGGAGCAATGGCGCTCCAACGCCATCCAAGAGTAACCAACCCACTGCAGGGGAGTGGTAGGGACCATGTATGGCAGTGGTAGGTGGCAATGATCTGCTAACTTCACTGGCACTCAGGTGCCAATACTTGTGACCGACATCAGCCAGCACCTGATGTGCTGCATGGGAGACATCTCTGAGCACCCTTACAGAGAGACGGCCCACATATGGCTGGACCTGCAGGCAGCAATCAGCACCATGGGACCGGAGGCTCACACACTGCAGCAATCACAGACAAGTAGCAGGCCTCCAGTCACAGGTAAAGAAAAGATCAGCAGGGGCACGACAGGCACAGAGTGCCACAGGTGGAGGCCCACCACCACCAGACCCACCCCCACACCCATAGAAAACTCATTGCTGTCCTAACAGATGGTGAGCCAGACTGGCTGGACAGCATGCCAGGTGAGCATGATGCACATGAGCACACACAGCACCAGATCTGCACAGCACTTTCTGAACATTAACTGACCACCTGTCACCATTCCACCCTCAGTGCATGAAGAGGACTGTGATGGTGATGGTCCCACTGGTGTCGGCAGAGGTGGGAGACAGATGTCAGCCAGTGATGGTGGGTAATGCAACACACCAGACATGCCATGTGCCATGGTGGATGAACTGCTGTGCTAACCACTGCGATCCCCCACAGGGTCACAGCACCAGGACATGGACGGGACACAGAAGGATGCCTCACAGTGACCTGCACAGCTCCCTCCCTCGTGACCATGATGGAGACATGCCATGGGACAGGAACAACAGCCCCAGGAGACTGGGTGCAGTGGGGCATGGCCACATAGACGCAGGCCACGGTGGAGGGATGGGCACCTGAGGCCATGGAGGAGGCCAGACAACAGATGCTGCATCAGATGACAGCAGTGACACAGAGGCAGGATGGCAGGAGGACACCAACATGGCCACCATGGAGACCAGCACACCAGATACACCCCTCTGGCACAGGAGTACAACAAGGGGGCATTGAGGATCCACCTTTCACCAGGCACCCACGATGAGCTGCACCAGGCTCCCTGCTGGCCAACTATTACCCCAACCTTTGGTGACTGGAGATGGAGCACTTGCAGGCAACCCAGGAGAGTACAGAGGCAGTGGGGTAGCTCAAGGAGGTGGTGGAGGAGGTGGTACAGGTGCAGGAGAGCCTGGCCACCCATGTAGCCCTCTGGCATCAGGGCACAGAAGGGTCTCATGGAGGAGGTTGCCGCAGGCAATGCACACTGTAGCATTTGCTGAACGAGGTGGCCTATGGGTGTCTCGCGCCCAGGAGTGGGGTCACCGATGCCCTTGCTGCCACTGGTGCCTACTTGAGACCCCACCACCACCACACTCCCGTATAAATAAAGGGCACAGGAACAGGCTGCGGCACCAACCTCTGCAGATGGGAGGTGGCATGTCCAGGTCAGCCTGGATAGCCAATGCCCTGCCACTGGACAGGGCACCAGTGTGCCCATTCTGGCTCACACCCCCACCCTGCAATGTTCCCACCATGGCCCACATCCCTGGCCACATCACAGCCACAGGCCCCTACACATTGTGGCTCTGCATCTGGCAGGGGCTGCTGCCATGGTAGCCACAGCTAGTGGTGTCCTGGTGCAACAATAACCCTGGACATGCCCATCCACAGTCACCCCAACCACCACACTGCACCCCCACACCACACATAGCACGCATGGCATGCACCACACATCACGGGTGGCACTCACACCGGCAACCACATATGAGTGACAGCACAGCATGCACTGCAGTGGCTATGCACATGCCTACAGGCCACCACAGCCACGGCCATGCCAGTCCCCAAGTGCAGACATGGAGCACGCCAATGACATGCTGGGTGTGGTGCCCCATGGCATGCAGCCACCTGCACATGCCTGCTCAGGAGGACAGAGTCATCATCATCCACATGTGCCATACCTTACTACCCAAAGGTGGCATGGGCCACGTGATAGTGCATTGCCCATGCTGCCAATCATTCGCACCATGTGGGTTCTGGTGCCCCTCCACCACCGCCAGCCCTGGCCCATGTGTAGGTGATAGTTGTCTCTTGGTTTGTTCTGGTGGCTGCACATCAGGGGCTCTGGTACCCTGTGTTGCACACAGATGCTATGCAGCATGGCACAGGCAGTGAACACTCTGCATGTCATCGTGGCACAGGCACCATCGTGCCACTGGTGAGATCCAGGCAGTGGAACCGAATCTTTAGCAGATCAATGGTGCACTCCTACGATGTTGTGGGCCCTTCTGTGTACCGCATTGTAGACCTCTCCACGGGGTGCTGTGGCACCAGGTATGGTGTCATGAGGTAGGTCCACAGTGGGTAGCTGCTGTCACTTGTGGAGGGAGGGTTACACCATTAGCATAGTTTCTGTTGCCCACAGGTGGAAGGGTGTGGTTCTGGACATGGTGGCCGCTTCCTAACAACCAGCCATACTCCTCTGGTTGCTGATCCAGATGACGCTTCAACTCACTGTTGTTGAAGATGAATGAGTCATGGCATGCCCTGGGGAACTTTGCATAAATGTTAGTCAGATGCCCTTGGCATCACAGACAACATGGCAGTTGATACTGTGATACCTCTACAGTTATAGTACGCATCCTCATTCATGGACAGTGTCAATATTGGCATGTTTGTGCAGTCTATAGCACCCAAATTGATCAGCATGCCATACCTGTCAAGGAATGTCCCATTTGCCACCCTGATGTCAGTCAGCATTGTGGAGAACCAGATATGTCTCGCCCGGTGTTGCACCAGGGCATCGGTCACCTGCACAGTGCCTGTGAGACAGAGGACTGGCTCACACCCATCACATCCCCTGTGACTCTTAAAGCTTCTAGTAGCATAAGTGCCGCATGGCACAGAGCACCTTTGTTCCACAGACATGGCATTGGAGTGCTGTGTGGATGGTCGGACGCATCCTCAATGAGCCTACAGATGTACCTTAGCATGTCATTGTCAACACGAGTAGTGCTGGAGGGATTCAGTGCTGCAGCATCTGTGCCTCCAGCCATGGCATGAATATGGCAATGCTGTTGCTCTCTGGCGGTACGGCGCCTGCAATAGCATCCTCCAGCAGGACCAAGTGTAGCAATGTGGCTGGGCATATGTCCCGTTAAATCAACAAAACTCACTGACTAGTGTACATGCAATGCCAACATGCACATCCACTCTGAATGTGGTGGAGGCCAGGCTACCTGGCACATAGGGCTTTATAGGTGCGTGCCATGGGCACGTGGTGTGAGTGTGTCTCCATTGGGGATGTCACAAGCAGTCTTGTGCAATGGCGGCAGGAGCTGCAGTGGTGGGATCTGTGGGAGGCAAGTGCAGCCATGGCAGCTGTACCAAGTGGCAATGAACAGCTACTAGGATGGGGACCCTTGAGGCCATTTGGATAGTGACAGAAAGGAGGCAGGTAGGTGCTTTGGACGGTCTGTACCGATGTGTAGTGTGTGTGTGTGTGTGTGGTCCATGTGCCATGGAGTCTAGTGCTGACCTATTGCCATATGCTGTGTTGCAGAAGACCCTGTGGGCAAAGGGAAGGATCTTTTTGGAGCTCGTGGTCCTTGGCCTGGGAGGATGGGGCAGGTTGTGGCACCTTGCGCCGGCAGCTGCCAGCCGTGACATTCCCAGGTGATTTGACATTTGACAGTCCATCAGGGACCACCTTTACAGGGATGCGCGTGTGACCTATGGGCCAGCAGAGCCCCATCGTGAGGTAGGTAGGACCACAGGCCATGGTGTGTGTTTGTGTGTGTGTATTACACTGGCCATTAGTGTTACTAATGACACTAATGGTGGTTCCTCTTTGTGCTCTTGTCGTTCCAGTGGTATCAAGGTCATGCACCAGCTCATCCTCTGAGGAGAGGTCCTTCACTGACACCACTCCACCCTCAGGAGTCCTCCACCCCTCCTCCAGATCCACCATCAGCACCACCTCAGTGCTCAGACTAGGATACCCAGTGTAGCCACCATTGTTGACTTCCGCTGTTGTTCCCAGCTGTACAGGCTGTGCTGGCTCATGTATGATATCTGTTACTGTTTGTTACTTTGACATTCCTTGTGGTCACAGTAAAGTATTTGTTTATGCAGCTACTCTGTGTGTGTCCTTCTTCACCCTGGCATTGTGTGCCTGGGTGGTGTTTGTGTTTGGTGTTGTTCTGTGTGGCAGAGCCTTGGTTTTGCCTGGCACAAACACATGCCATTTCTATGTGCCTGTCAGGATGTTGGGTGTGTGGTGTACGGCTCATGCTGTGGTGGGCCTAGCATCCCTGTGGAATGCTCACTGCGCTGGGTGATGGGCATGAACCATTGTAATGTGGCTACCGTGGTTGGCCAGCAAGACATGGTGGGCATGTGTTGTGCTGTGGCCCACGTGCCATGTATCACCCCATGAGTGTTGCTGCCTGCCTTTTCATGGCGGGCCCATGCCATGCCCTGTCTGGGGATCCTTTGTAACCCTATGGTGCTGTGCCTCCATGCACACTGTTTATGGCTGCCTCCAGGACATGTAGGCCATATGTGGGCTGCTACGCATCATGCAGATGTACCCAGAATCATGCATGCATGCATGTATGCTGCACTTCATGGATTGTTTACTCAGCTCGCACTCTACACCCGGTATATCTCCTGGGGCAAGCATGTTCATGCCATGGTTGTGAATGCGTATTATGCACAGTTCATGCTCGCCGTGTGGCAGCTACATATGCATCTTTCCCATGTATCCAGCTGTGTGCCAGCAGTGCACACTGTACATATAGCCCATGCAGTGTTTGTGACTAGGGCCAATTGACTGGGTGTTAGGTTGGTAAGGCATTTCATGACATAATGATGCCAAATCAGAAGGAGCTGTGCAGCTCTTTATCGCTGTTTTAAGAAGATAACATTAATAAGGTAACCTGCTCTGGTTGGGCCCCGCGATAGCAGGAGAGCCCCAGTGATGACAGGGTTCACTGGTGCATAAAACTGGCTATTATTGCTGCTCTAGTTTCCAGCTCTGCAGGTCTAATTCTTCTGACAGCTCTCCCACAAGTGTATATAGAGGCTGACCATCACTGGAGCATGCTCTGGGAATCATGGGAGGGGAGGAACCTCCTTTCATCCTTAAAAAGCACTATTTGGTGACATTGCATTAGTATTCTTATGTTAATGTTGCACACTTTTGAAAGTGTGGATTCTTAAAAAACCTAAATCTGTAAAATTGTGTCATCTTGTCCATTCTGAGCAAAAAGCCACACCATATTTTCCACACCACATCATAAGACAACATCATTCAACTTGCTCAAATTAAATGAAAATGGGCATTATTTTACACATGCACAGTGCCATTGTTGAAAATTTAATTTTAAATATAAAGTCCCTGATATTCAAGGTTAGTGCCAGCATGAATGGAAGTAACACCGGCGCTAACCTGGGTTGTGAGATTGTTTTACCCTGTTTGAAACATTTATGTCCTTTTGATCTTGTGTTGAGTAAATGCCTCCAACAACATTTTGGGGGTTTGGGTTAAGTTGAACAAGTGAAATTAAGAATCATATTATCAATAGAAGGTCACCTTTCCCATAGGGAATCAGTGATCTCCAAACCACGTAATACCTAATGCTGACATCAGCAATTGATAATGCCACCATTCTGATGCAGATTAATGGTATTATAAGACTAAACATTGATCACAGTCCATGTTCATGAGTTGACATGTACTGTAATGGAAATTACATTAACTATTTTATTATGTTTACTTGCACGCATGTGCAAGAAACAGTGCCATCATCCGAGTTTTCGGAGGTGTCACCCGTCTTCCAATTCAGTCAGTGTGTTTGCAGACGTGGTCGCAGTTCTCCAATCAATGCTGCAGCTGTCTATGACAGCAGTTGAAAATGCAGTGCGTACGTTGAAAGAGGCTCTGCTTCAGTGAGCAGAGCTCTACCCTACACACGCTATGTGCACAATGTGTGCTCATGCACTCCCCATGTACACACTGTATGGCCAACGGGATGCCAAATCCCCGTCAACCCATGCCACCCCAAACAGCCTTCCAGCTGCCACACTGGGATCCCACCACAGAATGGCAAACGTCCCACGTTGTCCAACAAAAAAAAATCTAAAGAAAAAAACGTTCCCTCGGTAGTCACCCTGCCCACCCTCTGCTCACCCTACCTCCCACACCCCACCTCACCCCATACTTTCACTTCCAGAGCTCGGCGCAATGATCTTTGGTGGACCAGCAACACGTCTGCACTCTTCAAAGACGCACCCTGAACTGAGGAAATGCCGTAAACTGTATAATGCAATAAATAGGGTTTTTCCCAACTTTACTGCATATCTCAGGCATTTGTTGGAATTTTTGCACCAAATTTTCAACATGGGGTTTTGGGACACCTCCTCGTGAATTCTCTCACTGTCATGGCATCAATTGGGCCTGAAGGGTGATTTCAGATCACTGCAAAATCACCTTTAGGACCAATTAATGAAACGGACAGTGCCAGTGTTCATAGGTGGGCTCTCAAAAGCCTATGTTGCAAATTTGGTGAAAAATCCTAAATGACTGTTTTACGAGCGTGCATTGTGCAGTTCCTATGCACACTCGTAAGTTCGCAAATTTTCAATATTTTCTCTCCAGATTTTCAACATTGCCATTTTACCACACCTCTTATGAGCAGTACAACTGTCATTTTAACATCTTGCCCAAAATGTGTTTCTGTGCATGTGGTGACAATGGCGCAGTCAGTGTGCTGAAATCAATGTATGGACACATTAAGAAAATCATAGTAACATTGTTCATGAGCAGAGGTCTTAAAATGGCTATGTTGAAAATTTGGTGAAACAATTCTTAAAATGACTGTTTTATGAGCGTGTGTTGCGCGGTTCGACGTACACTCGTAAATTCGCAAAGTTTTAATGTTTGCACTCTGAATTTTCAACATTGCCATTTTACCACACCTCCTTATGAGCAGCACAACTGTCATTTTAACATCTTGTCTAAATGCATTTCTGCATGTAGCGTACAATGGCGTAGTCGGTGTGTATGCAATCAATACTTGGGACAGATTAAGAAAATCACAGTGACACTGTTCATGAGCAGAGGTCTTAAAATGGCTATGTTGAAAATTTGGTGAAAAAATTGCCTAAATGACTGTTTTAGAGCGCACTTATGCAGTTCCTACTGCATGCTTGCAAGTTTGCAAATTTTTAATTTTTGCACGCCTAGGTTTTCAACATTGCCATTTTATTACACTTCCTTATGAGCAGTACAGCTACCATGTTTCACATCTCGCCCAAAATGTGTTTCCTCACATGTAGTGCACAATGGTGCAGTCGGTGTGCAAAAGCAATGTTTGGGACAGATTATGAAAATCACAGTGACACTGTTCATGAGCAACGATCTTAAAATGGCTATGTTGAAAATTTGGTGACAAAAGTCCATAAAATGACTGTGTTATGAGGAGCATTGCGCAGTTTCCACGCACCTCGTAAGTTCATGAATTTGTGATATTTTCAGTGCAGATTTTCACCAGTGGCATTTTTCCACACTTCCTTATGAACAGTACAGCTGTCATTTTCACAACATGGCGAAATGTGTTTTCACACTTTCAGTGCAGAAATCGCTGTCGCTGTGGAAATCATTTTCAGGACAGATAAAGAAAATCACAGTGACACTGTTCATGATCGGAGGTCCCAAAATGCCTGTGTTGACAATCTGCTGTAAAAATCCCAAACTAATTACATTATGGGTGTACGTTGCACAATTTCTAGCACGCGTGAGACTTTACCAGTTTTTAATATTTTCACTGCAGATTTTAACATTGACATTTTACACCTCCCCATGAACAGTACAGCTGTCATTTTCACATCCTGTTCAGAATGTGTTTTTGCACCTGTGGTGCTAAATGCCGTAGTCGCTGTGCAAAAGCAGCTTCGCTAACAAACTGATATTGCCACTGTTCATGAGGTGGGGATCACAAAAACATGTTGAAAATTTGAGTGAAATACCAATGGATGCCTGAGGCGTTAAGAGTTTCCACCATAACACTCCACCCTGTAGAGAATGACAGGCATCAGGGGTGTGACTGGGATTCTCACCTGTAATGCTCATACCATTCCACACCCTGCAGCCAGTGAGAGGCATCAGGTATGCCTCGACTCTTCAGCCCCAAAGTTCACCCCATTCTCCTATACCGCACCCATCTCACCATATTTCCTGATGGAATGGGTTGCGCATAAGGGCCAAGACCCCAAGGCACACTGTGACACTTGTCGGTGTCTGCAGGGTAGGGTGTGGTGAAATGGCATGGCTGTTATGCCTGACGACCCAAAGGCACACCCCAATGCCTGTCAGTCTCTGCAAGGTGGTGGTGGGTTGGCTTCAGTTCAGTACTTCACTGCCATTCCTATTATGCAGCTCTCTAACTCCTACACTACCAATGCCAATGCCAGCAAGCAAACATTCGGCATTGACAAATGCTTGTTTTTACATTTACTATACTTTCTTCAGTTTTCAGCATGCTGACATTAAGACCTGAAAATATACAATGCCTTCACTAAAGCAATAGGCAAGACAATTACTGAACATACAAAAGGCATGATCTTTTTTTTTTAAATCAATAAGTAAATTCACGTCCCGATTGTTTTGTGGAAGTGAACTCCACAGCTTAGGAGCAAAATATTACCACTGAAAAGTGAGGCAGCCAGTACCAACAGGGGATGGTTCTCCTTCCATCCTGTCTCATATTTGTATTTTGGGGATTTCTGAAAGCATATGATCTTTCCAGCAACAGGCCAAATTAATTCCACAACAAAATGCCTTCCTGAGAACACAGCTGTCAGGAAGGCACATATTCTGTCTAAATTTCATACACGAGGATTGAGTGTCAATTTTTAAAGCTTTAAAGTCAGAACCAGGACTTTGAATTTAAAGGATAACTCCTATTTAGGAAAACTGCCAAACCCCACCCCCACCCAATGCCTCGCTCTCCATTTAAGCTTTTTGCAATTAAACTTTATTTTAGTCTTGTAAATGATGCTGTCAGGCAGCATGGCAGGTGCTGCTCAGTTTCATCTCATGTTAAGAGTGCAGTGCCTCACAAGTTGCTTGTATACTTCTGAATACATAGAAACATAGAAACATAGAATTTGATGGCAGATAAGGACCGCTTGGCCCACCCAGTCTGCCCATTTCCCTACCTACTGGATAAGCTGCAGATCCTAGTTAACCAGCAGCCTACTTCTTCTACCCCACCCCCAGAATTGCCTTTATGACTGTCCCATGCATGCTTGAATTCCACCACTAATTTGACTCCACAACCTTCTCCGGAAGGCGTTCCATGCATCCACAACCCTCTCTGTGAAAAAATATCTAAATTACCTCTGAGCCGCTCCCCATCTTCAAATTGTGCCTCTTGTTCTTGCACACCCTCTTTTGAAAGATGCTACCCTCTTGGACTTTGTTGATTCCCTTGAGGTACTTGAAAGTTTCTATCATGTCCCCTCTCCCTCCTTTCCTCGAGGCTATACATATTAAGCTCCTAAGTCTCTCTCATATGTCTTCCGTGCAGACCCTGCACCATTTTAGTTGCCCTCCTGGACAGCTTCCATCCTGTCTATGTCTTCATGGAGATTGGATCTCCAGAACTGCACACAGTACTCCAGATGGGGTCTCACCAGCTGTCTGTACAGAGGGATAATAACTTCCTGTTTTCTACTGGTGATGCCTCTCCTATGCATCCCAGTATCCCCAGCCCTCCTTGCTGCCCTCTCACATTGCTTGCCCACCTTTAGGTCATCTGATATGACTACCCCAGGTCCCTTTCCATTTTTGTTGTTTTTAGTATCTCACCCCATTGTGTACTCTTCCCTGGGTTTTGTTTCCCAGGTGCATTACCTTGCACTTCTTAGCATTGAATCTAAGCTGCCATACATTTGACCATTCCTCTAACCTTGCAAGTCCCTTCTCATCCTTTCCACCCCACTCTGTTCACAACTCTTGCAGATCTTAGTGTCATCTGCAAAGAGACATACTTTTCCTTCCAGTCCTTCCGCAATGTCGCTTATAAAGACATTGAAGAGGACCGGTCCTACACTGACCCCTCCGGTACCCCACTAGTAACCCCGCTTTCTTCAGAGTGGACTCCATTTACTATTACTCTCTGTGTCCTATTCTCCAGCCAATTCTTTACCCAGGCTGTCATCTTGGGACCCACTCCCAGGCTGGATAACTTGTATATTAATCTTTTGTGTGGGACTGTGTCAAATGCCTTGCTAAAGTCTAGGTAGGCCATGTCCACAGCCCCTCCCTGTTCTACTACTTTGGTCACCCAGTCAAAGAAATCTATCAGATTTGTCTGGCATGACCTTCCCGCTGGAATCCATGCTGCCTAGGGTCCTGTGCCCCTCTGGCCTCTAGATACTGACAATTCTTTCCTTCAGAAGTGATTCCATCATTTTCCTATCACTGAGGTTAAACTAACAGGTCTGTAGTTTCCTGCTTCTGCCTTGCTCCCACTTTTGTGAAGGAGAATCACATCTGCCCTCCTCCAGTCCTCGGGTACCACCCCATCCTCCCATGATTTGTTAAAAGGGTAGTCAGTGGTGTCACTAGTTCTACCCTTAGCTCTTTTAGAATTCTGGGATGAATCCCATCAGGCCCCATTGCTTTGTCCACCTTCAGTTATAAGAGTTCTTTCAGAACCCTTTCTTCTGTAAATGGGCTGGTATCAACTTCTGTATCCAGAGTGTTACTACTGTTTGTTTTATGTACCTCCCTCTTCATTTGTAAATACTGAGCCAAAATATTTGTTTAGTATCTCTGCCTTTTCACAGTCTCCCTCTGCCCACCCTCCTCCCCTTTTTAAGCCTCACTATCCCTCCCTTGTTCTTCCTTTGCTCCCTGATGTACCTATAAAAGGTTTTATCCCCTTCTTAACTGAGTTGGCTATCTTTTCCTCTGTTTGGGCCTTTGCTGTTCTGACTGCCTTCCCAGCCTCCTTTGCTTTAACTGATACAGTTCTCTGTCCTGCTCTTCTGCGATTCTTGTACTTCCTGAATGCTTTCTTTTCTCTTGAACCTTCACTGCCACTTCCTTTGAGAACCATAGTGGTTTCTTACATCGTCTTGTTTTGTTTATTTGCTTACACAAAGGCTCGTTACCTCTGTGTTGACAGTTTTTTATTATTCCCATTGTTTTCCCACCCCTCCTTCCTGCCCATTTGCTAGTGCATTCCTAGGCACTCACCCATTTTGGCAAAGTCAGCCCTCCTAAAGTCCAGTACTTTTGTCTTGTGTGGCTTGACTCTATTGCTGTGTTTATTAGAACCATACTGTTCTATGGTCGCTAGTTCCCAGATGACTACCCAGTTCTACATCTGTGATCCTCTCTCCATCTCCATTTGAGAGAATCAAGTCTAATATTGCTCCTCTTGAGTGGGCTCCAGTACTAGTTGTCTAAGGCATGCCCCTGTAGAGCATCTAGAATAACTGAACTCTTCGAGTGGCAGCTGCAACTACACTCCAGTTAACATCTGGCATATTCAGATCACCCATCAGCAATATCTCCCTTATATATATTAGTTTATACAAATTAGTTGTGTGGTGCCACACTCTTAACTTGAATGGCAATGCACAGAACCTGCGGTGTTGCCTGATGGCAGAGCTTGAGACTAAAATAAAGGAAGTATAAACACTTTTTTTTCATGCAAAGATTCCTAATCAGAGGGTGAGGCTTTGAGGGGTGACAGTTTTCAAATAGGAGTTGTCCTTTAACTCTATTTTTAAGGTCACTGAAATGATGGGACACATGATGCACATGGACAGTAAAAGCCAGCTCATTGCAGAACTCTGGCTTTTAGCCTTTTAAAAATATTCTCAGAACCATATGTTACACACACACACACACACACACAAAAAATCAACAAATATGAAAAGATCTTTAAATTGGTTGGAATTCCATCTAGGGGCTCTGGTGACATCATGAAACCATTTGTGCTCCACTTGTGTGATTGAGATGTCACTAAATCCCTTTAGTAGAATTATTGCATTGTAATTGATCTTTCATCATCTAGTATTCTCTCTGTAGTGTCTTGAGCATCATGCTACTGAAGCCTTTTCTTCAGCAGTGCACACGTGCTATAGTCAGAACAACCACAGTAATGATAGATACGTCCATCAATATACATCTTTATTGTCTGACATTCAAATTTTCTAATAAGGTATTTGGGCTCATAAAGCTGGGTCAGGGCCTTAAAATAGTTCTTAGGCAAACAAAACATTTGAATACCCACCCAAAAAAATGCTATACATGGAAAAATATTTCTAATGTAGCTGGTCCAGTAGCACTGTAGTAGCACTTCTACCCACTACAATGGTGACCTGGGTTCGAGGGCAATCCTGGGTTGCACGGGCCAGCCAGGATGAAAAGGATAGAGTCCACTGGACTGCTGTCCCTCCTGGGGAGGGAGGGTTGCTGGCTTCACTGGGTGATCGCCACCGGTGACGGCCCGCTGGTAGAACAGGTCTGGGAGCAGCATGCGAGGGAGCAGTGGGAACCTCAGTGCTTTCATTACTCCAGATGCATGCACTGACATGCATGCCCCAGCTACAGGAATCAAGGGAGCAAGTCAGGAAAAAATAGTGGACGAGCTATATGAAGCCCTACCCATTGCTCTGTGGCTTGCTCCACAACTGTTGTCTAGAGGGAAATCTGGATATGCATGTCTAGGGAGATGATGTCCCTCTCTTCCCTCTCTGAACTGCCACAAGGGAAATCCAGGGAAAATATGAACCCTAGATCAGAGGAAGATAAGGGACAGTCAGCTAACATGGTGACAGGGATGCAGACCTCTCATTCTGTCACTGGAGTATAAAAACCTTTATGCCATAAAAAAATTCTTACGATGATGTAGACATGAATAGCCAATGATATCTAAGCTCTACTGACCGTGATTTGCTTATTTTTCTAAATAAACCTGTTTGTTGATGCATTTCAAAATCTATGCCAAGGTCTGAAGAAAGCCTTGGGAACTAGTATTTGCATAATCTAACTTGAGTTGTGTTGGTTATAAAATGGTTTTGCATGATAAAGCTTCCTTCCTAGGAGTTGCTTTTAACTATTAAATGAAGCATGACTAAACTTTGCAAAGAAGATTCGATGTTTCCAATTAGCTCTGAGTGCTTGAAATAGTCCTGATGTTTTCAGATATACCATACCGCTGTGAATGAGAGTCACATCCTTGCATTCCATGTCAAATAACCAGTCAGACTGATGCATATAAAACTTTAGGAACAGAACCATTCTAAATGCTGCAGTCTTAACTTCAATATTTAGAGATAATTGCCATATTATGCTGCCTAAATGGCAGAGAGAAAACTGAGGGAGTGATTAAGGTACATGTGAGTGGGGACTTACAAACAGTTCTGGGCATAAATGGAATGTTTTCTTAAAGTTATGACCACATAACTGCAAAAGTGGCAATGGAGCAATGATCTGGAAGTGTTTCCTTCTACGTGATTAAGTATGTTGTCACAGGGAGTTCTGAGAGCCATGGGGTTGGAGGAGATCTTGTGGTAGGGTATTCTAAACCCAGTGCACAATACTGCTGTCATAGAAGGATCAACTGGTTAAGTGCCAGCTGAAGCAGAGGGCCAGATAACAAGTTGGAGCCTGCAGTGGCTACTGCACTACCACTCTCAGTGCTCTGCTGTGCCCCTCTCACTGGCTAGATATCACTTGTAATGTCCTGATGCTGCAGTCACAGAGACAGCCACTACTACACTGCCAGACTATATAATTTGAAAACTCTAAAAGACTCTTGAGAAAACCTCTGGTTGAAACCAGCTGAGTGTTGGGCCCTTGCCTGTTTGTTGTTTGTGGCAAATTAGCACCTTGATGCTGTAAGTTAACACTTTGTTATTACTGTTTTGCATGTTTATTAATGTACTTGAGCACTTTAATAAAGTTGTTGTGCCGTTATGCCTGTGTTTGGTGCTGGATCTGTTTTGTTTACAGCTATAAATTAAAAATTATATTTCTGTAGTCTGCAGCTATCTATGGGGACTCAAACACATGCAAGGTAATATTTCATGTAACATACTTACAGTGTGTAATTTTACTTAGGATATTCCCATAGAAAGCTTGGTAAATCATTTTAAAAGGAAATCTCTTCAGTTCTAAAACTAGTTTTTATTTTAAGAAATAAATGTACTTAAGTTATGCAGCTTAACCAACACATTACAAGTTATGTAACATATGGACTGCATTTCCTGAAAGTCCTTGATCTGTGTGAAATAAAAGGACAAAAGAATTTTACTAGTTCCCAGTCATGACTGACCCTGGCCCTGACCTGAATCAGCCATGGCAGTTGCTTTTAGAATCTTGCCATGTTCATGTTTTCAATGATTGCCCTGAAAGTTCCTTTATTTTATTTAACTGCTGGAAATTGGGTAGTAGCTCTAGATAATAGTCTATTTTCAGGCTAAACCTGCACAGTATATGGCATGCACAATAAAATCCATACAGTGGTTGTAATACAAGAAATAAGGCACTCAGGGGTGTGTGTAAGCCATATTTTACAGCATGGTCAGGGGTGTATTGAGGCACGAGGCTGAAGGCGAGTGACTTCAACTGCTGGCCGTGCTATAAATATGGTTTACACACACCCTGAGTATCTCATTGCACTTTTTTTTGACTATTGGGAAAAGCATGTTTATATGTAGAAAAATAGATTTAATTGTGTGTATTTGTGATAAAAGAGTCCTTCCGCATACTGCAAGTAATGTCATTGTATTATTGCTTACTTTCTTCTTCCTGTTTTTATTTTTCTGTTGTTCTCACATTCAAGATATGGAATGTTTATCATGAAATGTTTACCATAGAATACATGGATTCAAAATTCTGCTCAGTTCCACTGGCAGACTGTTTTCTCTCCCAACACACTGCACACACAGACAA
Source organism: Neoceratodus forsteri (assembly GCA_016271365.2). Lineage (NCBI taxonomy): Eukaryota > Metazoa > Chordata > Ceratodontiformes > Ceratodontidae > Neoceratodus > Neoceratodus forsteri. The sequence goes on from CM057456.1 coordinate 398,936,617, forward strand.
CAAAGGCCTATGTTACAGCCAGAGTCTCAGTTATCTCACTGTCAGGGCAAGAGGAAGAGCATTCCCTGAACAGCAGGTAAAGACAGAAGGGGATTTTCACTGTCAGCAAAGAAACAGTTGTAGTGAAAACAATAAACAATACTGATTGTTTCTAATTTGTTTATGTATGTAAGGATCAGGGCTCCAGATAAGATTTTTGAGATGAGTACTGTACTCCTCATTTTGAAAGCTAGGTAGGTAAAACCAGATTCAGATGCATACAAATGTCTGGACAGAGTGGAGGAGGAGTACATTTTAAAAAGGATGGATTTTTTTCTAGCTAAGAACTGATCAAGTGCCAACAATGCTCCAGATAATGTTGGCAGGTAAGAGTAATTTACTCACCAGTTTTAAAATATAGTGACTAAAACAAGATTGGGATGCATACGAGTGCTGTAAATCTGGGAAAACTGCTCCTTTTGAATCCCCATTTGTCTTATGAAGCACTATTTTTTGGATTGTGGAGTATTTACAGATATTGGGTGAGTACTGGTAATCATTTAAAAATTTTCTGAAGAGTATTTCTAAAATGAGGTGAATAAAACAGGTCGGTACTCCCTTTATCTGGAGCCCTGGTAAGGATATTGTGATAATCAGGAAACAACATTTTATTCATTTGTTTTATTTTTTATTTAAGGTAGTTTTATTTTTAGGGCACAGTTGAATTTTTTTACAATGTAAAGGTAGCAGCCATATTTGTGGTGGAAGATCAGTTCTGGCAGTAGGGGCTAACTGAAATGCCTGTGCTCCAAATGCCCAGGGATCTGTGCTGCAGACTCTTCACTGATGAGCAGTCCTTTTCTAACCATGTGTAAACCATATTTTACACATAAATAAGAGCCAATCAGATTACATGATTTTACCATGCCATTTTATAACAGCATATATTATATATTATATATATATATATATATATATATATATATAATATATATATATATATATATATATATATATGTTGCATCCAGAATTATAGTACACCGACCTTAACTAATCTTTCCCCAATTCATTGCTAGATGCTTTCAGAGAAAATGTGGTGTCAGCTGTAAAATTATGCAAAATAGTGTAGGACATCAACTTAGCTGACATTTTGAGATTAAGGTTTTGTGGGCACTGTGAATTAATACTGTTGGTGATGGACAGAAGCTGCAGGTAGTATAGCACATGAGTGAATTACAGGTGATAGTTTAGGTTTGCAATTTCTGACTTTTTTATCACTTTTTTTTCTTTTTAATTTTGGCCATCTCAACCTTTGATGGCTTCCAGTCCACAGTGTCACAAAGAAAGAATTTGCTGAAAAGAAAAAATCATCACAGCTGGTGATATTTTTCTAAGCCAGCTGGTTTGGCTAATCATGTACCCCTCAAACTCCTCTTGTTTACCATTTTGCCCTGGCCCCTACCATAATAAATAAACTTGCTTTAATCTTCAGGGACAAACAAATGTGCCCCCTCATAACTTGCACCCATTGGAGATCAGCGTGTTTACAAACAACACAGCGCAGTTAAAACAAACAAACAAACACACAGGTCAGGAATAACACAAAGAAATCATACTTAAAAATCTCAGAAGATACAAAATACCAGAAAAATGATGAAAAACTAATGGTTTTATTCCACAAATACAGCACCAATAACTGCTGTGCTTTGGGACTAAATGTGTGCCTTTGTCAGGAGGTGTGGCTAGAGAATGTGGTGCATTCTTTAAATACACATGTTTATACATATTCATATGCATATTCATTATCTCATTAGTTGGTACAAAGGTAAATCAAAATAGTCACAATAGTCAGAGGCTGTTTCATCATAAAGCTATATACCACCTCCTAGTAAAAAAAAAACCTGACGTGAAGAATGTGATTAAAAAAATGCACGTGCCAGTGACTTAAGAACACACCACCATTTAGCACAAAATAAAGGGCTGCCAGAAATGGTGCTGAAGTTAAATGAAGTGAACAACTATACACTAAAGCTACTAATAGCTGGGTAATAACTAGTTGCTGGTACACAGGTCTCTGAGTCCCAGGAGCAACAAAGGTAACATACAGACCATAAGAAACCTGATAACAGATGAAGAATGTGATTGGTAAATGGAAAATAAGTGAAAGCAGTAATACAATTAGAGACTTGCAAAAGAAGGGTGAGAGTTTGGGGGTGAAGGTGAAGAAGAAGAGGTAAAGTGGCAAAAGAAAGAACATGATGGGAAAAAACAGTATTAATAATATCAAAGGCTCAGACCACCAAGGGACTGTAGACAATTGGCGTTATGACATCATACTCAGCTCTAGTTGTCCTTGCCACTGTATACACCTTCTTTGGGCTGTTGCCTCTGCACTTGTTCTCTTTGGTCCTTAATCTGTTCCTACTCTATGCTATGCAAATTCTGCCTGTTCTGCATCATTGTATTTTTGTATTACTGCAAGCACTAGGCTTTAGATTGTAGTCTGCATATCTCCTATGAATCTTAAGTACCACTGCTCTATGTCAATCAATCAATCAATCAAACTTTTTTTAACCAGGCAGTTACATAATTGAGCAAGCTCATTTTCAAGATGGTCCTGGACACAGAGAACACTTTGCTGCAGTAGACAACACTTCATACAAAAGTAGACATCGGTATAGGCAGTTACAATATACAAAGTCAGTACTTGGATGAATCAGACATGTAAAGCAAGTGCAAATATATGCATTTAAAGTGCAGCGACATGTTGTAGCTTATAGAGTACAACTGAGGAGAGGAAGGAGGGACATAGAGAAGGGCATTGGGAAGAAAGTGTATCAGACACGTAGAGAGAGAAAATAGGGCAGCCTAATAGAATGAGGCCCCTGTGAAGCTAATTGATGAGAGGGAGAAGGTATGAGGGGAGGTGGTTGCCTTAAAGGGATGCTGGCCGACATGAGAAATAGGTGGCCCAGGGTTACAGAGGTTAAGGCACTCAGTTGAACGGGATAAGACTATACCCAAACAATCACACACCGTTTTCAGGCCTCTGTAGAGTATGTGTCTGTTTATAGCTCCCTGTGTTTATTTGCTTGTTACCTGTAATGTAAGGTACACAACTTTAAATTGTTGATTGTATATCCCCTTGAATCGTTCTAAGTACCGTTGCCCTATGTATTTGTTTACAGCTCCCTGTACTTTATTCACCTGTTACCTTTACAGTACTTTCCTGGATCGTGCCTGAAAATAGGCAGTTTTTGCCTAGTGCACTTACCTGGCAAATGAAAGCTCAATAAATAAATAAAACATTTGTATACCATGGAAACAAACTGTTATATAAGGAGTAAGACACAATAGGAGATAGAGAACAAGTCAGACATGAAAATTCAACCTAGGCATCATAATGCAGCAAGTATGAAAACAGTAACTAGAATTAGCACAAATAATGGTTAAAATATATTATACCATGGACCTCGGACACTGACCAATGAAAACGCAGGCTGGCACCTTACCTCCATTGTAAATCCTCTGATAATCACCGGAAAAGGTGCCAGCCAGCCACATCTCAATAACAACTACAAAAAAATTTAAAATCATTCCAGCCGCCATCTTCGCTTCCTCGCTAAACGCAAATCAGCACCCCCCCAGCCTTCTCCCATAGCTCACGAAACATTCAAAAACTGCCTGGCATAAACACAAATTCCACTCTCGCATTTCTTCAAAAAGTAATGGCAGCTTAAGAAACATGTGGCAAACCTTTTGATATATGTCCCTGTAATGTTCGCTCGCTCCCTCCAAATTCCATCGCCTCGCTGCTTCGGGTCTCCTAGCTCTCGCTCATACCTCCCACCACTGCAGTGTCAAGTCCAGACCACCTTCACCTTCACAGTGTTAGTTATAAAATTCCATATTCCCACTTAACAAAAAATAAAAATTCTACGTGTCACAAGGTTTTTTCTTGCTAGAAGCTTGTACCCAGAGGCAGCAGTTCAAACACGGCAGTTCTTAGCGTTAGAGCTCCGCGTGCACCACACAAACTGCCTGCTCCTACCTAATATCGCACTGCCTCCAACACAAACTATAAGCAAAACCAAACAGCACATAATGGCATGCTACCTAGTTTTGTACAGGGGGGAGAGAGCCTGTGTTAGAAACTGTGCAGTGCCTGAAAAGGGGGGACGGTGGGGAAAAGCTCCATTACAAGCTGCACAGCACATCTTCTGCCTAGCAAAAGGAACTATTTACTGTACTATAGAGTAAGAATACCTCACATTAAAATGAATAAAAAACATTTTTTTTTACTTTTTAATATCATTTTTAATATTTTACTTCCCTCCCATAGTATAATCAATAAGCCACTGGGGTGTGGGTTATCGGGGATTTACCACAGCTGTTGAGGATTTACCCACTTGGCTGCTACTGTGGGCAAACCACTCTGTCGTAAATCCCCCATAACCAACACTCTCGTGGCTTATTGCTTAAATAACAGACACTGTTAAATGGTACAGACATGTTGTTTAATCAACTGTGCCATTAAGTACCTCTGGTTTTATGGCTTGAAAACAAAAATCCACCAAGCTTCTTTTTGCAGGAGGGATTTGACTCATTCACTACTTTTGGGATAACCTGGCACATGCTCCAAACCTATGAATATGAATTGCTGACAATCCTGATTATGCTATTTGGAAAAATACTCACCAAGAGGGGTATTGTTGGTAGCAGCACTATGGATCCTTTGTGTTCTTGTAGTCTTCTACCAAATGGTCATATTGTCCTACCAATGTAAATCTTTGATAGCTATACATCAACACATAAACAACAAAAGAGGTGTCACAAGAGATAAATTCCTTCTCTCTAGTATTTTGTGGGTGATAGAATGTGAATATTTGTTGCCACCCATGTTGTACCTGCAAATATTACAATGTCCACAGTAAAACAAACAGTAGAACATACTGGTAGCCAAGACAGAGAGGCTGAATGTTCAGGTGTCTTATTTCAAAAGTGATTATATGAGTCAGAAAGTCATCAAGATTTGTATTTCTTCTGTACGTAATTCTTGACTTCTCTCAGAGGGGTTGTATAGTGCTATGTCATCACTGAGAACATGCTAATGTTTTCTCAGAATAGATGACTCCTCTGATGAGATCCTATTGTACTCTGTGACAAAGATGGCTCCAATAAAATTATCATTTGTTTCCTTGTTTGGGTTACAACAACTGAGACCTGTTAAGGGGTCTTGCTTTTGACGTGGCTAAGTTTGAGAGGTCTATCGAGTACCTTTTCATAGGATTCATAGGACTCAAGAATTTATAAAGGTATATAGCATAAGACATTATTAACCTGGTCCTTGATTTAACAATTGATGGAGCAGGCATGATCTCCCATGTATTCACCCATTGTCCTCTTAAAATGTCCATGTTATTACTTGCTACCACTGTTGCTGGAAGAATGTTCCATGTTCCCACTACTCCTTGTGTGAACCATATTCCTCTGAGATTTTTTTGTGTCGTTCTCCCTTTATCAGTTTATCATGGCCTCATATAGCTATTGATTCTGGTCTTATTTGTAGGTCTGTACATTCCCACAGGTTGCGAATTGCAAAGGCACCATAAACACAGCACATTTTCCCCTAATATGCCTATACTGCAGTGAGTACAGACCCAGGGCCCTCAGTCTCTCCTCGTAAGTTCTGTCCCTTAAATCAGTAAACATTCTGGAGGCCTCCTCTGTACCCCCTTGATCTTCTTGCTGTATGTCTTGTTTGATGAAGCCCACACTTGGCTACAATACTTCAAGTGAGGGCAAACCAAAGATTTATACATAGGCAGTATAACCTCTGCCTCTGCTCCTGATACTAATTTTTATGGATGCAAACATCCCATTTTCTGTCCTAATGATGTTTGAGCAGTGTTTGTTAAAACTTATATTATTTGAAATGTGGACACCCAAATTTCTCTCCTCTCCTCTTCAGTTACCAGGATTTCCTTTTCTTTTATGTAGCCCTTCCCTGGATTGTGCCTGAAAATAGCCAAAATTTGTCTAGTTCACTTATCTGGTCAAAAAATATATATCTCTCAAGGAAATGAGCTGCAAACTCTCAGCTTATTTCTTAAATGTCAAGCTGTCAGAACAGTTACACCTAATTCTGAAAAATTGTCTGAATGAGACAAACTGTATGCTGTGACATGGGTGGGCATTCTGTGCCAGAAGTAGGGTATTCCCATTGTGTGGTTTTCTGTAGGTTTGGGTTGAAATTTCATTTTCTGCTGTGACAGTAAAGTAAAGATTCAGAATATTAATCCTCATTGACTCAATTGTTCCAGTTAAAGTAAGGTTAATGGTATTGCTGTTAAGGTGGTTAACAAACTCTAAAGCTAGTGCAACATTTCCTTCCAAAATCATGATGATGTCATCAATATATCCGCCTCAGAATTTAATATGAAGCAGGTACTGGTTACTGCCATGGTGGAATATTATGGCCACCTCCACAACTCAGTAAAAGGCTGACATAGGAGGGGCCATAGTGGCCTCCATGGCAGTACTTCAGGTTTGTAAGTAAAAAAAAACTATCAAATATGAAGTACTTCAACATTAGGACATGCCCAGTTGCATTCAAAATAAACTGTTTGAGGAAGTTTAATGTCAAAGTATTGTTAACTAGATGGTGTCAGCAGCTGCTATTCCTTGCTGGTGAGTGTTGGAAGTATATAATGATGTGACAACAACAGTCAACCACAGGTATCCACTGGACTAGACAAACCCATGGTTGCAGCAGGATGTCCATGAAGTCTCTAATATGGCATCTGAGGCCAGAAGCCATCTTTTTCACGAAGTGGGCTACAAACATGGACATTTGTTTCCGTAAGTGAGCACTGTTAAATATGATAGGGTGGCCATGGGTTTGTCTGGTCTTTATGGAACTTTGATAAGGTATAATTTATACTCTAACCTCTAGGCTATACTGCCAGCAGACAAGGGCAGGCCAGCCTGGTGGTTGTTATGGATAAGGATAAATATGCACAAGAAATTCTACATCAGCTTTCAGATCAAACTAACTAAAGACATATAACAAATGATCCTACAAGAGTCTTCAAAGGAAAGAGTCATTCTTCTCACATGAATCACACCTCATCTAGGCTGGATTACTGATGCTGAAAGGGACTTTATGTTGACACAGTCCCCAGTCATACCCACTATTTATACCATACTGTTAATTGATGCAGAGATAAGACTATGTAAGCTGTACTGGAGGTGGCCTGCATGTGGTGGCACCAGGGCCTGAGGTTTGGATAACACAGCAGGTGCACCGTGGGCACCTATTCTGTGCTTTATATGGTGTAAATATTAATTTTGTTTGATTCATGGTAGTCAGGTATGGTGTTTCAGTAAAATAGAAATTTAGTATAGATGTAGACAGTTTTGCACCAAGGTTGTGGATAGGTTTGTGCTTTGAGGGTAAAGGACAGATTGTTGCAGTAGTAGGGCTTATCTAGTTTCCTGTTTTCACAGTGTTATGATGTAGAACTTTGTGGAGTTTGAGTTTTGGCCATTTTCTGTCCATAAGGATGTGGTTAACTTTATTGTGGAGTTTTTGCAAGGTGGGTGTTCCGTCAGTGAACACGCCTGGCGGTCCCGCTTGGCAATCGGGACTAGAGAGCATGCATGGAGAGCCTTACAGTTGAAAAAAAAATCAGGAAGTGGGTTAAAGATAAGCGTATATTTATGAGGTAGAATATATATATATAACATGTTCGGATGGTTGCCATAAGACTGCTGGTGTGGGAGGCATGTGGTGGCTGACCTATGTGTGAAGCCTGGCAAGCACAGGCAGCAGGAGAGGAGGCCTGGTTTGTGCAATCCAAGGGGTGGGCCAGAGCCATCCATGTATCAGGTGCATTTAAAAAAACACACATAAGGGAGGCAAAAAGAATGAAATTTGGAGAGGTAAGGAAGACCATGTGAAGAGCAGGTAGTGGTTGGAAGATGGTACATAGGCATGCTTGAGAAAGTGAACAGAGGAGGACCTTGCCTCAGAAAGCACCATGGTGGGGGAACTCCAAGGCCAAGGGACTCGATTGGGCAAATTGGAATCAAGTGGCCCAGAGGCAGCACTGGGGGATAGGAGCTAGAGGTTATACAAAAGAAAAAAAGAAGAGGGTAGTGTGGTGAACATGGTTACAGTGGATGGTTGGTTTGTAATCTGTGTGGGAGTCAGTGCAAAGGTTATATGCATGGATGGGACAAACAGCTGGCCAAAGACCAGTGGCAGAGACAGCATTGGGTTTTGTGGTGTGTGGTGTGTGCAAAACTATGAGGCATGGCTTGAAACAGAGCTGGGAGTGGGTATCGAGCAAGCAGGGTTGGGAACCCAGAGAGGGGCAGTGGCAAAGCCTGTGGTGCTTAATTGACCGAAGCAATCCTGAGAGGGTGGTTAAAAAATCAAATAAATAAACATAAAGAATACACACTTTTTGACTCAGGGCGAATTTGGAGAAGGATGCAAGGAAAATGAAGGGGTTCTTTTGTGTACGAGGGAACTGAGAGGCTAGGCTTGCACAGGGGATACAACTGTTCAGTATGGCAGTATTGCATGAGGAAGCAGATGGGTCAGCAACAGCTGCAATAGGTAGACAGCTTTTGTACTACGGTACAAAAAACAATTATATATACATATACATTCACATTCCAGGAAAGGGGCTCAGAATGAGACATCTGATGACAGGGACTGATTCTGGACAATACAAAAGGGGGCATGCATATTGGTACTCAGTGGGTCTAAGCAAGGGCATACAATGCTGTGGGAAGGAAGATAAGTGTAGGATATGAAGACATGCCTAATTGGGGACAAATGGATAAATGCCAGCGGATCTCAAAAAAATAATAATAACATAAAAAAGTGAAATAACAAGTTTTAAAGGTAGGTTTCAGACCAGAAAAAAAGGTACATATGAAAAAAAAGAGCATGAGGAGGTTGCTTTATGGAGTCAAAAAAAAAAAAGAAGAAAACAAACCTGGTTTTCAAGGTTGATAAGGTCAGATGTGCAGAAGTGTTCTGGCACAATAGCAAAGGGGAAAAGGGGGTCACCAAAGAGGTCTGGCAGGGAGATGCAAGGGTGGGAGATGCTATAAGACAAGGAGGCAGAGATGAAAAGGTGACCCCTGTGCCTCATCGGGGACCTCCACAGGATTTTTTGTGGCTGTACTGTAACTGATAAACATGGTTTAGATTCCTTCCCCACACCCCTCCCTCTTTGTTTGTTTTTCTGCCTGTTTGGGCATCCAGCAACAACAGGATGGCACCGAGAAAAGCACCAGTCCTCCACAAGCACCCAGCTGAGAGAGGAAGCCGTGACATTGATAGGAAAGATGAGCAAGATCATTGAGGCTGCACAGAAGAGAAAGGAGGAGAAAGAGCTGTTCAGGAAGAGAAAGAATCTGCCTAGGCCAAAGGGGAAAAGCAGAGGAAAGTACCAAGCCAGCTCTGAGCCAGAGCCCTGCCTGAGCCAGAGGCATTGGCCGTGGGGAATGGTAAGGGAAAGTGGATTTATCAAAAGATGGGGACCTAAAGGATTATCTGGAGGGAATTATAAATGATACTGGGGAAAAGTCATGGAAAAGATGGAGACGGTATACAAAGAGATTAAGGGTGGAAAAGAAGTTGATAAAGGAGCAGGGCAGGGGGACAGGGGATACAAGGTGGAAAGGGGTACCTTGGGTCACCCTGGGGACCATGTGTCACTATCTATCAAAGAAAAAATTTGGAAGGGAGAAATATGGTTGCCACTAAAAGCAACCTGAATTGTCTGGGGATTCCCTGGAAATTGACAGAGGAGGTGTAGCCTGGCTAGGCCAAGGAGGGTGAGCTAGAATCAGGAAAGGAGGGGAGGGAGAGGAGGAGAAGTAGGGGAAGGTTGGTCATCAGGACAGGTAAAGGGGAGGGACTATGACATCGGGGAGTCAAATGACAAGGTGAGAGTTTTGACTCAGGATTGGACAAGGGAGGGCCAAGGCAAGGGTCCGGGGTTATAACAATGAGAGCAGGATACCGATCCCCATTCTTTTGCTGGGATTCTATAGATTATATAGGTGATCTCAGCACATCGACTGGCAAAACAGGTTTTTCAGGTTGTGAGGACAAAAGAATTGCAGTAAGGTAGAGAGGGTCACTGTTTGCATGGGAGCAAAATAGGCTAACATTTGGAAAGTTGGTGTTTTGTATGAAGGCAGAATAATGCAGCATAATCAAAGTGCCTTATTAATGGGTCAGAGGCCTGGTAGCAGGCAGTGGGCCAGAGGGTAGAGATATAATGTTAAAAGGGATATTAGGGCCTAAAGGTGCAATGGAGCCTTGCTGAAAGGGTTTATAAAAGTGTTTGTTTACTTTTGCTAGGGCCTTCTCACAATTTTAATTAAAGTTTTGTTGTACTGTCAATGGGCCTGGCATGCCACTTGGCCATTGCTGTGATGCCCAGGAGTCGAGATTGGAGTTAGGAAGGGGGCTACAGGGATCATTATTTAATGTTCTTAGTAAGCAAGCAATGTAAAGCGAAGGTAAAAGAAGATGAAACTGGAAGAATTTCCTTGATTTACCTGTGGTTTTCTTGGCCTCTCGCTGAAGTAGGCGAGAACAGTCAGTGCTAGGAATGTGGGCGGTAGCTCCGCTTTTCTAGAAAATCCAACTAGGCAGGTAGGACCATTAAAACATCAGAGCAGGCAGAAAATTGGTATCCTGGTGAGAGAGGCCTAAAAGCTGGTGGAAGGCCAGGAGCACAGAGAAGGAGACGGGCAGGCTGCAAGGCAAGCGATGCCCGATGGGTTTGGTAGTTCGGCTACCTGGAGGGTTTTTTTTATCACGCTGGAAATAGGTGGCAGGCAAAGAGGAGAGAAGGTGAAAAGGACAAAAGCGCAAGTGTCCATTGGGCATACAGGCCCCATATTTAAGGCAAACTGAGTGGCAAGATCATGTTTCTCCACAGAAAGGAGGCTCGGAGAGAAGATCAGGACCACGGCCTTCTGCACTGTGTGTTTCTAATGCACTGGACAATAATACTGTGCATGTGTGGAACACGGGAGGAACACCATATTTGTAGTTTTGGTTAGGGGATGGCAAATTGGGTGAATTTATGTGAAACACTAATTGAGGGGCTATTACGGCATATGGCACATGGAAAGCAGGCCATAGATGACAAAGGAAGGTGGGGCTAGTATGGGCAGGGCAAGCATCAGGGATTGAAGCTTCAGGAGTCTGGTTTTAAAGGGACAATTGGTTAAAAATAAAATGATACATTACAAATTTTTCTGTGGTTATACCGGCATTTTAAGGTTATTCATATATGTAACTATTGTAATATTTATTCATATATATATATATATATATATACAGATATATGTAAAAAATGTTTTAAGGTTATAAGCAGATGAGCTGTAGGAGTGTGGGTTAAGAAATGGGGATGGGGTTCTTGACAGTAGGGTATGGACGTTAATCTGTCTTGTGCTGTATCCCCTAGTGCTCATTAATGTATGTCCAATATTTAGGATGGAAGTAAGAACATTGAGAGATGTAACATATGCACAGGTGATGGAACAGGCAGTAGAGTTGATGGCAACGGTGAATGAAATTCTTGAGATGGCAAAAAGAAGGAGGTGGTGGAGGAGGCAGAGAGAAACATAGCAGGAAAACCACAGAATAAAGGACTGATGGGGAAAGTGAACGAGCTGTGGGAGATGGTGAGATGCAAGGAGGAGGAGGAGGAGGAAGAAGAAGCTGCCAAGAAGAGGAAGACACCTACATGGGGTTCTAGTAAGAGCCCAGCAGGAAAGCAGCTGGTGCAGGAGGTGACATTGAATGAAGTGCAGACCCGTTGCAGATGCAGAAGTGGGAATGGTAAGGATAGGGTTGACTTGGCACAGGATGGGGATTTGATGGAATATCTGGTGGGATTATAGGGATATGGGAGACAGGTTTGGAAAAGATGGAACAGGCATTTAAAGAGATACAAGATGCAGCTAAGGGGAGCGGATCGAGAAACGTGTTAGTACTGGGGTTAAGATAGGAAACGAGGGTATACCAGGTATGACCCTGGGGAACCATGTAAATCAAAACCATTAAAGAGAAAATATGGAAGGGGAATATATTGATGTATTTTCACTAGTTGATAAAGACACAGTGAAAAATATGAACAGAAGAAGATGGTGGAAAACTAAAATGGCGGTGGCACTAGCACTGGTGGGTAAGAGGTAGAGGAACATACAGGGGAAAATATTGATACGTGGCAAGCAGGGATCATGGTATTTAGTGCCATCCTGTTGGAAAAGAAGCCAGAGCTGGCTAATCCGCTTTTGACATATTCCACCATAATAAAGGATGCATACAAGACAGAGCTAGGTTACGGATGGTTGAGGTATGACGAGGCATTTAGGCAAAGGATGGTGGCAGGGGGATCTTAGGTGAGATTCCACACACTCAGAATTGTGGGTAAGGACTTTGCAAGGACAGTTAGAGGGAGAGGAAAAGAGAGCAGGCAAGAGGGTAGTAGCCATCTTGGAAGACTTGCTGGGAATATAACAAAGCATCATGCAGGTGGGCAAACTGTAAATTTAAACATGTGTGTTCCAAATGTCTGAGACAGCATCCAGTGTCCCACTGCAGGTCAATGGATGATAAGCCGGGAAGCATGGTTTCAATGAGCAGCCTTTCGGGTTAATGGGGGACCATACCAAAACTATAGAGGAAGGGGATTCCACAGGTGAGAAGGTTTTGGGACAAGTTTTAACAGTAACTAAAATGGTGGGAAGGGAAAGCGAGTGCAAATTTTTGAGTTGGCAAAGATGCCAGTCAAATTAGAGCTAGTGAGGAATGGACCAAGGGATACCCAGACAAGGCCATGGAGGGGATGCTTAGGAAGGGGTTTGAGAAGGGCTTTGATTTAGGCTACTGGGGACTTCATAGACATACGAGAGTGAAGAATCTAAGCTCTATAAAAGGAAAAGAGGACATAGTGACCAGAAAAATCGGGAAGGAGTTGAAGGATGGCAGGGTGGAGGGTCCATTTTAAGAGCCACCAATGAGACACTTTAGGGTGTTGCCATTAGGGACAGTGCCCAAGAAGCAAATGGGGGAATACAGGATAATTCATCATTTGTCATACCTGGAGGGGACATCTTTGAATGATCACATTCCCGATGAATTCTGTACAGTGTTCTAAGCTACGCTGGATCACGCAGTAGAACTTGTTAAGGCAGTAGAGGGACTGGCTAAACGGGCATCAAGGCAGCATTTAGGCTGGTGCCGGTCAGGCCAGAGGATTGGGATTTACTAGGTTTTCGATTTCAGGAGAGCTATTACTCAACAAGGCAATGCCTATGGAATGTTCAACGACTTGTGCAAAATTTGAGGCCTTTAGTGCATGGATGCAATGAGTATATGAGAAAAGTACGGCTATAAAGCAGTGGCTCACTATCTGGATGATTTTTGTTGATAGGTCAGGGTAAGGAGGGACAGCGTTGATGTCAGGAAAGTTTGAAGAGATGTCTATTATCATGGTGGTGACATTAGTGGAGGGGAAGATTGAAGGCCCTCACAAAGAAATTGGAATTTTAGGTATAGAGATGGACACAGAACAACAGGTGTTCAGACTGGCAGGATAAAGTAATGAGGTTAAGGGAACTACTGTTGCAGGTAAGCAGTAAGAGGAGAGCCCCTTTAGGAACAGTACAAAAGCTGTTGGAGCACTTGAATTTTGCATGCAGGGCAGTAGCGCTGGGCAAGGCGTTTACTAGGAGGTTGTCATGGGTAATGGTAAGGCAAGCCTACCACACCACTGGATGGAGATAACAAAGGGATAAAGCAAGATTTGGAGGTATGGGAACAGTTCCTAGAAGGGTACAATGGTGTCACTTTTGGCAGGATGAATGATTGGGTAATAACGACTTGGAGCTATACACTGATGCATCGGGGGCAATTGGGGTGGGGGCATATTTTAAAGGGACTGATTTCAGAAGCACAGCCGGAGAAATGGAGGGAGAAAGAGCTGTTGAAGGACATTACATTCTTAGAAAAATTACCTATATGGGTGGCCGGTTGGCATCAGGGTCACAACTTAGGAATAGGAAAATCATTTTCTGGTGCGATAATAAAGCAGTGGTGGAGGTGATCAACAGGCAAAGGGGCACACAGAATAGGTGAACAGGATCCTGAGGCAGCTGGTTTAGTGGGATTGAAGATAAATCTATCATTTAAATCGAAGCACATAGGAGGGATTCACAATGAGACAGCTGACAGCCCCTCCCATCTTCAGTTGGACAGGTTCAGGTCCGTGGCACCACAAGCTGCATTGCATAGAACAAGAGTGCATACGCATGAGTGGGAGATTGGCTGGAAGGAGGTCGCTGGCTGTTCAGGAGGTCATGGTCTGCAAGCATGCTAGAGTCTACGAGGGGCATGGAATGCATTCAAGAGTTTAAAACAGTGAGAGGGGTTATGAGGTGTGAGCCAGTGACACAGGATCAGGTGGCGAAGTTTATGGTAAAAAAAATGGGAAGCAGGGATGGCTAGTGCAACCATGGGAGTACAGCTGGCGGGCATTGGGTGGGCATGTAACATCAGGTGTTGGGCAAGAGCCGAACAAGTTTAAGATGGTGTGGCACATGTTAATGGGGTGGCAAAAACTGCAATGTTCGCTGGAAGATAGTAGCAAACCTGTAGTGGGGAGGAGCTCCAAAAGTTACTGTGGGGGGCGAAGGAGGATATGCATTTCAGAATATGAGGCCTGTTTGTTTAGAGTAGTTTTCTTAGTCATGGCAAAAGGGTGTTTAGGGTAGGGGAGGTGGTGGCGAAGAGTAAAAACAACATAAATGGGGGATTGCTGTGGAAGAGATTCAGTGGGCAAAGGAGCAGGTGGTAATTTGGCTGTGACGATCGAAGACATATCAAATGGGGTGGGGACAGAGGTAAACTGGAAAGACAGGTGGGCATAGGGCCTTATGCTGTAAGGGCCCTGGAGGTATACTGGGCCATAAGAATAAGGAGGGCATGGCATTTTTCATATACAAGGATGGGAGACCAGTCACTATCTACCAAGCGACAGGAGTTTCAAAGAAAGGTATGGCAGTGATTGGAGAAAACCCCTAAACTTTTCATCCCACTCATTCAGAATAGGTGCGACTTCAGAAATAGCAGTGTGAGGGGGAACAGAGGAGGAGGTTAAAATAGGTAGATGGAAATCTAACTGTTATAGAAGGTATGTGAGAAAGTTATTGTAACAATTGTTGACATTATTTTCGTAGGAACAAGCAGGACAAGACAAGTCTAGATTATTGGGCATTCCTACATATATTGGGTAGAGTGATGGGCCTCCATACACCCAGGAGGAAAGCAATTTGGTTGGGACCCAGGCATGACCAGAATGCTGGAAAGGGGTCCGGGGCATGAAGTGGCTCAGATCATCCCAATTTTAGAAGAACAAAAATTAAATGGCCAAACTGGACCTGGTAGTTATACACTTGGGAGGGAATGATTTGGTGAAAAGCCATGGGGATTCTTTTAAAGAATATAGACAGGGACATTGGGAAGATACAGCTGTGGTGGCCAGAGGTTGGGATATGCTGGTCAGATATCATATCCAGGATGGTCTGGTGGCATGCTAGGTACATAAAAGGGGTGGAAAGAGCCAGGAAACTGGTGAATAGGAGGGTAGCAGCATTAATGTCGAGTTAAAGGGTGGTGTATTACATGCATGGATATATCATATACTAACCCAGGTTCATACCATCCAGATGGGGTCCACTTATCAACTGTAGGAATGTCTTCATTTGTCTTGCAATTGGGGATTTCACTGAGGAATGGGAGAAGAAGGAAATGCAAAACAGTGGGAGGAAGCCCATCATCCGTCTCTAAAGGCTGGAGATTGGCTAGGGCAAAGTTGAGGGTAAAAGAGGAGTGGGGGGTTAAAGATGGGTGGTAGGGTGGGGAATCAGGCACGGTCTGGGGTCAAGCTCACACAGCCATGACTGCAACATGACAAAGAGTCGAAAGAATGGGGGTTGGTTTTTGTGGCACCTGGACTCAGGTTGGAGGATTTTAATTTGGTTCCCATTAAGCAGAAGGGTGCTGGATTCCATACATCCAGACCCTGAGAAGATTTCATCCAGAGAAGAGCAATATGATACAAGTTGGGACTGATTTTACAGAATAAAATGGACTTGGTAAGAGTATAAGAAAAATGGATTGGAGAATGTATGTATTGTAAACAGAATGATGATTTGTGGTGTTTATGTGGAAGTGCTGATTTTGTAAAAGAAACAAATTAATTACCAGTCACGCATCCATTATATTTGAGTCTGTGCATCATTTCTGAAGGAATCCTCTGATAATTCACTGATATTTTGTGCTGGTGGATAAAGACGGATATATGAACAGAAGGAGATGGTGGGAGATTGGAGATGGCGGTAGCATTGTAGTGGTGGGTAAAACAGCAGAGGAGGAGACCTACAAAGGGAAGAATATTGATACATCATAAGCGGGTTTCACGATATTCAGTGCCATAGTGCTGGAGAAGCAGCCGAGTTGGCTATCCTGCTTCTGGCATACTCGACCATTATCATGGATGCATATAAGATTAAGATGGGTTATGCATGGTTGAAGTATGATGAGGCCTTCAGGAAAAGAATGGCAGCCGGGGTGATCTGAGATGGGAGTACACCCATTCAGAATCTGTCTGGCTAAGTGGGATACAGTGGGGAGGCTGGTAAGAAGGGAATAGCATGCAGTGGCTAAGACATGCTGGGGATATAACAAGGCCTCCTGCACATGAGCTAATTGCAAATTTAGGCACATATGCTTGAAATGTGCAGGACAGCACCCAGTTTCCCTGCAGGGGATGGGTGATAGAGCGAGCTACCAGTATCAGGGCAAGCAGTCCTTTCATAGGGTAACTCAGCATGGGAGGAGCTAATCAAGGGTGTTGAGGAGGGCAACAGGAAGGGGCGTATAGTGGGGTATAACAGGATTAAGTGGGGCGGAATGTGGGAGGATTCCTGATGGCTAGGACTCCCATTAGGCTGGAAATAAATCAGGAGTTGACTAAAGGATACCCAGACATGGGGGCGGAGTTATTGCAGGAGGGTTTGAAAAGGGTTTTGAATTATATTACCAACAGAGAAAAAACAAATGTCAGCAAAAAACTTGGGGTCAGTATGGGATAAGGAAAAAGTGGTACATAGAAAACACACAAAGGAGATGGCAGGCAGGGTGGAGGGACCATTCTATGAGCCCCATTTTGAGAATTTAGTGTGTCACCCTTCAGTGTGGTACCAAAAAGGCAAGCAGGATAGTTCTGCCTGATTTGCTCTCTCTTTATAGAGGGGCATTGGTGAATAATGGCATACCAAGTGAGCAGAGTGTGGTATCAATGTGAGGGTCTAGTATGATCTCTTGACATTGTTCTTCCAGGCTAAAATAGCCCGTATTTTATATCCCATTTCTAATCTTCCCGCTGTTGATTTTTACCTCGCTGATTCTCCCAACAAAGTAGCGAACAGCCGATCGGTTCATATATTCTGTATAGTTTAGTGCACCGACTGGTGGAGAGTACTAAATCAATTAAAATAGCTGACAAGTAAGATAACAGAGCAGCACTCCAAAACTAAGCAAACAATAAAAAGCCTTAAAGCAACAGGAATAAACAGTGCACAGATAGGCAAGCTCATTAGGTGCAGGAACTAACAGTTGCACTCCACCAAGATTAATTAAATTAAGGTGCAGCTGGTAGAGGCTGAAATGGAGGAGTGCAGATTTCTATAAATTATAGACCTTTAGGCTAGCACTCCTCACAACACAGTCCATTCCTTTGGAGTGTTGTCTGTCTTTTCAGCCACCCATACATGTTCAGCAGCTCCTTCAATGGTGTAAGCTCCGTCGGTAAGTGGAGCAGAGTGGGGTGGGTTCCAACTTGAAGCCTGTGCAGTGGCTGCTTCAATGGTGCAATCTCCATTGGTAAGTGGAGCAGAGTGGGGTGGGTTCCAACTTGGAGCCTGTGCAGCGGCTCCTTCGATGGTGTGAGCTCCATTGGTAAGTGGAATAGTTCACCAAGGACATCCATAAAAAACACCAGTAAGAGAATTATTAATGAAGTTAAAGTACAAACAATCAGTAGAGAAAGTCAGAACTGTTCTGTGGGCATATTGGCAACAGTACAGTGTTTAGTTAATGAAAAATTTCCATTTATAATGTTTTAATCATATATACATAGCATGTTGCTATAAATAGATACAACAAGATGGCAACCAGGTATTAAGTATAAGTATAGGGCACTTTAAATAACACATCGGTATTTACAGTCAGAAACACTTATGTACAAGAAGTATAAACAAAGAGCACGCCAACTGGGAGCTAACTAGATTGCCAGTGAGTTTGACAGCAAGAACTTGAATGTTGCGGTCGATCCCCATCCTATTGAACTTTCCTCCACATTTACCGCTATTAACGTATGACAGGATGATTACTGTCAGTTTGCTTTTTGCCGGAATTTAATCATGTCGGCAAGTCGGTGTCAGTGAAATTAATGGAGGGAAGTTTAAACTCAGTCAATGGTGCTGACTTGAAGCCCCCAAAAGGCTGCCACCCGTATTCTGAAAACCTGTTCTGTCCTGCATAGTCCTGCATTGCAAAACCAGGTAGAAACCCCTGCATTATAAGCAGACATATTTAAATTTGCAGTGGGCCCAGTTATAGGTGGCTTTATTATAACTCAGCATGTCTTGACCTGCATGCCTACATACCCCTTGCCCCTTGAACTCCGCCCGCTGTGGCGAACATTGTTCTGAGCCATAGGTCAGCATGTGTGAGTTCCACCACATGTCTGTGCCTAGCCATGCGTTGACAAAATTTCTCACAGTACTATAACCACCCATACCTGCTTTCATTTTGTATGCATCCCATATAATGGCTGAATACGTCAATAGTGGTATAGCTACCTCTGGCTGCTTCTGCAGCACTATGGCACTAAAATGCATAAATCCTACCACCAAAGCATCAAACATTTTCCCCTTAGATGTGGTATCCTTGTTGGTTTTTCCCCTAAGGCTAATGCCACTGCCATTTCCGATTTACCCACCATCTCCCTCTGCTCATGTTTCTTTGCTATATCCTTCTTGGTCAAGCAAACATGTCCACGTACTCCTTGTTCCAGATTTTCTCTTTAGTGGAGTATGGTACATGATCCCCAAGTGTCATACCGGGATGCTCTCATCTCCCCTAGCTCTACATCCCTCTGCCCTCCTTGACCCTTCCCAAGATTTTGTTACCTTTCCATTCTTGTAGTGCCTCCTCCACTTCCTCCCAATCTTCCTCCCTTTTTCACCAGTAACACCCACCAAGTGCTCCTTTAAGCTCTCATTGACCATCTGGTCTACTAATATGTCCTTACCGTAGGGCTGCTGAGTATCATCTCCCTTTGTGGGAGTTGCCTTTTCCCAATTTTCTGGTTGTCCCTCCTTCATCTGCCGGGCTTTCCTCTTCCGTTGCCTCTTCTTGTCTGTCACCTGTCTTGCCTCATCCAGCAGTGCCTGCACCTGCCCCATGAGGTCTTCTGCCTGTTGAGCCAGCTTCTTGCCACTGGCTCCTGTCTTCTTCGGTGCCTGCTTGAGTGCCATTCTGTAACTCAAAATTTAAAAAGTAAACATCTGTCCTTCTACCCTGCTGACTCCCAGTTCTCTGCTGGGTTTTTCCGTCAAATTACCAATTACCCTTCTTTTAACTTTCTTAATTGGAATCCCACTCATCGTATATGATTCTTTGCCTCCTAAGACTTCGGTCATAAACCCAACACTTCCGAGGCCTGTTGAGGTTCTTCTCGCTTTAGGTTAAGCTGCCATTATCCCCAAGCCTGAGGTTCATATTGTGTGTTTTCAAACCCATTCCTATGCTATATCCCCACCATTAGTACCAGCTCCCTCTCATGCCCCTTCAGAGAGTTAATGCTGGCCAGGTCCCTTTAAATCCATGCATTTTTTTCATTATTGCCCCTCTGAGAATGACAAGATTCTCATTTTCTGTTACTACCAAGGGCGCCCTACAATGGGCCAGTCCACCCCACAATCCCACTGGGACCAATGCTGTTCATCAGGAATTTCACAACAAATGTTTATCCGTGCAGTTACTATCCCCCACCCATACCTTGAAAGCAAGCTTGTTCTGGGCTTCTCTAAATCAATGGCCCCATCCAGCACCCCAAGAGTGTCCTTTCCACTCTCTTTGGTGTTATCTAAATTTAATTTTTTGTGTTTTTCTGTGACAAGGGTATCCCTTTCTTAGAAGCAGTGACTCCAGGTGCCTCACCTTATGTCAATGCCCCTCCTGTCCCCAGTGCTCCTGGCCACTACCTTAGCGCCCCTACCTCATGACTTGCCACAAAATGGCCACCCCACATGGCACTCCCACCATTGCTGCTAGCTCCTATGTCCACCCCCACCCCTATGGTTATCTCTTTGCTTGTGCTCCTCTGCTTTCTTTCACCTGGAATTTTTTTTTACCAAGCCTTGCACTTCCTCTGTCCTCCACTGTATCCCTTGTGGTCCCATTAGCCCCATGATCCATCCCCTCCCCCAGCCAGCCACACCAGGCTGACCTAGATCCCTGGTTCCCACAGGATGTGTGATGCCTGACTTACCGAACTGAAAAAACTCAGTCTCCTTCACCTAACCTTGTGTAGAACTCTATCCATAAAAACAGCCATCCCACCAACCACAGCTGCCTTGCTCCTGGGCCTTCATTCCTCCAGTCGACTCCTCATGGCTGTGATGTCAGACACCAGCCCATGCAGTTTGAAAATGGGCTGGTGCCTGTTTCAGTCCTCACTCCCTCTTCACTGTCTGTAATGAAGACCCTCCACTATTGGCCCTACTCCTCCCTTCTACCAGCAAATTTTACAATGTGACAGTGCATACTTTATTCAACCCATGTCCCAGACTACTGAAAAACAGCCACGCTGCCTCTCTTTTCTACTTTATTAACCCCGTGTCCCTGACTGCTGAACACAGCCATGTTGTTCTCTTTTATCCTCCTCTCTGAGTGCACTGGGCTCTCTCTCTCAGCCCTAGTCCATGAAAATCTTCTGTCTCAAACCATTTTACATGGTCTGCACAAACTTTATTCTTCCTACCCCACCTCGACTGCCCATTCCCTTGCACCCCTATGCTTACCTCTCTGTGTCATGGGATCTTCCTGTACCTTACCCACTGGTCACATTACCCTTGCTGACTTTAATTCCGGTCCAACCAATTCCAACTGGCCAATTGATGTGCTAGGTCCATGGATGCGTCGTCCTCACAGATCTGAATCTGATCCAAACTTAGCAGAAAGAAGGGTTCACCCCTCTCCTGCTGCTGCCTAAATACCCTCTGATGCCCCTCCCTCCTGCTGGGGTCCAATCCATGTTTCCTCCCTGTCAATCAGCCTCTTGCCTCCCAAGCCCCCTGTCCCCTACCCTGCTTTCCAGTTTCCTATTCGTGCAAGTCCTTCCCCTCCTTGGCCATCACATTGACAAACCACTGACAATTTGGCTGCCTATGTAATGAGGCAGTCCCTTTTTCTGGAGGTTGATCTCATGATTTTAAATTTGCATTCTCTTTTAATGTTAGAGCTTGGTCTTAACTGTTTCTGTTTCATCTGATACAGTTTTATACAGCTCCTTGTCCTGATCAATCAGGATTTTGACTAAGGTGTTTGAACAGGTAGTCAGGGCTTGGTTTCTCAATCCTTAGCCCTCCTGGGACCCAACCTGTATCATGGTATTCCTTCAAAGACTCTTGTTATAAAAAGCATTGATTTCCTTGGTCTTCAATTTCTCATACTAAGTGAAGAAAACAAAGACGTTGTTGTCAGAGTGTGGCGTGACTCATGTTACTGAAAAAATATCTCCTGCAAGAAAGCAGTATCTCACCAATGCTGCTGCACTTCAAAGCAAGTAAAGCCATTGGTTCCCATGCTTCAGTGTAGGGACTATGGTTTGCAGTACTCAGTTCATCTGATGACATGTTAGTTCAGTGGCTGACTGTAAACTAATGTCTTCTCTGAAAGACTGAAAGAAGCTGGACATAAAAGCAGAAGTAAATATTATGTCAGAACTGAAATAAAAATTGAGAAAATACATGTATATACCTTTGAGCAGATAAGCCAAACACAGAAGCACACACTGGAGACCTGCATACTTACAGACGACACAGTCGGTGTAGTCAAAAAAGAAACACAGGACAACAGCAAAGAAAACACACTCAAAAACCTTGAAAGATGCAAAATACTAGAAAGCTGATGAAAACCCACAGTTTTATTCCTAAAGTGTAGAACCAATAGTCCTGACGCTTCAGGATTAAATGTGTCCCTTCATCGGGGTGTGGCTACAACATGCAGTGTGTTCATTTAAATGCAAGTGTTCATACAAATTCATATGCATATTCATTATCTCATTAGTTGATACAATAGAAAAATAAAATAGCCTCAATAGTCAGATGCTGTTTCATTAAAATATATATATATGTATATATATGCACACATATATACATACATATACACTACCACCTAATAAAAACAAGCATTTGTCAATGCCAAATGTTTGCTTGCTGGTATTAGCATTGAAGTGCAGGAGTTAGACAGATGCAGAATAGGAATGGCAGTGAAGTACTGAACTTCACACCAACCCCACCTCCACTCTGCAGAGATGGACAGGCATTGAGGTATGCCTTTGGGTCATCACCCATAACACTCACACCATTTCACTTCACCCTATCCTGCAGACATCGATAAGTGTTGCGGTGTGCCTTGGGGTGTTCTGCTCTACAGTCACACCATTCCATGAGGACATACGCTGAAATGGGTGCAGTATAGGAGAATGGGGTAAACGCTGGGTCCGAAGTGTCAGGCAGACCTTGATGCCTGTCACTGGCTGCAGGGTGGGGTGTAATGGCATGAGCATTACAGCCGGCAACCCAAAGGCACACTCCTGACACCCTGTCAGTGTGCACGGAGGGACGTTATGGTTAGAAACCCCTAACGCCCCCAGGTGTTTGTTGGTATTTGCACTACAAATTTTCAGCATGGCCTTTTGTGACCCCCACCTGATGAAAGCATTTGGGACCTCTGCTCATGAACAGTGTCACTATGATTTTCTTAATCTGTCTGACGTTGATTTCCCACAGTGACCGAGCCATTTGTCGCCGATGTGCGAAAACACATTTCGGGCAGGATGTGAAAATGACAGCTGTACTATTCATAAGGAGGTGTGCAAAAATTTCAATGTTGAAAATCTGGTGTGAAAATATTAAAATTCTCAAAGTTACGATTGTGCATGGAAGCTGCACAATGCACTCTCATAATATAGTTATTTTGTGGAATTTTTCACCAAATTTTCAACATAGGCATTTTGGTAGATCTGTTCATGAACAGTGTCAGTGTGATTTACTTCATCTGTCTTGAATGTTGATTTCCCACAGCGACCGCACCATTGTGTGCCAGATGTGCGAAACACATTTTGGGCAGGATGTGAACAATGGCAGCTATACTGTTCATAAGGAGGTATGTAAAAATGGCAATGTTGAAAATCTTGAGTGAAAAGATAAAAATTCTCAAAGTTACCAGTGTAATAAAGTCATTTTCTGGAATATTTTCACCAAATTTGCAACATGCTTTTGGGAGCCCACCTCATGAACAGTGACACTGTCATTTTGTTAATCATTCCCAAAAGGTGATTCTGTGCTGTAACAGGGCAAATCATCTTTTGGGACCAAATAATGTCATGGCAGTGACTTGAATTCATAAGGAGGGATCCCAAGAACCCCATGATAAAAATTTGGTGCCAAAAGTCAAAAAATGGCCAAGGTATCACACAAGTTGAAAAAAAACAATTTATGCCATTTACATTTTACCAGCATTTCTTCAGTTTGTGGTCGGCTTTGAAGAGTGCAGACTTATTCCCAGTCCACCGAACATCATTGCACCATGCTCTGGAGGTATGTATGGGGTGAGGTGTGGAGAGGTGGGGTGCAGAGGGTGGCTGCAGGTTGGGGGAGGAGAACTGACTGCGAAGACCATTTCTTTGTTTCAGGGGAAAAAAGACATCACAGGAAGGTTTTTTCTTTTGCAGGTTTGCTGTTTGCACACTGGGGTGGGCTCCCAGTGTGCCTCCTGTGTTTTGGGGAGGGGGACTTATAGATGGGGATTGGGTCCCATTGGCAAGAAAGCCTGTTTGGGGGGGCATGATGTCGAAGAGGGATTGGGCACCCCTCGGCACATAGCAAATGGGGACATTATGCCGACAGGGATTTGGCTCTCCGGTCAGCAAATTAACTGGGGTGTGGGCATGCCAACAGGAGGATTGGGCACCCCAGCTTTTATGGGGACTGTGAGCAGATGGCGACAGCTGCTGTCATGTTCTTTTGAAATGTTACACCAGGCAGGCACCACCTGCAACGACAGGTTGCTCCCTCATTGCAGCAGCTAATTCATTTCAAGTTGGTGGCACACTGGATGAACTAGTGTCAGCAGCAGTGTGTCACTGCATTGGGAAAGGAGAGCTAAGCCTGATAATGCAGTGGTGGCATTAGCCGCCAGTGCCACACCTCCAAAACTCGCCTCTCCTAAGCTGCCAAAATGTTTCTTGCGCATGTGTGCAAGCAAACATTAAAATAGTGAAAAGTCAAAAGCAAGATACCTTCACAGGTCTCAGTTGTTATAACCCAAACAAAGAAAATTAGAGTTATACGGAAGTTACCTTTGTCATAGAGTACAATGAGCTCTTATCAGAGGTGACATCAATTCTGAGAAAATATTGGTGTACCCTCAGTGGTGACATAGCACTGTACCACACCCCTGGGAAGATGCCAAGAATTACTTCATAGAAGAAGTATATATCTGTGTGACCTGCTGACTCATAGTGACTTTCAAAATTAGATATTTAAATGTCTGGTGTCTTGTTTGTGCCTACCAACATATTCAGCTGGCAGTGTTCACTGCAGATAATGCTATGTGTGCAGGTACACCGTGGGTGGCAGCAAATTGTCACATCCTGTCACCAACAAAATAGTAAAAATAAGCAGAAGTGTCTCTTGTGACACCTCTTTTGTCAATTACGCTTTGGTATGTAGCTGTTCAGAGATCTACACTGGCTGAACCACAGACAACCATTATGTAGAAAGCTACAAGAATACATGGAGTCCCTACACACTGCTACACTCAATATTCCACTTGGTGATCATTCTTGCACACATCACAATCAGAATTATCAGCAATTCAACTTCATTGGTCCAGAGTATGTCTGGTAATCCCAAAGGTGATGATATGATGAAGTGCATCTTGCAAAAAGAGGCTCAATGGATATTTGTTGTTCAAGCCATGAAAATAGAGGAACCAAATGACACAATTGATTTAATGCTGTTTCTGCATCAGTTATTATTTTGTCTGCTATGATATTTTCAACCATTACTTGTGCTAACTAATTCTAGTTATTGTTTTCAGATGTGTTGCATGATGCCACCTGCTGACATTTTGTCTCTGGCTTGTTCTCTAGCTCCTATTGGGTTTCATTGCTTATATAACAGTCTGTTTCCATGTTATTAAAATAATCTATAGTCCCATGGTGATCTGAGCCTTCAGTACTATCAATACTGTTTTTTCATTATGTTCTTTCTTTTTACCACCTTAACTCTTCTCCCGCACGCTCCACCCGACTCCCAAGCTTCCTTTGCATGATTCAAATGTATTATCTCTTTCACTTGTTTTACACTTTTCACCACTTTCTTCATCTGTTTTGAGGTTTTTATGGGCTGTAGTATGCCTTTATTGCTCAATGGACTCAGAGACTTGTGTGCTAGCAGTTGATTAATATCCAGCTATTAGTAGCTTTATTGTAAGGTTATTTCCTTTGTTTAGTTGAAC
Source organism: Neoceratodus forsteri (assembly GCA_016271365.2). NCBI lineage: Eukaryota > Metazoa > Chordata > Ceratodontiformes > Ceratodontidae > Neoceratodus > Neoceratodus forsteri. Next base: position 398,962,520 of record CM057456.1, read on the forward strand.
GCCATTTCTGGCAGCACTTGTTTTTCAGAGCTATACACTGGTGTGTTCTTAAGTCCCTAGTACCTGCATTTTCTTATCCACTTTTTGCCTTTCTCATGTTTTTCTTCACTAGGTTGTTGCATGCATTTTAAAGAAACAGTGTCTGAGTATTGTGACTATTTTGTTTTGCCATTGTACTAACTAATGAGAAGCCACAAATGCTAGGAAAGGGACATGTTTAGTCATGAAGTGCTGGGGCTACTGATGCTGCTATTTTGAAATAAAACTGAGTTTAGTTTTTCCATCAGCTTTCTTGTATTTTGTATCTTTCAAGGCTTTTGAGTGCAGTCTGTTTGCACTGTTCCCTCATTTCCACGGTTTTTGTCGCCACTCATCACCCACTATCACTCACCCACCTGATGAGATAGCTGATTGGGAGATAGAACAGAGAACAGACAAGAGAACACAGACAGAAAGCAAGCAGATATAAGGATGCACTACTGCTGAATATTCATTTGCTGAACGTTCCAGAATATAACATCTTGGTCTGAAAATGTGATTTGCCATTTGCACAACCTATATCAAACAGTGAAGCTAGAGACTGAGAAATCCTCAATCTGCACACATTTTAGGTGCCAGTTCTATCACTAACTCACACAGAAAGGGCCTGGTTAGTAAATAATCTCCTTTTATTTGAAAAAGAGTGACTTTTGATAAGAAAACCCTTTAAAGTCATCAGAGAATCATGGATAATTATTCCAGTCAGCTAATTTCTACTACATGTAACCGTAATGTTAGGCAACCAGGCAAGCTAGTGAAATTAAAGCTGCAGACAAGAGTAGAGAGAACACAGGTGTGAATCTCGCAATGACAGGTGCAAACCCCGCAGCAGGTGTAGTGCAGAGTGAATTTAGTAGACTGGGTAAGGTGCAAGGAATATTTTATTTATTTTTCAGATATTTTTCACTGAATGCTAGTGGTACAGGACACCAAAATTCATAATTTTAAATGCTTGCCTATGCAGTAAGAGCAGGGCAAAGTGAATTTAACAGACTGGAACAGTGCAAGGTGAAATTTGAAAGTTTTATGTAACAGGTATTTTTTTTTTGCTACTGACTGCTAGTGGTGCCAGGCACAGACATTCCTCTTTTCATGTTTTTAAAAGCATCTGCCTGTAAGTGAAAATTAAGTGAGGTAAGCTTCTGCAGTGAGCCAGCAGGTCTCTGAGTGAGGGTGAGGATGAGAGTGTGTCAGAGTGGACAGCGGCCATGTATGCGTATGTGGGCATCAGCCAACAGGTCATGTAGAAACCTTAAGGAAAAGGACTGTATAAGAGGGGTTGCAGGAGGGGAAAAACAGGAAAAGGTTCTACAATGGTAGTTCCACCAAATACCAAATCAGCAAGCAGGAGTTGTTGAAAATTGTCAGAAAGGTACTGACAGTCATAGTGGTTGGATGGGGTCTATACCCAAGAGGAAGGATAGGGATTGTATATGATAATATGGGCAAAACATCATGGTTCATTAGTCCCCAGATGTTCACTGGTTCTACTCCCAATTCAAGTAGCTTTTACCCTAACTGGGAAAAAATAGATCCATTCAGATTTGTAATGACAAGACAAACCACTGGCCATCTTCACAAACAACATGACAACAGCTGCCAACACAGACAGCTATGTGTGTGCATGAGGGTGACAGTTGTCAGTCAGGCTTACATAGAAACATAGAAGCTGACAACAGATAAGGACCACAAGGCCCATCCAGTCTGCCCATTTTTTCTACCTTATGAATGTGCCATAGGTCTGTACTCTGTGAATGGCCTCATCTATTCATACTCACCTTTATTGCTCCCTTATGTCTGCCCTATGCCTGTTTGAAGCCCTACATTGTATTCATATCCACCACTTCCTGAGGTAGGCCATTCCATGCATCCACCACCCTTTCTGTGAAAAAGAACTTCCTCACATTCTCCCTTAATTGTCCTCCTCTAATCTCATGCAGTGTCCTGTTGTCTTGCTATTTTTCTTATACTGAAACATGTTAGACTCTTTCACCTTGTTAATGCCTCTTAAGATGTTTGAATGTTTTGACTATATCTCTTCTCCCTCCTTTGCTTCTAGGGTATACATATTGAGCTCCATTAATCTGTCCTCATATGTTTTCTGTTGCAGTCCCTGAACCATTTTGGTTACCCTTCTCTGACTGCTCCATTTTGTTAATGTCCTTGTGCAGGTACAGCCTCCAGTACTGCTTGCAGTACTCCAGATGGGGCCTAACTAATGTCTTGTAAAGAGGGATTATTACCTCCTCTTACAACTTGTGATACCCCTGCTAATACACTCCAACATCCTCTAGCCTTACCTACTGCTTTAATGGACTGCTTGGATGATTTCAGGTCATCTGTGATGATGATGATGCCAAAGTCTCTTTCTTCCCATGTAATTGCCAGCAACTCCTCCCAACCTATAGGTGGCTTCAGGGTTTCTCTTCCCTATGAGCATGATCTTGCACTTTTGTGTTAAACCCCAGTTGCCACTCTTCCCACCATTTTGCCAGTTTATCCAGATCTCTTCTCATTCTGCCCACTCCATCTGGATCATCTACTCTGTTGCAGACCTTGGTATCATCTGCAAACAGACAAACCTTACCCACCAGTCCATCTGCAATGTCAGTGATGAAGATATTGAAGAGGACAAGCCCCAGGACTGATCTCTGATGTACCCCACTTGTGACTTGCATCTCTTCTGACTGTATACCGCTTACCGCCACTCTCTGTGTTCTGTCTGCCAACCAGTTTGCCACCCTGTTGACCAACTTCTGACCCAGCCTGAGCCTACCCAGCTTATTAATCAATCTTCTATATGGAACAGTATCAAAAGCTTTGCTGAAGTCAAGGTAGGTGACATCAACTGCTCCCAATTGGTCCACCACTCTGGTTACCCAGTCAGAGAAATCTATGAGATTAGTTTGACAGGCCCTTCCTGTTGTAAACCCATGCTGTCTAGGATCCTGTGCTCCTATGGATTCCAGGTGTTGCACTATCCTTTCCTTAAGGAGTGCCTCCATAACTTTGCCCACTACTGAGGTAAGACTGATTGGTCTGTAGTGCCCTGCCTCCTCCCTGCTACCACTCTGTGGAGTGGGATCACATGAGTCCTTCTCCAGTCTTCTGGGACCTCTTCTGTGCTCAGAGACTCACTAAACGGTTCTGATAATGGCTCTGCTAGTTCCACCCTTAGCTCCTTTAGTACCCTGGGATGTATGCCATCAGGTCCCATTGCCTTGCCCACCCTGAGCTTAGCAAGCTCTTGCAGGACCCTTTTCTTTGTAAAGGGACTAGTGCTCACCTCCATCCCCTGTGTCCATGGTGCTGTTGTGGGCCCTGCCCTACCTTTTCTCAGAAAATACTGAGCAGAAGTATCTGTTTAGGATAGATGCTTTTCCTTGGTCCTCCTCCTAACACTCCCCTTATCCCTTTGATATTAGCAATACTTCTTCGGACTTTCTCCTTTCACTAATGTATCTGTAGAAAGTCTTGTCACCTTTTTACAGTTTGTGCTAGTGTTTCCTTGGTTTTGGCATTTGCCTGCCTTACTGTCATTCCTACTTCCCTTAGGGAAGTTTGGTATGCCTCCTTATCTTCGTCCCGCTGTATTTCTTATATTTCCTGAAGGCCAGCCTCTTTGGCTCCTGACCTTTCTGCTACTGCTCTTGAGAACCAAAGTGGGTTCCTTCTTGTTTTTCTCTTGCTTTTCTCTAACATAAAGGGATATTGCTTCAAATGTTGCATCTTTAATGCTTGTCCACTTTGCTTATACGCCTCACCTGTATTTCTTCTTGCTATGGCTAGCTTAACTCTGTTGGTCATCTTATCAAAGTCAGCTCCTCTGAAGTCTCATTTTTTGCCTTGAATGTGATGATTTAGTTCTAGTGGCCAAATTGAACCATACCACGTGATGGTCACTGTCCCCAGGTGATTTTCTACCTGGAGATCTGTGATCCTTTCCCCTTAGTCAGTACTAAATCTAGGATAGTCCTGTCTCTTGTGGGTTGTTCTACCAGTTGTTTGAGGCCCTCCCTGCAGGAATCCACTATGAGTCTAGTTTGGGCAGACTTTCCTGCTGGTATTGACAAGTCTGTATCTTGCATGTTAAGTCTCCCATTATCAGAACCTCCCTTTAGCAGTCATGTCTTGTATATCTTCTAACAGTACTATTTCTTTTCTCCTCCCCTGGTCTGGAGGCCTGTAGATAACCCCAGTTCACATGGCAGTCTCATTTCCTGTTTCCAGGGTGACCCATAGTTCTTTTGGCTCCTTATGTGTATTCTGAATTTCTGTAGCTTTGATAATTTCATTTCCATAAAGGGCCACTACATCCCCTTTTGAACCTCGGTCTCTTCTGATCAGTACTGATGAACCATGTCTCGCTAATGGCTACTATGTCCAGTTTAGCTCTATCATTGTTGCCTGCAGGTCTGGGATCTTGTTTCTCAGACTGCAAGCATTTGTGTACATGATTTTCCATTGGCCAGATTTTGATGTGTTAGTTGTTGGGCAAGGTCTAGCTTTTCCCTGTACATCGTATGGGGAGCCAAACCTTTCCTTACCTGGTGATGCAAATGAACTACAAACATGTTGAACTCCTGTTTGATCACTAGCTGAGGGTGGAGGGTGTTCTTCCCATTCGACATATTGGGTGCTGCACCCTTTCCCCATTTGCTAGTTTAAATATTCTGCAAAGATGTCAAACTTCTGCCCCAATGCACTGACTCTCCTTAGTCAGATGCAGTCCATTGAATTTAAAGAACTTTCGCTCCCAAAACAGTTGCCAGGTACCTCACAAGTTTGTGTCCTTTTCCAGGCACCAGTTCTTAAGCCACATCTTTAGCTCCCTAGCTCTCCTACTCTGACATTCCATCCATCTGCCCCCTACCTCACACTGGCAGGATCTCAGAGAAGGAGATGCCAGATGAAATGGATAATAGTTTGTCACCCAGCCTAGTCAGGTGTTCCTTGGTCTCCACAACTGACTGACTGGCAGATCGGTAGGCCCGACGTGTACCAGGACATCAATGTTTTCTCCTGCTTCCTGCACAGTTTTATAATGTGGTCAGTGTGTCTGTGTGCTGATTTACTTGGGAGACATCTGACCATTACACCTGCTGGAGGTAGGTATCAACTCTCCGAATCATGGAGTCTCCTCTGATCAGAAGTGCTTTGGATTTCCTTTTGCTTTTTTTTGTTTTGGTCCCTGTTTTGGGTGAGTTTTGTTGTGCTAGCACCTGTGCTGCACTGTCCTGATCTGCAGTGTCCTCTGCCCTTTATTTAATTTCAGAGATAGAGGTAGATACCTGTTTGTAGTTTTTATATAGTTTGTGGAGGTGATATGTTGGAGAGCACTGCGTGATGGGGCACCTGATTTGTCCCTCCTAACCACCTGCCAACCTCCCAGACCAACTACCCTTTGCAGTTGAGGTGCTTCTGTTGGATGTTGGGGAAATGGCGGTTGGTTCTTATAATATATTTCCTCCTGAATATGCAATTTGAGGCACACAGTCTCTGCTCATGCTGCCTGGAGCTGAGCCCTTAGATCTTCAATGGTCCAGCATGTGACAGTGTCCTATATCCTGTATAACTGCCCTTTAGAAAAGTGTCCCTCAGTACCTGCAGTTAATAATATCCATTCCAGATGAGTTGCTTAGTTTATAACCTGGTCTGAGTAATTAGAAGGAGGAAAATGAAAGCAACAATTTGATTTTGTGTTTTGTTTGTTTCTGTATAACTTGTTATAACAAGTCAAATTACTTGTGCCCCTGTAAGTGAGGTCACTGTATGGATACTACTCTGATTCTCCCTTCCTGCTTTGCTACAGGAAAGTCACGACTGTGCTACCCTATAAAGGAGTGTAGCATGGGTGGTTGGGATTGGTGGGTGGCTGGGCTTTCTCCTGCCAAAAGAAGAACCACAGATGAAAGAAACATGGAGATAAGAGCCGAAACAATCAACCAACAACAAAAGCAGTAGCACTGAAAGCTTAGCCTAATGATAGATAAAACTGTAAAACCTGTAAAGCACCAACTCTAATAATTTCACAGAAGATCTACCCTGTAAAAACACTTTGCCACAGAAAAAATAAAGCAGTAACAGAAGATATACCTTGCAAAAACAATTTGAATCAGAAGATTACAGGAGTAATCTGTAAGCACAAACCTGTAGTCACATCCAGTAATAATGCAGATGAAAGTATACCCTGCAACAACAATTTGAATCAGAGAAAATAAAGTAGTAAAATGTTAGCAACAAATAGTAACAACCCCTGTGAGTAGAAAGAAAATAACACACAGTAAATCTCCCTAGCCAAAAGAAGCCTTACTTCTTTTCCTTGCTCTGATAAGGTCCCTTGCTCTGTCCTTATAAACAACCTAGAAGGAAAGAGCTCAGGCGAAGCTAGTTGCCTTCAGCAAACCTAGTCTTCCACCTCCAACATATCAACTAATCTGACCGTTTAACCCTTTTTTCTGTTGGATTTTACTAACAGTTTGTCAGCTCCACCCGTCAGTTATACTCCTAATCCCTGAAAGAGCAGTGAGAGAAAAGCAATTAGCTCCTGCAATGTGAGAAGGAGACTGCAACACCTCTGAGACCAAACCAAAAACCTTTCAGCAAAAAAAAAAATTAGTAACAAACAGTAATTTTGCTAGCCTAATGACAGAAAGTCGCAAAATGTAAGCACCACCTGTAATAATTTCACAGAGGATATATCCTGTAGGCACCACCTGTAATAATTTCACAGAAGATATACCCTGTAAAACACTTTGCTACAGAAACAAATAAAGCAGTAACAGAAGATATACCTTGCAAAAAAAATTTGAATCAGAGAAAAATAAAGTAGTAACATGCTAGCAACAAACAGTAACAACCCCTGTGAGTACAAAAGAAAATAACCCACAGTAAATCTGTCTGGCCAAAAGAAGCCTTACTCTTTTACTCTTGCTTTGATAAGGTTCCTTGCTCTGTCCTTATAAGCAACCTAGAAGGAAAGATCTCAGGTGAAGCTAGGTGCCTTTGCCAACAAATCTAGTCTTCCAGGTACTATACGGTATCCCCTTCCCCAAATTACAAATTTGCAGCACTACCACCCAAACTAGTGCTGCTGCTTAGTCATTGCATGAGGAAGGTGACAGTGAGTCTGAGTCTAACACAGACACTATGGTCAAACTGTCACTAGTAAAAAAAATACAGTTGTTCATGGGAGCATGAGGAAGGGTTTTGGCAAGGCAAGGTAGGCCTTCCCTCACTTCTACCAAAGCAAGCTAGTAGCACCACCTCCAAAGCAGCAAATTGAGTGAACCAGTGACAAGGATAAGGAAGTGAAGCTGTCAGAGCAGGGTTGTAAGAGTGAGGAGGTGGTGGAAGCACATAAGGAAGAGAATGGACAAGGAAAGTACACCAATCATACAAGTAGAAGAAAAGGCAAGGAGAAGAAGTATGAGAAGAGGAGGAACAGGGGATAAGTAGGAGGAGAAAGGAATGAGGAAGCAGATGTGGGAGAGGAAGAAAATGAGAAGCTTGAAAGCCTGGTGTTAGTTACATCACCACCTAGTGGTGATGAGTGTGACACTGTGCAGTATAGATCATAACAGGAAGAGATGCCAACATTTATAAAGATAGCAAAAATGAGAAAAAACAGAAAGCAGGTTTTTCAGGAAGGAAAACTGAAGACCACCTCTGCCTCCCTATCTTGATCAGTCCCATAGTACTGTACTACCTACTGCTGCTGATATTGTGCAGCTTGGCCAGCCCAGCCACAGCATACCAAAGTAACAAAAAAAGAACTCATCTCATAGTCACTGATCACTTCTTGGTTAATCTCCTCCCAGCAGTCCACTCACCTAGTTCAAAAAACAAATGCGTCTTCTGCGCTGTGGGAGTGTTTTACAGGTGACAACACAAACCACAAGAAAATGTTTGATTGAAACATTGTAATAGAAAGGCCAGCTGGGTTCAGCCTACTGAACTTTGGAACCAGTGTTCTGGCTGATTATTTAAAATTTAAACCTGGCATCTCCTTAATAGCCATATCTTTTCCCAACCCCAGCTCTGGTCAGATGGACTAAAGGCAGCAGCAGGGATAGTAGGATATTGAAAGTATTGGATTAGATGATTTGTTCAAGTAATGCATTCACCATGCAGCAACAGCAGCCAGCTGAAGCATCCCCAAGTACTGATGTTGCTCCAGAAGCACCACTCCAACCACCAGCATCACAATAAACTATGCCACCCACCTAATTACATGCTAATTTAATAAAGCTAGGTGCTTTATAATAAAATCATTATTATTATTAATATAAAATGGACAAGGAAATCCCTGTGTCTTGATTGACTGAGACTTGGTTCTAGCCATTGCCTTACGAAAGCACTACCAATGGCTAAAAACAAGTCCTGCCAACTCGGCAACTCACAAAATTCATAAGCTACTTGCTTCCTAATCTCCATCACAAACATGGCTGCAATCTTTACTCATATAAAGAAACCTTCAGCTAGGCCCTAAAAAGAAAATCCATTAAGCTAACTAAAATAAGTAAATAATTTAATGTTATTGTCACTCAAGAGCCCCTCCTTACAAGCATAAACAAATTTAGAAACGCAAGTACCATTCAGCACTTCCATGGTCAGTGTTTCTTTGATGAACATGAAAATCCTCTCTTATCCCCACAAGTTTGCCAGAGAACTCCTGCTCCTTACCTGGTAACAGATAAAACTGAGGTTTTGGCTCCACTTGAGGCCTGTGTGTCAATGTGTATGCCAGTGGAACTCTGAAGCGAAGAGGGTAGGCTGTTCATCCAAGAAAGGGCTCTGTAGCCGAAGGACCCAGGGAATTGGGAGGTTCGGCAGTTAGGAACTGAGAGGAGTCACTTTCAGAGCTTCAGGTATGCTAGCATCAGAGCTGGTGAACTAAAGGGCAAGCTGGGAGACCAAGGGCAACCTTTGGCCATTAGGCAAGTGTGGAACCTGATTCTATTTTATTGAGATTAAGCCAGTTGGTAGCATTATAAAGTGAACAAGTATGGGTGAGACGGTCACATCAAAGGATAAGGTGGAAAGCTTTATTTAGGAGAGACAGAGTCTATAAAGGGCCAAGGTGTTTGCTCCACTATAGATCAGTAAACCATAATCAAGCAGGAGAGGACCAAGGAGGAGACAGCGAGACTGAGGGCATCAGGTAAGACAGTGTTTGAAACGATACAATAACCCAAGTCTAACATTGAGGGTGGTAGACAGGAGATGGATATGTTGGTAGAAATTAACTGCAGAGTCTAGAGTGATGCCTAGGTGTTTAAAGGAGTCCACTTGCTCCAAAGGGGTCAGATTGGCAGTTAGTATTTGGGAGCAATGCTCTTTCCTGGAGTTCAGAGGGTGAGAGAATAGCATAATTTTGATCTTCTTATAGTTGAGAATAGGACGCTGAGAGGAGAACCAATTTTCAACACAACTAAAGGAGGATTGCGGGAATGGTGCAGTTAAATGGGGTCAGAGTTGGAGGAATAAAAGGCAGCATCATCCGTGTATAGTAGTAGGTTACCCTGGCAGGAAGTTGGGAGGTGTTAAGGAAGAGGTTGAAAAGTATTGGTCCTAGGATGGACTCTGTGGGACACCAGAGAGGATAGGCAGCCTATTGGAAAGGGTGTTACCAAGTTTGACCTGCTGGTAACAGTTCAAGAGGTAATCAGAGAACCAGCCGAGGGCATCTTGAGAGAAACCAGTGTTGGAAAGTGTGGTCAGTAAGAGGGTGGTTGATGGTGTCAAACACCTTAGTGAGATCAAGGAAGACAGCACCAGTGATATGGACTCTGTCCAGTGCTGAGTGAATGTGTGCGTAAACTCCAAAGGGCAGTAGTTGTACTGTGCCCTTCCAAAAGCTGTGCTGCTGTTTACAAAGTAGGTTGTATTTGCTGAGGTGGTCCATCAGCTGATCAGAGACAATCTGCTCTAGGGCCTTGGATAGGGGAGAGAATGGAGATGGGGCGTAGTTATTGATGATGGTGCGTCCCCACTTTTGAATATAGGTGATGGAGGCAGATTTCCACCCAGAGGGAATTTTCCTTGACATAAGGAGTGGCTTAGAATATGGGTGAGGGTTGAGTACCTCAGGGAGGGTGAGCCAGAGGAGTTTCAAGTCTAAGTATCACTACTGTAGCGGGAGTGGCTTAGCAATTTTCTAAGATATGGCTAGTGTACTTGGGTGAAATGCATGTAAGGAAAGGAGGGCTTCAGAGGGAAGAGTCGGAGCTGGCTGGTGGTGGATCAAAGAAATTAGGAGAGAGAACGTGGCTGAGGTTTGTGAAGGTGTCATTGAAGGCTGTGGCTATACTGGGAGGATCGAAGGTCAGGCACCCATCTACCATTATCTGATTCAGGATCGGGTTAGGGTCTTTGCCAAAGATATCCTTAATGTTGTTCCAGATTTTATGCCCTGAGCCCAGGTAGATGTTAAGGAGGATTTTATAGTTTTAAATAGCATGAAAAGGATCAATCACTAGTTGAACCACTGATTGTTGACAACAAAGAAACAAGAGATGAACCAAGTAAAACAACTGTACTTGATAATTACTTGCCAGTATTTATATGCAAAAACAGACTTTACAAGTGACAAATGGTTTAATTATGTTCAGGGCTACCAAGCAGAGTTTCAACTCTTGACAAAAGTGTTGTAGCTAGTAAGGTAAAAAGTTTAAACATACATAAATCTCCAGGACTGGAAAATCTACATCCAATATTATTAAACAGATTAGCAAATGTTATAGGAGGACCCTTGACTGACATTATCAATACATCACTTGAGAAGGTCTGGTAGTGCAGGACTGGAAAAATGCCATCGTAATTCCAATCTATAAACAAGCATTTGTCAATGCCGAATGTTGTTGCGCTGGCATTGGCTTTGGTAGTGCAGTGTGGAAACACATTTTGGCAAGATGTGAAAAATGACAGCTGTACTGTTCATAAGGAGGTGTCAAATATAGCATTGTTGAAAATGTGGCATGTAAATATTGCAAATTTGCAAAGTTACAAAGTGCGTGGGAAATGTGCAATGCACGCTTGTAACACAGTCATTTTATGGACTTTGACGCAAATTTTCAACATAGGCATTTTAGCACCTCTGCTCATGTACAGTGTCACTGTCATTTCCTCAAACTGTCCCAAAAAGTGATTTCACACAGCGACCAGGCTTATTCTAGCGCCGGACTGCAAAAACACATTTCGGGCAAGATATGTAAATGACAGCTATACTGTTCAGCAAGAGGTGTGGAAAATGCCAATGGTGAAAATCCAGAGTGAAAATATTACAAATGCATATTACGAGCATGTGTGCAAACTGTACAACACATGCTCGTAACTCAATCATTATGGAGTATCATCACCAAATTTTCAACGTGGGCATTTTATTACCTCTGCTCATGAACAGTGTCACTGTTATTTTGTAATCTGCCCTGAACACTGATTTCCCACAGAGACTGCGCTATTGTGCACTGGAAGTGCGAAACACATTCCGGCCAGGATGTGAAAATTACAGCTGTACTGTTCACAAGGAGGAGTAAAAATGACAATGTTGAAAATCTGGCATCAAAATATTGTGAATTCAGAAGTTACGTGTGCGTAGTAACTGTGCAATGCACGCTTGTAAACAGCTATTTTTATGTTGCTTGCACGCATGTGCAAGAAACATAGTGCCATCATTGGAGATTTCGAGTGTGTCACCTCCTCCTCCAATTCAGTCAGTGAGCTGGCAGGTGCGGCCCCTGGCCAATGCATTTTGGAGCTGTCTATGACACGCTCCAAAATGCAGTAACATCTGATTGAAAGGTGAAACTACGCTTCAGTGAGCAGCGATAAGAAGTGTAGCTCCCCCCACCGCAGGTGCAGGCTCGCATGCACTGTATAGCCGACGGGTGCCCAATCCCCGTCGGGCTGAGCTGCGTCCCCGCCCCCAGTAGTTGGTGCCATGCTGGGAGCCCACCCCAGCGTGGCAAGCAGTCCTTGGCCGATGGGGTGCTCAATCCCTGTCGGCTGAATGGCCCCCATCCTTGTGCCACGCTGAAGCCCACCCAGCGTGGCAAATGTCCTACAACGCTTTTTTTAAACCTGAAAACGAAAATGGTCCCGCAGCGGCCTCCGACCCTCCCACAACCCGCATCACCCACTGCGCATCCAGCTCTCCCCACACCCCCTCACCCCATACTTACCTCCGGACTCCAGCGCGACGATCTTCGGTGGACCGGGAACATGTCTCACTCTTCAAAGCTGACCGCGAACTGAGAAATGCCGTAAGCTGTATAATGGGCTAGATGGGGTTCAACTTTCGCATATCTCAGGCATTTTTTGGAATTTTGCACTGAATTTCAACATGTTGCCTTTCCATGAATGATGTCCGACATGGTAAATACGGCCCGGCGGTGATTTCGCAGTGACTGCAAAATCACTCTTCGGGCCCGGAATACTGCCATGACAGTGACATCATTCATGAGAAGGTCCCAAAACCCCATGTTCAAAATTTGGTCCAAAAATTCCCAAAATGATTGTTTTGTATTTAGCCGCAGCATTGCGCAGTTCTTTACGAGGCACGTAAGTTCGTGAAATTTCAATATTTCATTTCCAGATTTTCAACATTGCCATTTTACCACACCTCCACATGAGCAGTACAGCTGTCATTTTTCACATCCTGCCCAAAACATGTTTCGCCCATGTAGCGCACAATGGCGCAGTCGGTGTGCGAACTCAGTGTATGGGACACATTAAGAAAATCACAGTGTCACTGTTCATGAGCAGAGATCTTAAAATGGCAATGTTGAAAATTTGGTGAAAGAATTCCTAAAATGACTGTTTTACGAGTGTGCGTTGACAGTTCCCATGCACGCCGTAGGGTTTGCGAATTTCAATATTTCCACTCCAGATTTTCAACATTGCTATTTTACCACACCTCCTTATGAGCAGTACAGCTGTAATTTTTCACATCCTGCTTCCAAAACGTGTTTCCACTCCATGTACATAATGGCGCAGTCGGGTGTGCAAACTCAATGTATGGGACACATTAACAAAATCACAGTGACACTGTTCATGAGCAGAGGTCTTAAAATGGCTATGTTGAAAATTTGGTGAAAGAATTCTCAAAATGACTGTTTTACTAGCGTGTTTGCGCAGTTCCCACGCACGCCGTAAGTTCTAAATTTTCAATATTTGCACTCCAATGACTTCCAAATACCTAAACAGCACATAGAAGCAAGCAACATTCAGCACTTACAAATGCTTGTTTGGATTTCTTCCACAGATTTGCAGCATAGGCTTTTTGAGAGCCCACCTCACTGTCCTTGCATTAATTGGTCCTGAAAGGTGATTCCATGCAGTGACTGCAAAATCACCTTTCGGGACCAATTAACATCATAACAGTGACAGAATTCATGAGGAGGGTGCCAAAAACCCATGCTGAAAATTTGGAGCAAAATTCAAAAAATGCCGAGATATGCATCAAAGTTGAAAACCGTATTTATTCCATTATAAAGCTTACCAGTATTTCCTTAGTTAGCGGTTGGCTTTGAAGAGTGCAGGCGTGTTCGGTCCACCGAAGATTGTCGCGCCAGACTCCAGAGGTAAGTATGGGGTGAGGGAGGGATGTGGGAGGTAGGGTGCACAATGGGTGGAAGAGGGTGCTAGGAGACTACGAGGGACCGTTGTCTGTTTACAGGTGTTAAAAACATTGCAGATGTTTTTCTATTTTTCAGGTATTCTTTTGGGGTAAAGAAGCTGACAGGGATTGGGCACCCCATTGGCACATAGGAGTGGGGACAGATGCCGATGGGGATTGGGCACCCCATTGGCAAACAACGAAGTGGGGGTGCATGGGCCAGGGGATTGGGCATCCCCTTGGCAACCAACAAAGGAGAAGGGGAGATGCATTATGCCAATAGGAGTGGGCTTCCCATCTGCACATACAAGAGGGGTAGGGCAAGCCATCCAGGGGATTGGGCACCCTCAAAGTTGGCAGTTTAGTGGCCACTGTGCCGCCATGTTTGATGCTGAGGAAGCATGTAGGAAGGTCCGCTGCATGTGACAAGCTTTGCTCACATTGCAGCAGTCCTTTCCTTAGATGTGCTGCCGGGTGGTGTGGTGCCAGCATGCAGGCTGATTGGGAAATGAGGGACACCTACTGGTGCATGCCCTGCATTCACCCAACAGTGACAGCACCTCCAAATCTACACTACCGAAGATGTTGGTTGCGAAAGCACGCCAACATGAAAAGGGTCTAAACACAACCCTAGTAACTTTCATCCAATCAGCTTGACCTCGATTATTAGTAAATTAATAGAAAGTATTGTTAAAGATGAGATAAGCCAACAAATAATTAGTGCAGGATTAGTGGACATAAGCCAACATGGCTTTCAAGCAGGACGGTCTTGCCAGACAAACTTGTTGGACTGTTTTATTCCTGTAAGTAGTGCTCTAGATGTTGGCCTACCCATTGATGTCCTGTTTTTAGACTTCTCTAAGACATGTGACACCTTAATACATAAATAGCTTATTGTCAGACTCATAGAAATAGGTCTTGACATCAACATAGTGAAATGGGTCAAATTTTTGGTTAGAGGGACGAAAACAGAAAGTACTGTAAGTATTGCTGGTCACTAATCTCCATGGGCTGACATTATTAGTGGTGTTCCACAGGAATCTGTACTGGGACCCATCTTGTTTAGTATATACAGTATGTAGCTCCCCTTCAGATGACATCAGACTGCTGGATTTCAATGTTTACAAAAGACGTTAAAATAGGCTGCATAGTAAATGAAACACAGTCTATTAATCAGTTCCATTCTGAAATAAACCACATAGGTGATTGGGCACTAAAAATCAATTAATATTAAACCTAGAGAATGCAAGGTTATGCACATGGGCCATAATAATTAAAAGGTCAAGTACAATCTTTATGACAACCCCTCACAGAATCCACCATTGGAAGAGATTTAGGAGTGCTGATTACTGATAACTTGTCATCATCACAGCAATGTAAGGCAGTGGTCACTAAAGCAAACAGAACAACAGCACATATTTTCAGGAACTTTAAGAACAGAGACAGCAGGGTTGTGGTCCCCTTGTACAGGTCACTTGTGTGACCGCATGGAGTATTGTGTACAAATGTGGGCTCCATAAAATCTCAGACATTAAAATGATAGAGGGAGTGCAGAGAAAATGACCAGAAAAATAAAAGGTTTTATGTGAAGTGGGCAACTGTGGAAGGGCAACCCACAGAAGAGCGATGTCAGGGTTGCAAAACAATTTTGCCACTCTGACAACCTCGCGCATGGAAAAATGATGCGGGGACTAAATATACTTGCTTTCACCCCTGCACCCCTACTTAAGGATTCTCAACTCCAGTGGGGTGCTTGTCAGGGGAGGTGTGAAAGTAAAAAATAAGATTTTGGCCCAGGCGCAAGAAAAGCACAGTAGCGCCTGACCCAGACCCACCCCTATATCCCCACTGCCCCCTCCTGCAGTAGTCCATCCTGGATGAGACCAATGCATGCACTAGTGTTATGAGGTTAGCAGGCTCAAGATAGGGCATAATCTGAGCAACATTATGGAGATGATAATAACCACTGCAGACAACAGTTGACACCTGGAATTCCAAAGTTAGTTTGGATTCCACAATGACCCACAGATTTTAGCTCTGTCTGCAGCACAGAGAGTCACACCCCAAAGAAGGAAGAAGAGTGCCACCAGTTGTCACAGTAGAGTCCAGCTGACCTGGCTCCACTAATAGCACCTCCATCTTAGAAGGATTGATCCTAGGCCAGCTTGCCACCATCCAGTGCTGAATATCTTTAAGACACAAACAGTTTCAAGATAGCTGCCCCATCATTAGGAGCACAAAATACATACCACTGGGTGTCACCACATGGCTATGAAAGGCCAAGTCATAGCGTATGATGATCTTCCTCACTGGCAATATGTACACTGTGAATAATAATATGGGGGGCCAGGAGGATTGCCCCTTGAGGCATCCCACAGCAGAGCACAGCACTGCTCAATGTATAGGAGCCAAGTATCAGCTGCTGCATCCTGCCAGTTGTGTAGTACTCAAACCACCACAGGATGGTGCCAGAGATATTCACATGGTGCCTAAGGTGAGCCAAAAGCATCATGGTTGACTGTGTCAAAAGCTGATGAAAGATCTAGAAGGATGAGAATAGAACATCATCCACTATCCCTTGCTGTGAGGAAATGGTATGCACCCCCTACGGTGACACCAACACAACGAAATACACACCTGTCGGCAAAATCAGCACTTTTTTTTTAATTTGAACTTTTATTATGAAATGCCAAACATCCAAAGTCAAGCACATGACAAGAAACATTTTACACCTTCATAACAATTGAATTAATGACTGAAACAGGTATACTATATCTACTGTCTCCTATTCCCCACCCTCCACCCTTCCCTCCTATCGACCTAACCCCACCCCAAAAAAAAAAAACCTCAAGACCCTCCTCCCACTCCCTCCAAATCCCTGAAGGAAGATCTGCTCACCCACGGTCCATACCTAAACTACCTTACCGATTACCAGCTTATCTGGGGAAGGTATAACGTAAAAACGGCTCCATATCTTCGCGTAGATGAAGCCGGTTTGCTCTTCCCGCCTCAAGTTTCCCATATTCAAATTAAACAACATTTTGTAACCATTCCAGATAAGTGATCGAGGTGTCTGTCATCCAATGTCTCAAAACTACCTTTTAAGCGTAGCATGAAATTAGGGCCATATAATATCTACGGTCCTTAAATTTAATTTCAGAATAATCCCTATCAAGCAGATCTCCGCGTAAAAACTGGTCAATACCCAATAATGGATCCACTCTCTGCTTGATTTGCAACCACAACTGCTTTATCAATGGGCAGTCCCAAAAATATGATATAAATCTCCAACCGCCTTATGGCACGGAAACAGCTTTGGTCAGGCCTACGACCTACTTATATAACTTGAGGGGGTCACAAACATGTTATTCAGGAAGTGAAATTGCATCACTCTCAACCTATCTTGTTTGACATATCTGTACGTATGACTCAGATACGAACCCACTCTCTCTCTGATCCCCATACAACCAGTCCAATATCTAGGTATATGCTCAATACCAACAAGAGTTTGATCAAGTAATAAATTATATATTCTGGAAACCGCATGTGGTTCCCATACCACCTGATCTAACAACTCAACCAGCTGCCATTTATATCCTCAACCCTAAGTTTAGTCCTCACCTAGCCAACAAGTGGGTTATCTGAAATAACTTAAACACTTGCTTACGGTCTATATTATGCCTATCTAAAATCTCTTCTATTGGCAGGACCCGATCCTCCTCGATGAAATCTCTATCTGTAATCCCTTGAGCTGTGGAGCCAATCTACAAGTATGATTTTCCTCCAATCTTCAAGTTAGGGTTATGACAAATCGGTTGACGCTTATCTCTGTCTGGGACAAAACCCAATTTTGCACATAGTTGCCAATGAATACGAGAAATTTTACTATTGGGGTGACAAGCAACTTAGAAGGCACTGTCTTAGGAGTAGAATAAAGCAGTGCTACCGGATCTATTCCACTCTCCCTAATTACCTCTATTTCCATCCTAACCCATGAGGGAACATAGGGCAAGGAATCAAGCTTAGTTATGGGTGTTAACCATCTTAAGTACTTACTTAAATTACTAGCCCAATAATATAAGCCAAAATGTGGAAGTCTCAGCCCTGCTCTCTCCTAGGGGCAGCCAACTTGCAATAAGCCCTACGGGCATTTTCCCATTCAAATAAAGTCTGAGATAGACAAATGCAAGTCTTTAAACCATTTTAAAGGCAACATTACATTGAGCATGTTAAGTGGATAAAAATCCTGGGAGGATGTTCATTTTAACTATGCTAATCCTACCCCAGAGAGAGCGGCAGCCCTAGCCCACCTATTTAAATCCTGCTTAATGGTATTCTAGTGGCATCCAAATTGAGCTTCACTAATTTTGAGTCGGATCTAGCCAAGTAAATACCAAATATTTCAAAGTACAGGGTCCATTGCATACCCATTTCCGACACGTCTGACTTGTGCATTTACCGTAGGTGGGAAAATTTGAGTTTTCCCACATTAATTTGTAATTAGATAGTCTGCCATACTCCTCAATGATATCCAGTACGGCCAGAAATGAATAACGAGGTTGGGTCACATGTAGCAAAATATCATCAGCATATGCTGAAAGTTTTAGGTCCTGTGACCCAATTCTGACACCAGAACCCTGGGATCCAATCTAATTTTAGTAAGGAGTGGCTCTAGATACAAATTAAATAAAAGGCGATAGGGGACAACCTTGTCTAGTCCCAGAATAGAGGAAAAACAGGCTGAGAAACCCGTTACAATATATTGTGGCTCTGAGATCCCTATATAAAGCAAACACATATTTAATAAATTGAGACGGAAACCAAATTTCTCCATGGCAATAAACAGGAACCCCCAGTCCACTTGTCAAAAGCCTTCTCTGCATCCACTGACATCAATCCACATGGAATTTTACAGTCTTTGGATACAGAGAAGATATGAGACAACTTACGAGGTGGTCGAGGCCAATCTACCCTTCATAAATCCAACTTGATCGTGATGGATTAAACTGGAGTCCTTGGATAACCGAGTTGCTAAAATCTTCGCCAAGATCTTAATGTCACAATTAATCAGGGAGATGGGCCGGTAACTCAGAATTTATCTAACTCCTTCCCTCTTTGGATAAGTACAATCAGGGCTTTAAATAAGTGACCGTCTACGGTGTCAGAGTAAAAATACTCGAAATAGTCTTTGTAAGCCAGGACATAACAGGTTGGCGAAGCATTTATAAAAATTCGAGGAAAAGCCATCTGGACCGGTGCCTTATCATTTGCCAACGTTTTAATTGCATCCAAAATTTCCACTTCAGAGATGGGAAGCGAGCCCTCTTCTGAACATAGGTTACTTGGGCAAGTTACAGGTGGATAAGTAGTCCTCCACCTCCTTCTTGCTAGGTCTAGGGACCATGGGACTATATAGGGTCTTGTAATAACTCTCAAATTCCCTACAATTTCAGTTGGTGATGTTTTAACAGATCCGGCTACCCGAGACGTAATACTCGAGTATCCTGACGCCCAAAGCCCTCAACCGCATTGCCAATAACCTCCCGACTTCTCACCTTGTCCCAAATACATTTTAGTCTTATTGAGTGCATATTCTGCCTTCTCGCCTATTATGCCTTCATATTCATGACGCGTTTAATCAATGACTCCCTGGTTTCATCAGAGGTGTCCCCTGAGAGAACCTTCTCTATATTTCTAATTTGTACCAACAAATGCATAGCCCTTTCTTCCCTCTTCTTCTTCCTTGCCACCGCCAGTTGTATAAACTCTCCCTTAACACACACTTAAGAGCGGACCACAATATATCTCCCCTGGTGACCGAGCGGAATTTTCCTCCTCATACTGTTTAATTCGACGACCAATATAATCCCTTATATCCGCAGAGTGAAGCAATTGATTGTTTAACTTCCAGATAGCCTGCCTGGGAGTATTAGGGACCAGTGTGAGGGAGCAGCGAACCATGGCATGGTCTGAAAAATCCCGGACAATACTACTATGCTCCAGGCCGGAAAGCAATTCACGGCTCAACCAAAAATAATCGATCCGAGATCTGGACTTATGAACCTCTGACACAAATGTATATTCCTTACATGAGGGTATAAGACCTCCATGGATCACTTAAACCCAAACTATCGGACAGGTCCCTAATAGCTCTCTGTGCAGGAGAGAGACCTGATTTCGTTTACTATCCTTATCTAAGTCCGGAGTGAATGGAAGATTCCAATCACCCCCAACACTATTGGAAGGTGGTGGAACGGATTCAAAACATTTAATAAATCTGTGAAAAACCCAGGAGTATCCGCATTGGGCCCATAAATACTACCAATTACTAATCTTGTTTGATTCAAAAGCCCAACCACAAAATGTACCGCCTTCCGGTCCACTATTTTATTCTCACATATAAAAGCCAGACTCCTGTGAATTAAAAGCGCCACCTCCTTCCAGTGTGCTGCTTCCAGCCCCATATACCTGCCAACAAACAGACACCTAAGCATATTTAATTCCTTCACAAGTAAGTGTGTTTCTTGTAAACATATTATCTGCCCTCTTTGTAATTGTAGATGCTTTAATATTTTATATCTCTTTATTTTTGTCTGACCCCTTAACATTCCACGTAATGAAATCAAAAAGACTCCCCATCCACTAAATAGTCATCATAGAACCATCGAACCACTCTCTCAATCACTCCATATCCAAATCCGTCCAACCCCACTGGTTGAGCAGATCTTCCAAACCCCTCCCCTCAACCCCTAGACACAATCCCCCCTACTAACACCCCCCTCCAAACCTTCCCAATCATAACAGAAACCCCCTTCCACTTCCAACACCAAACATCAATATATAGAAAAAACTCAGGCCACCCACCCCAACCCCTCCTCCCAACCCCTCCCACCCTCCTCCCCCACCCCACTTGGCCCATGACATTCATAGCTCCAAGCTCCGAACCCATCCCTCCAGCCTCCCCACCTATAATACCATCGAAAAACCCAGCCCACTTCAACCAGTTCTCTTAAAAGCCCTTTAAATATCTATATGATCTCCTCCAAGAGAGAAGACAGATAAAATAAACTAACTCATAAGGCACAATCCGGTGCTAGAACCTGTCACTCCCCAAATCAACCAACTACTAGCAGCACCCCAGCGACCTTCTCGGAGCGCAGAAGCTGCCATGTTCTCCCAAGCAATGAATTAAAAAGAATCCATAACAATTGAGCTTCAGTGCATTCAACACCACTGAAATATTAATAATAAAAAGAAAATATGCTAAGTGCATGGGGATTCCCTAAAAGACGTGCAAGCTCAACATAGCACTCTGAGCTCAAGTCATTTAACCAGAAGTTGCAGGAAACGTAAAAATAGCAGCCACGAAAATAAAAGTATAAAAAACAGATAGTCAAATAGTCGAGGATCCTTTGTGCAACCACATTCGGACTGGAGCCCTGAGCTGTGATAAAATGTCCATCCAACTGCGAGATAACACACTGCATAGCAGATATCACTGAGGGGCCTTGAAAAGGCAGAAAACCACAAAATTAAAGAACCATCTGCCATTTAAGAGCTTGGGATCTTGGCGACTAAAAGCACTGTCCATAGTAATAGTCACAATAATGCCAAAAATAAATAGGATTCCTTCAAGAGCCCGCTATCCCTTGAGTGATCGTATCCTCCTCGTAGCATGTATCCAACTAATCTCTCCATCTCAGGGGCTCCATTATTTATCTGCCTTATAAACACCCCCAAAGGCCCAAAATCCATGAGACTCCTCGATAATGCTGCCAACCACTTGAGCTTAAATCTTACTCCTCATGCTTCTATCGGCTGAAAGAGAGCAGGCGAAATCATGACGAACAGAGATAATTAGTTAAAGAACCCAGGCCTCCAATAAAAGATGCCCTCTAATCCAGTGCCTCTTATCGCTTCACGGGCTACTCCATATTCGATTGAAGCCCTGTTATTATCTGAAGAGTTCAGGAGGCTGCAGACAGTCCTTTCGCGCTGCTGCAGCATCTTCAAGGTAGACCATTGCCGGAGAGAATACTTGCAATCGAGCGGGTATAGCATTCTGAATCGAATACCCAGGTATTAGCTTTGAAACCATTGTGTGATACTCCGCCTCTTCTCTGGCGGACTGTCAAGGGCAAGTCTTGTGTAATTCTCACCTGAGCCCCTTCCACTTAACCTCCTTCAGTTCCTTTACTTTGTTTAGAAACGAACTGCAGCTCCTGATAGTTAAGGAGGCACTATCATTGTCTTGTGACGAAACCAGATGGAGAAAGGGACCACCCGTAGTGCCCGATGCGCCCGCCTACTATAAATTTATCACCAAGGGCGGCCTACGATCTCTAAGAAACTGCTGTAAACTGAATTGAATCCATTTCCTCCGCCGTCAGGAAGGCCAATAATGACAATATTATTCCTTCTACTCCGCCCTCTAGGTCTTCAATCTTTCTTTCCATTCTACTTAGCTTCTGTCTCAGACTTACAATTTCTGGCTCTTGTTTATCAAACTTTTTTAGAGATCGACCCTCACCTCCGTATCCCCTGCGGACGTGATAAATCCTCCAGAGCTATAGTCACGCTTTAAGTTCTTCAGCCACAGCACAAAGCTCTGTGCGGAAAGGTTTGAACTCTGCAAGAAATTGTGCCAGTGTCAAAGGTTCATTCTCTTGGCTCGTCACTCGTTGTCAGGGCCTGCAGCCACCATAGACACCCTCGGTTTCTTCGCAAAGTCTTTACTGGAAATACGGGCGGTGTGTTTGGGTGTACTTTTCGCATTTCACCTCCATTAATGCCCAATCTTGTACTGAAAACTTCCAGGAACGTTACAAACACCTGCTGGGATGAACTGAAGTCGCTGGCTTTCCAGAATCTGAATAAAATTAGTTTTTAGAGAGGTAGGAGGCTGGAGCCGGCGGGTCAGGCTGCATTCACAGAGCTAGCATCACGTGACTCATGCAAAATCAGCACTTTGCCGACAGCTCACTGTGTTAGGGTGCCCAAGACAGGGGCTTGCTGACTCCGGTCCTGCACCCCTGCCTGAATCAACTCCAACTGGAGTTGAGAATCTAAAAGACAGGGGCTGGAGGCAGAGCCCCACATGAGGGGTGTGTGGGCAATGACCCCTGATAAAAAATACAGGACAGGGAGAAACACAGGAATTATGTAGACTACAAATTGTAGTGGACAGATTCCTGTCGCCAATCGATCGACATAAAGAATGTCAAACTGGCATGGTAGAGACAGAGAGACCATTGAGTACCTGGAAAAGGGCAGAGACCTGCACGTGGGGGGGTGCAGGGACAGGGCTCCCACAAAAATAATGTTTTACAGTGGTAATGATCATGAAATGCACTTGCAATCGCTACCACTGGCGCTATTCTGTTGGTGGCATTGTTTCTGCTGCTTTTCTCACCCCATTGTATAGACACTGCTGTTTTGACAGCACTGTCCATAGAGGTGCTGTTCTGATCTAATGCCCAATCTGTCAAAGTGTTGAAAAGCTGAACTAGTCAGTTCCTTCTAGCAGCAATCACCTGTGACAGGAATGTTGTCTTTTCAGGGTGATTACCCACTGATACTCATGGTAGTGAGAGCTCAGTGCCAATTTGTCAACCTCAAGAGGGACCTCCACCAGCAACATTCAACCTCTGCCCCATAGTTTTCATTTTCCTCGGTTTGACATCAAACCAGGGTGACCTGAGGCATGAAGTCAAGGGTGTATATAGACAGGTGCTAGACAGTCGAATGCAGAGGAGAGGAGCCATATTATAACCCTTCACAGCTGCCTTAACGCCCATCATGCAATTCATCTGCATGCTTGAGATGTCAAGGACCACCAGGATATTCTGATGCTCCAAATGTTTAAAGAGCAGTATCTGACCACTTCCACAGGAGGAGTTAAATGGTGAGCCCATGAAGGAAACAGAATGGTGTCATGATCCAAACAAAAGACTCGCTCAGCCTTGACATTCTTGATGTCAAGAGTGATTGAGAAGACTAGATCCAAGACATGGCTGCATTGGTGAGTCCCGTGGAAACAGCCTGCACAAGGCCCAGGGATGACATCACCTGGAGGAACTGCATACAAAAAAGAGATGTATCATCATTGACCCAGGCACTGAAGTCACCCAAAACCATCAGTTTTGGTGATTCAAACACCAGATCAGCCATGAGAATCTCCAGTTCATGTAGAAATTCATGCCCACAACCAGGAGAACAGTGAATGAGCATGATCCTGCAGCTTGTGCCGGTCCATCTTTTAGGGTTGTGCATTCAAAGGATTCAGTCAGTCCCAAAGGGTGTGCTCTTAGTTACATGGAGGATCTAAAGCAGAAGGCTACTCCACCCTCCCTCTCTCCCACCTAGGGCAATGCACCATAGAAAACCTTAGGGATTAGATGACTAGAGAACAGGACCCAAATCATCACCCAACCAGGTTCCAATGATACATACCAGGTCTGCAGAGGAATTTTAAATAAAGGCGTCAGTCACAGCTGCTTTATTCTGAGAGACCTGGCACTCTGAAGAACTACCCTAACAGGAGAAGCTGAGTTGGCTGGTCCATTACCCATCTGTTGAGACAAAACCTCAGAATCCCAAAGAATAGGATCGGTCAGGAGGACCCCTTTCAAAATACTGTCTGCTCCCCAGGCACCTCATAGATCCCATACTCCTGATCCTACCCTCAATGTCCACCTGCAGAGCAGGTCTATGTTGTGAGTAGCACCCCTTGAGGACCCCAGCCTCCTGTAGTGGTTAAGCACAATTATAGGCAAAGTGCAAGGAGACCTCCCCAAGGGGTGACCCTCTTGTAGTTGTTCTGCTCAGTAGATAAAAATAGGTTTGGCTAAACACATAGTGAAAAAGAAATAAAATAAGAACAATAAAAGAAAACAGCCCACCCTACTTACCCCACACCCTACCAGCAGCCCTTAAGCCACAGGAGTAATCTAGCAGTTCACAACACATATGAAACTGTAAATCTAAAACATTACACCCTACATACAGTCCAACTAGCTAAAATCAATAAACAAAACATAGATGACATAGATGCTCTATGTTAGTTGTTACCCCAGTAGGTTGGGCTAAATGTCTAAATGCCGTACTTTTCACAAACATTGCTCTGTAACTTATGTGTAAACTGCTATTGTAGCATCATGATAATCATGTCTTTGTACTGTGTGCTATCTGGATGGCCTGTGTAGTACCTGAAAACAGTCCTCTGGATCAGTGTACTTACCCAGTTAACAAACAAACAAACAAACAAATAAATAAATAAATAAATGATGCCTGGTCTGTTCCCAGGACAGAACTGAAACCTGTTCAGAGTGTTTAAGGTGATGTAGAAGGATTTTCTAAATGTTTGTTGTAATGAGGGGCTTTGGTTTCACCAGGAAGGGTTGCTGATCTATTTCTGAGGCACATGTAGTACTTCCAGTCCAGGTCAATGTATGCAGAATTGAAAGAACTGTACTCAAAGTTATGAAACAGAGTAGTGTGTCAATGGTCAGGCTTTGGAGGAAATATTCACTGAAGAACAGAAACTCTCAAGTTCATACAAAAGTTCAATATTTTCTTTCCAAATATTTTGTTTTGAGGCTTTTACAGTTTCCTATTCTCAGAGCTGCCATTACACATTGTTCTAGTTTCAGGGCTTTCATGATAGCTTTATCTATTCTCAAAGCTGCATTTTATTCTCACCTCGAAACTCTGTTCTCTACCACAGCTTTATTAACAGGCTATAGGATCAGGGCCCTTCACTGAATCTCTTATCGCTAACCTCCTTTCTCAGGCATAGCTTTATAGCAGCCTAAATGTTTCAGTCCCTCTGCTTAACCTCTTCTCTCACCTCTAAATTCTGATAAGAGGCCAATGGGATTGTCTACAAGAAAATCAAAGCACAAACACCTCACTGATCTGGGCTGTTACCAAGTCCTCTTATAAGGCTTAAAAGCCTCACTATTTCATTTCTTTTTTACCAAATTCATGGAAAAATGCTATATTTACAAGCCCTTTAAACACAGGGTGACATCAAACAAATGAAATGCCCACAGCCAACTAAACACAGGGCATAAACAGGTCACTAATCACAGTGGGCTACACCTATACCCAGCCATTTCATTTCAGCAGCACTTTCACTTCCAGATTAGGTGTACTAATGGCACCATACTCTTTACCATTAGGCTTTCCAGACAATCCTTTTACTTAAATTTGCTACCTTGTCACAGCCAGAACAAGTAATGATGCTCCAGTTAGTCATCTAATTTACTTTTTACCCATATGTTTACCCATGTAACCCCTTATAAATTCTTACTGGTCATTAACAAAGGAAAAGAAAAAGCCCTTTCAGACATGTTTAATCTTTATTTTGATATGCATACAGTTTCTCTATATTTCTCTGCACATTTTCATGGAGCTTGTGTGGGTTTTTCTCATCATAGGAATCCACCAAGAGTTCAGTGGCTTACAGGGTAGAATGCCAGTTGCCCAAAGGGTTATGGACCTTTAATTGCCACTCCACCCTATCATACTCTATTTATTTATTTATTAGATGATCGGTTTACAGACCTTTGAGTCATAGACTCATTTACAAAGACACCTCATCAAGAGAGCAATACATCACAGCAAACAAAACAGTACAGTACATAATGCTTAGATTAGAAAAGCAACCAGTGTTACAGGCATCACTGGTGGTACACGCTTGGTAATAGGTAGATCACAGTAGTCATAATATAGGTACACAAGTACCACATCAGGTAGCAACCAGTGATATTTTATTACATTAGTCAGCAGATGTTGCATGAGACACCAGGTATATACAGCAAAAGCAGACAGGGCAGACCCAGTCTAGTGGTGAAGGAAAGGGCAGGTGGGGATTATGTACAGCTGCAGCAGTGCTTGCTTGTCAGATGGCTTCTGAGGAGATCTTGAAAGGACCAAGCTTAGTGGAGTCAGCTATATTGGCTGGGAGGGAATTGAACCAGGAGGGAGCCCGATAGCAAAAGGATCTCTGGGCCATAGAGGTCCTTGCCCTAGGGACAATAAGGAGGTTTGACAGTGCTGCGGGGTGGAGCCTGAGGGGAGGCACATTGCAGGGAAGTGGCGCACCGGGGAGAGCCCTAGCAGGGTCTTTTTACAAGAAGGCAGGTTTGAAATGGAGTCTTTCTTCAAGGTTGAGTGTTGATGGTGGAGTATAGCTCTCATTTAAATCTATACAGAATTTGGGGCTTTATCAGTTTATAGTGTACCCACATACACTGAAGATCTTTGATGTTATTTATCAAGAACTACTTTAGCACACTTGCAAAATTTGCTGTTTACAAAAATTGTTATATCTCACCACTAAAATAATGGTTATATCTCACCATTAAAAATAATGACTCAAAATTGCATCAACAATACTCAAACTTAAATCCTAAGGACTTGCTTGAATTATCATATTGTTATGTCTGGTCACACCTTACTTTTGATATGCAGGGTTCTGGTTATGTTCCTTATAGCTCCACCAGTAGCAGTACATGTCAACCTTTTATCAAAACCACTGATTGGAAGGAAGGAAATTACTATTAAATCATTATGTGCAAACCTGTTAAGATTATGGCTTTTACCTTAACCTTTACTTTAATAAAATATGTTTTCAGATTTTATTTGTAGTAAGAATCTTCATATTTATTCTTCTGTCTATTGCAGTTTATTGCTGGCATCTCTGCAAGACAATGTCCAAAGTGGATCAAGTTCTTAACCATCTGTCAGCATGATGCATGGAGATACAGATCTAAAGGGTCTTGCATTATTCACCCTGGCATATGCACATATGCAACTATTTTGCTGCAGTCTGAATGAGTTATTCAAGAAAATACATGTTATGTATTTCCCTATTTTCTCTTCAGATTCCAAAATACACATGGTGTGTCCTTTCCTACCCTTACTGAGAATGACTAATGGGAAACAAGCCATTCCAGTAAGGTTTCCTGGCTGTGTAACAGGAAGTGAGTGGCAGGGATAGAGATGCTCTGTCGTGTACAAAATGATGTTCACATCATTAAGTAAGTTACTCCTTCTAACATTTAAAGACACGTTGACATTCTGTGTTAATCTATACAGCACACTGTACATGGAGCGTCATAGCCGTGTACTATACTCATGACAAGCAGCAGCCAGTTTGACAAGTCAATGCAACATTATTTATAGAGAACATTTCTAAAGGCTAAAGGCTTTGTACAACTTATATACAGTCTATCTCAATGACACTATTACCAGGTACAAATATAAAATAAGCAAAATTGTACAAATACTGGAAACTGTGCAGAAAATAAGAAAATTGCACATGCAAATATACCCATAACATTTATTCAAACCTAGGTACAGAGCAAGTTTAATGTTATTGTTGCTTAAAGCTTAAGGAAGAATTTGTAATAAGATTTCAGTTCATCAGTTGATGGAGTTTAGTGAATATTATTTGAAGAAAATATCTTTGTATCAGATTTATGTTGCAGCATTCATTTTATTCATTTTTAATTTTATAAAGGAAAGCCCATTGAGCCAAAGGCTCATTTACATCAGCATCCTATGTTTAACAAAACAAGTTGCAACCATTTAAAGACATTAAAATAGTACAAATGCAAATACAGTATATTCACCTAACAAAGAAAGTGTTATTTCACTGACAAATGTTCATATATGAACAAAGAGCAATTATGCAAAGACATGGCTCCTGCTGAGTACTGGACTCATGAAGCTGCAAATGCAGCCCTCGGTACCAGCAATGTAGGCAAGAAGTGTCCCAGAGGTAGATCCACCTACTCATTTGGCAGTTTCATTGTTAGCCATGCTGAGGGTCTGATTGAACAAATCTCAGAGTTTAACACTGTAGGATGGTGTTCCTCTGCTTCAGTTCCCTCACAGCCCTCTTAATAGTCTCATTGATGTGGCTTCTACTCTATAATGGAAACCAACAAGTCAGAATGCAGCCCCTTACCTACAAAATAGGATGAAAGAGGGTGGATCTTCCTCTCCTGTGGCAACCTGAATGGCTGAGCACACTGAGCACCCAGCTGGTGGGAATGCTAATGTTCATGGCAAAGCAAGAGAGTACCTATGATTCAGCTTCACAAGCCCCCAATATTTCTACATGCATGACTCCTGCCCGACAATGGTGCCCAACAGGTTAGAATGCATCCTAATACCTGCAATGCAGGTATTAAGTGTCTCGGGCAGAGTCTTCTACTCCTGAGACAATCTAATTGGTTGGGTTTACCAACTGCCTGACTGGCGAAAACTGAAGAGTTCAATGCTAGGGGAGGGAACCCTTTGAATCAGCACTCTTGTGACCCACTGGATAGTCTCTCAGATGCAGCTTATGCTCATTATTGGAGCCAATAAGTCAGAATGCAGCCTCTTACCTGAAATGCAGGTAAAAAATGTCCCAGGGTGAATACTCCTACTCTTGTTTTGGCTTTATCAGGGAGGGAGGAGTCATAGTAACATTTAACCCTGAGGAGCATGGGACTCTGAATCAGGCAGACCTGATAGACCATGAGGCCTTCTGCTAAGCGTATTTCTATGTTTTTAGGTTTTGTGTATCTTCTAAGGACTATGTTTGCATTGTTGTAATACATACAATATTAAAGAACAAGGGCATACTAAGGGTGTATATCTTAATGAATGAAGGTTTAGGGTCTTTAGATGCCTCTAATCATTCTGTTTGCTTTTTGTGTTTCTGTAATTACATTTCATCATTTTATTTGTATTTTGCCAGGTATTATTAATAAAGAATCCAATGGAATTCTTCTATTATGATGTCAGAAAAGTCTTACTGGCAAGGCTGGCAGTGTATTACAACAGGAAACTGAAAACCTGTTTTCAGATTTTAATAGAAAACAACATTTTCTACCTGCAAAATATTATTTATTTAAGTGAAATATGTGATTTTTGATAACCTCTGGTCTTTTGTTGTAATTCAGCCAGTGACATTTTCTTCATACCCAGATCTTACTTGGAAAGAAAAAAACAGAAGCTGATTATTGTTTTAAAAATTATAAAATCATACAGATGGACCACAATAGTACAAACATAGACAAGACAAAGTTTGTTGCTGAAAGAAGTATTTATTTCTTCTGAGAAAGATAGAAAAATATATTTAGTTTCTCATTGAAATACACTGGGCTGCTAAGTAGTTGACAGTTTCTGACATCACAATATCAGAATTATACTGAATTCTTTTTATTAGCATTGTGAAATGCAAAGGTGAAAACCCACTTGTTTCACTGCATTAACAAATATTTTATTATCAAAGTACAAAGTAATTAGTAACACATCAAAATATAATAAATAAAACAGTCAGTTGTCTATTTCTAGACATTAACACCTGCTCTTTAAACAATCATCTGTAGAATGAAAGTAATATATAGCTATGACAGATGAAGCCATGACAAGCAGTAATAACACAACGTTCACAGAATTGAGAATGTTAGCAATGACATGAAATGGTGGCATAAAGAGAGGGAAGCCAGTAATGTACTTACGGGCTCTGAATGACAAGGGTTAAAAAAACTCAGACAAGCAGAACCATAAGCCCAAACCATTCAAAATAAGAAATTTATCCCTCAGATTTCAAAACGTATAAACTGCAAGGAGCAATATAGAATCAATGTGAATGGGCTGTGAGTAAAAAAAAAAACTGGTGAAACATTGAAAACATCAAGTCCCTGCATAATTTATATGTGGCTCAGAGCTCAGAGCTTGTGTTACATACTGCATCTACATAATGTAGGTTTGAGATTGGATACAGAGGCCAGGCCAGTAAGATAAATGATGCTTCCAAGGTATAGTTGTATGAATGAGTAGTACTTAGGTACTTAGGCATGGACATGAGTAAGTCAATGATTATAGTACATGATGAGCTGAAGTAAGATAGTGCTAGATACTGGAACAGATGAGATATTCATTGTAAGTTGATGGTTTTGGCTTTGCTCTGTATGCCACCATAGAAAGGATGGTTAGTTGATTAGATGTGACACCCTCACCAAAAGAAATATGATATGCCATGATTATCTCCTCCAGCTCTGGAGAGTATGGCCGACAGCACGCAGGGGAGGAAAACCCTCTTAGGGAAACCTCTGAGGACCCATGGCTACCGACTTGCCCGTCCTTCTGGGCATATTAAAGGAGCATAATCCTAAATTAATTAATTATTAGCTAGTCCAAGTTGCAGATTCATATCCGTGGAACAGTTTGTAACCAGAGGCGAAGGTCAGAAACAGGCTTCCAAGTCTTGCATGGAGTGAAGCAGGTAGCTGTATGAACATGTGAAGCATTCAGGTAGATGTACAGTGAGGTGAGCATGGTTAGAACACGTTCAGATTCAGGATAGGACTGGCAGTGAAGAGCTCCTAAGGCTAGCAAATGACAGATATGTGAATATGGAGTAATGATATATCCAGGCTTGACGCTGGCGAGGAGGATGAAATAGAAGTAGTTCAACCTCCACGCTTCTGGTAATAGAAGGCTTATGAATTTTGTAGAATGGTAGAAGGCTTGAAATGAAGCTGATGACTGATGAACCCGGTTAAGTTAATATCATGAGAGAGTTGAATTTATGCTTAAGTCATGACTTAGAAGGCATATGGTATTAAAGCTGAGCCAAAATCCTGGCAGGATTTGAGGTAGTAAAACTGAAGCAATACAGTATGATGTTAGGAAGCATCAAGGGGCATAGCAGGCGAGCCTTAATAGGTAAGGATGTGTGGCGGGCCTCGTGTTTAGGAGAGATGGGTAGGCAGTTCAGAATGTGGACTTGCTGGTCAGTTGATAAGTTGTAGAATGTGGCAGCTAGTCCCATGGCTGAGATGCACAGCTGGACCTTCGAAGGTTAGCTGGTGAGGTAAGTAGAGTGACAGTTAGCTCCAGATAGCTTGTAGGCACAGCCAGATCTTCGTAGATCTGCTGGTAAGTAAGAGAGTGGCAGCTAGCCCTCGTAAGCTAGTATACAGTCGGGTCCCTATGTAGGTCAGCTGAGGTGTAATAAAGGTAGCTGAGAATGGCGATCAAGCCCATAAGGGCTAGCATGTGCAGTGGAACTCATGCTAGTCAGCTGAAATTAGCATGAATGAATTGTGAGGTTATAGATGTAATTCTAGCAGATGAGGAATTCTTTCCAAGGAGGAGAGGAGCTTGAACAAATGACTGAAACCAGTAGGAGAATATGGTTTTAGAGTCGATGCCAAGTTAAGGTAAGAAAGTCAGGTATGAGGTAGAATTACAGATCTCCAGGCCCAGACTGGGTGTGGCAGGCTGAGAGAAGTATGAACCTCCAGGCCCGATACTGGGCAGGCAGGCATAGTGTACAAATAGTTGAACCTCCAGGCTCTGAAGGCGAAGCAGGTATGAGGTAGAAGTATCTGAATCTCCAGGCCCAGACTGGGCGCGCAGGCTGACAGAGGTTATGAACCTCCAGGCCCAATGTTGGGCGAGGCAGGAGTAGTGTATGAATAGTCGAACCTCCAGGCCGCAACACGGCAAGGCAGGTGGAGTGAGAGCAACTTGGAAGCTGCTGAATGAGCACTGAGAGCTGATCTGAAAAGTGTTCAAGTGTGAGGACCTTGCAAGTTCAATGGATATGGTTGACAGATTCCAGGCAGCCAGGGAAAAGCAGGAAGTAGGAATGTGATGAATAGTGCAAGCAATAGGTAATGAGCCGTAAGCCAGACCTGCATGTAGATCTGTGGTAGTAGTAGTAGTAGTGGCCATCGGATTTCATGAAATGCAGATGAAGTAGGAATAGCACGGTATAATACAAAGGTACATGGTGGAAACAGATGAGAATGGAAATAAAAGGCAAATAGTCTGACCCTCCTAAAGTTGTTTTGATAGGTGACCAAGCAGCAAAATATAGAAGGGCTATAATGTGCAGTAACATCCTTATTTATGAAACAATAACAAGTCTACAGTAAGTGGCCCCATATAGTTAGTGATAGGGAATGTTTCTAGCAACTGAGTTCATCGATGTAATTTGAGTATCCAGAATTAGCTGGAACAGTATGAGAAGCATCAGGAAATCTGCAGAGCTAGGGTCAAAATGACTGAAGTCAGAGTGCTAAACACAGTTCATGGCAGTTAAAAGGCATGGGACGGCTTTAAATTAAATGCTGTCTCCGAGCGATACCTGACATATGGTAGGGATGATAGACAGATGTGTAAAATAAGATAGATATCACAGCATTGGTATTCAATTGGAATGGATAACTAGTATACGCTGGCAGGTAACTGAACCAGCTAAATCTTAGAGCAGGTCACGAATGTTAGGCGATGCCATAATTTGTTTGTTAAAGCACCTTGCACCTAGCATAAGCAATAATGTTTATTCGAAGGCTTGTTGTTCTGGTGCTTGCACCTGAGCTGGTAAACGCAGGCGAAGAGGCTCAGTTCATGTATCCTGGCTAAGAGGTAGAAAATCTGCAATGCTACTCTTGTAGGTCCTGTACATGAATGTACAACATGGTTCGCTGCCTGGTGTGCACGGTACAGGCTATGGAGAAATGGGCTGATGGAAGTACTAAGGCGCAGTAGCAAGAGTGCTTGAGCAAGCTTGTATGGTGCTGAGTGGAGGGCTGTATGCAGAGGATGCATTGGCTAGAAGTGAAGGCAGAAGCATGGAGTAGCTGGGCTAATTCTAGTGGGTGTCCAATGGAAATCCTTATGGCAGTGAGGCAGAGCGAACGCCCTCCAAATGGAGCAATCGAAGAGCCAGATGAGGGATGTCGGCAGCAGGTGAGCAGGAGCTGCGGCGGATGAACTAAGGTGCAGCCGTCAGAAAGAGAACCCCAAAAGAGAAAAACAAAACAACCAAAACAAGTGCAGAACAGCACAGGAGGGATGGAGCGGGGGACACAGAAGTAGGTCAGTAAAGCAGACAGAGAACGAGGGAAGCAGAGGGCAAAGAACAAACAGAAGGCAGGGAAGGGAAGGGAAGGGGGCAGCCATGCCACCAGAGGCTTCAATTAAGATAAGAAATTATGAGGCCTTAAAATCAATCTATGAGGCCCTAGAAGTATATAGTGTACTAAATAGATCACATGTGTAGCACAAAATATGCTATTATTGACTTACTGACATGCAATTGGCTACATTCAACTTCATGAAAGCACACAGGGTAGAATAATGGTAGCATGCATACAATTTAAAAGACCAAACTAAATTTTAACCAATCATTACAGGGACTAATGAATGTATGCAGCATGTAATCTGTTAGTCATCTGCCTCTTACTGCATGGCAATTGAGTATTGTTGTGTTTTACAAAATGTGGGGGTGTTGGGGAGTAACCTTGCTTACTACTGATAACTGTCACAAAGGTCCTATTGCCCTGTACCGCATCGTCAGGCTCTTCATGGGGTTGATTATTATTATAAAGGGGTGCAGGGGCACAGCCCCACATCAAAATAATAAAAGGTTGCCCTAATAGCCTATTGCAGCCCATCATCGTTTTGGTTCTCGTGTAGTGCGATCGCCGTTGTTGTAGTTGGGATATGCACTGCTGTTAATATAGCTGCTAAAAATCTTCTTATCACATGAAACCACCTATATATGCCACAAAAGTGGTCTCCACAGCCCACTTGACAGCAATTGACAGTATTTAATCACAGAACTTTCCTCACTGTCTGCTTACAGTACTTAGCGATTCACGCACTAGCAGCTGATTCACAGGTGATCAAAGGGATCATTGGCTACATTACCTGTTCAGTCCTGAGTGTTTAAGCATTGCTCTTCTTGTTTATCAAGTTGTTTTAGTGGATTTGTGTGTTCGTTGGAGATGGTAACACTGCAACCCTCGATATCTGCTGGCTCACACACTACCAAACGGACTGCAGTCATGCTCATAAAAAAGTAGGAATGCTTCAGAAGATATAAAAATGCAAAAGCTCACTCTGAGATTATGCTGCACACTTCAGCATTCCAAATTCACCAAGAACAACTTGTTCCACCAGAAGGATTGTCTGCTTTGGAATTCAATGAACTGTGCCATCTGGGGAATGGAATTAAAAAGAGACAGAGGATGACATAGCCTAGGTGCTGTCAGGTATGAGACTGGAAAAGAAACAGCTGACAAGATGAGGAAGTCAGTGAGGAAAGCAAGGAGCAAATCAGACCAGTGTTAGAAGCTGTTGTAACAAATAACGAAGGCACTGCTAACTCTGAGGCAGGTAATGGAACAGCATCAGGACATTACTCCTGACTGAGCTTTTCTGCTTACAACAGAAAAATGGATTGAAAAGGTATGTAGAAAAGCATAAGACCCAATGAAAGATCACAGAGTTCATCAAGGTTGCAGCAAAGCCTCAGTGAGAAGTGAGAGGTACTGCAATTGAGCAGGGGTGAGCAGATGTTTTACTTAAATCGCATACACAGTAATTGAATTTAGTTTTTGTTCTCTGTAAGAATAAATACAGATCTGATGCAACATTTAAGCGTTTAGTGCCTTTATTTACCACCTACACTGTGACTGCGTACCATGCATCGGCATACATTTACTCTAATGTACTGTAATAGCCTGATGGTCCCACGGCTTTCCGCTGCTTAACTCAGTTGCGACATATAACAGACAAATCAGAATTTGATAGATGTCTCCTATAAGTGGTGCAGAATGTAAGTTATAAAATACAATTAATAACAATTACATATAATACAGTCAGAAAACAATGAGAAATTATGTTAAGGGCAGTTGTCAATGCCAAAAGATTATATAAAAGGTAATATTTCAGCCTCTTTTTGAATGCCTCCACTGAGGGAACTCCTAAGTTGATAAGGTAAAGCATTCTAGATAGAAGGGTTCAGCCACCAGAACACCCTATCTTCTGATAACTTAAAGCATGATCTAAGATGATCAAAAAGAACTCCTCAGTGTAGCAGAGTTAGTGGTTGGGTGTACACTAACCCAAGAGATCTTTAAGATAGCCGGGCTCCAATCTGTGTGTGTGGGGGTGTATGTTAACAATACAATCATAAAGATGGTGTATCACCTAATTGGTAGCCAGCACAGCTGTTCAGTCACTGGCATAATGTGTTCTATATAGGATGATCCGGAAATCAATCTGACTGTAGCATTCTGCACCAACTGCAGGAGGTGAACCAATCTCCTGATAGCTCCAGGTAGAACATTATTGCTGTCAGGCCTTGAGGTAACAAACACTAATATTACGGTCAACAGGTCCTCTTGCATCAGTTGGGGTTTAATCTGGAGATATTCCATAACTGGAAAATCCACTGCAGACAACAACTCACACATGATGTTCCAGTGCCAGCTATGAATTCACAGTGACTCCAATTTTTTTCAACCTACTGTATCCACGGATCTCAAGATAATGTCATTTAAAGATGGCCACATTATTGCATCTCATCTAGCAGCCTACCCATGAGGACCTGATTCCACCAATAGCAACTCCATCTTGAATGGCTTGAGACTCAGCCAGCTGGAGGCCATCCAGTTCATAATTTCCTGCAGGCATTGCTCTAGCACCAAATCTGACTCCTGTCCATCAAGTGTAAAAGACAAGTACAGCTCAGTATCATCTGCATATCAGTGAAAACTTTTGCTGTTTCACCAAATGACTTGCTCCAGTAGTAGCATCTACACTGAAAATAACATGGGGCCAAAACTGACCCCTACTGAACCCTGAAGAACTCCACAGCCAACCACAGATAGCTTCAGTAAGAAAGATGCCCTCCTGACCTGTTGGGATGTACTGGGCAGGAATGACTCAAACCATTGCAGCACTACCTGTGGAACCCTCCATATTCTGCAAGGTATTCCAAGAAACCCCATGATCCATGGTGTCAAATGCTGATGAAAGCTTGAGAAGTACAACAGACTACTCCCCCACCCTCACAAAGAGCAGGTCATTAATTAGCTTGACAAGCATTGTCTCTGTGCTGTGATAAGGCTGTTAACCTGAGTGGAAAGTTCATAGATATCACACTTTGCAAGGTGATCTTCAAGCTGCATCATGACCATCCTCTTAATAACCTTCCCAAAATGGCAAGGTTCGAGACAGGTCTATAGTCACCAGCATATGGGTCCAAAGATATTTTTCTCAGAACTTTCACAGATGCTTTTTAAGA
This sequence comes from Neoceratodus forsteri, assembly GCA_016271365.2. Taxonomy (NCBI): domain Eukaryota; kingdom Metazoa; phylum Chordata; order Ceratodontiformes; family Ceratodontidae; genus Neoceratodus; species Neoceratodus forsteri. The sequence continues at coordinate 398,999,290 of CM057456.1, forward strand.
GCCTTGTGAACAAACCTCTAAAAGGAGCACTCTGTAATCCTCATGAACACCAGACACAGGTATCGTCACAGTCTACCAACAGCTATATAGCCCCAGGGCTTGATCAAGTAGTTGGTTGGATGCAAATTGAGCACCTTCTCCATAGGAACTGATTGAAACTCACTCCATACACACCCAGAGTGCCCCATCACCTTTCCATTTGGCAACTGCTATCCCCTGATAGGCTACAGGTAGAGGTACAAGCCCCAATAGAGGACACTATGACCAGGAAGAACTGACCAAATATGTCTCATCTCTTAGGACAACACTCCTGCAGACTGAAGACAGACTGGATAAATTAGCCTATTCACAGTGTGAAAGAGTTGAGCTGGTCTGTTCCTAAATTCTACCTTTTTGTGGAAATTGCCCTCTGATAGTCATTATGAATCCTCAAAGCCATCCTGTGATCCATAAAGTGAGAACCTTTCTAGCCATGCTGCAACCTCTGCCCTGTTGCCTTTTACCACCTAAACTCATCATTATATTATGGAGCATAGTGGGAGGTCAGCAGTTGCACATATTGGTGTAATGGAGTCCAGCACAGTCAGGATGACTTAATTAATAAATTACAGCCATCAATGGCTGTCACTGCACCTGCCTTGCACACTGCGGCCATACCAAGATGTCCAGTGTACCCAGGTGCTTCCTGCCTTGACTGCGAATGGGCAGTAGAGAATCATCTGTGCATGGGGGCAGGTATAAAATATTTTGTGGGCCCCTCCAAAACAGCTGGGCAGTGTGGTAATCCAGCCAGCATACAGGATCCACCCATATCCAAAATGTGCAATCCCAGATAGAACACAAGATCCAAGGTGTGACTGGGATTGTGGGTAACAATGGAAACTACCTGAGTGAGGCCCATTGATACCTTAAACTGGAGGAATTGTTGAGCAAATTGCAAAGTTTCACAATAATTATAAGGGTATACGATGTTACCTACCCTTGAAAATTGCCATGGGAGTGTTATTCTCCACCTAAGCAATAACCAGAGATGGGCAGCAGTGACCTCTGTATAATGTCTCTTGTGAAGGGTGTTTATGTATTATGATGCATACTGATTCCATCAGCCAAGTAGATAGCACCATTAGCAAATTTGTCTGAAAAGTCATGACACAGCCTTCTGCTGCATTTAGAATTTCAGGATATACCAACTGTAAATGGTAAGTACTCCTTTGTCTTCTTTTTCTTTTTGTGGTTAATTAGTTTTCCTTTGTTATCAGCTTTCCTGATTTGCAGTCATAATAAGCACCATTCTTGATTGGTTCATTAGATAAGACAAGATAAGACAATTATGCAGTTGTTAAGTCTCTTCATCTGTGGCTTGGGCTTCCTGTGTCTTGAGAAGACACCAGTTGGATTATGGTGTAATTACTTAATTATAGTCAGCAGTCTGCTCATTCATTTCAGTTCAGTGCACCGACAGGGTACCCTCACAAACATTCATTTTCAACATTATAATGAGCATCCACTAATGAGAATGTTCTTTACATGCAAAGAGTTGCTAACTGAATAGTAAGTTTGCTGAGTTGTCCAGTAACCCTTTTTAACACATTGCCTTGACGAAGTGAAAATCTCTTTGCTTTATGTACAGATGGAGATCATATTGAGTTAAGTTCAAGAAAGTAAGACAAGACTGGAGATCAACCTTTGTTTAGAACAAATGTTGAATTGCAAATAAGAATCAGGGAATGGTTCTTGGCTCTTGATGAATCAGTTTCCTCTCAGCAATGGGCAGACCTATTCTGAATATATCTGCAAGCATAATGTATGCAGCAGTGGCCTTCTGAAATATACTATGAACAGAGAATTTGAGTCCTGTAGACTTTCAAAACAAGCTATGATGCCCTTTCCACCCAAGCCATGTCTGTAAATGGATCATCCGATCAGGTCAACATTCTGCTTAAATAAAAAAAAAAACAGTGTCACACACACACACACACACACACACACACACACACACACACACACACACACACTCTCTGTCTCTCTCTCTCTCTCTCACTCCTGAATGTTCTCTAAGTTTTAAAACTCTGCTTTGTTCCTTGGTTCCTTATGAAAATGTTTTGAACAAGTTTGCAGTTACTGTAGATGGAAAGCACCAACACAGTGGTCAATGGAAACAAGACAAACCTGCAGCTAAAATTTTGCTTAAACAAACTCATACTGACTCCTGTACACACCTTATGCAATGAAAGTTCCACAGTGGCTCAAGAACCATGACAATAACAAGGACCTCTCTGAAAGTCAATCAATTACTACAATGAGTCTCAGTTATGTTGTTTCTTTTGGGGGTCTCGATAAGGATAAGAATTCTGCAAAATAAGCACCAAGACTGATGTAAACAACAAGCAATGTGCAATGAATTATGTAATGAAATACCGGTAGATGGTAAGTACAGTACTACGGAATTTTTAAATATTTTTAAACCGTGTGTATAATGTGATTGTAGGGAGACATCTCTGAGGCACTCCAAACCTTATTCACTGGGTCTCCAGGCCACCTGATAGGCTTTGATGCACATGTGACTTCTAAAGACCCTACTAGACACCTCCTCTGTCCCTGCTTGGTTAGTTATTCATGTGCATCTGACCAGGCTACATGCACAGGACGCAGCTCCTGAACAATTTGAATAAGTGTTAACACAAGGTAAGTCAGATTTCAATTGATTAACCCTTCACATAGTGCAGGCTTTCACTAACAACTTGGCTACCTTAGATAAATCTGAGCAGGATCTACTCTGTCTCAGACCCGTGTTTGTGCATTGATCAGAGAGCACAGGCTACTATAGCTTCATTACATAGTTTTTGCAAGAAAAATGTTTCAAAACAAGGTTTTGCAAGGTTGTGCAGCAGTTCCATTGGCATCCCTTATACAGCAATCCTCTGGGGATGCTGACGCTAGTCTAGAAGGTGACCAGAGTACCTCCCGCTAGCGAGGTGCTCAAGGTCTACTGGTGTTGTGGGCAGCAATGTGCAGTCCCTCCCAGCGATTGCATAAAAATCTGCCTGCCACTGGAGGGAATAACAGAGAAAAAAGGAAAGTAGCAATTTACCTGGAGAGGTCCCTACCTCAAAATGAGATGTCCCAACAAACAGGACCCCTATTGGGCAGGAAGTGTGGCCATATTACTTGCACCCTGCTTTGTCTTCTCTAGCCAATATCTGGGTTTTGTTCAGATGGCAAGCATACGCATGTCACTGAGCTTCGCACATGTGCAGCCCTGCCATCTTAGGGATGGCAACCTAGCACACCCACACAACATGGCAACTATCACCAAGAGAACAATTGGAAATGGATGGATTTTTCCTTACACGGAAGGAATAAAGGAAGGGAACAGGACAGAGCAGGAAATAAGGAAAGAGGAAATTAAACAGGAATAAAGGCAGGTTGCCATTACAGGGGATGTAGGGTGGTCAGCCATGATTGTAGTTCTATAAAGGACTACACAGGTGGCCATTTTGGTAGTTCTTTGCCACCACATGCCCTTCCACATAAGCACCCATATCAACAAACAGTGAAAGGGCAGCACATAGAGCACAGGCTAGTTAAGGCTTAGGTTATGCAAGGATACCAAAGGACCTCTTTCATTATGTCTCCCAGAACAAACTATGATAAACACGAGGATCTGCAAACCTGCACGATACCTGCTTACGCCAAATCTGAGCAAACTGTTCCCCAACTGCATAGAAGAGGAGTTGTCTGAGCACTCTGACCAGTCCAACAAGGATGAGGGCTCATTGTCTCAGGGGCTGCACCAAACAGCACCCTGTCTTGGGAACACTCACAACCTGATACAGCAGCCCTGCTCATACAGAATCAACAGGCCACGAACACACTCATTCAGCAGCAACAACAGTTCATGTTGGCCATCCTTCAAAAGCTGGAAGAGATCTCCCAACCCAAGCAGTCAGCAGGATCGACATCACCCCTCTGAGGCCACGCTATTTCCCTCTCAACCAGATATCCCAGTTGAGTCGGGGAGGAGTTCGACACCAATCAAATGGTGGGACGGAACTACAGGAGCCAATGAAACAGGACCCACAGACTCTGACAGCAAAATACTTCACTCCCGACCTGGTCCCTAATCTGGTAAAGGCCATAAAGAAACAGTAGGCTTTTATGGACCCACCCCACCCCCCAGAATAGCCTCTGTCAAAACCGATTGCACCTCAAACCCAGCTCTGAAGGCATCAAACACCTTTTCTCTGTGTGTCAGTCCAGGAGGTCATGCAGAAGGAATGGGAAGCATTAGAACCCACTAGAATCACAGAACACAGGTCCTGGGACAAGTTGTACCCTTAAAAGTGGAAGAACTGAAGCCCCATTGAACAACTCTGCAGGTGGACCCACAGGTCACTTCCCTAAGTAAGAAAACAGTCCTGCCAGCTGAAGGCACCTCAGCACTTAAGGAGCTGATAGACAAAAGTTGGAAGAACTGCTCAAAAGCATTTTGAGCTGACTGGGCTGGGACTCAGGCTGCCACCTCGCCAGCATACACTACCAAAGCCCAAGGCCCCTGGCTCCAGGATATACAAAAGACACTAGCACCAACTCACCTGAGAGGGCCTTGATGTAACAGTCCACTCCAGCTGCAAAATACCTGGCAGATATGGTGGTCGATTCGCTGAGAATAAATGCCAGGTCTACAGCTATAACCAATAAGACAAAGGCGGCTCATATCGATGAATATATGGGACATGGACTTAGAATCAAAGACCATGCTCTTGAATATTCCTTTCAAGAGAACATCTCTTTGGTGAAGGGATGAAGAGATTCCCAAAAGGAAAGAAAGAGGGCAAGAAAGTGGTAAAGGGCCAACCACTGGCTGACATGTATTTACCAGACAGGTCCAGGTCCAGAAAGAGCTGCAATTTTCATGACAAAAGAAACAACTATAACACAAATATTTATCAAAGCCAATGCCAGCAAGGCAATAGAAGTCCTCAATACAAACCATGCAACAAATTCCAGCACAACCAGAATCACCCCAACAACTCTTTCAAGCCCAAGCAAAGCAAACCATGATTACAAGCCAGTGACAGCAGAAACGGATATCCACCCATCGGGACATGCTTGCAGCTGTTTGCCCATGAGTGGCAAAACAATGACAGACTGATGGGTAAGGAAGTCATAACAGAGGGCTATGCAATAGGACTGATACAAACCCCACATAGGACATGTTAATCACTTCCCCAATATACAAAAGAGGGCTTCTACAGACCAAGTCAAGGAAGTTCTGGGCAAACTAATCAAAACAGCGGCAATTGCAGAGTACCAGAACAAGAACAGGGCATGGAGATCTATTTCATCTTCTTTATGGTGCCCAAGAAAATGGGAGACCTTCACCCTGTACTGACTTAAAATTCTTAAATCGCTTCATCCAGTACAAGCAGTTCAAGATGGAGACAATCTGATCCACTCTCAGGGCCCTAAGGCTGGGATACTATCTAGCATCCATAGATCTAAAGGACACATACCTACACATCCCAATCAGACCTTCCCACCACATGTTCCTGAGATTTCACATCTGGGAAAACACTTCAAGTACAACACTCCCATTTGGCCTGTCGGTCCCCAGTCTTCACCAAGCGGTGGTGTTGGCAGCCAAGTGAAGAGCAGGTCATCAAGTAATACCCTACCTCAATGACTGGCTAATTCGAGTGATATCCTAATGCAGGCACAAGGGATATGGACATAGTTCTCCACTGCCTACAGAGCCACGGCTGGGTGATCAGCAGGGAGAAAAGAACTCTATCATCCAATCAGTGAATCAAGCACCTGGAATCTCTCATAGACAAAGCAGAAGGCAGGGAGTGCTGATCGAGTGACTGGGTCCAAGCACTGTTTCAACTCACCAGGAAGTTGTTGGCTCACAAAGCACCATCACTGCCTGAGGTTTCCAAACTACTGGGCATGATGGCATTATGCATAGATCTGATACCTTGGGCACGGTAGAACATGAGGCAGCTTCTTCTGGATTACATCAAACAGGGCCATCAGGCGAATCAGGACCTGTCTGTTTGGTTCATCATGAGACCACAGGTAAAAGGTCCCTAACCTGGTGGTTGAAGATGGGCAACCTGACAAGGTGCACCCTGGACCCACAATCAGAAGTGGTGATAGATACAGATGCCAGTCTGCAGTGCTGGGGCATGACATAGGACAACCACTCAGCACAGGGCAGGTGGACACTCACCGAGGCAAAACTTCCCATTAATGCCCTGGAAATGCGCACAGTGTTCAATCGCTGATGGCATTCTGGGACTGAGTACACCAGAAGAATGTGCTCATATGCTCAGACAATACAGCCGCAGTGGCCTAACTAGCAAAACAGGGAGGCACCAGGAGTATGGCCATGCAGAAGGAACCTATGAAAGTACTCAACTGGGCACAATCCAATCTACCCTGACTATTGATAGTACACCTAGCAGGAAACTAAATCAAACAATGGACTGGCTGAGCCATCAGCTCATTCACCCAGGGAGTGACAACAAAATTGACAAGTCTTCCATGAGATCAACTCACGGTGGGGCCGTGAAAAAGATTTAATGCAACCATAGAAAATACACAGGTGCAGAAGGTCTAGTCCAGATACAAGGACTCCTGGTCAACCAGGGTGGATGTACTATCCAGAGAGTGGAACTTATGATAGGATATGCTCCGCCTATCCCACTCCTTCTGGAGGTCCTTCACAAAATGAGACAATCATGATCACAGGTAATTCTATTGATGCCATACTGGTCAAGGAGAGCTTGGTTCACAGTGGCGGTGGCAATGATACTGGAGAAACACTGGATACTGATGACCAGATGGGACATCGTCCACTAGGGCCCAGTCCTACACCCTGACCCTCACAGTCTATATCTCACTGCTTGGCTCCTGAAAGGAGAGACTGTTAAGGCATGCTATGCAGAGAAGGTAGTTGATAACCTGACCATGTCTAGACTGTCATCGACCACAACCATGTACAAAAGGCAGTGGGGCATATTCATTGACTGGTGTACAGGGAGACAAATCATTCAGAGGAAGCCCCTCCCAACTATCACATTGTTCCTCCAGGAAGGGATGGAAAGGGACTATCCCTCATCAATGAGAGTACAAGTTTCAGTGATCAGCACCACCAGGGCCAGATAGGTGACGCAGCACCAGGGACACACCCAGATGCAGTCAGATTCATCAGGGCAGCCAACATTTTGAGGCAGAGGCCTAGGTCAACCGTGGCACCATGGGATCTGGTTCTGGTTCTCCAGGCGCTAACGTCTCACCCATTCAAACCCATAAGGAAATTGACCTGAAATGGTTAATGCTAAAGACAGCATTGTTAGCAGCCATATGCTCAGCTAAAGGACATGTGAGCTACAGGCCCTAGCATGCACCGTGCCATTCATAGTTTTCAACAGGACAGGATCACTATGCAGACAGTTCCTTCATTTATCTGGAAGGTCAACTTAAATGTTCATATGTCCCAAACCATTGACCTTCCAAATGAGCTTCCAGAGGAAGATACTTCATGATAATCGGAACGTCATGCATTGAGCATGAAGAAACTCTTAATGACAAACCTGAACAGAATGAAGGACTTCCAAAAATGGATCAAATGTTTGTATTGTGGAAGGGTAAAAGAAAAGGGCATCCTGCTTCAAAATCCATAATTTCAACATGGTTGAAAAGGCCATTACAAGCACATACAAGATTAAGAACTTTGTGCCCCTAGTGGTATAAGACCTCACTTGACCAGGGCAGTAGCAACATCATAGGCAGAACACAATTTAGGTACGACAGATGAGATCTAGCAGCCGCTACTTGGGCATCAGTCCACACTTTCATATGACATTACAGACTGGATTCACTGTCTGCTGCAAGGGTAAACTTCAGCACAGCTTTATTAAACAGCATTAAGTCACTCTACTATGCATGAACTATCTCCCCACCCTGACTGGGGATATGTACTGCTTTTCAATGACCTTTGAGTAGGGTTGGAGTGCATCAGAGATTTCTCCCACAATGGTAGTTTACTCACCTGGTAAAGGTGATTGTGGATGAACATCTCTGAGGCACTCCACATCCATCCTGACTGGGAAACAGTTCATGACTCTAACACAAAATGATACGGAATATGGATGAAAATGTTCTTTTTATTTTCCTTTACTGGCATGCTGTAATGGCTGGTATGCATTAGAATGCAATTAATAGGAATTAAAAAACAATTGCACAACATGAGAGTATGTCATGATTGACCTTAATAGCCATGTTTGCCTAATATATATTTTTCCCTGAGTACACAGGTACAGCTATGGAAGAAGTCTAACTGACCAAGCAGGGACAGAGAAGGGTCTAGCATGGGCTGGACTTCTTCAGAAGTCACATGTGCATCGAAGCCTATCAAGGGCTTGGAGACCCAGTGAGTAAGGTTTGGAGTGCCTTAGAGATGTTCTCCCAGACTCACCTTTACCAGGTGAGTAAACTATCATTATTTTTGTTATGATTGTAATTTGTAATGGCTATTTAGCTAAATAATAACACTTGATTGACTGATGGTGGTTTCGATAAAAAGCTCTAAATATTTACATAACAACATAATTGTTGTTAACACCCATGTGTTCAGAGCATTCTTTTGATGTGGGCTAGCACAAGGGAGAGTAGAAAGGGACCCATAAGAGTGTCTGCTTGGGAACCTATAGGTGTAAAACCAGCTCGGTGGTAGCCAGCAAAGAGACAGAAAATAAATCAGTTGGGCAACAGTAATACAATGACAATACTAGCAAATGTCAACATAGTTTATATTGCAGTAACATTATTTGTCAGGAACACACATTGTTTCTTTTACAGCTGCTGGACACTGCCAACTCTAAATATATTCCTTCATCATTTTTTGTTATTCCAATATTTATTGAACTAGAAAGGAAAGAAATATATATATTTCTATTTCAAATAAGACAGACTGAACTGAACAACTAGTAATTCAATTAATTAAATACAGGCTTCACTGCAAACAGCATTTAGGCATTAGTTAGTGTCGAACACAAAGCTTGAACAAGCATTTGTCAATGCCAAATGTTTACTTATGATATTTACTGCATAGTTGTTGGGCATAGATAGCACAGAGGCTACAAATAAATTAGTGGCAGGAGTTTCCCAGGTAACCTGGATTTTCTGAGTAAAAGAGCATTGTGCAGAAACAGTGCCTCAGCTCCATGTTAGAGATAATGCAGATAGAATGATTAACTTTAACGTGTGCAGAAGTCATCCAGACACACTTAGAGGGGATTCACAAAGGATGTACTCCAGTGCATCTGAGATGCACTGGCACATCTCAGACTTGCACCAGTCATGATTCTGAAGGGCAGTGGTGCACCTGTGCATCTCAGGTGCACTGAACACCTCATATAATGGTATGCAGCACATCAGAAGGGGCATGCAGGGGTGTGCCCATGCATATGGGCGCATCCCTATTCATTAACCCACCTTTGAGGTGCATCTTAGAGCAAGTCTGAAGATGTGCCTCAAAAGTTGCCTACAAACAGTAGATTTAAGTGGTGTCCCCCACAGGCAGGCTGCAACTCAACACTCCAAGAATCCCTGATAGGCTAGTGGAACCCCCACCCTGCCCTGAACCGAATGCATTGACAAATGAACATCCAAAGTCTCCCTGGTGGTCCAGTGGACATCCCCACCACTCAGGCATCCCTCTCCACCCTGCTCCCCGTCCCAGCATGTGCTGAAAGTTGGCGTACTGTATGCTGTCATTCACTGACAACTCAGTCGGCAGGCAGCCGTGGCACTTTGCAGGTGGGTTGTGCTTCCCATCGACTTTCAGCACATGCTGGAATGGGGGAGCAGGGTAGGGTTGGGGTGCCTGAGTGGGTGGGGGTCCACTGACCACCAGGGAGACTTTGGATGTTCATTTGTCAATGTGATCAGGTCAGGCAGGGTGGGGTCCACTAGCCTACCAAGCATTTGTGGTATGCTGAATTTTCTTTATGGGGATACAGGCAGGGAGAGGGTTCCACTAGACTACCAGGGAATCTTGGGAGAAGTTCTTTGTTTATGGGGATGTGGGTGGGGGTGCTAGACTACCAGGGGTTCATTGATGTGTCTACAGCTCACAGCCTTGCAGGGAGCCTGGTACATTCTGCTGGGCATACCTGCATGCTTCATGCAAATGGTGCCATAATGACATGCAAATGGTTCCATTGCCATGCATGCCTAATGGACCCATTTGCATGTCTGAGGCTGTGAATACCAACCTTGGGCACAGTGCATCTGGAGATGCACTACCCCATCAGTTTCCCAGTCTGACCAGGGAATGTGCGGTGCATCTCGGGTTGGGCGCAACTGTGGTATTCACAGAGGGATGTGAGCATCTTCTGGCATATCTTCTGTGAATACCACAGTTGAGCTTATGCACATCTCATTTGCATTGAGTAACTGAGATGTGCGGAGCACATCTCTTTGTGAATCCCCCAGAGGTACTAATAGGTAATTGAAAGGCTTGCCTGTAATTTGATGGCCAAGCAGCCAGCCACTCCCACTTCCTGAGCTATATAACAGTTCCTCTAAGCCTCACTGTGAGTACTTTTTCTTTGCAGCCAAAGGCTCTGTCAGTTTGTCCTCTGAGCTGGTTGGGCCTCCTGGCTGGCTGGGCCCCCTTGCTGCTCCTGCTTATCTCTGCTGGACTTCTGTGTTTATTTTACTGCTTCTGGTTTGTATTTTGCCTTCGGCTGTGTGTACTTCCTTCCTTTTTGAGGGGAGGGCTTTCTAAGCCCTCACATATGGCTACCAGAGCTCATACTGCTTGCTTTCAGTTGCTCACAGCTCTCAAATTACTTGCACTGCAACTGCAAACTTGATCTGTGTGTTTCAGATCAACTATAGCTGGTCCATGTGCCATATTCTATTACTTTCACCTGACTCAGATTTACTTGAACCTAGCTACACAGCTTACTCATGCTTGTTCTAATTACCTCACTGCTGCAGTCTCATTGCACTGCCTGTTGACAGTGCTTAAGAGCATTATGCCTCCTTTATTTTTGCAGTTACAACTCAGTGCACTCATTTGTTTTACTACTGCTGCACAGGCCTACTTGCTTCCTGCTGGTGCTTTGTTTACTCCCATTGCTATTGTACCGTGTTTTATTCTGAGGTTAGCTGAAGCTCCTGCTGAGGCTATTAAATTAAACACATAGAAACTACTTTTATATCTGCATGTGGTTCTCAGCCTTCCATCGCTTCCTTGTTTGTCCTCACGGTGGGGACTGGAGGTGTTTGGGGTCATGGCCTATGTGGCTAATTAATTCTGTTCTAAATCCTGTCTTTGCTGCTGAAAATCCTTAGAGTTTGTCACCATGATTTGGCTATTCATGTCTGTCTGGCTTGCCCCAATTCAGTGCTGTTTAATTGCTTCACAGTATTTATGCAGGTCCACCAATCACTACTACTGTACTGACCTCTGTGCAGGTCCACACTTGCTTATGCAACCATTGCTTTTTCTTACGCAACACATTGCTTCCTGCCTACTGCCATTCCCTCGGCTTTAGCCTCTGAGATTCTGCTGCACTCAATCTGCATTCGACCTTGCAGGTCTCAGCTCTCAATGCTCATTAAGAATCTCAGCACACCGTGCTCATTCAGCTCACCAGCTTTCAGCTTTCAATCAATTTCTGGGCATGCCAGCCATTCTATTCTGGTGCAGGGTTCCTGCAACTGATGGTCTCACTCTGCATTTAGTTCGCATCTCGAACGTATCCATCTTGGGTGGGATCCTTCTCACCTGGCCATAGCTGGGAAAGTCCTCACCCTGGCTTGGCTTTAGCTGCCTGCTACATGACAGCAGCTCCTGGTGTAGAAATTAAGACTAGCGGTGAAGAGTGGTTACGACGATCTCCTTTGGCTCTAGTGTTCCACTATAACAGTTAGCCATTGACTTTAGTGGTTTTCCTAGAAAGGCACCTTCACCGCATTCTCCCACAACTGCCTCTGGTTCACCTGGTTTGATTTAGGGTGGGAAGGCCAGGTGAGTGCCGCAGCAGTTGTTGCTCTCCTACTGCGCCTTGGATGCATGTGTTGTTGCAGAGTTTTCGCAACCTTCCACGGCGTTCCAGCTAGAGGGGTTTGGTGAGCCTTCCTCCAAATTGGAATATTTTCACCTCCCTTTAATTGGGTTTTCCAAATTGCAACTGCAGAGCCGTCACTAATTAAACTATCCCAAGCCTGGAGGGAAGGCAACCTAGGCCTTGGATCCCCAGAGATTTCCTCCTCATAGGGTTTTTTCTCTTCCGTTGCCTCAGGTCATAACACTTAGTTAGCATAGTTGTTTCCTAGTTTCTTAGGTAGGTTCCGCTGTTGGATGGAGGTGGAGGATGTCCTGCCATTCCCTCTCTCATTAGGGATCCCCTAGTCCCAAAGCAAAATGTCAGTGTCATGTTACGCAAACCCAGGCAGTCCTTATGTTACCCAACTGAACACCTCATTGCATTATCAAACTTCCTATGCTTCTCTACTACTATGTTACAGTTACTGCTCCTATGTCACAGTTACTGCTTGCTCATATGCTTCATGTTGTCTCCTTTTGGGGATGATACTACATTTTGGGGGATTACTAAGGTACCTTTAGCTAGGGGAACCATCCCATTGCACCTCTAGGGGTGGAACCCTCTCCAAGGGTTCCTTGCCTTCGTACCCTACAGGGTGGTAATTCCTCTGGAATAGAGAGTGCGAATGGACAAAACCAAACTAACACAGTTGCACAAGCATAACACTATACTGGCTGCATAGGTCAGTGAATTGAAAGAGCTTGCCTGTAGTTCGGTGGCCAAGCAGCCAGCCACTCCACTTTCTGAGCTATATAAGCAGTTCCTCTAAGCCTCACTGTGAAGCATTTTTCTTTGTCTCATCACCTTCCCTCCTCCAGCAGCAGCACTCTCCTTAGGAGACTCCTAGGTACCTTTAGCCAAGGGAACTGTCCGTTGCACTTCTAGAGGGGAACCCTCTGAGTTTTTTGGCCTTCGTACCTACAGGGTGGTAATTTCTATGGAATAGAGAGTGCAAACGCCAAAACCAAACTAACACAGTTGTACAAGCATAACACTATACTGGCTGCGAGGTCGGTGAATAAATATTATGCTTAATAACAACATTACTGGCCTGCAGCTTACTATGTAGTCACAAGCTTATGAGCTAACCAGTTTTATTTTGGATAGTAGCTAGCTGGTGGCTGTCAGAAATTCACCTGGTGGAACCCTCACAAACACTCTCTAATAACAGGTCACCAAGTTGAGCCCCCACAGGGTAAGAAGAGGAACATCATGATGTAGAGCATTCCACTGATAGATCAATAGCAACAATTTCCTTTTTTACAGTTCCAGTACTTACTCACATTGTGGGCTATGCACTTAAGTGCAGACTAACTACATACTGTGGATCCATGATGCATAGGCAACCTAAGTCTAAATGCCATGCACATGGGTCTCACGAGGCCTGCATGTATTAATGGAGGGACATGCATCCCTTCTGGATGGTTGTGCAACTATGCATACAGCCTGTCTGTGATTGTGTCTGGAGGCATGGGATATGCAGGCAGGGACTCTGGCATATCTTTTGCACAACCCCTGAGAAACCTCACAGGCTGCAGAAAACAGTCCCTTCCACAGTGCTGCCCTAGCCCTCTGTTTAGAAAGGGAAGGCTGAGGACAGCCATTTGGGCATTTGCCGTCTCTTGCAACTCCAACCCTATTGCATTTTCTAGGAATCCTCTACTTGCAAGGAACAGGGATCGACTTGGGACCCAAGACAGACATCCCATTGGATGCCTTCCTGTGTCCCTTAATCTGCCCCCTAAGCAGCTGCATGCCAGGGACCATGGCTGCAGACATGTGCCCTGCAGAGATACATGGTAGTGCATACCATGCACCTTGTGCCTGTCTGCTGGAGCAGAGGTAGCGTGGGCTGGGTTGTGTACATGCGATCCATGTGTACCTGGTCACACAATATTGCATAGCCCCCATCCTGCATAAAAAAATCAGTTTTAACAAAAGTTTGTGTGTGTTTTATTACATTTCCTTTCTGAAATATACTTGGCATGATGTTTGATGATTACAATCACAGCATCAATTGTTGATATTTCTTCTGTGATCTCCACAACCAAACCCTGTCTTGATCTCATTCATGGAGTGACATATTTTTTCCTAACAAGCTGAAGAAGATTGCCTGTTGTAAATCTTTTTAATGTCCATTAAATGAAATGAGGAAGCAACTTTACACACAAAAAATATATATGCACATAATCAGGGCATTTGAAATGTCCTCATGGCCACAATCGTATGATATGTGTATTACCACTAAAACTATAATCATGATCTCTTTTAGTATGTTAAATTTTGTGATCCAACATGTCATTTAGTATGCATTTCTGCATTGTCTGCATTTAACAGACATGCAAAAAATAAAAGATTGATAACTGTGCAAGCCTTCACAAGTGAGTGAAAAAGATGCCCCTGCCTCACATGAATGAGAAAAATGGAGAAAAATGCCAGCAACTGATACAACCTCAATTTGTTGGAACACTGTAATTACACCTGTGTATGACACCTGGACACTAGGCATTATGCTTTTTAAAACTGGTGGGCATTAGCTGTATAATCAAACTGACACTGTCTCTACACCCAGCACAGACACACTATCTGTACAACAGGACATGGTCTGTACACTGGATTCAGACATCTTAACACTGTCTGACTATATTCCCATTCAGAATATTGCCTAAGCTCAGCTCAACCAAGTTCTGAGCCCATATCTCCTCCCCCTCCACTCACTCTCTCTCCTTCTCCAGACAGACTTGTTGCTCCACCTTACCTGCTTTACAAGAATCTGTGTAGCTGAGGGACTTACCGGGTTCCTTGGTCCTGTGCTCCAAGTAACTGTAGTCACTGAAGCTGAGTTTCAGTCTAGTGTGACAATGGTGGCCACTGCCGGCAGCAGCAGTAGGAGGGCAGTCAGAACAGATTGGATGGCAGAAGCATGGACAGGTCTGGGGACAGTAAGAAATAGCTTTCATTGTAGCCAGGAGATAGTCAGACACACACCGGCAGGGATCAGGACAGGGATATGGAGACATAAACACAAAGTAGGAGGCAAGATTTAGGAATGGACTGTGGGGAAATGGGAGTTTTCAGAGGTGAGATCTGGAAGAAGCGTCAGGCTCCAAGTTCAGTACCCTCACAGGCAATCTGGCACCAGCCTGTGGAATCACCTCATTGCATCACTGCTGGGAGCTGAGGCAGCAACGGCAGACAGAGCAGAGCTAATCTACTCCACATACAAGACAGAGCTATGCTCCAGCCAAGCAACTCTCTCCCCAAACTTTTGCAGTCCCAGTTTTCCACTCTTCCTTCCATTCCCAACTCCAAACTCCCAGACTGTCTATACCCAGTCTTTTTAAGCCTCCCAGTCACTCCCAGACAATCTTTTGTGATTCCCAATTCCTCCCAGCCCTATTTTGCCTGCCACATTCCCACTTTTTCAATTCTGTTTTATGTCTTCTTTGAGCTTGGATGTACCCTTATCAGCCCTTGCAGTTTCCCAGCTCCACTATAGACTTACCTAGAGACCACTTTAACCTGCATGGTGGGTCCTCCCTCTGGTGGTTATAGGAGAGAGAGAGGAGAATATATGCTAATCCAGGCCTGAAGAGAGTGCAAGGTACCAGGAGCCATGCTTCAATTAATCAGTGAGTGCATACACTGTACAGTAGGTGCTCAGTGACAGTTTAGTCAGTGCCAGCTGAGGAGGTGAGAGGTGGGCTGTGCTGGTCACCGGCTGCATTTCAGGATGGGAGGAGTGGGGTGGTGGGCACTACCCCTGCGGGGGTGGCAGTCCACTAGATCACCAGGAAGGTTTTTCAGTCATTGCAATTATGGGTGACATCGGGGATCGGGGGGCACAAGACCACCAGAAAGGTTCTTTTTATTCATTATAATTACAGGCAACATCGAGGCTGGGGAGAGGGACCACGGAACATTGCCACAAATAGGTCAGCTCTCCCAGAGGAGAATTTTCTAAGTACTTAGAATTGTTCCTTGGAGAGTTCTGAGAATCTCATTTTCGGGGATGTGGCAACTTGCATCTGCCACATGCCCCTAGTGCCATGTCACAGCCCATTTTGGGTGCACGGGTGGTGCAAGCCCTGTTTGGGGCATACAGCCAGTGGTTGATGCAGATGCCATTGACAATCTCTCAGTGCATCATTTAGCACAAGGAGTACTTTGCACCATTCTTTGTGGTGCAGACCTCATGCACTGCCCTGGGGCTTTGAGAATCGAGCCCTTAGTGTCTATGTAAATAGATTGTTTCTTACTTGTTTGTCGAATTAAAAAACTGAAATTATGGTCTTTTCCAGTGTATGAACAGCCATAGGTGCAGTAGGTTAGCATTAGTGAATTAAACATCCAATATAACATAGGGTACTGGCTGCCTTTTTGTATTCATTAGTGAAAATGAATGAAGAACCATTCACACAGCTTCAAGGCAAAGATGACACTACAGCAAATATGTGGTCTCTGATGTCTGGCAGCCCCATGCTGTGGCCTGGGGTGTTACAGGGCCGAGGTGGTCTCGGAACAGTTGCTCCCAACCCTAGTGTAGGCAGCAGTATCAGGAGAGGAGAGCCACCAATCACTGTTAGGACATAATTTCTCTTCACCCCAGGGCAGGCCAGAGGTGAGCTATGTGTGGAGGGGTTAGGAACAGGCTGATCACATGCCCACAGCTGACTACTGGGAGGCATCTTGTAAATGAAAGAATGCAACTGTACTCTGATAGATGTAGCTGCCTTTTTAAATGACACAAAGTCTCTGCCCATCAGCCAGGCTGAACAGTATCACTATCAGCCTGCTCCTTGTTGGGCTGTCACTGGCAAGCCTTCTGCAGCCTGGGCCACATTGGATGCTACACAGATACACCTCTGGAGGCTCTTTTTCTCTCTAGTAGCCATAACATGTTCACTTCACACTGCAGGTGCAAGGAAACATTAAAAACTGAAATGTAATGTTAGGGAAAATGTTTTCTGATTCTATGTGAATACGTGAAACAGAGTTTTTGGAGGTTTGAGTAATTGTGCTGAACAGTGGAAAAGCATTAGCCTTACTTCAGCACCCTCTCTCAAAACATTGGTGTTTGAGTAAATGTCTGTCGGGAAAGACCATCCCAAAGCTAGGGTAATGCAAACATTACACTGTGAGATTATTCTAACCCCACCATATCACAGATTTAGAAAGGATCAGAGGATTTGTGTAACCTGACATTGCATTTCCCTACATTTGCAGCTTTGTGATTCAACCTTAACAGATTCTTAAACAGTTTTTGAAAATAATTTCTTTCTTTTAAAGGATATTTAATAACAGATTCCTCCTACTTTGTATCAACAGAGCCAGCCTTGGGCCAGTGTTGTCAATACTTTTAATGGCTACCAGTCTGTATAGCAGAGTAGCACCCTTCCTTTACAGAAATATAGGTATGCTGTGTACATGCAGAATGCATGCCACATGCATAATTGTGCAATGTTTGCATGCAGCTTGCATACACAAAGTGATCCTAAGTGAACCAGGTTTAAAAGCAAATCAGGTTCACATGCTGCATGCTTGACATGTCAGCAGCTGGTAAGCTGGTGTGAACATCCAAAAATTACATTAGGTTCACGTGTTGCACGCTTGACATTAGTGCAGCAGTTAAGCTGGTGAAAACATTTAAACATCACATCAGGTTCACATGCTGCATGCTTGCCATGTATGCAGCAGCTAAGCTGGTACAAATCTCATCTAAAACCACATCAGTTTCTATTTCTTATACTACTACTACTAGTAATTTGAGTCTTTAAAACATTTTTATTTGGATTCCCATAAAAATTAGGTAAACTCATTAATTCTGATCCTTTTGCAAGTTGTTTAATGGCTTTTGATTTTTGTCATTAAATTGCCATTAATTTGTAAAGTATTGTTTACTTATCGTGTAAAGGCCTAGGATATAGCCAGTCAACATCCCCACTCTAGATGACGAAGAGGGGCCTCTGTGGTGAAGCCTGACCTTTTGTTTTGGACCATGCAAATCCCTTATGCATATTTAGTGCTATGAATGTGTTTCTCCATGACTGTTTAATCTTACTTTCTTTCCCTTTATCATTCTGTATGGAGCACATACACTACGGCCATGCTCAGTACTCTTTGGGCTGAGTAGGGTCTTGGAAGCATGCATCATACCTCACATTTTGTCACTGAAAAGAGGGACATTGACACTCAAAATGAGGGACAATAAGGGACACTAACCCACATGATGATCAGGAAACATCTTGAAACATGGAGATATAGTACCTCAGAACACAATGGAAACCATTGCATTAACACCTAGAATACATTTCTACTATTAAACAATGGTGCCATTTAGGTAGGGCAGAGGCAGTTGCACCCCTCCCCATATTTGTGCCGAGGTTGTTCTTATGGTGGGGCAAAATGGCATTAAATTTGGATTTAATCTTTTGCACCATATGTGCCCACCTGGCCTGTGTGTGCTCACGCTGCAGGTACTCTCAGACTCGACTGTGTCTCTATTGTGTTGTCTACCTCTCCACCTATTAGTGGCAGCACAATCACATGTGATGTGGTGAGCTCCAGCCATGAAAGAACACATGAGTCTTGCAAGTGCAACACTGTCTTTCCCACCACAGAGGAGACAGACTGCACACTATAGCTTGGAGGAGCCGTGAACAGTGAACTCTCAACAGCAGTGCTATGGCAGCATATTTTTGTTGGTCTGCTCTTAGTGAGTCTCCATTGCCCTTTGTGACTGAAGGGACAGAGGGTGATCAAGAAGTTAACTCAAGACTAGGCTACCTACTTACTCTACTAGGCTTGCCATGCAAAAACAAAACAAAACCAAACAGCACAGACCCCACAGCAGCAAGTTAGGCTTAGCAGCAGTGGTGACAGCAGTGTGGTTGGCCTTCATAGGCCTTGAGCAGTGCAGTGCGGCAGCAGCCACAGCAGCAACCAAGCAAGAAGCAAGCAACTCAGGTTGGGTGGGTTTGGTTGGTGAGGTGACTTGGTCGCAGACCACGTTGGGGATCTGTGATGGTCCGTCTAGCATCCAGCTTCTGGTGGAAGGAGAGAGGAGAGCAAATGAAAACTGTGCTGGTGGCAGGCTGCAAGTTCTGGTCACATGGCCAGGTAATTAAAAATAAATAATTGTTTTTATAGGGTGATTGGGAAGGAGGAAGGACTGAAATATTGATGTATTTTTCACGTTTCTTCACCTTTGGGCAGGTTCATGACCCATAGGGATAGGTATTGAATGGAATGGAGTCAGGGAGAAAATTCAGGATAAAGTTGTTTTTTTGGTGGGAGGGGCAGAACTTCAGCCAGGAAAAAATTGATTAGTAACTGGTTGGGTTTAAGCCCAAATCTGATGCACTGGTTCGAGTTATATACAGATGAATCTTATACATTTGAATTTTCCTGATTTACATGTCACTTTTCAGTCAAAACAAATAAGTTGTACCTTTTAGAGATGTTACAGACATTCTAGAGCTGTCCCTTGCATTCACGGACAGTTGAGCGGTATGGTATGCACAGACTATTGAGCCCACTATAGTCAAGCTATCCCCCCGTGAAGCTGACCTCCACATCCCCATGCTCAGGCACATTACGACAAAGGGCAAATGAGACTACGGGGGTGTGCACCATTGAAATAGATGGGTTTATTTTTAATTACTGTTTTATACATTATTGATGGAGGTTGGAGATTAATGAAGGCCACAGCTCGACTAAAAGGGCATTATTAGTAGAACAGTGGCATTCATTATTCTCCAACTCACCATCATAATGTATAAAATAGTAATAAAAAATAACTCCATTCATTTCAAGGGGTACACCCAAGCATTCTGACCCATGGACATCATCTCTTAAAGACTCCTGCCTCTGGCTTCCTAGTACTCAAGTAAGAGACTTTTACTTATATCTGTACTTGGTGAGCTGTCTGTAGAGCATGGCTGTACCCGCTACAGTGTGTGTGCAAGGGAGGATGGAATGGCCATGTGTGTGTTTGTCAGTTTATTGCTACTTTTGTTTTTGCAGCATAAAGTCTGTTTGAGTGGAAGCATTCAAAACCATGGAAAGAAAATAGGAGTACAGGCCAGACAGAAGTATAGTAATTAAGTAGTTTTGTGGGTAAGTTTGTGTAGTGGGGTGAGAAAAACACATCTGTTTCCATTGGTATGTGTGCTACAGTTCAACTGTGAAACTGAGATAAGTAAGAGAAAAAAGAAAACTGAAAGGCAAAACAGTGGCTACATGCATGCCACCTGTGTGCAGATGTATCAGATACAGTATGTACTGAAGTACAAGCAAACCATATGTGTGCAGACAGTATGGCTTAGTGGTTAAAGGCATTGAACTGCAAGCCAGGAAACTTGGGAGTATGAAGACCTGGGTTTGAATCTCATCAACCCCCACTTGTCTATGGTGTGATCCTGAGCAAGTCACTCAACTTTTATGTGTGCAGTTATCAGTGACCACTTGCTTTTTGCACAAATGCCACATGCATGCAATCTTTCCCAGTTTAACATAAAATCATGGTTTCCACACTTGCTTGCTGCACGCATGCCATATGCATGCAATTGGTTCCACTTTAGCATTTAAATCATACTTGCAGCATGCACATCACTTGGGTAATTTATGTGTGCAGCATGAAAACATTTCATATAATTATTTCTGTAAGGTTTACCTCACCTGCCCTGTGATAAGCAGTATTTGCTGTCAACTGGCACCATTTTGCACCCTGCACCTGCTTCAAGACATTGGTGGTAGCCGGTGGTACCCCTCTCTCACACTGTCCCCTATGCCAAGTATCTCTGGCATCCAGTAGCACCCTCTCCCACCTGCCCCAATCAAGGAAATTCCCAACCCTTCCATACACTGACATAATGTAATCATTCCCTGGCACCTGCCCTTATAGCAATAATCCCTGGCATCTTGTGGAAATTACTCCCATCAGACTCCTATTCTGTCATCAGCAGTCCATCCCAGTGTCAGTATTCCCTCCTCCATTATATCCTGCCATCAAGATCCAAATCCCATGCAACAGTGTTCTGCACTGACTAACCACCATGAACCCACTTATAATATTGAGGAGGAGCCCACCTGAGCGATAGAGAACTTACAAAAATGTTACTGGTAGCCCATCCTGTGGTGCAGTTACTTATAAATCCTCACTGCTGCCAACACTATCCCTTAGTAATAACACTACTCTATCCCCAGTGTTGCAGATGCCCTCCTTCCGTCACCCAGATGGTCACTGGTAAAATGCTTCTTTGCTCTCCATAGCCATCTGCACTCTGGAAAATGGAAATCACAAAAAAAAACACAATTTAACAAATAGACATGTACAGTATTTGTTTTTCATCATGTGTTATTACATTTCTCTTTCTTACTCTCCTCCAGGAGTATTCATTCTGCCTGCACAGTGGAGGCCTTTAAAATATTACTAAAAACATTTATTTGAGAGGCATTCCCAGCTAGCTGGTATTAGTCAAAAGTATTTTACATATTTTGTTAGCTAAGATTTATTAATTCTCGCTGTGTCAATTTGTTTACATGTTTTTTTTAATGATTTCAGTCTGCTAAATTATGTACAGCACCCTGAGCTTTCAGGAGAGGGCACTTTATACACAAAGTTTGTCTTTTCTCGCCATTTCCAAAATGGTGACCGACTATCAGACAGAATAAAGGGGTTTTACCAGCTGCCATCTGGTAGTGGGAGGGTGACTTGGTAGCACTATGGATGAAGTCCAGTGTCACCAAGGGTTGAGGATGTGTAGCACAGGAAGGGATAGGTAAATAACTGTGTACCTAGGGATGGAAACCAGGTGGCATTTTGTAAGCTCTCTGACACTGGGGTAGGCCCTCAGTGTTGGAAGTGGGTTTGGGGCAGCCAGCTCTTTGACACTTGGTTTGGGTTCCCAGTGGCTGGACTTAATGGGATGGTTACTGACATTGGGATATGCTATCGGTATCAGTAACATTAGAAAGAAAATAAACTAGGAGGCAAAACTGTGTTTGCAGATTTGTAATACAATCTTTACTTTCTGGTTTGACGTAAGCCCAAAGTTTTAGATGCAGTGTGAGCAGTGTGATCACAGTTTGACTCTGGCATGTGAAAATGCTTCCAAAAATATATATATATTTTTTCTTCTGTTATTGTATGGCTGGTGGCAGTTTTAATTTTCTTATAACTGTTTGGTATTACAATTTTTCATTGCAAGCACATTAAAAGCACTACCCTTGGGATCGAGGAACTTTAAAGTTTCAGGTTTCAAATCTCAGTCATATTTTATTTCTAGGTGAGCTAAAAGTATATTGAAAACATATTTCCAAGTTTTTTTTTTTTTTTACATTTTATAACTCAAAAAAAAGACAGAACCTCAATTTTCTAACATTGACTTGTCACGAGATCCTGCCACAAAGAGGGTGCTTGCCCATTCAAGTCTATAAGTTCAAAGATAGATGAGTAATAAGAGGACAAAATGTGGGTTTAACATACTGTAGAAGTGTCTAATCAAACTGTAACAGTATTTAGTGTTCTCCGTATATCTTCTAGTTTACTTTTCTGGCAGCATAATTCCTAGGTCTTATATTACATGCTACCAGGTATCTAAACCAGTGTTTCTTTCTTTCCTAAATTTGCCTTTTTCAATCAGCATTTTACAAAAACATTAGTTAGTAGAATTATGTTATGTAACAACTTTGCTTACCAGTTAGAAACTGTTACCTAGTAATCATAAGGAGTGTATGATTTTAATGTTCTATTCATGCCCATCATTATATTCCACCAATATGCTACTGTAATGGGCTCAGAATCCAGTGTTGTTTTGCTTCATTAGCTGCCACAACCAACAAAGTAAAAAATCCTGATCATTCTTAATGGGTCAATTCTTTAGGTTTCATATGTCTCCCAAAGCACTGCAGGGAATACCTCACCTATGACATAGGTCTGAAGAAATTGGAGTGTCTCAGCTTTGGCCCATTCCTGAGACTGAGGGTCTTTAGCAGCAAAAGCCCAAGCCTTACTGAGGAAGAGTGGGTTACCAGTGGTCCCCAGAGGTCTGAGAGTATGATAGAGGCATCATCAGATATTATAATCAGGTATATCTTGGAGTCTAACATTGATTGTCTCAGGGTGGCAGAAGCATACCACATGTGTATCCTGTTGGATGTAGATGCAGAACAGGTCTAAGGGATGCAGAAGCCTACAGACCTCAATTTAGAGAATGTTTCTGTGGTAGTACACTTAGGCCCCACACTGCTTTATGGTGGGGTCAGGGGTTCCTATGGTACAGTCTAGAAGTGGGTCCAGGTTGCAACTGAAGTCTCCCAACTAGCACTGAAATTGTTTGAGGGCTGACTGCAGATTGGCTCTTACTGGGAGCATAAAAGAAGCTGGGCTCATTGGTGTTGGCAGCATAATGGTTCACCAGGAGTATGGGACCCTCATGCGTACTCATTTAGTTATCAGCCATCTGCCCTCTTCATCCTGCATAGTCTCATCTACAACTAGTGAATCAGAATCAAAACTCCCTTTTTAGCACCGGCTGAGCTGTGGACTTCTAGCCCCACCCACTCTCTTTTATGTTTGCTGGCCTCATCTGAGATAAGTCTGGTCTCCTGTGAAAAGGTCACCATGGTGTTGAGCTTTTAAAGTGGGTTAGGAGTTACAAAAGTAATGGTTATGTCTGCCATGAGCATGATAAGGAGGAGTAAAGGAATGCAGGGAGTATTTAGCATAAGCAGAAGTCCCCCACCATACAAATTATGCATCCAACAGGTACAACTTGGCAGAAGAATACAGATCAACATCTTATGACACACGTTCCAGAATAAATTCAGGTTTTCAGAACATACATACCATTGTACTGACTGTATAACATAGTAAACAACATTAACAGAGCCCAATAGGAGCTTACTACCCACAGTACAGTATGGTAAATGGATCCTTCCTCCTCCATCATAGCTTGAGAACAGTCATAGTACCATGAGAAGTCCATACCTCAATGCTCCCTTCTATCCCCTTCAGAGACAGACATTGGTAAGTTGCAAGTAGGGCAAGAGCAACTGTTTCAGTAGCTGATTGTGACTCTGGAATGAAGTATAAGTAGTATACCCCTTTTCTACCTTGATAAACCTCATGTGAGGTGAGCCAATTCCTCTGATCCTATCCTGTATCCTTTCGCATTCCATGACCCAAGCAAAAGGTTAGATCAGAAGCCCCCAGTCACAGGTGGGTGACTTGTGGGCCTATAGTATTCATGGGATATTGGCAAGGGACTATCTCTTTGGTATAATGCACTCAATAGCTGATTGGCCTTACTAGGCATGGACTGGACCTGGGCATGGAAGTTATGCTGAGAGCAAGTTGGTCATAAAATGCACAGCTGGATCTAGCTCAGTGGTCTGTAGGGGCCTGGAAAGGAATAATGCAAGAATCAATGAAAAGAAAGGCAGCAGTTTGTACCCATGCAGTGCAGGGAGCACAGTGGGTCACCTGAGGAGTTCAGTCCAGCACACCAGCAAGCAGTCATTACTTTGGGGGAGGGGAGATGGGCTGCAACTGCACATAGAGACAAGTAAGTTGATTTATTTTTCCCTCCCTATCTCACAGCCTTCCAATTCATGTGCCACTTGAAAGACTAAACATAGTTTGTCCACAAATTGAGATCTATCCTTTAGGCATTTGGACCTCAGCAGATACATGAAAAGCAGAAAAGAGCAAAATAATCATCATACAATTCTTGTTACTGCCACGGTTCAAGTCAATCTTATTAAAGTGTCATTATATTTCTCTTTCTAGCACTAACCAGGAGCCTGGTGTCATGAGGGATAGGAAAGGATGCATTTTAGCATTAAAAAGCTAGAATGAGAGGCTTGAGGCTCCATCTGATAGGCCATCTGATTTAATAAACTGTCTGCCCCACCCCTTCCAAACTGTGGCCAAAGCAAGTAAGTGATAGATTTAAAGTGGCCATAATGGTAAGCCACATGCAACTAAACACCTACTGTACAAGACCTAAAGCATTAGGGTATTTTAACGTCAGTCCCCTTAAGAGGGCAGCACCTTCATTAGGCCATAATTGATCAGCCTTGAGGATTGTCCAGAGTCATAACAGGGTATACCAAAATGGTTCCAACATTAACAGTACTATAAAACCTGCCATTTGTAGAAGTTCTCAGCCATTAGTTGAGGAGTCCTCTGGATTAACTGCAGTGGTTACTGCGTAAGTATGAAGAGGCACATCTTTGGAGCTCAGCAGAGTATGTCTTTGCCATCAAGGAAAGAACGAGAAAAGATGAATTAAGTAAATGTGGTGCCATTTTGGAGACTTTAGCTGGGTTGGATGGTTGGGCCAGCCTAGATAATGCAATGGTGTGATAATTCTACCTTAGTGAGCATAGCTACTCCCTGGGGTGTCTTCAGATCCACTGTCTGTTGCAGACATTGAGTCATGGCTATGGCTTCTGCTGGAGACTGAGGCCGGACCCTGGGCTCCAACTTGTGAGATTTTGCACACTTTTCCTATTTTTCTCCCTTGTGTGTTGCCTGGAAGATGGATACCAGCTATCCTCCAGTATCAGTGATGGTGAAGCAGGTAAACAAGTATCGGTGTGTTGACTGGTGAAGGACAGTTCAGGAGTAGTGGCCATGGGATGGGCCTCTGATGAGGATGGAGTGGTGGGAAACACTGTGTCAGGCCACAAGCTGAAAATAAAGGCCTCCATTGCCTCTGGAGAGTCAGAGGAGTGAGTCACTCCACTTCTGATGATCTGAGAGTGGTTGGATAGCAGGGCTATATTAAATATTGAGTTGTGTGTAGGGGAAAAGTCCAGGAATACCTGGATATTATGTCCCTGCAACTCCAGTGGACACCTACAGTAGTCTCTTGCTAGTTGAATGATCTATTCTTTTATGGAAAACCTCAAACATTTTGCAAGGATAGATCAACGTCATTGCCCTGGCTTGTGTGGAATGACCATGGAGCAGTTTGAGTGCTCTGTCTCCAGCAGGATCAGCCACTGGTGCTTCAGGATACAAGGGGACAAAGACTGAAAGAAGTAGCTCATGTCTTTGCCTTTGGTCCCCTTTGGAAATCCCATGAAGAAGAGTTTTTTGGCATCCTCTGTTTTCAAGGTCTTCAGTCCACTCCAGAAGTAAGCAGATCATCCTGCAATGTTTGCAAAGGTGTGACATCTTTTGGTCTGACTGGGCCACTTGCAGGTGGGTGTGGGCCTCAACATCAGTGACCTGTTTTGAGAAACTGAATGTCTTCCTCTGTTCATTGTGCAGCTGCCTTAAGCTTGTCCATGTCCACTGTAAGTTGTGCAAACATCTGTCTGATTTCGACTGTCAGATGGGGTGGATGAGTAGAGAGCGCAGCAGGACCAGAGGTGTTGACATTGCCATTTTTCTGCTCTTGAAGCCTAAGCACTAATGCCACAGAGTTCACTCACATGATCAGCTGGACCGTAGATCTAATAGAATATGTCGGATGACTGGCTAATCAGAAGCAGGTAGGATGTTTTCTGTATGACAAACAGTATTCACTGTGTGGATTCTGGAGGATATTAGCAGGGATTAAGGGACAAAATATTCAGGCTGTCATCTTGTTAGCGACCAAGCCACGCTCCCTAAGGATAAAGTTACAATTAAGGAAACCATAGAAAATGTTTACAATTTCATTCTGATTTTCAGAAATGTCTATTGTGAAATTACGCCATGGTTTCCAAGCTCTTTTCCATGGTATGTCCCATGGAATCAATGGAAAATCTAGGGCAGAGCATTCTTTATTTTTATTCATTTATTTATTTATTGAATTCTCCGATCACAACCTTTGAGCTGCAAACTCATTTACAAAGGTTTCACGTCGAGTAAATGAAAACAACAGTGTCACATTCAATTACTGGTGCAACAACAGAGACAATAGTAGGGATAAAATATATAGTATTAACAAGTGTTATAGAAACTGAGCTAAGCTGGTGCTAACCTAGATTATAAGCAGAATAGAAAGAGCAGGAGGTGGCCCAGTAGTACTGGATTGGGAAAAGAGGAGAGTTGAGGAGGGGTTAAGGTGCAAGCTAGCAGCAACCTCAGGCTTGGGGTCACCTTGTCATGAGGGGGGTAGGAGGATAAGGGATAGAACAGAGGTAGGGGAACTGGCAGAAGGGTGGGCTGAGAACCCAGAAGAAATAGAGAGAGGTGGGGTGGAAATGGGGTAGGGAAATGGGTAAATGGGTGGTTAAGTAGCAGGTTGGGCAGTGGAGAAATGCATATGTTGGGGTAACCTGTACCTGATTACAGGAGGAGGTGGTCAGGGTAGCAGGAGCATATCACATGGCTAGACAGGTGAGATCTGAGTGTGGATTTTAATGGCCCAGTTTTACTGATCGAGGCTAGTTCAGGTGGGATCGAGCTAAGCTCAAAGTGGGGCTCAGTTTTCAAAGGATCTCTGTCTTTGAGAGGTACGCGAAGGGAACCTTGATGAGAGATTGTTTGATGCCCTTGTAGTCCTTGCTGGTACAGCCTGATGTAGGAGGGAAGTGGTTCCAGGAGGAAGTAGGCCCAGGACTGCTTGTTTGGCAAGAAGACAGACTTGACAGGGGCCCTGTCACTCAGATTTAGCCATCTCGTTTGCTGATAGAGGATACAGGTATGGGTTAGTCATGGGGCTCCTAGTGCTAGTCTGCAGGCTTTTAAGTGTAGTGGTGAGCCACTTGAGGGTGCTGTCTGGAGCCACACTGTAGATAGCAAGACCATAATCAATAGTTGAGAAGACCGAGCTGGAGATGGTGAGCTGGAGGTCTTTTTCAGTGAGGCAGCTACGGTGTTTATATAGTAGGCAGAGCTTTGGTTGACTGATGTGGTGACATGGTCTACATGGGAAGAGAAGGAGAGGAAGCTGTCTAGGATGAGCCCCAGATACTTGAAATTGTGGACCAATTCAATGGCTACATTTTGTTTATTCAGAATATTTATTGTGGATGTTCTGTGGTGGCAGTGGGCTGGGGCAAAAGCATGGTCTTGGATTTTTATGGTTAACTAGCAGCTTAGCTTTATTAAACCAGTCCTCCACATGGTTAAAGTCCTCCTGAAGTCATTGTTCTAGGGTAGCTGGGTCAGAGTGGCTGGAGTAGATAACCATCATCTGCGAGAGAAGGATTTTGTGCTGACAGGCTAGTAGGAGGTAATTTAGAAGGAGGCTAAACAGTAGGGAGGCCCAAGATGGATCCTTGGGGACACCGTGGACACTTGCTGGGAATCCAAGAGCACATTGCATATTTTTACCTGTTGTACACGCCCTGTAAGGTAACTTCGGAACCAGCACAATAAGTCGGAGGATAGCCCTGTTGCATCTAATTGGGCCAGGAGGAGTTCATGGTTGACTGTGTCAAAGGTCTTAGTGAGGTAAATAAAGGTTGCCCCAACAAGTGCCCAAGGTCAAAGGTGTTGAGAATGTACCCGTGAACTCCAGTAATGCTGTATTAGTGCTGTGGAGTTTTCGAAGCCATGCTGCTGCTGGCATTGTAGCTGGTATTTGTCAAGGTGTTCAATGAGCTGATCGAGACTATCCGCTCAAGGGCTTTTGAGATTGGGGAGAATTGAAATGGGATGATAGTTGGTGTGGTCTGTCTTACTACCTGCTTTGTGGACAGGGGTTACAACTGTGGCTTTCAGAGTTTTGAAATGTACCTGAGGTGAGGGACAAGTTGATGATTTTGGTTAGTGGTGTTAGCAGTTAGTCAAGTGTAAGGGAGATTAGTTTTAGGACCAAGCCCTCGGCACTATGTCTAGACTTCCCCAGGACTTTGGAGAGGTATTTTTTGCCTCTACTTTAGATATTACTCTGAGGTAGAATGGGGGTGATTTGTTGGTTGAGTTCATGGTGGTTTTAGTGGGTTTGCATTAGCAGGGCTGTGGAAGTTGGGAGGAGCACAGTACTGATGTCTGTAAAAGCTTTATTAAAGATCTCTGTGATAGATTTGGGGTCTTGTGTAATGGATCCTTCATGGCACAGCATTGTGGGTGCTGAGGTATCCTGTTTCCAAGTGATCACATTGATGTTCCCACAGAATCTATGGCCATCTCCCCAGGAGGAGTTTAACTTGGATCTGTAGAAATTGGCATTTTGCCTGGCGGATAGCATGGATACATTTATTCCGTTCTGCCTTGTAGTTTTGCATATCGTTGTCTGTGAGAGTACTTTTGTATTTATACCATAGGCGGTCTCTGGAGCTCATCAGGGCAAGGATGTGGGGGTTATCCATGTTTGAGAACCACTGACTTTTCTTTAGATATGGGGCAAAGATGTCACAGGCAGTATTAAAGATTTCGATAAATTTGTCCAGCGCTGTGTCAATGTCTTTAGCAATTAGGACTGGTTCCCAGCTCAGTTGTTGCAGGTGTTTCTAAAGAGCCCTATCTTGCCCATTTTTAGTATGTGGGATATTATTACCTTTGCAGGCGGTTTAGGGCGTTGTTCGACCAGGCGAAGAAGACGGTGAATGGTCACTAAGGGAGTCTGGGAGCACTTTTAGACCGGAGATCTGCTCTGGGCAATTTGTTAGCACCCAGTCTAATAGAGTGCAGGTACCCATTCTGTACTTTGTTTGAGGGTTGGTCCACCAGTTGAAGGAAATTGATTGAGGAGACCGCATCCTTGAAGGTGTCAGCATCCTGGCACAACCAATTAATTTAAAAATCACCCAGTACAATGACTTCACTACTGGAGCAGAGGTCGGCTAGTTGTTCATTCAGCTTTCTTCTGTGGGATATGTAGACTTAGACAGAGTAAGGCCTCTTACCCTGGGAGGTCAAGGGTTAACCTCACAGAGAGTATCTGTACATTTTTTCCTGTATTTAATTGTGGAAGAGCTATTCCCCACAGGTAATTTTTAAATAGATAATTCAGCCGTCACCCCTTTTTGGAGCCTATTGAGACAGAATGGGAGTGGCCAAGTTCTGGCATCAGGGTATGGACCAGCATGAATGTTAGCCTGATTTATGAATAGGACAATACATGACAATAAAAGTTACTTAAAAAGTAAAAACAGAAACAAGTAACTAGATAAAACATGAAGCATGTTTATGCATCATTTAACTATTTAGCACTGATTCCCCTCCTCCTTCCAACAGTATACTGTGCCTCAGTACTTAAACATTTTACATCTTCCTTGATACAGTGTGTGCACAAAACAAATTTAATTTCAATTCATTTTTGAAAGTTTGGCCACTAGAATAGCCAACGAGGTCATTATTTTATTTTTTGGGGGTAGTAGGTAATGCACAGACAGTTATGTTATTATTTATTTATTTATTTATTTATTTATTTATTTCAATTTAGAATTAATACCTTGGAATCAAGGACTCATTTTCAAAGGTTCCAAGTCAGTCAACAAACAGAAAAAATTGCATACAAATACAGACAACATGGCACATCAATTAGGCTAAAAAAGGTTAGATAAGATTACGATACTTTAAAGTTTCACTAATACATAGGAGTCTAACAAACAACTATCAGCACATGGTGGAGACAGTGTAGTGTTACAAACAAGTGCAAATGAGAAAGGCTCAGGTTGTCTTCTCCCACTGGGACAGTCAGGGGACCGTGGAGATGGGGGAGCGGGCAGTTGCAGGCATTGTCGATTGTGCGTCAGAGGTAGCTGGGGGGTGGGGTGGTGGGAGCAGCCATAGGTAGATATTGTCAGTTGTTTGCATCAGATGGATGGGAGACAGTAGAGGAGGTGGGAGGAGGGATAAGGCCAGTGCATTGTAGGGATAGAGAGGGAGTGTAATCTGCACCAGGGTGCTTGAGGGTAGGGAGATTCATTGGAGAAAGCAGGAGGGGGAGTTCAGGGGCAGTAGGTGGGTGGTTAGTACAAAGGGGTAGAGGTCAGGGTTGAGGTGCCCTTTGCGGGGTTAAGTGTGGCAGCTACAGATTTTTTGTGGTCTAGCTGGGAACGAAGCCCAGTTTTAAATCATCTGAGCTTGGTACTTTCCAAGAGTGCGGTAGGCAGCTCATTGAACCACTTTGGGCCCAGGAAGGAGAGGATCTCTGTGCCTGTTTAGTATGCTTGAAAGGCACCTGAGTCCTCCTTTGCAGTACTCCTTTGTCCATTTAATGAGTAATGCCTTTGTGAATAGTCTGTTTGTGGATCAGGTAAAGCTCTAGCATGGCTTTTTAATTAGTATGCAGGTTCGAATTGAGCTGGGATGTGGAGTAGGAGCCACCCTCTCTCATTGAAGAGGTGGCAGGTGTGGGCAGAGAAATCATCCCTAGGGTTAGATGACAGGCCTTGTTTAGAGAGCATTAACTTTTTGAAGGCGTGTCAGAGCCTGCTCCATAGATTGGCAGCTCATAGCCTATGGAGGCTAAGACTGAGCTTCTTATGGCAAGTTTCAGAGCCATGAGGTGGTAAGGAGTGCATGTGGTGGTAAAGAACACCCAGTTCCATGTTAGAGGTCTTGATTATGTGGTCAGTATGACTGGTGAAATTGAGAGTGTCATCAAGGTAAATTCCTAGGTATTTAAATACAAAGACTTGTTCTAAGGGGTTTCCTTAAGGCTCTGAATTTGCAGAGGCTGAACTTCTTTTTATTTTGGGGACTGTGAACAGCATGCTCTTGTTTTTTTTTGTGGTTGAGCATGAGTTTGTTCTAGCAGAACCAGGATTCGAGCTTAAGGAAGCTATCCTGCAACTCAGTAGTGATGGTATGTTGATCTCTGCAGGAGACAGATATGGCAGCATTGTTGGCATAGAGTACAATGTGTGTTCCAGGCAGGTAGATGGGAGGTATTTATGAAAGACTAAAAGGAGGGCCAAGGATGGATCCCTGGGGACTCCTATGCTCACCTCATTTGGCTCAGAGTACATGTCTCCTATTCTGACACGTGCTCTATCGGAGTGGTATCTCCCAAACCAAGCCACTGTGCAGGGGACAGGCCAGTTGATAACAGGCTGCTGAGGAGAAGCTGGTGGATCACTGAGTTGAAGGCCTTTGTGAGGTCTATAAATATAGGCTCCGCTGCCATCCCTTTATCCAATGCGTTGTATAATTGGGAGGTGTATTTGACTAGTGCAGTTAAATCTAATTCAGATGCGTACTTTCTATGATTTAACCATCATCCACCCAGTTCCTCATAAATCAAGTTATTCATACATATTTTGGTCAGCATGGATCATGTTATGTGTAGGACATTTCACTAACAAACATCCATACCAAGCTGCATGAAAACTGGATATATACTATAATCCTCAGTATAGAGACACAAATGTAAAATAAGCTAAATAATCACAAATCACAACTGATGCATTATTACGTCTCTTTGGCCGAGACAGTAATACCATCAACACGGTTAATTAATGAATTTCAAGACCAAGTTTGATTACAGCTGTAGAAGTGCAAGGAATACCTTAGGCAGAAACCCAGAGGAACTATATCCCCCACCCCATATGCCACACTGGCAAATGAGG
This sequence comes from Neoceratodus forsteri, assembly GCA_016271365.2. Taxonomy (NCBI): domain Eukaryota; kingdom Metazoa; phylum Chordata; order Ceratodontiformes; family Ceratodontidae; genus Neoceratodus; species Neoceratodus forsteri. The sequence goes on from CM057456.1 coordinate 399,031,887, forward strand.
ACAACCAAATAGAGGTACCCAGGGAAGTGGAAGGAAAGGATGTGGAGGTTAGGCAAGGAGGTGACCTCAGTGGGAAAGCAGGGACCCCAGAGGAGGAGGAAGCGAATCCTGGTGGGGACTCCATCATAAGAGGGATCCAGCTAGGAACACAGGAGGGGAGGACAGGGAGGTGAGGTGCCTACCAGGTGCCACGGCATGGAGGGATGGAAGGAAGATACTGGGGATCACTGGGAAGGCAAGACAGGAGGGTGAGCTGGATGTCATTATCCACCTAGGTACTAATGACTTGGCAAATGGGGAGCCAAAGGAAGTTCAGGAAGAGTTTAGGAAACTGGGAGGGTCTCAAGCAAGTAGCTACTTCTGTCACTTTCTGAAGTACTACCTGTGAGAGGCAAGGAGAGCATAGGAGTGCATGTACCAGGAACTTTAACTCATGGTTGAAGAACTGGTGCTGTGAGGAAGGGTTTGGATTCATTGGTGACTGGGGACCCATCTGGAGGGATGGAGGTTTGTTCAAGCCTGACGGCCTGCATCCATCCTGGAGGGGAATCAAGCACTCAATGATAAGTTTAAATGTTACATTGATAGCATTTAAACTAGCAAAGGGGTGGCAGGTCAGCAAGGATGATACCTACTTGCTCACCCCCACAGCTAGTAATGGAACCAGTGAACCAGAGGAGTGGCTATCTCTGCAAAGCAGTGTGCAAAAGATGGAGATTACTGTCCAAAAGGTGGATAAGCAGAAAAGGGAAAATTCAACAGAAGGGCAGACAGCAAGGAGAACCAGGATAAATGACAACCAAGGAAGGGGCTGGAGCAGAACAGTGAAGCAGTCTAGGAGGTCAAATCATGGAAAGCCATGTGTGCAAATGCCAGGAGCCTTAGCAACAAGATGGAAGATCTGGAGGCTGTCATGGTACAGTCAGACCTGGACATTGTGGCCATCACTGAAACCTGGTGTAATGATAACCATGACTGGGAGATGGCCATACCTGGCTACAACATATTCAGAAGAGACAGAGCAGGCAGGAAGGGAGGAGGAGTGGCACTGTATGTGAAAATGACATAAGGGCCACACAGATCCAGGAGGAACAAAATGGGGGAGAGATACTGTGGGTTAAGCTGGAAAGGAAAATGGGGCCAGCCATCCGCACAGGTGTGGTCTATAGACCACCAGCCCAGGAGGAAGAAACAGATAGGAGTTGATGCTAGCCATCCAAAGGATGGCAGACAAGGGTGAGGTAGTACTGGTTGGAGACTTCAATATACCAGACGTGGACTGGAGCATCCCAGCAGCAGCATCAACTAGGAGCAGATTTATCCTGGACTCTTCAGGTGCCTTCCTCAAGCAACTGGTCATGGAACCAACTCGGCAGAAGGCAATACTGGACCTTGTGCTCACAAACAGGGACAGTGTGATGGGGGTAACAGTGGGGAGCACCTGGGTAACAGTGACCACCAGTCATTGTGGTTTGAAATCACAGAAAGAGCAGAACCAAACCACACAAAACACGATCCTGGATTTTAGGGGCAGACTTTGGGAAAATGGGGAGATGCTTGAAAGAGGCATTAAGGGAATGGGACAGGAATCAGGGATTGAGGAACAGTGGGCAGTATTTAAAATGGGATTATAAGAACAACAGAATTATGCATTAACAGGTTAGCAAGAGGAAAAGAAAGAGGAGACCATTATGGTTTCCAAAGAGGTAGCAAGAAAGTGAAAGCCAAAAAGATTGCATTCAGGCAATACAAAAAGACACAGGCAGAAGGGGATAGGGAGAAGTACCAGGAGAAACAAAGGAGGCAGGGAAGTCAGTAAGGAAGCCAAAGCTCAGACAGAAGAACACATTGCAAAATCAGTGGTTAAAGGGGACAAAACCTTTACAGGTACATAAGTGAAAAAGAAGGACAAAGGAGGGATAGTGAGACTGAAGGGGAGGATGGGAGCCACGTGAGGATGACAACAGTAAAGCTGACATATTGAACAGGTATTTCTGCTCAGTCTTTACTAAGGAAGAGGGGTAATGGGTCTGAAGGGAGTACAAGGGTGAGAATGGTGCAGAAATGGACACAAGTCCTTTACGAGAAAGGGTCCTGAAGGAACTGGAAGTAATAAGAGCTGATAAAGCAATGGGGCCAGATAGGGTGCACCCAGGGTCCTTAAAGAACTAGAGAGGTGGTGGCTGAACCTCTGGCTATCCTGTTCAGCCAATCACTGGAAACAGGGAGGTACCCAAAGACTGGAGGACAGCAGATGTAGTCCCCTTATACAAAAGTGGGAACAAGAGGAAGCAGGGAACTACAGACCAGTCAGCCTCACCTCGGTAGTGGAAAGATCATGGAAGCACTACTGAAGGAGAGATTGGTGGAACATCTGGTTGTCAATGGACTACAGGACCCAAGGCAGCATGGTTTCACCAGGGGAGGTCATGTCAGACCAACCTCATTTAATTTTTGACTGGGTGACTAGGGAGGTGGATCAGGGAGGGCAGTGGACATGGCCTATCTGGACTTCAGCAAGGCCTTTGACACTGTGCCACATAGAAGACTATTACACAAACTGGGAATATGGTGTGGGCAGGACAGTAGTGTGGTGGGTAGGTAACTGGCTGGGTGGCAGGACACAGAGGGTGGTGGTAAATGGCTGTCACTCCACAGAGGGAAGAGTGACCAGTGGGGTACCACAGGGATCAGTGCTAGGGACCGGTCCTATTCAACATCTTCATCAGTGACATTGCACAGGATATAGAAGGCAGAATTTCACTGTTCGCTGATGACACAAAGCTCTGTAACAGAGTAGACACACCAGAGGGTGTAGACAGAATGAGAAGGACCTGCAGAAACTTGAAGAATGGTCAAGGGTTTGGCAGTTGAAATTCAATGCAAGAAGTGCAAGATAATGCATATGGGGCACAAAAACCCTGGCACAATATATCAGTTGGGGGTGAGGATATAGCATGCACCAAGCAGGAAAGGGATCTTGGGGTTGTCATCTCTGATGACCTCAAGGTAGGGAAACAGTGTGACAAGGCATCAGGTAAAGCAAATAGGATGCTGGGATGTATAGGCAGGGGCATCACCAGCAGGAAAAGGAGGTCATAATTCCGCTATACAAGACACTAGTGAGGCCCCACCTGGAGTACAGTGTACAGTTCTGGAGACCATACCTACGTAAGGACATAGACAGGGTAGAAGGTTCAGAGGAGGGCAACAAAGATGGTGCATGGGTTGCATCACAAGTCCTATGAAGATAGGTTGAAGGAACTGAACATGTACTCCTGGAGGAGAGGAGGGAGAGGGGATAGATGAGAGACATACAAGTATCTTACAGGGAGGAACAGGTGCAGGAAAACACTATTTTAAGCGAAAAGATGTTTCAGGACTGAGGGCATGGGATGAAGTTGGAGGAGGACGATTCAGAGGAAACATGAGAAAGAATTTCTTCACAGAGCGGGTGGTGGACAAGTGGAACACCCTGCCAGAGGAAGTGGTGGGGCTGAAACAATCACGGATTTAAGAATGCATGGGATAGACATAAAGGAATTCTAGAGGTCAGGGTAGGGGAAATAGACTTCTAGGAAAACAAACTGAACTTACAAGCTCAAATGGGCAGACTAGGTGGGCCATAGGCCCTTATCTGCCGACACTATCTATGTATCTATGTATCTATGTACCCCACAAACAAAATTGCAAGAAAGTTCCTACTTCTCTGGCTCTCTGATACCATTTCCATTGAGTAGTATAAAGAGATCTACCGCTGAGGGATGATAGTTCCCCTCCATCAAATTTAGAGCTGAGGGTTCCCCTTCCAAAATCTTACCATTTAACCACTGTATAAGTGGTTTCAAATTACAACCAAGTGCTTTTAGCCTCACTTCCATAGCAAAGGTGCCAAATATTTGTGATAGCAATACATAGGATCTATAGTGAGTGTACAGTTTTGTGTTGCATAATTAAATGGTTTGCATATGTGTGTGTGTGTGTGTGGGGGTATATTTATTAAACAAAATAAAGCAAAGTCATAAATGAATATTTGTTATGCATCTGTGTTGTTAATAAAGGTTTATGGACCAATACAATGTTTTTTGCTTTTGTGTTTGCATGCTGTTTTTGCATATCTAAATTGGCGGAGGTGGTGATGATATGCAGGTGGACAACCTCTAAAGCATGCAGCTTTAGGGCAATCTATTTAGAATCTGCTTGGGCCTGGTTCTTATTTGCCATCAAGGGTGGCATAAAATGAACATGTTGAACTAGATTAATTATGTTGTCATCTAAAGTAGCTCTATAAAATACAGTGTTCACACCACAAGTGTGGAGTTCCTGCAAATACTACACATTTCACATTTAACTTTTTACACGTGAGTTGATCTAGCATTATTTTTCAAAGTTGGAAATACAGTGACAACTCCCATTGCATTGTTTTTCAACACTTTCCAAGCTCAAAGGCAACTTTTATGAAATTGTTCTGCTACTCAACTGGAATACATCAGCAGTTCTGTCACAATGCAATACAAAACTGAGTTACAACATTTAGGAAAAGTCTTTATATAACTTTGTGCTGGATCCAGCGACATTTATGCAACTCATGAAATTCAAAAGCAACCCGACAGTGGGACAGTTTAATGAGAACCGTACTGTAGATCATGATGCAAGTCACTGATCCAGGTGTTAGTAGGCAATAATGGAAACAGCACCTGCTAACACACCAGGAGTACTTGCAGATGTGGCACTATGTATCGTTCAACAAACACAAACCCTCTCTGCTATTGTTCCATGCATTCACTGGTGTCTAGCAGCACCCTTCATGTATAAGTATGAGTTTAAATAATTTTCTAGTGTCTAGCAGCACTAGTATTCCAAGCAGTGCCTTGTACCTTGAAAGCCCTATGACTAATATATTGATGATGTCTCTCCTGTAAAAATGACAGTTCTCCTGTTGGTGATCCTGCCCCTTTATGTGTTATCCCGTGTGAACTATGGTACCCGCTGCCAGTGTCCCAACCACTGTTGTTAATGGTTCCTGGTATAAAGTGTTTCCTCATCTCCTCAATACCATGTAAATAAAACAAAATTATCCCCTGTGCCATCAACCATCCAGTCCCATCTTAGGCCATCATCTAAACTCATACTGAAGTAAATCACATACCCATGCCCCCACACAGAGCCCAGATCCATACCCAAACACAAACAAAAGAACACACACTGAATTGCACTCTGAGTCTGTGCCATATTACCAACAGTCTTACTATCTCCAAAACCAAACAAAATGGTGCAGACTCTAGCAGAAAAGATTCAGCTCTCATAAGTACAAAATAAATTAATTTTACTGGTACTGCCTTGCAGTGAAAGACAACCACCCCAACATTTCTGACTATGACTGTTGCTTCCTTATGGGAGTGGTTAAGGATACAGTAGTCACATTTCTTTCAGCCATCAAGATACAACAATTGAAATTACAGAATTCAATATTTAATCATTCAACCCTTTCCCTTTATAACATACAATCAAATTTTAGCTACTAAAAGCAGGACCACTAATTAAAGATGCTTAGAATTGGCTGATACAGATCTGATTAGATTGCTTAAGAATTTGGAATTTCCACTTCAAATCTGACTCCATTTTATTTCCTAAAGGAGCTAAAATTAGAATTGGATTCAGATTTGGAATCCTGAAGTCTGAATCAATCGGTAGAAGTAGATTTTAGGATTCAGTTTAGGAATTAGGATTTTGCCTGCAATTCTAAAAATACAAATTACAAAATGTAGGTCCCAATCAAACAAATCTAATTCTGTTTGGTGGATTCTATACAACCTAGCACTAACTGACATGTTGGAATGAAAGGAATAAAAGTTCACAGAGTACAAGATCATGCTCCTCAAAGAAATAAAATTATTGTGAAAGAATAATAGAAAAATAGAAAGCGGGAAGTGGAAGTGTTACCAACTGCCACACTATTCTGGGGCGTGAGAAATGGAGCACGTTGGTTGAACATATGAACATACAATGAAGCCAGCAGAAGAAGGCCATTTGGTCTATCAAGTGTGCTCATGTTGCAGGGTCCACAGCTGAGCTACTGTCCCTGCCCCCTCTCCTACTCCTCCCATCCTCCCTACCTATGACCCTTACATTTATCCTCCCTATACCTGTCCCAGCCTTCTTAAAGCTACCCACTGTCTTCAATGAGATTACCTCTTCTGGCAGCACATTCAAAGTGTCCACCACCTTCTCTGTGAAGAATTACTTCCTGACCTCCCTCCTAAACCTCTCACTCTCAACTTAAGACTGTGCCCCTCGTATTATGGTTGCCACTCAGCTTAAGAGACTCTCCTTATCAACCTTATTTATCCCTTTCAAGTACTTGAAGGTCCCAATCATGTCCTCTCTCTCTCTCTCTCTCTCTCTCGGGAGTACTTGTTCAGTGCCCTGAACCTCTCCTTATATGTCTTACCCTGCTTACCAGCTATCATCTTTGTAGCCCTCCTCTGGACCTTTTCCAGCAGGTTAATGTCCTTTTGTGGTGTGAGTACCAGCATGGAACTCCATGCTCTAGATGTGGCCTTACCAGTGACCTTTACAAGGGCAGTATAACCTCCCTCTCCTTCTACTGATCCCACTAGATATGCATCCCAGCATCTTGTTTTCCTTTGTTGCTGCTTTCTTGCACTGTGTGGGTGCTTCAGGTCACTAGTGATGATCACTCCCAGGTCCTTCTCCTCCTCTGATGCAGATATTCGAACTCCACCCAGGTAGTACTCTGTCCTAGGAACTTTGGCTCCAATATGCACAACTTTGCATTTCTTGGTATTGAAGCCAAGCTGCCAGATCTGGACCACCTCCTAACTTTCCAGATCTTCCTGTAGATCCTGCATCCCTTCAGCTGTGTCCACTCTCCCACAGAGCTTGGTGTCATCTGCAAAGTAGGCTATTTTGCCCTTAATGCCATCTCCAGTGTCATTGATAAAGACATTGAACAACACGGCCCCAGCACTAAGCCCTGTGGGACCCACTGGTTACCTGTCTTGTGCCAGATAACTCTCCCCAACAACCACCCTCTGGGTTCTGTCCTTCAGCCAGTTTTCCACCCATCTGGCCATCTTTCCCCAACCCGTGATCCACCAACTTCACTTAACCTTTTGTGGGGCACATAGTTAAAACCTTGCTGAAATCAAGACAGAGGATGTCTACCATTTGGCCCCTGTCTACTGTCTTAGTGACACAGTCAAAGAAGTCAATCATATTTGTTTGACACAATCCCCCCATGAACCTCGCATCCTGGAGTCCAGGCTCCTCTAGATATTCCACCAACCTTTCCTTTAGTATGGTCTCCATGAACTTGCCCACAAGGGAGGTGAGACTGACTGGCCTGTAATTCCCTGGGTCATCCTTGGGACAGCTTTTTGAAGTTGCACTGCATGTGCTGTTCTCCAGTCCCACGTACTATGCCTGTCTCTAGTGAACTATTAAATAGGTATGTCAGTGGCCCTGCCAGCTGCTAAGCCAGTTCCATTAGTACCCTTGGATGTACTCTGTTCATGCCTGGTGATTTGTCCACCTTCAATGCCAGCAGCCCTCCCTCACTCTATCCTCCTCTATCACTACATCAGTGTTCACCTCCCACTCCTCTTTCCTTCCTAAAGGCAGTTGTCTGTCCTTCTCCCTGGAGAAGATGGAACAGAAGTATTCATTTAGTGTCTCTGCTTTTCCTATTATCCTCCACCCACTCCACCCCTTTCTGCCTAACAATCCCTTCCTTCTTGTCCCTTTTCTCACTTATATAGTGAAGAAAGCCTTCTTCCTTCTTAATTCCTTCAGCTATCTGCAGCTCCTTCTGTGCCTTTGCTCACCTGACTTTTTATTTGCCTTACTAGCCAACCTTAGGTAATTTTCCTATCCATCTCTCTTGGTCTTCCTAGATTTTCTATAGGCCAACGTCTTTTCCCTTACTGCCTGGGCAACCCCAGAACTGAACCAGCTGGGTGCTTTAGCCTTGTGTTCTTACCACTGAGCCTAATGCATTCATCTGTGGTAACCAGTATTCCTTCCTTAATAATGGACCACTTTGGTCCACCCCATATCTGCTCTGATGCCCATCAGGTGGCTCCTTAGCACTTTGTCCATTTTCCTGAAGTCCACCCTCCTAAAATTCAAGATTTTGGTCTTAGTCTGGATGCTTTCCTTCCCATATCCAACTGGAACCACACTGTGTAATGGTCACTTCCTCCCAGTGGCTCCTGACCATTATTTCCTGTACATGCTCCCCATTTGTGAGCACCAGATCAAGAATTAACTCAGATCTTGTTGGTTCAGTGATGCCCTGAGTCAAGAACCCACTCTGCAGTCCTTCCAGGGTCACCTGACTCCTTGCGCATGTCATGGATAGTATGCTCCAGTCCACCTTGGACAGGTTGAAGTCCCAGCAATTACCACCTCCTTTCCCAGCAGCTTTTGATATTTGTGAGCTCAGTTCCTGTCCCTCTCCTCATCCTGACTGGTTGGTGTATAAACCACCCCCAACCTCACCTTTCTCCCCTCTATTGGACCTTAGTGAACCCATAATGCCTCCACTTCCCTTCCTCCAACTCCTCCCTCATACAAGTTATTCCTTCCTTGATATAAACTGCCACCCCTACCCCCCTTTCTGACTACCCTGTCCCTCCTGTATAGTTTATATACAGGGATTGCAAGGTCCCAGTGATGGTGTGATGTTGCCCAGGTCTAGGTTACTGCAGCTATGCCCACCCTCCTATCAGCTAATAGTGCCTGCAGGACTTCCATCTTGTTTCCAAGACTCTGTGCAGACACCACCCTCCACCTAGAATCTGACCTTCCTTCTCTTCCCTCTATTCTTCTATTCACATTTATCCCTCTGTGTGCACCCTCCACATACCCTTGTTAAGTGACAGGTGACATATCGCAATATAAGTTGCAAAAACTTTGTTAATGCTCCAGTTAGGGTCAAAGCAACAAACGTTGGGAAATGAGGTGTGATTGTTTCCTACTTTCCACCCTCCCAAACAAGGCAGGAGAGCAGGTGTGGGATGTGCCTTGGGCTTCTTAAGCCTAATGCTCATCCTATTCCATATGTAAATAAGGTCAGATGTGTAGACTTTATGAGAATGGAGTGATCATTAAGCTTGAGAAGCCCAAGGCACACCCACCTGCTCTCCTACCTGGTTTGGGAGGGTGGGATGTTAGGAAACCCTAACACCTCATTTCCCAACTTTTGTCACTCTGACCCTAACTGGAGCATTAATGAAGCTTTCTGCAACTTATTTCCTTACTTTTTGAGATAGTATAATAGTATCCTTATTTCACTGTGGAAGCACAGGGTCCATTGGACATTGCACTCCATCCTTCCATTGATGCATGTGTGTGTATATATATACATATATATATATATATATATATATAGCCCAGAGGGCCTGCACTTCTAATTATAGGACAACTGTGACTAAACTAAACTGTCAGCATAGCCTTCATATTACTCCACCTCAAGTACCCATTACAGAAAATTTTGAATCCCCAAAATGTATTTTTGTACAACTGCAATGCCATTCTGCACCACTGGTGTGAAAACAAATTTGGGACAGGATTTGAAAATTACAGGTGTGACATACATGAGGTGGGGTAATAAGAACTATGCTAATCTACTGTCAAAATATTTAAAATTTCTAAAGTTATGGCGGGCTTAGCAAAAGTGCAATGAATGGTCATAACTTCAGCATTGTTCATATTTTGACCCAAAACATCAACATAGTCTTCTTATGACCCTGCCTCTTAAACCCTGTAGGTGCCAAAATGCCATTCTGCATCACAGATGCAAAAACACATTCCAGACAGGACATGAAAATGACAGCTGTACTGTTCATGAGATGGTGTGAAAAATTATTATGCTGAAAATCTGGATTCAAAATATTGAAAGTTACCAAAGTTATATGTGTGCACTGAAAAATTTAAACAAATGCCCATAACTCAGCCATTTTGGACTTTTTCCCACATTTTCAACATGGCCTTTTGGGATCTCTGCACATGAACACTGGTGATGAAATTTTGTTATTCAGTCCCAAAAGGTGATTTTGTGCAGTGTCTGCAAAATCACCTTCCAGGCCTAATTAATGAAATGACAATGCAAGTGTTCATGGTGGAGGTCCCAAAAGACCATGTTGAAAATTTGGTGAAAAAAATCTTAAAATTGCAAAGTTATGAACATAAGTTCAAAACACCACTGAAATATGTTATATGGCACTTACCTTGATTTCTCAGTTCACAGCTTGGCCTTGAAGAAGACAGACATGTCTCAGTCCACAGAAGATGGCAGCCTACAACCTCCAGTGGTAAGTATAGGGTAAGGGGTGTGTGGGATGGTGGGCGCTCAGCTGGAGAGTTGGGATGGGGAGGGGATGGCAGGGACGATAAGAAACCATATTCTTTTTCATGTTAAAAAATAAAAAAGATGTCGAGGGACTGTTTTCTTTTACAGGACTAAATAAAAATATTTGAGATACCTGGGGTGGGCTCCACCGTGTCTCACACTGTTGGTTGAATCTAAATGCTGACAAGATTGGGCCCCCTGAAGTCAGCTAATTAATAAAACAATGGGCTGCGGGGGTGGCATCTGATGTTGGTGGTGGACATCATGGTGTTGGATTGTATTAATAGATAAACAAAGAACATGGGGATGGTGTTTGGAGGGTGGAGAGTGCCACTAGACACCAGGGAATATTTGTGGACAGTGATCGGTGAGTGAGTGGTGCCACTAGACACCAGGAAAATGACAGTTCGCAACTCACAACTCACACTTCAGCCAGCACAGGAGTTCAGCTGCAGAACTAAATAAAATCTGCTGTTCTTATACAGAGAAGGTGGAGGAGGCTCCTCTCATTATCGCGGGGTACCTGGGATTTTGAATGCCCAGAAAAAGCATTTCAGGCCCTAATTGTGAAAAACAAACACCAGACTCTAGCTAAACGGGGCTTGTTTAGCTAGGTTTTGCTGTTTGATTTATAAAATGACAAATCTTTATGTATTTTCCACGCTTTTTAGTTCATGGGAAAAAAACAAGATGGTGGCTCATGAGAAATGATTTTTCTGATGAAAAAGGCTTTATTCCTCATGAAAAGGAATGGATCTTATGAGAATGTATCCTTTTCGCGAGATCAAATCCTTTGTCAAACTGTTTACCTCTGTCCCGAAAGTGATCTTCCCATAGGAAATAATGGGAACTTAAAAACTGAATAACTTTGCAACAGATTAATATTTTTCACCAAACAAATGCTGGCAGTTCCATTACCCAAGTTCTTTCAACCATAAAAGTCACACCAAAATTTCACATTGTCTGGACACAAGGAGATCAAGAAAATCTGCAAAAGTGTGCGACTTTAAGGTTTTGCACTATCAAGAACTCAGAATCGCACATCCGATCAGAAGGAAACTTGCCACATCAAGAAACCTACTGTACACCACAGGACAGCACATATCAAATGTGCAAATCCATTGATCAGATGCAAAGTTATTAAAGTGCAAAATTTTACATTTAACATTAAACTAGCTACTCAACCTAACTATTGCGGCATGACCGTGCCCTATAATAAAGGATGATCTTTAGGAATAGAAAAACAAAACAAAATATAAAATCGAACGTAATAACCAAAGGTGGATAGATAGATAGATGATAGATAGATAGATAGATAGATAGATAGATAGATAGATAGATAGATAGATAGATGGATGGATACATTTTATTCTGAAAGCAAGTAACACAAAATTATGTTAAAAATAACTTATACCCAGACCATCAGTGCAGCAGCTGGATTTCTGCTTGCATTGCAGGCGACCTGGGTTCGTTAGCAGACTCGGGTCACTGGAGAGCCAGCCGGGGAGAAAGCTTGAGCGTCCAATGACTGCTTGCCTTCTTCCAGGTGGGAGGGTGGGATGCAGTCTGGTGTCTGTTGACCCCGGTGAAGACTGGAGGTATAACAGTGTGCTGACCAATTAACTGGGGGATGCAGGGTATGCTTAGTCGTCATGGCAGCTCGCTCCTGGGGAGAAAATGGTAATACTTCTCCTCTGTTCGAACAGATGAAGGCCATCTGATCCCTTTGCTACCTAAGTGCCCTGGTCAGACCGTAGAAAGACCACCGCCAGTATCACCTGAGGGGCCAAGTGTTGTGCTTGCCAGACCCCTGCACCTTTCTCCTCAGAGAGGAGAACCCATCTGGTGAAGGGTTACACGGGTTACCCAGAGGTGGCTGCCATATGAGGTGGTGGTGGATAGTGGCAATAGGCGAGGGTACAAGTTAGTGATAGGAGGAATAAGACCACTGATGGCCAGAAGGAGAGGCCGACAGGGGAGATACAGGAAGGAGGAAAATAGATAGTACAAAAAAAATAACTTATAACTGGTAATAATAAGTACTGTACGTATATCTCACATCCAAAATATCACTTTAGTTAAATAATGAGTTAGCCATGATTTGTATTTAATGAAAATTATGTGCAGAGACTGCACTTTTAAAGTCCACCACTCATGAACACAAAGCTAAGTAATTAGTTGAAGGATTTAGGAGGAAGCAGTCGGTAATGATTTAAATAATCAGATTTTCTTCATCAGTACTTTCTGGTCCTACATCCTGGCTAGTCCCCATGTGACCAGACCTCCCAGCACCACTATAAGCCACTCCTGTACTTACCATTTGTTTTCATGACATGGTGTTCCTGGTCATTGGTGTGGGGCTGGTGAAGGTCTGGATGTCATCCTGCAGCCAGAGGGTTTTCCTTCTGGTGTTTTTGTTGCCCAGGCAGCTGTCCATCTGCAATGGTGTAATGAACCAGCTCTGCCTTGATTGAGACATCCTCGCAGGCTAGGCTCCAACTACCCCCCACCTTGGCCTTTCTTTTAACTCAGTCATTTGGATTATGGAAGCTGTTAATGTTTATCAAACACCCTGAGATGTTGTTTGTAATTACAAAATTAAGATCATCCTACAGGATACAGCCATTGTTGTCAAAGACTACCATACTCACGATCACCTACTTACATACAGCTGGGGATCCAGCGATACAAATTCCTTTGCAGCCTAGGGTCCCCACTCAACTCCAGAGGCCTTTTATTTTTTCCCAGTCATTTGAATTATGGAAGTTTTTGAAGTTTATCAAACATCCTACACCCTGTTGTTTGCAGGTGTCATAGTCTGAGTTCCAAACAAATGCATATCTTTTCACTGTGAAAACAAAGTAATTTCAGAGGAATCTACAGAACAAAGTTAGCAATAAGCATTTTTACATACTGTACAGTATGTCAAAAGAATCAAGTAGAAGGCATCAGATCTAGCCAGGCAAGCAGTGGATTAAATATATCTATTAGGAGCCTGATCCACACAGGAGCCATGATATTATCCAAAGCTGCAGAATGCCACATCTGCACATCAAAGTATACCACGCAGCCACATTGGGACTTCAGTCAGCTCTCTGCATCAGATCCAGTACCACCAATGCAACTACAAGGGCAGCTGGATCAGGGCAAGGAAGGGTAAGTTGTGGTATGCATAATGTATGGAAGAAGATATGCAGGGAGTGCTGACACTGTGCCAAGAGGGATCCTGCCATAGCATTTAAATGCCATCCCTACACATACAACACTGACATTTCTGATGCCCAATTGGCCCTCACCTGTTGCGTCCAGCCCACTGAGAAGGCTTGCAGGGTAGGGACATAACATTAGTTTTTGTTTGTTGTTTATTTTTTGTTTTGAAGCAAAGTAGTCTAGTAGTGGGATACAATAGGCATTTGCACAGAGAAGGTGAGACACTCTGCCACCAACCTGTATATCTTAGCTCCCGTTTAAACCACCTGGAATATCCCTGGCCCTCGTACAGACCTTCACACATGTGAATTGGGGTGGCTGATGGCTGTGGTTGAGGTGTTGTGTACATATTGGGCCATCTCTGTGGATTCAGCCATCAGTGTGTAACTGCCATTACATGAATGAGAAACTGCCTGACTCTCAGAAGTGATGCTGCACCAAAAAAACAAAAAAAAACAATGAAAAATTACTAAACTCAGCGGCCAAACAGAGTTTGGTACTTGTTACTCCATTATCAACAAACATTGTTGTTCAGCATTGAAAAGGCTTTACTCATTTCACTTTAGTTTAAAATGCATATGCACATATTTAAGACTCAGGTCTTTTAAAATTCTCATGTACAAGAGTAAGATTTTCTAATTTTAAGTTATAAAGATAATTTTTTACACTTTTGATGTAACGTACTGCATGCAGTACGTGGTCAAATGTATTTAAGGATGAGTCCACTACTGGATGCAAGAGCATCAATTATTTCATTGACTAAACCATTACTTAATTATTGCTATTATTTAAGTGTCTATACTGACTTAATCCCTAACAGCAAATACATTCAAAATTTTATGCATGCTGTCATAAACTGCATGATTGTTTCACTGGACAGCAGTTTCAGTGCTCCTATGTCATCCGATTGTTTAATGGATGCAACAGAGGCCACTAAATGCAGGCACATGTGGTATATACCCCTGCATCTAGGTTTTGAGAATCTGGCTCCAGGTGGTTAAAGAAACAGGTACTAAGAATTACATTTGATCCTGTACAATATGCTTTGAAGAAAGAAATCCACACATCCAGACAGGGGTTAATTTATCCCTTCAGAAAATGATTTTGTCTGGAAAAGGAAGTTCAGTATTATTAATTTGTCCAGGGAAATTTGGTGACTGAGCTGCTTCAAGTAATGCAGCAGAAATAAAGAGAAACATTTTAGTTTAATTAGGATTAGGTGGGGCCACTGTTCCTTGAAAAACACAAAGACAGAGTTTGAGACCTTATTTAGACAAAAATTTCCTCCGTGTTTTATTCTGTTGCAACACCAACAGAATTTTAGCATACAACCAAACCAGCCTTTTCTGGTTTAAACAACATACAACTTGGTCATGTTAAAGTGGTAGTTATCTTCAGAATTTACATATTTCCAAATTAATGCACTATTTACATCACATTGTAGTTAGTTCTAAATATTTCAAAATGAAATGTGCTGCATTTTGCTGCCCTTCAGTTCCCTCTCCTGCTGCCCATGCTGCTGCCTAACTCATTTCCTCTGTCCATCTCCTACTTTCCTGCATCCTTCCGTGATGAATGAAGTGCCAAGAGCACTTCATTCACCCTTCAAATTGCTGCCATCTTCCCTTTAATACTGTAACTAGTAATGTCTTGTCTATACTCCGTTACGTTCCAACTTGTACTTACATTACTTGTTGCTCTTCAGATGCTCTGCCTACCTCATTTTGTTCATTTTGTTGCTACTTAATTGTGCAACTTGCATTTTGGATTTGTGTAACTGACTGTTATAATACATTGCTGAACTCTCTTCATTTCCCCTCCTCCCAGGATGCATCAGGAAACAAGCTACTTTAGCTCAGTATGTCCTTCCTGGTAAATCTTTTAGAAACATAGAAAAATAGAAGTTAGTGGCAGATAAGGACCATAAGGCCCATCCAGTCTGCCCATTTCTTTTCTACCTTATGAATGTGCCATAGGCCTTTGCTCAGTCAATGGCCTATCTATTCATCCTCATCTGTATTGCTCCCTTTATCCTCCCATGCCTGTTTGAAGCCCTGCACTGTATTCATATCCACCACTTCCTGAGGTAGGCCGTTCCATGCATCCACCACCCTTTCTGTGAAAATGAACTTCCTCACATTACCCCTTAATCGGCCTCCTCTAATCTCATGCTGTGTCCTCTTGCCCTGCTATTTTTCTTATATTGAAACATGTTAGACTCTTTCACCTTGTTAATGCCTTTAAGATGTTTGAATGTTTCAATCATATCACTCTCTCCCTCCTTTGCTCTAGGGTATACATGCTGAGTTCAGTTAATCTGTCCTCATATGTTTTCTGATGTAGTCCCTGCACCATGTTGGTTGCCCTTCTCTGGACTGCCTCAATTTGGTTAATGTCCTTGTGAAGGTGTGGCCTCCAGTACTGCACACAGTACTCCAGATGGGCCTAATCAGTGTCTTGTAAAGAGGGATTATTACCTCCCTCTTCTGACTTGTGATACCCCTACTAATACACCCCAACATCCCTCTAGCCTTACCTACTGCTTTAGAGGTCTGCTTGGATGATTTCAGGCCATCGGTGATGAAGGCGCCCAAGTCTCTTTCTTCCCTTGTGACTGCCAGCAACTCCCTCCCAGCCTATAGGTGGCTTCAGGGTTTCTCGTCCATATGTGCGTGATCTTGCACTTCTTTGCATTAAACCCCAGTTGCCACCCTTCTGACCATTTGCTAGTTTATCCAGATCTCTTCTCATTCTGCCCACCCAACCTGGATCATTTACTCTGTTGCAGATCTTGGTGTCATCTAGAAACAGACAAACCTTACCCTCCAGTCCATCTGCAATGTCACTGATGAAGATATTGAAGAGGACTGGCCCAGAACTGATCCTGAAGGTACCCCACTTGTGACTTGCATCTCTTCTGACTGTATACCATTTACCACCACTCTCTGTTTTCTGCCTGTCAACCAGTTTGTCACTCAGTTGGCCAAAGTCTGACCCAGCCCGAGCCTTCCCAGCTTATTAATCAATCTTCTATGTAGAACAGTATCAAAGCTTTGCTGAAGTCAAGGTAGGCAACATCAACTGCTCACCCTTGGTTCACCACTCTTGTTATCCAGTCAAAGAAATCTATGAGATTAGTTTGACAGGACCTTCCATTGTAAACCCATGCTGTCTTGGATCCTGTGCTCTTATGGATTACAGGTGTGCATTATCCTTTCCTTAAGGTGTTTCCATAATCTTGCCCACTGCTGAGGTAAGACTGACTGGTCTGTAGTTCTCTGCTTTCTCCCTGCTACCACTCTTGTGGAGCCGGATCACATGAGCCCTTCTCCAGTCTTCTGGGACCTCTTCTGTGCTCAGAGACTCACTAAACAGTTCTGACAATGGCTCTGCCAGTTCCACCTTTGCTTCTTTAGTACCCCAGGATATATGCCATCAGGTCCCATTGCCTTGTCCACCCTGAGCTTATTGAGTTCTTGTAGGACCCTTTCTTTTGTGAAGGGACTAGTGCACACCTCCCTCCTCCCTTCTTTTGTGAAGGGATAGTGCTACCTCCTCCTCCCTGAAATGAATAAATCATCTGTTCTCTTAATTTGATATTTAAGTTACCAATAATGCACTCCCAGTGCTATTGTTATTTATTTTGATGTATTTATTTATTTACTTTGTTTGCCGGTAAGTACACTGAGCCACAGTCACATATGCAAAGCAGCTGCAAGGTGAATCAACATGTTACATACAAGTGCAATCAAGCAAAAATAACACACATGCAATGTGCAAGAGTAAATCTTATGTACAAACACATCAATAGATGTTTTGAATTAAAACAGGCAAAGTCTGTTTTAATAAGTAAGAGCTTTAATTGATTTTTATGTTGGCGCACTTGCGCAGCCAACATCTTGAGTAGTGCAGATTTGGAGGTGCGGTCACTGTTGGGTGAATTCAAAGCATGCACCAGTAGGTCGTCCTGCATTCCCAATCAGCCAGCAGCAGGGCCGACACCCTGCCTAGCTAATCTGGCGAAGACATCACAGAAAAGGTCCGCATGCCCGAACTCAAGGCTGCAATTTTACATTTCAAAATTAAATGGGTTTGACTGCTCCGTATTTGACCGGGATTGTTTCTAAAGACTCAGCTCAAACACTACTACAAGGCACACTGCTTCTTTTTACTTCATGGCACTGTGCCCCACTCGTCATGAATGAGTCTTCTGGCACACAGCCGAACAATACAATGCAGAAAAGATCAAGCTCCAGTCTTCTGGTGTGGCGGCACTTTCTAGATGTCACCTCTAGACAGCACACTGAACTACCATCAAGACTAGAAATGGAGCTAAGGTTAGCTGAAAACTTAAAATAAACATTAAGGCTGTGCTAATCGGGTGTTTCTGAAGCCCTAGTAATTGTCATAGGGGTTTATGACAGTTTTCCTTTAATGCATATCTCGGGCATTTTTGGGAATTTTACACCAAATTTTCAACATGGGGTTTTGGGACCCCTCCTCATGATATGTCACTGTCATATTGTTAATCAGTCCCAAAAGGTGATTTTGCAGTCACTGCTCAGAATCACCTTTTGGGACCAATGTGAGATGACAGTGCAACTATTCATGGTGGGCTCTGAAAAGATCTATGTTGCAAATTTGGTGGAAAAATCCAAAAATGGCTGTTTTACAAGAATGCGTTGAGCAGTTGCTATGCAGACTCATAACTTCACAAATTCACAATATTTTCACACCAGATTTTCAACATTGTCATTTTTGTGCACAAACTTGTGAACAGTACAGCTGACATTTTCACATCCTGGCCAAAATGTGTTTCCACACTTCTGGTACTGTCGCCATCACTGTGGAAATCAGTGTTTGGGCCAGATTATGAAAATGACAGTGACACTGTTCATGAGCAGAGGTCCTAAAATGAATCTGTTGAAAATTTGGTGACGATATTCCATAAAATGACTGTATTCGAGCTTGCATTGGCAGATTGCACACACACTCATAAAGTCGTGCACTTGTAATATTTTCACTCTGGATTTTCACCTTTGGCATTTTCCACTCCTCTTGATGAATAGTACGCTGTCATTTCACATATCCTGCCCAAAATGTGTTTCTACGTCCGGTGCAAAATATACGATTCGCTAGTGAAATCACTTTTTGGGATAGTTTGAGAGATAGAGTAATGCTGTACATGAGCAGAGGTGCTAAAATGTCTATGTTGAAAATTTGGTGATGAACTTCCATAAAATGACTGTGTTACAAGTGTGCGTTGGCATTTCCATGCACCCTTGTAACCATAAATTGCAATATTTACATGCTGCATTTTCAACACTGGCATTTTTTACAACTCCATTATGAACTGTACAGCTGCAATTTTCATCCTGCCCAAAATGTTTTCTGCAGTGCACTATCAAAGCCAATGCCAGCGTGACAACATTCAGCATTGACAAATGCTTGTTTAAAACGATATGGCTTTCAGAGTTGTGTAGATAATCAGGTAGTTATTACAACATTTAGCAGCATAAAAAGAAAGGCATGTTCACCTGCCGTAGAGGAGGCTGAAATTGAGCAAGTGTGTTTCGGATTATCTTAATTTCCTTCATTCTTTCTGAAATTTAAAAGTGTATATAATGGAGAATCAGATGCTATTCTCAAGGTTTTATTCACAACACAGCATTAATTGTAAAGACTACTAAGCCTTGGTGATAACCAACCAGTATTTGCATACAGCAAACAATGATGCGTACTGTATGGCATATTTAATGCAAAATGACAAATCCCATTAAATGTCTTAGTTAACAGAGCTAAATCAGTAGCAGACAGATTAGCAAACACAAAATAATTATAATTTAATATCGATAACAATATTTTTGCAATAATATGTCTGTCTTCTAATCTTAAGCATCAGTGAAGCTCAAACAACACTCCTAATTTTTGATTAATTTGCTTGCTGATGGCCTTTATATGAGATGAAAAGTTAAGTTAGAGTCCAAGAGTGTCCCTAGATATTTAAATTCAGAATCTTGCTCTACAAAGGTACCACTGGGGTCAGAAATCAACAAAGATGAACATTTAGATAATTTAGGTTTAGATCCCAAAGCATGCATTTAGTTTTCTTACTACTTAATGAGAGACAATGTTGCATCTACCAAGAATTCAATGCAGCAAAATCTGTATTTAATGCTGAGTTAATTTATTCAATAAAAGAAGTACAAAAGTAAATAATATTGTCATCCACATAAAGAATTGATTTAGTGTAAACTAAGCTGAAAGGAATGGAATGAATAAAATTGAAAACAATAGAGCCCCAGGATAGACCCTCAAGCACTCCTTGTTCCAAAACCTGAGTACTAGATTGAGACCCATTGTAATTCACTCTAAGAGGATGAGCAGAAGATAGCTTTGAAACCAAGCACATGGTGAATCTGCCAGGCCCATACTCCTCAGCCTCCCAAGCAGCAATGGATGATCAACTAGATCGAAGGCTTGGACAAGTCCACAAAGACCACATCAGTGAGCACGCCATTGTTCATAGTCCTAAAGACTATGAACATGAACCTGACCAAGGCCATATCAGTACTGTGATGTTTGTGAAAATCATGCTGTTCAGGAGAGAGCCGTGACCCTGAAGATAATCAACCGATTATTAAAACGTTTTCCAGTATCTTACTTAAACATGATAATATAGAAATTGGGTGGTAAATATTCAAATTAGTTAAGGATCCTGACATAGGAATTAGTTTTATTGTAGTATATTTCCATAATTGAAGAAATCCCCAGAAATCAAAGATAAATTAAAATAGTTGTTAAAGGAAAGTAACTAGCTGTAGAAACAAGTTTTAAAAATCCTGGTTCTAAACTATCCTGCTCCACATTTTTGTTTATTGGCATTTGCTTCAATAGTTTAAAATCTGAATTGGCTTAGAAACTGAAGATAGCCAAGCACTCTCCACCTCATCTAAAGAAGGCAACACCAAGGTTCTATTTTAAAACATTTTAAGAACATTTATTGTTGCCACAAGGCCAAAGAGTAGAGTGCCTGGCTATCTTTTGTTTTATTTGCATTTTTGCCATGTGCACCCAGCCCAGTGCTAGTTTTCTTGTGTTATGGCACTGCATTGGCTTTATTCTCTAAAAATAAAAGGAGGAATATTTTCAGTTAAAAAGCCAAGAACCTGTATTTAACTATTCCGTAATGCTAATACTGTCTTGCATTTTGTTAAAACTCAAAATATTTCCATAAAAGCTTTGCAAATTTCAGAAGACCAAAACATTTTGACACCATTATTGTAGATCACATCAACTGATCTTTTACTTTTGGGATCTATATAAGAGACTTCACAGAAGAACAACATTTTTAGGTTTCCTTAGAGATTCACATTGCTTATTGTGAAAATAGTCAGATTTACACTGTCAAATTTTTGATAATAAGATGACCTGCCAGCACCTTCTTCATTCATCCCTCTGTCTTTTGATAAAGAACCCATTGTGAATATCCTCCACATATTCCTCTTTATTAGTAGTACACCTCAACTAGAGATGCAGTAAAGTTTAACTCCACTAGCAAAGTAGAGGTGGAGTAGCCCACTCTGCCTCGCTTTGTAACTCACAATGTGGCCATTAAAATACATTGCTTCACCCACTTCACCTCATAATGACTGTGTTACTTACTCCATTTCATTCCACTTTATTTTTCTTTTAAAGGCAGAGTGAGTGAGCATTGAAACAGCCCACAGATCACATGGCTCACAGACTGCAGGTCACGTGCTTCAAGCAGGAAGTTAATCATGCAAGAGAGTGAAAGACTTTCACTTTTGCCTTACCTAGTGTGGGAGAAAGAGCTGTGTTTGATAGGAGACTCAGGAGAGAGAGACAGCAAAAATCTTATAAACCTTTTGAATTTGTTTCATAATTAGCTGATTTTTTGTACTTTAATAGCCTATTTGTTGTCTTGAGTCATGTCTGTGCACCTATTTCAGTCTAGTATTTATTAATATGTGTGTGTGTGTGTGTGTGTGTGTGTGTGTGTGTATGTGTGTGTGTGTGTGAGAGAGAGAGCAGACAAGAATGGAGAGGGGTGGTTTTCATCCATGGAGTGGAGATCATGTAGGTGTACACAGCGTGGTGGTACCCTGCGTCTTAACAGAGCACCTTCTGGGCTAATGGTCTCCTCCCTGAAGCAGGAGGTAGTGGTGCCATGGAGTACCACCTCTGGTAGCATCTACCAGTTCCCCCCACCAGTGCCACCACCTGCCATGGCCCCATACCAGCAGCTCAACAGGAAGTGAGGAAGGGCTGCAGCAATCACAGCTGCAACAGCAGCAGCAGGTTTCAAAACCATGGCCCCAGCTGAGCAACAGCAGCAGCTGCCAGCAACTGGGTCCCCCGTGTGTGCGGTCCTCCCCTCAGCTCATTAGTGTGGGAGTTCTTCACTACACTGCCTGTGGACACCAGTGTGAGTGAAGTGCAATCTGTGTGGTGTGGTGGTGCGCTATGGCCCCAAGGAAGTTATCTTGGAACAGGTGGTCAGCGCACCCACCTATACAACCACCACTGTGCAGAGTGGCAGTCCAAGCTTGCTGAACAGAGCAGAATGCACCTGCTCCTGCTGGGCAACAGGTGGCAGCATGACCTCCATCTGCATGTGGTGTCAATTGGGGCCGGGCCATGGAGCAGCGGCTGCTCCACAACCTGCAAGTGATGGTAGCAACCCTGCATGAATACTTGCTACACATGCCAATTTGGGCCTGATGTGGAGTGGTTGGACCATGTGAACCACTGGGCTGACAACGTGGAGCAGCGGTTGGGCGCATGGCGGTGCACCAACCCAAATTATGGCCATGCTTCAACTGCTGCTTTCACACCATAACATTGGTCATTAGTTTTGTTTGTCCTTCTACCTACCACCCTCTATGAAAAGATAGTTCCTGATGTTGCCCTGATCTGTCCCTCCCTCTGTCTTCAAATTTTGCCCCTTGTTCATGCACATCTCTTTGTCTGAAAGATGCCACCCTCTTGTATGTTGTTGATTCCCTTTCAGTACTTGATCATTTCTATAATGCTCCCCTTTCCTTGTGGTTATACATATTAAGCTCCTTTAGTCTTTCTTCATCTGGCTCATGGTGCAGACCCTGCAACATTTTAGTTGCCCTACTTTGTACAGCCTCCATCCTGTCTATGTCATTGCAGAGATATGATCTCCAGAACTGCACACTGTACTCCAGATGAGGTCTGGCTGCTGTCAAAGTGTCCCGAAAATACCAGACTCCAGATCAAGAGAAATCACGTGATGAAATGTTCTGAAAAGTCTCAATATTTTCCTGAAGCACTGCTTTATGCCTGCACCCACTCTGCATAAGTGTGCCCCAAAATGGCTGATGTCAAAGTGTCCTGAAATTACCAGATTCCAGATCAAGAGATATAACATGATAAAATGTGCTGAAAGTCTCAATAATTTCATAATGCACTGCTTTAGTTGTGCACCACTGCCACAACAACTATGGCACCTGCTGCTGCTCCTATACTTCTATCTTCTGCTGGCTGTGCTGATTGGGCTGATGCACAGTGTCTTGCTGAATGATGATAGCCACAGATGACCATTGTGTGAACAATGATGTGATGAAACTATGGCAGACTGAAAGTCTGCTGTGTGCTGTATCATGATGCCCTCTGTGTGTGTGTGTGTGTGTGTGTGTGTGTGACTTATACTACTACTTTGGTAAGTTACTGTACCTTGCACACTTATGTTTTCACAAACGAGACATTTAATTTTATATACACACATACATATATATATATATATATATATATATATATCATATATATATATATTAGAGGCAAAAAACTCTGTTTGATCATCAGTTAGGGTTATTCAAAGCGACAAAGTGAGGAAATTCAATGTTAGGGTTGAACCCCCTTGCACCCACCTCCACCCCTGCCCCCAGCCGGCATCTGAGGTGTGCGTTGGGGTCATCGGTCCTAACTCTCACCCCATCACATGTGTAAAGAACCTGAGGCGGTCAACTATGGGAGAATGGGGTGACAGTTGGACCGATGATCCCAATGCCAGCTGAGGGGCAGGGTGGGTGTGTGCAAGGGTTTTCAACCCTAACATCAAATTTCCTGCTTTTGTCACTGTGGAACAACTCTAACTGATGCATTAAATAGATTTTTGCCTCTAATTTCCTTCTTTTTTGAGAATGTGCAGTAGAAGTAGTGGATGGAATGTGGTGGTGGGCCCACCGTGATGTTTTCTGACATAGTAATGGTAAGTGCAGAGGCATAAGCACTAACAGTCATGCACATGGTGACAGAAGCGTAAATGGTAAAGCAAGCGTTAATAGAAGCATAGCGCAAAGTGACACCAAACTGAACAGTGATGCAAAGGGAGCTGCAACTGCGTGAGGAAATGCAAACCATGATGTGCACGGTCATAGTATGGCAATTGGAAAAGCAAATGGTAACATTAACAGCATAAATAATGCCAAATGGAACCGAGCGAAATGCGACATGCGCTGACGAAATGCAAACTGTAACACAAGCGGTCATAGTACCATAATTGTAAATGCAAATGGCAAAGTTAACATGAACAATAACACCAAAGGAAACAGAAATGGAAATGGAAATGGAAGCACGACGGAAACGCAGACCGTAAGCAGCGACAGTCACGTTACTACAGTTGTAAACGAAATGGTAACGGTAATAGCAACAATAATGTCAAAAGAACAGAAATGCAAAAGCAAATGGAAATATGTAAGAAACGCAAACCATAATGCGCACGGGCACAGTAACGAATTGGAAACTAAAATGGTAACAGTAACAGAACAAAGACGCAAACCGAAGAGAAACACAAAGCATAACGAAAGTTTTCACAAAATTTTGCGAAGTGTCACAGGTGCGGCATTACTTTGTAACACTACTTTTTCCAGAAATTTGAAAGCATAGTTCTCGGGTGTTCAACCCCAAAATAATAAAACATGGCTAGAATCCGAGGGTCCGATTAAGTGAACACGAAAAAATTATGTTCCTAGAGGGTCCCAATTTTAAATGCCAAGCATTTTTCTGATCTGTAACTGAAAAAAAATGGTGGATTTGCAACACTACAGGGGCCATTTGCGACACTAAAAGTGCATTTATGAAAGTGTTGAACTTTTGTTAACTTTTCCATTGACTTATAATGGGAACTTGTTTTTTAAATAACTTTTGAACCATTCAATATTTTTTCACAAAATCTTCAAACAGCACATCGGGAGCCTGGTCACATGTTCCTGAAGTTTCTGGACTGGTCGCACAAACCGTGCAACCTGTAGGCATGAGCAAAGAATGCACAAAAGAGCATAACTTTGCATTCAGATGTCGCTTAATAACTCCGCAGCCGTATATCCAACCAGTACGAAAATTGGCAGATTCCAAGATCTACCATGCCCAACCACACATACCAAACTTTGGGCAAATCTGTCATACAGTGGCAAAGTTATTAAGGTGCAAAATTTCACCCTTTAACCTAAAAGTGCCACTCAACTCTAACTATGGTAGCACTACCGTGCTACCATAATATATATGTATCAATCTATATATATATATATATATATATATAAAATAAAATCATTGCTGTTTTTCTCATCCAGTCATACTTGAGTTGCACACTTTTTGGCTTGCTGAGGAATTTTGCTTAGAAATACTGTCAAGCCTGGAAAAGTAAGTATTTTTGTTTTGGGGGTGTTATCATTTGGAATTGGAAGCAAGTTTCATTAATTATTTTGTTTGACTTCTTTACAGGTTTTCTGTGTATCCTCTGGATTCATACAAGTTGCATGTGCTCTTATTTGAAGAAAGCACCGATGGCAGCACAACACCAAAATGTTACCTGCAAACAGGCGAAGAAGAAATAATTTGTACTTCATTGCACTACAACATTCTGTTCTAACCAAGTGTGGCTGTTACTGTCTGTTATATCCAGCTTAACAGATAACAAGCTATTAGTAAGCCACACCAAGACCGACTAACAAGTTTAGTACTTTTGACATGCACTGGCCCACTGTCTTAAGTTACATTACAAGATGTTTTGTCATGATCTGGATAAAACTCTGTTCAGCCCCATGGCCTGCTGAAGTAAGCCAGTGACTGATGTGCATGAAAAATATATTATCTGCCATACATGTCACCTACTTTGTATGATTTACACTGGCTTGAAAAGTGAAATACCTAAAAAGTGATGAAATAAGACTGATATACTTACCTGAAACTGATATCCTATAGGTGGCTGTAGATAGTACTACAGTACTCCAGTCCTCCGGTCCTGGTATACTGTTTGAAACTGGAAACCTGTAAAAGGAAAAAAGTTGACTGTATGTGTTTCTCAAGTGCATCTCTAAAATGGTAAAGAAAGCATTTACATAGCTCAAGGAAATTCCATAGTATGATAATTAGTACATACTTACTATAAACTACTGATAATAAGAAGCACGGTGGCTGTGGCTGGATGTGGGCTCCTTCTGGCAGGGCATGGGTACAGGAACACATTCTCTCTCCTATTAAACAGACTGATGGATTTGACTGACTGTGGGATACTTCTTGTCATGGGCACAGGAACACATTCCCTCTCACTGTCATACAGACTGGTGGCTTTGGCTGGCTGGTGGTTACTTCTGGTCATGGGTACAGGAACACATTCCCTCTCACTGTCATACAGACTGGTGGCTTTGGCTGGCTGCGTATTACTTCTGGTCATGGGCACAGAACACATTCTTTCTCCTATTAGACATACTGGTGGCTTTGGCTGGCTGTGGATTACTTCTGGTCATGGGCACAGGAACACATTCTCTCTCTATATTAGACAGAATGGTGGCTTTGGCTGGCTGCGGGTTACTTCTGGCCATGGGCACAGGTACACATTCTCTCTCACTGTCATACTGTACAGACTGGTGGCTTTGGCTGGCTGCTCATTACTTCTGGTCATGGGCACAGGAACACATTCTTGCTCACTGTCAGACAGATGGCGGGTGGCTGGATATGGTGTCTTACAGTCTTTCAGATAACAAGCTATTAGTAAGCCACACCAAGACCGACTAACAAGTTTAGTACTTTTGACATGCACTGGCCCACTGTCTTAACTTAAGTTACATTACAAGATGTTTTGTCATGATCTGGATAAAACTCTGTTCAGCCCCATGGCCTGCTGAAGTAAGCCAGTGACTGATGTGCATGAAAATATATTATCTGCCATACATGTCACCTACTTTGTATGATTTACACTGGCTTGAAAAAGTGAAATACCTAAAAGAAGTGAAATAAGACTGATATACTTACCTGAAACTGATATCCTATAGGTGGCTGTAGATAGTACTACAGTACTCCAGTCCTCCGGTCCTGGTATACTGTTTGAAACTGGAAACCTGTAAAATGGAAAAAAGTTGACTGTATGTGTTTCTCAAGTGCACTCTAAAATGGTAAAGAAAGCATTTACATAGCTCAAGAAAATTCCATAGTATGATAAATTAGTACATACTTTCTATAAACTCCTGATAATAAGAAGCACGGTGGTTGTGGCTGGATGTGGGCTCCTTCTGGCAGGGCATGGGTACAGGAACACATTCTCTCTCCTATTAAACAGACTGATGGATTTGACTGACTGCGGGATACTTCTTGTCATGGGCACAGGAACACATTCCCTCTCACTGTCATACAGACTGGTAGCTTTGGCTGGCTGGTGGTTACTTCTGGTCATGGGTACAGGAACATTCCCTCTCACTGTCATAGAGACTGGTAGCTTTGGCTGGCTGGTGGTTACTTCTGGTCATGGGCACAGGAACACATTCCCTCTCACTGTCATACAGACTGGTGGCTTTGGCTGGCTGCGTATTACTTCTGGTCATGGGCACAGGAACACATTCTTTCTCCCTATTAGACAGAATGGTGGCTTTGGCTGGCTGCAGGTTACTCCTGGTCATGGGCATGGGAACACATTCCCTCTCACTGTCATTACAGACTGGTGGCTTTGACTGGCTGTGGGTTACTTCTGGTCATGGGCACAGGAACACATTCTCTCTCCTATTAGACAGAATGGTGGCTTTGGCTGACTGTGGGTTATTTCTGGTCATGGGCATAGGAACACATTCCCTCTCACTGTCATACAGACTGGTGGCTTTGGCTGGCTGTGGATTACTTCTGGTCATGGGCACAGAACACATTCTTTGTCCCTATTAGACAGACTGATCGATTTAGCTGGCTGCGGGATACTTCTTGCCATGGGCACAGGAACACATTCCTCTCACTGTCATACAGACTGGTGGCTTTGGATGTCTGAGGTAACTTCTGGTCATGGGCACAGGAACACATTCTCTCTCCATATTAGACAGAATGGTGGCTTTGGCTGGCTGTGGGTTACTTCTGGCCATGGGCACAGGTACACATTCCTCTCACTGTCATACTGTATAGACTGGTGGCTTTGGCTGGCTGCTCATTACTTCTGGTCATGGGCACAGGAACACATTCTTGCTCACTGTCAGACAGATGGCGGGTGGCTGGATATGGTGTCTTACAGTCTTTCAGTGCCACTCAGGAGGAAGATATCTTTAAATGGTAGGATTTAAGTGGCTACTGCTACTACAAATGGACAGCTGTGTTTAAGAGGGCTGACTGTGTTTGCTAATGACAGCACGCATTCAGTTAAAGAGCAGGTACCCACTGTCAGTACCCAACACCCTCAAACATACATAATAGCAGACCTGTTCCACTGTTGAGGGGTATTAAAATTCCATGCACTTCCCTCCACTTAATAAGTTATAGCACCCCAAATTTGTACCCCCATAAAGACAGAGCCATGTCTGACATGCCCCAGGCAGGTACCCCCAGCCCCTTTTGTGACATCAGAAAATGAATACTGAGTGTGCATTCCATTAACCTGTATGTATGCAATATTTTTATGGCTTTTAGTACAATTTAGAGGTGCCACGTAGAAAATCAAAGCAGCCGCTGGAGTAACAGTTCCTGTTTGCTGGAGTGATCACTTTCATTTTTCCAAGTGACAACTCTGAATAGTACTAAAGTCATTGAAAAATGGTGCCAATACAGGTCTGTGAGCACACACAAACAGCCTTCATTTTCTGACAACACAAAGACGGCTGGGGTATCTACCTGGGGGCATGTCAAGCGCGCTCTGTTTTCATAGTGTGGGAACATTCAGGGTGCTATAACATTTTAACTGGAGGGCAACGCATGGAATTTTTAGTACCCCTCAATAGTGGAGCAGGTCAGCTATTATATATGTGTGAGGGGGCTGGGTACCTGACAGTGGGTACCTGCTCTTAATGGTAATCAGAAAATATACCAATGGGAAGGTAAAATGAAATGATTGCGATGGGTTATTATTTGTGCAAATCTGAATTATGGAATGAACACTGGTTTTATTTTATGAAAACAAAAATGTGCCATTAATAAAATGTGACAGTCCTTCAACATGTTAACTTAAATACCAGCCACATTTACCTCATCCTCATCAAACAGGAAGCTGCCCTTAGAGTCATCAAGTTTAGAATTGTGCCCACTAGGAATTCTTTGTCCATGACTGCATCGTCAACCTCAATGGTAGGTTATCTGGCGCTGCCACCAGGATGGTCTGCTTCTCTCACATCATCAGCACAACCATCATCGTGATGGGGTACGAACACAGATGTGGTAGTTTGAGTTGGTATGTGACCTTCATTCATTTTGTGAATGTCAGCATGCTGACATTTGTTGGCGAAGATTGGTATGATGATCACAAACTATTGCCCCGCAGAACTGAATACCCTCCACACTTACACTGGAGGGTGGGCTGGTCAGGTACTTCAGTGCCACTGAAGTCAGCTCTGGTCATTCACTGACTCACCTTTCCACTCCAGTACAGCAGAGGATCATCAATTACTGACAGATGCCTGTTTTCAGCCAAATATGAGTCAACCATTCTCTGTGCTGCATGCAGTCTTCTTGTTGACTCATCCTCCTGTTCACCAGATTAATTGGTGTCACAGATTCCCACTTGGGACAAGGCACCCCAAAGTAAGTTAATGGCAACCGGTTTTGCTGACACCTCACCTGGACCCAGAGCTGCCTTACTGAATGTGCTTACAAGTCCACAGTGACCTTGACCTTGTTATGCTATGGTTTTCTGAACTTGGCACATGACTTCTGTGCCCCATGAACAATTGCACCAGTTGTCCACTGAGATTTTAACCTGTTCAGGCCCTCCTCTAGTAAGGATGCACTTCCACATTTGTATCGTGGGCCAGCAGTGTTGCTATTCCGAATTTGGCACTTTGCAGAATACTTGCGATGTGGAGGTTGTCGCCGAATTCTGTCAGCATATGTTTAAGTAACGCACTGCTTTAACAATCTCCAGACACATCAAGACATCGCTGCAGATTCAACAAAGTCTGTCTCAGCACCCACAGCAGTGGAATGGCTTGACTTATAGAGGCAGTGTCACCACTCATGCCTGTGTGGCATGTTCAAATGGCCTCAAAATTGATATCACTGAGTTCGTGAGGTGCCACTGTTCTGTTGTCATAGATATCAAGGCTCCAAAAGTGTCACAGCTAATGTACATGACTAGGTATTCCAAGATGTATTGTACTGTTCATACAACCTCTCTGCTATGTAAAGAGTTGAGTTCCAGTGCCTGACAACTTCCAGCTTTAGGCAGTGCTGAGGGAGGCTCTTTTGAATCTGCAGTTGCTGAAGTTGGTCACGGGCCTATCCAGAGTGTGAAAAGTGTGCACAGATGTGGCATGCAACTGTCAACATTTCCTTGATGTCAGGGTGGTGCAGAAACTCCTGGACCATGAGATTTAAACAGTGGGCCATGCATGGAACCCAAATAAAGCCACCATCGATGATTCATTTCATCACATTTGAGCCATTGTCACTGGCTATAAAGCCAGTTTTGAGGACAGGGTTCAACCACTAATCAATTTCAATCACTAGCAAGTCAAGCATGTTTTCACCAGTGTGAGAACCAGCCACCTGCACATTGAAAACATTGCATGCTGTCGAATTCCCAGAAGGTTGCTACCATGACAGTCTGCCTTACTACACTGATTTCCAATATCGCCAGCTCAGACAACCCCAGTACCTGCACCCAATGTACAGTAATACACAAATATGAACTGCATGCCATTCTGTCACTTGTCCACATATACATACTTAAGTGGATGAATGGTGAGGTGGAATATAGACATAGACTTTGACAGCAGATAAGGACCGCTACACACCTAGTCTGCCCATTTCCATACCTACAGGATAAGCTGCAGATTCTAGTTAACCAACAGCCTGTTTCTTTGTTGAAGGGCATGTCTTATAGACTCTGTCACAGTCCAGTATAACTTCAGGACAGCACGGGTGGAAAAGTATGTCCTGGATGGGACTTTCCACTTGGGACAGGCACATGCTACAAAATGCCGGAATCCAGAATCTCCACCAAGAAGAAGGCAAAAAATTCAATTACCAGCATTTCTGCTACAGCAGCATTCAGTTCATGTGACACCACATGACTGGGTAGGTATTTCATGTTCCAGGCAAAAGACTCTGCAAAGTGGGCTGAGTTGTTACCCATTTTGTATGTGGTGTGCCAAATGGCTCTGCTCTTCGAACTGGCATGGCTGGGTGCTTTTGCCATGTGATGAAGAAGGATGCACAGGTGACACTGACAAGTCCACAAATGACAAGCATTTGGCAAAGCTGGAAGATTGCCATTGCTTCATCACTTGGATCTTGTACAAAAATCCCAAACGAGGATTTTGATCCCTATTTTAGTTTTCACAGGTCCCTAATGCTGCATATTGGACTCCAGTTTTTAGACAATGACATAGGAGGTGTACTACGTGATTTCTGTCGCTGGCCACAGTTGGGCTCTACCTGCCTATTGTTATCTATGATGACTATTACTGGGTCATCATCATCATCAACAGAAACTGCCACATCACAACTTTGGTGATTCAACACTGACAGACTGAGACTGTTTACACACAGCAACCTTTAATTTCTTTTCTCTGGTTGCCAAATGGGGTCATTGAAATCATCGTCATATTCCTCATCCACATCCACAATTTCAGCTTGGATGCTATCCTGTGGAGAACATGTACCAACCACATCATTATGATCACACAATATTTTTCTCTAACATTTGAAGGGTTGGATGGCACAGGCATGACCACATCAACAGCATTGGAAACATGAGATTGCGATGAGTCATCTTCAGTATCAGAATCATGTTCAACCAATGTGGGGGATGAGGATGGGGCATTGAGGTGTGACATCTACTACCTCTGACTCATGGTCATGGCTTTAGACTCCACAATATTTGGGAAACTGGTTAACTTGTTGTCATGGGTTGAACTTGGGGCAATACTCATGCCATCAACAATTTCACTACCACCAGCGGGGACAACAGCATCTCCAACCATGATTGAAGCTATTGATTGCACTGTGAAAACAAGTTCAGAGAAATCCCTTTACTGGCATCAACTATGCACTTCTGCTGTGTACTATCATGCCCACCACTCTTTGCCACTGGCAGCAGTGACATGGCTAGAAACATCCTTGTATGCACGTCTCTTTGCAGGCATTTTTTGGATTACACAGAAAATTCACAACAAATTGAGATTTCTGAACTATGGGGTGGATGGGAAGCCAAAAAACAACTGTGGCTTACAGATGCAGATTGGGCCCTAAACAGATGCAAACACACAGAAGGAAATGCGGCTATAAGACATACAGCCACACAGGCACAAAAACACCTTAACCAGTGATCAAACAAATCCCAAACTGGAAAAATAAATTATACCTTTTGCTGGTTTGAAATGCTGTAGCAGCAGTCCACTAGCTAATAGAAGCAAGCAGTGAAAAATACCACAGACAGAAAACTAATTCAGAGTGCTATGATTACTGTGTGGCACTGGCACAATAAAATGTGTCTGACTTGATGGCATTCATACACACTTGAGCACTACTACAGGTAATGTGCAGAAAGTTTAACAGTTCAATATACAATATAACCAAAACTTTTAAACTGACTGAAAATATGCACTGCACCACAACAGCAAAAATATTAAAACTAAGACAAGTATTACTGTGTGTACAAATACTAACACACTATTACTACCCAATAGTTAAAAAGACTGACTTTCTCATTGTGAATCTCCTCCACCACAGATACGCCCATCCCCTGAAGCACAATTCAACAGTGTCTGTCAGTAAACAGACTGAATGTTCTAAATTAACATTCAAAATGCACACAAAAACAATCAACACTTGGTGATATAAGCACTAGAGGGTTTCCTACAATCAATGTACTAAATTTTGACCAAAATAATTTGATCAACAATTTTTTGATGATTTGATTCTCAGAGCCCTGAGAGCAAACTGTCTCCAGCTTTCCACTGCACACACTACTCAGAACTGATGCTGTGCAAGACAATCTAGAGCCCATGTGACCTGCCATCCCATGAACCACTGCAAAATTTGCCTCAAAGAGCAATAAAAGGCAAAGCGAAGTACTTTGAAATCAATGGCACATTGCGTTAAATTTGAGAGGAAAACCAATGGGAAAAGCAAAGTAGTCCGAAGTCCACTGTGATCAATGGCACTTCATGATAAATACAAAGGTGCAGTACTATGCTTACATTGCTGAGAACTACACAAATTCAAAATTACATGAAGTACTCCACGTAGCGAAGTTTGGCAACTTCACCCACCTCTAACCCCAAGTTCCACCTCTTGTATTCTTCCTAAAATATTTAGATACCAAAAGCATTAAGGCGATGCATTATGTTCAGTCAATGTAAATTGGACATCCACTGAGGGTTTTGTGTCCTTCCTAGAAATACATGCTTTTGTGTGTAGATTAGTACTTTTAGTTGCCTTGTTGTTTTATTAATATACAGTTTGTCACAAGGAGAACTTCAGTGTATATATATATATATATATATATATATATATATATATATAGAGGCAAAAAACTCCGTTTAATGCATTAGTTGGGGTTGTTCCACAGTGACAAAAGTGAGAAATTCACTGTTGGGGTTGAAAACCCGCTTGGACCCCACCCACCCCCAACCGGCATTGGGATCGTCAGCTAACTCTCACCCAATGACATGTGTAAAGCAGCAGAAGTATAGGTGAATGGGGTGAGAGTTAGGACCCACGATTCCAATGCACACCCCAATGTCGGTTGGGGGTGGGTGGGGGGTCCAAGGGGTTTTAACCTAACAGAGATTTCCTCACTTTTGTCGCTGTGGAACAACCCTAACTAATGCATTAAACAGAGTTTTTGCCTCTAATTTCCTTCTTTTGAGAATGATAACGAGAAATAGTGAATGTAATGCAGCGGCGGAGCTGGGCCGCCACATGATGTCTTATGGCATACTAACAGGGACAGCAACACAAACAGAAATGCTAACAGTGGTGCACATTTGTAACACAATGTGAATGATAACAGAAAGAGATGGCACATGGTGGCGTGAATGGGAACTGTCTGCCACGTGATGTGTTGTCACATAGTAACATGGTGCCTGCAAACAGAAATGTCAATGGGCATGGTGGCGTAAAGTGAAACAGAAAGATAAACAGTACTGTAGACAGAAATGGCAAAAAATAACAAGCATAGCGCAAATGAAAGCATAAGGATACGCACATGGTGGCGCAGGCGTCAACAGTAAGTGAAGCGGGTATGGAACACGAAGCGAAAGGGCAACAGTAACATTAATGTAAGCGCACAGGCTGGTTTTCCCCAAACCTGCATAGAGAAAGACAGTAGTACAAATAATGTATGCATAATAATGAGTATCGGCTACAGAAAATGAGAACTTGGAATACTAAATCGTTATATCTCAGGAACCGTGTAGCGTGAAAAAAAAATTTAAAAGACATATTATTTACAATTGTTCTGGCTAATTTGGTACTTAGCCCCTAGGGGGGCTAAGAACTTTCTGATGAAAGTCCGTATCTACTTACCGTTCGAGATCACGGGCCCTGAAAAGCGTGTGAGCGCCGTAATGTTATCCTATGGGAAAAACTGTCAACTTTGGAGTGCGTAACTTTTCCGCCGTGTAATATTTTCCACCAAACCACTGAAAGGCTCATCTGTGGGCTGTTGGCTGTCATCCTCAAATTTCAGGAAAAAGACCAAACCGTTATTTTGCAGCAGGGTGCCAAAGGTTCTGTAATGCATCGGGAGCCGTAATGTTATCCTATGGAAAAACTGTCAACTTTGGAGTGCTGTAACTTTTCTGCCATGTAATATTTTTCAATACAACCCTGAAAGGCACATCTGTGAGATGTCGACCCGTTCCCTCAAATTTCAGCCCAAACTCCCAAGCGGTTCTTTTGCAGCACAATGCCAAAGAATCGTTGTCACTTCCACAGATGGAAAACTACTGTCGCACTTTGAAAGCTTTCATAAAGTTCGACACTTCGTGAGCACGAAAGTAATTTATGAAGTACTTTTTCCAGAAATTTGAAAAACATATTTCTGGGGTGTTTTACCACAAAATAAAGACCTGGCAAGCATCCTCAGGGTCCGACTAGGTAAATACAAAAATAATTAGGTTGCTAGAGGGTCCCAAATTTAAATGCCAACCATTTTCTGATCACCAACTGAAAACAAAATGGCCAATTTGCGAAAGTAACAGGCCCATTTGCGAAAGTAAAAATGCATTGCGACACTGTCAAACTTTTGTTAACTTTTCCCATTGACTTATAATGGGAAACTGTTTTAATTACTTTTGAACCGTTTAATATTTTTCACAAAATCTTCAAAAGGCACATGGGGACCCAGCCGCACATTCCCGAAGATTTTGGGCTGATTAAGCAAACTCGTACGACCTGTAGGCATGACCAGAGAATTCAGGAAAAAGCGCAGAACGCGCACGATCATGCTTAATAACCCACAGCCGTATATCCAACTGGTGCAAAACTTGGCAGATTCCAAGGCCTATGGTTCTTGATCTTGTATTCCAAATTTCAGGCAAATCCATGAAACAGTTTGCAAAGTTATTAAGGTGCAAAGTTTTGGGGTTTAACATAGAAATGGCTCCTCAACCTAACTATGGTAGCACTACGTGCTACCATAGTATATATATATATATATGTGTGTACATATATATATATATTAGAAAAAAAACTCCGTTTAATGCATTAGTTAGGGTTGTTCCACAGCGACAAAAGTGAGAAATTGCTGTTAGGGTTGAAAACCCCTTGGAACCCTTGGACCCCAACCGGCTTTGGGGTGCACATTGGGATCATCAGCCCTAACTCTCACCCATGACATGTGTAAAGCAGCAGAAGTATAGGAGAATGGGGTGAGAGTTGGGACCCACGATCCCAATCGCACTAATGCGGTTGGAGGTGGTGAGGGGTCAAGGGGTTTTCAACCCTTAGCATTTCCTCACTTTTGTCACTGTGGAACAACCCTAACTAATGCATTCAATGGGTTTTTGCCTCTAATTTCCCTTCTTTTTGAGAATGATAGCGAAATAGTGAATGTAATGCAGCGGAGGGGCCTTGGGGCCCGATGTGTTGTGGCATACTAACAGGGACAGCAACGCAAACAGAAATGCTAACAGTGGTGCACATGGTGACACAAGCAGAATGAGAACAGAAAGGGTAACGCACATGGTGGAGTAGACGGGAATGGTCTGCCACGTGATGTGTTGTCACGTAGTAACATGGTGCCTGCAAACAGAAATGTCAATGGGCATGGTGATGTAAAGTGAAACAGAAATATAAACAGTACTGTAGACAGAAATGGCAAAATAACAGAAACACAAGCGCCAAATAAGAAGCATGAGGATAGCACATGGTGGGCGCAGGCGACAGCAGTAGGAAGTGAAGCGGTAACGGATCCACAAGCAGAAAGGGCAACAGTAACAGTAATGTAAGTGCACAGGCTGGTTTTCCCCAAAACCTGCATTGAGAAAGACAGTGAGTACAAATAATGTATGCAAAATAATGAGTATCGGCACAGAAAATTAGATCTTGGAATACTAAATACATTATATCTCAGGAACCGTTACAACGTAGAAAAAAATTTAAAAGCCATGTTATTTACAACTGTCCTGGCTAATTTGGATCTTAGCCCCATTCAGGGGCTAAAATTTCAACGAAAAGTCCATTATCTCGCACCGTTTCGAGATACGGGCCCTGAGAAACAGCGAACGCCATAATGTTATCCTATGGGAAAAAAGTAAAGTTCGAGCACCATAACTTTGCCTCCCTGTAATGTTTTTCACCAAACTACTGAAAGGCACATCTGTGGGCTGTTGGCTGTCTTCCCTCAAATTTCAGAAAAAAGACCAAACCGTTATTTTGCAGCAGGGCTCCAAATGATTTCTGTTAAGTGTCGGGCGCCGTAATGTTATCCTATGGGAAAAACCATCAATTTTGGAGTGCGTAACTTTTCCGCCATATGATATTTTTCACCAAACTACTGAAAGGCACATCTGTGGACTGTTAGCTGTCTTCCTTCCAAATTTCAGGAAAAAGACCAAACCGTTATTTTGCAGCAGGGTGCCAAAGGATTCCTGTAATGCTTGGGCGTAATGTTATCCTATGGGAAAAACTGTCAACTTTGGAGTGCCATAACTTTGCCGCCGTGTAATATTTTTCAATACAACACTGAAAGGCACATCTGTGAGATATCGGCTCGTTCCTCAAATTTCAGCCCAAAACACCCAACGGTTATTTTGCAGTGCAGTGCCATGGGGTGCTGTCATTTCCCACAGACTCGAAATTACTGTGCCAATTTGCGGCTTTCATAAAAATTTTGTGACACTTTCATCGAGCACGAAAGTAATTTGCGAAAGTACTTTCTCCAGAAATTTGAAAAACATATTTCTGGGTGTTTTACCACAAAATAAAGACATGGCAAGCATCCTCAGGGCCCGACTAGGTGAATACAAAAAAATTAGATTGCTAGAGGGTCCCAAATTTAAATGCCAACCATTTTCTGATCACCAACTGAAAACAAAATGGCGAGTTGCGAAAGTAACAGGCCCATTGCGAAAATAAAAATGCATTTGCGAAAGTGTTGAACTTTTGTTAACTTTTCCATTGACTTATAATGGAAACTGTTTTTGAATAACTTTTGAACCGTTTAATATTTTCACGAAATCTTTGAAAGGCACATCGGGGACCCTGCTGCACATTCCCTGAAGATTTTGGGCTGGTCACGCAAACCGTACAACCTGTAGGTGCGACCACAGAATTCTGAAAAGCGAACGGCCGCACAGATCACGCTTAATAACCTGCCAGAACCGTGATATCCAATCAGCACGCAAACTTGGCAGCCCAAAGGCCTATGGGTCTTGATCATACATTCAAATTTCAGGCAAATCCATGAAATGATTGCAAAGTTATTAGGTGCAAAATTTTGGGTTTAACGTGGAAATGGCTCCTCAACCTAACTACACACACACATATATATATATATATATACACACATGGATACATAGACAGTGTCGGCAGATAAGGGCCTATAGCCCACCAGTCTACCCATTTGAGCTTGTAAGTTCAGTTTATGTTTTCCTGAAGTCTATTGCCCTTACCCCGACCTCCAGAATTCCTTTATGTCTATCCATGCATTCTTAAATCCATGATTGTTTCAGCCCCCACCACTTCCTCTGGCAGGGTGTTCACTTATCCACCACCCGTTCTGTGTAGAAAATCTTCCTCATGTTTCCTCTGAATCGTACTCCCTCCAACTTCATCCCATGCCCTCTAGTCCTGGAACATCTTTTTGCTTATAAATAGTGTATTCCTGCACCTGTTCCTCCCTGTGAGATACTTGTATGTCTCTATCATATCCCCTCTCCTCCTCTCCTCCAGGGAGTACATGTTCAGTTCCTTCAACCTGTCTTCATAGGACTTGTGATGCAATCCATGCACCATCTTTGTTGCCCTCCTCTCAACCTTCTCTACCCTGTCAATGTCCTTATGTAGGTATGGTCTCCAGAACTGTACACTGTACTCCAGGTGAGGGCCTCACTAGTGTCTTGTATGCAGAATTATGACCTCCCTTTTCCTGCTGGTGATGCCCTGCCTATACATCCCAGCATCTATTTGCATTACCTGCTGCCTTGTCACACTGTTTCCCTACCTTGAGGTCATCAGAGATGATAACCCCAAGATCCTTTCCTGCTTGGTGCATGCTATATCCTCACCCCCAACTGATATATTGTGCCAGGGTTTTTGTCCCCATATGCATTATCTTGCACTTCTTTGCATTGAATTTCAACTGCCAAACCCTGACCTTTTTAAGTTTCTGCAGGTCCCTTCTCATTCTGTCTACACCCTCTGGTGTGTCTACTCTATTACAGAGCTTTGTGTCATCAGCGAACAGTGAAATTCTGCCTTCTAGGTTCTGTGCAATGTCACTGATGAAGAGTGTTGAATAGGACCGGTCCCAGCACTGATCCCTGTGGTACCCCACTGGTCACTCTTCCCTCTGTGGAGTGACAGCCATTTACCACCACCCTCTGTGTCCTGCCCAGCCAGTTACCTACCCACCACACTACTGTCCTACCCACACCATATTCCCCAGTATGACAAGATGATTCACAAGAGATTTGAAAGACTTTATAAATGTACAGATTCTCATAGAATTCCTTTTATATAGTGTGTGCAGACTCTGAGAGCAGTACTCACAGAATAACTTCCCAGCTTCAAGGGTCCTAATAAAAATCATAGCATGTTCTTCTCTTGTATCTGTTGCTTAATATGGGGTGATTTTTCTTTAATAGTAGGATTTATTTTGGTTTGTTTTTGTTTTTATTTTATTGATTACTAACACTGGCTGCATAAAATGGATAATATTTACATTGGTGTTCTGTGTGACAGGGAGCTCCTGCCACTTTTGAGGACTGTTGTTGTTGGATTTAGTATGTGTAATAGCACTATGTCATAAAATACCTTGATGTATATACCTTATCTTTATGGAAGCTGTAAATGTTGAAAATACCATGGCACTATGTGTTTTGATAATGGTAAAAGTGCTAGGTGACTATTATAGAAATTAAGTTAGTTGTGCTATTTAAAATGCAGGTAAATGGCTGTAAACTGAACAAGTCTGAAATTTCATGGTGATTTGCATATATCCCATGATGCTTTACATTATGGAAGAATGTATGATGTTGTATTTCTTTGAAACTTGATTTGTTGCCAATGTCCTTTGGGGTAACCTTTTTCAGTGATTCTGTATTGAGGTTCTTTGTCTATAGCTTGTTTTGTTTTTTTTTTCCTTTTGAGCCCCACTACCCAAGCAAACAAGGCCCACATAGGGATGAAGGGTTTCACTAAAAATGTTGAGATCAGAGATCAGTGTCAGTAGGTGCTGGCTACGTGAGAGAAAGGACATACATAGTCTGTTGCTGCAATCTGATGTACTGAAGAAGGAATATGACATTGCAGAAGCTTATTTCCTATATTTTGAACAAACATCACACAGACATTGTGTGTTGAACCTGAAGTTTGGTGACTGGTCCATCTGTTATCACATCCCTCCACAGACATTGTGTCAAAGTGAGATAACTTACTGGAAGCATCTGGACTGGTTGAAGAGGGACGTTTTCTGGTGGATATCACCCAGATATCCCAGGTGGACTGATGTAACAGGAGTTGCTGGAGAAGAAAATCCATGGAGTTCTGACCAGAACCATGGCTGACAGATGGAAAGAAGCTGCTGCCTGGACTGGACCTGGGAGCTATGGGAAGGCAAAGACTGAAGAAGATGAAGTGATGCAAGAGGACAAAGAGCTACAGTGGGGTTGAGGCAGACCAGAGATGTGAGACAACACTCTGGAGGTGGAGACCCTGATGAAGATGATCCGCTGGATGAGTGAGCAATGGCTGGAGGCAGACTGACTATGCAGAAAGGGGAACACTGGTGCCAGGTGCTCGAGAGGTTCCTGCCAGAGAGTTTGGATAAAGAGTTGGAGGAGGATTTTCCATGGGCTCAGTTTGAGGAGGACCCCCTGACAGAGCAGGATATTGCTTTGTTTCCTGTGTTCCCAGGATGTTACCTGTTGGAGGTTGGAGATGCAAGTATGGAACTTGAATGTGAGACCCCAGGTAAGACTGTGACTAGTTATATTGTGTTGGGATTGAAGACTCCAAGCAAGCAAGAAAAGCCTATGAGGCTGAAGGGACTTTCTTGTATTGATGCAGCTTAATCTAGTAACATTACTGACTGGGATATACTGCAGGCTAAAGATGGTAATATTGCAAAATATTACAATATGTTAAGATCAAGGAGGTGGTTCATGTGTTTTATTTTATTTTTATGAAAACCTACAAAGGAGGAGGTAGGTGGAAAATGGATTGGAATCTGTGTTGGGGTAACACCAAAAAGTGTCTACCCTCAGGTGTCTGTATTTGTAGCAAGTGAAATGAATCAAGAGACATAGTGGGTTTATGTAGGAGGTTGAACCTTTACTGGGTCCCTGCTTAAAACTGACATGTCTGGTGGGGTTGGAGCAGGTAATTACTCATCCCAGAGAAATTGTTTCTATAGTACTGGACTTTACAGCCATCCAGATTTTTGGTTAAAATATGATGTACTTTCCCTTAAAGGAGATAGTTCAGGAAGGTAGTTAGTCTCTGTTGAGAAATGTGTTAATGCCTCAGGGTAAAGAATGAATACATCCACTATGTTTATGACAGAATGTTTATCATTAATAGGGACCCTGAGACAGAGCTTCTGAAGGTGGATGGGTGGAAGCTCTATCCCTTCCTGGCACAGAAAGGTGATAAACAGTCTGCCATAACTGCTTCCCTCTTAAGGTGTGGGATATGTGACAGGGATCTCCTGCCACTTTTGAGGACTGACCTTTTCTTAAATCAGTTGCAACAGTTCTTCTATTTCTTAGTCTAATCTATCCTTTAAAATTTCTAGTCCATAAGGTTGGCCACCTATGGGCATCCCCTTCCCTTTCTTGACTATGCTACAGTGTCCTCTTTAATTTTTCTTTTCCTCTCAGGTCCTTGTAAAGGAAGGTTATTGTGGTGACCTCCAAGCATATATAAAACAGGTTGTGTTTATCATTGTTGGATTTATTATGTAATAGCACTATGTCATAAAATACATAAAGGGATATACAATGGTGAGCAGTCAGATAAATGATTTATCTACACAAATTTCTTGACCTCGGTAACCTCATGAGTGGCATAAGCCATGGTGAAAATGTCCGAGGTCAAGAGCATGAGTGTAGATAAATTATTTATCTGACAGCTCACCATTGTATATTTCATTCATGCAATAGCGATGCTTTCTATCAGTGCAGGGACATTTGCTTTTAATTGTTTATCTTTTTGCATATCTTTGTCAAAAGTGAACAAAATTGCATTTCTGCTCTTTTTAGCTAATTATAAAAAATCTATAAGGTATCTATAAATGAAATACCACTCATGTTGTAGATAATTTTGTGCTGCTCAACTTTCATGCTCACAGCACTATGCTATCTTTTTCATTTTAAAGTTATTTGCATTTGAATATAGTTAGTACTGGTACTAAGGCTGAACATTCTAAATGAGTTCTGGAGTGATTGTTACACATCTACTATGTATATAAATATGTGATGATGCATCTACTATGTGTATAAATGTAAAATTTGAATTTATCTCATAGTAGCTCAGATTTATCACATAGGTTTATGTCCAAACCCTATTGCATAAATTGATGTACAGTATATACCTTATGTTGATGAAACCTGTAAATGTTGAAATACCATGGCACTAGGTGTTTTTGATAATGGTAAAATGTATTAGGTGACTAGTATAGAAATTAAGTTAGTTGTGCTATTTAAAATGCATCTATATTGCTGTTAACTGAACAAGTCTGAAATGCCATGGTGATCTACATATATCCCATGATGCTTTGCATTATGGACATACGTATGATGTTGTATTTCTTTGAAACTTGATTTGTTGCCAATGCTCTTTGGGATAACCCTTTTCAGTGATTCTGCATTGAGGCTATTTGTCTATAGCTTTTTTGTTTTCTTTTGAGCCCCTACTACCCAAGCAAACTACCCAAAAGGAATGGACAAGGAAATGATAGAAGGCATCATAGAATGGCAGAAAAAGGGAGATATTGGTGACAGGGGACCTGAATATGCCAGATGTTAACTGGAGCACCTTTGCTGCAGGCACATCCAAGAGCAGGGTCATTCTTGATGCCCTACAAGGGCATACCTCAGACAGCTAGTATTGGAACCCACTCGGGAGGGAGCAATCTTAGACCTGGTACTCTCAAATGGGGACGGAGA
The DNA here is from genome assembly GCA_016271365.2 of Neoceratodus forsteri. NCBI lineage: Eukaryota > Metazoa > Chordata > Ceratodontiformes > Ceratodontidae > Neoceratodus > Neoceratodus forsteri. The sequence goes on from CM057456.1 coordinate 399,074,760, forward strand.
AAGAATCTCAGATGTAGAAGTGGGTAGCCATCTGGGAACAGCGACCACCAAACAGTGTGGTTCACGATAAACCCCTAGGTGCATACTGTGTGACCGAACAGTCACTTAATTTCCTTGTGCTCCCAGGTTGCACCTGCAAACAAGCTTTCAACAGTGTGGCTCACTTGGTAAAATAATTGGTAAAAAAAAAACACAGCCATACAATCAAGCCATACAAAAGCAAGTATTGGACTTTAGGAGGGCTGATGTTGGAAAATGAGAGAGTGCCTCAGAAAAGCACTAGCAAACAGGCAAGAAGGAGGGTGGAGGAACAATGGGGAGTAATCAAAACAGCCATCACAGAGGCAACAAGCCTTTGTGTAAAGCAAATCAACAAAACACAATGAAGGAAAACAACGCTATGGTTCTCAAAAGAGGTGGCAGGGAAGGTTAAGGAGAAAGGATAGCATTCAGGAAACATAAGGAAACACAGAAGAAGCAGGACAGAGAACTTTATCAATTAAAGCAGAAAGAGGCAGGAAGGCAGTCAGAATAGCAAAGGCCCAAATTGAGGAAAGGATAGCCAACTCTGTTAAGAAGGGGATAAGATGTTTTATAGGAACATTAGGGAGTGAAGAAAGACCAAGGAGGGATACTGAGGCTTAATAAATTGGAGGGATGTGGGCAGAGGGTGACAGTGAAAAAGCAGGGATACTGAATGAATATTTCTGCTCAGTATTCACAAAGTAAGAGGAGGGGAGTACCTAAACCAAGCAAGAGAAACACTCTGAAGACAGGGGTCGATACCAGTCCATTTACAGAAGAAATGGTTCTGAAAGAACTAATAAAATTGAAGATGGACAAAGCAATGGGGCCTGTTGGGATTCACCCACTAATTCTAAAATAACTAAGGGTAGAACTATTGACACGCTGACTACTCTCTTTAACAAATCATGGGAGGATAGGGTGGTACCTGAGGACTGGAGGAGGGTGGATGTGATTCCTCTTCACAAAGTGGGAGCAGAACAGAGGCAGGAAACTACAGACCAGTTAGTTTGACCTCAGTGGTAGGGAAAATGATGGAATCACTTCTGAAAGAAAGAATTGTTTAGTACCTAGAGGTCAGTGGGGCTCGGACCCAAGGCAGCATGGATTCACGATGGGAAGGTCATGTCAGATGAATCTAATAGATTTCATTGAATGGGTGACCAAAGTAGTAGACCAGGGAGGGCTGTGGACATGGCCTACCTAGATTTTAGCAAGGCATTTGATACAGTCCCACACAAAGATTAATACACAAGCTAGCCAGCCTTGGAGTGGGTCCCAAGGTGGTAGCCTGGATAATAAATTGTGAGACAACAGGATGCATAGGGTAGTAAACGGAGTCCACAGTGAAAAAGGAAAGTTACTAGTGGGGTACAGCAGGGTTCAGTAATGGGACCAGTCCTTTTTAATGTCTTTATAAGTGACATTGTAGAGGAACTGGAAGAAAAGTATGTCTCTTTGCAGATGACACAAAAATCTGCAACAGGGTTGATAAACAAGATGGAGTGGAAAGATGAGAAGGACTTGGCAAGGTTGGAGGAATGGTCAAATGTATGGCAGCTCAGATTCAGTGCAAAGAAGTGCAAGGTAATGCACGTGGGAAACAAAACCCAGGAGAAGAGTATACAATGGGGGTTAGAAACTGACAACAGTAAAATTGGAAAGGGACCTGGGGTAATTATATCAGATGACCTAAGGTGGGCAAGCAATGTGAGAAGGCAATAAGGAAGGGGATACTGGGATGCATAGGAGAGGCATCAATAGTAGAAAACAAGAAGTTTGTTATCCCTTTGTACAGACAGTTGGTGAGACTCCATCTGGAATACTGTGTAAGTTCTGGAGACCCCATCTCCACAAAGACACAGACAGAGTGGAGGCTGTCTAGAGGAGGGCAACCAAAATGGTGCAGGGTCTGCATCAGAAGACATCTGAAGAAAGACTAAAGGAACTAATATGTATAACCTTGAGGAAAGAAGGGAGAGAGGGGACATGATAGAAACTTTCAAGTACCTCAAGGAATCAACAACGTCAAGAGGGTAGCATCTTTCAGAAAAGAGATGTGCAAGAACATGGGAGCACAATTTGAAGATTGAGGGGGATGGCTCAGAGGTAATGTGAGAAGTATTTTTCATGGAGGGATGTGTATGCATGGAACAGCCTCCCTGAGGAGGTCGTGGAGTCAAGAACAGCGAGAATTCAAGAATGCATGGGACAGACATAAGGCAGTCCTAGTGGGGAGTAGGAGGAAGTAAGCTGTTGGTTAACTAGGATCTGTAGCTTATCTGTAAGGTAGGAAAATGGGCAGACTAGGTGGGCCAGCGGTACTTATCTGCTTTCAGATTCTATGTTTCTAAACAAGGCCCACATAGGGATGAAGGGTTTTCACTAAAAATATTGAGATCAGAGATCAGTGGGTGTTGACTAAGTGCAGAGAAAGGACATGCATAGTCTGTTGCTGCAAACTGATGTGCAAGAAGAAATATGGCATTGCAGAAGCTTATTTCCTGTATTTTAATAAACATCACACAGACATTATCTCAACAAGGATACCACCTACAAACATACTACAGTACTACACACTAGTAGATATTCCTAGATTTGAACCCATGACAGCATGCCACACACAACTACAATACACTCTACCTACCTAACACCCCTCTACCCACTACACCATGATGGAACCACAGTCCCAACCCACCCAGCGACAGCATACATTTGGAATGGACAGAACAGATGAACTACTCACTATCTCATGCAATAAAATGAATCTACACTTAATATTTTAGACCTTTTTGATCTTATATGCCATAAGGCTCTATCACATTTATTGAATCTCACCAATATAGTTAACATTAGGAAATAAGAGGCTTAATAATTTAAAAAGGGACAACATGCTTGAATGTTCATTTTTTTTTTTTGCTACCTAGAAGTGCTGTGTAGAATTTCCAGATGCTGGAAGTACAAAATTACAGAATTTTCAAATTCTGCCAATATTCTTTGGAATTTTGCCAGAAATTGAATGGTGGAATTCCACAGCAGAAAACTGTAGCAGAATGATTTTCCACTGAAAAAATTGCTGTTCTGCCAAATATTATTCCACAGATTTCAATATTTTCCACATAAATTGTTGCAGAATAATTTTCTGTGGAAAAATGCTATTCCACAGAATATTGTTCTACTGAATCACAGTAAATTAATTCCACAGAAGAACCAGTGAAATTCCAGCAGAAATTCTGCTGGCAAAATAATAATTCCATGATAATTTTGCCAGCAAAATTCCACATTCTGCACTGAACTATTACCTAGGTGGGCGAGTCTAACTTATTGTAATATGATTCCATCTGGCATTTATATTATTGTTTATGCACTCTTGATGTTTGAAATTCTCTTCATGTCTGTGCTCCCTCTCCCCAACTGCAGGTTATATCTGAAATGAACCTCGGCAGTGTGCCTTTCCGATTACCAGATTTTAAATAAATAACTTTTAATTGATTATAAAGTTATAAGTCAAGTATATTGTTCATAATCTTCAGCTAATATAAGGTTGCAGTTGTGGACGTAATCAGAACATCTAGCAGAAGCAAATGAAAACTAGCAAGTTGGAGTAATTAAATATGCAGAACCAATCAAAAACTTGTAGAAGAGAGAACATTTAGTAATTGGGTTATGATCTAAAACCCAATTAGAAGAACATTTTTTGTTCAAGGCACCAAAAATAGGAATGAGGATCTCATGCCAGAAAATCACTTGTGATGGTTAATAATTAAAAGACAGGCAACAGTTGCTTGGAGCATAAGCACAAAGTAAATAACTCAGGTAGATAATACACTAGCTGTTTTGGTGTAATTCCCTAGTAGCTAGATCATCAGATGTGCTGAGGAGCTGAGACAGTAAGGATGTTAATTTGTATATAAAAACCTCAACCACAAGTATTTCAGCAGCTATTTATATGAAGAACAAACCAAAGCTGGACCAAGCCACTGTTTTCACATTGTGCACAGTTTTTATTTATCACTGCTAGTTCTCTTTTCATGAAGATTCCAACAGTTCATGATTTACAAGACCTTTTATCAGGGAATGGCTAAAATTAATATAATATTACAATTAATTAATTTATTTACATCATAACTATAAATTCTTAAATAATTTCTAATAAGTGAAACATGGAGTGGATAAAAGATCCATGATACCTTAAAAGACCACACAATATGCACTCCACAGAATTGCTTTTAAACATTATTTCACAAATCTCTATGTATAAAAATAAACAAATTACGTCAGCAAAAATATAAATTGATATTGCTGAACCTTCAAATTAAATAAATCTTATAGAAAACTGCTGAGTATCAATGCAAAATTTTCATAAACATTCAGTTTTCTGAACTAGAGGTACACTAAATAATATTCTTTAACCCAAACTCTGATTTTTTCAAGTCCTCGTTCCTTATGTTACATTCATTCAGCTCATTATTAAACTAAATAAAACTCACTACCTTATTTCACATTTTTCTACCCTTTACCAGTTCCTTTTAAAAAATAACATGAGTTGCAATCAATTCAAATCTGCTGCAGTTTCATTCTCTTTTAATGCACCCCTATTTAGCGTGCTCACCTTTTAACTTTCAAGTATTCAGTTACAGTATTTTTTTCATCTACTAAATGGAAAAAACAAAAATCATTCCTTCAGATTATATCCTGTAACAATTTTTTTTGAAAATCACTGTGGGTATCAGGGCATTTAACAGTATGCATACCTGATGTGAGAAAACACTCCTGTTCTGGCATTCTTCTGTCATCATTGTTACTTGGCACTCAGCCTCTGGAAGCTATTCTGGAGCAAGGTACTATGGGCAGTGCATGGCGTGAAAGATGAGGTAACATCATCTGCTCCATGCATTAAGTGAGTCACATGATACACTGCCCAGTCCACTAATGGAAGACTCTCATGAACTGTAAATTACTGTTCATTTTCATTAATTGAAAACCAGGTCTCGGCATCAAAAGAGTTTTCTAGATTCAGATTTTTGAAATCAACCTTATTTTCAAATCTTTTGGCTGCTACTTCATTCGCCTCCTATTATGCTTCACAGACTTTTCTTAACTAATTCTAAATAAGACATCTCATAACTAGTCCCACTAAATCAAAATCAGTTTATTGTCTGGCTAATTAGCCTTTACAATCAAAATATCATAAATAATCAAGCATAACAGAATATAATAGGGCATATCTGGCTACATACATAGAAAAACACTGCTCAGAGATATTGATTTACATTCAAGGTCATAAAAGGAATAAATAACTACTAGCTCACAAACATATCAGAAGATAACACTTTTGTCTAATCCAGAGATTTTCAGAAGATGTCATGATAATTAAATTATCCTATATGTTTTTGATTTGCATAATCGCATGAAAATATTTTGCCATCTATCTACTGACCAGGATCCTCTGTGTGAATTAATATATTGGTTAATAAAACCCTATCAACATTATACTGGGCTGGAAGAAAGGGATTTGTCAGTATTTTCTCTGTTTCTCATACCATTTGCAGGACCATAATACATGGTTTAGATCTTCCCGATCGCCATTCCCACAGTCACATTCCTCTGTTTGTACTCCTGATTTTATATATCTAAGAGCCAAGATGTTACTGCCAAATTGCTCAAATTTATAGCTCATAAATACCACTCTAAGTTTTGGATCTGTAATAATATCCAAATATGGTTTAAACCTGTGGTAGAAATTATTCTTAGAAAACCACTGGGAATAGTGAGAGCTGCAATTATTTCCAAATCAATGACATCCCACTGTCTATCCATTTTGAGATATATTTATTGTATTTCAAGCTAATTGTAATACCCTTCTCCACCATGCATCTGAGGTTTATCAATTTGTACCTATCAAGTAGTAAACTTATACCATTGTACCAATATCCTGTTGAAAACCCATACTGTGCTAAGTTTATTTCTCCTTGAGATATTGTTTGGCTAATCCTTGTTAACTTAATCCACTAGCTCAGTTTTTAGTTTCAATCAATGCATGAATATCAGAAAGTCCAAGTTCTGACCTCAAATGGGCAGCTGGGCATGAATGACCCAATCTTAATAAATTATGAAGAACCTTATGTAGTAGCACCATAAGTTTATTTATATCCCTTATATCCCAAACCTCAGAACCATATAGGAGCAGAGTATAATATTTCATCTTTATAACTTGAATTAAGGGTCTAATAGTTATTCCTCCATAAGTACAAAAAACTTACTTAACCCCAAAATAGTATTTCTTAATTTAGCTAGAAGCAAATCCACCTGCCTTGACCAGTAGAGATTTGCTTGTAGCCCCACTATACTGGTCACCAAAAGAAAAGGGAAGGCGTGGGATTTTTTTTCTGATGAGAAAAAGGGAGGTTTATTTTTTGTGGGGTGGCATAAATTGTTGAAAAGTTTTGTGCTTTTCTTAAAAATATTTTGCCATCTAACTCATATCCAAATTTTTATTGACTTCCATTATCTGGATTTCAGATCACAAACAGGGGTTAATATTTATCAAGTTGAGGAAACAAAGCGTTTGCGGCTGGGTAAAAATACTACCTTTGAAGAAAGGGATATCAGACATTTTTACATGAAACCTATCCACTCAACTTCTTCATTGAGTCCATGTCTAGGACCCAAACAACTCATACAGTTGAACCACCATCCTCCCTCTTTAACAACGATCTATCCCAGTCACCTCCTCTAATAGTTTTTGCCCTTTCACATGCCATGAATCTTAGTGTGCTGATTTTGTGTCTCTCCACAATGAAAAACAAGTTTCCTGTGGGCCTACTGCCTTCCCAGATTTTCAACAGAAATCCACCACTACTATGTTTAATAATCGTCCTTGATATGCATCGCACAAATTCTTTTCACAAGTGTTGTGCAATCCTGCAAATTAGGAACATATCAGAAATACAAACAGACCACTTCTTAGAGCTGCTAAACCCCTGCCAGGCACATATTTAAATCAAGGATGGAAATGAGAAATGTGGCCCACCAGGAATTGAACCCAGAACCCTGGTAATACTGTTGGAGTGCTCTAGCCATTAAGCTATGGGCTTACATGGTTGCAGGCCTCAGGCTTTCCTTAAATCCACATAAATTCCTTTCTCAAGTTGTGCAATTCTGCAACTTAGGAACATATCAGAAATAGAAACAGACCACTTCTCAGTGTAGCTAAACTCCTGCCAGATATAATTTAAATTAAGGATGGAATGAGAAAGGAAAAGTGTGGCCCACCAGGAACTGAACCCAGACAACTTGTAATACTGTTCCAGTGCTCTAACAATTAAGCTATGGGCTCACATTGATACCAAGCCTTAGGCTTTTCTTAAATATACAAATTCCTTTCTCAACTGTTCCTAATTCTGCAACTTGGGAACATATCAAAAATACAAACAGACCACTTTGCAGTGCAGCTAAGCCACTGCCAGGCATATTTAAGTCAAGAAAACAAAAAGGAAAGGTGTGGCCTACGAGAATGGAACCCAGACCAATGGTAATACCATTACAGTGCTCTAACCATTAAGCTATGAGCTCACATGGTTTGCAGGCCTTAGGCTTTTGTTAAATCCACACAAATTCCTTTCTCAAGTGTTGCACAATCCTGCAACTTACTAACATATCAGAAATACTAACAGACCACTTCTCAGTGCAGTTAAGCCCCTGCCAGGCATAGTTTAAATCAAGGATGGAAATGAAAAAGGAAAAGTGTGGACCACTGGGAACTGAACCCACACCCCTGATAAGTGTTACAATGCTCTAACCATTAAGATATGGGCTTGCATGGTTAGTCAGGCCTTATATTTTCCTTAAATCCACACAAATTCCTTTCTCAAGTGTTGTGTAATCCTGCAATTTAGGAACATATCAGAAATATAAACATACCACTTTTCAGTGCAGCTAAGCCCCTGCCAGGTGTATTTTAAATCAAGGATGGAAATGAGAAAAGGAAACATGTAGCCCACTGGGAATTAAACCCAGATCCCTGATAATAGCGTTCCAGTGCTCTAACCATTAAGCTATGGGCTCACATCGTTAGCAGGCCTTAGGCTTTCCTTAAATCCATACAAATTCCTTTCTCAAGTGTTGCAGAATCTTGCAACTTAGGAACATATCAGAAATAGAAACAGACAACTTCTCAGTGCAGCTATGCCCCTGCCAGGCATATTTTAAATGAAGTATGGAAATAAGAAAGGAAAATTGTGGCCCATCAGGAATTGAACTCATACCCTGGTAATACTGTTCCAGTGCTCTTACCATTAAGCTTTGGGCTCACATGGTTATCAGGCCTTGGTCTTTCCTTAAATCAGCACAAATTCCTTTCTCAAGTGTTGTGCATTCCTGCAACTTGGAACATATCAAAATACAAGCAGACCACTTCTCAGTTCAGCTAAGCCCTTACCAGGCATATTTTAAATCAAGGATGGAAATGAGAAAGGAAAAGTGTGGCTAACGGGAATTGAACCCAGGCCCCTGGTAGTACCGTTCCTGTGCTGTAGCCATTAAGCTATGTGCTCATATGGTTAGCAGGCCTTAAGCTTTCCTTAACTCCATACAAATTCCTTTCTAAAGCATTGTGCAAGGCTGCAACTTAGGAACATATCAGAAATAGAAACAGACAACTTCTCAGTGCAGCTAAGCCCCTGCAGGCATATTTTAAATCAAGGATGGAAATGACAAAGGAAAAGTGTGGCCCACCGCGAATTGAACCCAGACCCCTGGTAATACCGTTCCAGTGCTCTAACTATTAAGCTATGGGATTACATAGTTAGCAACCCTTCTGCTTTCATAAATGCACTCAAATTCCTTTCTCAAGTATTGCACAATCTTGCAACTTAGTAACATATCAGAAATACAAACAGACCACTTCTCAGTGCAGCTAAGCCCCTTCCAGGCATATTTTAAATCAAGGATGGAAATGAGAAAGGAAAAGTGTGGCCCACCTGGAATCAAACTCAGATCCCTGGTAATACCGTTCTAGTGCTTTAACCATTAAGCTATGGGATCATATGGTTAGCAGGTTAGCAGAATTTAAAAAGTTCACTTTGTGTCAGTGACTGATTTATTTCACATTAAGTCAGTAATAAAGGCTGTGAAGTGTAGAAAGCATACACCTCATTGCCTCCCACTTTGTTTAATGGCTGGGCCTACAGAAAATTACATTTCATTATATCGTTGATTTTTTAAGCCAACTGCCTAGATTTGACTAATCTGACTGCTGCACTACAGCCAGATTCAGTATAAAAATACAACTGTCAGCCTAGACCAGACTGAGACAGTCAGTCACTGCCATCCTTCACGATCATACTGTTTAATTTTTCTTCTTTCAGTCATTGCTTCCTTTTTACCTTCTTTTTAAGACTCTGTAATGGCTTGATGAAACAAAGACTCCAAGACCACAATTGTGAACCTTCAATTTTATACCTCCATACCACCTGACTGAGATTTACAGTCACAGCTGGTCATGTGATGGAGCTTTGTTTCCATGTGTGTGTGTCACGACAGTGAGATACTTCACTGTGTTGGTTCCTAGGTCACCCCATCCCAGCACTAATGAAAGAGTGAAGAGAAAAGGAGGGACCTCTAGTCAGTAAAAGGCATATGCCAAGTTGAAGGCACCACTCACCTCAGAATGTTTAGGAGGACTATATTGTCTGGAGCAAGAAAATTCCCTGTTGAAAATGGAGTGGCACTGCAGACCTGGACAGTAGAATTAGACTATATGTCCTTCTTGATCTGGGTCTCCTGGGACATGTTGGATTCAGGAGGGTTTCGATTCTTAGTGGGCATGTCTACCTAGCTATGCCACACATCTCAGTCTCAGCTGCCAGAACACTCATCCTGTAATTAATCTTTGGATTCAGACATTGGTGCTTTGACTTTCTACTGGCATACAAGCTTACCCACCACAGGTACAGCTATGGCTTACATGTGAAAAAGCTTTGAACAAATTTGGCAAAGACCTGTTTAATTTAATGGCTTATCCCCCATCTTTTCTTGGCAGTGTACGGTTTACTGTTTGTGATTTAACAGCAGTATATTCTTTTTTAGGTTTTCAGAAATTGTTTTTTCTTTTTGTCTATTGCATAAAGTACATATTAAGTGGCTAGTGAGGCTCAATTAGCTTATCTTGTACTATAGCTTTAATCTGATGCATATATAACAGTTTTCTTTCAATTTGGCTGCCTGTTTATGAATATAAGCTAAGACATTCGTGGCTGCTGGTCAAGTGGTTGTATATTTTATCATTTCTAAAAAATGGCAGTGTATGTGATCGTCCTTGGGGAATATCAAGTTCTGTCAGCCGTATCTTCAGTGAATTTTCCTGTTTTAGAGACTAATAATATTCCATAGGGTTAGCTGCTGATGGATAGTTTTAGTGAATGGTATCCAACTAGTAGAAGTAATCCAATTTTCAACTACCTATTGTGTTATTATTATAGGGACAGTAGCACCCCTATAGTTAGGTGTATAGACAGTTCTAAGTTAAATTCAAAATTTGTACCTTAATAACTTGGCATTTTTGACAAAATATCCTGCAATTTGGCATGCATGGTCATCCTGTATATGTTTTAAGATGTGAAAAGTTTTGTGATGGTATCTTGTATGAGTTTGAGTTTTGAGATATAAAGCGGTACAAAACAGAAAAAAAACACTTTTCCCCATAAGTTAACATTGGATTTTGCTTTCATCTACACATAAGAGGAATAACATTTTTACTTGCTATGTTCAGAGATGATGGGAGCAGTGCCAAGGGTGTGCCTTTGGATAGTTAAGTGGAAAGAAATTTCACCATTTTGAATTTTAATGAATTTTGTGATAGCCGCCAGACAGGCATGTTATTAAAACCATTCAAACTGTTTATTGTTAAGTTACTGCTCAGAGAAATACTGTTTGTGCTTCTGAAATCTTGTTTTTTTCCCTATGAAAAATGGATTTCTAAATAAATCCTACATGGTTATAGATCACCAAAACCTGTGTTTAGGTCTCAGTCACATGCTTAACAACATTATTTTATTATTGAATAAAAATTTAGAGGTGAAGTATGTGTTCTTGGGGTAAGAATCATATTGCCCATCACTTGCTTAACAAGGATCAATTGATCAGAAAAAAAATGTTCAGAGTTCTTTACAGGTCGAACTTTACTGTTCAAACTGTAAAGACTTTGAATGTCATACCTGCCTGGTAGTCTTGTTGTCCCTCCTTCTCCTTATACATTTAACAGCCATTGTGGTTAACTACAGTTAGAATCAAGACATAATGTGGCAACATGCATTACTGGGTTGTTGGCATTTTACTGTTCCTCTGGTCTCATACCCTGCATCTGAAAACAGTCTTATCACAATAGCTCAGTTATCATCTGATTCAGACTCCTGGTCATCACTCCGATCAGCAAATTACTTTCTTATTTTGCCAGCAACTTTCTTGCTGCTTGTGTATCAGTATGTAGGAAGATCTTGCCCCATAACTAATTTTGATCTTGGTTGGTAGCATTAAGGTCTCTCAGTCAAGTTTGTACTATGTTGAAAGATCTTCTCAAATTCTAGTGGAGCAACTGAGATTGAGAAAGAACGTGACCTGACTGCTGTGGTGCTCAAGGCTCTTTTCCCACCTGATGGCTAGCAGTACATTATCTTGCTCACAGGAATGGCTAATACTGCCATGATGGTGCATGTCAGGGTCCTCACCCATGGCACTGTAGGGAGTTATCCGATAGGTTTTTCACCTTGATTATCTAGCCCGTCTTCTGCACCCTCTGGCATGCACAATCTTTAGATTCGTGGCTCTACCTTTTTCTGTGTGTGGGTTCAAGATGGTATATCAGCATTGTATTCACTTTTGGTAATTCAGTGGTCACAGAGTATGCCTTTACTGCTGCATCAGAGGCTTCTTTAGCCTCTGCCTGGACACCAGTTACTTCCGCATCTAATAGCATCACTTCATTCACAAGTGATGTAAGTGTCAAGACCGTGGCTTGTATTACCTTCAATAAGGCTTCATTAGTCAGTTGTGTGGTATCCAATCTCATGGAACTGCTCAGCGGATCCCCACTTCCACTTTCTGAAGGTTGTGTGACTTTTGGGTGATCTCCTTCATTTTCAGTTTTCCTTGAGTATTTTTGCCCATTCCGTCAATTTTAGAATCTCCAGACTCTAGAAGTTCTTTTCTACCTAGTCGTAAAACAAAACCAAAATATTCGGATAAGAAAGGAGAAAACAATTATCACAGAACTTGCCATTAATACAAAACCATGGGAAAATATTGCAAGAACCTCATGAGAAGCAGTCCAGAAATCAGGGAATAAAAGAAAGAGCCACGTAAATATATTTTGATAATCATGACTTAAGTACTCTGTCGTCTGATTTATGCCAACACTTAGTTATGCTAGAAAAGGAGATTGATGATCTTAGAAAATGCTAGCCTACTGAATAGATGCTACAACAAAAAGGCTGCCCTAATCAGGAGATTATTCTTAACACCTTAGATGTTGGTAAGCCTCATGGTAATAGGAGCAGATTCATCTGATAGGAGGCAAAGATTTGGGCCCAATTACAAGACACATGGCGCAACTCGCAGGCATATGCGAGTTGCACCATCTAGCGCTATGCTGGGACTCTGTGCCCTATTCTAAGACAGGCAGGGTCCCTGGCACCTATGCCCATGACTTGCAGCAGCTGCAGGCTAGCACCACAGGCATGGTGCAATGGACCTGGGTGCAGCAAGTCACAGCCCACAATCTACTGCCCTGAGCACCGCCTCCAAAATGCACCCACAGGCACCTGGGGGCATTGGGAGACTGGCTGGGTTGGCACAGGCAATCAGGGGGCACGAAGACAATAGACCCAGGGGTCCCAGAATTTGGGGAGGCATGACTGAGCAGTGGGACAATGTGGGGCACATACATGTGCTTTCCACAGCACTGCAGAGGTGGCATCCATCATTGTGCCAGGACAAATGCCTTAGACCAGCTAAGTGCTTGTCCAACCCACTGCACCACTAACTCTTCTGGAATGTCATAGGTAGGTTACGGCAGCCACCCTTCTGAAATGGAGCATAGTTGCTGCTGTAACCCACCCTTGTGCCATGCCGCAGTGGGGTTGCAGGTGTAATGGGTGCTGTAGACCACCTTGGCATAACCCACAGGTGGCATGGTAAGCTGTGTCTTGGAATCACAACTTGCTTATCCCATGTCAAAAGGTGTGATTTATTCCATTCAGTTTGGTGTAAGCATTGTGCCATCATAAAGTCATCTTATGTCGGGCCAAAATTTTATAGACATTGAGGAAACCTAACTATGATAAGGTGTGCTGCATGTTATGACTGGTCTATGGCAACTGAGAAAGATTTGAAAGAGTATGCCATGAACAACTAGTTTTATGATTTAGACATAAATATTAATGATATGATACCCCTGAGCAAAGCTAGGGATGGTGGGGTATGTAAGGTAGAGATCTCTTTCACCTCTCCAAAGGCTGAAAACTACATCTGGTATAATACAGAACTAATTGAACAAAGAGGTCTGATAGTGAGCTTCCCAGAGAGGAGTTTGGAAGCTTTCAATGAATGGAATGGCCCTATACACAAAGAAAATAACTGGAAACTGAAGGGTGCTATTTGTAACTTGTTTAGAAATGTATTCCAGGTTAAACTGGGAAATCAGGGAGTAATGAAAGTAATAAGGTCAGATGAGACATCACCAATTGACATACAAGTTAGGGACAGAAGTCTTGCACAGGAACTACTTAAGGAATTTAGTAATCTAGATTCATTAGGGATCCACTTGGTTGATCCAGAGGAAATCTTTAGGTGTTCTACGGGGTAATTGTATCCAAAATGATGTGGGGGACATGCTTCAGCCTGACTCCTTTGTTGGATAATACTCTATCACAACTAAAGAAAAATAAAAGGGAAGTAATGTAGTTCTTTCATGGAACATAGCAGGACTGAACAGTAGGTGGACAGATGCTGACTTTCTATCCTTTATTAAGACTGCAGATATTATCTGTCTACAGAAGACATGGCATGAAAAAGAAGAAGGTGTAATATTAGATGAGTATGAATTAACCCACATGCTAGCAACTAGGAGAAAAAATAGACAGACCCTCTGGTGGATTAGCAGTGTATGTTAGACTACTTATGTTTACTGAACACTTCCCACTGTATATTGACAAGAATCTAATAGGTGTGTTATTAGCCAATGCTAGTAAAAATGTATACTGTTTAACATTTATTTTCCCCAAACAGTACTTGTGGAGTACCTTGAATAATGTACTACTAGAAGTCCAACTGAAATATCCTAAACTGGAAACACTGATGATGGGAAATTGAATGCTAGAATTGACAATTACGATGGCATTTTGATACATCTTGCTTTAATTCCCATCAAACATTTCTCCTCCTTATTAGAAACACAATGGATAAGAAAATTAATACTGCTGGAAATAAACTAATTGAAATGCTGGAATCATTCAGTTTATATCCCTTGAATGCAGACTTATTGGTGACCTTTAGGGTTGATGCACCTATATAAAATCAACAGGGACTTGTTTATTAGATATGTTGTACTGGTCTGGAGATATTGGACTTTGAAATTACCTATGCAAAGTAACTAGGCCAGAAAGTGACCATCTACCTGTTCTTCTAGCAGGGCAAACTAGCCCAAGTGGCTAATAATAATCAAGACTGCTTGGAGGAACAACCTCTGGTGGAAAGTAAATACAACAGAGACTGAAGTAGAAAGTACAGTTAGAAACAGAGCTGGCAGTACAAACTGAAGATTTAATTACACAAATATTAGGGAGAAATTGGTATGACCAACATCTAGAAATGTGGTTGTCAACCTTTTTGGTCCTGGGACCCCCTGGCCAGCTGTCAGCCATGTTGGGGACCCCTACCAAAAGCTGAGTGTTTTGTACAGCATATATAGATATAGATATCTATATATCTATCTATATATACATATATATATATATATATATATAGAGAGAGAGAGATAGAGAGCTATATATATAGTATGTGTGTATATATATATATATATATATATATATATATATATATTATATAGATATATACACACATATATATATAAGTTTCTGAGTTGGAGCTTTGTTGTATTTGAAGCCCTGCCCAGAGCCAATGGCTGCCAGTCTCTCCTTTTGATCTCAATGAGCAGCTGATCCCATGACATCATACTGCAGGGTGGTGGAATGAAATGGTTATTGCAGCACAGGAGGGAGCAGCTCTGGCTCCTTATCTACTGCAGAACTGCAGCACAACAGCACCAATGACACATCAATGATGGAACATATTGTACAAAGAAATGAATCATACACAAGCAGCGGAGTTCTCAGTGATTATGGCGACACACACTATCCACTCCCAGTGGACTGTTTTTATAGTTAGCAATACACAAATGTGAGCAATCTCATCCACCTCTCAAGTGATCTTTGTATTAGACACAGAGACTCATTACTCCTACCTAAATTTCCCATAGCGGCATAAGTAAATAAAATGTCTCAGACTGTGTTAAAAGTAAGGTGGTGGACATACAATTACAGCATTAAGGATACACTCTGATTGTCCCACATTTTGAGGAACAGTACAATTTGCCCAGGAACCTCTGTGTTTCCACAATAATTAATATTATACTGTGGTGTTCAATAAACTGCAAACTTTATGAACAAGAGGCGACCCCTTGGTGAAGTGGTAGAGTCTGGTGTCACGCTGCATCACAGTGGGCGCTTAGTAAACTGAGTGGCTTCTGGGTTTTATTTTAAAAAGTAGCATGGAGTGAGTAGCAGAGATGAGAGACATCTGTGAGGCGAGTGAGGAATGGAGAAACCACAGATTTGCTGACTGAATATTGCCCTATCAGCAGTTGAAAAGAGATTATTTACTGTAATTTCAATTTCTTGGGGTTTTCCACAGACCCACCAGTGAGCCACGGACCTCGGTTGAAAACCACTGATCTAGAAGATCCATGGAACCCGGTGCTAGCTATATTTGATAGTATAAAACAGAAACTATACAAGCAAGTTGTATTAAAAACCAGTCCTAAATCAATTAATACTTGGTTTGATAGAGACTGCCTTACCCAGAAACATCTATTAAATACTCAAATTAGGGAGGTGAGATATTCAAATGACATTATGAACATGCAAATTGGCAGCAGAAGCAGGCCACGTGGTCTACTGAGTCTGCTTGATTGTGCAGCTAGTCCCTCAACATGAAGCTGCCCACCTTCCCTCCCTTCTCATCAACCTTCCCTCCTTACCATGGCCCATCCCCTCTTGAAGCTGCTCACCATCCTACAGGAAACCAACTCCTTGGGTAGAGTGTTCCATTTGTCTACAACCCTCTCCGTGAAATAATGTCTCCTGATTTCCCTTCTGAATTTCACCCCTCCATTCTCATTTAATGCCCTCTAGTTTCCCTCCCTCTTCTGATCCGGAATATCTCTCCTGTATTAGCCTTGTTTATCCCCTTCAGGTATTAAAGGCCTTGATCATATCTCCCTGTCCAGCCTCTCCTCCAGCATGTACATGTTAAGCATGTTCAGCCTTTCTTTATATGAATTTCCTTCCATACCCTGGATCATCTTTGTCACTCTGCACAGCACTCCACGCCCTCCAATAGCCTGATGCCCCTCTTCAGAAATGGGCACCAATACTGCATGCAGTACTCCATGTGTGGCCTGACCAGTGACCTGTGTAAGGGAAGGATCACCTCACTACGATGAGAGCAGATCCCCCTTGCTATACAGCCCAGTATCTTATTGGCTCTAACTGCTGCCTTCCTGCACTGAGGTGAGTTGTTCATATTCCCCATTATTATCACCCCAGGTCTTTTTCTCTTCTGTGCTCCCCAGCTGTACCCCATCCAGCTGATAGCTCCTCCTCTGGTTCTTAGATTCAAGTGTATTACCTTGCACTCTTAGCACTGAACCCCAACTTCCATGTTTTGACCACTCCTGCAGTTAGATCAGGTCCCTCTGCAATCCCTCCACCCCTCAATGTCATCTACAATAGCTCCCATCTTGGTATCTTCTGCAAACTGACTGATCTTACTCTGGGTCCCATGCAAGATATCTGTTAAGGATATCCCAAAAGCACTGGCCCCAGTACCGATCCCTGTGGCACCCCACTTGTTACCACTGTTAGTGATGAGTTTCCCTCCACCACCACCCTTTGTTGCCTGCCCTTCAGCCAGTTTGTGATGCATTCAATTCAATTCAATTCGTGTTTATTTACAGCGCCTTTCAAAATCAAGGGCTATACATAATAATAATAGAAACCAACATTAAACACTCAAACTATAAAGAAAAGCCAAATTAAAAGATATGTTTTTAAAGCAATTTTAAAACTGTCAGCGGTCAGGCATTCTCTCAACCAATGAGGTAGAGAATTCCACAGGGTAGGAGCTGAAAAGGCAAAAGCATGAGATCCTGACAACTTCAAGCGGACCCTGGGAATCTCTAGCAATCCCTCATTAGGCGGAGGCGGAGGCGGAGGGCAATAGGGAGACAGAAGATCTTTCAGGTAACCGGGTCCCTGATGGAGTGTAGGAGCTTTAAAGGTTAGTAAACCAACCTTAAAGGTGATTACGCCACCGCACAGGCAGCCAGTGCAGTTCATGAAACACAGGCATAATATGACTGGTTCTTGAGTCCCAGTCAAAAGCCTGTGCCAGCATTCTGCACCAGCTGCAGGCGCGGATATCAATCCCTAGTAGCCCTAGGTATAGGGAATTACAGTAGTCCAAGCGGGTGGTAACAAAGGCGTGAACCAAGTCGGAAGGTCCTCCTGTGGAATCAGATGTTTCACCCGAGCGATATTCCTCAGATGGTAAAGAGAGTTTGACAACAGCTGACACCTGTGATTTCAGGGTCAGACCGTCATCAAAATAACACCCAGATTTCATCGCCATCACCTTGTACCCACCCTACATCTTCCAGCTTCCCCCACAGCCTCCCATGCAGCACAGTGTCAAAGGCCTTGCTGAAGTGCAAGTAAAGGACATCCACTGCATGGCCCTTGTCCAGCTCCCTGGTCACCCAGTCATACTACTCAATCAGATTTGTCTGGCAGGACCTGCAAGAGACAAACCCATTTTGCTGCCTTTCTGGAGACCACTGTCCTCCAAAAAGTCACCAGTCTCTCTTTAGGATATTCTCATGAGCTTTCCCACAATTGATGTAGCGCTTACTGGTCTGTAGTTACCTGAATCATCCTTTGGTCCACCTTTGTGAATGGGCACCACATGTGCCAATCTCCAGTCCTGTGGTGTGCATCCTGTGTGGAGAGGTATTGAAAAGGTCCACCAGTGGTCCTGCCAGGCTCCCTGCCAGCTCCTTGAGTACCCTAGGGTGAATGCCATCAGGTCCTCGTGCCTTGTCCACCTGCAGTGTCCTCAGCCCCTCCAGTACTCTTCCCTCTGTAATTTCTTCATCTGTCACCCCTCCCTCTCCTGCCCCTTCCACCACTCCCATGAGGTATCTGTCCCCCCACCTTGAATACTGAGAAGAAGTACTCTTTCAGTTTCTCTGCCTGCTTCTTTCCTTCTCTACCCACCCCAACCTTCTTAATTCTCACTATCTGGTCTCTGTTCTTTCTTATTCTTCATTAATAAATATAAAACTTTGAACCAGCAAAGAAAGATTTATAACGTATTTTAAAGGGAAAAACAGCAATACCAATGGAATAAATGGAATGAGATACTACAAGCTATATATGAGGAGATGGTAAAAGTTTGGACCCTGGTTTCCAGGGTATAAGTACAAATAAAGCAATATTTATACATACATTAAGAAGCAGGAGTGGATCCACTAATTTGAGGGATTTTGGTGAATCCCTGTAGTTGAGGCTCTTTTACTTCTGGATAATGAAACACAATTTATTACTTGACAGGAGATATACATGGCACTTAAAACTATGAAGATAAATAAAGCTCCAGGGCCAGACCTAATCCCTGCGGAGGTATTTTTGGCTAGTGCTTCTGCCTACACTAATCTAAGCACCTTACATGAGTTTGCTCCAGTACAGCTTGCTGTCTGCACTCTCCAAATGTATATTTTATGTATCTAACCTGTCTGTCATCCCTGTCCTAACGCCGCCTACCCATTTGTCGCCTCCACCTTTCTTGACGAGGTACTTTTGTAAACGTAGTCTTTGACTCAAAGGTTGTAAAACTGATCTTACAATAAAATAAAAATAAAAAAATTGCTTATCATATTTAATCAGATCCTGCAGGATTCTTTTCCCACCGACTTGGCAGGGAGCAAGTATTGTGCTCATCCACAAGAAGGGAACTGTCATGACCCAGCTATGTATAGACCAATAGTTCTTAGACTTCATCACAGTCAGCCTCCCCAAATCCATGGAAAGATTTAGAGCCTCCCCAAAACTGAAATAATCTTGGGCCTCCCCAAAGAAAAATAACATACTGTACTTTGCGTAGCACTTGGTGCACGTTCGATTCTTTGTCTTATACTGACGTGGAACCTTTGAAAAAGAGCTCCTGTGCTCAAAGGTGTCATCTGAATAACAAATAAATAAAATAAATGTTATTATTCAGCTTATTGTAACCCCACAGGCCAACCTACTTGCTCCACTATTTTCATTCATGAACCAGTGTTATCCTTGTTACAGAACCTTCATGGGTCAGACTATTTTCTTTGTTTCCTCTCTATATGAAATAACCTTCCTACATACTTTACCTCTCCCCTCCTTCCCTGCTCCTAAGCAATATTTATCTGGGATTACTTTGCTCCTTCCTGCTATTGCTCTTACCACTTCAATTCTCAGCCCTTGTATTTGGGCTGTTCTGCCATCAGGCTACAAATTGATCAGTTACCACCACTCATTATTAGTTTATTATTCAAGTTTGTTTGCATGATTGTTCATTGTGTATTTCTCGATTGTTTGCAGTTACCTTCACAAATATATTCCTCCTACCCTTCCCCAGGTACACCTGTAATGAGCCTCAGCTCATTCACCTTCCCTTGTCACTTATTAGTAAATAAATACATAAAATCCAGTTACTATTATCCTCTTTCAATTTGCTTCATCTCATCACACAAAACATGTAAAACTCAAAATTTAAATACAGTACTTTTTCAGACTTGCTTGAGCCTCCCTGGAACAGGTTGGGGCCTCCCAGGAGGCTGGCCTCACCATTTGAGAACCCTGGTATAGACCAATAAGCTTGCTTGATGCATCTTTGAAACTCTTTTCTAAAATCATATTAGATAAATTACTGACTGACTTAAAAAGGGTGAGAGGCATGAGCAAGTTTCAAGTCTGGTTTCAAAGAAGATTACAATACTATTGACAACTGATACATATTTTCTCATTTAGTATAAAAGTATGTTTACTTACGTAAACAAAATATCTATGTAGTATTTGTTGATTTCAAATCAACCTTTGGTACTGTTAGTAGGGGTATTTTGTGGAATATTATGGTAAACAAGGGCATTGACATTAAACTCATACATATAATTAGAAGACTATATAAAATACATGGGCCAAAGATAGATATGTGCGAATGGCCAGCTAACTAAGTCAATAAAGACTTATAGAGGAGTGAGACAGGGTTGCATTTAGCACACAACTCTCTTCTCTATATACAGTATATTGATAATCTCATCAGGAAACAAGATGATTGATGCAGACTGTCCAAAATGTTTGAAACAAAAGTGTCCCATTTTAGCATTTGCTGACAATATTTTACTGTTTTCTCTAACTAGAAAAGGGCTGCAAAAACAGATTATTTGGTTAAAACACCAAAGAGAGCCAGCCCAGTGGCATTGAGGTTTGAGGAGCTGAATGCCACACCTGGCGCTGCACTGGCGACCGGGTTCCAGGAACTGACTCAAGGTTGCAGAGAGTCGAGTGGGGCGAAGGAGGAATGAGCATCCCACGGATGATCTCCTCCTACAGTGGTGGGATACGGAGGTGCCGTACACACCCGATTCTCCTAAACCAGTAGAAGCATGGGCTTTCAGGACATTGGTAGCTCTGCTTCAAGAGTCGGGGGATGCTGTTAGGCACTTGACTGATGGCATGAGTTAGCATGTCATCTAGTCTGGGCGATATGTCCTTCGTGCCGGCATCCTAGGGTTGAGAGAAAAATCAGGGAAAAATATAACTACCCGGCCCTATGAGCAAGATGAAACTGGGGATGGGGATGCCTTGGGGACTGTCCTGGTGGACAGAGTAGGAGGAGATGCGAGGCCGCCTCTAAAAGCTGTGAGAACCGGGCAAGTGTAAAAAAATAAATAATTAAAACATCCAAAGATTGAATCTTCAGATAAATAAAAGCCACAGATATCCATCTTTGGCAAAGGCAGAACAAAAGGCTCCTGAAAGGTGAGATCCTGAAAATTAGACATAGTTTCATCTTATGTTTACTTAAGTCTAACAATGACCCCAAATGCTTACTTAAGTCTAACAATGACCCCATGAGAGAGGATGAAACCTTTATAAGGTACATTAGGGGGCATAGAAAGCAAGGGAGGGATAGTAAAGATTAATAAAGGAGAGGGGAGGTGGGCAGAGGGAGACAGTGAAAAGGCAGAGATACTGAATGAATACTTTGCTCAGTATTCACAAAAAGAAGAAGAGGAGGAGTTACCTAAACCAAACAGTAGAAGCACTCTGGGTAGTGGGGTTGACACCAGTCCATTTACAGAAGAAAAGTACTGAAGAACTCCTAAAACTCCAAGGTGGACAAAGCAATGGGGCTAAGGATTCACTCTAGAATCCTAAAAGAGCTAAGGAGGACCTAGTGATACCACTAACCACACTTTTTAATAAATCATGGGAAGATGGGGTGGTACCTGAGGACTGGAGGAGGGCAGATGTATTCCCCTTCACAAAGTGGGAGCAAGGCAGTAGCAGAAAACTACAGACCTATTAGCTTGACCTCAGTGGTGGGGAAAATGATGGAATCATTTCTGAAAGAAAGAATTGTTCAGTACCTAGAGGCCAGCGGGCACAAGACCCAGAGCAGCATGGATTCCACAGCAGGAAGGTCATGTCAGATGAATCTAATTAATTTCTTTGACTGGGTGACCAACGTAATAGACCAGGGAGGGCTGTGGATATGGTCTACCTAGACTTTAGCAAGGCATTTGACACATTCCACACAAAGATTAATAATCAAGTTAGCCAGCCCAGGAGTGGGTCCCAGGGTGGTAGCCTGGGTAGCAAACTGACTGCACAACAGGACACAGAAGGTAATAGTGGATGGAACACATTCTGAAGAAGGGGGTTACTAGTGGAGTACCTCAGGGCTCAGTACTAGGCCCAGTCCTCTTCAACGTCTTTATAGGTGACATTGCAGAGGGTCTGGAAGGAAAGGTATGCCTCTTTGCAGATGACACAAAGATCTGTAACAGAGTTGATACACAGGGGGTAGAAAGGATGAGAAGGGACTTGGCAAGGTTGGAGGAATGGTCAGACATATGGCAACTTAGATTCAGTGCAAAGAAATGCAAAGTAATGTACGTGGAAATAAAATCCAGGAGGAAAAGTACACAGTAGCAGGGAGGTACTAACAACAACAATAATGGAAAGGGATCTGGGTGTAGTCATATCAGATGACTAAAGGTGGGTAAGCAATGTGAGAAGTCAGTAAGGAGAGCCAGGGGATACTGGGATGCATAGGAGGAATCACAATTAGAAAAAGGAAGTGGTTATCTCTCTATACAGACAGTTAATGAGACCCCATCTGAGTACTGTGTGCAGTTTTGGAGACCTCATCTATGCAAGGACACAGACAGGATGGAAGCAGTCCAGAGGAGGGCAACTAAAATGGTGCAGGGTCTACATCAGTAACCATATGAAAAGAGACTGAGAGAGCTTAATAAGTATACCCTTGATGAAAGGAGGGATGGGGGGCATGATAAAAACTTTTAAGGACCTCAAGGGAATCAACAAAGTCCAGGAGGGTAGCATCTTTCAGAAAAAGAGATGTGTAAGAACAAGGGACACAATTTAAAGTCAGAGAGACGGCACAGGGGTAATGTGAGAAATTATTTTCATGGAGAGAGTGGTGGGCGCATGGAACCACCTTCCTGGAGAGGTTGTGGGGTCTAAAACAGTGGGGGAATTCAAACATGCATGGGACAGACATAAGGCAATTAAAGTGGGGGTTGCAGGAAGTAGGTTACTGGTTAACTAGAATCTGCAGCTTATCCAATAGGTAGGAAATGGGCAGACTGGGTGGGCCAAGTGGTCCTTATCTGCGTCAAAGTCTGTGTTTCTATGTTTATAAATGGTATTTAGAATAAGCACACTGAAAGATTACTTATCCAGGCAAGAAAACTGCCTGGCATTGGAAAAATTAAACTTTGCCTATGGAGGATTATCTATTAAACCAATGATGCTAGCAATTAGGGCCAAGTACATAGCTCAAATTACGCTGCCGCTGAAATATGGGACATGACAAAAGAGAGACTCATGGTCCCTATATACAAGGTATTAAAGAAAACATTATTTGTCCCAGGTTCTTTCTCTGCTTCATATATTAGAGCTAAATTAGGCCTTGTTAATACAGAAGCTATATCAGATAGTAAAAAATCAATTTCTGGCTTAGCGTGACTAGGCAGCAGTCTGATAAAATCACTAAAATGTGTTTGTTAGAGAAACAAAATTGGATGAGCAATGGCTGTTATAAATCACCATGGCTTAATGCAGTGTATAAAATGTTGAAAAGATATAAACTAAATATGTTGAGAAAATATCTGCAGATAATTTTACCTTAAGCTCACAGCACAAGAATTCCATTAATAAAAGTTAAATACTACTGGATCAGTATGGACAAAGAAACAAATAAAATGTCGAGATTTTCCCCATGGTTTGCTAATAATAATGAGGATGACTTCAAACTACAGTCCTACTTGAAAATGTTGGTAGATCCTAAACTAGCAACTGCCTTATTGACCTACAAATTCAAAACTCTTGATAGTAATATCCGCGAAAAGGTATAGTCAAGGATAAAAACCTCTCAGATGATTGTGATTGCAATGTGGGTGGTCTTGAGAACCTTGTCCATGTAATATGCCAATATCCATGGTATAATAAACCAAACCTGTCACTTTTGAAATTATTTCAATGTTTTATAATTCATGACAACTATTAATTGATAATCCTACACTAGTAAAATGTTGGTATATAGTAAGGATGAAATATCAGTAAAAGCTTTGGCTGAATTTGTTTATACAATTTCCTGTATCAAGGCAAAGAAAAGTGTTAATAGAAAAGTGTAATTTACATCCTGATGGAGTATGTTAAATGAATGTGTAATATGTGGAGAACTTGTGCCAGTCTGATTATTAAGTGTTAAAAGTGTTCTCTAACCAAAGTGGTGTAAAGTGCAATAAGATATGAAACTAGCCTGATCTTACAGTATCATAATTCAGTTTAATGACTTATATTCTGATGGAATTTTGGGATCATGTTAAGCGAATGTGCAATATGAGTAGAACTGATACCAGTCTGATTATTTAGTGTTAAAAGTGTTCCTTAATCAAAGCGGTGTTAAGTACAATATGATCTGTAATTAATCTGACCTTATGTGCAATGCAGTTTAATGATTTCAAACATTTTTTAAAATATTTATGTGTTTGTATTTAATTTATAACAGATATATAGTCGAACAATACACTTACTTACAAGTAGTGCAGTTCAATCTGCACATCAGCAAGTTTAAATGTAATTTATTTCATTTTGATTAGATTGAGACCCAAAGCTCACATTCTCATGTCTTCTCCAATTGGCAGTGGGCTCCATCCTCAAGCTTCTTTATTTTACAATAATTTTTCATTCCGTGATTGAGCTGTGTGTCTCAAAAATGCCTCAATAAATATGTTTATAATGTGCATTTCATCTTAAGAAATTGCTCTCAATCACTGCCCCATTTAAAATATCATTCCTTGGTGTCTAGTGGCACCCTCGCCCATATAATCTTTGTCCCCATTAAAATTATTCCCAGCTGTCTAGTGGCACCCCCCACCATTTTGGATTACTATCCCCATTTAGAAAACGATTCCCTGGTGTCTAGTGGCTCCTCACCATTCCGATCACTGTCCTGTTTAAAAGTGATTCTCTGGTATCTAGTGGCACCCCACCCTTCAATCGCTGTCTCTCTTTAAAATGTATTCCCTGGTGTTGTGTGACACCGTCTACCCTCCATTGCAGGCCAAACCTAAAATAAAGAAAACCGTCCCTTGATGTCTTTTTATTTTTTTTAACCTGTTAAAAACAATCCTCATCACTTATCACACCCGCACCCCCACCTCACCTCCCACTCTGCACCCACCTCCCCACATCCCCATTGACATGCCCACACCCCCACTCACCTAAAGAGGTCCCAGGTTCAAGATCTGCTATCTCGATTGAAGACAGGTTTTGCTGCTTGAACTGGTGACTGAAATATGAAACTAATTTAAATGTAGTTTAATGTATTTCAATGTGGGAGGTCAACTTTAATTCATAACTCAGCCAATTCTTGAGATTTTGACCCCAAATTTTCAACATAGCCTCTTGGGGACCGTGCGTCATGAACAGTATGACTTTCAGTATGCAACTCTGTAAGGAAAGTTGATTTTACAGTCACTGAATGAATTCACCTTTCAGCAGGATGTGCTTATTGGCAATCATATTGTTCATGAGGTGTGGTCATAAGAAAATGTTGAAAATCTGCAGTAAAATATTTAAATATGGCAAATTTATAGCCACCTGTTACATTATACCAGACGCTCATAACTACAGAATTTTTTATATTTTGACATCACATTTTCAACATACTGTACACAGCTGATTACCCCACCTCATGTATGTTACAGCTGTCATTTTATAATCCTAGCCAAAATGTGTTTTACACACATAGGCAAATAAAGCTATGATTCGCTATCTCAAAAGTAAGGTAATTTAATAAAAAAACTATGTTAATGCATCAGTTAGGGTTGAGGAAAAAGCAACAAAAGTAGGGAAATAAGGCATTAGGGTTTTGAGACTCTAACACCACACTCCCACCGGGAGTCAGAAAATCAGGCATGATGTGATGTGAGAGTCTCCTCTAACTCTCACCCCAGTCGCATTCACTGTACACATCTATGCATATTTACTGATGGAATGGGAGAGCATGTAAGCTTGAGACTGTCATGGCACACCTCAATCCTGATTTTCTGACTCCAGGATGGGGGTGGGGTGTTAGGTTGGAAACCCTAATGTCATGTCCCTAATTTTGTTGCTTTATCCTCAACATTAACCGATACTTAATGTAGTTTTGCAATGAATATATATAAATATAGCAAAAAAAAACTCAGTTAATAAATCAGTCAGTTAGGGTTGATTCACACCAACAAAAGTCTGTAAATTCAATGTTAGGGTTACCAACCCTCACACCCCCACCCTCCATAGAGCAACAGGTGCGGGGTGTGCTTTGTGATTGTTGGCTTAACTCTCACACCATTCATGTGTAAACAACCTGAGATGGTACAATATAGGAGAATGGGGTGAGAGTTGGGCATGATGATCCCAAGGCACACCCGGTGCCTGTTGGTCTGTGGAGGAGTGAGGTGTGAGGGGGTAGGCTTGGTAACCTAACATCAGTTCAGATTTTTGTTGGTGTGGAATCAACTCAACCGATGCATTAACAGATTTTTGCAATGAATTCTCTTTTTGGAGAAATGAAATGTTCCTCATATGTTATCCATAGGTGGGAACATGGGCCCTCCAGGCCTTGTGCTCCAACCTACCCATCAGTTTAGAGACATAGCACAGGAGGGCCCTGTGCTCCCAGTTTGCATAATGGGTGCATATTTGGGCGCATGGGCCTCCCGAGTTTCTAGCTCCCACCCACCCATAATTGGCAGAAACATAGCACCTGACAGCCCTGTGCTCACAGTATTACAAGATGGTATCCAAGAGTTGGAGAACAGGCCCTCAGGGTCCTGCACTCCCACCTGCCCATAACTATGAGAGACATAGCATATGAGGGCCCTGTGCTTTTAGTTTTACATAATTATATCCATATGTGGAAGTGCAGGCCCTTGGGGCCCTGCACTCCACCCATCCATGAGTGTAGAGCATAGCTTAGGAGGCCCAGTACTCCCACTTTAGCACAAATACTATGCATGGGTGGGAGCACAGGCCCTCTGGGCCCTACGCTCCCACCTACCCATAAGTACAGACACATAGCAGAGGCCTACAGGCAATCAAAGTAACCCTTGTAATGCTTATTTGGCAATATCTCAGTAACTATAGCAACTGATGAGAAAATAATTTTGCAGTTGTATTCATGACCTTGCCACTTCCATGTGTGTAAGCTGCATTTAGCAGGAAATCTGTATCTTAAACTGTTTTCAAAACATAGGTGCGAAACATGCCGCAGCCGCCACAATGTTATTCTATAGGACAATTTGCAAATTTGGATTGTTGTAACTCCAGAACTGGTGTACATTTTTCACTAAGACAGCAAAAGGTATATCTGTGGGAAAGGACTTGCCACACTGCAAATTACAGCCAAAAGTCCTAACCATTGTTTTGCTATGAAGTGTCAAAGAAAGTGGTGTTTTGGGACTGTTGATCTGTGGAACTTTCAGAAAAGTTCCATAGAATTTCATGACGATACAATTGGTTTACATGGGGAGGTGTTTGAGAAAATACTTTGGAACTTTCACGAATGTCCTGCCATTGTAATTGTGGGATATTCGCGAAAGTACCTGCGGGACTTTCTCAAAGTCCACATAACTTTTGCAAAAGTTTCATGGCTAAGATGGTGGAAAAATTCTAAAAACATATTTCTAGGCATCCTGTTGAAAATCTAATGCCAGGGTCATGTTCCTAGGGCCCTGATTATGTAAACCAAGGGCTGGTGTTTACCTAGGGCCAGTATTTTTGAACTACAGTACAACATTTATTCTGCCTAGCTGAAAGCAAGATGGCAGATTTGTGAAATATAAACCCCTTTGTGAAACTAAAAGTACTTTCCACAAAAGTAAATATGCCTGATATGCTGGCCCACCAGCATAGCAGTAACACTACTGCTTGAGTCGGTGACCGGGTTCAGGGACAGACTTGGGTCATTAGAGGTCCAGCTGGGGAGGAGGCTTCAGCATCCATAGGACCTCTCATCTCCTCTTGGGAAGGGGAACCTCAGCTAGGTGCATGACCAACCTCTAGTGGATGCTGGAGGTTCAGCATGTCTAAGCAGTCAAGCTGGGGTGGGGCATGATGGATGCTGGCATATGCCATGGCATCATGCACCGTCCTGCTCCTGGGGGTTTACTCAGTGAAAATGCTTTGCTCAGTGCGACACCAGTGAGAGAGCTGGGTATGGCTCTCGCCACCAGCACCCTGATCCATGGAGGATGGACCCAGCGAAATCAAAGGTATAGCATGGGGATGGGGTTGAGCCAGGGGCTCCTCTCCCATATCTACCTGCCTGGGGGAAGAGGCATGGCTCCTTGGGGTCGTCCCATTGTTTGGGATTGGAGGGTTGGCCAGGTGACAGTGACAGTGTTAAGGGGCAAAACTAGAAATTACAAAAAAAAAAAAAGTGATTTTGAGGGTGACATATTTTTTCCTTAGGCTATCATGGGAAACTTTAAACTTTAATCACTTTTGAACGGATTACTATTGTTTCAACAGACCTTCAAAATGCACTTTTTCTGACCCAGTCCCCATATACCCTGAATATTTCAGGCTAGGCGGGCAAACCATTTGGGCTTTAGAGATGAGCAAAGATTTGTCAAAAATGGCCAAAAAGTGTTGTTTTGCACTTTTTGGCACAACAACTCCACAACCACAAATTCAACCAGCATGCAACTTGCCAAATCCAGAGATCTATGGTAGTAGACAATACATGCAAAATTCCAGGCAAATCAGACAAATGGTTGAAAAGTTATTAAAATGCAAAATTTGAGGCTTTAACATTAAAGTGTATACTCAACCTAACTATACCTATATATATATATATATATATATATATATATATATTTATAAAATGGGTAAGAAAAAGAAATCAAGGGCTGCAATAGCATTGGACAAACACCATCACATGACGATGCGTATATCAGGCGCGACCACCTGCACTTTACCCCCCTCCAAAACAATTTTGCCATTTATAAGATAGATAAACCACTCTGAGGTGTCTCGGTCGCTCTGATATATACACACCTTAGGCGGTTGGCGCACACCAAGGCATGCGTATATCAGGCGAGCCGCACCGCCTCAAGTGGTATATCTATTACATATATATTCTTTATGTGTAATGTGTAATTTGTAAATAGTGTATAGTAATTACCACTAAATTTGCTTCCCTCAAACATACACTTTAAGGACTTTTAGGATTGTAGATTATGTTATTTACATATACTGTTCCCTTTTCTAATCTGCAGTTACAACTGTTGTAAATTGAACAGTTCAGACATTGTGGAAGCACTTCTGCCAATATGAAAAATGTATAAGAATAACTATGAAAAACATGTTTTAAAAGTTCTACGTAATGCCTTAGCACTCCCAGTGGAGTGTACATCACAAGAACAGCTTTCAGCACACAGAAATCAGGTATTGGAATACAGAGCTTCTCAGCACTGTTGAAGCTGTACACCGTCTTGCTGTGTTGGCCTATTGGCACTGTCTAACTGCTGCACCCACCCTTGGTTGTCATTTCCTTTATTGCTGTTCCTGTCACATGACTGATCATGTGACACTGGGCTTTTTCTAACAACCTATTTTCCCACCTACTTCCTATACTGTCTGACCACTAGGAGTCACTGTCTGCACTTGCATTTACTGTTATTCTCATCCTTTCTCCTCTACCACCTTGAACGCCTGACCGAAAACTCACTCCTAATCTCCTTGTCTGCCCCACTACTCCACTATTCCTAGGAGTCTCCTCTCTAGCACCAACCAGGTTTTGAACACTGCACCTTCTGAACTAAAAGTTATGACACTAACACTACCCATCTGCCAGCCTTAATTACTTAACACTTTAAGCAGACCTTTAACCTTCCTACTCAACATCCGTATATTCTGTCCCTCTCACTCAGGAGTTCTTAACTTCACTCTCATATTCTTCCATACATCTGTTTGCTGCACCTACCATGTTAATCCTTCTTCTTGTCCTCTTACATCTTGACCTCCCGCATGTATCTCCCACCCCTCCCTTAATTTCCCCTCCCAGTCATTGTACCCTCTCGCTACACTCTAAACCTTTTAACCTCCCACAGACCTTTGTCCAGCTGTTTCCAAATGACCCTCTATCCTTCCTCTCTTTTCCCTGTCCTCCACGGCCCCAGTGTCTTTCCTCTACGCACCCACCATTACAACTAAATGTTGCAGATTTCAAAGATACAAGTTGCTAATTCTTGTCTCTATTCTTACCAGAACCCTTGTTCTCCTCCTACTCTTCTCAAGTACCATCAATCCTAACCCCATCCCAGAAATCCCATCACCCCACCCCTCAGCCCCTCCTTAGTAAGGAAAGAAACATCAGCATAGTCCACCTAAACATTCAGAGTCTCCCAGCCAAACTCAATGCCTTCCAAGCATAGGCTGCCCTCTATGACTTTAATGTCATCACCCTCTCAAAACCTGGCTCTCCCACAAAATCTCCAATGGGAGATCAAGCTCAGTGACTATACCGCTGTCAGAAAGGACAGAGTAAAGAGGGGTGGCTGCATGTTCTTTATATCTAACAAATTCTCATTCACCGAACACAACCCCAACTCTGAGTTTTCCCTACTTGAAATCCTCTCAATCCACCTCCCCTTAGCCCAATAAAACCATCACCATCACCATCACTATCACTTATCTCCCCAGGAACCCTGCACTCTGACCTTGATTCTTTACTAGCCCTTAAACACTCCCTTCCACTGAATAGACAGTGAATCCTGCTCGGTGATTTTAACATAAACTGGGACTCTGGCGATGCCAACACTGCCAAATCCTGTATCATGAATCTAGGTCTTCACTAGCTCATCTCATCACCTGTTAGATCCAACTATAAAACTGGGACTCACACACTTATAGACTGAATTGTTGCCTCACACCCTTCCGCATCACCAACTCTGGTGTTTTACCTGACCGTATCAGCAATCACTGTGCCATTTTCTGCCTAAGGTCAGCCCGTCTACCCAAAACCCTCCTTAAATTCATTTTCCAGGAGACTAACTGATCAGAAAATTGAGCTGATAACCCACAATCTCAGTCTAGTGGACTGGTCTTTCACAGAAGGGCCAGGCAACTGTGACTCTATCCTAAATAAATTCTCCAGGACCCTTGGAAGCGTCTGCGACAGGCACACTCCCTAAAAATAAAATCAGGACCAGGGGTCACATTAATGAATGCATCTCCCTAATATCATCAAACTCATGAGATCCAGGGACAAAGCCTGGGCCCACTACCAAGAGTACAGGAACCCAGCCCAGCTCTCCCTCTATAGGTTGCTGTGAAACAAGTGCAAATCATCCATAAGAAAGAAAAAGTCAACTTCCTGCATGACAAACAACTCAGTGAACCCCTGTCAAGCTTAGGGGACCTTTACTCGCTACTAGGCAAAACCAAAATTCAGATCCCATCACGATGCACCATGGCACCAACCAGACAAATGACCCAAAGAAGTGGTTAACATTTTCAACAACTTTTTGGTGACCTCAGGAAATACAAACCTCCCCTCAATGCTCCCCACCCGGACCCCAAAGGCAGGACTTTCCTGACTCCTACTTCAAAGCCTTAAAACCTACTGACACCAAGAAGCTCATCCATGGAATAACCCCTAATTCAGTAAAAGTGGTGACAGTATAGATTATAAAATTCTTAAACTCTCCATCAATGCCTTGACAGTCCCCATCACCAACATACTAAAGCGTTACCTCTGTTCTGGCTTCTTCCCCACCATCTGGAAAACTGCCACCATCAGACCCTTATTCAAATCTGGGTCTAGAAATGAGGTGGGCAACTACCATCCTATTTTCCTCCTTTCCCTCTCTCAAAATTATAGAGATGGTTGTGCACACTCAACTCGCTGACTACCTGGACTCCAACAACCTACTCTCTAGTGCCTAGCATGGGTTCAGATCTGAGCACATCACCGAAACAGCCCTGGTTGGCTTCACCAGTGTGAGTCTTAAAACTAATGACAAAGGCCAGTACACTGGCACTGTTTTTGTCAACTTACCAAGGCCTTCAACCTTCTGGACCATGCCCTCCTCCTTAACACCCAAAAAGGCCTACGTCTTTCTGATGATGCTATAAAAAGGTCAGTAGCTACCTCTCTGGGAGATCCCACAAGACTGCAATTGAAGGCCACTTCTCCTCGGAATGTCCAATTAAATCTAGGTGTCCCCAGGGATTGATCCTGGGCCCCCTTCTTTTCTCACTCTTCATAAATAACCTTCCCTCAATATGCCATTCTACTCAACTTATCCTTTATGCAGATGATGCGGCCTTTCTACAAGCAACAAAAACCCTGCCATGATGTTCCACAGTCTGCAATCTGATTTCATGAAGATTCACTCGTGGTTCTTCGGTAACGGCCTTAGCTCCAAAAGGCCAAGCTCATGATCTTCTCAGGACCCAGGAAAGCCCCAGCCCCTGGTTTTAAACTCCTCTACAATTCCAGCAACCTCATTGAACAGGTGTCAGAATTCAAATACCTAGGTCTCCACATTGACCCCTAACTCTCATACAGTCTCCACATCGGTAACCTCATAAAGAAGGTATATGTTGGACATGATCTGCTCTACAGGATTAGAAGTTCTTCATCCCTGCATCCAGACTTTTCCTTGCTAGCTCTCTACTCTGACCCTTATCGACTATGGATCTATAGTCTTCTCTCCCCTACCTCATCCCTCCTTTTCTCCAAACTTAGAGTCACATACAATGGCATAGCATGTTTCATCATCAGTCTCCTTGGAAAACACACCATTGCTCACTTTAGTCCTCCATCAAATGGCCCACTCTAGAAGGAGGTTCCATCTTAAGATGCTCTCCTTCCAACATAAGATATACCTCAATATCCCCCCAGCCTTATCTCCCTATTCCCACTGGCAGAGCCTGGGTGTTTGACTAGAGGTGCCTCAAGTCTGGTTTTGACACCCCTTTCTACAGGACTAAGCATGCCCAGAACTCCATTACCTTTAAGGTAACAAGCTTTACAACAATCTACCACAAATTCCAGGCTTGCAGATGCGTATACTTTTCAACTCCTCCTAAAGGAGCACATCCTCCTATCATCCACCTGCAGCTGCCCTGATAGGTCTCCTCCATGACCCTCTCTATAAATCACAGCAGCTCTCTCTCCACCACATCACCCTTACTTTTCTTCTCCCCACAGTGCACTAAAATTTCTTGCTCTATACAATACCTGAAAACATTTCTGTTTATTGGTCTCCCTTCTGGTCAACTCTTGTACAGTTTTACCCATGTAATATGTTAGTTTTATTTTCCACTTGTTAATTCTTTGTACTTCTGTACACCTGTATACATAATGTACTTCTGTACACCTGTATATATAATGTATGTACTTTGTTGTATGTTGTAGGTAGTTCATTTGTATGTCCTATGTATTCCATTGGCCTATGTATGTGTTCATTTGTTGTATTCCTACACTGGATGTTTGTGAAAACAGGCATTTTGCTCACATACCTTCCAGTATACAAATAAAATTGATCAACTGATTGATTAAATAAGTTAAACATCTTGGTGTAGTCCAGTGCCGTTTATTATCCTAGGCATGTACTAGCACCATAAGAATATACTCACAGTGTAAGTCCAGTATGTACAAACCAAAATATACTTACTGGAAGAGATTCTTAAATACTGTGACAGACAACTTTAATAAATTGAGTCAATAATTACAAGAAACAATTATAAAAGCTGTTTTTAAGTATTTGCGTGAGTTAAAAATATACTAATTTTGAATCTATAGATGTCAGAAATGTATCTCTGTTAAAAATACTATATGATGAAAGGCTTTTCATCTACCTCATGCCGTTAGAGCGACTCTGCAAACCATTGCTTCAGCAAAGAACTTTTACCATCTGCCTACCTGCTGCAGAATATTTGGACTTTCATTCTCGAAGCATCATTGCTGAACACAATTTGCTTTTCATTTCCACGGACATTCCTGCAACATGTAATGTACTGGCATGCAGGGCTCAGGGAGCTGGCAGCTAGTCAGATTGCAGTAAGGGCAGGGCTGCATCACTTTAAAAGCTTGCTCTGTTCATAGTGAGAGAGACCAACTGGAGAATTTCCATCTACTCCATGCCATCGGAGCGACCCTGCAAAGCGTTGCTTCAGCAAATAACTTTTACCATCTGCCTACCTGTGCAGCCAGTCAGAGTGCAATAAGGGCTGGGCTACATCATTTAAAACTCATGCTGCATGCTGTGCAAGCATGTGTGAGCAAGTGAGTGGGCGTGAGCACCACTCCTAGAAGAAAATACTTTGAAAGAGCTTTAAGTGTTTATAGCATTTATTGTTTTCACTGCTGATATTGTTCAGGACTACTCCCTGGCATCTGGGTAAGTTCCATTTAAAATTGTACTCAGGATTAATTGATTTTGTTATAACTGATTGCCGAGTGTGTTGTTCTGAGCAAATATCATCTTCAAAATGTTATTATTACATGTATTGGGATACTTAGTGCAATGTAGGTCTTTGAGTATTGCAGCGTTTAGTGAATCTGATAAAAACATACGGGGAACTAGCTGGTTGCTTCCACCCTCTGACACATTAAAAGCAAGAGAATGTGTTGATTAGTAGGTAGAAGAAACAGCTTCATGGTCAATTGGAATAAATATGTTTCAATGGGTGGAAAAGTAACATCTTACTCACATTTATTTAATAAGCCTGTGAATGGGTACTGTGGGATATGCTGCTTGGTTTTAATATTGGGGTGACATAGAATTAAACCCTGGCCCAGATGTTTTGTCAAAATAAAAGTATTACATGATAACGCCCGGTATAGCCACTAAAACTGATCAATTGGCAGCATTAATATGTGCACAACCAAGTATTTTTGGCCTGAGTGAGACCTGGTTATCAGAAAAATAAGTGATCATGAATTAAGTATTCCTGGTTATCAGCTCTTCAGGCAAGACAGAAAGAGTAGAGAGGGGTAATATTTTATGTTAAAAACATCTTGACCATGTTGAGATTATGTTAAGAGGAGTGAAAGCAACATAGAGTACCTGGTCATTAGTATAGCACAAATTAATTTGGTTACTGCTGTCGATTATTCTCCCCTCAAGATTAGATTAAAAATATTGAAGAAGTATTAAACAAGATAAGAGATTGTGTAGGTGATAAATCGATAATATTATTAGGAGACTTAAATTGTGACTGATTAAAGTCAAGGTGTAAACAACTAAAGGATATAACTACTGTATTGAGGTTAAAACAACTTATCAATATACCCACTCACTTTTCAAGTACTTCACAACTGGAACTGTCCTACATTTGATATTTACAACACTACACTTACAAGCTGAAGCTTCTGGCACCCTGCCCCTCATTTTGGAGACCATAATCCTGTTTGGTTAATCTTGTCTACTTCCCAGCTTATAGGTCCACAAAATCATTTAAAGCAAATTTGGACTAAGGATATGAGAAGTTCTTCAGAAAATAAATTCTAATAGATTAATTCCTGATCTGGACCTAACTGTTGAGTATTTGACAAACACTTTTCAGAAGATCTGTGATTCTCATGCTCCTAAGGTGAAACAATATAATAAACAACCCAAATTCCCTTCGATAACAGAGAAATTATTAGAAAAAATCAGGGTTAAGAATAGAATTTGGAAAAAAGTGTTAAAATCTAAATTGATTGGAGACTGGTAATTATTTAAAATAGAAAGAAATGAATGCAGAAAGCTGACAAAAGGGCAAAGATGAAATATGGAAACAAATTGGACCAAAACACTGATCCTAAAAATGTTGGAACACTGTACGGCACTTAACTAATCCAGGTGGGGAGGGTGGACAGAGAAACTTAACAATAAGAGTTGGAAATACCTAACTGAGACTCCTGAGGTGGTCTCAGAAACATAGAAACATAGAAGTTGACGGCAGATAAGGACATAAGGCCCATCCAGTCAGACCATTTTTTCTGTCTTATGAATGTGCCATAAGCCTTCATCGTCAGTGGCCTATTTATTCATACCCATATGTATTAGTCGCTAATGCCCTACCCATGCCGTTTGAATCCCTGCACAGTATTCATATCCACCACTTCCTGAGGTAGGCCGTTCCATGCATCCACCACCCTTTCTGTGAAAAGAACTTTCTCACACTACTCCTTAATCGGCCTCCTCTAATCTCATGCTGTGTCCTCTTGTCCTGCTATTTTTCTTATATTAAAACATGTTAGACTCTTTCACATTGTTAATGCCCTTTAGATGTTTGAATGTTTCAATCATATCACCTCTCTCCCTCCTTTGCTCTAGGGGATACATATTGAGCTCCATTAATCTGTCCTCATATGTTTTCTGATGCAGTCCCTGCACCATTGTGGTTGCCCTTCTCTGGACTGTCTCCATTTTGTTAGTGTCCTTGTGCAGGTGCGGCCTCCAGTACTGTATGTAGTACTCAGAAGGGGCCTAACCAGGGTCTTGTAAAGAGGAATTATTACCTCCTTTTACAACATGATAACCCTACTAATACACCACAACATTCCTCTAGCCTTACCTACTGCTTTAGTGGCTTGCTTGGATGAGTTCAGGTCATCTGTGATGATGATGATGCCCAAGTCTCTCTTCCCTTATGATTGTCAGCAACTCCTCCCAACCTATAGGTAGCTTCAAGGCTTCTCTTCCCTATGTGCATGATCTTGCACTTCTTTCGTTAAACCCCAGTTGCCACTCTTCAGATCATTTTGCCAGTTTTACTGATCTCTTCTTATTCTGCTCACCCCATCTGGATCATCTACCCTGTTGCAGATCTTGGTGTCATCTGCAAATAGGCAAACCTTACCCTCCAGTCCATCTGCCATGTCTCTGATTTAGATATTGAAGAGGACTGGCCAAGAACTGATCCTTGAATTATCCACTTGTGACTTGCATCTCTTCTGACTGTGTACCATTTAGCACCACTGTCTGTTTCTGTCCACAACCAGTTTGCCACCCAGTTGACCAAGATCTGACCCACCCTGAGCCTACCCAGCTTATTAATCAGTCTTCAATGTGGAACAGTATCAAAAGTTTTGCTGAAGTCAAGGTAGGCGACATCAATTACACCCCACTTGGTCCACCACTCTGGTTACCCAGTCAAAGAAATCTATTACATTAGTTTGATGGGACCTTCCTGTTGTAAAACCATGCTGTCTTGGATCCTGTGCTCCTATGGATTTCAGGTGTTGCACTATCCTCTGTAATCCTTGTCTACTGCTTAGAGTAAGACTGACTGGTCTGTAGTTCCCTGCCTAATCCCTGCTGCCACTCTTATGAGCGGGATCACATGAGCCCTTCTCTAGTCTTCTGGGACCTCTCCTGTGCTCAGAGACTCACTAAACAATTCTACAAATGGCTCTTCTAGTTCCATCCTTAGTTCCTTTAGTACCCGGGATGTATGCCATCAGGTTCTATTGCCTTGTCCACCCTGAGCTTAGTGAGCTCTTGTAGGACCCTTTCTTTTATGAAGTGACTTGTGCACCTCCTCCCCCGTGTCCATGGTGCTGAGTTGTGGGCCCTGCCCTACCTTCTCCTTAGTAAATACTGAGCAGAAGTATCTATTTAGGATGGATGATTTTCCTTGGTCCTCCTCCACACACTCATTATCCCTTTGATCTTAGCAATACCCCTAGACTTTCTCCTTTCAATAATGTATCTACAAAAGTCTTGTCCCTTCTTTTACTGTTGATGCTAACGTTTTCTCAGTTTGGGCCTTTACCTGCCTTACTGCCTTCCTGCTTCCCTTAGGGAAGTTTGGTATGCCTCCTATCTTCATCCGCTGTGCTCCCTTATATTTCATGAAGGCCAACATTTTGTCTCTGACTGTTTCTGCCACTGTTTTGAGAACCAAAGTGGTTTCTCCTTCTTTGCTCTTGCTTTTCTCCCTAACACAATGGAATGTTGCTTCAAGTATTGCATCCTTAATTCTTGCCCACTTTGCCTGTACTTCCTCACCTGTATTTTTTCTTGCCAGGGCTAGCTTAACTTTTGGCCAGCTTATCAAAGTTAGCTCCTCTGAAGTCCTAGATTTTTGCCTTGGAATGTAATGATTTAGTTCTAATGATCAAATTAAACCATACCATGTGGCGGTCACTGGCCCCAAAGTGACCTTCTACTTGGAGATCTGTGATCCTTTCCTGTTAGTCTATACTAGATCTAGGATAGCTCTGTCTCTTGTGGGTAGTTATACCAGTTGTTTGAGGCCCTCCCCTGCAGGGAATCCATTATATGTCTAGTTCTGGTAGATGTTCTTGCTGCTATTGATCAATCTGTATCCGGCATGTTGAAGTCTCCCATTATCAGAACCTCCCTTTAGCTGCCATGTTTTGTATATCTTCTAACAGTAATGTGCCTATGTCCCCCCTGGTCTGGAGACCTGTAGATAACCCCAGTTCATAAGGCTGTCTAATTTTCTGTTTCCAGGGTGACCCACAGTTGTTCTGGCTCCTTATGTACTCTGAATTTCTGTAGCTTTGATATTTTCATTGACATAAAGGGCCCTCCTCCCCCTTTTGCACCTCTGTCTCTTCTGAACAGTACAAGCTGAGTACTGAAGTCTCTTAAGTGTGGTTACTGGAGAACCATGTCTCGCTAATGGCTACTATGTCCAGTTTAGCCACTGTCATTGTTGCCTCCAGGTCTGGGATCTTGTTTCCCAGACTGCGGGCGACTAATCATGATTTTCCAGTAGCCAGATTTCGGTCGTTAGTTGTGGGGTGAGGTCTGGCTTTTCCCTGCCCATCATATGGGGAGCCAGACCTTTTCTTACCTGGTGATGCAAATAAACTACAAACATGCTGAACTCCTGTTTGATCACTAGCTGAGGGGAGGGTGTTCTTCCCATTCTATGTATTGGGTGCTGCACCCCTCACCCCATTTGCTAGTTTAAATATTCTGCAAGACATTAAACTTCTGCTCCAATGCACTGACTTCTTCCTTAGTCAGATGCAGTCCATCAAATTAAAGAACTTTCACTCACAAAACCGTTGCCAGTTACCTACAAATTTGTGTCCTTTTTCCTGGCACCAGCCCTTGAGCCACATCTTTAGCTTCCCAGTCTCCCTTTTCTGACCTTCCATCCATCTGCCCCCTCCCAGAATAGCAGGATCTCAGAGAAGGAGATGCCAGACAAAATGGATGACAGTTTGTTTCCCAGTCTGTTCAGGGGTTCATTGGTCTCCACAACTGACTGGCTGGCGAGATCATTAGTCCCTATATGTATCCAGGACATCAATGTTTTCTCTTGCTTCCTGCATGATTTTAGCAATATGGTCTGTGCTCTCCACGCTGATTTATCTGGGAGACATTTAACTATTAACCCTAGCTGAAGGTAGGTATCAAGTCCCCAAATCATGGGGTCTCCTATGATCAGAAGTGTTTT
Source organism: Neoceratodus forsteri (assembly GCA_016271365.2). Lineage (NCBI taxonomy): Eukaryota > Metazoa > Chordata > Ceratodontiformes > Ceratodontidae > Neoceratodus > Neoceratodus forsteri. The sequence continues at coordinate 399,114,386 of CM057456.1, forward strand.
GGATTTCCTTTTGCCTTTTTAACTTTGGTCCTTGTTTGGGTGAGTTTAGCACTAGTTCCTGTGCTGTAGTGTTCTGCTCTGCAATGTCCTCTGCCCCTTTGTTTGATTTTGGAGATATCCAAAACAGACATATTGGACAATGTTTTACTGACCTTCCTGATGTTGGGGACATAACAAAACCAGGACTTGGAAAGGAAAGGAAACAAAGACATGAAAACCCACTAGATCATCACCCATTGTTTAGATTTAGGAATCTTACTTTATCTGAAGTAAGGAGGAACTACTCAAAATAAATATATACAGTACATGTCGGCAGGACTGGATGATTTAGAAGAAGATTTTGAAACTAGCAGCTTATTATATTGCTCCAACAATTACATATATTTTAAATTGGAGTTTACAAATAGGATATTTCCAGAGTCTTGGAGGATGAGTAAACTAATTCAAATTTTTAAGGGTGGTGATACAGCAGAAGTAAACAGTTATCGTCCTATAACTATAACACCAATTTTGTCCAAGTGTTTGGAAAAACTTGTTAACAGACAGATCTGTGAGTATTTAGACAGATACAGGTTGCTGACTCCTGCCAATCAGGTGTTTGTAAAGGCTATTCAATGTCTACAGCCTTATTAGAGTTTAATTACCTGATTTACACTTCTTTGAACTCAGGTAGGGAGACAGCAGCTGTCTTTGTTGACCTATCAAAAGCTTTTGACCTGGTGAATCACTCCATCCTATGTGAGAAGTTATATGATCTGGGTATTTCTGATGGTCCCTTATTTTGGCTTAATTCTTACATAACTGGGTGTACCCAGACAGTTTGAGGTACAACATCACCTGTCAGAACCTGGTACAATAACTAGGGGTCCCAAAGGGTCCATCTTGGGACCCCTCTTGTTCTTAATTGTAATAATGATCTACCCTCTGTGGTACAACATACAGCCATTAGGCTGTATGCTGATGACACAGCAACAGTAGCCTCAGGCAGGAATGAACCTTTCCTGATGTTCAGATTCAGCTACAGGTCGACTTCACTAGGATTGAGGTGGTTCACCAGGTCACAGCTACTCATGAATGTAAAAAAACAAAATGATGCATTTTTCTGAATTACTTATTTTTACCAATAACAAAGTACCAATAGTACTAGTTATTTTTCATGGGAATAACCTTTGATCCCTCTACATTTTAAAGACCATATTTTCATAACCATTAGTAAGATAAACAAGAAACTGGAGGTGTTAAGGACAACCACTAGATGTCTAAAGTTCCAAGATTGAAAAGGATAGCAGAGTGGCATATCTCCCACTGTTTAATATGGGAGTTCATTTATTGAACAGCAAACAAGCAATCATTGGACAAACTTGACAAACTACAATACAAAATTGCTAGATATGTTTTACTGTATAGCTATAGGATGCACCATTGTCTGCTATTAAGTAAATTGGGTTGGCAACCTCTTGATATTGAGCATTCTAGGGTTTGGACTGTATTTATTCATAAATATAAGATGCACTATCCTGAACATAATATTTCTCAAATTCTTTGCCTTAATGTACCCAACCTCAAAAATAATTATTTAGATCTGTTCATCAAAATAAAATCTACCAGGAAAATGGAAAAATAAATATGGAGATACAACTTTAATTTCCTGGAGCCACATTATTCTGGAAAATTATCCCTATAATACATTCTGAAACTTCACACAGGGCTTTTATTATGGCAGTCAATGATTTATTTTCCTTTACTTGTTAGTGTACCTCTTACACTTGTGATTTTTAACTTAAGGTATTGTAAATAGCGTCCTCTGTATTTTGTAATCTATGTCTTTGCATGGTTTGTTGTATGTCGCTGCACTTTAATTGTTATTATAAGTGAATTTTTAATGGAACCATTGATAAACACAGGACTGCCTTGTGAACTGGACTGTAAAAGTCCAAATTACATGTTTTCAAGTATAAAAATAAAAGTTTTACTTACTTACTTACATATCAACATATACTGTGACTTTAAAATGTAGACTCTCATATACTGTATAATGGGACCTTGACGGACAGTTTCAGGAACAAGAGTAATAACATCAAGGTTTAAGAGACACAGTACATTATTTTGGAAAAGAGCATTAAATTCATATGCATAGACTGTGAAAGATTTATAAAGTTTGAGGATGTGCACTTACATAAACAGGGCTTGTTGCCTGAATCAGTGCATTAAGTTGTAAAACAGGAAGTTTCTAAAGGCAAATATTTAAGAAATCAGACAAGACAGAGTTGACATGGGTGCTGTTTTGGTATGTGTTGCATACTTGGGTATTTAATGAGACCATATAATGAGTCAGCACCTGATTTCATTAATTCAGTGCATATACTGTATGCTAGGACTCAGTAAAAAAGTTATTGATAATGAGCATTTGCATAGGAGCTCAGCAGTAGGAGGTCTGTGAGTTCCTTTTTTAAATATCTGGCATGTATTCATACTCGGCACCCATAAGTACTTGGTATTTGATATTTGGTGTGTGGGTCTTACATTACTAAACTTAGGAAAAAAAATGTTATTCCCCAGGTGGCAAGGCTATTCCTGTTAGTGCCTCCTCCTCCACCCAAGTCATTTCCCTCTACCCAATTCTTCCTCTCATCTCCTCACCCCTCAACCATATTTGCTACAGTAATTTTAAAAGTTCAGGTTTATGGCACTGTGACATGAGCTGACATCATCTTTCAAAACATTTACCCATTCATAGATTACTTCATCCCGCCCCAAAGGACAATTTCTTAGAGTGGCCCCTTCCCACCCCCATCCATGATTTGAGTGGCAAATGATATTCAAAATCCCAACTGAGTCAGTCAGTCCCACCCACCTAATCAGCAGTATTCTTTGTCCATAGCTGCTAATACAGTCATTGGGCTGAATAAGCATAAAGTCTATGTCATTTATGTGCCAGGATCCTGACGTTTTACTTAATAACTTTATGGCATGACACAGAAGGGTGAAGAATGGCGGGGTGATCAGTGGACTTACACTAGCCAACCATGGAGGGACAAGTATTTTTAACTTAAAAAGTTCTGAGTCAAAAAGCCTGAATAATGAAAATACTTGGTATTTGGATCCACATACTTGGATTCCTTTTGTCAAGTTCTTCAGAAACTGATATTTGTTGCTTGTACAGCCCAACCCATGCCGATGTACAATATGATTTAACTTATGTCTGAAGGAAATTAGGGAATCAGAGGTCTTTACAGCAGCATTTAGGTTGTTCTAATAATGATGTGTAGTTCAACAGCCACATGCTTGCATTCCTCTTGATCTAGATTTTTAAGTGCAGAATTTGAAACAAAAGTGGAGTGAACAAGTCTGGAAGGTAGACAAGAGAAGTATATTTGGCACACAAAAGTACAGGCTGTTCTAGAGTAATTCTCGAGTGCTGTTTTGGACAAAGGAAGCAGAAGAGATCAGATTTAAGGAACTGAGAATGAGAAGAGAGGATTATGATTAATACAGGGTTTCTAACCAAAGGGAATCGATTTATTTAGGGAAACAATAAACTGAAGCAAGTTTGTAATGTAGAAAGTCAAGACTGACTTGATTAATAATAGTAAAATGGAAACAGAGGGCAGGGTCATTAAAGTGAAAACAAACATTGCCATGTTACCAAAATTCTAACAGTCCACAAAAGATCTTTCAAGAAAGCTATCTGGCTTATCTGTTGCGTCAAGAGTCCTGAAATACAAATGTCTAAATCCTACATAAAATAGATTGATGCAGCATCCATTTCATGGAGTCTTGAGACAAAAAATGATGTCACAGAGGAACAAGCTGTATATTGTTAATTCCAGCTTGCTTGCGGAGAGATCACTTTCTGTTTCAAGACTATGAAATAGTTGTAGCCTTGAATTTTGTTTACAGCTGATTTAGACATTTAGATATCAGGACTCCTTGTTGTGAATTTTTATTATTTCAGAAAGAAAATAATACCATACATACATCAATGTGGTGGAGGCCTTCATCTGGTCTAACAGTATACAAATTCTAAGACCAATAAAGAATAACAGCAAAAATCCACAAGTTACAGACATTAGTGTGTGAACAGATAAAGCGGCTGTAAGATTACGTATATCCTAGGTTTAAAGTAATATGGATACCAAGCTCACCAGTCCCATCAGTTACCTCCAGTGTTAGGCAGTGGAGGGTGGAGAAATAAGTGTAATGACAATGGTGAGAGGAAAGGACACATTCTATGAGTGACTAATTAACTATCCGGTAAGTATCATAAATGTACTCACCAGCAGGAGGTCTCTCCAGAGATTCTTACGAACATAGGCACACGTGACCAAAGCTCTGTGAAGATTCCACTTGTAAGGTCTCATTTCAAGGCATCAGGAGAAAGTTGGCCAGCAGTGCATATATGTTCTGCAAAAGTCTTCTTTAACCTAGAACATATACGATATATCCCAAGAATTCTAGTTCTTAACTTAAGTTGTAATATTAATAATTAGCAGAGAAAACAGAGCAGTATTTGGATACAAACAATGCTATCAAGAACAAGCATAAGGATAAGTATAAGAAGCCAGAGTTCTCAAACTATAGTTCTGGTGGTTTGAATATAGTGGGGGTTGCGCATAGAAGTCCAATATGAGCTAGGCCTATTCATCCGACAGCCATCTGGGGTGAAGGAATCTGATGAGGGCCCAGCAGCACCTAAATGAGGGAATCTGGTATGTTTGTAGGTGGGAAATTTTGTCTAATTTAGCCAGAGTAGAGAAAGAGGTCAGTATCTCCCTGGTTGTGGGGACTTGTGTAGATCTCCATTTGCAAAGCAGGGCTGTCTTAGTTTGTAGAAACAGGAGAGCAAGCCACCTGTATTCAGGAGAAGGTAATCTAGGAGAGCACTGGTAATTCCAAGGAGGCAAGATTGGGGCAAGAGGAATTTGGTGGTATAGTACTGTGGAGGCTAACTCTGTATTTCTTGCCATAGGGATTGGATCCATGGGCAGGACCACAGTATATGAAGTAAATCCCCGCCCTTGGCATCGCCTAACAAAGGTCTGACTCTAGAAGTTTGGCTTTGTGGAGAACCACAGGGTTTTGTACCATGAATGAGCAATTTTATTTTGGAGGAATCGAGACCTAACATCCCTGAACCAGCTGTGTGTATTCTTCCAGGTCTGCTCCCAGGCCTGAGAGGAGATAGGGAATCATAGCATTGCCTCCCACTTTTGTCTGGATGCTTCAAATTGCGGGGAAATGACTTCAATTAGAGCATATATTCGACTTGCAAGAGCCAAGGTGTATTGGATGTCTTGGGAGGACCTAAGCAGTGGTGCACTGCTTCTCTGAGTTGAGGTATCTCCAAAAAGTCCAATGAGGACATAACCTCTGCTAGGGACCAAAAGGTATGGAGAACATTATGGTATGGGTCTATTAGGTCTCCGAGTTTGTTAATACCTAAATTAGCCCAGCTCTTCCAGTACCGACACTTCTCCTATCTTGATGGTGGGTTTTGCCACAAAGGGATATAAGAGAATGGGAGGGGTCCATTTTCATTTTCCGGTGGGTGTCGAACCAGTTAATTCTGGAGGCCTGTACTGTGGATAAAGATTCACCTAGGTTTGATTTATTGTTGGGTTTATATTTGTTAGTAGTGTCAGACATCAGTAATGAGGAGGGATATACAGTTTCTGTCACATCTAATTCAATTTGGAGCCATTGTGGAGGTAGGGAGGGTGTGCAACCATTTAATGGTTTGAGCTAAAAGAAAGGCTATACGGTATCCTTCAACCCAGGGAGATTCCAGCCTCCCTGTTCCCAGGAGCCCTGATCTTAGCATGACTAAATCTGGGTTTGCAACCACCCCAAGGAAATCCCCAATCAGGTCATCAATGGTCATGTACCAGCATTTGGGAAGGGAATAGGGATATGCATAAGTAGATAGAAAAGCTTAGGTGCTGAGATCATTTTATTACGTGCAATTTTCCCAGCCAGAGTGAGATTGAGGAGTTTCCACGGTCAAATTCCACCTTAATAGAAGAAGAAGGGTTGTATATTTTCTTGCCAGACTGTGTCCAAAGATGGGTCAAGCAAATACCAAGGTAGGTTTTCTTTTGGGAGCCCAGAGGAGGCCAGCTGAGGACGCCATTTGTTGAGTGCAGAGGGCATTAAGGGAAGCAATTTGGTCTTGTTCTGATTAAGCTTTAGGCCTGAATGGATAGTAAAACCTCTAAGAGTTGGAGCGGGGGTTGGGAACCGGAGCATCTGTCAGGAAGGAGGAGGTCACCAACATACATCAAGGTTGTGTATGTGGTACATCTGACTGTAAGACCTGTGATGTTCGGGTGAATGTATAACAGAGGCCAATGGTTCCACTGCCAAGATGAATAGAAGGGGAGAAAGGGGACAACCCTGTCTTGTTCCTTGTTCCAATTGGAATGGAGGTGACAAGACAGAGTTTGTAATGACTCTGGCTGTTGGAGAATCATATATAGGCTTGTATCCTTGAAAGAAATTTATCACCCATCCCAAAATGTGCTAGGACTAGGTATAGATAGTCCCATTCGACTGAGTCGAAAGCTTCTCGAAATCCACTGCTACAGCAGCCGCTGGAGGAAGAGACCTAGAAAGCTGCATGAGACTCATAAGTGTCGCAAATGGTCCGAACTGTGTCGGCCCGGATAAAGCCCACTTGTGAAGGGTGTATGAGGTCAGGAGCATAGGGCCAAGTCTAGTTGCAAGAATTTTGGCTTAAATTTTGCTATCAATGGTAATAAGTGAAATTAGATGATAACTTCCGGGTTTGTAGTGTCTTTGCCCTTTTTGTGAAGACTACAGTGGTAGCCTCTTGCATGGAAGGGAGAGTACCTTTAACCTCTATCTCTTGAAAGACCTCAGTTAAAAGTGGGGATATAGTGGCGGCAAGTGCCTGGTAAAGTCTGCTGTATTGCCATCACTGCCAGGAGACTTCCCAGTTTTAGACCTTGAATGGCTGAGTTTACCTCAGTATGGAAATACGAAGTTCAAGAATATGTTTTTGTTGAGAGTACAATGTGGGTAATTGCAAGGGGTCCAGAAAGACTGGGTATCCTTATTTGGTTCTGGGTGTGAGGAGGAGTAAAGGATCTATAGAAGGACGCCATGATGTTGTTAATGGCTTCCAGGGACATGCTAAGTGTTCCTCGTTCATCTTTCAGGCCAGAGATGTACCTACTTAGGTGCTTAGGAGGTTGGTAAGCCAGTACATTGCTGCGCTTTATCCCTCCCTCCCAGAAGGTATGGCGAAGCTAAGAATAGCCACTTCCGCTTTCCTGTTAAGAAGTTGATTAATGGTGAATCTAAGGGCTAGAATAGTTCTACCCAGTGGAGAATGGATAGAGGGGAAGACATGGCCTTAAAAGAAACTTCAGCAGCTGCTAGTTTCTGCTCAAGGGCAGCTAACTGATGTTCCCTACACTTGGCAGCTACATATCCCATAATACTGCCTCTCATAGAGGCCTTAAAGGCCTCCCAGGTGTTACTAGCTGAGGTGTCTGGACGTAGGGTTTTCAGCCATAAAAGAGAGGCCTCATTTTGAGCCCAAGGGATGAAATTGGGTTCCTTTATTAACAAGGATCTAGTCTCCAGTGTTTTGGTGGGGGGCTACAAGGTCCCATTGAATTATGAGCTGGACTGGGGCATGGTCTGATATGATTTGTGGGAGAATGGAGACATCAAGGGTTTTTGCAGTGAGAGTAGGTGAGCTAAGCCAAAATCCAACCTACTATGCGTGGCATGTGGGGCTGAGTGAAAAGTATAATCTCTGACTCTGGGGTGAAAAAGTCTCCAAATTTCTGTAAGTCCATGATCTAAGATTAGCTGTTGAATAGCTTCCTGCTTCTGAGATGGAATTCCTTGCCTCCATTGGATCTGTCAAGGAGGGGCTCAGTGTAAGATTAAAATCACCACCCAAGAGAAGGAGGCAGCCAGTGGGGTTAAATTCCAATAACTCCTCTGCCAGGTTATGGAAAAATTGTGGGACATCCTCATTGGGGTATAGAGGTTACAGAGAGTAATCACGCCCATGAGAGTACTGAATGTCACCATTATCCACCTACCATCCGGGCCAGAAAGTGCCTTAGTGAGAGTCCACAGAAGAGACTTATGTAAAGAATGAGGACTCCATGTTTCCTGGAGGGAGCATTAGATTGGACCTGCTGACCCACCCACTCTTTCTTCATATAGGTGTAATCAGCCCCAGTAAGCTTGGTCTCTTGTAGGAAAGCAATTTTTGAGTGTAGACATTTTAAGTGGGTCAGAACTTTCTTTCATTTAATCAGGGAATTCAACTCTAATATTCCAGGTATGAAATGCTATGTCAGCCATTCTGCTATTGGGAGGTACTAGGCTTGTTAGATAAGGCTGTTGTCAGCAGGATAGCTGGACATAGGAGGCCCGGCGCCCTCCGGGTGAGAGGTAAAGTTACTGTCTCTCTAGACCTGTAGGGGCAGAAGAGGGCCAAGGGTGCACACTGAGGTGGCTTCTATCAGACTATCTAAGGGGCCCTTAAGCAGTTATCAGTATGCACTTATACAGAGACAAGAAAAATACAAATACCTGTACACACTTAACCTAAAACTATATTTAACAAAAGCAAATCAAAAACACCACTAAGAGTGGAGAAGGACTCAACTGGCTGGATCCCCAGCCAATGGTATGTCCGATCTCTTCTATGAGGCGAGGAGAAACTTGAACTGGGAGCAATGGAGAATTCTCCTATTTGTCCAATAAGTTTACCGAAAATAGCTGAAGCAAAGGGTGACTAAATGGTATGATAGAACTGAATTATGTAGAGCCATGGTCCAGAGCCGAACAGGGACTCCTGACTGACGTTACCCTTAAATTCAGGGTAAGGAAAGTCCAACTGTGGGCCTTAGGCTCTAAGGGTTTACATTACCTTAATAGGTAAAATTACCTTTTCTGAGGGGCAGGTTTCGATTATCTCCTAGTCACCAGCGCAGCTCACATCAGTAAAATACCCATTAAAACATGTCCCCGGAGATGTAAGAGGCAGTTGCAGATGAACAATAAAACAACATTAGCATTAAGCTCATAATAGGGATCCAGTAGTGACCTTAACACTAAGCAGGACAGTTGGGGAGACACTAATGGGTAGGGATAATCAAACCAATAGGTGGTTTAGCTGCAGGAGGGTAGGCCAAGAAGAAACAAAAAACTCACTTAAATACTTAAATCAAGGGTGTCTAAATGTCCTAAGCTCTACTAACCCAATACCTCCCAACATAGATCGGATTGTACTTATCTGATTAAAATGTCCATCAGCCCGGCTGCATTTCTAAAGATAGCTAGTGTTGATCAACAGGATGAGTGTCTGGGCTGCGGCCTGGTTCGGAGCGAGGAGTCTGATGCCAGTCTGGGTCTTGCAGTGGGAACACAGCATCCGTAAGAGAGGCCCATGAGTCAGAAGTTACCTCGCATGTTGCTAAGTCAGGGGAGACAGAATTTGTGTCCATCTCTTCATGGGAGTCTGTATCCTGGAGGTCCCGCAATAAAGAGTAATGATTTGAGGCAAAATATGGGCTGGTATAGACGGTGTCTTCGTGTGAAGGAGTTGGGTGGTCTGATCCTGTTTCTCTGGTGAATGTCTTGGTCCTGAGGGTGATCTCTTTTGGAGTGCAGAATTCGGTGGTCTTTTCTGGATTTCTGGATTTCAGGTTCCAGGTCCTTAGAGGTGGGGTTAGAGATCTTTGGGTGAAGTCCATAGCGATGTTTCTCTTTTCCTTGACACACTGCTCTGGGTTGCACTCTGAGAGCTGATTAGGTGGAGGAACCTGTACTTTAGGCCATCTTTCTTGTATGAACCCCAAGGTGGCTTGGGAGTATTAAATTGGTATAGTGTGCCATTGATTATAATCTGAAGGATGGCAGGATAACGACAGAGAAAGGGAATTGCAAAGTGTGAATGCTCTGGTGGACTTCTGCAAAAGCCTTGCATTTGGAAGCTAGCTCAGCAGAGTAGTCCTGAAATATCATTATTTTGTGGTTTCTCCAGTGAAGCTGACCCAGCTCCTAGCTCCAGCCTGAATAGCTGCTTTTTGGCAAAGTTGAGGATTCGAGCAATTATAGCCCGAGGCCTGTCTCCCTGTACAGGTCAGGGTTGTAGAGAATGATACACCTGCTCAATTGTTATCCTGGTATTTGGGGAAATTTAAGCATTTCCAGAAGCACCTGCTGAAGAAATGGTAGCATATGCCTTCCTCGCTGCCTTCCGGAAAGCCAAGGAGCTGCAAGTTGTTGCGGCGCTCCTATTTTCCAAATCTTTTAATTTGTCCTGCATGTGCCGGATTTGTGCAGCGGATCTCTTAGAGTAGCGCCTTGGTGTTGAAGGAGGTCCCTTGAGCCTTGTACTGTAATTCTGTGCGATCGATTCTGGCATCAAGTTGCTGAATAGACACTGCAGTAGTGTTGGATGCTAGCGTTAAAGTATCGAAGCTATTGATGATCGAGGAAAACATCTCCCTAATGGAGGGTTCATCCTCCCCTGAGCTGCATGTGCCATGTGGCCTTGTAGAACTTAGTTGGCGAAGTATTGAAGCGGTTAACTGCCCGGTCGTCTTCCGTATTTCAGTCAGGTGCTAGCTAAGAACTTCCTGTAACAGTTGGAGAATGATTTGATGAATGGGGTTCAACCGTATGAGGACTTTGGTCGGGTTCTTGGCTCTGGAGTTGTGGAGCTTTCAGATTAAGATGCCATCACGGATATAGCCACGCCCACATATCAGACTCCTGACAATAACAGGTAAGCCTGATACCTTGTTTCAAGGATATTTCATGGACTTTCAGAACCTGAGTGAGCTGACAATTTTCCTTTCCTATAACTGGTTCAGAGGAAATGTAAGCCTTCCAATATGGGCCTTATCTGTTGGGGCTCACAGACCTCTCTGCTGCCTCAGTTGCCCTCAAGTCAAACCTGGCTGCCAGGTACCTTTCACCTTCGGTCCCCTGACATGCTGAATTGTTGTTAGAGGGACCAGAAGGCAACACTGCATCTCCTACTTGGAGCTGGGAGGTCATGCTTGGCTCCACTGCAATTGAGGCTGGAGCCACAAGTCAGGTTCCATGGTCTTGCTCCAGGACTGGCATCAGGGTCAGGACAGGGACAAGAGCCACCACACCAGCATGGGTGGCACCAAGTGTCCCAAGCTCCTAGAGAAGCAGTGTGATCTGAGAACATTAACACCACCTGTCACTATTTGCTGTAGAGGAACTCCTTTGTCAATGGGAGCTGTGTACTGGGAACCCTGTGACCCCCGACTCTGCAATAGGCTATGTGTCCTAAAATAAGAGCAGTCCTGGCCCTAGGGTAGGCAGTGGGCTAGGACATGAACAAACTGACCATCAGTGGGTTTAACTAAAACAGCCAAGAGACTGTAAAAAGGGAGGGCAGAAGATAAACAAACATGGTGATGTCCATGCACTCTACTCCCCTGAACCAACTAAAGGCTTCTGGGAAGGGTCAGGAGGTCACAAATTTTGGCCAAGGAATTTTGGCCATACCACTGCTTGTAAAGATACAGAGACTGAATGCATGCTTTCGTGGCTCGGCTGGCATTCCAGAGACCATCCAGCCAAGGAGCTGTTAGACCAAAGGACATCAAGCTCAGATTACAATAGAAGAAGCTTGCAGTAAACAATCTGGGCTCAGCTGGTGTGTCTGTGAGAAAGAGGAAGGTATGACCAGTGTTCCAGTGCCTGCCAGGAACTGCAGCTCTGGCAGGCCCCTACAATGTGTGCATGCCTTAATGAAGTAAAAAAAGTTTATTTTGAACTGAGTAAACAAAGGAAATGAGTGGAGCTGCAGTTGTTTCTGCCCTAAAGGGATTTTTCACTCAAGGGAGTAACTTCAACAAAGGAGCTATGGACCAAAGAGTCCATCACCCACCATAGGGTCCCCGAACTTCCTGTCTGTGTAGTTGACTGAATGACCGAATTGAGACCAGAAAGAGATACCAGACCTGCTTTGGAGAAGTCTGTCCTCCATCTGGACACATCCCGCATCTTGCCTGCTCAACTATTCACCTCTCTGAAGGTATCCTAGAAGTCTGAAAACTGTGAGGAACACGGGGTCTCAGCCCTGCAACTGAGTATTTGCCAGTGTAACTGGGACATAGGAAAAAGCCTTGGGTGGACTGTGTGGAAAATTGCTTGGCTCAGTCAAAAGATCTCAGGAGGCCACCCAGCCACATAGTCCTAGATTACAAATAGGGGCCCCTTTCGGAAAGTAAAGTTTGCTTGGTTCTATTGTCATTTGTATTTTGCACTGTTTGCCTGCCAAGTTAAGGTTGCCACTGTTTCACCAATGTTGCTAGCAGCAACTGTGTACACATTCAGGTACCCACTGCAACTGAAAGCGCCTCACCCAAGACCTGTGGTGAATCTACATCAGGTGCACCACTTTCAGGATTTTTAGGATCATCTACGGTGGCAGATTGTGTGTGGAGATGTTGTTATAGAGTATAAGAACTGAATTCATTCCTCATTACTTCTGATTTTCTGCTATTCCTTGTTCTTTCCTTCCCTCCACTCAAGAAACAATTGTTGGAATTGCATTTCCTTGTTTGGGAGTCACTACTGTTTCAATGTCTCATGTTCTGGGGAGGGACTGTGTGGATAAAAGTACTGTCACTGCTCTTGAGGGTAATGTCATAGAGTGCAATGTCCAGGTTCCCTTTGTTGCTACCCCAGGTGGAGGCACCATGCCACCGTTACATACAAAAACTCAGTGTAGCATTGTTCCTGCAAACCGGCTGGTCTCAAGGGTCTATAGAGGTGGACTATAAGGACCCCGAGTGATCATTATACTAATATACAGCTACAACTGTTTAATGAGAGTACAGTGATCAACTGTATCAAAACTGCACTGACTTCAAAGAGAAAAAGGAAGGAAAGAGAGCAATCATAGAAGGGTAGGGGACTATATCTGTTATATTAAGAAGGACAGTCTCAGTGTTGTGACCGAACAGATGTCAAAATGGATCTAGAATGTTGTTAACATTACTTTACTATAGATGGGTAAGTTAGAATAAAGATGTTAACGAGGGGGTTTGGATCAAGGGTTGGTATCTTCAGGTGAGGGGTAAAACATCACACTTTTGAGAACCAGGAAAGGTTCCAGAAAATATGGACTGAATGGCAATAGAAATGTAATGAACAAGAATATCAAGGCATGGAACAATAAGAGGAGAGTGTAAAAGGATGAGATGCTTTCTTCACAGAAAGAATAAAATCTGTGATACTAAATCAAAATTACAGTGTGGAAGCAGATAGAGTGGACATGGCATAGGGATTGAAAAGAAGAAAAAGGCAAGGGCTGGACATAAAGAGAGTCACAAATCTAAGATGATTAGATTTAGAGATTAAATGATGGGTATTATACATTAAATTTGGATTTGAATAGCGTGCGATTACAAGTGAAATGCAAGCATCTGTGATAAATTTGGGTTGTGTCAGGCTTACTGATTCTTGCACAATTTTGTTACATGGAAGTGTGTAGATTTCTTTAGTACATTTATTACAGATTTTCTTGATTCATTAAAATGTTGGCTTTGCTGTATTTTATAGATGAGACTTGGTCTGATTTACTCGATGCTTGAAAGAATTACACAGGGACACATAAATCTGATAATCTGAAGAAAGTATGCATTGTTTCCAGTTTTCAAGGCTACATCACTAGCTTTGTATATGTGAAAAGCTCAGAAAGCAATTAATTCTGGATGTTGCAAACATTTTCTGGAACATGTCTACTAAAGGTAAAGCAAATGACTGGATGACTGAGCTACAGTGGTAGCTATCACTATCTGCTGTGATTGTGTGCCATGCCTTTTGCCACATAATTTTGACATTGGCTGCTATCACTCAAAAGCATTAGAATGCATTACAGTGACAGCAGCCACTACTGTATCACAATGCACTACAACAATCATTATTAATACAGGTGGTGATGGCTACTACAGTATGCAGCAGAACAGGAATCGGGGCTAATACACTATCTGAGACACTCTCTCTCTTTACCGAGATTAAATCTGTCACAAATTGGTAGAAAGTAGTATAGAAAAAGATCCGGAATGATAGACCAATAAACCTGCTTTAACTCCTACTTCTATAAGAACCTAAACATTTAAGTACCTTCTACCTATTTTTGTTTTGAAAGAGGGCTTTTGGAGATGTGACTTTAAGCACACACAAGGGTGAGGGTCCCTGATTGCATGCATCCGAAAGAACCCCACCTTAAAAACTGTGATGCAAAAGATGAAGATGGTGATTGCCACAGACTGCCCATTCACAACCCTATCAATGCCCCTCACACCAGCCTGGCACAACCATCCATCCTAAATTGTCCCATTTAGTGTCCTGTGCCCATGCTCAGTCCTTCCATAGTTTACTTCACAGACAACTGGACCCATGAGCCTACTTGCTAGTCCCACTGGATCAATCCATGGATAAATTCCTGAACCACAGGTGGAGTATAGTTTTATTTTTCTACCGTTTACTTTATGGCTTCCCAGTATTAGTAAGGATTACTTAGCTCAAATTTGCTAATAATATCTGGTGACTCCTCTAATGACTGGATATCTAGTCTTGATAAAACGCCATAATAATCCACCGAATTCATAATAACTCAATAGCAGGTTGTTATGGTGTTTTTCTCCTCATGTTCTCGCTTCACTGAAGTGCAACAGAAAGCACACTGTATTTGTGCAGGTAAAAGTAGCTGCTGAGGGACACGCTCACTTGCACACATACAGTTACAGTTTTTCTCTGATACCTTGCACCAGTTATAATAGGTAATGTCCGTGCAAAGTTGTTTTATGAGGATTTTTCACACATTCAGTGTGTGATAACCTCATGAAACCCTCGGACTTTGCTTGCAGAGTTTATAGATTATCACACACCTTGTGTGAGTCAAAAATCCTCATACACACCTACTCAGGCATTATTCTCTATTTATACTAGTAGTAGTAGTAGTAGCAGTAGTTTACTTATAAGGTGCCCTTCCTGGAGACTCAGAGTGCAATACAATAAGCAATCACAGATTAAAGCTTCAGTGAAGGACATATTCCAAAATATAAATAAATAAACACATCATTACATATAAAATATAAAGTATAGAAAAGCATTGCAGCTAAATCAGTCAGAAAACAACTGAGCAATCATTCTGTACTATCAAAGGCCTCTTTAAAGAAGTGGTTTTAAGACCTCTTTTAAAGGCCTCCACTAAGTGGGCCTCCCTCAAGGCTCTAGGGAATGATATCCACAAAGGAAGATGGACCATATCAAAGGCCTGATCCCTGATGATTTCAGTCTTGCCCTGGGAACAGATAAGAGGTCCGACTCAGTGGAGTGGAGTAGGTGGGAGGGCTGGTAAGAAGACAGGAGCTCTACCAGATAGCCCAGGTCCAACCCATGTAGGGCCTTGTAAATTAATAATCCAACCTTAAGGTGATAAACCATTTCCTAGGAGCCAATGCAGTTCATGAAGGACTGCAGTCACATAACACGTCCTAGGAAGGCCTGTCAGTAACCTGGCCCCAGTGTTGTGCATCATCTGCAGGCACTGTGAGTGTGCAAGGTAACAACATTGACCATAAGATAGAGGATGTTACAGTAATCCTGGCCATCACAAACACATGCAACAGTAACACCAGGTCTTTGGGCGGAGGGGGTTATCTGACTGACTTTCCTTAGATGGTTAAAGCCACTCTAGATTATAGTCAGCATCTGAGTCTCAAGTGTCAGCCCTTTATCAAGAATGACCCTGATTTTTCACTCAGTGGAGGTCTCCAACCTTGAGGGTCACTCTTAAATAGGACAGAAACCTTAGAGACCCACAAATATCCTTTTCATAATGCATCACCAGTCACTGCTATCTTAACAAATAATTGCAGTTTTATTTATACGATACTCATCTATGTCACTCGCTCAAAACAAAAGAAAATACCCTTTTGAAATGGCGCACTGGATATAGAGAGAGAATACTGGATGGACAACTATGCAGAGACAGTGTTTCTGCAGAGGTTCAATTCCTCTGACCTCGAGGAAAGATCTCAAGAGGTCCATGGGAATCAGAACTCCAAGCTGGTAAAACACACTGGTTCTGCATAGAGTTGCTCACCCTGTATTTTTTATAGTGTGTAGTACTGTGTGAAATAAGTGTTTTGTGAATTGTTTTGCTTTCAAATGAAACTGCTCATGCCGTCTCTGGGGTTCTAGAATGCTGTTCTACCACAGTAGGGTAGAACAGCATTCCATGACCTTGGAACTGTGGTAGAACACCATTTTGAAAGGGATGGAATTCTGTACAGAACAACACTCCACTATATACTATAGTACAGTACTTGTTGAGAAATTAGTTAGTTCTGCCAAACCGTATGTCCTCAACTGCACCTGTCCCTTGTTCTGTAATTCTTGGCCCCACGAGTAAGGAAATTGCAAAGGTGGTTAATTTGTTAGTGCTGTATCTCTCCCTCCCTTCCTCCACAGGTCACATCTGGAAACAAGCCAGGCTCAGCATGAAACGTTTTACATAAATAAATAGACTGGATGAGTGGGTACTATTGCAAAATGCAGTGAAATTTCTTTCCATGCTGCCAGAAGAAAGACCAGGAAACAGCAGTTACTGTCTGATGCCATGCTAAAGGTTGTGCAAAATGGCACAAGTGCATTGAGTTCATTGGAAGGAAAAGGAATATTACCCATATTGTTTATTTCAGTATAATGCAGTGCTCCAGCAGCATAGCGAGCTAGGCAAGACTGAGAAACCCTGTGATCGCGCCAGACCTGTGCGGCTTCCTATCTTGTCAGAGGGTTGTCCAATACTAGTTTTATATTTACAGTATAGTGATACAGCATTTTATGTAGTAATAATACCCGACAGGGTGGGCATTGTCAGAAATACCCGGACATTGAGGGGCATATGGTCGACACTGCAGATGAGGGGCCTTATAGACCCTGGAAGGTCCGTATTTCCCAATAATGCCCACACTGGAGGTATATATGCTTAGAAAATGGCCACCAGTAATATTTTTTTGTACAATAGAAAAAACTGTTTTAAAATTGTTTAATGAATGTTTAGAAAACATTAAAATATATTTTGTAAAGTAGTTCCTGTATTGTGGCATGTGTGTCACTAGAGGCGATGTCATCTATGATATTTTGGTTGAATGAGGTAAAGGAGTGCCCCATTGGTTTGTGGGACTTGTAGTCCTGTATATATAGGTATTGAAGGGTTCAAGCCATCCAGTAAAATTATGTGAGGATTTTGTGGAGCCAGTGCCGCTGGCTTGGATAGCGAGGAAGGGATCGGTGGCTACAGCCTCGTTTGCAGAGCAGACAAGGAATCAGCTGGTATGGTCATTTTGGGGAATTGGGAGGAATTGGCCGTTGGGTGTGGTAAGCTCAATAGGATGGGCGCAGTTCAAAAAGAAAACGGAAGCAGCGCGGTATAGTAACGCCAGCATGCAACAGGAGGTAAGGAATAATATGTAGAGTATGTGCGCTGTTTCTAAAGGTGGGGTGAAGAATGGAAGAGGCATTTTGTTGAATTTGGCTCCCAGATGCATGGAGTCTTTGCGGCTTGTTTAAAACTGCATCGGCTTGCTTTTAAGAGGGCAGAGCCGCAGTGCTGTCTGTTGCTCTGTGAAGGTGTTTTTGCAGCTGCAGTGAGTGCAAGATGGCGATCGGGAGAGTCATGCTATAGTAAAGAATACGGGTATGAAAATGTCTTCACTCTCCCAACTGCAAAATCGTTCTTTTTGTTTGTTTTATTACAAGGCAGGCAGTCAGCACAGAAGCAAGCAGTGGGGAGGACCTGTAGCTCTCGCTAAGCAAGAGAAAAAATATGGCTGCCATTTCAAATTTGGTGGGCTGCTTTCAGCCAGTTACAGAGCAGGCTGGGCACCAGTGGAGAATGTTACACTGTGAAGTGGCACTTGGACTGGCTTTATTTTTAGCTGGGCATCTATTGAAAAATAAATGCCCAGCTTGGACTGTCTTAGCAAATTAAATTTAAGAATTGATTCTTGCCATTTTCTAATGGAAAATATATTAAGTGTTCTGTTTAATTTTGCAATTGTAATGCTGATCGCAAATATAGCAAAATTAAAGGAACGCAAAATAAACCTGCTATACAGTATATTCCAAAGTCACAAGGTTAAATAGTGCAATCAGGAAAACCATGCAATTAAACAGCAAATGTAAGTGCATACATCTAGTCTGATTTAGGATCACATTTAGAGGAGGACATGTTATATTAATTGCCATGGTGCTGCAGGGCTCAATACTGGATCCACCTTTTCAGCTTTTTACTAATAACTTCCTTTTGCCTGTCCCATGGCTAGGTACTGCTATATGCAGATGATGCTGTAATCTTGACAAGTAGTCCTTTGCAGGATTCCCTCATAGGAGTTCTTCAGAACAGGTTTCCATGCACTAGAGGATTGGTTTAAAAGAAACAAGCTAGTCTTGAATTATAAAAAGACTAAGACAATGCTTTTTGCAGGACCACACATGAAGAATAAAGCCCATCCCTTGATCATCATTAATGAGAATGATGCTCTACTGGAGCAAGCTCGTACTTCATGTACCTGGTTGTCACAATTGATGACATCCTCTCATTTGTGCCACATGGGGTTATATCATAGCTCGGTCAACAAAAAGCTGGGGGTCTTTACAAACTGAGTGAGACTCTCACCCATAAAGCCAGGCTCATTGCAGATACCTATACAATCCTCCTATAATTGATTATGGGATCACAGCATATGGAGCTGCTACCAATGCCACCCTCAACAAGTCAAGTTAGTCCTGAACAGGCCTGCTGCTTAGCACTGGGAGTTGACAGGCTTACACACCTGCTCGCTCTACTACTTAACCAACTGGCTCCCACTACAGGACAGAATTAAATACCATACCTGCTTCCTCAGAAAAAAGGCCCAATTGGATCCCACTCCCACTGTACTACAGAACCTACTGAAGTCTTCCCCAACCCCTACCCCCACTAGGGCCATGTTGAAAAACACCTCAATGTCCCATTCCATGTGACTGGACTGGCAGCATGCTCCTTCACTGATAGGGCCCCTCTGTGGCTTATTGAACTCCCTGATTCACTTGCAAACCTCAGCAGAATTGGCCAGTTTAAGAGATCTCTCAAACAATACCTTAGCCCTAAGACCATCTGTAACTGCCCTGACCTCTGCCCCCTTTGTGCCAGACAATACTCTCTTGAGTTGCTTGTAGTACTGCTCAACTGTCCTCGCCTCAATGAGTCATATCCTACATGTTGACAAAGCCTATCACAAGCTGCCTGTGAATATCTACATACTGTCAACGCTACATATTTTCATGTTGTCAAAACTTACTGTAACTGCCTGTGACTAACAACATATTGTCAAAGCTTAATGTACACTCTAGATGTAATCTATGTATAGCTTGTTGAATGTTGCTGTAAACCCACTGTTTATGTCATTTAGCACTAGACTTGATGTTTGTTGCTGTGCTCTGTTGGTGACAAGGAACCTTTGCAAATGAGCTGTTTCAGCTCAAAGGTGTTTTTTTTTTTTTTTCTTTTTAACCAGAAGAGACACACTAAGCTGAAAGCTTGTTTACAGGTGTGATCTGGGAGCTCAAGGAAGTTAAGTGACTTGCTCAGGGTCACACAGTATGCAAGTGAGGGGCTGTGGGATTCTAACCCAGGTCTCTAGATTTGCTGTTCAGAGCCTTAAACCACTGCACTATACTGCCTCAGTTTTTCCATACTGATAAATAAATATATATATATAAATAAATAAACATTAGCTAAATAGGAACTAAGAGCTTCCTTTTATTAGTGCAGCTCAAAACAAAACCTTTTCAATATCCACAAGCCCTACATTTTACTGACCATGACAGTGCTAATTGCCTTTCCCTGTCTTTCTTCCTCCTTCCTTGTTCTGTATCCCTGACAGAGCCAAGGACCAGCTTGATGTTTCAGTTCTACTCCTTTCATTGTTTTGCATCCCCAGACAGATTAGCCTGATGCCTTAGTTATATTCGCCTCTCTCCTCTCTGACCCTGATAGACCCATTTTATTTTAGAGATCAAAATGGGTCCCACTCTAAGATCTATGGCTGTGTTTGATGTTCTCTGATATTACCCACTGTGTCAGCACTTCTTGGGCCTCTTTTTCATTTATAGTCCCCCCATGGGAGCCAGAGACCTTGTTTGTCTGGTGATATGTCTGAAGCTTGGGAACACTCTGTCATCTCTGAAATATACAGACTACAGGATATTTGACTTTCAATAAAGTTCACACTTTGAGACATTCTGCTGGTTGGTCAGTACTTCAGCATTTGAATAAAGCATGTAAACAAAGACTTATAATTGTACCTTTTTCTGAATGTAAATTATAAACTCGTATGCCACAATGATGATCTTCTAAAGTTGCAAGCATATGTTCCTTTGTATATATAGTGAATGCCACCACTTTTAGTGAAGTCCATTCTTAGACATGAGTAATCAAGGAAGAAGATATCAGTGTTAAATATTTTAGTGGCAAGCAAGATTGCAGCCAGCATGGTTACGTGGACACGTAACATGACTCAGGTTCAGAGGCCATTAGTGTTAGGAAGGAGACTCTAACATTAATGTGGGCCTATTTTTGTCTTTTGGCAGTATGCCAATATTGTGTGTGTGTGTGTGTGTGTGTGTGTGTGTGTGTGTGTGTCTAAGGTATTTACTTAGTTATTTGAAACTGCTCCAACTGGGATAACCCCATGAGATGCAGCATCTTATTAAAATGTCGGCCCAGGGAGGATAACAGCAGTCAAAAGGTTACCATAGTCCAGCAGGAATAGTTACATACAGACTAAAATGTACCTAGGAAGAAAAAATGTAAGGTAAGCACTTAGTGGTAAACATATTTTACACATTAATTAAGGTTTGCAAACTTGGGTTCATTTCAATCTCTCCACATGGCAGTTGTAGAAGTATGTCAAATTTTTATAACTTTTTAGTCACTTGGGAATAGCATTTGGTGAAGTAGATTTTACCACAGAATAAGGAGGGTCCAGAATTCAGTTCTGTTTTGGTATTTGCCTTGGCCACTTGAGATTTGGCAGGCTGTGCTGTCTAGTAGCTTCCATTCACAGGAAAAATAAACTGTGGCTAAACTGCGACTAGGAAAAGGGTTGAGGAAGTGAGATATGCTGTATCTGTACAAATATGAAAAGTGTGGAGAATTGGACATATCTGTGCCAAGGCAAGAAGGGTATTGGATTAGTGTTGGAATGGGGCAGCAGTGATGACCCATGAAATTGGTGGGACTGGATCTAGGTCAAGCTGATTGGGGAAGCTGGGGGACATGGGAGGGTGAATTCAGTTTAATTTGTGGGTTGTGTGTGTGTGTGTGTGTGTGTGTGTGTGTGTGTGTGTGTGTGTAAGGGGTGGTCTGGGCAGCCTGGGACACAAAAGGCTGATTTAATTTAGCTGTTGGGTATGGATGGGGTAAGGGGCTGCATTAGAAAATATTGAAATTTTATTTATGTGTTTTGTGGGTGGCGTGCATGGGTCAAGTTGGAAATGAATGAGGATGATATTGATATAGCTTGGGATGGGAAGTACTACTAGTACGCCATCTTCCAGAAACACCAGTTCACAAACATTGTATGTCACGGTACCAAATGTTAGCCAATCAGATATTACTATTGTATGGGATAGACATCACCCACCACTCATTCCTGTTCCAGAAGCTGAAGAAAAGATGCTTGCTCCATCGCAGGATTTTTTTTCTTTACAGGTATATAGACAAGTTTAGGGGCATTGAGGGAAGGGGGATTTCTTCACAGGAGGATTGGAAAGGGAGGAAGTTTTACTGATTAATAAAACAGGGCCAAGGAGAATGGAAGTGAGGGAACTTTGTTTTGTGAGCAGAAGGTGGGCAACTTTGCATTTGCAGTAATAAAGCAGGTAAGGGTAAGAGGAAATGGGGCCCAGTGGGGAAACAGGTGGGGAGATATGTTTAATTACTGGATGGTGTGGTGGGAGGGTGGATTTCACTAAACCAGGGGCTTTTTGTTTTAAAATGATTTCTTCATGTGGTAGGTCATGAGCAAAATGCTAGTTCACTCAGTAGAGTAGGCACTTTTCTATGAGAAGAACTACATGAAGTAGGCATTTCACGCTTTTCAAAGCTGGGAAACTTTGTGAAGTATGTAGAAACATAGAATTTCACAGCAGATATGGATCGCTTGGCTCACCTAGTCTGTCCATTTTGTCCTACCTGCAGTAACACTGCAGGCTGAAAGCAAGCTCCAGCTCTTCTCCCTCTCCCCTTCTTTTCCACTAAGACACCCTTATGCCTATCCCATGCATTCTTAACCCCTCCCACTGTCTTCACTCCCACCACCTCTACTGGAATGCTGTTCCAGGAATTCACCACTCTTTCTGTGAAGAAGTACTTCCTTACATTTCTCCTGAATATAGCCACCTCCAGCTTAATAGCATGTTCCTTTGTTCTTTGCTTCTTTTTCTGAAAAATGCTTCCCTCATGTACCTTATTTACCCCTGTTAGGTATTTAAAGCTGTTTACCATATCCCTTCTCTCCCTCCTCTATTCTGGGGTATATACATTGAGCTATTTTTGTCTCCTCATAGGACTTTTGATGCTGACCCTACAACATTTTAGTTGCCCTCTTGTGGACCACCCTCACTCTGCCTATGTCCTTCTGGAGATGTGGTCCGTGGAACTGGACACAGTACTAAGGTGGGTCTTGCCAGTGATCTATACAAGGGCAACACCACTCCTTCTTTCTGCTGGTGATGCCCCTCCCTACTGTATGCACCAAGCATCCCACTAGCCCTTCCAGTTGCTTTGTTGCACTACCAGGCCATTTTAGGGCATCCAGCATGATCATCTCCAGGTCTCTTTCCTGCTTGGTTGTTGTCAATACCACTGCACCTATTTTATTCTCCTCCCCAAGGTTTCTCGCCCTAAGTGCATTATTTTGCACTTTTCACATTGAAACCCAGCTACCTTACTTGCAACTCCTCTGCAGTGTCACTTATAAAGACATTAAGGAAGACTGGGCCAAGTATTGATCCCTGAGGTACCCTCCTAGTCAACCTCCTTCCTTAGAATGAATTCCATTTACCACCACCCTCTGTCACTTATCTCTAATCAATTTCTTACCCAGTTTCCTACTTTTGGTCCCACCCTAAGCTAACCAACTTGCTCACTAGTCTCTGACATGGAGTGGTGTGAAAGTCTTATTGAAATCTAGGTAGGTCATGTCCACTGCTCCACACTGATCTAAATTCTTGGCCACACAGTCAAAGAAATCTATTAGATTCATTTGACATGACCTCCACCCTATGAATCCATGCTGCCTTGGGTCTTGTAATCCACTGGATTCAAGATATCCCTCAACACTTTCTTCAATAGTGTTTCCATTAACTTTCCCACCACGTTGTCAGGCTAACTGGCCTGTAATTGCCAGTCTTCTCCTGCTACCACTTTTGTGAAGTGGGACTACATCTGCCCTCCTCCAATCCTCTGGAACTAATCCAGTTTCCAGTGGATCTGTTAAACAGAACTGTTAGAGGTGCAGCCAGTAGCCTCTGATCTCCCTCAATACCTTTGGATGCACCCTGTCTGGCTCAATTGCTTTTCCACTTTCAGATTAGTGGTCCTTCAGGACTCTCTCCTCTGAAAATGGACTAGTGTCCACCTTCCCCAGTTCAAGGCTCGTGTTACTTTTTTGTGGTCTCTCCCTTCTCCCTCCTCTGTGAACAATAAAACAAATCCGACAAAGAAGTATTTGTTTAAGATGTCTGCCTTTTCATGATCCCCCTCTGCACAGCCCCCTTCCTTTTTAACCTTAGAAGCCCTGCTGTGCTCTTCTTCTTTTCACTTACATAGATAAACAAGCATTTGTGAATGCTGAGTATTTGCCATTAGTATTGCTGTTGTACTGGGTATGCAGGTACATTTTATTACATATTTACCTGAGATAGAGTGGATGAGAGCAATATCTCATTTTCAGTGGCGTTCTGCTTTGACACAGCGTTAGATTGTAATTACCCAGGATAGGACACCTGAGAGAGATGCAATGTTTACTTTTAAGTAGGCTTTCACATTTTGAACCAGATGTCCAACAGTCTTTTATGATCTTATGTTATTATCAAGACAGGTGGAATTTTTAAATCCCATCTGAAAGGTAATTTCACTGTGGGTCTATGGAAATAAGTTTCAGAGGGATTGAAATGACACCTGTCATGTTCAGAGGTTGGATAACACAAGGGACATGTTGAACATTAGGGCCAAAATCTGCCAAAAAGGAAGTTATGAGTAAATGTTGGAACGATTTGTTTCTTATAATGTAGTTGTTTTTGCACATTTTACCCCAATGTTCAACATAATCTTTTTGTGACCACTTCTTCTGAGCATGACAGGTGTCATTTATAAAACAATGGCTTGATTCTAGAAGGTTGGCACAAGTCACCGCCAAACATGACTTGCGCCAATCACTGTTGCGACATGGACCCTGCACCCTATTCTAGAAGGGCAGGGTCCTCAAGTCAAGTCCTGTGACTTGCAACATGCAGCCAGGTACTCTGAACAGAGGCATACCTGGCGAAGATGTTTTAAGCTGCAACATCAATACTGCAAGGTGCAAGTGCCCCCCATGCCCGATCCCCAGGGGAACCCCACAGGGCAAGAGGCCCCCACCCACTGTCGTGCACCATGGGTCCTCCAACACCATTCCTGAATCCCATGTGACTGGTGTACTGTACGTGTATGTACAGTGCATGCAGTCAATGTGTATATTTGTACCTGGTAGTCTAGTGGCCCCCACCCAGCTGTGCCAGTCCACCCAGCACCCCCACTCCATCCCCAGCCAGCGATTGGCGCAGCCACCTCTCACCTCCATGGCTATCTGCTGACTGAGTTCGGTAGGAGTGCTTACTGAATAGATGTGCTCTGGGTTGGTAGAATGACTAACAGCACAACAGACATTGATGGATGGTTTTCTTTGAACAGGGAAAAAATCTATGAAAACAGTTTTCTTTATTTCAGATGGTAACACTGGGGATAGGGCACCATCAGTGTCTGCATCATGTCTGTGGTGGGGTGTGGGATGGTGGGTGCTAAGTGGGAGAGTTGAGGGTGGACAGTAAAGGTGGCTGCAGAAACAGACATTGATAAACATTTTCTTTTACAGGGTATATATGTTATAGAGGCATGGTTGTGCCTTTATAGTTAGGGTTAAGTAAAACATTCCAACAGATCCTCACTCACCTCCAGATGTCCCAGGCTCAAGACCTGCTCTGCCAATCAAAGACACATCTTGCTGCTGAAACGGCGACTGCAATATGAGAAACTAAGGTAAATGCACTTCAAGGTATTTCAACAAGGGTGTTAAACTCTTTTGCATAACTCAGGTGTTTTATGGAATTTTGCCCCAAATTTTCAACATGGCCTTTTGGAACCCCACCTCATTAACAATATGACTGTCATTAAGCAACTCCCATCAGAAAAGTGATTTCTTAGTTATTTGGTGAAATCACCTTTCAGTGGGATTTCCACAACAACACTCATATTGTTCATGAGGTAGGTCATCAAATAGCCATGTAACAAATTGGTGTTAAATGTCAAAATGGCTGAGTTATGATTGCTCATTGAAATTGCGCTATGCACGATCGTGAATTTTGTCAGTTATAAATATTTTACCCAAAATCTTGGACAAGGACTTGTTATTACCCGCTAAATATATATCATAATTTCATTTTTGAAATCCTGGCCAAAATGTGCTTTGAGCTGCATTGCGGAAATGGCATTGCAGTTCTGCGAATTACGTTTCAGCAGGATTTGAGTATTTTGTTGTAGAGGGTACATTAGGTGGGGTAATAACATGGCTATGGTGACAATTCCATCACTCTGTGCTATAAGGCCCTGCATTTCTGAAGCTATGTACATATGCACATCTAGAAATATAGAAACATAGAAGCTGATGGCAGATAAAGACAGCAAGGCCCATCCAGTCTGTCCATTTTTTCTGTCTTATGATGTGCCATAAGCCTTTACTCTGTCAATGGCCTGTCTATTCCTACTCATCTGTATTTGCTTATATGCCTATCCATGCCTGTTTGAAGCCTGCACTGCATTCATATCCACCACTTCCAAGGTAGGCCATTCCATGCATCCTCCACCCTTTCTGTGAAAAAGAACTTGATCACATTACCCCTTAATCAGCCCCCTCTAAACTCATGCTGTGTCCTCTTATCCTGCTATTTTTCTTATATTGAAACATATTAGACTCTTTCACCTTGTTAATGCCCTTAAGATCTTTGACTGCTTTGATCATATTACATCTCTCCCTCCCTTCCCCATAAAACACCTGAGGAGGCAGTATAGCACAGTGGGTCAAGGCTCTGAGCTACAGATCTGGAGACCTGGGTTTGAATCCCACAGCCATCTAGGTGCATACTGTGTGACCATCAGCAAGTCACTTAACTTCCTTGTGCTCCGAGGTCACATCTGGAA
This sequence comes from Neoceratodus forsteri, assembly GCA_016271365.2. Classification (NCBI taxonomy): domain Eukaryota; kingdom Metazoa; phylum Chordata; order Ceratodontiformes; family Ceratodontidae; genus Neoceratodus; species Neoceratodus forsteri. The sequence goes on from CM057456.1 coordinate 399,140,940, forward strand.
ACAAGCTTTGGCTTAGTGTGCTACTCCTGGTTAAACAATGTTCCCTTTCCCTTTCCTTTGCTCTAGGGTATACATGTTGATCTCCGTAATCTGTCCTCATATGTTTTCTGATGCAGTCCCTGCAACATTTTGGTTGCCCTTCTCTGGAATGCCTCCATTTTGTTAATGTCCTTGTGCAGGTGCGGCCTCCTGTACTGCATGCAGTACTCCCGTTGACCTAACTGGTGTCTTGTAAGAGGATTATTACCTCCCTCTTACGACTTGTGATACCCTACTAATACACCCCAACATCCCTCTAGCCTTACCTGCTGCTTTAGTGGTCTGCTTGGATGATTTCAGGTCATCTGTGATGATGATGCCCAAGTCTCTTTCTTCCTTGTGATTGCCAGCAACTCCTCTCAACCTATAGGTAGCTTCAGGGTTTCTCTTCCCTATGTGCATGATCTTGCACTTTGCATTAAACCTCAGTTGCCACTCTTCTGACCATTTTGCCAGTTTATCCAGATCTCTTCTCATTCTGTCCATCCCATCTGGATCATCTCCTCTGTTGCAGATCTTGGTGTCATCTGCAAACAGACAAACCTACCCTCCAGTTCATCTGCAATGTCACTGATGAAGATATTGAAGAGTACTGGCCCCAGGACTGAACCTGAGGTACCCCACTTATGACTTGCATCTCTTCTGACTGTATACCATTTACCACCACTCTCTGTTTTCTGCCCGTCAACCAGTTGACCAACATCTAGCCACTCCTAGTCTACCAAGCTTATTAATCAATCTTTCGTGGAACAGTATCAAAAGCTTTGCTGAAGTCAAAGTAGCAACAACAACTGTACCCATTGGTCCACCACTCTGATTACCTAGTCAAAGAAATCTATGAAATTAGTTTGACAGGACCTTCCTGTTGTAAACCCATGGTGTCTTGGATACTGTGCTCCAATGGATTCCAGATGTTGCACTGTCCTTTCCTAAAGGAGTGCCTCCATAATCTTGCCCACAACTGAGGTTAGACTGACTGGTCTGTAGCCTCCTCCTGCTGCCACTCTTGTAGAGTAGGATCACATGAGCCCTTCTCCAGGCTTCTGGGACCTCTCTTGTGCTCAGAGACTCACTAAACAGTTCTGATAATGGCTCTACACAGGAATGGGAGTGCAGGACCGGAGGTCCCTGCGCTGACAGAAACAAATTAGGATCACGATTATACTGTCTCAAAAAGTAACAAAATAAATTGCAAAAAACTTTGTTAATGCATCAGTTAGGGTTAAAGTGACAAAAGTAGGGAAATGTGGCATTAGGGATCCAACTCTAACACCCACCCTCACCCTGCACAGATGAAGGCGGGATCTGGGGTGCATTGGGATCTTCAGCGTGCTGCTCACCCCATTCTCAATGCTGTGCATGCCAGTTTAATTTCTAATGAAATGGGGTGAGCTTTTAGTGCTGAAGACCCAATGTCACCCTGATCCTCTTCATCTGTGCTGGTGGGGTCTTAGTGTTGGAAGCCCTAATGCCACATTTCCTACTTTGTTCCTTAACTCTGGTGAATTAACAAGTTTTCTATAAAATATATATATATCTATATATATAGATATATATATATTGGGATTAGGGATTAGGGTTTGAAGCCCTAGTGCCTCATTTTCCTACTTTTGTCGCTGTGGTATTCACTCTAACTAATGCATTACTGAGTTTTTTGCAAAGATTTACCTTCTGTTTCAGGTAGTATAGTTGTATCCTCATTTTACTGTGGAAGAACAGGGTCCTTGGACCCTGCGCTCCCATTCCTCCATCCAGATAGTACAACAGTGTCCATATGTCACAGTTAGAGTGCAGGGTCCAAACCCTCCATTGAGATAGTACAACACTGTCCATATGTTATGGTGGGAGCTGCAGTTCTTGGACCCTGCCCTCCCATCCCTCCATCGAGATAGTACAATGTGGTATTCACCACTTTGAAAATGGCCATTAATTTTATGTTTTCTGATAGTCCATATCTCAAAAACACAAAACCCATCCACACAAAATTGAGCACGTCAAGAGACCTGCCCCGGACTATGCGCAGACTTTGTTCAAAACTATTGAATGATTCCAGAGTTATTAATGCTCAAATGTTAAACAACTTGGTTTCACTTTTGCAAGCCTAAGGCCTGCCAACCATGTGAGCCAATAGCTTAATGGTTAGAGCACTGTAATGATATTACCAGGGTCTGGGTTCAATTCCCAGTGGCCACACTTTTCCTTTCTCATTTCCATCCTTGATCTTAAATTCTGGAAACTTTTCAGAAGTGATAGGCTACAAATGCAAGAATACATAGTTTCATAGTTTCATAGTTATTTTCAAGTTTGTCAGCATCACCCTTAATGACTTGCCACATATAAGTGGAAAATGTCTGTTTCTCTGTTCCTATATATTTGTCTAATTCCTTTTAAATTGTTCCATTGTAGTGCTTTGTACAATAGCTCTTGGTAGTGCATTCCAAGATTTTACTGCCCTCTGATTAAACCTTCCCTTTTATGTGTTTGCACAGTTTCTCCTATTTAGTTGTCTGTCATACAACCTTGTGTTTACATCTATCTCATTTTTACAAAGTCCAGAAGTCAGCCATATTTGTTCATTATGGTAGCTTTATATATGTAGTATATACTTCCACATAATTTTCTGTTCTGTAAAGAATACAGTTCAAAGGTTTTAGTCTTTCCTTGTATGATTCATTCATGACCACCTAAATTTTTCTGGTAACTTTCCTCTGTACTCTTTCCATTAATTTTGTATTTCCAATATTTGTGGAAATAAAGCGTACAATATTACATCTATTAGTAAAATCAGCATACTGAGAGATCCTGCTGTCGCATCTAATAAAATACTATACCAAAATTACCTCATCCTACCGTATTTAACTTCCATACAGTCACATTTAAGCGGGATGAGGACCTACTGCTTTCTCTGGATACCTAAAAGAGCGCAGGTGCAGACAGCATTGAACCATACTTCATCAAACTCGGCTATCTATACCTGACAGCCCCCATTATACATTTATTCAATTTATGCTATCAAGGTGAACTCCCACTGATATGGAAAACCGCCAATATCCTCCCTCTTCTCAAGTCAGGGATTCACATGATTTGAACAACTACCAGCCCATATCTATACTTTCTGCCTTGTTAAAGCTGCTCGAAAAAATTGTTAATACCAAATCAGGGAACATTTGAATACACATGACCTACTAAACCCAGTACAATCTGGCTTTAGAGCCAAACACAGTACGGTATCTTCACTAGCAAAAGTAACCACTGATTGGTAAATCACACTTGATGCTAAGAAACATGTGTTTGCCCTTTTTCCGACCTTAGCAAGGCCTTTGACACCATGGACCACAATATCTTGCTCACTGTGCTTGCGATATCGGACTGGAAGCCCTGCAACTAAATGGTTCTTCAATTACCTCACCAACAGGATACAACAAGTCAAAGCTGCAGGAGATCTTTCATCCCAAAAACTCTTCTCGAGGTGTTCCCCAAGGTTCTATTCTAGGCCCAATCCTATTTGCTATTTATATCAATAATCTGGACACTCATCTACGTTCAGCTAACACTCATCTATTCGCTGGATGTCACTGTACTATATACCACAAACCTATCCTAGGATATGGCTCATCAGAATTTATAGCAAGACTTCATTACCCTTCAACACAATCTCATTAAACATAAGCTTCTGCTCAATGCTAAAAACAAAGCCATGGTTCTCTCACCAAAGTTGGACCTGGACTAACATACACTCCCAAATCCTAACACTACTGGATGAATCCCTCAAAACTGTTGAAACCTTTAAATACCTTGGATTCTGGCTGGATAATAAATTTAACTTCCTATGCCACCTGAATGAAATCTTGAAGACACTAAGGCAGCATTTAGGCTTATTCTACTGAATTAAACATCTACTAACCTTAGAGGCTGGGAAGAGATTAGTACAATCTACATTCTTACCTATACTAGATTATGCTGACTTTATCTACACACACTGTCCTTTAACGTCGCTTAGCAAACTCAACACTTTATACCACAGGGACCTTAGATTTATCCTCAACCTACCTTTATGAACTCACCATTGTCTACTTTACCAGGAAGTGGGGTGCCTCACTCTCTAGTAGGAGGAAAAGAAATGCTCTTCTCTGGCTTCATAGAGCACTCTCTAACAATCTCACTATGTATATATCAAGCTTGTTTAATCGAGCTAAGGGTTCTTATGGTTTGAGATGATTTACTTTGCTCTACTTTCAGATCCTAAGAGTAAAACAAACTATGGCTCTTCTGCAATCAGCTTTATACTTCCATCCTTGTGGAACACCATATAAAACATGCTAAAATTGTCCTCATTTCCTGGCCTTTCCACATTCAAAGAGATGATAACTGCATTACTGAAGGAAACTTATGACTGCTTCAGAAAAAGTTGAACGCTACTAACCCAACCCACCTTACTAGATTTTAATTTAAAACCTCCCGGATTGCCTTCCCACAGGGGACAGCCATTAATTTCAGTCTACTTGCTTCTCCAGTTAGCCTTACTCACTCTGTCTCCCTCCCTACTCATGCACCCTACTACTTTCCCTTCTCCATTTCTCCACTAATATTAAGTAGCAGACTGGAATCGATGATTCTTCTATACATTGTAAAATACTATTGTCTATGAACTACATGTCATTGAAAATTGGGCAACTCAGTAAATGCTGGCCTGCAACGTCCTCCTCTGGCCAGTATATTGTGCATTTTTGTGTTTACATAACTGTGACCATTTATTTAATGTATTGTATGTACTGTATTGTATTGTTTTCCGTCCAGGACCACCTTGAAAATTAGCTTGCTCAACGGTGTTTCACGCCTGGTTAAAAAGTGATTGCTTGATTGATTGATTGATTGACAATATTCCAGGTGAGGTCTGACCAAGGCCATGTACAATGGAGTAATCACCTCCCTACTTCTGCTCCTTATATTCCTCATAATAAATCCCACTAGCCTGTTACATTTTTCATGGTTTCTTTAATGTGATGGTCAAATGAGAGTTTATTGTTTATGTAAACACCCAGATCCTTTTCAGTTTATGTTGTTGCTAGTGGTAGACCTTCTAGTGTAAACTGGTCTAGGATGTTATTGTGCCTCAGATGCATTACCTTACATTTTCAACATTGTATTTCAGTCCGAGGTCTCTTGCCCATTTTCCCAGTTGGTCTATTTCTTGTTGTAGTTCTAAGGCAGCTTTCTGTTGTTTACGATAGCACCTATTTTAGAATCATTGGCAAATTTTCAGATCCATGTCTTGTTGGATGTTTGCATAGAAGAGATAAATATGTTATACTACAGGGGACCCAGACGGACCCTGTGGTACACTGCTTGTCACCCCTCCAACCTGATTGATGACCCTTATGCAGACTCTTTGCAACCTGTTTTCCAGCCAGGATTCTATCCATGTAATTAATTTAGGATGAAAGTCACATTTCACAAGTTGGTCTATTATTTTCTTATGTGATACAGAGTCAAATGCTTTTGAGTAATCCAAGTATATTACATCGACTGGAAGCCTTTATCCAGTGCTACACTTACAGGTTCAAAAACTGCATTCAATTTGTCAGTCAAGATCTACCCTGTATGAACCCATGTTGTGAGATAACAGTTAGTCCATTTTCTTCAGTATGCTGTTGTAATATGTCTCTTACTATTCCTTCCATGATTTTACCAATCACTGAAGTCAGGCTGGTTTGTCAATAATTTCCCATTACATTTCTGTCTCCCTTTTATGTATTGGAGTGACATTTGCTGTTCTCCATTCCTGTAAAGTATTACCCTCCTGCAGTGACCTATTGAATAACATACTGATAGGACCAATGATTTCTATTGCCAGTTCCTTAGGAGTCTGGGATGTATTCTGTCTGGGCCTGGTGACTTGTTGATTTTAATTATCGTAATCTCTCATATACTTCCTTTGTTGTTATCCTCCTAATGGCACCTTGACTATTTATTGGTTCTGCGCTAAGACTGTGATTTTCTTAATTTTTAATATACTAATAAAGTACTCATTAAGTACCTCAACTATTTTATTCTCATCAGTAATGATGTTATCTTCCACTTGGATCTGTCCAATTGTATTTTGAGCTCCCTTGAGGCTACCAATGTAATTATAGAATTCTTTTAATTATCTAATGTTGATGTTGCCATTTTTTGCTTAAACTTTGCTTTGCTCTCTTTATTAGTTTTTTACAGTCCTTAGCTAGATTTATATATTTCTTCCTTGTTCTTCTGTCTTACTCTCTAAACATCCTGTATGCTTTCTTTTCTTTTAATGTTCTTTGATATGTTTATTAAACCATTCTGGAATTCTTCTGTTGGTACTATACTTTCTTATTTCTGGAACAAATTTTGCCATGCAGTAGTCTATTTTATTCTTAATTAGGCCCCACATTTTTTCTAGTGTTTTATTCTGTAGTTCTTACACCAGTCCCACATATGAAGAAATTGTTTCATACTTTTATAATCTACATTGTTATAGCACTTTAGTGTCGTTTCCACTGTACGTATATGATCTATATTAGTAACAGTGCTGACCATATCATGGTTGCTATCAGCTAGTGGCTCCATAATTTCTACCTTGTCAATGTTGCACTTAAAGTTTGTTAGTATTAAGTCTAAAATGTTATCCTCCCTAGTGGGCCTCATAACCATTTGTTCTAGGTTATTTTGATTTATTATGTTCATAAACTGTTTCTCTTGTGATGTTGTAGTTAAGTTTTTATCACAGTCTGTGCTGGGATAATTAAAATCCTAGCTAGAATGTAACTGCCATCTTTATCCTTACTATCTATTTGGGCTTAAAAAAATGTTGTGTTCGTCCTTATTCTGGTTAGGAGGTCTGTAACATACACCTATTGTTAATGTTGTATTATTAGTGTATATCTCAACCCATACATTCTCGTCTTGCATTCTGTTTCCTGTATTATTTTGTGTTTCCTTTGCTTGTATGCTGTCATAGATGTACAATGCAACTCCACCTTCTTTTCTACCATATCTATCCTTATGGAATACTTGGTATCCCTGAATGTTTAACCCCAGTCTTCTTCACTGAACCATGTTTCTGATACAACACATAGTGTAGTATCTTTTTAGGGTATATACTAACTCATCCAGTTTGTTTTTAAACATCTTGCATTAATTAATAAAAACTTGAATTTCTTGTTAGTCATATAAATTTTGTCTCAGTGTAAGATTATGCTTATTATATTGTGTCTTTGTTTCTTGATATCACTTAGAATGATATTATTCCCACCCACCCTGGTGTCTAGTTTAAAGATTTATTAACCTGTTTAGCATACTGCCTAGAAGGTCACTACCACTATGGTTTAAATGTAAACCATCTTTACTAAAGAGACTGTATCATTAAAAATGTTCAGATATTCTCAGATTTGTGTACTTATTTCATAGACACCATAGCCTTAGTTCATTATTTATCCTTATTATTTTTATTCATCCATCATGCTGCCCTAGGGACTGGTAATATTTCTGACAGTATCACCTCACAATTTGACTCAGTTAAATATTGATGAGTCTGTTTTAGATTGTTTAAAATGTCTTGTTCGGTACATTTTGTAAGTTGTTTGTCACAGTGTGTATAGCAACCAGGGCTTTTCATCAGATTCCTATTTGTCACACAAGTCAGTTTCTTTGCCATACTTTGTATCTGCTTTTGCTTGTGAATACATTTTGTGACCTACCACTTCCTCTGCCATTGCTGCATACTGAGCTTTCTGCTAAATAAAATCTCACTTGATACCACCCTCACATTGACTGCAGCAGTATAACACTTTATCCTCTGCATTGCACTCTGTTTTTGTTTGTTTTGTTAGTAAAGCAAAAGCTAAAAGATCATCTACAGCTACAAAGTACATGTAAGACTGTTTATGGTAAGCACATGCACACATGTGCTGCTGTGCTCACAGTTCCTAAATAAAATCGCTTCTTTGTCCTCTGCTTGTGTGGTTATCAGATGTTGTGAATAAATTTTGTGGCCTACTCTCTCATACTATTGTGGTGTGCTCCCACTAAATAAAATAATGTCCTTATTATCAAGAAGTGTGGTGTGCAGATATGTTTGAAGCACAGTTTTCAAGGTGAGAAAGAAATAAGTGCCCCAGCTGAGATTTGAACCCAGGTCTGCTTGGAATACCATTCCACTGTAAAAGCCAACTGTGCTACCAGGACAACTGGAACCGAGGATCCCAAGGGTACTCAATTGTTTTTGCTCAAATTCACACCCTGGAGCTACCCAAATTAGAATGCCATAATAACCAACTGGTTATTACAGCAAATATCAACTTGGTGAGCACATTTTAAAATTGCTCACCAGTAATTATAATAAAATTCTAAAAGAAAATAGTTTGTCAGCCATGCTGCAGTGAGAACACAAGTTGGTGTCCCTGGAAGGGTGGCTATTTAACCCCTGTTTAGTCAAATAGTATCTAAAAATCCAGATGCAGTGGATGAGAGTCAATGCACTCAAACCCAGCACTAGAGATGCTGTGAAATTTTATTTCACTGGTGAAATTGCCTTTAAAATATTTTGTGAAATTGCAAAATTTTGCCACAGTTTCACCATATCCATCCTTATGTGCCCTTTCTGAATGTTTTCCCATATCCCTGGTGTCTTGAGTCCCTCCCTGGCCAACCGCTCAGCCAAATTGAATCATGAAGCCTCCCTCCCCACAGTCACCTTGAGCCCCGGCCCCAATCTTTGCAAATAAAAAACAATCCCCTTCCATGTCCCTGGTGTCTAGTGGTCCCCACTGGCCAATCACAGCCAAATTCAAATCAAGAACCTTCCCTCCTCCCTGGTCACCCTGAGCCCCAGCACCCAATCTTTGTAAAATCCCTCCACTGTCCCTGGTGTCTCAGTGGACCCCCACCCATACTGTCTTAAGTCAGAGCTCACTCTCTGCCTCCCAGTACCCTGACTGGGCCCTCAGCACAGCCATCCACTCACCTCCATTGCCAGCAGCCCATCTGAGCACTCAGTGAATAAGCACAGTATGCACATGCTCATTCATTGAGCCTTTACACAGGCTACCAACCATGGAGGAGAGGACGGCTGTGCCAGTGGTTCCATCGGGGTACTGGGGGAGTGGGTGGGCTCTGACTTAAGACAGGGTGGGGTATGGGGGTCCACTAGACACCCGGACAGGGGAGAGATTTTGTTTTGTTTTGTTTTTAACAAGGATTGGGTGCTGGGGCTCAGGGTGGCTGAGGGAGGGATGGTTCTTGATTTGAATTCAGCCAGGATCAGCAGTGGGGAAACACTAGTCACCAGGGACAAGGAGAGGGATTGTTTAATTTTGCAAAGATTGGGGGCCAGGGCTCAAGGTGACTGAGGGGTTCTTGATTTGAATTTGGCCAATGATCGGCTGGGGGCCATGAGACACCAGGGACATGGAGGGATTGGGGTTTTCCTGCAAGATTGGGGGCACGGTGGCAAATTGAGAAATTTCACCGTGGGTGGTGAAATTTTGCCCACTAGTGACAGATTTCACCAGTTCATGGAAATTTGCATATTTCACTAAATATTTTACCCGTGAAATTTTCCTGTTTCTCACAACACTACCCAGCACATACAAGAGTTGCTGTATCATGGACTAGCTTTATTGTCAGCCAGCAACTGTACCATACAGGTACAGCAATGAATACATAAATAGTATAATAGTTTTGCAAAACCTTAGGAAGCCCCGATGAAGCTTTGTGGTAAAGTGCTGGGGTACCACTCTACCTCAAAACTGTGACTGGCAAAAATTTTTTGCATAAATACTGCACTGTATTTATATATGCTGTATGATTATCAAAGTTTGCCAGCTGGCAAAAAGCAAGTCCATGATACAGCAACTCTTGTGTGCTATGTTTGTGTGCATGGTCTCTCATTGAGTGCAGCTGGTCTTTTGTATCCTATTTAAATAAAATTAAATTTGACCTGCCCCTCTCCTGTCTGTAGCAGTCTAACAATATCTATTGTGGTAAGGGATCTCATCCAGTACATGAGAGAGGCAGTAATAATATGCTGCATTTGCTGAGAGACTCAACTACAATTGCTGTACTTTCTCTTCCCTTGTAGGCATATTGCAGACTGGTAATAAAGTGGTCACTGACACATCATCAATAGTGGGCCATTCACCAGACTGTGATGACTAGCGGTAATGTCTCCTCACACTGACTGTGGTACTTCTGGTTACAGATAGTACACCTACGTCTGCTTCATGCAAAGTCTTCCAGTACAGCTCTGAGAACACAACTGTAGGGCACTCTACACTCACAGGCTGTCATCCTCCAGCAGTTGGAAGATCTCTCTCTCTCTCTTTCTACTTTTAATAATCTCTGCCATCTAGGCTATGAAGAAAGCAAAAGTCTTCCTACAAAGTATCTATCTTGACAGCTCACTCCAGTAGGAAGTAAGAAACCAAGTAATAGGTGTAACTAATAAGTGGAAAGTTTCTTTTAAGAAAGTAAATATTTCCTCATTTTTCAGCAGTAGCAGTTGCACAGGTACAGGCACACAGGGTGTTAATTTGATATTATTTGACAGGCTCTTCATTCCACTCCATACCTTTTTCTGTCAAAAAGCAGTCAACCATAACCTGGGCAGAGGCAGTGATATATATGGAGAATGAAGGTCTGATTTTTCAATGACAACAGTGTCCAAGTGACCCAATGCTGTGTAGTGGGAGTAGAATGAAATGGAAGCAGTTGACTGTTTTGTAGGCTGATTGAGAACAGAGGGCTGTGAAGGTGTAGGAGGAAAGGATGAGGGGGCTGCATCTATTGTCACAGTTTTTTATCAAAATGTAATCTATTTCTTGAATAATTTTTTCTCTCCGTTTTGGACCACATTGGGGTCATGCTGTGGGAGCTGTTTCATCTTGTCCCATAAGGCTAGTGCTACTGCTATAGTGCAATGTTCTGCCTTTAGCATTTCACAGAGTTCCTCATCATCTCTGACATTTTTGATCATCTGATGGACTATGTCTGTTTTATATTTGCCCTTGCACTTGTGCACAAAGCAAACATTTTGGCATGATAGTGGGGTTTGAGGTGTGTCACTCTTGGCTCAATGCAGGGCAGTTTGCAAAGGGCTCATCAATGTCAGGCCAATCACAAGCCAGGCTGATCATGACACTGTTCTGTTCTTGCTGGGCTATAAGTTTGTGTAGTTCAAAGGAAAGAACCAACCTAATAATAGAGCTTCTTTTCCTTTGATCTGCATAATGCCACCCAGCAAGCAGAGCTCATCAGCATCCTGATCAGCCTGCTGTGGTCCTCCCATATAACCTGAAATAAAGAAAACTGCCCTCAATCCCTTCCACCCATCCTTCTTAATTTTCTGACAATGGGCACAAATATACAGTGTTGGCTGCTAACCCTTCCCTACCCATTTTCACTGTGTGACATCAGGGAACCCATCCCCATGCCACCAAATACAAGATAACTGTCCTTTAATAGAAACACAGAAACATAGACTTTGATGGCAGCTAAGGACTGCTTGGACAACCCAGTCTGCCCTTTTCCCTACCTATTGGATAAGCTGCAAATCCTATTTAACCAACAGCCTACTTCTTCCTGCCCCCACCAGAATTGCCTTATGTCTGTTCCATGCATTCTTAAATTCCCCACTGTTTTTGATCCCACAACCTCCTCAGCAAGGCCATTCCATATGTCCACCACCTCTTCATGAAAAAATACTTCCTCACATTTCCCTTGAGCTGTCCTCCTCTATCTTCAAATTTTTCCCCTTGTTCTTGAACATCTCTTTTTCTGAAAGATGCTACCTCCTGGACTTTGTTGACTCTTTGAGGTACTTGAAAGTTTCTATCATGTCCCCACTCTCCTCCTTTCCTTGAGGGTATACATATTAATCTCCTTAAGTCTCTTTGTATGGCTTCTGGTGCAGATCCTGCAGCATTTTAGTTGCCCTCCTCTGGACTGCCTCCATCCTGTCTATGTCCTTGCAGAGATGGGGTATCAGAACTGCACATAGTACTCCAGCTGGGGTCTCACCAACTGTCTGTACAGAGGGATAACAACTTCCTGTTTTCTACTGGTGATACCTCTTCCTATCCATCCCAGTATCCTTCCAGTCCTCCTTACCCTTCTTACATTGCTTGCTAACCTTTAGGTCATCTGATCTGACTACTCCCAGGTCCCTTTCTATTTTTGCTGTTGTTAGTACCTTCCCCGTTGTGTACTCTTCCCTGGGTTTTTGTTTCCAGGTGCATTACTTTGCACTTCTTTGCATTGACTCTAAGCTGCCATACTTTTGACCACTCCTCCAACCTTGGCAAATTCCTTTCTTCCTTTCCACCCCCTTATGTATCAACTCTGTTGCAGATCTTTGTGTCACCTGCAAAGAGGCATACTTTTCCTTCCAGTCACTTCAGTAATATCATGTATAAAAGATTAAAAAGGACCGGACACAGTACTGAACCCCGTGTACTCCACTAGTAACCTTTCTTTCTTCAGAGTGGACTCTGTTTACTATTATCCCCTGTGTCCTGTTGTCCAGCAAATTCTTTACCAGGCTACCACCCTGAAACCACTCCCAGTCTGGTTAATTTGTTTATTAATCTTTGTGTGGGACTGTCAAATGCCTGCTAAAGTCTAGATAGGCCATGTCCACAGCCCTCCCTGGTCTACTGCTTTGTCACCCAGTCAAAGACATCTATTAGATTCATCTGACATGACCTTCCCACTATGAATCTATGCTGCCTTGGGTCCAGTGCCCCTCTGCCCTCTAGGTACTCAACAATTCCATCTTTCAGAAGTGATTCCATCATTTTCCTACCACTGAGGTCAAAGTAACAGGTCTGTAGTTTCCTGCCTCTACTTTGCTCCTACTTTGTGAAGGGGAATCACATCTGCCCTCCTCCAGTCCTTAGGTACCACACCATTGTCCCATGATTTGTTAAAAGGGTAGTCAGTGGTGTCACTAGTTCTCCCTTAGTTCTTTCAGAATTCTGGGTGAATCCATCAGGGCTCATTGCTTTGCCCACCTTCAGTTTTAGGAGTTCTTTCAAACCCTTTCTTCTGTGAATGGACTGGTATTGACCCCCTATTCAAAGTGCTTCTATTAATTGGCTTAGGTACCTCCTTGCCTCTTATTTTGTGAATACTGAGCATAAGCATTCATTCAGTATCCTGATTTTTCACTGTCACCCTCTGCCCACCCACTCTCCCTTTTGTTAAGCCTCACTCTCCATCCCTTGGCCTTTCTTGCTCCTTAGTGTACCTAGAAAAGGTTTTATCCTCTTCTTAACTGAGTTGACTATCTTTTCCTCGGTTTGGGCCTTTGCTATTCTGACTGCCTTCCCACTTCCTTCTGCTTTAACTGGTACAGTTCTCTGTCCTGCTCATTCTGTGTTTCCTTATACTTCCTGATTGCTATCTTTTGCTCCCTAACCTCTCCCGCCACCTCTTTGAGAACCATAGTGATTTTTTCCTTTGTTTTGATTTATTTGTTTCGCACAAAGGCTTGTTGCCTCTGTGATGACGGTTTTGATGTTTCCCAATTGTTTCTCCACCCTCCTTCTTGCCCGTTTGCTAGTGCTTTTCTGAGACACTTCCATTTTGACAAAGTCAGCCTCCCAAAGTTCAGTACCTCACTTTTGTATGGCTTGACTTACTGCTGTGTTTATCGTGAACCACACTGTTTTGTTGTCACTTGTTCTCAGATGGCTACCCACTTCTAAATTTGAGATCCTCTCTACATCCCCATTTGAGAGTACCAGGTCTAAGATTGCTCCCTCATGAGTGGGTTCAAACACTAGCTGTCTGAGGCATGCACCCAGTAGGGTATCGAGAATGACCTGCTTCTTGATGTTACTGCAGCACAGGTGCTCCAGTTAACATCTGGCATATTCAGGTCCCTTATTAACAATATCTCCCTTTTCTGCCATCCTAAGAGTGCCTTCTATCATTTCCTTGTCCATTTTCTCCCTGAGATGGTGGTCTATATACAACACCCGTGCAGATTGTGGTACCATTTTCTGTCTCCAGGGTGACCTACAGTGCCTCCTCTCTCCCTGTTTACCATTTAGTTCCATTGCTTTCATCTCTTCCCTTATGTAGAGAGCTACTCCTCCTCCTCTTCTCCCATCCCTATCCCTCCTGTAGACTGTGCAACCTGGAATTTTGGCATCCCAGTCATGGTTCTCTGTGTACTATGTTTCTGTGACTGCCACAATATCCAGGCATCTCTCTTCATCAAGGCCACTAGTTCAGGGAGCTTGTTACCCAGACTTCATGAGTTGGTAGTAACTGCCCTCCGTTTTTGATGGCCTTACCCTTTTAGTCCCATCCCTGTCCTTACTACTTTTGCCTATTTCTCCATTTACCCTTGCTGTTCTCCTATCTACTTCACTATCTTGGTGTTTACCTGTCAAACTACCCTGTTTTTGGGGCTGGGATTTCCAGCTCCTTTTCAGTGCCTCCCCTTGGCTAGTTTAAATGCTTTCCAATGAAGCATTTAAACCTATCACATAGGATCGTGGTTCCTCTCCTGGACAGATGCAGACCATCACACCAGTATAGGCCTGTATCCTCCAGGTGGAACTCCAGTCCCCAATGAAGCCAAAACCTGACCTCTTCACCAGTTTTTCAACCTTTATTGAATCCCATGATGCAGAGAACCCTAGCTAACCCATGCCATGGCCATTGCATGGTGTGGTTCCAGTTGGATATGGGCAGAAAAAGCATCCGACTAAGACCAAAATCTTGTATTTCAGGAGGCAGACCTCAGGAAAATAGGCAAAGTGCTAAGCAGCCACCTGGTGGGCATCAGAGCAGATATGGGGTGGACCAAAGGTGGTCAATCATTAAGGAAGGAATACTGGTTGCCACAGATGAATGTGTTAGGCTCAGGGGTAAGAACACTAGGGCCAAAATGCCCAGTTGGTTCAGTTCTGGGGTTGCCTAGACAGTAAGGGAAAACAGGTTGGCCTATGAAAATTCAGGAAGACCAAGAGAGAGAGCAGAGAGATAGATAGGGAAAATTACCTAAGGTTGGCTAGTGAGGCAAGTAAGAAAGTCAGGTGAGCAAAGGCACAGAAGGAGCTGCAGATAGCTGAAGGAATTAAGAAGGAGGTAAAGGTTTACGTTCACTATATAAGTGAGAAAAGGACAAGAAGAAAGGGATTGTTAGGATTAAGAAAGGAGTGGAGTGGGTGGAGGATAATGGGGAAAAGCAGAGCTACTAATGAATACTTCTGTTCCATCTTCACCAGGGAGAAGGATGGACCAGTGCCTTCAGGAGGGAAAAGAGGAGAGGGGTGGGGAACACAGATGTAGTGATAGAGGAGGATAGAGTGAGGGAGGGGCTGCTGGCATTGAAGGTGGACAAATCACCAGGCCCGGACAGAGTACATCCAAGGGTACTAACTGGCTAAGGAGCTGGCAGACCTATTTAGTAGTTCACTATAGACAGACAAAGTGGGCAAGCATTAAATATTCAATACTTGAAGCAACATCCCATTGTGTTAGTGAGAAAAGAAAGTGCAAAAGAAGAAGGAAACCACTTTGGTTCTTAAACACAGTAGCAGAAAAGATCAGAGCGAAAGGCTAACCTTTATGAAATATAAAGGAACGCAGCAGGATGAAGACAGGGAGGCATACCAAACTTCCCTAAGGGAAGCAGGGAATGCAGTAAGGCAGGCAAAGGCCCAAACCAAGGAAACACTAGCACGAACAGTAAAGAAGGTGACAAGACTTTCTATAGATATATTAGTGAAAGGAGAAAGTCCAGAGGGGTATTGTTAAGATCAAAGGGATAAGGGGCATGTGAGGAGGAGGACCATGTAAAGCATCTATCCTAAATAGATACTTCTGCTCAGTGTTTACTTAAGAGAAGGTAGGGCAGGGCCACAGCTCAGCACCATGGACACAGGGAGGGAGGTGTGCCTAGTCCCTTCACAAAGAAAGGATCCCACAAGAGCTCAATAAGCTCAGGGTGGACAAGGCAATGGGACCTGATGGCATACATCCCAGGGTACTAAAGGAGCTAAGGTAGAACTAGCAGAGCCATTATCAGAACTGTTTAGTGAGTTTCTGAGTACAGAAGAGGTCCCAGAAAATTGGAGAAGGGCTCATGTGATCCCGCTCCACAAGAGTGATAGCAGGGAGGAGGCAAGGAACTACAGACCAGTCAGTCTTACCTCAGTAGTGAGCAAGATTATGGAGACACTCCTAAGGAAAGGATAGTGCAACACCTGGAATCCATTGGAGCACAGGATCCAAGACAGCATGGGTTTACAAAGGAAGGTCTCATCAAACTAATCTCATAGATTTCTTTGACTGGGTAACCGGAGTGGTGGACCAAGGGGGCAGTTGATGCTGCCTACCTTGACTTCAGCAAAGCTTTGATACTGTTCCACATAGAAGATTGATTAATAAGCTGGGTAGGCTAGGGTGGATCAGGACGTTGTCAACTGGGTGGCAAACTGGTTGATGGCAGAAAACAGAGAGTGGTGGTAAACAGTATACAGTCAGAAGAGATGCAAGTCACAAGTGGGGAACCTCAGGATTTGTTCTGGGGCAAGTCCTCTTCAATGTCTTCATCTGTGACACTGCAGATGGACTGGAGGGTAAGGTTTGTCTGTTTGCAGATGACACTAAGATCTGCAACAGAGTAGATGATCCAGATGAGGTGGGCAGAATGAGAAGAGATCTGGATAAACTAGGAAAATGGTCAGAAGAGTGGCAACTGTTGTTTAATGCAAAGAAGTGCAAGATCATGCCCATACGGAAGAGAAATCCTGAAGCCACCTGTAGGCTGGGAGGAGTTGCTGGCAGTCACAAGGGAAGAAAGAGACTTGGCGCCATCATCACCGATGACCTGAAATCATCCAAGCAGACCACTAAAGCAGTAGGTAAGGCTAGAGGGATGTTGGGGTGTATTAGTAGGGGTATCACAAGTCGGAAGAGGAGGTAATAATCCTCTTATAAAACACTGGTTAGGCCCCATCTGGAGTACTGCATGTAGTACTGGAAGCCACACCTTCACAAGGACATTAACCAAATTGAAGCAGTCCAGAGAAGGGCAACCAAAATAGTGCAGGACTGCATCAGAAAACATATGAGGACAGAGTAACTGAGCTCAATATGTATACTCTCACAGCAAAGGAGGGAGAGAGAGGAGATATGATTGAAACATTAAGGAGATTAACAAAGTGAAAGAGTCTAACATGTTTCAATATAAGAAAATAGCAGGACCAGAGGACACAGCATAAGATTAGAGGGTGCGATTAAGGTGTAATGTGAGGAAGTTCTTTTCACAGAAAGGGTGGTGGATGCATGGAATGGCCTACCTCAGGAAGTGGTGGATATGAATACAGTGCAGCACTTCAAACAGGCATGGGATAGGCATAAGGGAGCAATACAGATGAGTATGAATAGATAGGCCATTGACAGGGCAAAGGTCCAATGGCACATTCATAAGGTATAAAAGAAATGGGCAGACTGGATGGGCCTTACGGTCCTTATCTGCCATCAACTTCTATGTTTCTGTGTTTCTACAGGCATAGTACTGCAGGACTGGAGAACAGCTGATGTAGTGCTATCCCACAAAAGTGTTCCCAAGGATGACCCAGGAATTACAGACCAGTCAGTCTGACCTCCATTGTGGGCATGCTCATGGAGACCATACTAAAGGAAAGGTTGGTGGAATATCTGGAGGAGCATGGTCTCCAGGATGCAAGACAGCATGGGTTCATGGGGGATTGTGTCAAACAAATCTGATTGACTTTTGACTGTGTCACTAAGACAGTAGATGAGCCAAGTGGTAGACCTCCTCTAGCTTGATTTCAGCAAGGCCTTTGACTCTGTGCACCACAAAAGGTTGATCAGGAAGTTGGTGGATCACAGGGTTGGGAAATGATAGCCAGATGGGTGGAAACTGGCTGAAGCACAGAACCAGATGGTGGTTGGGAGAGAGTTATCTGGCACAAGACAGATAACCAGTGGGATCCTGCAGGGCTTGGGCTGGGGCCAGTGTTGTTCATTGTCTTCATCAATAACATTGGAGATGGCATTACGGGCAAATGTGCCTATTCGCTGATGACATCAACCTCTGTGGGAGAGTGGACACAGCTGAAGGTATACAGAACCTGAGGAAGATCTGGAAATGCTGGGAGGTGGTCCAGGATCTGCAGCTTGGCTTCAATTTCAAGAAATGCAAAGTTATGCATATTGGAACCAAGAATCCTAGGACAGGCAACTACCTGGGTGGAGTCTGAGTATCTGCATCAGAGGAGGAGAAGGACATAGGAGTGATGATTACTGAAGCACTCCCACAGTGCAAGAAAGCAGCAGCAAAGGCAAACAACAAGCTGGGATGCATATCTAGGGGATCAGTAGTAGGAGAGTGGAGGTTATATTGCCTTGTACAGGTCACTGGTAAGGCCGCATCTAGAGTATGGAGTTCAGTACTGGTGCCCATACCTCAAAAGGACATTAACCTGATGGAGAAGGTTCAGAGAAGGACTACAAAGATGATAGCTGGTCAGCAGGGTAAGGTTTATGAGGAGAGGTTCAGGCACTGAACATGTACTCCCTGGAAGACTGGAGAGAGAGGGGACAGGATTGGGCCTTCAAGTATTTGAAAGGATAAATAAGGTTGATAAGGAGAGTCTCTTTGCTGAGTGGCAACCATAACATGAGTGGGCACAGTCTTAAGCTGGGGTTGGAGGTTTGGGAGGGAGGTCAGGAAGCACTTCTTCACAGAGATGTTGGTGGACACTTGGAATGTGCTGTCAGAAGAGGTAATCTCGTTAAAGACAGTAGGCAGCTTTAAGAGTGGATGGGACAGGTATGGGAGGGTAAGGGTCATGGGTAGGGAGAATGGGAGGAGGGGAGATGGGGCAGAGAGAGAGATTAGATCAAGCTGTGGACCCTGCAACATGAGCAGACTTGATAGACCAAATGGCCTTCTTCTGCTGGCTTTTTGTATATTCGTATAGACAGGTAGCCCCTCCAAGAAGGTTACTGTGCATGCTACTTGTCTAAGACCCTTCCCAACTCCACAAATGCCTCCTGCATGGCTCTGATCCCATTCCCAGCCAGGTCATTTGTCCCTAGGTGGACAATGATGTCCAACTCCTTCCCTATGCAGCTGCTCCCACAATCCTGAGGATTCCTCCTGCCCCTCCAAGCTATGGCACCGGACAGGCACTCTACCTCCTTCTCCCTCCCTCCCCAGTTGTAGCCCCCAACAATTGAATCTCCCAGCAGGAGTTGTTTATTTCCCTGTGGAGTCCTGTGCCCCTCCTGTGGGTCTCTTTGTGGCAGTTCCCAGCATCCTCCTTGGTCTCCACTGCAGGTGCCTACATAGAGGAACCACACTCTGCCAGAATAGCATACAAATTGTGGAGAGGTACAACTAGAGGAATGCACATCTGTTCCTCCATCTCACAATCCCTGAGCCCACCATGGTCCAATAGCTTCTCTTTCTTAGCAACCTCTGATGCAGTGTCAGCCCTGGTGGTCTCTGGGTGAGAGAGAAGGTCCCCTGAATCCTGGTCAACTCAGCCTGGAGACAAGCAACCTCCTCCCTAAGCCCAGAGGTGCCTGCAGATGGGACAACACTGCATGCTCCAGAATGTCTCCCAGAAGACTGCAGCTCCACAGCCACTGCACTGTACCACCCCATCATGTCTTATTTGTGACCTCTCAACTGTTGTATTGTATTCTTACTCTTTCTTCTCTAGGTTTACTTTTTTTTTCACCCTACTTTCATTCTTCCTCCATGCCTTTACAGCTCCTGCAGTTCCTGTTCTGGTGACAGGAAGATCCTGTATTCTTCAGTAGTCTCGTTCTTACTTGCTCAGAGACAGACCTCCAGCAGTTAGGAGGTGAGGGAGCTATTCTTTTCCTTCTAGGATGGTGAGTCTTTGTGCCTCTGTGATCACTCCTTCCTTCTCCAAAGAAGAAGTTCCTGTTGTCAGTCAAATCTAGTGCCTATAAAAGTTGAACCGGCTAAGGGTGGGGGTGGAGGGAAAAGGGAGACATTATAGTCCCAGTAGAGGAGTTTTAGCAGCTTTGTCCTTCCTCTTGCTGCTCTCTGCCAAAAGCTAACTAGGGAAGTTTCAAATATAAACACCTGGCTTTCAGTTGCCTAAGCCACACCCCCAATTTACAGCTCTTTCTTCACCTACAGTAGCTAACAGTACAGATGACAGTTCCTTCCCCCAACTCAGACAAGCACACCAACTCTTGTCTTTTTGCCCTCTCATACCTTCCTTGTTAATTTTACAACACCAGTGTGCCCAATTCCTGGTGCTGACTACTACCACCCACCCCACCTGTTTTAATTGTGTGACACTGGGGAGACCACCCCAGTTCCACCAAACAAAACACCAACACTGGAGTGCCCAATCCCCATTGTCTGTACCTGAAATAAAGAAAACTGTCCCTCATAGTATTTTTTTTATTTTATATACCCTGTAAAAATAAAACATTAATTGATGTCTGTTGCTGCTGCCAGCTACCTCCCCCAGCAGACTCTACCACTCAGGAGCCATTCATTTTCTGACACAGATGTGTTCAATCCTTGGTGCCAGGTACTATCCCCTACCTGCCCATTTTCATTGTGTGACACTGTGAAGCCCATCCTGGACCTGCACACACATAACACCAACACTGGTGTGCCAAACCCCAGTGTCATTAGATGAAATAAAGAAACTGTCCTCATAAACTTTTTTTATTTTTATACACCCTGTAAAATGAAAACTATCCAGGGATGTCTGTTGCTGCCACAGCCATTACCCTCCCACTAGCACCCACCACCCACACCCCATACCCTTACTAACCTACTAAGAACCCAATGCCATAGTCCTCTGGGCTGGAGATATATCTTCACTCTACAATGGGAACCAAGAACTTAGGAAATCAGGTATGTAGTTCAATGTATTTCAATTGGTTTTGAACTTGACCTCATAACTTGGTCATTTTAACTATTTTTTCCAAAATTTTCAACTTTGGCTTTTGGGACCCCACCTCATGAACAGTAGCAGGAAAATTATGCAAATCCATCTTGAAAGGTGATTTTGTGATCACTGCATGAAATCACCTTTTGGGCATGATTTGAACATTTCCTACCCTTGTTCATTTCTGCACCCTTTTCATGAGGTGAGTATAAAAGCTATGCTGAAAATTTAGGGTAAAAAGTATTTTAAAACAGCAAAGTTACGAATGTATGTTTAAATTGTTCAATGCATGCTAATAACTGATAATTTTCAATATTTTCACCCCAAAATTTCAACATAGCCATTCTTTTTGTACCAACTCATGGATGTGACAGATGTCATTTTTAAATCCTGGACAAAATGTGTTTTGCACTTGTGGTATGAAATCAACTTTTAGGCAGGATTTGAAAATGTCTCCACCATTATCCCTTGCCTTTACCTAGGGCTACCAGAGTTGAAATCCGCCTGTAGCTGGTGCAGAATGTGGCAGCCAGGCTATTGACTAGTACCACTAGAACCAGTCTTATAATGCCTGTATGCTCTGTGGACTGCACTGGCTGCCCGATCAGTGGCGGATCACTTTCAAGGTTGCGTTATTAACCTATATGGCCCTACCGACCAGGGACTGGGTTACCTGAAAGATCTCCTTTGCCCATACTGTCCCCAACATCCTCTCCGATCCACCGATGAGGGATTGCTCGAGATTCCCAGGGTTCGTTTACAAACATCTGGGCAAGGGCATTTAGTTTTGTGGCCCGACCCTGTGGAATTCCTACCACATTGGCAATGAGATTGCCTGAACGCCCAGAGTTTTAAGATTGCCTTAAAGACATATCTTTTGGTCTGGCATTTGTTGACCATTGAAGCTGCTACTGTATCTTATGCATTTTATTCCCTTTGGGCTAATTATTTTACATGTTTTATTGTACAGGCATCTTGGTTTGGAAAGGCGCTTTTATAAATAAAGATGATTTGATTTGATTTGTACATGTGATGAGGTCATAAGAAGACTATATGGGCTCATAAGAAAGCTACGCTGAAAATTTGGGCTAAACATTTTCCAAAACAACAAAGTTATGAATGTACACTGAATTTTCAACACATGCTTGCTAACATTCATAATTTTCAATATTTTGGCACCAGATATTCAACATAGACACCTCATGAATGTAACAGCTGTCATTTTTCATGTCCTGACCAAAATGTGTTTTCACACTTGTGGTATGAAATCACCATTTGGGAAAGATTTGAAAATTGTCTTCACTCTTGTTCATCAAATGGGGTCATAAGAAGGTTATGTTGAAATGTGGGGTAAAAATATTAGAAAGAACAAAGTTATGAGCATACATTGACATTTTCAATGCACATTCATAACTTTGGTAATTTTCATATTTTAACTCCAACTTTTCAACATAGCCATTTTTCCAACCATCTCATGAACATGTCAGCTGTCATTTTCAAATCCTGGCCAACAGGTGTTTTCACACTTGTGGCATGAAATGATGTTTTGGCCACTATTTTATAATTACATCTGTCATGTTCAAAAGGAGGATTTACCCATGCCACAGTGACACTAACACTGCTTACATCTTAACATCGACAAACACGGTGCTTAGTGTCAGCATGTGCTATCGTATGTCAGTGCATTTTCTTCGAGGGGCTGCACCCCAGAACCTTCCATATGGCAGGCTATGTCTCCCCACACCCCAGATATTTATGTAACCAACTGTCTTGGGAAGGGGCAAAACACCGGGTGATGCAGTGCCAGTGTCAGGGGACCATTAAAGTGACCTCACCCAGAATCACCCACAACTCTGACTCTCCTGTGACTCTCCCATGAAGTTAAAGTGGCTCAGTCCTTCTGGCTATCTTTTGATCTTCCTGGCTACTTAATTACAGTAGAGACCTGAACAATTTCTGTGGCGAGGGAACACATGAAGATTAAATTGGGTTAATGTAGCAGTCTGTGTTTAAATCAACAAAAAACAGTTTAATGATAATGTTTAACAGACAAAAGCTTGATTGTAGATAGAATAATATGTCTACTACAGCAAATAACTCCTGTGAAATGTCTGCCGAAGTTTTTTTCAGAGTGCTTGGAATTTCAGACAAATTTTGTTTTTCCCATTCCAGAATATGGATCTGCTATGCCTTCTTGTGATGAGGTCCAACCTTCTGTTTGCCAACAGTTAATCTTGGAATTTAAAATGTCTGTGAGCCAATCACATTACAACTTTCTGTTTGTTCTTTTTGTAATATGTGTCAACTATTGTCAGCGCAATAAAATCTACAGAAAGCCCTTGTGATATAAGTCAGTACTGTATCTCTTTATTAAGCTCATTCAGGATGTTGGAAACTGTGTAATCCTGTGGGACATACTGGATGCAAAGGAAGCAAGTTTCATGAGGATTTGTCTGTGTCACTATGGGGAATAAATGACACCCAATGTGCAGTCAGTGATGTAAATGGCTCTGTCTTACAGCTTGTCCATATATCACTAGTTAGATGTACAACACCAGCAACTGCATCTTTTTAAGCATTTTATTAGTTTCACACTGACTGCCCCATACATCTGAGGCACAGAAACAGTTGAAAATACTTCCTGGATGGAATGTTGTATCATGGTGACAGGTGATTAAATAGCCTTTGAAGTCAATATGCTCCACAACTCTGAAAGGCTGTAAGTCCAATGCTATCATCTCAGAAACTAGTTTTCTTTTAGCAATTGCTTCAGGATGACTGCGTTGGTATTTAGCTTTATGTTTGTTTGAACAACTGGTAGGGTCAAAGGAGACTGTTTATAGTACTTTCCCTTAAGAATGAGAAAGAGGGACATCACAACTGTATCAGCAGGGCTGATGCTATTACCACTTGCTACAACAGGTAGAGGTGGAGTCTGACCTATATCTGGCTGCACGGTGTTTTCACCTTTCTCTCTGTTCAAATAATCATGCCTCAGGCAAATGGGTGACATTTCTCTAAATGATTTTAATGTTGAGGTACTCAGAGCACCCTGTTTGCTCCCACTGCTGATTGTCTTTTTACATATAGAGCATACTGCTTGCAACTCATTATCTGCAGCCACAGAAAAGTAAGACTACACATAAGATGTTACCTTTTTGTTTTATTACCTGGCATATTATACTGCTGTTTATCACCTGCAGCACCCTGTTGACCTTTCCCAACAGTGAGGGGATGAAGGTCTGTTTCCTCTTATCTTAATCCAGGTTTTCCAGACCGGTCACTGAACTCAGTTCAGATTGAATTCCCTCATCGTTTTCCTCTTGCACCACACTGTTTGGTTCCTCACTCAAGTCCATCATCACAAAATCATCCCTTCATCCTCATGCACATGTTCAACTGCCAACTCTTTCACAATCAGGCTTTCTACCTCATTTTGTAATAAATTCTCTCCTTCTTGTCTGCATCCTCCATATTACCACCACCTTCATCAGGTTCAGTGTCATAGAAACATAGAAGTGTGACGGCAGAAGGAGACTGTTAGGTCTATCTATTCTGCCCTGGTTTTGTTGGTTTTTCTACCCCCAACTTCCCTTCAGTGTGAGAGCACTTTGTGTCTATCCCACATTTTGAATTCCCTAATGTCTTTCTGCCACCACTCCTGGGGGCAGGTTATTACATGATTGCACCACTCTCTCTGTGCAGAAGAACTTCCTGACATTGGTAGTGAATCTCTTTCTTTTTAGCCACAGATCATGCCCTCTACTTCTACTGCCTCCTTAAATTAAAAAGTTCCTGTGCTTGCACCTTATTGACCCTCCCTTATGTATTTGAAGGTTTTGATCATGTCACCCCTCTCCTTTTCTTCTCTGGGGAATACATATTTAGTTCTCTCAACCTGTCTCCGTATGACATCTGATGCAACCCCATACCATTTTTGTCACCTTTCTCTGTACTGTCTCTATGTGGTCAATGTTCTTTTGAGGTGAGGCCTCCAAACTCTGACACAGTACTCTGGGTGCAGCCTGACCAGTACTCTGTACAGCGGTAGGACCACCTCCCTCCCTCCTGACTATGATTTCATTCCCAATGCATCACAGCATTCCACAGGACTTAAATGCTGCCTTTTTGCATTGTTTTCCCACTTCAAGTCATCTGAAATCATGATTCCCAGGTCACACTCCTGGTTGGAGGCAGCTAGTCTTTCCCTCCCAAGTAATACGTCTTCTTTGAGTTTCCTCTTCTCATGTGCATGATTTTACACTTTTGCCACTGAATTTTAGCTGCCATGCTCTAAACCATTCTTCAAGTTTTTTAAATCTGATTCCATCTTGCCCTCCATCCATGGAGTCCACCCTGTTACATGTCTTGGTGTCATCGGTGAATAGACAAAACTTCCCCTAGCCCATTTGTGATGTCTGCTATGAAAATATTTTATTTAATGAATTTTGTTGCCTGGGTAAGGCCACTGAGACTAAAAGGTTCATTTCAGTGGTGACACGGTAGGGGATATAGATGGTAACCAGCTGAAACTGAACCAGAGTATGCTGTTGGTGGTATTTGTTTTAGTAAATGGGGAAATTTGGCCAGGACAAATACTAAAGAGTAGAGACCCCACACACAAGCCCTGGGGTACTCTGCTGGTTACGTTACTCTTTTGATGATATTGCACCATTTACCTGAACCCTCTGTGTTCTACCTTGTAGATAATTTTTCACCCATTTTACCACTTTCTGTCCTACCTGTGTAGTCTAACTTCTTTACCAGCCTTTGTGTGGAACTGAGTCAAAGACCTTGCTAAAGTCCAGGTAGACCACATCAACTGCCCAACTGTTATCCTGACCTTGGTAACCAAGTCAAATGAGATTCTAAGCTTTGTATGGCCACAGAACCTCTTGGTAGTGCTTGGTAACAGGATGGAAGTATGAGTTTTAGGATTAGTTTTATGATAGCTAGTCAACTTTAATTAGAGAGGTGCAGTTCCATTTAAGGAAGTTGGCATGGAGCCTGAAAGTGTCAGAAAGCTTTGGCCACTATACCTTGGTGTGTGGAGCCCTGTAAGTTGAGACAATTTACGTTGCTTTTGATGTGGAGCCAATTGCCACTGCAAAGAGACATGGTATGGTATGGTATGGTATGGTATGGTATGGTATGGTAAAATGTTATTTATACAGTGATAAAGCCATTAGGTTCTGAAAATCCTATTCACAAGGCTTACCTGTTTACATTATACAAAATAGTTACAACTATACATTTATAACAATACAAGTTACAAAAATACAAAAACAATACATCACAATTTTACAAACTCATCAATAACAGGCATGTAGTCATTTTAACTTTTACATTATTTTCACCTATTACAACAACAACGAAAGCTAAATTCGTAATTCAGGTCATTTTAAAACATGATCAGTAATTGTTAATTCATGTAAAAGGAGGAAGACAATTCCAACTTTTGGCTACCTGATATTGAAGGTCATTTCACTAAATCGATTTTTAACTTTGGTATTATTAAGTCTCTGGCACCAGTTTTTCTTACATTTAAACCATGTTTTGGCTTTTGTAATTTGTTTTTAGGTTATCTAAAGATTGATTTTAAATATATTATGAACCTTATTTAACCAGATTCCCTAGCCCGCAAGTCTAATGGAATCCATCCTAAATCCATATACATAATGCAATGATGAGTTTGAAAATCACACCTTAACACAAATCTTGCAAGTTTGTTACAAAGCGTATCAAGTTATTTAAATATTTTCTTGCTCTATGTCTATAAATATGACTTCTATAGTCAATAACTGGCATTATTAATTGATTGATCATAATCAATCTTGTTTCCCTGTCGTGCAATTTGATATTCGTCTCATAGCTCCAATCTTAACATTTGCTTTCTTTATTAAATTTGTTATATGATATTGAAAAGTAAGACATTGGTCTATGTATACCCCAAATACTTGTATGTTTCAGTTTGTTCTAGAACTTACCCTCTTGTGTCTTTATTTTTAATTTTGAAATACCCTTTAAGTCCAATGCAAATGAGATAACCTGTGCTTTTTTACTATTAACTAATAAACCCAGAGATGAAAAGTGACCTTGCATAGTGTTAAAGTCACTCTGTAAGTTTAGTTCTACTTCACTTATGTTTTTCCTCTGCTACTAAAACCGTATCATCTGCATAGAGATGAATTTTGAATATCCAATATTCTTTGGTAAGTCATTTAAATAGACTATGAACAAGAGGGGCCCAGGATAGATCCCTGGGAACCCGCTTGTTACATAGTCTATTCTTCACTGATCAATTAGGACAACAAATTGTGACCTTTTTCATGGTATGATATAAACCAATTGCAAGTTTCTTCCTCCACCCTGTTTTCATTAATGAGTTTATCAAAATGCTATGACTTACTAAATCAAATGCTTTAGATAGGTCCACATATACGCACTCCACGGACTTTGCTTCCCAAGAGGGTTGCTATAAGATCCAAAAGTCCATGAGTGCAGTAGCTGTGGATCTACAGTGCCTAAAACCATACTGTTGTTGAATCAATTTGTTATATTTTCCAAATAGTCCATTAACTGATCATGGACAATTTTTCAAATAACTTGGATACTGTGGACAACAGGCTATTGGATGATAATTTGAGACATCCTCTGGATCCCTCCCTATCTATTGGTATCACTTTAGCTAATTTCCAAGTGGAGGAAACTCCTTAATCTCAATTAAAAATGTCCTGTAATATAAGTGACAGTTCCATAGCAGTCTTTTTCAATAATTTATTATTATTCTATCTTGGCCACTTGCTTTATTTATTTTTAGTCTATTTATATTTTTTAGAACTTCTTTGTTAGTCACTCTCTGAAACCTGAATTTGGTACTTTCTCATCTTGGGGACTCTCCCTTTACTTCATTCAAAATGTTAATTTTAATTATAGGATCTAATTTCAGATCAGGAGGTTTATGAAATAATCATTCAAAATGTCCGCAGCTTTATTTGTTTCAAACACTTTTCCATTCTGACTCAGTTTTATTTTACTTTGTTTACTATTTGGATTTATAAGATTTTTTATAACAGACCAATATGCACCTGGATTTGTTGATTCTTTAATCCGCTGTTTATAATAAAAGGCTTTTGATTTCCTGATTTCTGTTCTATTTGATTCCTTAACCTTTTATATTGTTCCCAAATTTCACTATTTAATGTTTTATTTGCTTTTTCCAATAATGATTTTAGTCCTAATCATTTTTTTTTTTTTACAGTTAACCATGGCAAGTGTTTTGATCTTTGATTTACTTTTTATATGGGGAAATTTGTCACAGGCATTAATAAAATTGTTGTAAATTCTAGTACAGCTGAATTTAAATCTGGAATAAGAAAAATCCTATGCCAAGTGAGTCCCTGAAGATACTTTCTAAATGATAAATTATTAAATTTTAAATAACATCTTTAGATATTTGTGGTACTAATTTTATGGGAATAGTATTTTTAATTGCAGAAAACACACATTAACTATGTTGTGGTCTCCTAAACTGGGAGGACATACACTTTCTCCAAGATTATCAATTCAGGTGAAACAAACATCAAATCCAAAATATTACCTTACTTAATAAGGAACCTTTCCTTGTAGGAGTATCTATAATTTGTATCAGGTTTAACAGCTCATTGATTGTCTGATACATATGTTGGTACAAGGAAGCCATGCAGAGAAGTAAGACAGTATGTGAGCACTAAGGATAACAGGTGGAGTGTGAAAGATATGACAGTTAGTGATGGAGTCAGTGTGGAGTTGACATCAGCAGGATGAAGACTGGCAGCAAAAGAGGAGCACAGTGTGTCAGCAATAGCAGGGTAGAATATTGGGGCAAACTTCTGGAGGATCCAAATGAGCTGGATAATTGGTGAGACTTCTGCAGTCTCAGATTCATAGTAGATAAATACAAGGTGCCACACTTGGAGAGGAAAACAGAGGCAGAACAAACATACTGTGTGGGGCACCTCTTGTTGCAGTAAAATAGAAAAATAAAACCTGTCATAATTGTAATAGTAAATCTTTGTTGTTCAGTTGTAAAGCCATTATATATCATTATACAATGGCAAGATAGAGTGCTAGCCTCAGATTAGTCAGACTGGTACTGGACCTGTGATGTTATCCCAGTACAACATCACGGGTCTAGTCCCAGCACACAAGACCGCAGCAGCTATAATGTGAATCACTCCATGCACCCAATCTGACTCAGCAGCCTGCTTCACTAATCTCCACCGGCAGCCGCCTTCAATGACCCCAACCCACTGCCAGCAGCCAGAAGCCATACAGTGGCAACAACCTCCAACTCATAACTCCCACAATATACCCACAAACAGAAAATCTTTCAGATAGAAAAAAACATCATGTGGTACAGTATTTCATTCACCCATGGCACAAGCACTTTGAAACTGTCATGCTTGTCATTCACTGGAGAAGCACTTTGAAGTGTCATGCTCATCGCTCACTGGAGAAACCACTCACTTCCCAGTGTTTCTGCATAAAATAAAGAAAATAGACACACATTTTACCTGAAAACTCCATCCCACCAAGGCAAGGCAAGGCAAGGCAAATTTATTTAAAGACGCCCAATCCCGAGGCTCTGAGGCCAAGTCACTCTTCATTCTGACAGCACAGAAAGATGACAAGCAAGTACATTGTTAGCCCCTTTCTTTTCTGAACCCAGTGGCTTAACTTAATAACTGCAGACACCATAAATGCTGGTCGGTGGTTCACTGATGCAGCTGCACTTGCTTTATGATAAAAAGCAGCCATTCAACAGCTGCACAAAGTGGCTCTAAAACCATTTAAAACATGTTTCTGTACAAAAACAACATTTTAAAGAAGCTCTTTAAGATACTTGATCCAGGCACATGTACTGATGGAAAAGGAAAACCAGAAGTACAGTATACACATAACTCTTGCCTATCACAATCATTTGGGGCTTTCATATAAACTATTTGAAAAAATGCACCTTCAGCAAGTGCACAAGACCAGCTCAATTAAAGCTGATGGCAACCAAAGAAACTCGAGTAGTTGGGCAGAGGTGACTCAATTGAATAAGCAAAAGCAGCACCACCGCCACCTATTGGACAAACAATAGAACAGCACTATTTTTCAGTATGTATCCGTACTCAGTAAAAAAAAAATCAGTTAAAACACATTTTAAAATATTTTTAATCTATTTTCATTTAATTTCACAAAGGAGCCATTGTATAATAGCAATAATACACTCAAGGGTGTGTGTTGTGCTGGGATATACATCTGGGTCATTGGACATACTCAGCCTGTGGCCTCATGCCCAACCACACCAGGCATGACATTATCCCAGCAACACACACTCCTTATCATGCATTATAGCTTAAATAACTTACATTGCATTATATCATAACATTTGTAATTTGCATAATAAATATAAATATGAATATTGCACAATAGAAATCTTACAAATATTCCAAGAAATAAACAGCACAACATAGCTAAGGGCAATCAAAGTTCTAAGCTACAATGATTTAAAATATATATACATATATATAGATAGATAGATAGATAGATAGATAGATAGATAGATAGATAGATAGATAGATAGATAACAGAGTCTCAGTGGTCCTGTACTAATGTTATATACCGCACCATGATAAAACAAGATTGTGATGGTGAAATGTATTAGAAAATGTTATCTATACAGCATGCAAACCAGGAATATATAAACTTGGTAATCTCCTATCCTATTAACTAAACAAATCCTTTGAGACAAAATGCTGATTTCCAATTGGAGCTCAAGTAACAGTCTGAACAAATGCCTCACTGGGTCATGAGAAGAAATTAAGGATTGATATAATGTTGTTGTTGTGGCAACATTTAAACCAGTCTGAAATCCCATATCCATAGGAAAAGAGTCCCTTGGCTTGAAAAATAACAAATCACAAGAATATACTTGTTTACAGAACACTTCTAGTTTTTATAACTCAAAATTTGAGAAATGTTAATAGTATAGATGTGCACACAGGATGCAACAATACCATAAATACATATTACTAATAATATCACCCTAAACAAGGTAGGGCAAGAGACATGAATACTAAATGTGAATATTTAAGAGTCAGTCTGTCTAAACTTTTTTTTGAAATAATTATATCCAGAAAGTAGTATACTGTATAATAAATATGGTCTCTTCTCTAAAAAGTAAATAAACTAGTTGTTTGTAAGGGGATCCAATGAACAGGAGAAGAAATGGCCCAACAATTTTACTTTGGGAAGCTTATTTTGGACAACAAATCACAACACTAAGTCCACTATAATAACAAGCCTTCAGCTGCATGGTGAAGCTTCAATTATTTTAACCTTACCTTCAAAACATGCTCTTAGTACATTTGAATCAAAGTTTGTAATCTACATTTAGTAAATCCTTTCTTAGATTTTGTAATGTAATGATGTCTAAGTATGAGTCATATCTATGTATCTGCTTGTAAGCTATAAACCATGGATTGAATTTACACACAGCTAAAGGGTCTAGATCATCTTGTTGGTTCCTTCTTTTATTTTGTTAAGACATTTTTCTATATGATGGATATATACTATTTCCTTGTTGTAAAAGGAGGCAAAATATTTAAGTTAGTGTCCACTAGTGTTTTATCTAAATTGAAGACTGAGGGATGGAAGTTAAAGCATTTATGGAGATGGTCATGGTCTGAAGCAGACAGGTTGGCCCTGAAAACTCTTTATGGTGAGCATCAGTGGGCAATCAACATGAAAAGACAGAGATCCTGTCAAGACTGATTGCTGCAGGAAAAATCAACCAACTCAGCTCTTTCACACTGTAGACAGGTTATTAAATTATCTCTGTCTGTGATCCATTAGAGCCTTTTCAGCAGATAAGTGTAAGGAGTTTGACAAATTCTTCTATGACAATGTGTCCTCCAATAGATCTGATATCTCTTCAAGTGGACTGTCATGGTCCAGCTGTGGTCTTTCTGAAATGTAGATCTGCCTACCTCACATGAGTACTGGCTGTTTTTGAGGATTATGGGCTCTGGGTGATCTTTAGTTTGCATCCCACTTGCTGTATATTGGACCTGGCACCAACCTGGTTGCCTTTGTGCTGCAACAAATTCCTGGGTCTGGTGATCACCGAGATCATCAGTGGTTCTTTGAGGGAAGGTGTTTTTCCATCTGCCCTAAAAGAACTGTGGTTAGACCCACATAAATAATCAGTCCTTGGACCCATATATGCTAACAAATTACAAACCTGTTTCAGACCTTCCCTTTTTGGGCTATTAAGAAGCTGGTGGTTGACCAGCTTGTGACTCTCCTGGAGAATTATAAAATCTATGAACCTCTCAATTGAAGTTTGACCCTCTACAGTACTGAGACTACACTTGGGGTGATTCATGATCTCCTTCTGTGAATGAATCAAGTCATTTGTTCCATCTTGGTCATTCCTGATCTTCTGTCGGCATTTGACACAGTCAACCATGGGATGCTGTTGGATCACCTGAGGAACTATGTGGGTTTCACCAGCACTTTTTGCATTTATTCAAGTCCTACATAAGTGAGAAGATGTACAGGTCACCCTTGGTAATTTCTTCTCAGGCTTCTGCACTCTCCTGTAGAGTTCCCCAAAGCTCACTCCTTTCCCTGTTTTGTTTTCTGTGTACATGTCACCCTCAGAGAGATCATTAGATGGTATAGGGTTGAGTTTCATTGCTATGTCAGTGGTACTCAGCTGTAGCTGGCTTGTTCTCCGGCAGGGCTCATGCAGTTTCAGGGCTGCGGTGATGTTTTGCCAAGATAAAAGACTGGATGGTCTCAAACTGGCTATGTCTCAACCCAGGAAAGACAGAGGTCATGTTGATCAAGCTGGTTCAGTGGGGTGCAACAGTGAAGGAAAGTGCAGCAGCTCTTCCTGTGATGATTGCCTGATCCCTCGTTGCTGTTTATACAGTTAAGAATCTTGGAGTAATTTTGTACTGCAGGCTGACACTAGACCACCAGATGTCAGTGGTGGTCCAGTCTGGCTTCTACTATCTTCAAAATACCGCCAGGATTAAACTGCATCTGGCTTATGCTGACCTGGTGACAATTGTTCATGCTTTTGTTACCTTGTGGTTGTGGTACTGTCATGCTCTGTACTTAGGGCTATCAGGAGGTTTAATGTGATGCCTGGAACTGGTCCAGAGTGCTGCAGCTTGGCTGGTGGCAGGAACATCTCAAAAGGACCACATCATGCCAGTGCTGCATGCACTACACACTGGCTGCCTTTACAGTGGTCCATGACCCTTAAGATATGTTTGTTAACATACAAGGCCCTGTGTGATTTGGGACCTGTCTACTTGAAAGATCTGCTGGTTCCTTCTCCCCAACCTGACCCTCCACTCCACGATGCCAGTTTACTTACTCTTCCCTCTTTCCACTTTAGAGAATCTGGGAGAGAACCTTGGTGTAGCAGCTACAGTGTTGTGAAACTCACTTCTGTGGAGTATCTGCTATTCTGGCATAGTGGAGGCCTTTATTTAAAACATATTTTTGAACAGGCTTCCCCAGCTAGTTAGTATCAGATGAATAGCAGTACGTATATTTTAATGGCTGTGATATATTTATTTTTGTTATGTTTGATCTTTTATTTTTATATATGTTTTAAATCTGTTGAATTAGATATAGCACCCAGAGCCTTCAGGAAAAAGTACTTTAACCAACCTGGATCCAGTCACTTTGCTTCAAGCATTCCATTCCATTTCTTTAAGGCCTGTGCCAGTATCTTAATAGACAAGGGGCTGAAGCATGATGAGCAGTGTTTGACCTCTTTCAAGAAGGCAGGCAGAATGCTAGGGTGTAGCAAGTGGATATAGGCAAGCACTATGTGACACAGCTGTCCTTTAGTAAATGACAACTGTGTTGTATAGTGCAATGGGCTGTTGAAGTGACTGGTATGTCAGGGATGGGGCTACTGTCATTGTAGCCCCCATCCTGGCTGTGCAGTGCCATGTTATCTACACACTGGGGGTGCCAATCCCTGGTAGCAGTCTTTGTTTATTTATTTATTTATTTATTTAATCTAGTTTTTATATAATCCAACACCGGATACCCACCCCAGTGTCGGATTCCCCTCACCCACAGCCCATTGTTTTAATATACCTGTTGACACTGGAAGGCCCAATCCCCATGCCAGCATATACAATTACCCCCTCAGTAGTATGGGACACTGGGGATCCCACTCTTAGTGTCCCCAAATAGTTTATTCAATGTTTTTATCATCCAACACCAGGATGCTCACCCCTGATGTCAGATGCCCCCCACAACCTCTTGTTTATTGTGTTGACATGGGGCCCAATCCCTGTGTTGGCATTTCAACCTCCCACAGCAGTGTGGGATACTGGGAGCCCACCCCAGTGTCCCAAAATAGTCCATTTACTGTTATTGTGCCTGTAAAACAGAAAACTGTCCCTGACATCCTTTTTCTTTTTTAACCTGAAAAGAAAACTGTCCCCCACCTTCACTGCTGACTCCTACCCCCAACCTGACCTCTCATTGAGTACCCACCACCCCACATCCCCCTACCCTATACTTACTGTACATCTGAGGTTATATGCAGTCATCAACTATGGACTGGACATGTCTGCACTCTTCAGAGCTGATTTGTGAACTGAGGAATAAAGGTAAGTTCTGTATAAGTGTTTCAAGAGTGTTTTGAGCTTACATTTACAAGTTTGCCATTTTGGGAATTTCTTTCACCAAATTTTCAACATGGCATTTTTGGGACCCCACCTCATAAATACTGTCACTGTCATTTCTTTAACTGGCTCGAAGGTGATTTCACAGTTGGTGCACAAAATCATCTTTTGGGACTGAATAATGAAATTTCATTGTCAATGTTCATCAGGTGGTGTCACAAAAGGCCATGTTGAAAATTTGGTGAAAAATTCTAAAATGTCTGAGTTATACACATTCATTGAAAATGTTCTATGCATGAGCATAACTTTGGGAATTTTAAATATTTTGACACCAACTTTCAGCATAGCCATATCTTCACACCACCTCATGAACAATACATCTGTTATTTCTCACATCCTGTCCAAAATATGTTTTAGCACATGTGGCATGGAATGGCATTTCTGCATGGATTTGAAAACTTTCACCTACAGGGTTTATGAGGTGCGATCATAAGAAGACTATGTTGAAAGTTTGTGGTCAAAATATTAAAAACAAATAATTTAATGAGTATGATTGTTTGCAGGGATGTCCATTGCACCACTGTGGAATATGCTGCCTTTACTGTTAGTGAGCTGAGTTCAGGTGTGAACCAGTGAGGCAGTTACTGGGACAAGGATGGTGAGGAAGATACTGCAGCATGTAGCACCAGACTGGGCCTGGGTAAGGACAGAGCAGTGTGTTGGTGTAGATGCTACACCCTGTGGTGGGACAGGGAACCTCACCCACAAAGTATCGACATGTATGCCGGGTATGCTTGGCCCATGCACTGAGTCAGGAGTGTCTAAAAATTGTATTCATCTCATTTTGAGCAGGTTCCAAAGGGACCTATGCAAATAAGGATACAATTCCACAATCAGAAAAAGAAAGGAAATTAATTGCAAAAAACTATGTTAATGCAGACATTAGGGTTGCAGAACCCAAGAGACACAAAGAAGGGAAATGAAAAAAAAATTAGGGATTTGGGTCTCTGGATTATTGGTGAATCAGTGGTGGGGTCTTACTTGGATTGTCAACCCTAATGCCCACCCTACCTCTGATCAGATGAAGTCAAATGTGATGTCTTCAGGCAGGGCCTATAGGGACCTGCATGAATAAAGTTACAACAAATTGTATTTTGGCCATACTGTATCACTATGAGGCATGTTGATGGAGCTGTATCTTGTGCTTTGGACAGGAGGCTATGGGCTGGGGACCGGGGTGGGAATTAGTGTTGATAACTCCAAGTAAGACCCCACCACTGATACTACAGAGACCCAAACCCTAATGTTTGTTTGTTTTTTCATTTCCTTCTTTGTTCTTTGGTTCTACAACCCTAATGTCTGCATTGACATAGTTTTTGCAATATTTTCTTTTCTTTGCAAAAAACTTTGCTACTGCACCAGTTTGTGTAACTTAACACCACAAAAGTAGGGAATGTGGCATTAGGTTTCCAACCTAAATCACCACCCCACCCCAAAGCAGCAAAAGGAAAAATCATTACAGTTTTGGGTCTCCAGAGTCTTGCAAATCAGTGGAGGGTTCTTCCTGGGATTGTCAACTACCCAATGCTCACCCCATTCCTTGAGCAAATCATGTCAACATGATCTCCATTCTTCATGCAGGGTCCACAGATCCCTGTAGAAGAATGCACAACAAATTGTTATGGCAAAATTGTGTCCACCCTGACCCCCTACTCAGCACCCACCACTCCATATCCCCAAACACCCTCAGTCACCTAAATGTGTCCTACAATGTAGATATATATTCTCCAGTCAAAGAAATGTCTTGCTGCTAGACTTAACAACTGCAATATGCTAAAATAAGGTACTGTATGTTCAGTTTAATATATTTGAGTGAGATTTGAACTTTTATTTAAAATTGTGTCATTTTGTAATATTTTTACACTAAATTTTCAATATGGCCTTCTTGGGACCCCTTCTCATGAACAATGGCAGTGAAATTATTCAAATGTGTTCCAAGGGTGATTTCACATCACTGCATGAAATCACCTTTCAGGGTTTTGAAAATGTTCACCTCCCTTGCTCAGGAGGCAGGGTCTGAAGAAAGCTATGTTGAACATTTGAGTCACAATATTAAAAAAAGAGTTATGAATGTACAGTAATGTAGAAATTTTTCAGTGGTCGCTCATAGCTTTGCTATTTTAAATATTCTGAACCTCATTTTAACATAATCTTTTTACACCACCTCATGAATATGATAGCTGTTATTTTTCAAATCTTGGCTGAAGCATGTTTTCACACTTGTGGTACAAAATCAACTTTCAGATGTGTTTTGAAAATGCTATTCTACTAAGTTCTAAGGGTGAGTTCAAAGCCAAAGACGCATTTGGTGACCCTCAGAACTTTCTTTGGCAGTTTCTGCTTGACAAATCCAGTCTGAAGATTGCCATTTTCACTTAAGCTCTTCAGCAGACATAATGAAGCTATATTACACTGAGTGTGTGCAACAGTTTTTGGCAGCCATCTGATCTTCAGCAAACAATCAGGAATGTGGAATCTTGGCAAACTAAGCGTTCTGCAGCTCTGTGTGCAACTGCAGCTATGGTGTCAGCAGAGGAAGGAACTGTGTGTGCTCTCTCTCTCTCTCTCTCTCTCTCTGTATATATATATATATATATATATATATATATCTGTGTTGTGCTGTCTTTTGTCAGAAAAGATTGTCACATTAGTTTCTGTGAACTCTAAGAGCAGTTCTTGAGTTAAAGCTGCTACTGTGGTTCAAAATCAGATTTTGTTATGCAGGGAAAGGAAGGAAAAGAAGAACATTGTGAAGACAAGCGGAGGGGGAGAGAGAGGCCCCAGCCTATCCTGTTGCAGTCCATTTGTGCTGATATTGTACTGAAATCTTTCAAACCAAAGATTTTGGCACTATTCTTGACTGGGTGGGTGCCTACACCCCAAATCTTAACTTCATCAAATTGTAGTTTTGTGATTGTTTGTGGGTAGCTCATGGCTTTACTGCTGGGTGAGGGATAGAGTGCTACCAGGCTCCAGCTTGCCTGACCCCCCAAAAATCTTTTGAAACACATTTCCAGTTGCACTTAATCTTGAGACAGCCAGTGTATGCCATGCCTGGCCTACCTGAGGAGCTGGAGTCCCCCAAAAGATTCTTGTGAAATACTTTATCCAACTGCAGCTTAGTCTTGGTGACAGGTAGTGTGTGACATGTGTGGTCTGCTTGTGGGAGCCAGAGCCCACACCAAACTGAAACACTTTTAAATAATTGCAGCTTAGTCTTCAAGTTAGGCAGTGTGTGTGCTGTGCCTGACTTGACTGAGTAAGCCAGAGCCCTCCCAAAACAAATCTTGTGAAACACTTTATCCAACTGTAGCTTAATCTTTGTGACAAGCAGTGTGTCCCTTACCTGGCCTGCCTGAAGGAACTGGAGGTGGAGCGCCCCAAAAAAAGTATCTTGTAAAACACTTTATTCAATTGCTGCTTAGTCTTTGTGACAGGCACTATGTGTCATGTGTGGCCTGCCTGAGGGAGCTGGAGCCCCTCTCAAACAATCTTAGAAACACTTTATCCAGTTGCAGCTTAGTCTTTGTGACAGACAGTGTGTGTGCCATGCTTGGCATGCTTGATAGAACTGGAGGTGGAGCACCCCAGAAAACATTGTGTAACACATTTTAACCAGTTGCAGCTTAGTCTTCTTGACAGACAATGTGTGCCATGCTTCAGCTGCTTGATGGAGCTGGAGCCCCCCAAAAAAATCTTATGAAATACTTTATCCAACTGCAGCTTAGTCTTTGAGGCAGGTACTTTGTGCTATCGCTGGTCTGCTTGATGGAGCTAAAGGTGGAGCCCCACCTGAAATAATTTGAAACACTTTATCCAGCTGCAGTGCATTTATCATGACAGGCTAGGCATGCAGTGGGTGCCTGCAAGCCCCATTTTGGTGAAAGGTTTAATCTGATTGCAGAAAGCTTCTTATAACTGCCCTAGAGATGAAGCTAGGCCATCCTGAAATGGAAGCAGGAAGGACTGGAAGAGGAAAAGGAGCCACAGGAAAAGGTTCCACTATGGTACCTATCCCCACAGGAAGTAGCAGTCATAGTTGTGTGGCCTTTGGTGGTGGAGATGTACATGTAAGGATGTTAGAGTGAGAAGGACAGAGACAGGGAGTGATATTGGTGTTGGTGCTGCTGGTCGTGATGGTGGTGGGTCAGAGACTAAAAAGCATACTAGGGCAGGCTGAGTAATAGTGCATTCAAAGAAACCATGGGAATTTGTTAGGCCACATAAGTCAGCTGGTTGTATGCCCTCTGTAAGCAGGAACATTTCCAGTCAGTCACAGTCAGTGTTCAGTGGGGCATCTGGTGGTGCCAAACTAGCCAGAGCAAAGCAGAAACATACAGGTCTCCTAGTGCTTGTGGTCCTTCTCCTCCTCCTCCTCCTCCTCCAAGTACCTTGCTTTCCCTACTACCCATAATGGAGATGTCAGGGATCATCTATCCCATTCCAAAGATGTACAGGCAAGCCCTCCACTTTTGCATCTTGTGCAAACCACACAACAGCAATTGGCAGTGCAAGGTGGGTTGCCAACTCAGCAACCAGTATAACCACACTGTGATGAGCACAATGGGCAATTTCCTGTTGGCTGCCACTGGCTTGAGGCACTATATGATATTCCTTTTCCAAGCATACCCATGGTCCACAAATCAGTGAGTGAGTTGCGGGGCAGGGTCTGACACTACTGTTATCTTGTCATCTAAGGAAAGAGGTTATTGGTGAATATGGGTGAGATGCTGCTTATGGTACACCAACCCCTTTTATAAAAAGCAGGCCAGTAGCATGTCCACCACCAGCACAGCCAGTTTTAGTGGAGGAGACTGCCACAGAGGAAGAGGATATAGAAGTGCAAGTGCTAGAGGAGGGAGAGGTGGTGGTGGTAGAGAATGGGAAGGAAGCCCAGGAAAGGAGGAAGCAGCAGTAATAGGGCATGAGAAGGGTGAAGTATCAGGTGAGAGATAAGTGGAGATGGGTGGGGAAGTAGAGGTTGCAGAAGAGAAGCAGGCAACACTGGAGGAGGAGGAAGCAGGAAAGAGAAAGAGGAGGGAGCTGAAAGCCTGTTGTCAGTTACAACAAGCTCCTCTGATGAAGACTATGATTCTGGTAAATGGATGCCACCACCAGCAGTGCAGTAGGGACAACAGTGAGAAAGTAAGAGAAGCAATGAAGAAGAGGAAATAAAAAGCAACTTGATGAAGAAGGGACATCAAAAGTTCAGGCCAAGTTCTCAGTGCCTCCTACTAGAGGTGCTACTAGTGCTACTTCTGGTGATAATGTGGAGCAGCTTCATCATCCCTCTCCCATGATCAGAAAAAAGAAATCTCACAGTGGTCAGCCTATTTCTTCTAAGACCCCCAATCCCTCAGGTTGGTGGTCATATAGTTAAGAAAGCCAAGTGATGTTCAGCAGTATGGGACTATTTTATGTATGACCCCACAAATCCACTGAGCATGCTGTCATATGTATGAGAAAAAGATCAACAAGGTAAATCCACACAGATGATGGGAACCCGTGTTCTGCTGATCATCTAAAGTGTGAACTTGACATCTTGCTAACAGTCACATCCCTTCACAATCCACACACAGGTCAGACTCAGCAGCAGCATCCAGGTATGGGTTGTGGGATCAAATAGTTTGTTCAGATTATGCAGCCCCCATGGCAACAGAAGTCAAAGTCAACTGACACTAGTGGTGCTCCTTCCAACCAACCAATAACACCACCACTAGGCAGGGATATAGATAGTAGTGGACACAGTATAAGCACTATGACTAGTCCAGAATTTATTGCCAACAAACAAACCACACTGTAGGAGCAATTGAATGCCCACACAAAATGCAACTTGCACATCCAGCTGCTGAGGATCATTTAATTGATAGGTAAGATGATGGCACTTGATCTGCAGCCATTCTTCATGGTGGAAGACATCAGCTTTCAAAAATTCTTATATGAGCTGAAACTGAAATACAGCATTCCATCATGCTTCATGTTTTCTCAGCATGTTCTCCTGCAATGTATGAGACTGTATGCATGCAGATGGAGAGCCTTCTGAAGCAAGCAAAGGAGGAATATGTGCATTTCACTAGTGACATCTGGAACATTACTGCAAACCAAAGCTTCCTAAATCTTACTGCTCATTGGGTTGCGTCAAGCAGCAGGAGCACCATCACTATCCCACCTGCACCACCAATACCAGTCCCTGCAGGAGTTATGAAACAGACAGCAACAGAGAGGAACAGTGTTATGGGGGTGCCTTACTTAATGTGTCAGTCATGGAAGGAAACACAGTGGGAGAACATTCAATGCTTTTACAATCAATGTTGGACATCTGGATGTGCCCTCACAACCTGAAGGTGGGATTTTTGTTGTGGCAGGCAGTGGGAGTCAGTTGCTGAAGGCCATGAATGATGGGAGTTTCTACCATGCACTTTGCTTCACATTCACTGAATCTGGTGGTGAGTTATGTGCTTGGAAACATGAACTGTTGAAAGAAATACTGGACACCATTAGGGACATTATAAGAAATTTCCAC
The DNA here is from genome assembly GCA_016271365.2 of Neoceratodus forsteri. Classification (NCBI taxonomy): domain Eukaryota; kingdom Metazoa; phylum Chordata; order Ceratodontiformes; family Ceratodontidae; genus Neoceratodus; species Neoceratodus forsteri. Next base: position 399,182,207 of record CM057456.1, read on the forward strand.
TGTTCCCCAAATATGCTGAGCTCCTCTGCCATTACAAACAAAGAACAATGTCCCACAACACTGCTTGATTAGTCATGGTGACAAAGTGGAACTCTGTTTTACATGGTGGAAAGACTGGTGGAACAGAAAACTGTGTTACAGACTATGGAATTTGATGATGTGCCTTGTGTGGAATTCCTACCCCAGGCACAGTGGTGTGCCCTGCAAAGGCTAGTTATGCTTCTGAGATCTTATGAACAGGCCACCAAAGATCTGCCTGCTGAATCTGTGGCATGGTCCTGCCTATGATAAGTCTATTTGAACAATATGCACAGGTTACATGACACCTACCAGAACAAACCAACAAAGGCCGGTCACGGTGGTGCCAGTGGTGGTGGTTGTGGCATCGGTGGTAATGGAGGTGATGATAATGACTTTAGCAGTGGTGATCAGGATACTAGTGCTGGACAATTCTGTGGTGGTGGTGGTGGTGGTGGTGGTGGTGTTAACAATACTAGCTCATAATCTCAGCAGCATCTGAAGCTGGATGCAATCCTTATTGGGAAGTGGCAGAGATCCTTGTAAATCAACTTGAAGAATGATTTCAAAGCATTTGACTGGACACCCAATTTGGCATGGCAGCATTACTGGATCCCAGATATAAACATGTCTGCATTCCTCCTGCACATTGACCATGTCAAGCAGAAAGTCTTTCAGACATTTCAGATAAGACAGCGCAGACAATGCACAGAAACCAAAACTCAACTTCCTTCTCATCTTGGGCTTACTTCCCATGCTTCCAGTGCAAGGGGCATCACCATCAATGTGATGATGATGATGACAATAACATCAGATGGGAAGAGGAAGAAATTGAGGATCCTATTCCAGGAGACACAACAAAAGACTTATGGAAGCTGTTTGGCACATAATCCTGATGACATGCAGGTAATATAGATGAAGACATGGATAGGACACCAGACTACATGATGGAGGCATATTTAGCAAAGCCACTGCCTAGCTGAAATTCTGATTCCATCACATTCTGGCAGGATGGTGATTTGGTCTGAACTTGCTAAAAGTGGTTTTGTACTTTCTGTGATGACCCCAACATTGGTTGTTTCCAAAAAGTGTTTCAGCACAACTGGGGATATTGCTCACCACTTCACTCCAGGCTAGATCAGGACAGTATTGAATTCCTAGCTTTTCTGAAACTGAATTTACCATGCATCAACTTCACCTATCCTTTCCAACAGGTGTCATCAACTAACCCTATATTTCCCATTGGCAAGTCTCCTCCATTCCCACTGTCATTGGCAGCACCACAGTCTGGCTCAGCACCACCACTCCTAGCAGCAAAGTCACCAGCAGGGAAAGGATTTGGACAAACTCTGACATCTTGAATTCTCCAGAAGATTGTACAACAACTTTTACTATGTCATCACCAGCAAGCTCAATTATAACAGGTGACAGATGTCACCTACCCCAATGCAACTCAGTCTCAGCCTCACATGCTTACAAACAAACAATGTTACTTAAATCAGACCTGTGATGTCACCTAAACCACTCCGCACAACATTGGCAAAAGAAGACAATGGTCTCCTTCAATCAATCAATCAATCAATCAATCACTTTATTTAACCAGGCATAAACACCATTGAGCAAGCTCATTTTCAAGGTGGTCCTGGGCATTAATACAATACAGTACACTTCATAAGATTACAATTACGGTAGACAGCGGTGCAAAAAAAAAGACGCTGTGAAGGTGCGGTCAATATGGCCTATACATACAGGTCAACATAATTAACATGCAAAGGTACATAATGATAAGCTTTACTGGAATAAGAAGAGATAACAATCCCATATAGTCTCTACTAAGTAAGAGCTCATACCCAAATGATAAAAATAAGGAGGTATTAAGGAATAGGGTAGAAATTGGGGTGAAAGAGTAGGCAGCCAAGAGGAAGGCCAGAATAAATAAAAGGTAAAGAATAGGCAGGGCCATCTCGGATTAAGGGAACTAGGCTTATAGGTTTAGGTTTCTGATGTTAGGAATCGGGGTGGATGAGATACTTAGGCATAGGATTTGAGAGTAGCACCGGGGCTAAGTGGCACCCGGGCTTATCCTTATGCAGCATGAGATGGGCAGCAGTCTCAGAAAATGTCAGAATGACACTGCCATTGGGCATCAACTGTTAAAGTTTAGCACTAAATGTGAAAAAAATCAAATGAAAAATTTAAATGTTTACAAAAATAAAGTAGGGCCGGGGGACTTGAGATCAGCCAAGGAAGCTAAGAATTCCTTTAGTACATGGCACTATGTGTTAGTAAACAAGACAAAATAAATTAAAGAAAGTAAGTACTATGGGATGGCCGGGTCTTGAACTCAGCCAATAAAGCTTAGAATTCCTCTAGTTCTTAGCATGTTTGCTTGTTATCAAAATATTTAGGAAAAGAACAAAAATAAAAAAATACTTACAAAAATAAAAAGGTAAATATCCAAATTTGGAAAGGTAAGTTTGGCAAGGCAATGCCCTTGTATAGTACAGTATTAATTTCACTTTTCTTTGGCATACATATTTTTATGCTTGGATTATTTTGAAAACCTATGTAGAACGGCATTAGGTGAAGAAACTGAAAACAACTACAGCGTGGTCAAAAAATGCACATGAAAAATGGTGAAAATGAGTGGAAGTGCTCAGTAAAAACACAGAGTGCTGCAACAGAGGAAAAAAGAACAAAAGCTACATTGTTTGTTGTGGGACTCTGCCCTGCACCCCAACTATTAATAATCACTCCACAGGGATGCAGCTTGGGGATGGGGAGGAACCTTTGGGGGCAAGCAACTCAGGAGAGGAGGAACCTCAAGGGGATGCAACTGGGGATGCGGAAAAACCTTGGGCGAGGACTCACTGAGGAGGGAAGGAGGAACCCAACAGGACAACTGGGTTTGGGGAGCAAAAGTGCAGGGTGGGGCAGATACATTGAGAATGTAGGTCGGGAAGGGGAGAAAAATAACAAAAAGAAGCTATTGTCCCAGGAATCAAACCTCGGTCCACTGAAGTTCCACCACCCTCCACTGCCTGGCCCCACCCTCTGTGCCACAGCAGCTGCTCAGCAGCACACCACCCAGCAGAGGCTTTATTCTTTTCTCCTCAATGGCCAAGCAGCTATAGGGATAGCTAATGTTACCTGTGTTATACTATCCCTGTAGCTGTATTGCCATCATTATTTTCCAGCATGGATTTACCTACACTGTAATCCCACGACATACTTACCTAGTAAACGTGTGGAACTAATATAGTAATTGGTGTGAAGGGGGGAACCTGAGGTCAGCAACGAAACCATGAATTCCTATAGCTCTGAAAGGTGCTTAGCTGTCGATGTGTTTGGCACTGTGGCAATCCCTAGTGGTGGTATGCCAACACCACCTACCACACATAAGCTATAGTAATTCATGCCCATTATAACATCAAGGCTTTTTCCTTTTTTCTGTAACATGTTTGTATGTCCCATGCCATTTACTACATAAGGAGCTGAGGTGATTTGATCAAAGTGTCAAGGCTAAATCAAATTTACCCCTCCCCCATCAAAGCGGATTGAAGTTGCCACCAGGACATTTTGCTCACCCTTACCAGGTTCATGAGGTGTGGTCATAAGAAGGATATGTTAAAAAGTTAGTATAAATATTAAAAAAAGTTATGAGTATACATTGAATTTGTCTATGCTCACTCATAACTATGGTAATTTCAGTATTTTAACCCCAAATTTTCAAAATAGTCATTTTTCACACCACTTCATAAATGTTAAAACTGTCATTTTTCAAATTCTGGGTGAACCATGTTTTCTTACTTCTGGAGCAAAATGACATTTTGTTGAATTTAAGTAAATAAATAAAGTTAAGTCAAATTTATTTATTAAGCATCCTTTCTCTGAGGATCAGGGCACTGTACAGGATTAGGACAATTTCAAGATTTGACAAATTTTAGCTACTGGTTCATGAGGTAGGGTCATAAAAGGCTATGTTGAAAATTTGGGATCAAAATATTAAAAACAACAAAGTTATATGCATACATTCAGATTTTTCTACACTTGTTCATAACTTTGGTAATTTCAATATTTTGATTCCAAACTTTCAACATGGCCATTTTTAACACCACCTGATAGACGTGACAGATATTGCATTTTAATCCTGGATGAGATGTTTTATTCACACTCGTGGTGTGAAATGACATTTCATTCAATTATGTGGAAATAAGCAGGCTATGTTGAAAATTTGGTGAAGAAATTGGTTAAATGACTTCAGTTATGAGTCAATATCGAAATGTTTCAATGTTCACTCATAACTTCACTGATTTTCAACACGCTTACTCCAAACTTTCAACATAGCTGTTTTTTACACTACCTGATAAATGTTGCAGATGTCATGTTTTAAATCCTGGACAAGATGTGCTTTTGTTCTTCTAGGGCTAGATTCACATAGGCGTAAAGTAGTAAATGTTTGCGATGGGCTTTGTGGTTGCACAGGTGTGAAATAGTTTTCACAGTCAGATATCTCACCGCGATTTCTGACTGTGAATAGGATCTGGAGGGGCAGCACTAACCCAGGAAATTACCACTAACCCTAGTAGCACTACTCTGACATCCAGCCAGGAGAATGGCCTCATAATGTCTTGTGTAGTGCAAGTGCGCTATTTCATATTCATGAAGGCCATTCAAATAAGCTCATTGGGCATGCAGGTGCTATGTGGACATTTGCATGACCATTATGGGCCCATTTGCATGGTCTGCGGTAGGCATTTAACTTGTCTCTCAAAGCTAATTGTCATCCCATCGACAAAAAGAAGCAAGAGCTCCCTGGTTCTCTAGTGTCCACCCCCTTGTTTTCCAATCACTGTTCCATTGGTGTGAAAATATATCCCTGGTAGTCTAGTGGTCTCGCCCACCTCCCGGTCTATGATTGCCATCCTGTTGTGTTATATACATTTATCCCTGGTAGTCTAGTGGTCTCTCCTCAATCTCTGATCGCTCGTCTTATTGTGGTTGAAACATTTTCCCTGTAGTCCAGTGGTCCCTCCCTGATGTCCGTCACCATCACGTTGTGTCATAAACATTTATCCCTGGTAGTCTAGTGGTCACCTCCCCACCATGGTCTCTGACATCACTGTCCTGTTGTGGTTGAAACCTTAATCTCTGGCAGTCTAGTGGTCCCATCCACCTCTTCAGTCTCCGATTCCCATCCCTTTGTGTTGTAAATATGTATCCCTGGTAGTTAACCTGTCCCTCCCCTTTCCCTGTCACTAATCGCTAGCCTGCTCTCAGTGAATCTATATCCTGGTTGTCTAGTGTTCCCACCCCTTGCCACTTGCTGGCCCAATTGGTAAATCAGAAATCTAATCCCTGGCAAACCAGTGGTTCCTCCACCCACCCACACCCATGCCTGACCATTTATCCAACATTCCCTGGTGTCCATTCCCACCTGCTGATCAACAGCCTGAATAGCTGAACAATATGTATACCCAGTGTCTAGTGGTCACTTACCCAACCACCATGATCACTGCTTACTGTTCAGAACAAAATGAATAGACCCCGTAAATTGGAAGTCCTCCTCCACCTGATCCCTCACCCAACATAGCAAACAAGTGTCCCTGAAATGCAGATTCCCCATCCTGTTCACCTGAAGAGACAAGTGAATATTTTCCTGGTGGTCTAGCATAACCTCCTCCCTATCCACAATCTCCAGTAAACCCAATGTTACCCTGTCCCTGGTTGTCTAGTGGACCCCTCACCCTGGCAGGTAGCGAATGACCACCCCGCTCCCCAACCCTGACCTCAGGATGGTGACAGACACAGCCCTCCTCACACCATCACAGCCAGCTGCCGACTAAGCTGTCATAGAGTGGTACTGCACAGATACTGGCCATTGATTGGCAGCAGTTGTCAACCAATGGGTGGTACTGTAGCATATAGATTTACTGGGAGCGGGACAGTGATCAGTGATAGGGAGGGGATGGGAGGCACCAGTAGGCTACCAGGGATACACGCTACAATACAATGGGATGGTGATCTGAGAGAGGGAGGTGGGAAGGACCACTAGACTACCAGGGATATATTTTTATACACAATGGGATGGCGGTTGGAGGACAGGAGGGGCCACTACCACCAGGGACTACTATATTATTGTACTGTCAGCACAGCGATCCAGGAGGGGAGGGAACCACTACCACCAGGGAAGACAATATTTTTGTATTGTTGGCACAGTGATCACAGATCAGGAGGGACCACTAGACCATCAGGAAACAGTAGGTTTTATTTTACAGGGATTGCAAGTAGCAGTACCTCTGGTAGCCACAAGGGTTCCACAGAATACAGCCAGGCTCAGTTGGCAGCATTTTCTCCATGCAAGGGAACCTCACCAATGGCCCTTGCATGGAAAAAATCCTTGGTGAATGGGACTGCTCCATATACAGGTCCCTCCCACTCATTTGCATTGTGGATCCTCCAGATTTTGCTCCCACCACAAACCCAGTTTGTGGCTGTAAACTGATTTTGTGAATACTACAATGGGAAAATCCCAGTTTGCACACAAACAGAGCTTGTGCCAGGACAAAGCTTTGTAAATCTATCCCTAGTGTGAAATGATGTTTTGGCCAACATGCTGTAAATGCCACATGTTATGTGTATAATGGAGTCATAAAATGACTATCTTGAAAACTTTAGGGCAAAATCAAAAAGGTATTAAGAAACATTGTGTGTAGTGCTAGTGTTTAACCAAGTGGGAAGTGCTTTGTGATCCTGTGCAATGAGCTGAGTTTGGGGGTGAATTTAGTGAGCCAGATGGATCGGGCAAGGATGGGGATGGCACTTTTATCTGACACCACCCTCTAGCCAGGGAAGTAAAAGTGCAGGGTTGCCTGCATGGGCCCAGGTACCATACAGTGAAGACAACTCTTCTCTTGGCATAGGGCCCTGCACTCTGCACCAGTGGGTGGCAGGGACCCTGTACATTGACTGAGAGATAGACTCTTGCCCTGTGCATCTGTATCTGTGGCCACATGGAAGAGGAGGGCCCAGAGGGTCTCTGCACTTCCACAGCCCACCAGACAGCTGTATGAATTCTTGACATCTGTTGTGCAAGGATGCACAGGGCCCATAGAGCCCAGCACTTCCATTGGTGGATGAAGTCTACACTTTGCAGGACCCAGATGGCCCTGCATGTCTTCATCTGTTCATGCAGGTCCTAAATGAAGACACGATTCTACTGCCTCAAAAGAAAGAAAATTCTTTGTAAAAAAAAATGTATTAATGCACCAGTTAGGGTTCAGCTTAATACAACAAAAGTAGAGAAATGTGAACCCTAATTCCAACCCTAACCTACTAAGCAGCAAAAGATAAAACATTATGGACTGGATCTCCAGAATCAGTGATGAGGTCTTTTGGGTTGTCAACCTAATGCTCAACCCTTCCTCAAGGTCAGATATGATATATTTTCTTCATGCAGGGCCCTGAAGAAAACTACAACAAATTTTGTTGGCAATATGTGGCAAGTCATACTTCTCCACTTTTGAAGAGTGTATCACTATGAGGCACTGATTTTAAGCTGTACCTTGTTCTTCAGACAGGAGGTTATGGGGTGGGGTGGAGGTGCGACATTAGGGTTGACAACACCAGGAAGAACACATCACTAATTTGCCAAGACTCCAAAGATCCAAACCCTAATGTTTTTTCCTTTGATGCTTGGAGTGTGGGGAGTTGTAAGAAATCTCAATGACACATTTCCTACTTTGTTGCATTAAGCTGAATCAAAATTGGTGCATTAAAGGGACACTGTCAAGCCCGCTAAGACCTCAAAGTGTCCGTTTTACAAAACACATTTTATGATTGTTCACATTCTGTAGTGGTTGCTGATGGAGCTGGTAATTTGATTCTGATTCCCTTTTTCTTTCAAAAGTGGAAAACAGACTGCTAACTATACTGGTGTTACCACACCAAAACATGTTTGTTTACATTCCTTGATCAACTCCACTGCATCTTTTCTGGGCTTGGGAACACCACAACAAAGTCTAGACACTCATGATGCGGTGGGAGGAGAGGGACTATTGCGTCATGTATGGCTGCACTTTTGGGGTGTTCCTACTGTTCAGGAAGTATGCAATCAGAGAAGTTCAGTGATTTGAAACAAGACAAGGTTAGGTGTAATTACATTATTAGCATGCATTTCACTGCTAAGAAAGGAAGTAAGTAAAACAACCAGCATAATCAATTACTTTTAAAGAAGGTAAGCAATCATAAAATGTGGTTTTATCCCAAAATAATATTATGCAAAAAGGGTTGACAGTGTCCCTTTATTGCATTTTTGCAAAGAATATACATATATATCTCAGGGACCGCCACCCCGGACTGCCGTAAGAGTCGCTCTCTAGGACACAGGAGCAGTGCCAGGCTCTCACAAAGCTTGTTGTTTTGGCCTTTTGCACTGTGCTGCTCCCCACCGCCCCACCACCCACCCTTGGTTGGTACTGTTTTATACACATAGTCACGTGTGGTGCAGAACCAATCAGCTAACTTTCCCACCTGCAGGTTATATTCCTTGAACACTAGGGGATTCTGCCTGCAAACACTTGTCTCCTTTCTTCATTCCATACACAAACATGTCCCCAGTAGTACTCTGGATACCTGCCTTACTCCTCACGATCCTATCCCTCCCCATCCACAGAATCTCTCCAATACCACGGTAGTGGGCAACTGCCAGAGTCTCAACCTCCTCAGGCACATCCACCCACTGCTCATTGCTCAACCATCTTTTTACCACTCTCCACTAACGTCACCTCACACGCTGGACCATCCCACTGCTCCCCCTCACCGACCACCGACACCCACTCCTGTACACAGTGGTGGTGGTCCCTCTCATCCCTATCCTAGCACTACCTACCCGTAACTCCCACTCATCCCCTGCACTGCACCCCAGATCCTTGCATCTGCCCAAGCACTACTACCACAACCGCCATTGTCCTTTTGTCCATCTCATCACCTTACTCCTCATGCTCTCTGGGAATGTCCACCCTAACCCTGGACCGGGACTTGCTACCCCCTGTTACCCCCTACTGGACATGGCCTCTGCATCGCCTCAATGAATATCTGTAGTCTCCCAAGGAAGAATGCCATACTCCAGTGTTGGGTCTCACAGCACATGCCTGACATTCTGGCAATAGTGGAGACCTGGCTCTCCCAATCAACTCCAGACTCTGCTGTCTCCCTCCCCAACTTCACTCTCTTCAGAGTAGATCCTGTGGGCAAGCATGGCGGCAGGTGTGCAGTCTACCTGCAGGACCCCTCCTAGGTCACGTGCTACCTAACCCCCAAGCTCGACCACGGGGCCCAAGCCATCACCCTAAAATCACCCCGGACCCGGGTCATGGCCCGCTTTACCTCACAACTACCTACATACCCCCAAGGGCTCAAAGTCTAGCTATCTGCTCTCTCACTGACTATCTCTCCACCCCTGCCACACAAGGCTGAACAGCTCATCCTAGGAGACATCAACATCAACTGTCTTTGCTCCACTGCTGCACACAATAAGGACAACCTCACAGCCCTTGACCTATCCTAATTGGTCACTTAGCCACCAGATTTAACCAATCTAGTGGGGCCAGCTCCCTCCTAGATATAGTAGTTTCAAACTGCCCACACAAAATCAAGTCTGTTAACATCCTAGCCAACTCCCTTAGCGACCACTCACTAATTCTCTGTTTCTGGTCCTCCTCCACACTCAATCCCATGCTATACCACCCCCATCGCTGCTTCTGCCCCAGGGGCCTTAATATGCTAAACGGTACCTTGCCCAGGTTCGACTGTTCCTGATCTCCTCAGCAACGGAAATAGATACTGCCCTAGCCTTCCTCACCAGTGCCTTCTGCAAGGCTTGTGACATCTTGCCCCGATCACCAACACTCGCCCAAGAGGCAAAAATGCTGCCTTGATTTACCCCTCTGATCCTACAATTGAAGCAGGGATAACCTATGGCACACTGCAGTTGAGTCCAGCAGGACAGCTGACAGACAAGCCTATAATGCCACTGTCAACCATTGCACCTGGGCCATAAGGCAGCCAAGGCCAGTTACTATCAAACCGCCTTGACCTCATCCTGGGCTCTGCCTGAGACTTTCTGGGACAACATAAAAGGAGCTTAATGGGAAGACCCGCTCTCCCCCCAATGGTTAATAATGGCACAGTTAATACTGACCAATCACATATTGCGGACTGCCTCAGCACAACATTTTCTGACCTAAGCGCAGTTCTTCCTGCCCACGTCTTTGACCCTATCCTTGCATCCAACCACCCAGCAATTTCCCACCCCTTTCTCTTCAGGACCGCCTCTCCCCATGACACCAAACTACTCCTCCTAAAAGCCCTCTCCACCCACAACCCAAACTGTGACCACCTTGACTCCAGGATACTCCGCCTGACACTTGATGTCATGTTAGCCCCGCCACGGATCTTCTGAACCGATCCCTATGCCTCGCCAGTTCCCGAGCGCATGGAAATTGGCTAAAATTACCCCCATCCATAAAAACGGAGACAGCACATTACCTAACAATTACAGACCTATATCCATCCCCTCCAAAGCTCTGGAGAAAATAGTATCCAGCCAACTCGTGGACTACCTATCCAAATAAATATACTATGCCCAGAGCAGCATAGCTTCTGCCCTGGTCACAGCACCTCTACAGACCTTTTGAGTTCTCCCACCAAATACACTCTGCACTTGTTGCTGGGAGATCAGCTGGGCAGTGTTCATTGACCCATCAAGGCCTTTGATGCTGTGTGTCACCCACTAATGCTAGTCTCCTCTGTCAGCTGGGATTCTCATCTGGTCCTCTGGCCTGGTTCTCCAGCTACCTCAGGGATAGATCCCAATGGTTCAAATTAAATGGTATCCTATCAAGTGCCCTACCTGTACGCTCAGGGGTCCTGCAAGGCTCCATCCTGGGCCCCACATTGTTCAGTCTCTTTTAAACACCCTCCCCAGCGCCTGCACAGGCAAAATGCTTCTATACGCTGATGATGCAGTCCTCGTCACCTCACACCCAGACCCATTCACTCTCAGAACTCCCTGCAACTCACCTTCAGCCAAGCTGAAAAGTGGTTCCTCGACCATCGCCTGGTTCTGAACCTCAAGAAGATGAAATCTATGATATTTGCACACCGCCAAAGCAACTCCAGAAATGCTCCCTTCACATCATTCCCAGCACTCTCCACCCCTTGAACAGGTATCAACATACAAATGCCTGGGCATCACCTTTACTCGGCATTCTCCTTCCATGCCCATCTTAACGCTTTGTCCTCTGCGTGAATGCCCGGATTGGACCTCTACTGCCACAAAGACTGCCCCCTGAGTTTGCCCCACGGCTGGCTATCACTCCTCCAATCTGTCTTTTAGTTGGTTATGGACTCCTACCTATTCAGCTGCTGACACCACTGCCCTCACCAAAGTCCAGACCTCTATCAACAAAGCCTGTAGACTCCTGACTGGTGCCCCCAACAGAACCCACACATGCCAGCTCTACTCCGCCACTAACATACTCACATTTGAAGAATGCCTGCAATACCTCACCTGTATACTGGCAAAAAGGCCCTACTTGGACTTTGCCTCCAGGTATCACTACACCCCTTCAACGGGCCTCCCATTCGGTCATCACCTGCAATACTACCAAAGCCACCTTCCAGGTGCCTAGAGCTAGGACCTCGCGCCTCCTAAGGTCTTTTCACCACAGAGCACCTTCCTGGTATAACTCTCCCCACGCACATTACAAACATCCCCAAAATCAACCCCTTCAAAACAGCCCTACGTAAACACCTCAATGACACCTGGAACTGTAAATGTCCACTATAGAGCTTCCAGGAACAACACCTGAACTAACCTGTCTCTTTAGTTACGTATCTACTAGCTTACTTACAATTGCTTGTTGTAGTCTGTTCACCACGACTGTAACCTGTGTGCTCCACTTGGACACTAAACTGCTTAGTTTTATTTTGCACTACTGTTTCTCACCTATTTGGTCACTGAAATGTCTTGCTTTGTATACTTCTTTGTATCTCACCTATGTTGTTCTCCAATATCTTGCCTCACAAATATGTTGTCCCCCTCCTGTGATGAGTACCTTTGTAAATAAGTCTCTGACTCAAAGGTTTGTAAATCCGACTTTGTGAATTAAATAAATAAATAAAATATGTTTGCAAATATATTTAATTTGCTATTATTTGTCTTTAAAATACTGTATTAGACTTTTATTTTATCTTTCATTGTCATTGCAATGTTTTAACCATAGACACTAAATCTGCATCATGTGCTTTACATGGATACATAGAATGTGTCAGCAAAAAGGACAATTTGGCCCACCCATTCTGTTCAGTTTTTCCCTGCTTATTATGTCCCTGTAGACCCTAAATGGATTTCGACAACTCCCACCATACTTTTTATTCACTAGTATTCTCTAATGTCTCTACCATGCATGTCTGACCCTCAATGTTTTTGCTCCTACTGCCTCTTGTGGAAGGCTGTTCCAGGAATCCACCATGCTTTCAGTGAAGTGGGATTTCCTCATATTGGCCCCTCTTCATGATCGGGGCATAGGTACACATGAAATGTGCATACCCCACTCATGGAGTTGCTCACCTGCAGACAGGTGCACTGATACTGACATTCACAAATGCTGGGCATCTATCCGTGGCCCCTCTCCCGGTATGCAGGTCCATGCAGGATGGGTGCGGGGTGGAGACACGGACCCAGCCAGGCATCCAGCTGGATGCCCAGCATGTGTCTGACAGTGGATCCCTTGCTGGCGGGATGAGTGTTGGCAGCGCACCCTGCAGATGTCTGATGGCTAGTGGCTCGGCACGTGGTGGGGTGCAATGCCACTGGCCTTGCTGTCAGCACCGATGCGGTGCCTTGTGATGGGAGGCATGCTTGCCAACAGGGGTGGAGGGACACATCCTCCGGTAGTGGGGAGGGTGTTGGCATGCAGTGCCACTGGGGTGGGTGGGCAGCAACCTTGACCCAGTGCCAGTGTGAGGGTGAAGGTGTTGAGGGTGTTGGGGCACCACACTTACCGCTGCATACAGGGGTGGTGGGTGACATCAGAGAGTGGTGACTTGTGGCCCTGGTCATTTGGTGGGTGCTCACCATGGCCTGTGGGGTGTGCATGGGGCATGTGGGGGTTTATGGCTGGGTCTCTCTGTCATGCCTTCCTTGCACCCCAGCCAGCACTACCTACCGTAGTGCATGGCGCATAGTGCCAGTCCACCCTTGGCGCGTTGATCATCCGTGGTTGGGGGATGGAGTGCATATTTACTGCATGCCCCGCTTTGTGCATCCGTGCAGAAGGCACAGTTGGTGCAGGGTGGTTACTCGCCTCAAGACACACTTGTGTAGCCAATCCACACCATTTGTGCATGGCGCCATCCCTCTTAAATTTTTCTCCTCTAACTTCAGTGTGTGCCCTCTTGTTCTTCTGCATTTCTTCATTTGAAACAAACTCCCTTCTTTACTCTGATCACTCCTGTGAGATACATGTTGGTCTCTATGATATTTCCTCTTTCCTCCTCTCCTTCAGGATATACATATTGTGTCCCTCAGTCTCTCATAGCACGCTTTATACTCCATTGTACTCTTTTACTTGCCTTTCTCTGTACTGCCTCTACCCTGGTCCTAACTTTTCTGAGATGTAGCCTCCAGAACTACACACAATATTCAAAGTGTGGTCTCACTAATGATCTGTACAGTGTCAACATTACCGCTCTCCTCTTGCTTGTTATACAGTATGTCTCCCTATGCATCCCAGCATTCTACTGGTCTTTCCCACTGCCTAGTGATACTAACATGCACCTTTGAGGTCATCAGATATTATAACCCTTGGTCTCATTCCTTCTTAGTGACTGACAGTACTCCCCAACCCCATATTATGCTCAACTCCTGGGTGTCTTTGCCCAGGTGCATGATTTTGCACTTTTTAGCACTGAGTCTCAGTTACCATACCTTGAACACCCTCAAGCTTCCTAAGATCCTGTCTCATTTTATACATAGCCACCTGAGTATCAACCCAGTTATAGATCTTGTTGTCATCTGTAGATAGGCATACCTTCCTTACAAGCTCTTCAGCAATGCCACTTACGAGTTGTTAAACAGTAACAGCCCTAATACTTAACCCTGTGGTGCACCCCTAGTCACTCTCCTCTCATTAGAGTGTGTGCCATTCACCATCACTCTGTGCCACCAATCCATTAATCAATTGTTTTACCTAAATTACAACTTCAGCTCCCAACCATAGCCTGACTAATTTCTTTATCAATCTCCTATGTGATATAATGTCAAAGGTGTGCTGAAGTTCAAATAAGACATCCATTGCTCCTCCCTGATCTATTGTCCTGGTCACCCTGTTGAAAAATTATCAAATGTGACTGACAAAACCTTCCCCTCATGAAGCCATATTGTCTTTGGTTTGCAACCTCCTGTATTCAAGATATTCCACTAGCCTTCTTTTAACAGGTTTTCCATTAATTTTTCACCAGTGATTGAGATTAACTGGTCTATAGTTGCTGGCCTCCTCCTGCTGCAATTTTTATGCAGCAGAATTACATCAGCTCTCCTCCACTACCCTAGAAACTCTTGTGATTCCAGTGATATCCTGAACAAGGCTGACAGTGGTGCAGCAAGCACCCCTCTGTTCCCTTAGCACCCTTGGTGTATCCTGTCCAGTCCATAGACTTATCCACTTTCAGGTTTTCAAGTCCTTCAGGACTTTCCTCTGTAAATGGATTTGCTCTTACCTCTCCCCTTCTGTATTCTTATTTCTTCTTGTTGACTGTTCCTCCCTCTGAACTGGGAAGACCAAACAGAAATATCTGCTCAGGATAAAACCCTTTTCCTGATCATCCTCTTCACCGTCACCATCTAGCAACTTCCTTTTCTTCACTTTCCTCCTCTTGACTTACTTTTTCACTTTTACATGAAGAAAGTCTTGTTCCTACTGCCATTCATTTGGCTATCCTTTCCTCTGTTTGCACGCTTGCTTGTCTGCCTTACATGATTCCTTCTGTTTGACCTGGTAATTCTCAGTATCCTCATCCCTCTGTGTCTTCATGTACTGTACCTCTTAAATGTAATATTTTTTCCTTCACTTTCTTGTCTACCTCCCTAGAGTACCAAAGTGAGTTTTTTCCACCACTTTCACCCACTTCCTTCTTACCATGGGCTACTTGTATTCAATATACCTTCCTTAATTTGTCTCAATTATTCCTCTACCCCACTTTAGCCATCCACCTTTGATAGGCTGTATCCAGGACAGTTCTAATTACTTTAAAGACAGCCTTTTAAAGGCCAGGACCTTCATCTTCATGTGGTTTTACTTCTGTATCCATCTTGGTACTAAACCACACTGTGCGGTGATCACTGGCCCCAGTAGACTGCCAACTCTGACATGTTACTCTGTCTCTGTTAATGAGCACCAGATCCAGTATTGCTTCTTCCCTAGTGGGTTCACTTACAGTGCCACTTGCCCAAGAAACACTCCCTGTAAGGAGTCTAGGACTGACCTGCTTGTAATGAAAACTGCTGCTGGTAGACTCCAGTCCACATCAAGAAGTTTGAAGTCCCAAACCAGCAGGACCTTCTCTTATTTGTCATTCTAATGATGTTCTCCCTAATGTCTTGTCCAATTCCTCCCCTGTGCTGGAGGCTTGTATACCACCTCTGTGCAAATAATGCCCTGCTTCTGTTTCTATGTAGCACCTCCAGCCCTTCTCCTGCATCTAAGTTTTCAAGCACTTCCATATCCCTGATTCCCTCCTTCACTCACATACAGGATAACCCCTCCTCCTTTCCTATTCCTTCTGAACTGGTTGTATCCTGATAAGGCCATATCCCAGTCATGATTTTCAGTGCACCACAACTCAGTTATGGCCATGAAATCTAGCTCCTCCTCCACTATTGTAGCCTCCAGGTCTGAAATTGTATTTAGTAGTCTTCTTGCGTGGCACACATTGCCCTCCAAACCCTACTCCCTCCCTATTTGGAGCCACCATTACCTCCCACCTAATGCCTGTGATGCTTCCTGCAACTTCAACTAACTTCTCTGTCTCTTTTTTGATCCATCTTTTCTTGTCTTCTTAATCTCCTCCTTAACCTGCTCTGATTGGGGGAGGACTGATGGCCACCTTCTCCCAGAGACTCTGGCTGTTAAGATGCAGTCTGCCCTCCATACATTTAATTAAGGCCCCAGATATATACTCCCCAAGCTTATCCTCAAGAATCCTGAAACCCCCTTGTTGAGGTGTAGCCCATTTAGTGCATATTGGGTTATGCCACTCAGGTCCCTCAAACCTCTTATGCAACCATAACCCTATGTCTTACACCATTCTCTTAGCCAGCTATTGAAATCATTTATTCTCCTCTTCCTAGCTGTGCTTGCTAGGTACTGTAGCACTTCAGAGAAGGCCACCTATCTGGCTGGCCCCTAGATTGTCCCTACTACCCTAAATCTAACCTGCACTACTGCCACATCTTCTTCAGCTAGGTTGCTTGTTCCTAAAGGAATTCTTACATGAGGTTCCCCACCCTCATACAAGCTGCTCAATCCTTGGGTTCACCCACTCTGCTGTCATCCCTGACATGCACCACCTTCCACCCTGTGCATGTGTCGCCCTTCTCTCCCAGAGTATTCCCTTCCCTATTGAGTGCCCCAAGATTACAATTCTGCCTCCCCATCCTCCTTCCCTGCTCTTCCCACTACTGCACTACCCTTTTTTGAGATTCCATTGCCTGATTGATACCCATAAACCTTACCCTCCTACCTTTCAACCCTGCCTCTCCACATCAGTCTGACCTTGGCTCACACTGCCCTCATGGAATACCCTTCTGCCCCCATAGCTCTGTCCTACATTCTTGTACCCCAATCTCTTTTCATTTATCCTTCTCTCCCAATCTCTTGATTCCCCCACACCCTTCTACTACTCCTTTCTCCTCCTTAGTCTTTCAACCCTTTCTCCCTTACTGCTGTACATCACCCACCCTCCCTCCCCTCCCTTGTCTAACCTCCACCCCAGTTCCCATGCCCTGAACTAGATCACGCTGCCTATCTTTGTCTTGCCAAGATGTTGGAGGAATCTGTTCCACATTGGAACCATACAAGGTGGTTCCACCCAGTCCACCCTCCTGACTTCCCCTCTTCCTCTACTCTCTCCACCCCATCCCTAGTTTTCATCACCCTCTGAGGTAGATGATCCCAAGACATCTGGATCTACCCTCCTCAATCCTCCACTGCCTGCCTGCCACACTTCCCTGAACCTTACCCCTACCCTCACTCTTTAACAAGAATCTTTTTGATTTCATAGCATGTATTGATGACATCACAGTGTTTTCTATGACAGTTGTGTTGTCATTGTCAAAGTAACTATGAGGTCATTTTTGACTGACAATTAGAAGCTACATTCCTAATTGCTTTGGTCAGTGCCAAGTAATCACAATGATCTTTCACACACATGGTCTACTGATACAGTTTGTGACCCTATCAAGTTATACTCAAGGGGTTGCAAATTCTTTCTGGACATTCTCAAAGTAATTTATAAATGTTTTCCAGGAAGAGTGACAGAGCAAACCATTAAAACAATAGTGCATGTTACACTGAAAATTTTGACCTACACATTTTAATTCCATTTCTGATTGCTTCTTTGTCCTATCTTGAACAATAGCATTCTTTTCTCATTGTTAGCCTGCTTAAGCACTTTTAGAAAATGGGTTAAAAAATACTAAAACCTGATTGTTGACAGCTGTCCAGGGTGTTTTTGTGTGTACCAGGTAACAGAAGCATCTAAAAAAAGTGCTGTCCCTGCTCCTTCATAAGGACTATTTTACATATGAAACTTGTTCTTTCAATGTTTTAAAATTCTTTTTTTTTTTTTACTACAAAATGTCCAGTTTTATGTTTGCTTGCACGCATGTGCAAGAAACATAGTGCCATCATCTGAGTTTTCAGAGGTGTGTCAGCATCTTCCAATTCAGTCAGTGTGTTTGCAGGCGTGGTCACAGTTCTCCAATCACTGCTGAAGCTGTCTATGACAGCAGTTGAAAATGCAGTGGCATACAGTTGAAAGAGGGAGCTACGCTTCAGTGAGCAGCTCCTCCCCCCACACACACACACAGATCAACTGTGTCTGTTGCCTGATAGGATGGTGCAGTCTTGTCTAGCTTAGAGAGATAAGCCACACATCATTACTTTAATAAACTGTTCCCTGCCAAAGCAGGACCACCAAAATGTGGGTGCCTAACAGTCCTTACACATGCCAGCTCTCCAAAGCACACCTTCATGGACTCCATGGGTTCTAATCCTCCAGAAGAAAAATACCTCAGCATTTGATATAGAAAACTCAGACTTCGTTGTATGTGTAATTCCAAGCATTTTCTCTTACTAGACTCTGTCAATGTGAACTCCCCACTGCTAAAACCTATGCAAACGAACTTAGCGCATTGTACTACCTGCAGCTGAAGCAAAGAACTGCCAGAATGCAAAGGAGAACATACTGCTATGCATTTCAGCAGCAGCCAGTGGGGAGGTTTTCATGACTGAAGCACTTTAATGTGCTTTTTATGTTTGCTTGCACATGTGCAAGAAACATAGTGCCATCATCCGAGATTTCGGAGGTGTGTCACCCTCCTCCAATTCAGTCAGTGTGTTGGCAGGCACGGCTCCTGTAAGCCAATGCATGCTGGAGCTGTCTATGACAAGCTCCAAATGCAGTGGCATACAGTTGAAAGGGAGCTATGCTTGAGTGAGCAGCAATAAGATATCACCTGCTCATGCAGCTCCCCTACACACACAGAACCCCCACACACATATAGCTGATGGGGTGCCCAATCCCCGTCGGCTTGTGCTGCGCTCCCCAAATGTCAGGCTAATAGCCGCAGGGGTGCCCAATCCCCATCGGCTTCCTCTCCCCAGTACAAGGTGCCACACTGGGAGCCCACCACAGCGTGGCAACAAATGCCATGGCTGACGGGGTGCCCAATCCCCCATCGGCTGAACGCCCCCAACATCCTTGTGCCATACTGGGAGCCACCCCAGCGTGGCAAACATCCCGCATTGTCTATGTTTTTGTTTTGAACCTGGAAAAAACGGTCCCACGTAGTCTCCCAGCCCACCCTCCCACAACCCGCACCCACCCACTCACGCACCCTGCCTCCCCACACCCCAACCCCCTCACCCCATACTTACCTCCGGACCTCGGCGTGATGATCTTCGTGGACCGGGAACACGTCTGCACTCTTCAAAGCCGACCGCTAACTGAGGAAATGCCAGTAAGCTATCATAATGGGCTAGATAGGGGGTTTCAACTTTATTGCATATCTCAGGCATTTTTGGAATTTTTGCACCAAATTTTTAACATGGGGTTTTGGGACCCCTTCTCATGAATGATGTCACTGTCATGGCGTTATTCGGGCCCGAAGGGTGATTTTGCGCAGTGACTGTGAAATCACCCTTTGGGCCTAAATAACACCATAACAGTGACATCATTCATGAGAAGGGGTCCCAAAACCCCATGTTGAAAATTTGTAAAATTCCAAAATGACTGTTTTATGAGCGTGCGTTATGCAGTTCCTACGCAGGCTCGTAAGTTCGTGAATTTTCAATATTTTTACTCCAGATTTTCAACATTGCCATTTTACCACACCTTCTTATGAGCAGTACAGCTGTTCATTTTCATCTCACCCAAAATGTGTTTCCACCCATGTAGCGACAATGGCGCAGTCAGTGTGTGAAATCAATGTACGGGACAAATTAAGAAAATCACAGTAACATTGTTCATGAGTAGAGGTCTTAAAGTGGCTATGTTGAAAATCAGGTGAAAAAATTCCTAAAATGACTGTTTTAATGAGTGTGCTATGCAGTTCCTACGACGCTTGTAAGTTCACTAACTTTCAATATTTTCACTCCAGATTTTCAACATTGCCATTTTACCACACCTTCTTATGAGCAGTATAGCTGTCATTTTCACATCTCACCTAAAATGTGTTTCGCCCATGTAGCGCTATTAACGCAATTCCCGGTGTCTACAGAAATCAATGCTCTAGGACAAATTAAGAAAATCACAGTGACACTGTTCATGAGCTGAGGTCTTAAAATGGCTATGTTGAAAATTTGGTGAAAAATTCCAAAAATGACTTTTACGAGGCGTCGTTGTACAGTTCCTATACACTCGTTGATTCATTGAACTTTCAATATTTTCACTCCAGATTTTCAACATTGCCATTTTACCACACCTTCTTATGAGTAGTATAGATGTCATTTTTCACATCTCACCCTAAACATCTTTCCGCCCATGTAGCGCATAATGGCGCAGTCGGTAGCGAAATCAATGTATGGGACACTTAAGAAAATCACAGTGACACTATTCATAAGCAGAGGTCTTAAAATGGCTATGTTGAAAATTTGGTGAAAAAATTCCTAAAATTGATAACGCACACCCCAATGCCTGTCACTCTCTGCAGGAGTGGTGGGGTTGGCTTCAGTTCAATACTTCACTGCCATTCCTATTATGCAGCTCTGTAACTCTACACTACCACTGCCAATGCCAGCAAGCAAACATTCGCATTGACAAATGCTTGTTATCAGTGCAATAAGACCCTACAGGGTGTGGGTTAATGATGTATAATGTATACTTCAAGGACTGCAGCCTGGGCTTGGTATCCCCAATGCCCCACACCCAGTAGGGTCTTATGGCTTATGTTTTACATTTGAAATAATGAAAAGAGCATTCTGTTTACTATGGCTCAGTCGAGATTTTCATCAGTACTCTAAGCTGTTTTGTGCACCTCTTGCCACATGAAGTCAAATAGCAATGTATGCTGCATGCTAGCTCATGTTAAATACAATAATAGTGATGCTAAACAGTGGGTGTTGAAAACAACAGAGAATAATAATAAAAATAAACAAAGAATAATAAAAAACTTTTACTGGTGTTCTGGTAAGCCCTTGTGTGTTGCCAGGTGATTATAACCTGTCTTTTAAAGGCAGGGTTTTTCCACAGCTCCACCACTTAATTGAAAGATTC
This sequence comes from Neoceratodus forsteri, assembly GCA_016271365.2. NCBI lineage: Eukaryota > Metazoa > Chordata > Ceratodontiformes > Ceratodontidae > Neoceratodus > Neoceratodus forsteri. Next base: position 399,203,285 of record CM057456.1, read on the forward strand.
TGGCTAGATGTCACCATAGTAACAGGTGACATCACTAGAGGCACTCCATATAGATCAGGTCCAGTGAGTGGAGGCAAGTGTGGAGTGTAGGTGATGTGAGCAGAGGCCAGCGCTGCATCTGTCGGCATCAGTCGGGAAGAAGGGCCAGAAACTATAGAATGACGAGACAGGAACTGTGACAGTTAAGCAAAACAGGTACACAAATAAACTTGGTAGCAACATGTATTCCTTAAGTAAAGGCAAACTATAACATAGTTTAACATAACAGAGGAGATTAAAATACTACTTGAGTATTGCAATCTCATAAAGTAGTTATGGAGAAAATTATGAAACACTGGAGGGTGAAAATGGAGTTAAATGCAGTAGCTGCAGTAAATTTAGCTTGGAAGAAAGTCTGGATTTTAATCAATATACATGCAAACAATGTGCTGAACTACAGGACCTTTCTAGTCAAACTTATAGGTTTGGAACTAGAATTAAAATGCATCAAAAGCTTGTCTGGAAAACAAAAGTGGGTGAAAATAAAAATGATGAGAGTAAAGAAGGTGCAAACTATACAAAAGTAGTAGGGAAGAGACAAAGGGAGCATGATGAAAGGGAAGTGAGGGGAAATGGAGAACAATCAAATAATTTAAGCAAGCATTTTCAATGCCGAATGTCGGCTTGCTGGCATTGGCATTGGCAGTGCAGGAGTTAGAGAGATGCATAATAGGAATGACAGTGAAGTATTGAACTGATACCAACCACACCCCACCCTGCAAAGACTGACAGGTGGTGGGGGTGTGTCTTTAGGTTGTCAGCCATAATGCTCATGCCATTTCACCTCACCTCCACCCTGCAGACACTGACAGGTGTCACGGCATGCCTTGGGGTCTTTGGCCTTAAACTCACCTCATTCCATAAGGAAATACACAGACATGGTGCAGTATAGTAAGAAAGGGGTGAATGTGGGGCTGAAGACCCCAAGGCACACCTTGATGCCTGTCACTGGCTGCAGGGTGGGGGTGGAATGGCATGAGCATTATGGCCAACAATCCCAAGTCACACCCCGATGCCTGTCAGTCTCTACAGAGTATGGCGCTGTTGTTGGAAACCCTAATGCCCTGGCCACTTGCTGGTATTTTGCTCCAAATTTTCAAAATGTGATTTTGTGACCCACCTCATGAACAATGGTACTATCATTTTGTACTCAATCCCAAAGGTGGTTTCACACAGCAACGTGCTATTTGGTGCCACAGGTGTGAAACACATTTTGGCAAGATGTGAAAATGACAGCTGTATTGTTCATGAGGTGGTGTGAAAATGGCAATGTTGAAAATCTGGAGTGAAAATATGAAAATTGGTGCATTAATGTACATAGAAACTGGGCAATGCACGCCTGTAACATAATACTTTTTAAAAATTTTCACCAAATTTTCAATATGGCCATTTTGAACCTCTCCTCTTGAATAGTTGCACTGCGTTTTGTTAATCTGTCCCAAAAGTTGATTTCCCACAGTGACCTAAGCCATTCTGCACCACAGTTGTGAGAATACGTTTCAGGAAGGATGTGAAATGACAGCTATACTGTTCATAAAGAGGTGTGAAAAAATGACAATTCTGAAAAACTGGAGAGAAAATATTAAAATTGGCATAGTTAAGAGCATGTGTAGAAGCTGCACAACACACACTAGTAACAGTCATTTTTTGAACTTTTCACCACATTTGCAACTTGGGCTTTTTGGACCTCCCTCATGAACAGTTGCACTGTTGTTTCATTATCTGTCCCAAAAGGTGATTCCATGCAGTGACCACAAAATCACCTTTTGGGACCAAGAAACTAAATGACAGAGACATGTTCATGAGGTGGGGTCCAAAGAATCCAATGTTGAAAATGGGGCCAAAATTCCAAAAATTTCTGAGATATCAACCTAAGTTGAAACTCACCATTGCCTCCCATTATATAGCTTACCATCATTTCTTCAGTTCACAGTTCGGCTTTGAAGAGTGCAGATGTGTCCCAGTTTAGAGAAGGTCATGACTCCTGACCTCTGGATGGTAAATATGGGTGAGGGTGTGGGGAGGTGGGTTAGCAGAGAGGAGGGTAGGGATGGGGAGGGGTGAGGGGCAATGGTGGATCATTTTTCTTGTTTGTAGGGAAAAAAAAGACTGCGAGGGAAGGTTTCTTCACTTACAGGTTACACAAAAAAAAAATAGTATAAAAGTATTAGACCCATTAGGAGACAGTGACCACAACAGGATCAGTATGGGGTTAATATAGTATGGGAGGTAATGAAAAGGGTTACCATATTCAAATGTTATCACATGGTGAATTATAAGAATATGAGGTTGTACTTCAAATCATGGAATTGGGAGGGATCTGTGTGACCATAACATGCAGACGATATGGTCAAAAATCAACTTGAAAATGGAATATTGTATAAAAACATTTGTAGCAGAGTTTAAAAATATAATAAATCAGGAAGCATGCCATCATTGTTTGGTTAAAAGAAATATTAAAAGGGATATATATATATTAGAGGCAAAAAAATCCATTTAATGCATCAGTTAGGGTTGTTCCACAGCGACAAAACTGAGGAAATTCGATGTTAGGGTTGAAACACCCTTTGCACCCCTCCAGCCCACCCCAACCGGAATTGGGTGCTCATTGGGGTCATCGGCCTAACTCTCACCCCATCACATGTGGAAAGAAGCTGAGGAATAGAAGAATGACCACAAAATCACCTTTTGGGACCAAGAAACTAAATGACAGAGACATGTTCATGAGGTGGGGTCCAAAGAACCCCATGTTGAAAATGTGGCCAAAATTCAAAAATGGCTGAGATATCAACCTAAGTTGAAACTCACCATTGCCTCCCATTATATAGCTTACCATCATTTCTTCAGTTCACAGTTCAGCTTTGAAGAGTGCAGATGTGTCCCAGTTTAGAGAGATCATGACTCCCGACCTCTGGACGGTAAATATGGGTGGGGTGTGGGAGGTGGGTTAGCAGAGAGGAGTGTAGGGATGGGGAGGGGATAAGGGAGCAATGGTGGATCATTTTCTTGTTTGTAGGGAAAAAAAAGACTGCGAGGAAGGTTTTCTTCATTTACAGGTTACACACAAAAAAAAATAGGCACACTGGGTGGGCTCCCAGTGTGCCACAATTCTGGGGGATGCTGACATGGGATTGGGCACCCCAATGTCAGCAAGGCATATAGATGGGTTGGGGTGTGTGCATCTGACACTGAGAGTGGGCATCCTGGTGTCAGAAAGGAAAGGAAACTGTTTAACCAGGAAAGACACACTAAGATGGGGGATGCAGACATGGGGATTGGGCACACCAATACCAGCTTTTTGGGAGTGTGTAGTGGGCAGCAGGAGCCACCATGTTACAGTGTGCCACATAATGTGGGGTTGGGGCAGGCCGACACAGGATTGGGCACCCCAGTGTTGGCTTTCTGGGATTGTGTGGCAGATGGCAGGAGCTGCCATATTTATCAAAATGTTTACCAGGAAAAGCATGTAATGAGGTGTGTCATCTGCTGCTGCTGCTACAGTGATGAACATCTCTCTGATTGCAGTGGCAGATTCATTTCAACTCTTTGGCTGTCTCTGAAACTGCTGTCATCGGCAGCATGCTCACTGATTGGTGATTGAGGGACTCACTCACTCAAAGCATCCCCTTCACTGACCAACACTGACACACCTCTGAAATGTGCTACTACCAGATGTTGCTTGCCATGCATGCAAGCCAGCTATAAAAAGGGAAACGAACAGTGGATTTTACTATCCCGATGAGTAACCAGTTCTCACCACTACTGCAATTAATGGAGAGAATAGACAATCAAACAATCTGATCTGATGGAAATTGTTACTGATAGTGAGTCACTTGTAAAACTCCAACAGAATTCAATGACAGAAACAATGATGATAATGAATCTTTAGAAGCTAATAAAGTAAGATGGTAACTAGGTACAAATAATGAAACAGAAAAAATGAAAGGAAAGAAGCACAGTCACAATGATTAGTCTTTATCCTGGGAGATTTGATAATCAAATATACTGATCACTTTACAACCAAACTAAAAAGGAATCAGTAACCAGCTGCTATTTTCTGGGAGGTGGAGTTCAGGACATACAGACATTTATCCCTGATATACTGAGGAAGACAACCCCAAATCCCTGGTACTTATTCACATGGGGAATAATGATATTAGATACAAAACAGCGGATGACATATTTAATGCATTGAAAGAAATATACACCATACTGACAAGTTATCAGTGTGAGACAATCTATTCTGAGATCCTGTCAATACCAAAAGCAAACCATAAAACCATAAAACAAATACAAAATTGTCAAAATAAATAACTGGCTGAGACAGTGGTGTTTAATAATGAGGTAAAGTGTGTAAATATCCTAAGAGAAATTCCATGACAAACATCTTTTTGTCAAAATAGACAGCATCTGGGCAGAACTGGAAGTAGATACTTGGTAGCCTTTTTGTGGAATGTTTTAGAATTACTTTTAACTTGACCAACAGGCAAGGGGAACCCTAGGCACAAGCTTACGGGTAGTGATCCTGGGTTAAGGAGCAACAATAAAGGACACTCTAAAACACAAAAAGTGGCATGATAGTACTGAATTAAAATATTATTATTTAATGCCAGGTGTCTAAGGAATAAAATAGAGGAACTTAAGTACTTGTTATATAAGGAAAAAGACAGCCATACTGTAGGCAGTAACAGAAACCAATGAGTGGGGTAAAGAAATAATTGTACAATCTGTTCCACAAAGATCGTAAGGAAAACATGGGGGGAGTATTAGCCTTATATATCTCTAAGATATCAAGGCACATGGAATAACATTACATAGAAATAATAGAGAGGAAGAAGAACTACTGTGGGTAGAACAACACTGCCAACAAAACAAAACTAACAGTTGCTATAGGGTACTATTCCCTAGTTTAAACAATGAAGAAAATAACAAGTTCTTAGCTGCAACAGACAAAAGGGACGTTGACTGACAATATATGTTAGTAAGAAATTTTAATTTTCCCAAAATAAACTGGGCCAATTTGGAGGGGTCAACATCACTGGAGAACAGGTTTATTGAGACTATGATACATAAAAACCTTGATCAAGTTGTACATGAAAATATAAAGGGAACTAAAATACTGGACCGCTCTTCTGTAATTTTGTGGAAACATCAAAAGTATAAAAAGTATTAGACCCATTAGGAGACAGTGACCGCAACAGGACCAGTAAGGGGTTAATATAGTATGGGAGGTATTGAAAAGGGTTACCATATTCAAATGTTTTCACATGGCAATTATAAGAATATGAGGTTGTACTTCAAATCATGGAATTGGGAGGATCTGCGTGACCATACATGCGAGACTATATGGTCAAAATCAACTTGAAATGGAATATTGTATAAAAACATTTGTAGCAGAGTTTAAAAATATAATAAATCAGGAAGCATGCCATCATTATTTGGTTAAAAGAAATATTAAAAGGATATATATATATATATATATATATATATTAGAAACAAAAAATCCATTTAATGCATCAGTTAGGGTTGTTCCACAGTGACAAAAGCGAGAAATTCGATGTTAGGGTTGAACACCCTTTGCACCCCTCAGCCCACCCCCAACGGAATCAGGGTGCACGTTGGGGTCATCGGTCCTAACTCTCACCCCATCACATGTGGAAAGAAGCTGAGGAATAGGAGAATGGGGCGAGTTAGGACCGATGATCTCAACGCCAAGACCCCCGATTCCAGTTGGAGGTATGGGGTGTAAAGGGGTTTCAACCCAACATCAAATTTCCTTGCTTTTGTTGCTGTGGAACAACCCTAACTGATGCATTAAATGGATTTTTTGCCTCTTATTTCCTTCGTTTTGAGAATGATAATGAGAAATAGTGAATGTAATAAGTATGGCGGGAGCCTGGGCCCTATGGGCCCCACGCCCCTGCTACATAACATCTTGTCACATAGTAACATTGTGCCTGCAAACGCAAATCATAATGTGCATGGTGATGCAAAAGCAAAACAGAAAGAGAAACAGTACTGTAGACAGAAATGTAAAAAACAAGCATAAGCGCAACCGCAAAATGAAAATGCAAAGGGTAATGCACATGGTGGCGTGAGCGTGAGCGGAAAGTAAAACAGGTACAGAACATAGCAGGAAACGTAATGGTAACAGTAATGTAAGCGCACGGCTGGTTTCCTAAAAGCTGCATAGAGAAAGACAGTGAGTACAAAGAATGTATGCAAAATAATGACTCTCGGAACAGAAAATGAGGACTTGGAATAGTAAATTGCTTATATCTCAGGAACCGTACGACATAGAAAAAAAATTTAAAAGTCATATGAATTATCACTTTCCTGGCTAGTTTTGTACTTTGCCCCATCAGAGGCTAAGCATTTTCTGATGAAAAGTCCGTATCTCACACCGTTTCGAGATACAGGCCCTGAAAACGCAGCGAATGCTGTACTGTTATCCTATGGGAAAAAACAGAAGTTCAGAGTGCCATCTTTGCCTCCCTGTAATATTTTTCACCAAACCACTGAAAGGCACATCTGTGGGATGTTGGCTGTTTTCTCTGCAAATTTCAGCCAAAAACCAAACCATTATTTTGCAGCAGGGCCAAGCGATTGCTGCAATGCGTTTGCGCCGTAATGTTTTCCTATGGGAAAAGCGTCAACTTTGGAGTACTGTGACTTTGCGGCCATGTAATATTTTTTCAACAAAACATGGAAAGGCACATCTGTGAGATGTCAGCTGCGTTCCCTCCAAATTTCAGCCCAAAACTCCAAACCGTTCTTTTTTGCAGTGGGGTGCCAAAGATTTGCTCTCCTTTTCCCACAGCCTAGAAAAGTACTGTCGCAATTTACAAAAGCTTTCACAAATTAATACGACAGTGTCACAAGTGTGAAAGTACTTTGTGAAAGTACTTTTTCCAGAAATGTGAAAACATATTTCTTGGGTGTTGTACCCCAAAATAAAGACATGGCTAGCATCCTCAGGGTCCGACTAGGTGAATACAAAAAATTTAGGTTGCTAATGGGTCCCAAATATAAATGCCAAGCATTTTCTGATCACCAATTGAAAACAAAATGGTGGATTGCGACAGTAAAGGGCCATTTTGAAAGTAAAACTGCATTTGCGACACTGTCGAACTTTTGTTAACTTTTCTCTTTGACTTATAATGGGAACTTGTTTTTGAATAACTTTTGAACCGTTTAATATTTTTAACGAAATCTTTGAAAGGCACATCGGGACCCTGGCCACACGTTCTCTGAAGATTTCGGGCTGGTCGCACAAACCGGCAACCTGTAGGCGTGACCTTAGAATTCCAAAAGCATAAAGCATGCGCAGATCATGCTCAATAACTCTGCAGCTGTATATCTGACCAATCAAAACTTAGCAGATCCCAAGGTGTATGAGTCTTGATCGTGTATTCCAAATTTCAGGCAAATCTGTCAAACGGTTGCAAAGTTATTAAGGTGCAAAATTTTGGGTTTAACATGTAAATGGCCCTCAACCCTAACAATATATATATATATATATATATATATATATATATGTATAATACAAGCAACATCCTACAGAAGTAACATGGAATAAATATAAAAGACAGGCAAACAAATGTAAAAATCAGATTAGAAGAGCCAAAAGCAAATCTGAAATTAGACCAGCAACTTCAGTAAATGATAATAAAAACAATTTTTCAACTACGTTGGCTCCTGAGAGGTAAACAAAATGTTATTGGCCTACTAAAAGAGCCCTGACACTGTTGTGACAATTTTGAGAAAATGTAATATTTAGCACAAGTGTGCTTATATTTTAATATTGTTTCTGTATTTCTCATTCTTCTTTATTACTGAGGACATTTGCATGTAAACAGGATCACTGCCCTATCTGTTCTGGCTTCTTGTCTACATATGTAGTAGTAGTAAAAATATTTATTTTAGACAGGGTAGTACTTTAGGTCCAAGGACCTATTTACAAAGTAATCCTGTTTCACATTTATACAAAATGACAAAGCATTTATAATCCAACAATAGACATAAACAGAAATACAGCATTGTAAAAATTCCTATCATTAATCATAATAAATATCATTAATCATAATAAATGAAAATTATCTACAATACAATTCATTATCCATATCAAATAGGTAGACATAAACAGTTCTGACATCACAGTTCTGATTATGACATCACATTCTGTTGCTGTGAGGATAATTACGATGCCATGAATGGGGATTATTTATTTTATTTATTTAAAAGTTGATAATCGGGAAAAGCACAATGACCAGAAGCTCGTTTCCAGGTGCAACTCGGATTATGATGTCATATGTATGATAGCAGAAAGAGCAGATGAAGTCTAAGGGACAGTAAGCCTCTTTCATACAGTTGTCCTCAGTAATAAAGAAAAATAATTATTGAAAATACATGAAATATAAACTGAACTGTCTAAATGTCATATTTTCTAAATGCTTCTAACGGTGTCAAGGGCTCTTTAAGGAAGGAGATAGGATAATAGGAAAAAGCAGGAAATGGCAATAGAATTCAATAAGTATTTCTTGAGTACTTACAAAAAAAAAAAAAAAGAAAAAATAACTGTGGGGATCAAGGTGTTTCGAAGAGCTAATAATCACTTGCCAGGATGTTCTGGAAAAAATTAAAAACTTAAACCCAATAAATCAGCAGGGCGGATGGTATAAATCATAAATTCCTCAAAGAATGCTCCAAAGAATTAGCAGGCACAGTCACAATGCTATTTAATTTTTCACTAAAGGAGGAAGTACACTGCCAGAGCAGAGAGAAGCCACAGTTATGCCCGTTCATAAAGGGGGTACTGGGTATATATAGCATGGACAGAACCGCACATGGAATACCGTGCTGTGAAAAGCACATATGGTTTACAGAGACAGGGTCCTATAAGCAGGGCCCCTGGTGTTCTGTGGCAGAATTTTCTGATTTCTGTGGCAGGGCTCTTTGACTTCTCTGGCAGCATTTTCTGATTCCTCGGCATTATTTATTCATTTCTCTGGCAGAATACAGTCCTGTCATTGGCTAAATATGATGTGATGTCATCGATGACATCATATGCTGAGCATAGAGGAGGGCTTCAGGATAAACAAGGTGGGAAGAAAGCCTGACACTATGGAAAAACAGTATATTGTATGAAAATTTACAAAAACAATGAATTCTGCAGCACTATATATATTCTGCAGCATGATGCAAATTGTGTGCAAATTCATAACCCATGAACACTTGAGAATTCAGGGGCCTTGCCTATAAGCATGTGGTAAGAACCACTAACCCATCTCTGTAATCTCACATTGGAGAAGGTGAAGGATGCCTCTGGGGTGGTGCCTGGTTGAGCTGCTCCTTTGGTGGAGTGGCTAGAGCACCTGCCTCCAGCGGTGTTGGGAACCTAGGGCTGTGGTTTGAGTCTCCCCAGTATTATGCTGCCTTTTTTTGTTGGAAAACAAAAAATCCCTGCTCAGATTTGTTTGGTTTCCTGAAATCCACAACCCCCAGAGTTGATCGCAGTTAGTCCAGGGGTGGGGTGGGTGGAGGCAAAGTGCCCCACATCAGGGGTGCAGGGCAGAGCCCCCTACAAAAACAAAGGTACTGCTCTGGTGCGCGGTGGTTGTTCTGGTCAGCATGTTGTGCCGACATTGTTATGTCGCACACTGATTTGAAGTGTGGTATTCTTGCTATGCATGGTTTTAACCATGACATTATGACTCCGTGCCAAAGGGGATAGACAGGATGTGAAAACTATTGCCCAATCAGTTTGGCATCTGTCCTTGAGAAGTTGCTGGAGGAATTATACAAGATCACATAGTTACACATATCAAAGAGAATGAATATGCATGCCTTCTCCACATGGCTTCAGTTCAGAGGCGGTCATGTCTCACAAACCTTCATTTTTTGAGCCAGTCAGTTCAGCCTTAGACAAAGGCCTGCCAGCTGACATTATATTCTTAGATTATTTAAAGGACTTCAACTCTGTATTACATGTCATACTGATCTAGAAACGTATTGATATAAAACTGCATCCAAAAGTTATATCCGGTGACATCATGGTTCATCATCATCATCATCATCAGTTTTATTTTAAAAAGTGCCATTCCATTGCTCAGGCGCTCTTACAATAAGCCACAGTTAAACCCACAATCTTACCCATCAAACTAAATTAAAACAATCAACAGTATTACATACCAGTCTATAATAAAACATATCTAAAACAAAGTTATGTTATCCCTCCTTTCACAGCAGAAATGTTATTAAACTCAAACACCAACTTAAAAGCCAAAAAGGCCTGGTTGAATAAATACATTTTAAGGAGGTTTTAAATCCCTCCACGGTCAGGTTATCATGTATCTGGCAGGTAGAGAATTCCACAGAGTCTAGGCCATATAACTAAATAATCTACCTCCTGAGGTTTTCAAATGCACCCTGGGAATCTCTAGCAATCACTCTTTGGAGGATCAGAGTTGGTGGGAGGGGCAGTAAGGAGACAGAAGTTCTTGCAGGTACTGCAGTCCCTGATCATGTAGGACTTTGTAGGTCAGGAATGTGACCTTGAAGGGAATCTGCCACTGTACTGGCAGCCAGTGCAGTTCACACAGCACTGGTGTTATATGCCTGGATCTAGGGGTTCTAGTCAACAACCTGGCTGTCGCATTCTGCACCAGCTGCAATCTACGAACATCACCGTGGGTAGTCCTAGGTAGAGAGCATTGTAATAATCAAGAGCGGTGGTGACAAAGGCATGGACCAAGGTTGCAAGAACTTTGATCAGAACCAGGTGTTTCACCCTGGCTATATTCCTAAGATGGTAATAGGACGATCTGACTACAGCCGACACTTGAGCCTTCTAGGTCAGGCTTTCATTCAAAAATCACACCTAGGTTCTGAACCTGGTTTGAGGCAGTCAGTGGAGTTCCTCCCAGCTCCAATCCAGAGGGCTGTCTCACTAATGTCCCAGCCAAACTACGATCTGGGTCCACAGCCAATACCTCTGTTTTCCTGGTTCAGTCTTAGCCAGCTGGTACTTATCCAGCCCTGAATCTCAGCCAGACAGCTGTTAAACACCGAGACTGCATTGTCCTGTCTTGGTACAAAAGACAGGTATGGCTGAGAATCATTTTCATAGCAGTGAAAACTCAAGCCATACCATATTGTAATGTCTCTAATGGCAGCATATACACTGTAGAACAACATGGGGGACAGCACCGAGCTCTGTGGAACCACACAGGGTAGCTCATGGGGGGTGAGGAATAAATCCCCAACACCACCCTCTCAGATCTACCCCAGAGGAATGAATGAAACCAACTGAGACTGCCTCTCCAGTCCACAGAAAAACTTGCAGATGCTCGAGCAGCACCCCATGGCCCACAGTGTCAAGCGCTGCCGAGAGATCAAGGAGAACCAAGATGGTACAGGATCTCCGATCTCTAGCCATCAGGAGATCATTCAGTACCGAACCAGGGCCATCTCAGTACTGTGTCTTTTCCTGAAACCTAACTGGAGAGGGTCATACACATTGTGGCTGGTCAAATGATCCTCCAGCTGCAAAGCGGCCACTTTCTTGATAACTTTACCTGTAAAAGGCAAGATTAGAGACTGGTCTGTAGTTAACTGGGCAGTCAGGGTCTAAGGAGAGCTTTTCAAGAAGTGTCATCAACTACCTCTTTTAAGGGTCTGAAAGATCCCTCTCCAAAGAACACCTCATTATCCAAGCCAGAAGTGGGCCAATGACAACAACACACCCTAAGGAAGGTGAGTTGGGACGGATCCAAATTAAAGCAAGTTGGTGCAGAATATGGATGATCCTCACAATGTTAATGACTGTCACCAGGTTGAAGCAGGACCTGGTTACCTGGGTAACTGTACCACTTGGTTGAAATGTAAGGTCCAATGGGAGGCATTGATGATCTCTTCCCTGATGTAGGTGACCTTATCAGCGAAAACTGCATAAACTCCTCACATTTTTCTTGTGACAATGCTCAACCAGACTGCAGACAGGCTGATTGCACAACCTGTCCACAGTGCAGAAGAGCTGAGCTGGCCTGTTCCTCTCTGCAGCAATTTCCTTGAACAGGAACACTGTCTCCTTATTGGAAATTGCTGATTGATAGACTTTATAATGTTCTAGCAATCTAAGCCTGTCTTCCTCCAGGTGAGTTTTCCGCCAGCACCTCTCCAACCTTCACCCCTGCCTCTTCAACTTCTGCAGTGTCCCATCATACCATGGGGCACCGAGGCGAGAGTTCAGGGATGAACTCAAACCAGAGCAATTTATTGAGTGGGAGGAGACACAGAATGGGTATTAGAGGCTTTTATTCTGAATGGGGCAAGGTGACCAGTGGAGTGCTACAGGGTTCGGTGCTGGGACACACACACTGTTTAACATATTTGTGGCATCAATATAAACATCAGACAGCACATGGGTCTACAAACACACAGATGACAGTAAGATTGGTGCTATAGTGAACAACAACAAAGCTATAAAACAGCTTCAGGTGGATCTAGAACAGCTAGAGCAATGGACACAAGAAACAAACTAATGAGACAAAGTGCAAGGCTATGCACCTTGGTGTAACAACCCTACAAAGGACTATAAATTAATGAATACATTACAAAAACAGCAAATGAAAGGGACGTATAGATCACAATTACAGTTAACGTACCTTTGATATGCATACCAAGAATATAGTCAAAAATGTAATAGGATCCTGGGTGCATATTTGGGAAGATCAAGATCAGGGATCCATCTGTAATTGTGCCACTGTATTCATCACTGGTTAGGCCTCACCTAGAATACTGCTCACCTTTCTGTGCTCAACAAAGTATTAGTGAAATAAAAATGATTGTGAGGGTACAAAGGAAAACAACCAAACAATATAACATGAATCATATAGTGAGCGGTTAAGAGACTTGGGGCTGTACTCAATGGAGTACAAAAGAATGAGAGGAGATCTCTGTCTTGCATACAGTTCCACAAAAATGAAATAACCTGGGAATGTACAGGACTGTATTCATTATAACCATAGGCTGACTAGGTCATACAACTTAAACATAAAAGGAGAAATTGCTAGTACTGTAAAGAGAAGTAAATGGTATCATCAAAGGTCGTCTCAGCATGGAACTCCTCACCAGAAAATGTGGTGACAGGTAGTTCCATGGCAGAATTCAAGACTTCCTGGATGCCTACATGGTCTGTGACAAATGTTGACAGTACCACTGAACAAGTGACAAGTTTCACATAAGTCCTTGAACTCCAAACCGTAACTTACCTATGAAACCTGGACTGAGTCATATGAAAAGGAGACCTCTTTCCAGTAGCTGAAATGGAAAAAAGTGCTAAAGCAAACACCAGATTGGGAAGATGATTTTATAAAGACATGAGATATGGGGCCATCTAAAGAGAATAAAAAAGTATACAGAAAGTCCCGATTTTCATCATTAAGAGGTACTGCCATTTAAGCTCTGTAACAATCACACAGAGTCTGAGGCTCAGGCAATTGCATTGAGATGCTGCTTTCTAAAGCATGTGGTAACTCACTTTGACTACTTACAACATGTGAGTCTAGGCCAGGATATGATGGGAAGAATAGACAGGATTAAGGAGGGGATTATTGGATTTCAGGAGGCAATGAATAGTTGCAGAGATAAATCAAGGAGTTGCATAAGTAACACAGGAGACTCAGAACTGGTAATGGGGCATTTATTTAGAGATGGGGTACACGTGTCAGTACTGGGGCTTGTATCTGAGTCTGAAATAGGTAATGGTATGGGGACAGAAATGAGTGATGGGGAACTACATCAGGCGATAGATGAGGCCACTGGAAATTATAGAAATGGATCAAATATGTTGCAGTGGAGAAACAAAGAGTTGATGGAAAGAGACCACTAGGCAGCAGAGGTGCTTGTTACAAGGACATGAGTGATGCCCAGCTTCTACAGATTAAAAGCTATACATTGCATGATGCAACTGGTTCATGTCAAAACACTAAATCATGTAACATATGCAATCCCTCATGAGGATCCTAGTGATTTTTCCTGATAGTGCCTGCTCTATCCAGATTATTGTTTTGCATAGGTACACTCTCACACTGGACTCCAGGCTCCTGCAGTGTATGTGTTGCCAATTGGGCTATTGGGTGGTGATCCAATATGCTGTAGTTTTACCACCCATATTGCTGCAGACAATCAGACTCCCAATAGCTGAAACTGAAATTAAATGAAGTACTGGTTTATATTAAACAATTGAAAGGCCAAGGGCCCCATATTCAAAAATCCCAGAATGCATCACATAAACCCTGAGCCACACAACTGAGATGCGCTGGCACAGAATAATGGTATATTAAAAATTGTGCCATAAGATGTGATCACGCATGTCTGGCTGAATATCCTGAACTTGTGAAATCATGCAGTGGGAGATGAGCAACACGACAGGTGACCTGGGGCGGTGCAGAGCAAGGGGAAATGTATGATCAAAAGCCCCTTGGCGGTGTGCAAAACTGCAATATGCATCTGGGATATCAATTACCTCATTGCACATTCCGAACTCATTTCCCACATGCACAGTCCATTACTGGAATGTATTTGGGCCATTGCATACCCAAGGAGTGCACAGTTCCAGCTTTGCAGGGCTGCTCCACCACTCCACAAAGGTGACCAGGAGGTACTGCAGCCTAGCAGACAGGTGTGGAATGTTAGTGTGTTGGTGGGTGTACTGCATTGGCCTGGTACAGTGCTATTACCCATAGCCATGTACAGGATGAGACTGGGATACAGGGGACCACCTGGATGAGTGGCCACAGGGGCCCACCTGGACAAGCAACAAGGGAGTGCACAGGGTGATACAGTCAGATTGGTATACCACATGCATGTGATACATCAGCTCCATATACAGTTTACAGTCACCTACAGTGCCCCATACAGCCCTGCATGACAGGAACATGGTGATAATTGCAAGGAATTGCAGTGTACAGAAGGTGGCCAGCTACCTGGTGGGTGGGTCCACCTGTGTGCACCTAATCTTATGGTGTACTACTGTGGGTGTGTGCCACAGGTCAGTCCCTGGTCCATGCCATGCTGCCAATAGTGCCACCAGGCTACCTGGGCACCATTGTCCCTGACATCACCTTGGGTGCTTGCCACCACCTGGTGGTGACCTGCAGGCCACATGGGTGCTTGTCAAGGTGCCTGGTACATGTGTTGCAGTGTTGCCGCCTGCTCTGCTGGTGTGTCTGGGGGTACCGAGAGCACTGGCATGTGGTAGCTGGGTGCCACATCCTGGGAGTGGTGTGGGGATGGCTGTCTGGCAGTGGCCATGGTGTGCTGGCACCTGTGGCTTTTGGTACATCTGTCCTGGCATGACTGCTGTGTATGGGTGCCTGGAATAACATCTTTGGGGTATGGGCAGCCACATTTCTAACAGCCCAAAATGGAAAATCAGGTTTAAAATATGGTAAAGTCTTGGCCTTGTTTTAATATACCCTTAAGACGCAGATGCATGCTGTGTTGTTAAGCTTGTTTTACTGGACAGTATTGGAAGCAGCCAACATCAGCTGAAAACTCAGGCATTGTCCCTAAAGTCATGTTTTATGCACCATACTTCTGGAAGTAGAAGATCTGTCAACTGTTTGCTTGATGTCTGTTACTCCCAGCATCTCCCACTGGGAGATAACACTTGCTGGTATGGCTTAGATATGTTTATGTGTCAAATTTTAAATATGAGAGGCCCTTATGACTAAACCCAAGCCATTTAGTGCTAGACTTCTGAGCCACCACACTGACAGAAGCAGCTGTTCTTTTTATATAATCTGAAGGATAAGTGAAACTAATGTTTTAATTTGCCTGTGGGTCAAGTAAGGCAAAGTGGACACATTGTATGCTTCTTCACATCCCTCCACCAGTGCACCTCAGTTCACACATCGGATGAACAACTCTCTCTAATCAGAGAACATGAACCCATTATTTTTGGTCCCAGACTGCCTTTGACCAGTGACTGCCAACATGTTCATAATCATATTGCAGACCAATTTGTGTTGTGTCCTTTTAATGGGATGTACTAACCTAGCTTCTGACTAGCTGTGGTTAGATGCAAGACTGGACCAAAGAGCTGCAGCACTGAGAGTCTGGTGCTTAATTTTCTCTGTCAATCGCTCCTTCCCACTTAACACAAATTTCTGCCCACAGTCTGGTTCAGTCTATATTCAGCCAAATTCATAAAAAGGAAAGATTTTCTTTCTCAAACAGTTTGTCACCACTGTTTCCAAAACTAAAATGAAACAGTATAAACATTTCAAAACACTTTCTTATAATTAAACAATGCTTTCAGAATTAAAAATAATTTATATCTTATCCCGGCAAAAGTTTTTTTTCAATGCATGTCCATTCAGTGTTTATGTGAACTTCAACTTGAGGAAGATATATTGCACATGCTGTCATTTCAATATATATTTCCTGAAGAGGGGCAAGGGTTTGTAATAGTACTCTGTGATTTATTTTTACTGCTACATGTGAACTTCCTCAGTAAAGAACAATAGTGATTCCCTTGCTATTTTATGAGAAAGAAAAGACAGCAACTGACACTTGCAGTCTGCAAACATGTACATGGATTAGTTGGTTGATTTACACAGCTTCTTTTCCTTTACAGCAGCAGGAACCAATCACATTGTGTGCATTTGGGCAAATCAGTGTTCATCACTCTAAGGGAGACAGTAGTTGTTGACAGAGGTTGCTTTGTTTGTGCTTCGCTTATCCTGGCATCTTTCCACCTGGGGTTGAACAATGCTTCATCTCACAGCTAAATCTGAAGGGCCTAACATAAATTGTGGCCAACTATCATGGTTGACAGAAGCTTGTATATATATATATATATATATATATATCTGCAATCTGCCTGTGTAGTATAACAGTGCCCTGTTTTATATTGAAGTTATTCCTAATAATGTAGCAGCAAGTTAATCACTTCTTTCCCAATGCTAGAATTATATTTTAAGAACTTTAGGTGCTATGGAACACCCATTATAAGTAAGTAGCAGTGGTGTATTAACTTTTGGGGCTGAATAAAACTGTGAGTCAAGCCTTTGTGCCCCTCTCCATAATTTCAGCACTGCTCTTCAATATGTGAGGGTGATATGATACAAAAATGGAGTATGGAGCATCCGCCAAAACTGACACATTTGACTTCAGAATGGGTGGTCTTAAGTTTGGAGGCTTCCTTTGGGTTCTTCAGCACTTCACTGCCATGAAATAACATTTTTCTTAGGGGTCACTCACTTACCCTGTGCAAGCACATGACTTACATCATCCAAACAGCAACCATTGAAGAAAGGAAGATCATGATCTCTTTTTGCTGTGCTCATCTTGCTACTTTCTCCAGTGCTCTCTTTGCAGAGGAGGACATGTGCAAATTAAGAGGAAGAGCTTTTCAGGTCCTTGAAAAAACAGCTGTTCTTGATCAAAAAAGTCTTGAAAATGTTAAAGAGAGGGCTTCCAGTGATGTCACTGAGGGTAATGGTGACTTGAACTAGCTCCAAGTCCTGCCACCTGAATAACCTTCTGTCTAGCTTTCCAACTAAGTCAAACCAATGCTGTTACAGGGGAACAACAAGAGTACATGAAGCCACACAATAAGAGCCAGAGATTGAACTCTCAAGGGCAACAACAGCTTAGCTCCAACAGGAGACACTGGAGTCCCAGCAACTTGCTGTCCAGGGCCTCAGAATACAAACTGGACTCCAGTGCCAAGGGTGAAGACAGCCCAGCATTTGATGGAGTGAGTTCCATAGCGATCCTAAAACCATGAGAGAATTCACTGTGATGTTTCCATTTTCATTTCATTTTCACCACCAGCACCAGCACAGGAAAACTGGACTGTTGAGTCTTCAGATTGCTCCTGCTCATAGTATCCTCCAGCAGTGGCTGTCAGCTTATTCCACCCACCCCAAGGTCCTTTACTGGCTGGTGGCAGTTGCTGGTTTGGGAGGCATGATGGACAGTGTCAACAGAGGCTAGGTATCTCCTCACTAAAAGCAGAACTGTAGCTGCTGAGCCCTTGAACTGCTCCCACTCACAGAATCATCCAGAAGTGACTGTCATATCATTCCACTGTCCAGGGTCCAGTACCAGTTGGTGACAATTGCCAGTTTAGGAGGCATGGTGGGTGATATCACTGTGGATTTGGCTTTCCCCACATGCAGCTGGTGCCACTTGCCAGCACTCAGTCACAGCACCAGTACAGGACAGACTTTATGCTATTGAGCCTTGAACTGCTTCACCTCACAGTATCCCCTGCAGTGACTGTTGACTTGTTTCACCTACCCCAAGGTTCTGTAGTGGCTGGTGGCATTTGCCAGCTCAGGAGGCATGGTGGGTGATGTCTCTGGAGGTGTGGCTTCTCCCTCACATACAAGCAGAGCCACTCGGTGGCACTCAGTCATAGCACCAACACAGCAAAAACTTTGGACTGCTGAGCCCTCAAACTGTTCCCATTCATACAGTAGCATCCTCCAGCAGTTACTGTCAGCTTCTTTCATTGGTTTCAATTTCTCATACCAGCTGGTGGCAGTTGTAAGTTCAGAAAGTACAGTAGTGTATGTCACTGGAGAGGCTTCTTCCACACACAATCTGAGCAGTTTGGTGGCTCTCAGTGACAACACCAATGCAGGAAAAGACATTGGGCTGCTGAGTCCTCACCTACTTCAGCTCACAGCATTCCCAAGCAGTTACTGTCAGCTTGTTTTACTCACCCAAGGTCCCATACTGACTGGTGGAAGTTGCTGGTTCAGGAGGTGTAGCAAGTGATGTTTCCAGAAGTGGGGCTTCTCCTGACATACAAGTGAAGCCACTTGAGTGTCAATCCATGTCTGAATTGCTCCCAGAGAGGTGGGGGGTCACCTGCAAAAATCTACTGTGGGAGACTGAAGGACACTGTGTTTTAATTTTTCCTCCTTATATTGGTTTTATTTTGTTATAAAACAGTTTTAAGTATTTTAACCATGTTTTATTATTTATGTTAATTTTAGAGGGGATCATTTCCGCATTACCAATACAACATTCTGTTCCTGTTGTTCTCCCTGGGGTTTATTCATTCCACTCTACCTGGCACAAATGCATATGTAGATTTAGACCTTCATTGCTGTGCTTATCTGCTTAGCTCCACAAGTCTGAGAAATGATATCATTCTCTGCAGGTTGACTATCGCATACACAAAGCAACTTTGTAGGGATGCATAAAATCTGTCACATAGAATGTGAGCAGGGTCTGTCAGCACTCAGACAGATAACATGGGAGCAGTTTAAGCATACCCAATGTATCATATTTAATAAAAATCACCAAGTAGAGTAAGTGGGAAACTTTTCAAGCAGCATACAGGTAGTCAAAATTTCAGTGCTCTGTGGCTTGTTAAGCAATAATGAATGATGGGGAGTTAAGTTAATGTTCTGGTTAATCAACCCCTGGGGTGTAATGTAGCATGAGGTGCAGCCGGAGTGCCATATTACCGCTGGGGATGATTAACACAATTAATGTAGTCACCAGAGTTCATTATTGCTATTATAAAAATGGGTTTCAAAATAAGCATTGTACCTTTTGTTTAAATATTTTAAATTTGATTTTACCTAGTTTTTATCCTAAATAATCCTCCACACATGTTATGTTCTCTGGGTTCCACATGGTGCAGAATGCTATATTGAGTCATGGTAACTGGACACATAATTAACAGGCTTCATTCAAGTCATAGAAAAGAGGCCAAAAGGAGTGGTGAATTTGCTGAATATATTCTGTTAGCAGTTTGTTTCCTGTCTGAGGAGGACAATGCCAAAATTCAATAAATAAATATGCTGTACTGAGGTACAGTGTCTGGTTCAGTTACTTGAAGGAGTTACTGCTGCATCTTAACAGCTTGTGCTCCATGACTTTTTTGTTTTAGACAGCACAACTTTAGGAACTAGGTATATTGCTGTTAGTTGAGTTACCTACTATGTCCATATATACATGGGTCTCAACATCCAACAGTGTTTGGTCAAGATTTCTTCAAAGAAGTGTAAGTTCAGGGTTTGGGTACATCTGGGTCTGATAAATAAGAAGGTGTGTTTTTGACAGCTCAAACTCAGGTCACTGCTCCCAGTCTGCTGCAGTCTAACAGCGTGTGCTCCTTTACTGGCTCTGTAACTAATTTTGTTTCTAAGCATCATAAAGTGACACTTAGCATCTCTGCTTCTCTGGCTAGGGGTTTGTGTCACAGGGTGCCTGTGTTAATTACCTAGAATCAGGATATCTGTGGTGATCAGTGAGGATTAGCGAGACACTCTGCAGTATGCACCTAAGGAAACAGTTAAACAGGATGTTATAGTTGTGTTTTTAACTATCAATTGTGGGTGTTGGGTTGTCTACTGTACTGTTATTGAATATTTATATGTGCTGAACTCCAACTCACATCCTGGCACTAACGATAATAGCAGATGAAGATTCTGAAAAAGAACTTTGCAAAGGTTGGCATTTGATTTCTGAAATCACTACTCAGGAGAAGTGGCTTTACCGTATATTAATCAAAGATTAATGTAGGCTTATGGAATGCCATCAGCCAATCATAATACTCCATTTACAAGGCACTTTTATAATTTGCCTAATCCATATACTGGTGTCCCTGTTTTGTTAGTGCTACAAGTGTTCAACACCAGTCAGAGTTCAGTTCAGTTCAGTCAGCTTAAAATATTGCAGAACAAAGAATGTTTCCAATTACGTAGGCCAGGGGCAGCTACTAGGAGCAGGTGTGATGCCCACTGACATCAAGCATGTGCTGACATTTTGGAGTGATCTCACTCCTTCCTCAAAGCTAGTCTACTGTGCCTTCTGACAAGTATTTAACCTGTGTCTGTCTCCATAGAGACCAGTGTAACTAGATCACCCATTGTGAGTAGTATGGGTTCTATTACAGAACCATGTCCAAGTTTCTAGATTATTTCCTATGCCCTTATGTTAAATGTCTTAAATCATATGCAAGGAGTTTGCTCCCTAAAATAGATCCCCTCTCTGTCTAGGTAACCCCAGTACAAACCCAATATACTCTGTGTCACGGAATCCTGGCTATCTGCCAAAACCTCAAACTCCTCGCTCAACATCCTGACTCTGTCATTTCCGGCAGGACATGGCAGGAGGGGGTAGCGCTGTATGTCAGGCTATCCCCTAACTTGCTCCATTAGCTTCAAGAAATCCTGCCCTACCTCCCATGAATCTCTAGTAGCCCTCCTCTCCTTCCCTCATCCTCCTCCCTTTATATTGGGGTCCTATATGCCCCAAAAGACCCCCACTGACACCCTCATCAAAGCGATCACTACAATCTCCTCAGTCACTAAAAATGGTGAACTCATTCTACTAGGTGATTTCAATCTCCACTGGCTCTCCTCCTCCTAAAGTCACCTCTCTGAGGATCAAGTCCTCAATGTCTCCCAACTAATCCAGGAACCTACCTGCCTAAATCACCGCTCTTAAAATTGCTCCCTTCTAGACTAGATTCTAACCTCCCATCCACACAGGGTCACTGCCTCAGGCACCCTCTCCAATGCCCTTAGTAACCACTGCATCACATACTGCATCTGTAAAATCCACTCACCACAGTCTGGCCCCAAATTCATCTGGTCTTGCCCACTACACCTCCTTGATGAACCTGCACTACAGTGCGACCTCTCAAATGCTGACTGGCTCCCAGTCTATACTTCCCAAGATGTTGACTTCACCCTATTCCACTTCAGCAGCATCCTCCTAAGCACCTGGGACTACCATGCTCCCCTCAGGAAAGCTAGAGTTATCGTTACCATCACCCCTGGATCACTCGGACCTCATCACCTTATGTCGGGCCAGGGGCAAGGCATGGAGACTGCATAAAACTTCTCTTACCCCTTGCGACCTCCAATCCTACAAATGTCTCAGAAACAATTGCACCAATGCAATTCAGAAATCTAAAGCCTCATACTTCAAAGAACAACTTACCCATAACAATGCTTCACCTGCATCCTTCTGGAAGGTACTGAACTCCCTTATGGACCCACCCCCAAGCAAGCCAGCCCAGTCCTCAGCTTAAATGGCAGAACTGTAGAAGATCTGGCTTCTGTGGCGAACTCTTCAACTCATTTTCACCTCCTGTGCTCTACCAAACTCAGCCTCACCACCCTACCCCAAAATGTTGCCCTCCCTGACTCCAGCATCCTCTTTCCCCTTCATGCCCCAGGAGGTCTACTCTGCCCTCACCACTGTAAACCAGTCCAAAACCAGCCCAGATGGCTTACACCCTAGACTGCTGCACATCTCTGCCTCAGCCATAACCGCTTCCTTAACACACATACCAATCTCTCCATCTCATCTGTGCATTCCCCACCACCTGGAAGATGGTCAAGATCCTTCCCTGCACAAAGGTGGAGACACCTCCCAACCAGGAAACTACCGACCCATCTCTCTCCTCCTCCCTCGCCAAACTTCAAGAATCACTCATGCTCTCAAACTATCAGTGTTTCTCTCCTCAAACAGTTTCCTCTCCCATTTTCAGTCAGGATTTAGAACACATCACTCCATCATCACCACTCTGCTATGTGTAACTGACTCTATTCTCACTGCCATGGACAAAGGCCAAACCACCTCTGCCATCTTCATTAACCTGGCAAAAGCCTTTGATTCAGTCTCCCACCCCTGCTTCTCTGCAAATTAAGTTCCTTTGGCCTCACTCAGCCTGCCATCAACTGGTTTTGATCTTACCTCCAGAATAGGCAGCAGTCAGTTCAAATAGGGGACACTCTCTCCCCTACCCATTCTTTCAGGAGTCCCCAAGGTTCTATCCTCAGCCCCATCCTTTTCTCCCTTGTCATAAATGACCTCCCTCCATCTGCCTCTCCTCAAACATTCATCTATACACCAATGACACCATTATTTTTGCCTCAGGCCCTCCCATGATGAAGTGCTTCCAGGCGTTCAAAATGACTTTAACAAGGTCCAAACCTGGCTTCAAAAAAAAACAACTCAAATTAAATGCCAAAAAAACAGTAACCATGGTATTCAGTACTAGACAAAAGCTCGTCTCCTACCCACCCCACCACCAATTCACCCTAGAAGGCTCC
Source organism: Neoceratodus forsteri (assembly GCA_016271365.2). Classification (NCBI taxonomy): domain Eukaryota; kingdom Metazoa; phylum Chordata; order Ceratodontiformes; family Ceratodontidae; genus Neoceratodus; species Neoceratodus forsteri. The sequence goes on from CM057456.1 coordinate 399,226,423, forward strand.
ACCCTCAAGATGGTGCCTGCCTTCAAGTACCTGGAGTCTTGCTGGACAGCCACCTCAACTTTTCTCTCCACATCGAGGCTGTCTGCACCAAACTCCAGCCCAAACTGGCCTGCCACTACCGCCACAAAGCCAGCCTTCCTCCCCACCTGAAGTGAACTAGTATGTAAAACTATCCTACCAGTCCTGGACTATGCAGACATCATCTACAGTTCAGCCCCAGTCTTATCCCTCTCAAAACTTGACATCCTTCTCAACTCCTTCTGTCATTTCTCCACAGCCTCTCCACTTACTCATCACTGCCTCCTCTACTCTTCTCTATCCTTGACCCCACTCTCACATAGGAGGACCATCCACAGTGCCTCCCTCTTAGCTAAATACTGGCTAGGATCTTTACCTCCCTACCTCTCCTCCTGCCTTTCACCAACCAGTTACTCTGGCTACCCGGTCCACCACAGAGGCGCACTCACTTTCCAATTCACATGCCCTCTTGCCTCAGGGCAGGCAGCCTTTTCCTACCATCTCCCTTCTCTGAACAATCTTCCCAACCTCCATCAGGCTCCCTCCCTCACAACTGTTAAGCTACTACTCAGGCTCCTCCCACCCCCTTGCCCCAGTTGCTCTCAGGGTCCCTCCTGATCCAGATCTAGCCTTCTATGGCTGGCCCACATGGCAATATCCTGCTGCAGACAGCCCCACCTTTTCATTCTCTGAGAACTCACCACCCTATCCTGGTACTAGTCCAATCATTTCAAGTTTCCAGTTTCAAGCTGCATTTACAAACTACTGACTTATGCTGAATACTTATACTGACTTATGCTGATTATGAATTCTCTAGATATGAAAGTTCCAGATGATACATCTCTTGTCTACTCAGAAATTAAGTACGCTGTCATGAACACTACTGTTGTATTTCACGTCTATGATTAGAACTTGTTGTATTTCTCTGTTAAGCTCTTAGTGTACACCTTGTACCTGGAGTGCAGCTGGAAATTAGCCTCAGCTCAGTGTGCCTTTCCCAGCCACCAGTTTTAAATAAATAAATATGTGGGAGATACCTGTGACGTGCTAAATATACTGAAACGAGCTGAAGTGATGGCAGGACATACTAGTTATGCCTGATGTGGAAAGCCTGTACAGTAATATTAATGAGGTGTTTACTGGTCTAAGCTACCAAATGACAATGCATAAAAATGTTTTATTAATTTTGCATTGGCTAGTATTTTTTTCAGAAATGATGAAGCTCATTAGCATGTGGCAAAATGACGTATATCAACATTTTGCAATGTACGAAAATGAAATGTTTTCACATCACTGATTCTTAATTGTCAACATGTCTCACAAGTGATTATAACGGTTTCCTATATTATCAATTGAAATTCCTTCCCAGATCAGTCTTACACTGAAGATTGGGCACCTGTAGCAGTAGATTGCATGCCCATAGTTTGTACTGCATAGTAGGTAGATCTAAATGTACATGAATTCCTAATGTAAAGCATCTCATTTGTAAGCTTTTGTAAATACAATGCAGCATCTAGCCTGCCTGATAGAAGGTTTTTAATTTGTAATTGCCTCGCATGTAGTACTAGCCTTTAAAATATTCTAGAAACTAGCTTTTTAATTCAGTGACACTTATCCACAGGTCAGTATTAGTGTTAGATATGACAATAGACAGCTTTATGTTGGGGTTCAATCAAAGTGCTCACTGAACAAAATGGCAGTTTTGATGCTAACATATAGATGTAATTTATATCTAATTTAGCACAAGTCTGTATATTTGTACAAAATGAAAATGGTGGTAGTGACAGTGGTAATGCTAACAATATACTCTTTGAATTTTACCTCCACAGGGAAGTTACAGTATATGAAAACATGGATGATACAAGCCCCTTAAAACTTACATCAAAGAGAAAAGACTGTACACAAACTTTGAAAATGTGTTATTTGTCAAGAAAATCAACAGAATGCAAAACTGTCTAAAGCTACCAGTGCTGGACAAAATTCTGTGATGCTGGCAGCAGAAGCCAGGAAAGATGAATTGTACTGGTGGCTACTGGATGAGTTTTCTAGTTTACATTATGTGCCACTAATATTCTGTCACAGGGGTTGCTTTCAGAAATACACAAGCAAGTCGAATTTAACAGTTGTCAGAATAGTATTCGACCGAAAGAAAAACAAACTTTGAATCCGATCAGACAGCCATTATGTTGACTTGCTTCTATAGCCACCAGAGCAAGCACGTTCTCAAGCAATTGGTCCTGTTGCATTGTTTGCTTGAGAAAAACACAAGAAAGACAAGAAACTTCATCAAATGGAAACATTTGAGAGAGCAACCAATCTAAGTGAGGCAGCACTTCAAAGAGGAGATGATGACATGTTGCACAGAATATCTCAGGAAGACTTGATTGCTAAGGATGTAGTTTGTCACTCAACATGCTTTTCTTCCTACTTGAGTAAAATGAATCTGAAAGCAATACCATCTGGTTCCACAGCATCAATACAGTCACCTTATGAGATTGCATTTTATCAGCTGATTGAAGAGATAGACAATGATCTTATGTACAACAAGAAGGCTTCCCTGCTGTCCAAGCTGCTACAAAGATATAAAGTCCTGTCTTCCTCAGATGTATAAACTGAAAGCTATCCAGTAACAAATTACAGGCAAGATTAGAAAAACATTATGATTCTGCAATTTCATTCCATGTGCAGCATGGACAGGGCAAATCTACTATTGTTCTGTGCAGTGCAATAACATTAGCTGATGATATCAAGCTGCTAGTAATCTGAAGCAGGAACTTAAGTCATCCAAATGATTTGTGGATGTTCTTCTAGTGAATGAGCCTGGTGAACAGCTTTCAAATGAACAAGTGTTTTTTTTTAATGATACTTCAATCATTGTGTCTGAAATAGCAAAATTAAACCCTCAGAATATTATCAGCATGAAGTTGTAGTGTACAGAGGTCAACTACTTTTGTGCCCCATTTGGTGCAGAAGCTTGTCTTTGGTTGATAGATAAAAGACATATAATTCAGCCAGCAATGAGATAATTCTTCAGAAGACATTCAAAGAAGGTGCCTCTCAATTGAGGAGTGCATAATATTTAAAAGTTCCAAAATTATCACACCACTGCACATAAGCCTTGCTGCTCAGCTACACCATGAGTTTGGGTCTGACAATGTAATTGACATACTACACCTTCATGGATTCTGCATCAGTTATGATGAGCTGAAGTGGTTCATGACTAGTGCTGCAAAACTGAAGTAGAAAGACTCCAGGAGGTGTTTTAATTTCAAATGGAATTGTACCACTCCATGCTGGTTTAGATCTCATCCATGAAGGAGATGATAATATAGACATCAACATAGAGACCATTAATGGAAAGAATACTTTCCATTTACCGCTAGAGTTGTAGTTCAAGAACAGTCTGCAGAAAGTCCAGCATCACAAGATATATCACTGAAGCGTGGAAAAGAAAAGTCACTTACACTCCCAGAGCAATCAGAGTCTCTTATGCAATGTGCAGCATTTGAAAAACCTAGAACACATCCAGAACTGACTCACCATGAAAAAGTACTTGAGAGGTACTTGAGAAAATAAACTCCTGTCACCTACAAGTGAAAGCTGTCGGGACCTCTCCTGGTGTCTTTTAAGACTACTTCCTCGTGATGTCCTATAAATATCAAATGACGTTGATATTGTTCACACTCAGATGTTTCCATTTTGGACTAGTTTCAACCACAAGCTTGTCACAAAGAAAAGCACCTACACAGCAGTTGTATATGCACCTATTCTGGATGTCAAACCAGCTGGCATGTCCACAGTCTATACTACAATGCTGAAATGTAAGGAAATGTCAGCAGCTCTAGGCCAGCAGCATGCCGATCAGACCATGGTTCAGCAGCTGTATGTTGTTGATCAACAAATAAAATGGACTCTCCCAAATGAACTTGGTACCAATGTGATTTGCCTGGGTAGTTATCACACCTGTGTTGTTTTATTGCATGTATTGGGAAATGTTTGGGAAACACAGGATTGCTAGACCATGTTGTTGATTCTGATGTGTATGCACCTTGTACTGCAGATCAAATTATTGCTGGTAAGCAATTCAACCATGCTCTACATGGCTTGACTCTAGCATTTGAAGCTCTGAGTGCTCTGAAACTTTTTCATTTGTTAAATGGTGTGAGCAGGAGGAGATACTCATGGAGCTCCAGCATTTTCTGGCAAATGTTGGCTGACACTCAGAAGGTGTTTGAGTCTGAAGACACTGAGTTCTTACAACATGTCATTAAAAAGCTTGCTGATGCTCTAACTCAGCATATGCTACCACTTCTGGTGGAATGTCAGACATGGGGTTATCCCCAGTCTCCTACATTCAAGTTCTGGAATTATTTTCTCCAGGTTTTGCAGATACTACTTCTAAACATCTGTGCAGAGTGAGATGGTGATTGGAAGCTTCACCTACACACAACATGTCATGCTTCCATCCTTCCTTGCTACAAACAGGCCCAACTATGCCAGGTGGATTCAATCTACATTCTTGATATGCTAAATCTCCCTGAAGAAGTACACAGTGCCTTTGAATCTGGGGAATTTGCTGTGTGTCAGATGCCTGGTTCTTTCAATGGAATTTGGAGTGACATGGGAGCAGAGAAACTGTCATCAAAGACTCAAGAGCAGAAGTCAGATTGTAGGACTGACAACAAAGAAGCCAGCCCTTGTCAGATGTACCCTCACCAGACATGTCCTGAGTGAATATACAAAAGCTATGAGAGAAGGAAGTGGCCTATCAACAAGTAGTGAAGATAAAGCCCACAAGCAAGTCCTTGCCTCTGCACTGAAGAAGGATGAAGTGCATGTTACAGCCCTTATCAACCATGTCATCAACAATATGACAGACCCATCTGACCCTGAATCACATTCAGAGGTGCTTATCGACATATCTACTGGACTGCATGTAACATAAGACATACAAGAGCCTCTACTAAATATAGTAGGTGTTGGTGAAGAACAAAAGGAGAGATTTGTGAGAGGTGCACTTGAATCTGACGGGACACATAGCATCTTCAGCCCCATCAAGAAATCTGGCATCAAAACATTTGCTGACATGGCCAAGAAGACCAAATTTAAGTTTGGCAAGGGAGGAAAATCAGCAGCTATCAGTCCAGAAATTGTGCTCCACAGAGCCCTGTCCTGAGCAAGATGCAGAGATGATGTTTCAATTGCAACTCTTCTTAGTCACCCAATATGAACTGTGCCTAGGTCCCTCTTTCATGCTGATGGAACAATGAGTAAAACAGACAAAGCTGAATTATGGCATCAGCTGGACACTCAGGCTGAAAGCATCCATGAGCTAGGAGGACACAAGAAAGAAAACACAATGTACATCAGTATGCCATGACTGTCATTCAAATGATGGCTGGAGACAAATTCCACACATTCAATGAATTGGCTGCTGAGTACTTGAGGCAGATCCTCAAAGGTTTGACAAAGCTAATTCTGTAATCAAAGTCTTTGACAGATATGACAATAGTAACTCTGTGAAAACTGCAGAAAGACAGTGCCTGACAAGATGTAAGGCTGAATCAAGCAATACAGGTGACTGGTAAACACCCTGTGCCTCCATGTAAAAAGTTTCTAAACATAGCAGCCAACAAGCAGTCACTTGCAAAGTCCTCTGTGAATATATAGTTGAAAATGCACCTGAGAGTGTAGAAATAAAGTTGTTTCACATTGCTCTTTCTAGTTTTCCTTATTTTAGCAGTTAATAAGACTTTTCTTTTTGGAAATCCTTATCAAACCATGTATCACAGATGCTGGTATTCCCTTTTCTACTACTTGTTTATACAGATTTTTTATTGTATCAAATATGTTGATTACATGCCTCCACATGTCCTGTACAGGAATATTTTGCTGTAAAATCCTATTTACACGGTTCAGATTCTCCTCAGTTTGTTGTGTAATTTTAATTCAGTGTCCCACTTGAGTCACTTATTATACTTTAGTTCCTTAAAACCATCTTCATTGAAATTTTCACCCAGTAAATTTGAATCATTGAGTAAATTACCCATAGCAAGACTGGAAGATGATCACATTCTGATCAAACAGGATCTTAACAGAGTTCTATTTCCTTGGGACACCTGACAACAGTATTAAATCTGGTAACAATGCCTCAGTGGATTTAACATAGGTACAGTACCCTAGCTGGTCTCCTGGAGCCTGCCATTCAGAGGTTGAGGTTCTATTACTCAAGCAATTCAATTAACTTTAACCCAGCCTTATTTATTTTATTTTAATTCCATCAGGCCCCATTGCTTTGTCCACCTTCAGTTTTAGAAGTTCTTTCAGAACCCTTTCCTCTGTGAAAGGACAGGGATCATCCCCTATCCAGAGTGCTTCTGTTAATTGGATTAGGCACCTCCCTCTTCCTCTTTTGTGAATACTGGGCAGATGTATTCATTAAGTAGCCCTGCTTTTTCACTGTCTCTCTCTTCCCACCCTCCTTCCATTCTGTTCAGCCTCACTATCCCTTCCTTCCGTTGTCTTTCTATGCTCCCTGATGTACCTATAAAAGGTTTTATTTCCTTTCTTAACTGAGTTGGCTATTTTTCCTCAGTTTGGGCCTTTGCTATTTTGACTTCCCTCCCTGCTTCCTTCTGCCTTAACTGGTACAGTTCTCTGTCCTGCTCCTTCTGTGTTTCCTTATACTTTTCTTTTAACATTCAGTTAATTACAATTATTCCTTTCTTTCCCCAAATACAGAGTTCTTAAAAGCCTGAGATCAGAAAGACCATTCATCAGAGGACCAGTAGAAAATCCTGGTTACTGGGCCATAGGAGATGGGGCAGTGAGACGGTTTATTCCTTTTTCTAGTGATCTGAATGATGCCCAGATTCCCTAATTTGGTTGTCCCTAATAGATTCTCATCTCTCCTCTCCCCTCCTCCATGGCATCCCTCCACATCAACCATCTGGTCCATCAGTTTACAAATAATGAGGTCCTGAGTTAATCTTATGTGTCACCTGACATTCCATTTTCTGTATCTCCCAACTATCTCATACCATTACCCTATTGTAGGTGGGTCCAATGAAAGCCACCTCCTGGTTACAGCAATGGGCAGCTGCCACCAGAACATTCCACAGGTATACCTGATCTCTGCTTTTCACTCCTGCCAGGGTCAAGCCCAGCACCAAATGTTTCAGGGTTAGTGCCTCCTAGGGGAAAAGATGCTATCTAAAGCCTTCATGACTCCTTGCCAGAAGTGAGCTAGCAGTGGGCACTGTCCAAAGATATGTAAGTCACCAGCCTGCCCCTCCGGCACTCTCTCCAACAGTTTGGATTTGCCCCTGGTCCCATTTATTTTTCACTACTAGAGTAATGAAAAATCTTGTTCGAATTTCCATTCAAATTCTTTCCATCTCTGGGAGTAAGTAGTTTTGTGGTCTTGTGTAAAAATGGTTTCCCAGTCTTTTCTGTAAGTTTTCACCCAACTCTCTCTCTCTCCCACCTGTTCTTGAGGGGGGGTGTGTCCTTTCCCAAATCCTAAGGGCCCCGCAAATGGCTGAGATATGTCCCTTATCTAATTGGGGTTTAATATTTCTCTCATGATAACCTGTATACCTAGTGGTTCTGATATATGACCATACTGTTTCTGTAATTTTGAATGTGAGTCCTGACTTGTAGGTATCTGAAATGGTTAATTTGTTTCAGTTGAAATAGTGCTTTAAGATCAGAAAAGTCCCTAATCGTGTTCCCTCTCAGAAACTGGCCCCAAGGTGTGCAGGCCTAATTTTACCCCACCTCAAGGTGAGATCCTGTCTGGTCTGACCCAAACTCCCCATCCCAAGCAAACTATCTTAGGGTCCATAGGGTTTCCTGAGATTTTATGCTTAGTCCAAATTCTGTGCACTGCTTCTAAGATGTTCTTAACTGAGTTCAGCATGTTTCCCTTACCTTTATTCAAAATTTTGGGGTGAATACTCTGGTCACCAGGGTGGCTCCTCCATGTCCTCCACCTCCAGTACCTTCCAAATCACCTGGTATTCTGGTACTGCCCAAAGTAAGGCATTTCTTAGCTGTGCTGCCAGATAGTAGTCTTCTAGATTTGGGACTGCTCTTCCACCAAATGTTTTGTTGGCTTGCAGTATCAGGTTTTTATTCTGTTTTTTTTTGTTAGCCCAAACAAACCTCATAATTATTGTTTGCCAGATCTTGAATTGTTCAGGGTGTATTTTTATGGGCAGGCACTGAAAAGGTACAAAGACCTGGGTAGTATATTCATTGAAATTGTTTCTATCCTGGAATAGATGGGGAGGTTAAGGAGCTCCCATTTGTGGATGTCCTGCTTATTTTGCCTGATAAGAGGGTGAAAGTTGTTAGTAAAGAGGTGATTGAGGTTCATGGGGATATATGTCCCCAGGTATCTTATTTGGGGGTGTTCCATCTTAGGGGAGCAGTTTGTTTATTCTAGTGGAGGGAGTGAACAAAAACATAATATTTCTGTTTTGTTTTGTTTAAGGCATAGCCTGATAGTTGTCCAAATTTATTCAGTAGATCCCACACCCTTGGTAGGGTCTCTTCCGGATTAGTTATGTAAAGCAGCACATCATCTGCATACAAGGAGATCTTTTGCTCTGTCTCCCCCACCCTAAAGCCCCTAATGCCCTGATCTTCCCTAATCACCTGTGCCAGGCTTTCAATGTATATAGCAAATAACAGTGGTGATAAGGGCAACACTTGTAGTTCCTCTTCCCAGTGTAAACCTTTGTGATATCCTCCATTTACTTTAACATATGCTTGTGGGCAGCATACAGAGCTTTGATTGCTGCCAAAAAATTATCTGGGAATCCCATCTGCTGCAAACTGCAAACAGAAAGTTCCAGTTGACCCTGTCAAATGCCTTCTTGGCATCTGATCTGAGAAGGCAAGCAGGGTTACTGTGTCAGTTTATTAGGTTGATTATGTTTATTGTCCTCCTGGCCCCTCTCTGGCTTAACCTCCCTCAATGAAGCCCATTTGGTCTGGCTGTATAATTTGAGTTGGTAAAGGATTAACTCTTGCTGCCAGTATGGCGTAAAGATTTTATAGTCTACGTTCAGTTGGGATATTGGCATATCTGAACTACATTCTTTGGATCTTTCCTTCCTTAGGTATTACTGTTATGGTAGTATAGTTCCATGACTGGGGAACAGGCTCTCCTCTAACCAAATTGGGTTAAATACATTTCTAAGCAATGGTGCTGTTTCTGGGGCAAAAGTTTTATAGAACTCACTTCAGTAACTGTCTGGTCCTGGACATTTACCAGGCTTTAATGTTTTATTGTGGCCTGGATCTCAGTCATGGAGATTGGAGCCATTAGTGTCTAGGTATGAGTTTAATCTAGCCTGGGTAACCCCAGTCCTCTCAATAATTTAGCTGTATGTGCCATTGGTATCCCTACTTCTGCCTTATAGAGGATTTTATAGTATGAGATAAATGAGTCAGTTATTTGTTCCCATTTCTGCCTATATTTTCCTGAACTCAGTTCCTTAATCTTGGTTATCATGGCCTTGGCAGCCCTTTGTTTAAGGTGGTATGCTAACTGTTTTGCTGCTCTGGCTCCCCTTCATAGTAACTCTGCTTTAAGTAGTGTAGTACTCTTTCTGTTTCTATATTATTTAGTTTTGAATTTTGTTTTTGAGTGCCTTAATTTGAGATCCCATTCTTTAGTCCATAGTTGCTTCTGTTGTGTTTCATGTGATCTGAGTTGTTCCCTTAGGTTTTGCATCTGCTTTTGCCTTTCATTTTTTTCTGTATGAGGCCAGAGAAATTGGTTTCCCTCTGACCGTAGTTTTTTATTGTATCCCATAGGATCTGGTGGATGGTACCGGTCCTTGATTAAGTTTTAGGGTTTGCTTAATCATTTGTTTTATCTCCTTTTACTGCCTCATCCCTTTAACAGGCTGTATTAAGTCACCAGTGAATGGGCTTCTTAGGAAGCTGCAAGTCTAATTCAAAAAGATGGGTTGATGGTCAGATAGAGTGGCTGTTCCTACCGACATGAAGTGGAATATAGGGATGTCCCTGCTGTATGTCAGGAACCTGTCTAATCTTGAGTATGTCTTAAATCTAGGCGAGTAGTAACTGTATTCTTTTGCTGTGAGCTATTTCTCCCACCATACATCCATTAAGCCACAGTCACCTATTAGTCTAGTAAATTGGGTTGCAACCTTGTTCTTTAGTTGGTGATCCCTGAGGTGGATTATAATCTTCTATTTAATATCAAGTTCTAGCTTCCTCCAGCCACCACAGCTCCCTTAGCCTTCTGAGCAACTAGCTGTATTAACCTTGAAATAAAGGAGCTAGGAGACCCGGGTGGGGGCATATACATTAACTAGCATTATCCAGACTTTCTGTACTTTCCAACCACCACGAGGTAGCGGGCCTCAGGATCCATGACCACCTCCTCTTCCTCCTCCTCCTCAAAGGAAGGTCCCTCAACAGCAGAATCACCACTCCCCATTTCCTTCCCTCTCCAGGAAGCCTGGTAGAGGATTGGAAGCCCCTTGTTTTGAGGTTTATGGCTCGGTGGGAGACAAATGTGTTTCATAGAGAAAATGTATTTCACATTTCTGGTCCCTGATAAATTTTTAATTTGTTTTCTTTTTAATGGGGTGGGTAATCCCATTAATATTGTAAGATAAAACTTTAGTTGTAACTGTAGCCATTTTTATTCTTTGGGGAGAGTTTACTTGTACTTGGGGGCTTTCCAGTCTTCACCGCCCTAAATTATTACATTTCTTCTACTCCTATCTCTTTACCTTTCCTCTGTTGATTTCTTAATGTAAAGCTCTGCAACCTATTACTTATTTTATCTGATAGTATACCTTTTCCTTTCAGATTATAGATATGTCTGTCCTGCTTCTGTAACACATTAACTTTATCCTTTTTTCAAACTGGAAATAACTTTGTTTTAGACTGTTTAAACAATTCCAACTGTCTCCACAAGGTTGGAGTGTAACCCTTATTAACTTTAATAAAAAATCCCAAGCTTCTTTAACTCCAGCTGGAGATTTAAACTTTTCAAAACCATTCTGTGGGATGGTGGTAGGACCCCCTCCTCAGTTTGTCATTCCAACAGGGGTCTGGGAATAACCTTTTCCCATAAGAGACTGTCGAGTAGGTCGAGATTGCCATACTGAGAGGTCTCCCCCACACCTCGTGGAGTGGTGCTGTTGGGAAAAATCCCAATTTATTAATTTCAACTTCCTTGGTCAGCATGGAAGGTGATTTCCTGCTGGGTGGTGTCCTCTCTAGGACTTTTAGCCCATGTTGAAGTCCTGAGCCTAGCCATTTGTGGGGAATTCCCTGGGTCTCAGCCCTCCCCATGGCAAATATCCAATGTCAGTGGCAACAGTACCCACATCTTATTGTGGAACCTTGTTGAGTACCCGCTCCCTTAATGCCCCATTGTAAAATTAAGTGCAAGGGCGAAGTAGTAAACAACTTTGCATATCAGCACTTTAGTCTAGTCAAAATCTCACTACTCAACATTTGTGCATCTGTTTTGTAGGGATCCATATGATTTCCTGACTCAAAGCGCCTGACTACAAGTTTCCGTAAACAGCTTCCTGACTGTATTCACTTCCCATCTATTTTTATGCTGACATGCATTCAACCGTCACTACACAATCCCAACTACAAAATCCCTGACAGCAATTGAAATGCAGTAGCAGAACATTTTACAGGATACATGATCAGGTGGAATGAACTGAAATGCAGTAGCAGAACATTTTACATGATACTGTCTGCATGCATGCATGCTGAAATGGAATGAGTTGAAATGCAGTAGCAGAACATGGCTGATAGCAGGGACTCAGACATTCACTTGCTATGAAATTGCACTTGCTAAAAGCACACTCATCTACACTGTCTGATCAGGTGAGAATGGCATTTTAAAATAGAGCAGGAAACAGATCCACTGACCGTGCATTGGCACCAAGTGTCACAATATCAAGACTACAGGCTAAATATTCTGTATCTTTCTATCTGTACTGATGGGTAAACAGTGTGATGGGGAATATCGAGTCGATAATGCTAGCTATCGGGAAGTTGTAAAATGGGATTTGAGAGTGGGGTGCTTAATCTTTGGGAAGTTTAAGGACGGAATTCACACTAGACCCATTTTGTAGTATCTAGCCCTCAACATTTCCATATACTGAACCTTATCTCTTATTTTTATACAGCTTGTGTTTAAATCATGACAGGTTGTTACCAGCCCCTTTATCCACCCATCTTAACCCAGACATTCCAGATTATAGAGTTCGCTTGGAGGCTTTGTTGCCCCTACACTCTGTCACCTCGTGGGTCCAACATAGCCTGTAGGTATCATTTAATGTGTACACTTGAGGTGGCCCTTAGGCAGAGGTCTCCCTGTCAGAGAAAATCTATTTCAGATCTATTATAAGGCTGTACAGTCAAGTTAGATTCGGCAAACCTGTTGCAGCAATTTTAACCTCTGGGGAGGAAAGTCTCTAACCCACTCTGTCCCAGTTGTTCAGTTTCCCTCTCTCCCCTTCCTTCCAATTCACCCTCTCTCGCCTCCCAAAGCAACATGGCCCCTTTCCTATATACAGTATTTTCAAGAAAATCAGGGTTACCCTGGGGGGCAGCTAAATTCCTGGTCACAGTCCATTTTAGTTAGTTCAGATGGGCTGTTCAGATATATTCCCAGGTGCAGCTATGGACATGTTGCAGCAATCTCTTCTCCTCTGTGCAACAGTGGTGTTAATTTGGACTGCGGATCTGTACTGCTTGAGGGTGATGCAAATATCGGCTCATAACATTGAGGAACAGGTCTCGCTGATCTGTTGGGAGGTGGTGGGACTCTTTCATGCCACAGCCCATGCTGAGTGCATCAATTCCTTCTCCAGCCTCTCCTTCACCAGGTGTGGGACCAAAATTCTGATGCTTTCCAGATACTGTTACGCTACCACCAGGACTTCATAGGTTTTGGAGCCTCCTCTGTCTCAATCTGCAATCACACTGGGTAAAGTACTGGCCCTTCAAGTTTTGGTCATGTAGTTGTTTCATGATGGGCCATAAGGCCTTCCTGCTTTCTTGAACCAAGTTGGTGTAGTCATTATCTATCTGTGTTCAGTGCTCCCAAACATAATGGCTTTTCTTCTCCAGGAGAGCTGTAGGATTTCTTCTTTTGCACTGTAGGATGTAAGTTTAGCAATGAAGGATCTGGGTCAAGCCCTGGGGTTAGTAGGTCCTACGAACTAGTGAGTGATGAGCTCTGTCCATCATCAGGTTGAAGTCTGTAGGTAGAATTAGAGCCTCTCTGAGCACTTTTGTAAGAAGGTAATTGGGTCAGTGGCTCCATCCTTGGAGCCCTCCAGAACTCCATACACCTAATATTTTGGTGGTGGCTCCTACCTCCCAGGTTGTCAAGTTTATTTGTGAGTTCTCTTTCTTGGGCTAGTAAGAGGAGGAGGAGCCAGTCATGAGTCGGTCTGTTTGGTGACATTTGTGAGGCCAATCTCGATCTGGTCTGCTCGGTGCTCAATTTTATTGATGTCCTTCCATAGTTCTTAGAGGGTACTGTCAATCTTGTTTACCATTTTGCCATCTGTAAGATTGATGTCACTAACTGAGAGCATTCATCTTCCTCAGTGGGAGCCATTTCTATTGCCATCTCTTCTCCTGCGACCTCTGACATAAAACCCCTTTTTCTTGTTAGAGCATATTATACAGTTTCTGTACCAGGGTCTGTGAGTTTCTGGTAAGGAGCACATTTGAGCAGTTCCTTTAGCTTGGGATTGCATTATTAGTTTCGAGGTGCCATTAGATTTTGTTGAGGCAGAGCAGAGCTCGAGAGTTAAACTGCACAGAGCTGCTGATGTCACCGGAAGTCTGGGCAATATTCTTTGAATGCAGCTATCTCTTTTCCAATGCAGCTACATTCTGGCTTAAATCCACTGGTTTTTTTGGGGGCAGCTGAAATTTAGGGGTGGGTACCGGATTAGATACACTATCAGGATTTGTCTGCTGCTTGTTGTTGACTTTCCCTGATTTTCTTTACCCTGTTTACCAGGTTTTGTTTATTCCTACTCTTTTTTGTCCCTTTACTATACCCACTGTCTCCTGCTTTGCCATCAGTTTCTTTTGTTTGGCTTTTGTTCTTTCTTTTCCTGGGGCCTTAGTTATACTTTCTAGCATCTCAATAATTACAAAACCAGCTCTTTTGGCTCTAGATCTTGTTCTGATCAATTAAAGATCTTGGAGTCTGAAGGGAGTGTTGTAAAGACTGTTTCTTCTTTTCTTTTTTACCCCTCAGCTCAGAATCAGAATTTGAGAACCTTTTCCATCACAGGATTTTCCTCTGGTTGAGTCTGTACATTCCACTCATTATGTTTACCAAGGGGGTCCAGAAACTATCCTAATTGCCATAGTAACACTGCCCTATTTAGACAGTAGTCAGTCTATTGCCACCTGGAGTGGTGCCCACATTTTTTCAAATACTGCATATTTACTATTTTCCTATATCAGATCTGTTCCAGTTTTGAGATGTCTGACATCATGTTTAACAAAGTTATAAAAACAGGAGGTTGAATCCTTCCACTTCATCAGGATATATATTTTTTGCCACCACAGTGAAAAGTGTTAATTTTATTTTGTGATTCATCTAATAATTCCTTATTAGGATATATGCCCAAAGTTTAAGTAGTGGAGATAATCTTATGCTTTTCTTATAGGTCAAATTGCATATGTGCTCCAATTTAGACCAAAAGTTGGACAAATATGGACACAAGCTAATAAGATGTATTAAGGTCCCAGTAGTCTTTGCACATCTTGGGCATTTATCACTAAAGCTGGAGTTAAATTGATTCAGTTTTTTGGTGTACAGTACATTCTATGTGGTGTTCATTTGAAACTGCTACAATGTAACTGATAGTATGTTATTAACATATGCTTCAATAGCATTGCTCCATAATTCTTCTGTGAGGTTCAAACTTAGATGCCTCTCCCATTTGATTTT
Source organism: Neoceratodus forsteri (assembly GCA_016271365.2). Taxonomy (NCBI): domain Eukaryota; kingdom Metazoa; phylum Chordata; order Ceratodontiformes; family Ceratodontidae; genus Neoceratodus; species Neoceratodus forsteri. The sequence continues at coordinate 399,241,442 of CM057456.1, forward strand.
AATATTATTAATATCTCCTTCCAATTTATTTTGTATGGTTTGATACATTGATGAGATTAGATTTTCCCGTCCTTATATTTTTATTTAGACAGCTTTTCAGTTGGTTATACTGTAAATTTGAATTTTGGATACCCCAAATTGATTTGTTATTTGAGTACATGCTTTCATTTTATGATTTTACCATATGTCCCTTTTGGTTTATCTCCTGGCATTGCCAATCTTTAAAGTTGCTTGAGTTTGATGGGGAAATCATAGTTCTTATAGATAGGTGTATATTTCAATATGAACCCTTTCTCACCAAACATTCTTTGAAACATTACCAGCTCCGATATGTAGTCAATGTGGTAATAGGTAAATTGGTAATTTCCTCTCTGAAATGGGAAAAATAGTACATTAACCAAAAAAGGATATTGTTGCACTATAGTTTCTATTAACACTGAAGTAGGATCAGGCCCTACTTTATGAATCCAGTGCCATACCTGCATGGCTTTACTACCAAATAATACCTGTAAAATCTGGTAAGGCCTGACCCCCATTTTCTTTTGATAAAGTTAAAGTTCTCCAGGCTGTTCTAGAGCTTGAGTGTTTCCACAGAAATTTCACCACTGCAGTTTTAAATCATATAAAAACGTTGTTGAATTTGTATATCTAAGGCTTGGATAAGAAAGGAGCTTCATAAGTATTTGCATTGCAAACTTGATTTTCCTATTAAGGTTAGATATAGTGAATTCCATTTTAATGGGTCTAGTTCCAGTTTCATAATCAGTTCCTCTAAATTAACTTTATACATCCCTCAATTTTCACCCCTAGATATTTGGTACAAGTTGAAGAGATTTGCATTTGTATATCTATTGGTTGTAGAATCTGTAATTTTTATTTAACTTTAGAATTAGTGTTTTAATTTTATATCCTGAGAACTTGCCAAATTGTGTTGTGATTTTGATTAATTGAGGATAGATAACTCGGGTTTAGTAAAATACAGAATTATGTAATTTGCATACAGGCCTATTTTTCTTCCTTATCTGCTATAGTGATACCTCAGACTTCCTTGTAGCTCTTTATAGCTATAGCCAATGGCTCAATTACCATTGCAAAAATCAGAGGAGGCAGTGGGCAACCCTGTCTTGCATCTCTGCCCAGCTCAAACTTCTCAGATGTTATATTATTTACTTTTACTACTGCATGTGGTGAATCATAAAGCAGTTTTATCCACCTGCTGAGCTGTGCACCAAAGCTCATCTTCCTTATTATTGCTAACATTTAAGGCCATTTTAGTCTATCAGATCCTTTCTCAGCATCAATGGCCATTAATACAGCATTTTCTTCTTTATTTAAAAGCTATGGGGCCAGATTTTCAAAGGGCCTTAGATCCAAGCAAGCTGCATTAAACAAGCAGCTTGAGTCAGATCAAGGTGCTACCAAATACTGTGCACCATATTTTGCAAGAAAAGCATCCTATTTGACAAAGTCCCCAAACTGATGCAAGAGGTCCACTGTAGCAACAAAATGGTATAAGGGATGAGAATAGCTTAAGCAGCACCAAAATAAATGGTGCACGTTGAGTCAAAAATGGTGCAGGTTGAGTCACAAAATGACTCAAGAAATGAAAATGATGTTAACTAAGAACAAAAATGGTGCAAACTGTGTGACAAAATGGTGCAAGCTAGTCACAAAATGGAGTAAGCTGAGTCACAAAATGATTCAAGGAACGATAGTGACACAAACTGAGAATAAAATGATGAAACAGTAAAAATGGTGCAAACTTGAGTAGAAAATGGTGCAAGCTGAGTCAAAAGAATGGTGCAAGTTGAGTAAAAAATGATGCAAAGGACAAGAATGATGCAAGCTAAGTAAAATAAAATAGCAGATGAAATGGCCAAGACTAAGCCCCAAAATATTTTAAACTTGTCCTGCAGGAGAATACGGGCCCTTAACAGTAGCATAGTCAGGTGTGACCACCTGCAGTAGGTCTCTTTATATGATCTAGTGTCCCTTAGACCAGCTCTGGTTGGTCTAACAGCATGATCATCTTAAGCACAAGGACAGGACTGGCATTCTTTGAAAATCCCATATAAGGGATGATGCATCATTTCTATGATGCATGCATCTCTTCTGACATGGCACAGCCATTTGTTTGGTGCAAGCATGGGGCAAGCCACTCTGGCTCATGCTTACCTGTTTTGATGCAACGCCATTTGAAAATCAGAGTTGTTGCAAGGTTTGGCGCATTCTGCTACTTGTGTCAGTTGTTTTTGACACAAGCACCCTGTGTCATTCTCTGGCTTTTGAAAATCTTAATGGATTAATGCAGGTACAATATTCTCCAGTCTTTTAACTATTATTTTGTGAATATTTTATAATCTGTATTTAACAAGAAGATGGGCTTATATGATGCACAGCTCAGTGGATCTTTAAAATTCTTCAAGAAAATCTGAGTTATAGCCTCTTTAAAAAATGGAAAGGGACCTGGGGGTAATCATATCAGATGACCTTAAGGTTGGCAAGCAATGTGAGAAGGTGGGAGGGAGGGCTGGGGGATACTGGGATGTATAGGGAGAGCATCACCAGCAGAAAACAGGAAGTTGTTATCCCCTGTACAGACAGTTGGTGAGACCCCATCTGAGTACTGTGTCCAGTTCTGGAGACCCCATCTCCACAAGAACATAGACAGGATGGAGGCAGTTCAGAAGAGGGCAACTAAAATGGTGCAGGGTCTGCAAGAGAAGTCAGAAGAGGAGAGACTAAAGGAGCTTAAGATGTATAACCTTGAGGAAAGGAGGAAGAGGGGGGACATGATAGAAACATTTAAGTACCTCAGTGGAATCAACAAAGTCCAAGAGGGTAGCATCTTTCAGAAAAGAGATGTGCAGGAACAAGGGGACACAATTTGAAGATAGAGGGGTGATGGCTATGGGGTAATGGAGGAAATATTTTTCCACAGAGAGGGTGGTGGACACATGGAATAGCCTTCCTGAAGAGGTTGTGGGGTCTAAAACTGTGGGAGAATTCAAGAATGCATGGGACAGACATAAGGCAATTTTTGGGGGGTAGGTAGAAATAGGCTGTTGGTTAAATAGGATCTGCAGCTTATCCTCTAGGTAGGAAATGGGCAGACTAGGTGGGCCAAGCGGTCCTTATCTGCCATCAAAGTCTTTGTTTCTATGTTTCTATGTTTTCTGGGATCTTCTGCATTTCTAAAAAGATCCAAACATTATTCTTAAAGGTTTGCTTAGTATAGACCTCCATTTTTATAAAATTCTCTTCCTAAGCGATCTAGGTCGGCAGCTTTATCTGTAGCAAGATCTTGTATTGCATCCAGTATCTCCTGCTTAGATATTGGAATATGTAACATTTTACTTAGATATTCAGGAATCAAAGGTAGCTGGATTGTATTTATAAAGGACTCTATATTTTGTTCATCTCCTTTATATTCTGTGGTATACGGTTTTTATACAATATTGAACAAAACAGTTATTTATCTCAGCTAGTTTATTACAAATTTCTCCTTTTGAATTCTTAATAGAAATTAATGAATTCTGTGCTTGAGTCCTTTTAATTTGCCACATTAACAATTTCAAGGATTTATCCATCATGAAGTAGTAATTGAATCTAGTATTTTGCATTAGATTTTCTGCCTTTTCAGTTACTAACTGACTATATTGAGCCTTTTCTGAATTAATCCTTTATATACAGTGGGATCAATTGTTACACTCTGGGTCTGTGTCATTGCATTGATTTCTTTTTCTAACTGAGTTATTAAATGTTCACAATTTTTATTTTCAAATGAGGCCAAATTTTGCATCTGGACTCTAACAAATACTAAATGCTTCCATACTATTACTGGTGAAGTTTCTTCTGTTTTATTGAATTCAAAAAATTATGTACATGCTTCAAAGATTCTTTTTCAGTTATTGGTTTATTTAATAATGTAGCATCCATTCTCGAAATTTTGCATTGATTTATTGTTTCTGAAATTTTAACTGGAAAGACTGTTTCTAATTTATTCCCAGTGTTCACTAATTTGGCATTATTAACAGCTACATAATACCTGGCATTCTCTATCTCATTTTTTAATTCAGTCTACTGTTCTATGGATATTAAGTTAGCTGAGTATTGATGGCTCATATGGGCCACCAATTCATCACTGTGACAAAGGGGAACATATTGGGCAGATGTTCAAATGGTTTCTTACTGGAAACCTGTTGTCTTCTTGCATCCAATAGCCCAGTATTCCCCATTTATGTCTCTGGGTGGTTTTACAAGAATCCTTATTAAAAGTTTTATCATGTTTTAAGGCAAGTTATTTCATACCTTGTATACCTCACTGCAATTCTTTACGTAACATTCCTAAATTATGGCCCTGAGACTAATAAAACATCCTTTTGTTTCTCATTCAGCTTTTTGTTGTTAGTACAATCAACTTCCCTTGTCTTAGATACTTCCTTTGAGTAAAATAGACAGCTAATTTCTTGAGAAGCTTTATAATTAAATTCCTCTTGGTCAGTTATTTCAACTGCTCTTGTTTGGGCTATTTTCTAACTTGAGAGAATTATAAAATGATCACAGCTGATCATCACTACAGAATTTAACTTAGATGAACTTTATAAGCTAGAGACTCTAGACATATAGCAATTGTAGGTAATGAATTATTAACTTGTGGTTTCAGGGTTGAGGATTTTCATCCTCTAGTGAATTATATTGTTTCATATGATTAGTAATTTTCATCTGTGTAGTTTTAACTGTCTTTATTTGTTTGCTTTTTTACCTTTTTCTAACATAGATTCCACTAATAAGGGATAACAACTATCTTGGTTCTTTCTTTGCAACCTTGGGCTAGCCATTGTGAAGTAAAATACACACTTTTCACCTCCAAGAACAATATAAATGCTAGATAACAGCAGAGAATTAAAATAATGCAGGCAGAAGCATATAAACTTACCACTTATAAAACTAGTGAAAGAGTCACCATCCAATTTCACTGGCATGTGCACTTTAGATAACACAAGTTCATCTCCAGTAACCCTTTGTCGATCTGATTGTGAGTCACTATGGCTTCTTTATGAGGGAGAAATTCATTAATTTCATTTCACTAAATTTAACGTCAAATTTACTGGTAATACAGTTCAAATTTCAGAAGATTCTTCAGTATTTCAATGGCACACAAACGTTTGCCTTTTGTACCAGAGTTCAGGGGATTTGCTGCCTATGTTTGTCCATATGCAGTCAGGCAATGCTTCCTGAATTAGCTCCACTGATTACAAAGAGAGAGATAGAAAGAACGATATTATAATATCTGTATAGCAAAAATTTGCATCTCTTACTAAACAAGTTATCAAAGACACACTAGAGTTTAGTTTTTGGCCTGTTGTATAAATATATATCATCACATCTAACAGAAAAAATGTAAAATTAAATTAAGTTTAAAATGCCATATGTAGCCTTGGAAGACAAAGAGAAGGATAAAGCTACTCTTCTCTGACTTATAGTGAGATTACTAGGCCTCAACAGGCTGGGAATCCACTGAGAGAAAAGTACATAGTGAGTAGCAAAATTTTAAAGTTATGTTCCACTCTCTTTGTAGTTTACTCTGCCTGAAAATCTCTTTCTTGGAATTAAATCTAGTTTGCAATGAAATCAGAGTTTTAGTTTACAATAAGAAGGGCTGGAGTTTTTCTAGAAGAAAAGGTGAGCAATCCTTGCAGCGTTCTGCCACCTCTTGTTATGGCGTCTGTTAGTAAATTTAAATTGAAGATGCCACATATGCATAATTATTGAGAGGTGGATACATGATCAAATCTGCTCAGTGCATCTTTTAAAATATAATTTATATGTTTGTTTTTTATGTTTTTAAACTTTAAAGTTATTACCTGCCACAGTTACTGTACACACTAAATCAATATAGATTAGCCAAAAAGAAATAAACTCTTAAAGTTCTGAGTTTTACTTTCTGTTTTTATTTTTCCAGATATCATTTTAACATAATAAAACCACTTTCAAATATTTTTAAGAAGCCAGTAGGCAAAAAAGTATAACATAAGGAATAATTAGACCAAAGAAGTATAAGACACTCCTTTTAGTCACTTGTCACATCAGGAGGTTGGTTTAATCCTCTTGTTCATAAGCACAATATTCCTCAGATGAGTAGGCCACAGTGTTTACAGCCATCCTGAATGGCTCCTTCATTCTTAATCACTTCCGCTGACCTCGGGTTAGTCCCAGATTCACCATTAGTAGACCTTCCTCCTGGATTAACTCAAAGACACACTGAGGAAAAAATTGTGCCAGCCAATAGCTTGCAGAAAAATATACTAATAAGGAGACATAGAATCAGGCAATGATGGCATACCTTTTGAAACTTGCAAAATAGCGTATGTCTCCCTGCTTCTTTGATCTTCTCCTCAGATCACAGAGTGCATAACAAAACTTCAGCCTTTCTCTCAACCTCACATGTCATTAACACAGTTGTCAAAGAATACTAGGAAATAATGGGAGTTGAATCTGCTCTGAGTGACATAGTCCAGGCTAGACCAAGGATGACATACAAAACAGGGACAAACCTTAAGGATGTTTAGTCAGGACACATTTTGAGGATGAGAAACAACGCATATGAACTAGTTAGATGCCAGAGGGGCCAAAAGATCATTTTGATGCAATAACTGCACAGAATGTGGAAACTCCAGGAAAAACAAGGACATTCAGTCACCCTGGGACTGGAAGAAAATAGCAAATAATGGATTATATAATTTGTAGCAAGACATGAGTTATTTACATGTTGCTGTGCCCCTGTGAACTCACCTACATGGGACAAAAAAAAGGTATCTCAAGATTAGGATTAGTGAGCACAAATGGTGATCTAAGTGTGTAATCTGAACTATGCCATGGTGAGACACTTCTGGGATAAGAACTATGGATCTGTAGACACTCTTAAACATGTAGGTATACAACAAGTAAATTTATCCAAAGATGTGGTGACCATCGAAAAAATGATTGCAAAGAGGGACTTTTTGGGTAAATGGAGTAGACACTTTACATCCACAGAGACTCAGTGATGACTGTGGTCTTTAACAGCTTCCTTTGACTCTCCTACAAACAAACTGAATTAATTTCCACTTGTCATTTTGAAATTTCAATTCAGTTATTCAAGTTCAGTTATGGATTTATGATATGTCTTTGACAAGCTTGTAATTATACTGTAGTTCATTCAGAATTATGGTATGTGAGATAAGATGCTCAAATCCTTGGTTTGGGTATTATTTGTCTGCTAAGCATGACATCATAGCACACTTAGATAGAAATGTGCTATTTATGATACCTAAAACTGTTTTTCACTGTATGTGTAGTTTTCTTTAAAATAGGGATTTTTTATTTAGTATACTGTATACAGGACACCATTGAATGATATTTATTATTGATGTTTTTAAACAATGGTGAATGTTTCGACTGGATTTGCACTTTTGAATCTAATATTCTTTTCAATCACTCACAGTGCAAGTTGACTTTTTAAAAGAAGGGAGAGTCCTTATTTTCAAACAACCATGTTGTCAAGGGTGATCTAGTCATGCTGGTCTCAAGAGAGGTGGAAACAGCTAAATACCTGTCAGTAGCCACAGTGGACTAGATATGAGAAAAGGTAACATCACTCCAAAATGTCAGCATGTCCATGATGCTGGTGGGTATCACAATTGCTCCTGGAGCTGCCACTATCCTTGGGAGCCTGTGGAAGCATTCTTTACTCGTAATGTTCTAAGCTGAATTGAACTTTGACTGGTGTTGGCAGCTCATGGCACTATTAAACAAGCATTTGTCAATGCTGAATGTTTGCTTGCTGGCATTGGCATTGGTAGTGTAGGAGTTACAGAGCTGCATAATAGGAATGGCTGTGAAGTATTGAACTGAAGCCAATGCCATCACCACCCTGCAGATAGTGACAGGCATTGGGTGTGCCTTTGAGGTCTTCAGGCATAATGGCCATGCCATTTCACCACACCCTACATGCACAGACACAAGTGTCATGGTGTGCCTTGGGGTCTTTGGCCTTATGCACACCCCATTCCATCAGAAATATTGTGAGATGGGTGCAGTATGGGAGAATGGGGTGAACTTTGGGGCCACAAGAGTCCAAGGCACACCACTATCTCTCAGTGGCTGCAGGTGTGGGTGGGGGTGGAATGGTATAAGCATTGCAGATGACAATCCCAAGTCACAGCCTGATGCCTGTCATTCTCTACAGGGTGGGGTTTTAGTTGGAAACCTAACGCCTCAGGCATTCATTGGTATTTTCACTTCAAATTTTCAATATAGGTTTTTGTGACCCCACCTCATGAACAGTGGCGATATCAGTTTGTTAGCGAAAGCTGCTTTTGCACAGTGACTACGGCATTTGTCACCACAGGTGCAAAAACACGTTCTGAACAGGATGTGAAAATGACAGCTGTTCTGTTCATGGGGAGGTGAAAAAATGGCAATGTTGAAAACCTGCAGTGAAAATATTAAAAAACTGGTGAAGTCACAAGCATGCATAGAAACTGTGCAATGTGCCCCATAAGGTTATTAGTTTGGGAATTGTTTACAGCAGATTGTCAACACAGGCATTTTGGGACCTCAGTCATGAACAGTGTCACTTCTTTATCTGTCCAACAATGATTTCCCACAGTGACCACACATTTCTGTGCTGAAAGTGTGAAAACACATTTTGGCCATGTTGTGAAAAAGACAGCTGTACTGTTCATAAGGAAGTGTGGAAAAATGCCACTGGTGAAAATCTGGACTGAAAATATTACAAATTAATGAACTTATGAGGGTGCGTGGAAACTGTGCAATGCTCACTCTTAACACAGTCATTTTTAGGAATTTTTACCAAATTTTCAAAATAGCCATTTTAAGACCTCTGCTCATGAACAGTGTCACTGTGATTTTCTTAATGTGTCCCATACGTTGATTTGCACACCGACTGTGCCATTGTGCTCTACATGGGCGGAAACATGTTTTGGGTGAGATGTGAAAAATACAGCTGTACTGCTCATAAGGAGGTGTGGTAAAATGGTAATGTTGAAAATCTGGAGTGAAAATATTGAAAATTTGCGAACTTATGAGTGTGCGTGGGATCAGTGCAACAAACACTCAGTGAAACAGTCATTTTGGAATTTTTCACCAAATTTTAACATCACCATTTAACACTTCTGCTCATGAACAGTGTGACTGTGATTTTCTTAATATGTCCCATACATTGAGTTCACCACACCGACTGCGCCATTAATAGCGCTACATGCTGTGAAACACATTTTGAGTGAGAAGTGAGAAATGACTGCTGTACTGCTCGTAAGGAGGTGAGGTAAATGGTAATTTTGAAAATCTGGAGTGAAAATATTGAAATACACAACTTACAAGAGTGCGAGGAACAGCATAACGCATGCTCATAAAATAGTCATTTTAGGAATTTTTTCACCAAATTTTTAACATAGCCATTTTAACACCTCTGCTCATGAGCAGTGTCACTGTGATTTTCTTAATGTGTCCCAAACATTGATTTTGTACATACCGACGCCCATTGTGCGCTATATGCGTGGAAACACATTTTGGGTGAGATGTGAAAATGACAGTTGTACTGCTCATAAGGAAGTGTGGTCAAATAGAAATTTTGAAACTCTGGAGTGAAAATATTGAAAATTCGTGAACCTATGAGCGTGCATAGGAACAGCGAGCATGCGCTCATAAAACAGTCATTTCAGGAACTTTTGTGCGTTTCTAACATAGGCTTTTGAGAGCCCACCTTATGAACACTGGCACTGTCATTTCATTAATCAGTCCTGAAAGGTGATTTTGCACAGTGATCGCAAAATCACCCTTCAGGCCCAATTAACACCATGACAGTGACAGAATTCAAGAGAGGGGTCCTAAAACCCATGTTGAAAATCTGGTGCCAAAATTCCAAAAAATGCCTGAGATATGCAGCAAAGTTGAAAAAACCTATTCATTACATTATACAGCTTACCGGCATTTCCTCAGTTTGCAGTCGGCTTTGAGAGTGCAGGCATGTTCCTGGTCCACCGAAGATCATTGTGGGCTCCTGAGGTAAGTATGGGGTGAGATGGGGAGTGGGGAGGCAGGGTGCGCGAGTGGGTGGGCGCGGTGGGAGAGGGGTGAAGAAGCAGTGAGGGAAGGTTTTTCTTTCAGGTTTTTTTATTTGAACTACGCAGGACATTTGCCACACTGGGATGGGCTCCCAGCATGGCAGCTGGAAGAGCTGTTGGGGGGCAGTGGAGCTGATGGGGATTGGGCACCCTCGTCGGCCATAGGACCTGTTGCCGCTGGGGTGGGCTCCCAGTGTGGCACCCGATAGTCTGGGAGGGGAACAGTAGAGCCACAGCGGATTGGGCACCCTGTCAGCCATACAGACTGTGGGGAGGGAACAGTAGAGCTGACAGGGGATTGGGCACCCCGTCAGCCATACAGTGTGTGTGTGGGGAGGTAGGAGCACATGAGCATGCAATGTGCATGCGCACGTGTGTGTGTGTGTGTGTGGGGAGGAGGAGCTCTGCTCACTCAAGTGGTGCTCTCCTTTCAACTGTATGGCACTGCATTTTGGATCATCGCACTATGTTTCTTGCACATGCATGCAAGCAAATATTAGTATATAGACAGGCAAATGAACCATGAAGAACACTGACATTTTGACTACCTGTGTATGTTGCTTCAAGTGTTTTTCACTTCCTGTACTTAAATATGATACATTAGGTAAGCTATAAACTGTTCTCATGTTATTTGTCTGAGTGTTGACAGACCCTGCTCACATTCCTTGTGACAGACTTTATACGTAAATATTTCCTACTATCAAGCAGCAATGTATGATTTCTAATGGGCATTTTGAATTGGCTGAATAAGCAGCACAAAACTGTGTTAAAATTAATGATTCAACTTTGTAGGCATTATGTAAGGTGTTCATTGTTTTGAAACAATGTTTATAGACATAATTGCCCTAGAACTATTTTAATTAGGAATGCTGACAGTTTTAAAACAATCAAGCAGAGAATACTACTGTTATTGTTGCTTTTGATTTCTGGGTCAGTCCATCCCCATCCTGAGCCTCAGGTTTCTAAAGCTTGCCATTCCCATGGTGAGTGTGATGTCAAACCCTTGATTACTATGGTCCAGTAAACATTCAAAGTTTTTGGCCAAAAAGTAATTGTTTGATATTTAGCTGATCATACATAAGTTTGGCATCATCTCACTATCAAACTTGGCTTAATGGTAAAATTCTAATACTGAAGTTAATTTGGATGAATACTTTATTTTCAGAAATGACTGGGTTGTCAAAAGTGTGGTAGCTGTCTTTTTTTATTTTTCTGATGACTTTATGGCCTAAAGGTTTAACCATTAGTTATATTTAAAACTGTCTTAAAAACTTATTTTTTAACCTGGCTTTTGTTGATTGATGTGGTTATTTGTTATGTGGTTTTAAATTGTTCTTTGTTGGAATTTATATGTTGTTTATAATAATTTATTCTATCTTATGTATTTTATTGTACAGGTACTTTGATTTTAGAAAGGTGCCTTTTTATAAATAAAACTGATGATGATGATATTTATGTACCCCAGGTCAGTCAAATGTAGGATTTAATGTAGGTCCTCACCCCTATCACAAGCATCTTTAACAAATCCCTCTGCCTCGGTCAATTCCCTACTGTCTGGAGAGGTTGCTACAGTTACTCCTGTCTACAAAGGTGGCAACAGGACTCTGCCTGGTAATTACTGACCCATCTCAATCCTCCCCACCAAAGCTCTAGAAAATTGTTGCACCCAAGTCTCCAACTACCTTTCAAAGTACAGTGTTCTTTGCCCTGAGCAACATGGGTTCAGAGCGGTCATAGTACCAACATGGCTCTCCTGGAGTTTACCAACTTCCTCCACACCTCCTTGGACACTGGTGCCCTGGCTGGAGAGGGTATTCATTGACCTGTCTAAAGCTTTTGATCACGTGTCGCACCACTCTTGTTAACTACCCTGGACCACTTAGGCTTTGCCACTGGACCAGTCTCCTGGTGCGCCAGCTATCTCTCAGCTCGGCCCCAATCTGTGAAAGTTAGTGGAAACCTCTCCAGTGCCTGCCCTATTCACTCTGGAGTCCCTCAGGGGTCTATTCTTGGACCTTTACTCTTCTCCTTTTCCTCAACTCGCTACCCAGTGCCTGCAAGGCAAGATCCTGCTTTATGCTGATGATACTGTACTCCTTGCCGCTGATAGTAGCCCTATGCGGCTTCAAAGCTCTCTCCAACTTGCTTTTGGATTCCACGAAACCTGGTTCTCTGAGCATCGACTCATAATCAACATAAAGAAAACAAAAGCGGTGCTCTTCTCCCACCCCCAAAACAAGCACAGCAGATTTTCCCTACCGTTCTTTCCTCACTCAAAATGCCCATTGAACCTGTGCAGTCCTATAAATACCTGGGAATTGTCTTTGACCCTTCCTCTCCTTCCATGACCATATCTCCGCCTTGAACACTGCATAGGCGGCTGGGCATTCTCTTCCAGCATAAAAATGTCTCCCTGTGGATGCCCTCTGCCTGGCTGTCACCTCTTCTGTCTTATCCCTCATCGACTATGGTCTCCGGTCTATGGATCAGCTGATCAGACAGCGCTCAGCAAGGTCCGTCTTACACTTAACAAAGCCTGCAGACTTATCACTGGTGCACCTAGACAAATGCATACATGTCAGCTGTATGCCTTGTCTACCCTACTCAACCTGGATGAGCGGCTCATGTATCAAACCTGCCTGCTCACATTTAAAGCACTCATGGCCTATCTCCACCTGGCTTAACTAGCTCTATTCGGCTGTACTGCACCAGCGGTGAACACCAGAGCTCGTCCAAAACATCCCTGTTCATACCAAGGGCTAGGACCTCACAAGGCCAAAGGACATCCTCACAGAGCCCCTACCTGGTATAATTCACTCCCTACCAGTATCTCTGACTCTCCCACACTAGCAAGCTTTAAACTCCAGCCTCAGAAACCACCTGCTCAATTCACGCAGGTGTTGCTGCTGAGAAGTTGAAGTGGGGAGAATAATAAAAAAAAAAACAACAACAAAAAAAAGTCTTGACAATGCTTGCTGAGCAGCACTCCCACCCCCCGCTCCTGCTTCCCTTCTCCCTGAACTTCCTCCCTATCTATCTTCTTCCTCCCCATCCTCTCCATCTAACCGTCCCCTCCAGTCCTCATCTTATACTTATGTATTTGAACTTGCCTTAATCTGTATTAACTGTTGTTTATTGTACTAATGTCTGTTTGCCCTCTATGTGACGAGGTACCTTTGTAAATGAGCCTCTGGCTCAAAGGTTGTTAAACTGATGTTTAAATAAATAAAAATAAATAAATAATATGATTCTTAATTTCCAATGTGCTTTCTCTCCCTCTCTCAAAATAGGAATGGATTACAAGGATAAGGTTAATATGAACTGGTGAAACAGGTAGGCAGAGGGTATTATAGAATCCTTAGTCGATCACGGTCATCATAAAATAATTTAGGACACAAAAATACTGGTTACACAACAGGTTATGTATCAGTTCTTGATTGGATTATTATAACTATCCTGCTTGGGTAATCGCTTCTGGAATCTCACAGACTCCATAAATAACCACTGTGCTATGTTCTGTAATTGGCTGGCAAAAGAGGCATGAAAGTTTCTTTTTTTCTTTTACTTGTAGAATACAAAACTTTGACATAGATGAATGTAACAGTTCCATTCTCATTTTGACTGGTCGTTTCTTGACAACATCTCAGATCTAGATTTAGCCTTTGAAGAATGTTGTCACTTATGCTAAATATTTGTGACAAGAATCAAGAGCTGTAGATGTGATTGGTCAACATCTGCTATTTAAAATGAAAGAGAATCAGGGATAAAAAGTGGGCTTAGTACAAAAAGACCCTCTATTTTACAAGAATACAAACCTTAAGTGATTCCTCCAAATCCTTGGTAAGAGTTGCCAAAATTATTTCAGGGACAGACAACATCAGGATCTTAGGAATCCCAGAAGAATTTGGAATGTCCTTAAGGATTTATTTGGCAAGACTCTGAAACCAGAACAAATAGTTTTGGAGGCTCAGGAAAAACATGATGTGAACCAGAGGAGGTTGTAAAATGTTTTAACAATTTCTTTGGTTGTTTAGAATGCTAAAGGTCACATTTTCACCCACTATCTGAAGTAGCAAACTCTGATACTGCTAACTCCATTGTTGATCCCTCTACTCAGGATCCCAAGAAATATTTTCATATTCTTTCCTCTATTGAAATCTGTAAGTGTCTGAATCCTAAACCATTTACTGGGGTTCATAAAACTGACTATCAGCCTCTAAAATTAGCATCTGATTCAATTTATTTCCCTCATGAACATTTCTAATTATTCTCTTGAAAGAGGGGTCATTAGACCAATTTATAAATTGAGGTGTAAAAATTCTGTATCAAATTATCATCCAATCTCTTCTGGCCCCAATTGCCAAAGTATTAACAGGAATTGTATTAAATCAGATGGTTGACTTTCTGAATTAAAGTAAGATCTCAAAAGAACAGCATATTTTTGCACCAAGATCAACACTGAGACAGACAGAAAGAGACACACATCAAAGCAGAGAAACTCACAGAAACCAAATGTTGCAAAAATAATGTTTTAATTCCAAGGTGGAAAATAGAACAGGATCAGGCAAGCACTCCAGACCAGATGCCCCTGCACTTTGACCATTAGGTCTTCCTCGGGTGTGGGATATGGTAACTATTTTGTCATTATTTAAACAGTCAACATGACATCGCAGATCTCTTGGTATAAATTAAAGCCATATACTAGGTGATTTGTGATGTTACTTTGATTCACTGTGTGCCCTGCTTGAGGCACCCATAGCAAACCATCTCACCACCACATGTAGTCATACCAGTTGGTATAACAGGCTCATAAAGCAAAAAACCTGAGCACCTGTCTTCTAAACTGGGATTGCTCTTCCATTTCTGTTCAACCTGCAATTTGGATTATGTTATTTTTGGGACCCCAGCCTCTTGCTCCCCTAGTTCTAATCCACCACTCACTGAGATCTATTATACTTGCCCCTTCTCCACATGACTTGTGAGTCAGATCCCTCACAAGAGGAGTGGGGCAGTACAGACATAAAAGCCCATGCCACACCCCTCACAAGCATGAGTGGCTCAGGAAATAACTTTGTAGTTATTCACTATCTTTAAGGACTCTTGGGACACTAGTTTTACTGGTATTAACTCAGAAATTTTAACTTTGGTATTTGTAGTTTACTTTGTTTAGCGTATTTTGGTTAGTGTATTTTATCTAATGTTATATGTCCGAGTAAGGGTGGGGAAGACTTAGCTTCAATTGTCATACTGGGCACCTCCATGACCCTTTGTTTTGGACAGTGATTCGGAGGTTGTTTAGGTCATTTTGTTTGGGCCAACCACTACTTGTGGCAGAAGTGGAGTTTGACTCAAATTGACCAGCAGTCAGTGTCAGTGGCTCAGTAGGTAGCACACTCTGTCAGTGGCTCAGTAGGTAGCGCACTTGCCTCTGAGGCCAGGAGATCAGAGGCCATGGGTTCAGTTCCCACACCTGGCACTTGGGTTTATATCCCAGTACTGACACTGTAGTGCAGCATGAGAGGGTGCTACACTTCTGAGGTGCCATCTTTTGGATGAGACGTTAAACTGAGGTCCCATTTTCCTGGATTGGTGGTAGTTCAGGTGGATGTTAAAGATCACATGGCACTTATTGAAGAGTAGAGGGAATTTCCCCAGTGTCCTGGCCAAATTTCCTCATTCACTAAAAATACCAACAGCTTAATCTGGTTTAAGGTCAGGTAGCATTCATCTGTATCCCTCCCCGGTCATGCCTGAAAATAGGCAGGATGTGTTTAGTGCACTTACACAGTCAACAAAAACTAAATAAAATAAAGAAATAAACCTATCTGAGGTTAGTGGATGTGTAGCAGACTCCACCTTTGACTCAGTGCTAATTTTTACCACTTGAACTTAACTGATTTCTATTCAAAGTTCAGCTGAAGGCAGTTAAGTGGTCAGGGAAATTTGCTTGACAGGAATAAATCAAGTGGATTTTTTTTTGTTTTAAAGTACACTGTTCCTTAACAGGGTCTCAGCACTGCCTGTAAGACAATCAGAACATGTTTTATCTTGGGATCTTCCTGTACTTACTTGCCATGCTTGAATACCTCCTGTAATTTTGTTTTGTAATTCTAATGAGGAACCTAATACTATCATTAATCCTACCTTTGCCTCAGAGTGCATTCACACAGTTTCCTCACAAGGTAAAGTCTTTCCTATTTTCTACCTCCCATACAATATTAAATTATGCTTAAAGTTATTCATGTTAATAATTATCTCAAAAACTTTTATGTTGCAAACTCTTCAAAATATTTTTTCAACCATAATATAATCTATGAAGTGATCCACATTATATTTGTACAAGTCATATTTATGCTGTATTACTTTTAAGAAAAATCTGATTTTGTTATTATTATCAATGTCCGTGAAATAGTAGGGGAAAAAGTAGGGAGTGTAAGGAGAGCAGCGGGAGGGAGGAAGGTCATAAGCAATTGCAGACACAGGAGAAGAGGAGTAGCTTTCTAAGTTTGGATTTGAAGGGCCTAGTTTCAGTTCTGAGGAGATATCTACAGGTAGGGCACTCATCCAGTGGGAGCCCTATAGTAGAATGCACATTGCTCCAAGGATGTCCTGCAGTGAGGGACTAGGAGTGGGACTTTATAAAGCTTTTGGTGGATCTAGCTTTAGTGGCATGCTGGAGTAGATCACAGAGCCCCATAGGGAAGAGACCAGCTGAGATTGTCTTGGCTATAAGGCAGGTTTGGTATTTTAATCGAGCCTGAAAGTTTAGCCAGTTTGTTAGCTTGTAGAGATCACAAGTGTGGTCCACCTATCACACCCAGAGACTAGCTGGCAGGCTTTGTTTGTTGTTACCTTGATTCGACTGAGAGCACTGTTATCAGCTGCACCATATAAAGTAATCTCTTAGTCAACCAGGGAAAGGACTGAGGATGATACGGCCAGATGGAGGGCTGCAGGAGGCATACAATGTTTGTGTCTGTGCAGCAGGCCAATTCTTAAGATAATGGACTTGGCTAGAAGATGGATAAGTTCTGACAGGTAAGATGGGAGTCTTGGGTGATATCCATATATTTAAAGGATTTTACCAGCTGGAGTGGGCAGTTTCATAGTTAAGAATGTGAAGAGGAAAGTCATTTTGTTTGTTATGGTGATGGCTAAGATCATAGTCTTGGGATTTTATAGTTAAGCATGAGTTTGTGCTCAGTGAACCATGCTTCTGCTTCAGAGAAGAAGCTCTGTAGGTCAATTGGAAGGGTAAGGGGTTTGGGTGGCTACTGTAAATAACTGTGCTGTCTGCATAAAGAAGAAGGCAACCTGTACAGGCTGAAGAACTGCATTCAGGAAGAGACTAAAGAGGAGTGCACCTAAAATGCCTCCTTGAGGGACCCTGGATAGAACAGGCATGCTAGGGAGAGGGTAGAGTTTTTTTATTAAATATATTTTATTAGGTTTTTCTTTTTTTTTTTCCACCACAATGTTTACAGGCATCCAGCATACATTATAATCTGCATACATCACAAGCATTTGCACAAAGAGAGAAGGAAGAAAAAATTACCTCTTGGAATTATTGCCAGCTGTATAAGGTGCAACGGGATAGACAGATGCCTGTATCCCACCCTGACTGCCAATAGGTAATACTGCTTTTCTTATAACACATATAATTCACCTCAAGAACTCTTAAACTGTAAC
Source organism: Neoceratodus forsteri (assembly GCA_016271365.2). Taxonomy (NCBI): domain Eukaryota; kingdom Metazoa; phylum Chordata; order Ceratodontiformes; family Ceratodontidae; genus Neoceratodus; species Neoceratodus forsteri. The sequence goes on from CM057456.1 coordinate 399,259,261, forward strand.
CGGATACTAAGGAGCTCCAATGTTAGTTTTGCCTGTTCATTCCGGATCAGCAACAAACTTAGTAAGGGGTCCCAGATTTGTTTAAATTTTTCTATATTATTAGACACTCCACTACAACCCACTCTGCTTGTATAGCAAACATTATTTCTCGATACCATTCAGTATAAGAGGGATAATTGCATCTTTCCAGTATTATTTTTGGCACATGCTGAGATTAATGCCATATATGATCGCTAAGATCGACCCTGAAGAGTAGCATAATCTCCTAGGATACAAATCTCAGACTAAACTTATCTGACAGAGACAACAGTGGGTCCAGGTGAGATCTGATGATGTTCCAAAATGGGGAATTCTCTTACATGTCAACATGTGTAGCAGGTCTCCTGGGAGTTTTGCACACCTGGTATGGAGCTCAGAAGTCAGGGCACCTAGCGGTATAATTTAACCAGAGTGTAAAACAGATTGTGATTTATTTGAAACTGCATAAATATACATCAATCCCATTTAATATATCTATATAAATGTTTCCAGATTCTCGTCCAATTTCTAGAATATGTAATTGCTGGCAATGATTGGTCCACCAATAACATCTTTGGTTTTCTAACCGAGTCAGTACCGGTCTGCAAAAGGCATACACATATGCTATTAAATGAGAAGTTGGGAGGGATTCAATGTATGGTTTTAGTATAGATGACAGAGTACTAGACCAAAACCCTGTAGCAAAGTGCTTCATTAACATATAGGGAAATCTGCAGTTATTTAACTGCATATACCGGAGGCCATTTATAAAGAGTGCTGGCTTCTTGAAACAACATCAATTTATGATTGATAACCAAGTCCTCTATTTTCTCAACTCCCATATTAGGCCAAAATGAGGTAATTTTGAGAGGTTTACCTGAGATTAAGAAATTAGGATTATTAAAAGAGGTTGTGTTAAATCCTTGTGGCCTACTATCTTAAGAAGAGTGTTAAATTGACATTGTATTTCAAGCATAGAACCCAGTGGAGAATCTTTAGTTTATTGGGAAAATTCTTCCTCGTAAGGAAAGGAAGGGCCCTGGGATTCACCTCTATGTTCTAAACATAAGTCACGCTCTATAACTAACCAGAGGGATGATAATGGTACTGGGAGAGGGTTGGGGAAGTTAACCAATACCTCATCCATGTTAAGTGTATCGCTAAATAATATAAATAAAAGTTTGGGGCCTGTAACCTGCCATCTATCTTTGATGGGTAAGCTTAATATAGCTACCTCTAGACTTTTACCTGCCCATAAAAAGGAATTAACTATTTTTGCAGCTGCAGGAACCAGGAGTTCAGCAAGGCCCAGTTATACATTTGTAATGGGTATAATATACAAGGTAGAATATTCATTTTACTATACTCATTCTGCCTCACAGGGACAAAGGTAGTTGGGACCAGCATTTGATATCTTCCTTTAAAGTATTAACAAGGTGTCAAGGTTGAGTTTCTTCATCATTTGGGGAGAGGAGTGGAGATTAATTCCTAGATGTCTAAGCTTGTCTGCACACCATTGTAAACCCAGGTTTACAATTTCTGCTTTCTGTGAATATTTGTTAAAGGAAAGACTTCCGTCTTCTCTAGATTAAATTTGTACTTGGAAAAGGAGCCAAACTGGGAAATTATAGTGAATGCTGCGGAGAGATTGTGAAGGGGATAAATATGTAATAAAATGTTATCTGCATATCGGAGAGCTTGTATTCTGTATCACCTATCTTAATACCCAAAATTAAAGGAGAGGAATTCAGTTTCCTATAAGGGGCTCTAGAAAAGATTAAATAGGTAGGGTGAGAGAGAACAACCTTGCCGTGTCCCTTGCTTTAAAAAAATAGGAGAAAGCACATTACTACACTGGACTCTTGCAGAGGAGAGGTAGAGTATTTTAACCCATTTTATAAATTCCTGGGAATACCGTATTTTGGGAGCAGAGAAAAGAGGTAATCCCACGACACCCTATCAAAGCTTTTCTGTGTCCAAGGACACAAAACAGCAGGTGTAATGGAATCCTTGGATGCAGAAAAGACACAGGTCACTTTCTGAAGATGGTCAGAGAAAGGCGGCCTTTAACAAATTCCACCTGCTCAGGACTAATCAGTGAGTCCCAGACTCGGTTCAGTCTTAATGCCATGATCTTAGCGAGGATTTTAAATCCACATTATTGAGGGAGATGGGTCTATAGTTAGTGATGAGCAGAGGGTCTTTGCCCGGTTTGGGTAGAACTACTATAGTGGCCTGGGTAAGGGAGAAATCAGATATGAAATTAGTATAAAGGTATTGGAAAGTATTTAGGAGAATAGGTGCTAATATGCTTTTAAATGTTTTATAAAAATTTGAAGAGTAACCATATGGACTGGGCATTTTATCTAAGGGGAGTATTCAATGGCATCAGTTACTTCTTTAATTGTTATAGGGCCTTTAGAATGAAAATTTGGGATTCAGAAAGTGCTGAGATATAAATGTCTCTCATAAAGGAATCTAACATTTGCTGCAAAAGGAGGAGGTAGACATGTGTATAAACGATCGTAATAGTCTCGAAGGCTTTACTAATATCCATGGGGAGGTGAGAATATTACCTGTTGGAGAATAAATGGAGATAATAATTCTGTCTGATGTTTGATACCTAAACCTGAGAGCTAGAAACTTCCCAGCTCTTTCCAATTTATCAAAATAAAGATCTTGGATCTGAGCATGTGAAATTTGGCTTTTGGCTAACACTAAGTTGTATTGTGCATGCAAGGATTCCGCTTTCCCAATCATCTTCCAGGGATGAAGCTGATAAATTGGCTTCCGCTATTGTGATCTGGTTAAATAAAGAGGAAAGGGTCTGATTTTGTTGTTTTATGTGAAGCTATATGGATCAGTTCTTCCCTTAAGGCACATTTTAACGTGCACCATAGAACGTCCATTTTAGACGAGATGGGGAGTTATATTCCATGAAGTCTGAAATAAAAGATTGTAAACATGGAGTAGTTTCTTCAGATTTTAAGAGTTGGTTATTAATTTTCCTCAGTTTGTTCTTTTGAATGTTAGGTGCAACATTTAATATTAACTCACCACATGATGATCAAAAAACCTAGAGTAAAACACTGATACCACTCCATGGAGGTGTTCAACATATAAGGAAGTAATCTAAGCATGAAAATGAATGATGTGGAAGAGAGTGAAATGAGAATTTCTTCTTCTCAAGATAGATCATTCTCCAGGGTTTTACAAGACCTAATGAATGTATTAGCTCATGCAAGGCTTTCTGTGCTGGTGACAGGGAGATTCTAGTGTTACCTGATCTGTCTAATTTATTCGATTGGACTTGGTTCCAATCGCCTCCAGAACTATTGGCAACACTGACCATGTAGCCAATATTGTCACTAGGTTCATAAAAATTCAGGGTTTTCTGAATTAGGGCCATAGATAGATCCTAGAATCATCTCTGATTGTCCCAAGATCACCCTAATAATAATGTAGTGACCTTCAGGGTCCAACACCTCTTGTAGTAAATGAAATGGTATCTGTCGTGCAATAAGTATGGCAGTTCCCCTTTGTTGAGAGTTCAGACCTGAGTCAAAAGCCTGTCCTACCCAGCATCTATGAAAAAGATTAATTTGAGTAGACAGGAGATGTGTCTTCTGTAGAAAGACTACATCCACTTGAAGACTACGGAGATGCAGTAATATTTTAGTTCTCTTGGCAGGTGTCTGAGCCCTTTGAAATTCCATGAACAGAAATTATATCCGTCATTCTAGTTGAGCATCCAGAAAAATAATGTCCTTGTGTACAAGAGCATAAAAAGTAACAAAGGTGTAAACCATAAAACTCAGTTACCTATGGCAGTCCCATCCCACACATTTTTTAAAGTCCTCCCCTTATCAATATAACATTTCCTTTTAAAAAAAAGCAAGATAATAATTCCTGAGCCCTTGTAAAAAAAAAAAGGAGAAAGTCTTGACCTCTAACCATGGAGTCTAGAATGGGAGCTCTTCCCCAATTGTAAAGATGTGTCTGCTTCTTCCCCGATGCTGCAGCGCTTCTACTCCCCACCCCAAAGAAAACCCACAGCATCACAACATTGCAATCCCCAATTAAATTCCATGGTAAATATACCATATAAGAGCACATGAAAACAATCCACATTACTATGCATGTCTACAACAATTTCAATTTAAAAATTAACACACGTAATGTTTCTATTATTCTCTTATAGAACATACATCTTCCTTAGTCAGTTTTGACCATATATATAAAAAAAAAGAAAAGATAAAAAGAAGAACATATCTCCTCGTCATTTGTTAGGGACATTAGGAGCTTAATAGTAAATTATATGTCAGGGCTTAGCATGCCTGATTTACTTGAAGGTCTGGGAAAACAAAACAAGCAAAAAAAATAACAAAGAGTAAGTACTTGCATATTCTTGAGTCCAGACCTAGAGCTGTATCTCTTATTTGGTCTGTGCAGATACTAGTCCGCTGTTAATTCATTGCTGGGTCCAGTCTCTTGTAAAGGTTGCCGTAGTAGTTTCTTGCCAACAGGAAAAATCACTCACGCTTGTGCATGTTCGAGCAGTCCAGCAGCCGCACCAAGAGCACCTTCCCATTTTCGCTCCACAGCCACCACTTCAATTTAAGTTCGCTGCACCCAATACTGAGCAGGAAACCAAAAAATCAAGCCATATATGGAAACTCATTTATTTTACAGACCAGCCGTCAGGCATGCATTCCACCAGATCACAGCCAAGCTGTTTCTACTTACTGAATTGAATTCAACTCAGAAAAACCGATGTGCTCCTTTTTCTCATCAGTTAGCCTCCCAGCCCTTGAAAATACCATCGGATCTACAATGAATATCGACAGACTCTCCAACAAAACTATTTACCATGATAGTTCCTTCCTTACACAGTTTTGAAGTTGCAGGGTCAACAATGTGTGAATAGGTCGGGAACATAATAGCAAGATTTTCTGCAGCTTGTTCTGCATTTTCGAACAATCTCCAACTTCTCTGATGCTGGACCGATAACTTGGCAGGGTATATCATTTGAATTTTATTCCAGCAGCTATCAGCTTGGTTACTGATGGATGGTATTTGGCTCATTTCTGCCTGGTTTCTGCCGGTAGATCCTGCGAGATTCTCAGGGGCCTCCTCCCATTTAATCTCCTGCAATTCTTTAACCTTGGATAAGATGTGTTGCCGATCTAAAAACTTAACTGTCAGATGATGAATGGTCTGGACTTGGCACCAACAGGGGTATGGGCTTTAGTGACTTGTGATCCCATTCCACATGGTATGTGGTATGCAGCGGAGGGACAGCAATTTTCAACAGGAGCTTTTGTAAAGAGTACGTAGAAAATCCTTCCGGTTCTTCAGGCAAGCTAAATATAACTAGATTCCTCCTGTTTCAACCCTCGAGGTTTTTGAGTTTAGCCTCCACCTTATTTATTCTCTGTCTAAGTACCACTACTTTGGGGTTTAGACAAGATTGCCAGCCTCTAGTGAAGTTGTTCTTGCTGCAATGTCAGAGATCTTTATATTTGTTTCTTTTAAATGTCTTCATGCTTTTGAGTTCTGTGTGAACTCCAGAAGGGCTTGCTTAAGTGGTTCCATGTCGGCAGAAATCTATCTTCTGTTAGCGGTGCAGGGCTGTTAGCCAGCATTGTATTTTACTTGTAGCTGTGGCCTGGGGTTTTGCCAGCTTAGCCATTTATCCAGCGTTTGAGGAGGCGTATGAGCAGGGAGGCCTTGACACATTTCCACCTCCATTAGATCTTAATAAGCATTTTCCCCGGAGAAATGTCAATCGCAAGTATCACCAAGCTGTAAGGTACTCGGCGTTGATCAGCAGAGAGTTTTGTTTTGTAGTAGTTGATAAATTAAGGATATTTAAGAGCGTAGGAGAGGAAGCAGAGCAGCCACACGTCCCTCTCAGGGTGAGTGCATCACATGATCCCATCGGGAGAGGGTAGAGTTAATTTTAACTTGCTGAGACCTTGCACTTAGGTAGTTCTCAAACTAAGAGGTGGATTCTTTGCAAGCCCAAGGAATGGCAGGGTGTTGAGGAGGAGAGCATGATTAATCAGTATCAAACACCTTAGTTAGGTCAATATAGACTGCCCCAACTAAGTGTCCATGATCAAAAGCTTTGTGAATAAATGAAGTATATTCCAGCAGGGCAATGGTGATACTGTGGACTTTTCTAAAACCATGCTGTTTGTGGGAGAATAGATTATATTTTGACAGGTAATCAGTTATCTGGTAAGCAGCTATTTTTTCAAGGGCATTGGATAAGTAAAAGAAGAAGAAGGCTTGCACAAGGACGGTGGTGCATTTACAAGTAGCAGTCCATGAAAAACTTCCAGAGGTAACACACCCACCACCACCACATGAAGACACAGAAGCTGCTGCTTAAATAAATATGATTTTATTGCAGCACAAGTCGGCTGCTTAAAGCAGTGAGGAAACATTCTTACATTTTGCCCACCACACCATGGGCTTCATCAGAGAATCTCTGATTCATGTGGTGATGGTGAGTGCATTACCTCTGGAAGTTTTTCATGGCCTTAGATAAGGGCAGAAGGATGGAGATTGGAAGCTATTTCCTGGGGAAGTGCAGTCACCACCTTTATGAAAGAGTGAATCACAGCCTGTTTCCAGACTGTTGGAAACTGGCCTAGGTAGATGGAAAGGTTGAGGGTTTTGGTGGGGGGCAGGGACCACATCAAGGGTGAGGCAAAGGAGCTTAAGATCCAGGGTGTCACCACTATGCCGGAATTTGCCGAGCACTTCTAGTTAGGTAGGATCAGGCCTTGGATGGAGATGATCCTGAAGTGGAAGGATAGTTTTAAAGGGAGAAAAGGGAGTGTGCATGCAATCGTGGGGTTGAAGGAGTTGGAGGGAAGCACACTACTAAGGTCTAAAAAGGTGAAGTTAATGGCATTAGCTATAATCTTGGGGTCCTGCAAGAGGGCACCATTGATGACAAGTTGAGAAGGAGAGGGGGATGATTTACCACTGAGCTCTTTAATGTTATTCCAGAACTTATGCCCTGAGCCCCAGGAGGATGTGAGCACCTCCTGATAGTGGAATGCCTTGGCTTTACAGAGTTCCTAGTACATTTATTTAAAGCTTCCCTGTAATGTTTTCTGTCAAGGAGGAAGCTTGATTCATAGGCTATGCACCAGAGGTTATCCCTCTGTCGCATGAGATACAGAAGGGCTTGGGTGATACAGGGTGTAGTGTGGCCTTTAAAGGTTTGTTTGTGGCAAGGTGAAGATGTCACACACTGTGTTGAAAGTGGTTATTAAGTAAGCTAAGGCACCAATCACAATTCAAGAGATGATCCCATATAGGATAAAAGAAAACCTTTTTCAGACCTCAGAGATAAATTAGTTTGGGGTGGTTTTAGTGCCTTGGCAGACCACCAGCAGAGCACAACAGAAAGGTCACTTAGGGCATCCAGAAAGACATAAAGGACTTAAAGCTTTGATGCAGCTGTCTGGGCCAGGTGGTGGCAGCCTCTTGCTCAAGAAGCACAAAAGTCAATGTAGCTTTTCTACTACACTAGGATTTGGCTTGGCAGGTAAAACATACATGCACTGACAAGGAAAGCAGGGCAACCATAGTTTCCTTAGCCCAGGTAAATTGTTTACTATGTGTGGTCAATGTCTATAGCCCCAACCAGGCCACAGCAGGGTTCTTTAAACATCCTTTGTTAGAATCACAGCCCTCCTGGCAGGAAGGAATGGGGTGCTGGAATACCATAGAATGCTCAAGCCTAGACAGGTCATCAAAGCCCAAAATCAGGGAGGGTGTTGGCTATGATGTTACACAGGCTTAGTCTGGAGTTAAGACTATTAGACCCCTAGTGAGAGATGAACACCTGTACCAAAATTCTCTTCATATCTCACCCTAACAACAACTATTCCCACATTTACCAGTTCTATGTCCACAAAACCCAATTCAGCATGATAGCATACAATACCATTGGGCCAATAACTATTTCTGATGATGCTCTAATCACCTTAAAACTAAGATTCAAGACCAGACTGGGGATGTTCTTCAGTGTCTCAACCTGGGACTACTGAATGCCTAAATTTCCTGTTCCAAGATAAAGGAGGTCATCTCTAAATACCTGACTTTCAACACAACCAGGGACTCAGCACCCAGATTAATTTTGGATGGCTTGAAATCAGTGTTGAGGAGCACATGATTTTGTATGCATCCCATAAGAAAACAAAAGGCTACAGTTTACAGCAAAACTTGATAGAGCAACTGAGTGCCTGAAAATGGAGCATGAAACAGCAAGGTAGCAGGGCCATACTCAAAAACAGTAAGAGAGTTGAAGGAGGAATTAAATAGACTACAGCTCTGAAGGTGGAGACACAGCTCCCCATCATTAGTAGAATGTACTACTAACATGGATGCTTATCAGTCTTTCACCTTAGAAAACAGGAGGTGGACTGGTATATTCTAAATTCAAAAGAATAGAGGGCACAGAAGGATAGTGGAAGACCCCTTAGAAACTGCAGCTGAATTTAGTAACTACGGTATTACAAGAAGCTGCATAAGGGGAAGAGATGGCTGATATAGACCAGAGAATACAAAACTTCCTTAGGCAGCAGCCCTCCCAGAGCTCTTGGAGGAGCACTGGGAAAAAAGTAGACCAATTATAAAAATGGAAATAAAGCAGGTTATAGAAAAATTCACTACAAAAATCCCCAAGGACAGATGGATTTGTTGTGGAATTTTATAAGACTATCTCTCTGAAATTATCTCCCCTGTACCGAGTCTTCTCAGCAGTCCAGGAAGTCATAGATGCACTTTTCTTATGGCAAGAAGCCCTGATCACAATTATATTAAAACTCACAAGGACCTCACAACCTGTGGGTCCAACAGGCCCATAACATTACTGAATCAGGATGCAGAAATCTTCACTAAAGTACTACCAAACAGGTTACAAGAGGTAGTACGTCTTCTGGTCCATCCTGACCAAACAGGGTCATAGCTGGCTGCCATATACAGAATAACATTCAAAAGTTGCTGAACACTAGCTTGACATCTGAGACAAGTGACAGGAAAATGTCAATCATCACCAAAACAATTTTTGATCACTTAAACTGATGGTTCCTACAGGAGACAATAAAAGCAGTTAATTTAGGAGAAAACTTTGAAAACCGGATTTGGCTCATATGGTTCACTCACAATGAAACTGAGACTAAATCAGGGGTCAACCTTAACTTTTTTTTGCACTAGCCAGCCAGCCTAGTGAACCAGAGATTGCACTAGCCTGCAGCAGTTTACAGTAGCCCACAGTCAGTATGGTTAACAGAGATTTATTAAATGAAAGGCAAATAAAATTGCATTTGTCCTGCCAACAGTCTGGATATCGACCAACTGATTTTGCACTGTCTTTAACTGCGAACTGCACATACACTGTCTCAGCTTCTGTGACTGAAGAGTCAGTGGTTCTGTCACTGATGACTGAAATTAACTTGTTCCCATAATTTTTTCTCATAGCACCATGAGTTCAACCTTGGCTACATAGTTGATAAAGTTGCTGAACTGATATCTAGCCCTTTCATATCTTCAAGGCTACACATCCACACAAAGTCTGTGAAAGGACATCCTTTCTTAGCAATTGCATGGCATGCTTGAAACAGTTTATCCAGACAGTTAAGCATTGCTTCATTCATGTTCTTCAGCTTTCCTCCTCATTGCTTGTCCCTGGAGTAGCAGTGCTGGCATCCTCCTTTTCCTTTGCCCTAACATGAGTTTCACTGGTATTATGGGATGAGACAGAGTCAAGCCGGAAGTTATCTGTACCGAAACAAAATTATTGTTGTTGCCCACCTTACGCAACTGTATTTCATGTTTGATACACAAATGGCAGAACATCAGATCTTTTGCACCATCATACCCAAACCAGTTATATTTTTCTAGCCAACACTGCTGGAACTGACAGCTGTGCCTTGTCTTTTTCTACTCATGATCTTTTATTTATTTGTCTTCATCAGTAGGCTTTCTATTAATGTCAGCTGGGTTACTGACTTGTTTAATATAGTTCCACATTTTCAGATTTGTAATTAATAAAGTTGTATTATAAAAGTGTGTATGTTTTTTCTTCCCTTATTCCAACCTGGCCACAAATCCTAGAAATGCGTGATTGTTCCAGTTCTATCAAAAATGTTCACCAAAAAAGTAAGGATAAATTCAACAGCATCAACCCATACTGTTATTTATTTATTTTTATTCTTTGGCAACCAGGTAACTCCCATTGGGCACAAGACCCATTTACAAGGGTGGCCCAAGAACACAGGGAGGTTAAGTGACTTGTTAGGGTCACACAGTATGCAAGTGGAGGCTGTAGGAATTTAAACCCAGATCTGTTGGATGTACAAAGCCCATTCACTACCTGTTGCTCTCTCTGTTAAACATTCTCCAGTTTTCCTTTCCATTACAGCCATGTATTCTGATATGCTTTGACCACCTTTTAATAACTGAACTATCAGTACTTGTGGTATCCTCAATACTACATTGTGTTCCCTTTACCTCATCAGCTACCGCTGTTTCTTTTCAAATGTATGACATCACATTCCACAATTTCAGACACACCATTCCATGCAATTTATTCAAGTGGCCTGTAAAGGTGTAGCTAATATCATGGAATGTTCAGGTTGGTAGTATAAAAATCAGAGCAGCAGCTGCTGAGGACTTAGGAGAGAAATAATCAACACAGTGACAAAGGCAATAAAATGTGAAAACTAATTTGAAAAAGTGAGTCTATAACTTTTGAGAATATAGGAAAACAAAAGGAACCCATTACAGCATAGAAAGGTGTACAAACTGCTTCCTATCATGGCAGTAAATGACCATACTTAAAATTCAGAGTTAAAAAGATTAGGTTGATTTACTGCTAATGGTGTTAATGGACATACTTCACCTCTTAGACAGACTGGTTTTGCAAACAAAGGCCTGTGACCAGTGACATCAGAACTTTTTGTAACTTGAACATGCATGCAACAGTGAAAGATTTGATACAATCAGTTTTAATACTATCCGAGCACTCAGAATGACCCCAAAATTGGACTACATTTAATCAAAACTGGATGACCAGATGAAGACCCTGAAAACTGGATTATTCAGTCTACAACTGGACAGGTGGCAACCCCAGAACTGTGCTGCTCCTGTACACAGTCACAAATCTGCCTGCCATGAGTACTGAGCTAAACAAAGAAAGGAAAAGGAGAAAAGATCTTTACCAGCAAAAATAAAAGCAGTAGTTAGCATAAAATGAAACAGCTTGTAAATGCACCACACATAGACATCTATTTTTTTCATTCTACTAATGCTAAGGCAGCACATGGTAAACCTCCATGAAAAGGAACTGATTTTAAACTAAATAACAGTTATATTTATGTATTTATTTGTTCATTTATGTAATACCTGGGTTGAGAATGGAACTGCAGCTTTCCACAGGAGGAACTGCACTAGCCCAGATGGGCAAGTAACAGAGATTCTGCACTAGCCCGTGGCAATCTGCACTAGTACCTGGGCTAGTAAATGAATGTTAAGGTCAACCCCTGACTAAATGCTTTCTGAAAAGTTCAATATTGAGAGAGGAAACAACAGGGGTTCCCCTGTCACACCTCTTCTTTGCCCTAAGTATGGAACCCCTGGCATCAGTAATCCAAGGGTCAAAACAGCTAGAGGAATTAGAATGAATAGGGAAGAGATCAGAATAGCAATTTATGCTGATGACACCTCTATTATTTCTTCAAAACTGAGCGACAGTGCTTTAAGTCTTGACCATCATTTTGATGGAGTGTGGGGCATCACCTGGCTTTAAAGCTCACATGGACAAGATGGAGAGCTCCATAGTAAATGGTAAACTCTCAGGAGGGTTCTACAAATCAGGCCTTATTCAAATGTGTCAAACCAAACTTGATATACTTAGGTATACAAATACTGACCAACTTGTATGACCTGTATGAGGTTAATGTGGCTTCCCTGTTACAACAAATGTAAGAAGATTTCCACAGATGTGACACGTTTCCACTATCAATTACAGGCCATGCAGAGGTCTTGAGGATGAATATTCTAACTCATTTCCTCTATCTGTTTGTATCCCTCCCCAATCCCCATACATGTACTCTTGCCCACTTGAAAAAGAACTAAAAATGATGGTCTTGAATCCTGTGGGTGAAAGGTAGACACAGGCTACAATGGTCCCTACTATCCCTATCTAGAACATGTGAGGCATGAGAGTACTGAACCTAGGTACCTTTTACCAACTCTGACAGCTATAGCATTTTCACTCATTCCTCTGATGGGAAGGGACCCCTGACTTGCTTGCACTAGAGGAGGAGCCCTGGGTTCAGAAAAAGGTTTTAACACAGTTGACATCACGAAATTTGATCAAACAGACAACCCATGGTCCAAGACTCTGCTGTCTGCATGGTGAGCAGTATTATGGAATGCAAAGGACTTTAAGGGAATATGTATCTACACATAATCTTGTGGAAAAGCTGCAACAGGGTTGACTTTTTTATTCTTTTTATTTATTCAGAGAAATATTAATTACATTCAGTAGACATAGATTATAACTCATCTTGAAATTTCAAAAGAAAAAAATAAACAACCTAAAAGTATTTTTTTTTATTTATGAGGTAGTAAAAAGAATTAAGCTTATATGACAGAATTAAGCAATCAAGCAATTTTTATTTATAAAATGCTATTGAAATTGACCATAGCATTGTACATAAACATAAACAAAACATAAATAACACAAAACATATACTTAAAACCAGGTGATAAAATAACAGGACATTCAAGCATCACAGAATGCAAGATTAAAAAGATAAGTCTTTAAGGCAGATTTAAAGGTCTCAATGAACGGCACTCTCTAATCCGACAAGGTAGAGAGTTCCACAGGTCGGGCTGCAAAAGCAAACAATCTAGCTCTAGAGGTAGTCAAATGGACCCTGGAATATCTAACATTCCCTCATCAGCAGAATGGAGTGAAAAAGGGGGCAGTAAGGGCAGAGGAGATCTTGCAAATACTTCAGTCCCTGTCCATGTAGGGCATTATAGGTCAGTAATCCGACCTTGAAAGTGATCTTCCACCATACCAGCAGCCAATGCAGGCCGCAGAGCACAGGAGTGACATGGCAAGATCTCAATAAGCTAGTCAACAACCTGGCAACCGCATTCTGCATCAAATGCAGGTGGCAAGGTCCATCCCGGCAGCCCTAAGTATAGGGCATTGCAGTAATTAAGGCATGAGGTCACAAAGGTGCGAACCAGTGTCAGAAGATCATCAGGCAGGAATAGATGTTTTATCAGGGTGATGTTCCTCAGATGGTAAAATGAGGTCTTGATGACGGCCGACACCTGAGACTTAAGTGTCAGTTCGCCATCAAATACAATGCCCAGATTCCGTACCTGTTCAGAGGTCAACAGCTGGTTACTTCCTAGCCAAATTCCAGAAGACTGCCCAGCCAACAACCCTCTATTCAATGACCTGGGTCCACAACCAATACCTCAGTCTTATCCAGATTTAACCTGAGTCAATTGACACTCATCCAATCTTGAATCTCAGAGAGGCAGTTATTAAAGACTGAGACAGCAGCGCCATTTTGTTCGGTACTAAAGGACATGTACAGCTGAGTATCATCTGAATAGCAGTAAAAACTCAGCCCTGTACCACCTTACAAAGTTTACCAATGGCACCATATATACCACAAACAACATGGGTGAGAGCACAGATCCTGCGGCATCCACATGGCAGGGCGTGAGGAGCTGAGGAGAAAACCCCAGACTCTACTCTGCTTCCTGCCCTCGAGAAAAGATTGAAACCATCTGAGGACTGTAGCAGACAGTCCACAGAGATGTCACAGGTGCTCTAGTAACACCTCATGGTCCACAGTGTCAAATGTTGCAGATAGAATAAGGAGGACTAAGACAGAATAACTCCTCTGATCTCTCACTGTCAGGAGATCATTAAGTACCCAAACCAACTCAGTACTATGCCTCTTCCTGAACCCAGACTGGAGAGGATTGTAGATATCATGGGTGGCATGAGACTCCTCGAGCTGCAATGTGACTGCCTTCTCAATAACCTTGTCCACAAAAGGCAGGTTAGTGACAGGCCTGTAGTTTGCTGAGACAGTCGGGGTCAACAGAATGTTTTTCAATAGGTGGTGTACCACCATCTCCTCCTTCAGGGTGCCCGGAAACACCCCAGTCTCTATCGAACACCCCACATTCTCAGTAAGGACCAGTCTGATAGCCTCTACACACCCCACTAGAAGGCATGTTGGACCAGGGTCCAAACTACAGTAAGTCGGTAGAAACCCTGGATAATCTTCTCACAACATCCCGATCGCCAACCGTCAATGTCAGACCAGACAGACTGGGTGGCTGAAATCTTCCACCGATCACCACTCTGTCTCTTTGAGTGAGCTGTGCAGATAGCTGACCTGATGTTGCCAACCTTATCCAAGAAAAATCAAAAGAACTCATCACACTTCTTCTGTGAAAAGACTCACCGATTCTGGAGACAGGCTGGATTGAACAGCCTATCCACAGTATTCAAAGAGCTGAGTAGGTCGATTTCTCACAGCCTCAATCTCCCTGGACTTGAACTCTGCCTTCTTTCGGGAGACCGTAGATTGATATTCCTTATAATGGGACATCAATCTAAGTTTGTCATCAATCAAGCCAGATTTCCACCAGCATTGTTCCAACCTTCTGCCCATGCTCCTCAACTCCTCAAGGTCCATTCAAACTAAGGGACCGAGGGCGAAGAGTGAGGGAGTGAATCCAGACAGGAGCTATGGAATCCAGAGCCACCACCACAGCCTTTTAATAGGCCAGCAGAAGCCTCTCTGGATCCATGCAAACACTCAAACTCCCAATAGGTCTGGAACTGCCATAAGACCATCAGGGGTCAAACCCGCAAAGGGCGGTACTAGACCATCTTCATAGGGCACGCCTATTGGGGCATGAAACTGAACCTTATAGTGTGGTGATCAAACAATCTGGCAGATTCCACCACCACATCAGAGATCTCCATCCCCAGAAGAAACACCAGATCCAAATAATGACCTTATGAGTGGGTCGCATGAAGTAATCACCTGTAAAGCACAATGAAATCATCCAATGGAGAACATCCTGTCCAAAATATGAGAGTTCATCGTAGACCCAGGCATTAAGTCCCCAGCAACAATCACCTGGAGGGGACTCAACACCATCTCGACAATGAAGTCCACGACTTCCAGTAGGAAATCCTTCTAGCTCCTTGGTGGATGGTGAGACGAGAAGTATCCTGCAATCCACATCTGCACCCATGATACATATGAAGGATCTAGTGACTCCAACTGGTACATCTACAAGATCCAGTTCAGACTTAAAACATAAGGCTACACCCTCCCACCTCTATGATTGATCCTCGGGCGATGTATCTTAATGAGTACCCAGCTGGAACAGCTGACTCCAGAATGGGACCCACATTCTCATCCAAGCAGGTCTCAGTGATGCACGCCAGGTTGGATGTTCCAACAAGATCTGCAATAACCGCTGTCTTGTTTCTAATCAATCTGGCATTGCATAACACCACCTGGGTTGGATGAGCAGCCGAGGTTGGCGTGCTATTTGCCCATACAAGGTGGAGCCCTTGGTATTGGAACCAAGCAGGGTGAACCCTCTCCTGAGCCCATTGCACCCCAGGGTGTCTCCTTGACCCTACAATATCAATTCGTCCACCCCACTCCCCCCACCAGGTTCATGCCCCCCCCTCCAATGCCCCCTCACTATACCCAAGGTGCAGAAGCACCTGTAAACCTCACCTGGTAGAAGAGGGCAGTCGAAGGGTGGAGTGCCCAAAGCTCAGTGAAGGAATAGTACCCACCAGCTGAGGCCCTCTGCCAATACATCCTGCTGTTACCTATCAGTCATTAGTTACCAATTAAAATTAACAGTCATACACACACAAACAACCATACACTCAATCTTACACACTCATACAATACCCTAACTACCCCCAAAACTCAACGAAAACTACGCCCAAAAATCTACAAAAAATGTTAATCAAATGCAAAATAACAACCAAAACCCCTAAAACAGCAATATCGCACTAAGTTCTTATGTTTGATGTCACGTAAAATTGTATTGTTCACTATAACCAATGATTAGTCCTCAACATTGTTGAAGGAGACATGCCATTTACTCCATACAGTTTGAACTGGAAAGTAGGAGCTCTCACTGACCCTTACCCACACAATCTGTTCAGATACTGTGGCCCTTTTACTGCCACACTCACTGTAATAAAGCGATCAATCGGTAAGGAAGCCCTCTCACTGCCTCCTGTGCATGCATTATGTAAAATTGCAGTACCAGCCAAAGCTTGGAGATTCAGAAAAAGCTTACCACAGTTCACATTTCACTGAAAGATCTTCCCTACAGAACTGCTCCTGAGAAAATGGATCCACAATAGTCTTTTCTGCCAGAGCCCGACCTACCCCAAAACAGACATCAAAGTCCAGAAAAACACCCACTTAAACCACCAGAGCCACAAGGCTGAAAACCAGATTAAGAGTAATGTTGTATAAAAATAGCTTTTTTCTGCATGCTCCAAGCTTTTGCCATCCCAACTAAAGAACAAAATAATATACAAAGAATATCCTTTCAGGATAATCTATTATCAAATGATAGTCATTAAGTGGAGTAATATCAAGTAGATACATATAAGAATAAATTGTAGTGTCTAAGACTTAGAAGAAACAACTAAGTAGTCATTGGCATATATTCAGTATTGTCTGCCATTTCATCATCCTCTTGGTCTGATTCCTGCTCTGTGGGTATGGAGAAATTTTTTTCATAGAAAGTTTAAGCTGCATCCACATTGACATAGATATATTACTTACTTGGAAAGACAACTTTCCGTTTGGCTGGAGACTGTAATATAGCTGTAACTCCTGCTTGTAAGAATTCTGTTCCCAGCATAAGAAAGCATTTCCTGCATCTTTG
Source organism: Neoceratodus forsteri (assembly GCA_016271365.2). Lineage (NCBI taxonomy): Eukaryota > Metazoa > Chordata > Ceratodontiformes > Ceratodontidae > Neoceratodus > Neoceratodus forsteri. Next base: position 399,276,292 of record CM057456.1, read on the forward strand.
GGTTGCCAGACAGAAATCAGATACAAATGATGCTTAGTGCCTTCATATATAATCCTTTTTTATGTTGGCTCATGCTTGCGTGCCTGCCAACATATTGCAGTAGTAGCAGATTTGGAGGTCGCGGTCACTGTGGGCGATGCAGGGCACACATCAGTAGATGCGCCCATCATTCTCAAATAAGCCAGCATGCAGGTGCTGACACCAGTAACATGTAAGGTGGCCACCAGATCTAAAAAGTGCCACTGCTATGAGAGCCAAGCTCATCACGCAGCAGCACAATAACTCACCTCCCGATGTGCTTTCCCTGGTGAAGTAGTTAGAGAAACATGGCAGCAGTGACAGCTGCCGCCCAGGTGCCAACTTTCAGGGTTGCCCAATCCCCTGTTGGCATGCCTCGATCCACTTTATTTGCTGATGGGGAGCCCTCCCGTCAGCATATTCCCTCCATTCAATTCTGTGCCAAGGGGTGCCCAATCCCCATCGGCATCATGCACCCCCACAGTCTTTCTTTGCTGAATGGGGCCCAATCCTCATTGGTTCATTTCGCCCTTGCTCAGTCCATTTTGCTGATGGGGGAGCCCACTCACTGTTGGCTTAATGTCCCCAACCTCCATTTGTGCTGTGTGCTGAGGGTACCCAATTCCCTCAGCATCGTGAGCAACCAGCCCACCTGTTTCTGTAGCGATGGGGGCCCAATCCCCATTGGCTGTGGTCCCCCTCCTGTAATGCAGGTGGTACACTGGGAGCCCACCCCAGTGTACCAAACAAACACCTGCAAAAAGAAAACTGACCCTCGTTGTCTGTTTTATTTTCCCTGCAAAAGAAGAAACAGTCACATGCAGTCTCCTGCTCCTCCTCCAACCTGCACCCACCTCTCCGTGATTTGCCTCCTCACCCTATACTTACCTCAGGAGCCCGCGCGATGATCTTTGTGGACCAGGAACATGTCTGCACTCTTCAAAGCCAACTGCAAACTGAACAAATGCCGTAAACTGTGTAATGGCACAAACAGGATTTTTCCAACTTTGGTGCATATCTCGGCATTTTTGGGAATTTTTCACCAAATTTTCAACATGGGGTTATTGGGACGCCTCCTCATGAATTCAGTCACTGTCATGGCATTATTTGGTCCTGAAAGGTGATTTTGCAATCACTGCATGGAATCACCTTCGGGCCTGATTAATGAAACGATAGTGCCACTGTTCATGAGGAGGGTTCTCAAAAGTCTATGTCTCAAATTTAGTGAAAAAAATCCATGCACACTCATAACTTCACAAATTTGTAATATTTTCACTCCAGATTTTCAACATTGGCATTTTCCACACCTCCTTATGAACAGTACAGCTGTCATTTTATATATCCTGCACAAATGTGTTTTCGCACTTCCAGCTAGAATAGCATGGTCGCTGTGGAGATCAGTTTTAGACACAGATTAAGAAAATGACAGTGAAACTGTTCAATGAGCAGAGGTCCTAAAATGCCTATGTTGAAAATCTGGTGATGAAAGTCCATTAAATGACTGTGTTATAAGCATGCATTGTGTAGTTTCCACGCACTCTTGTAACTTCACAAATTTGCAATATTTTCATGCCAGATTATCAACACTGGCATTTTTTCACACCTCCTTATGAACAGTACAGCTGTCATTTTTACATCCTGCCCCAAATGTGTTTTTGCACCTGTGGTACACATTAGCATGGTCGCTGTAGGAAATCAACTTTTGGGACAGATTAACAAAATCACAGTGCCACTGTTCATGAGGGAGGTCCCAAAATGTCTATGTTGAAAACGTGGTCAAAAATCCCAAAAATAATTGGGTTATGGATGTGTGTTGCGAAGTTTCTTGCATGCTCATGACTTCACCAATTTCTCATATTTTCACTCCAGATCTTCAATGTTGCCATTTTTTTACACCTCCTCATGAACAATACAGTTGTTATTTTTCACATCCTGCCCAAAATGTGTTTTCATGCCTGTGTCGCTAAATGGCATAGTCGCTGTGCAAAACTGCCTTTCAGCTAACAAACTGATAGTGCCACTCTTCATGAGGTGGGGTCACAAAAGCCCATGCTGAAAATTTGGAGTGAAAATACAACAACCCAATGGCGTTAGGGGTTTCCAACTGTAACACTCCACCTGCTAGAGACTGACAGGCATCAGGGTGTGACATGTGATCATTGGCTGTAATGCTCATGCCATTCCCACCCCAACCCACCCTGCAGCCAGTGACAGGCATCAAGGTGTGCCTTGGAGTGTTCAGCCCTAAATTTCACCCCATTCCCTCACGCTGCACCCATCCCAGTGTATTTTCTTATGGAATGGGTTAAGTACAAGGCCTAAAGACCCCAAAGCACACCGCAAGCCTTTGCTTGCGCCTACAGGGTGGGAGAGGTTAAATGACATGAGGTTATAGCTGACGACCCCAAGGCACACCCCAATTCTTGTCAGTCTCTGCATGGTGGGAGGGGTTGGCGCCAGTTCAATACTGCAATGCCATACCTATTATGTGTCTCTAACTCCTGCACTACCAATGCCAATGCCAGCAAGACAACATTCGCATTGACAAATGCTTGTTCATCCTTGCCACTTAAAGTAGTATATTCCTTTGCACTATAGAAGCAACGGTACAAGTCACATACCTTGCCCCTATACCAGATGAGGGTTCTTGTTGTTTCTGTCTTAACTTGGGTCTAAATACCGATTCAAGGACTATTGGTTGTTGAGGTGTAAGAGCTAAAGTTAGTATTTTTCAACCTCCAGTTTTAATTCAGAAGTAGAGATATTTGGTGAAAGTACAATCAACCTTAGGTTTCTCAGCAATAGTGTATTTTCAATTTTTTCCACTTTAGCCATTGTATTCAGTTGTTTGGGAGAGAAGAGCTGACTGCCCTCCACAGTTAGAATCCTTGCTGATAGTTTTTCTGTGTTCTTCTCAGCTGGCTCCTCATTCTTCAATAGACTCCATTTTATTTCAGTTCCTTCACATTATGAAGAAATTTCCGCTAATGAAGTCTGGACTTTTTGAAAAGAGTTTTTACATCTGCTTTAAACTCCAAGAAAGGGTTCTATAGTCATAACAGTGACCAGCCAAAGGCAATGGCTATTCACGACAAAGTCACAACACTGAAAATCAGTTTTGGCACTGTGACTCACAGCACACAGCAAATGGCACTCTCATGGGAGGCTTCTCCACCCTCACTCCCCTACTTAAGGATTCTCAGCTCCAGGGGATGCATGTCAGAGGCAAACATAAAAAAAATCGGGCTAGGTGCAACAAAATTGTACCTGCACCGGACCTGAACTCACCTACCATGCCACGGGACCAGCTTGACAGCCCACCATGGCACCACCCCTCAAAACCTCTCTGCCCTCACTGAGCATGCTTGCACCCACCCCACATGCATACATGCAGTGACTTCCTGTCGCTATGCATGAACCCCTCTCATCCAGTCACCCTACCTCATTGGTAGCCCCCATGACATGCATCACAGTTGAGTTGCCATTTGAAGTTCGCTTAATCGCAGTCACTCATGTCATGGGCTACCAAGAGAAGGACTGTAGTGAAGCTAAAGTCAGCTTCACTGATGTCTAAGCATTAGGTCTGGATGCACTGGGAAGCCATCTCTCTGACAGAAACAGTGAACCCACAGTTCCCCACTGTGGAGGTAGCTTCCTGATGGTTTTGGGGATAAAAACTTATTCAAAGGTTCTGCTCTAACTTCTGTTCCTTCTTTTGTTTTGAGTTTTTTGTGTAGCCTTTGCTCACTGCAAAGAAGTGAAAGAAACAGAACTGGCATTTGTTCTAGTGGAGCTCTGAAGAAATGACTGCATCCATGTTGCTCTCACCAGTGCCCCCCTCCCAACAGGGTTGACTTGACCCCACCATACAAGAGACAGGAGCAATATGAACTGTGGCTGATAGGGCAGGTTATGGATAATGGTTGTATCAAATAATCTGGCTGTTTTAAAGAGATTTATCCTGTTCTTTGATTCATAGATTCTGTCAGCAGATAAGGACCTCCAGCCCCATCCAGTCTGCCCATTTACACTAGCTCACAAAGTGACCAGTGACCCTTATAGGTTATTGGCTTATCTTTTCTTCCTTTCTCTATTATTCCTTTGTTTCTGTCCCATGCATGTTTAAAACCTGCCACAGTATGGGCTGCCACTGCCTCCTGGGCAGGCTATTCCATTCATCCACCACTCTTTCCATGAAGAAGAACTTCCTAATATTTCACCTTATGCGCCACCCTTCAATCTCATGTTGTGTCCTCTTGTCATGAATGAATGAATGAATGAATGAATGAATACTTTATTTCTAAAAGCGCCTTTCCAAAACCAAGGTGCTTTTACAACAGATCAATACATAAACTTAAATTCCTAAAATCAATCCATAAATATATTTTAAAAATCCAGATATGCTAGGTTAAACAGATAAGTCTTCAAAGCTGACTTAAAGCTTTGGACAGTCAGAGCATTCTCTCACCCGATGAGGTAGAGAGTTCCATAGAGTTGGGGCCATAAAACGAAATGAACTTCCCCTGATATCTTTAAGCGAACCCTGGGAATCTCTAGCAATCCCTCATCGGTGGATTGGAGCCGACGGGAAAGACAGTAAGGGCGAAGAAGATCTTGCAGGTAACTAGGTCCCTGATCATGTAGGGCCTTATAGGTCAGCAAACCAACCTTAAAGGTGATTCGCCATTGAATTGGCAGCCAGTGCAGTCCATGGAGGACAGGCGTTATATGACTGGTCTTTGGCGTACCAGTCAAAGCCTGGCTGCCTCCTTCTGCACCAGCTGCAAGCGACGAATATCCACCCCGTTAGCCCCTAGGTACAGGGTGTTGCAGTAGTCCAAGCGGGAGGTAACGCTGGACCAATGTTGGAAGGTCATCAACGGGAACCAGATGCTTCACCGGGCTATATTCCTCAGATGGCAAAAGAGGTCTTGACAACAGCTGACACCTGATGTTTGAGGGTCAGGCAATCATCAAATATAACGCCTAAGTTCCGCACCGGTCTGAGGTCATCAGCTGGGTCCCCCAAGCCAAAGACCTGAGGATGACCCAGTCACAACACCTACCCCTCGATGGCCTGGGTCCACAACCAACACCTCAGTTTGTTCAGGGTTTAACCACAACCAGCTCACAGTCATCCAGTCCTGAATTTAGGTAAGACAGTTATTAAAGACCGAGACAGCATCACCCTGGCCAGGCACAAAGGACATGTACAGCTGAGTATCATCTGCGTAGCAGTGAAAACTCAGCCTGCTGCCTAATGATCACTCCCAATGGCAGCATATATACCGACAAATAACATGGGTGTTAAAATAGAGCCCTGCGGCACCCCAGAGGATAGGGGGAGTGATGTCGAGGAATAAATCCCCAGACACCACCCTCTGAGTCCTACCCACGAGGAATGATCGAAACCAACTGAGGACTAAACCAGATAGCCCACAGATAATCTGCAGGCACTCCAAAAGAACTCCATGATCAACAGTATCAAATGCCGAGAGATCAAGAAGGACCAAGATGGAACGAGTCTTCGATCTCTCACTATTAGGAGGTCATTTAGTACTCTAACAAGGGCTGTCTCGGTACTATGTCTTTTCCTAAATTCAGACTGGAGAGGATCATAGACATTGTGGCTGGTCAAACGATCGTCCAACTGCAACGCATCCACCTTCTCAATAACCTTGCCTACAAAAGGCAGGTTAGAGACAGGTCTGTAGTTGGCCAGGCATTCGGGTCTAAGGAGGTTTTATTTAGAAGAGGCCTAATCACGGCTTCCTTCAAGGGTTAGGAAAGATCCCCTTCTCCAATGACAACAGACTATCTCAGTAAGGATCGGGCGATTTATCCACACATCCTACTAAGAGGCGGTGGGGCCCGGATCCAAACTACAGTTGGTCGGTCACAGTAATTGGACGATCATCACTATGTCACTGATTGTGGGTCAGTCAAAGTCAGACCACACAAACTGGGTGTCAACATCTCCTGCCAACCACTACAACTCCCATTTGAGAGAGTTAGAAGGAGATTGGACCTGATTGTGCAACCTTATCTGCAAAGAATCCGCAAACTCCTCACAGCGTTCCTGTGAAAATGCTCTCTCAGGCTGAAGACAGAGTGGATTGCACAGTCTGTCCACGGTCCAAAAGAGCTGGGCTTGTCGATTCTGTGCAGCAGCAATTTCTCTGGACAGGAATTCTGCCTTCTTACAGGTAATTGCTGATTGATAGACACGATAATGGTCCATCAAATTAAGCCTGTCACACTCCAGACCCGATTTCCACCAACATCTCTCAAGCCTTCTTCCCACTCTCCTCAACTCCCTCAAAGTCTCATCAAACCAAAGAGACTTTGGGCGAAGGGTGAGGGTCGAACATGTTCAGGAGCAATGGAATCTGGGCCTCTACTACGCCTTATTATAGGCAAGAACCAGGTTCCCAGGATCCATGCATTCACTTGGCAAACTCGATAGATCCAGTACCGCCATCAGGTCTTCTGGGGTAACACCCTCAAAGTGCGACCGGACCATCTCCATACATACTGACCTACCAGGGGAGTCAAGAAACTGAACCTGATGGTGTGATGGTCAGACCATCCAACTGGCTCCACCACCAAATTGGATATCTCCATCCCCAGGAGGAATACCAAATCCAATGAATGACCATCTATATGGGTAGAGGAGGAAATAATCTGTGTGAAGCCCAGCAAATTAGTTAGCTGGAGGAAGTCAGAACCAAACTGCACGAGTTCATCGTCGACCCAGGCATTGAAATCCCCAGGATCAGCCATCTGGAGGATCCCAATGTCATGTCGACGATGAAGTCTGCGACTTCCATAGGAAAACATTCCCATTACCTGGTGGATAGTAAATGAGAAGAATCCTGTACCCCACACCTCACCCAGGATACATTCAAAAGATTTGGTAATTCCCACTGCTACCTCCATCAGACTCAGTTCCGTTCTAAAACAGATTGCCACCCCCTCACCTCTATGATCCAATCTCGGACAGTGTATTACCGGTTCCCACTGGTATAGCTGAAGCCAAAACAGGGTCAGCATTTTCATCCAGCCAGGTCTCGGTGATGCATGCCAGGTCCAATGATCCGACAAGATCAGCTATTATAGCAGTCTTATTTTAATGGACCTGGCATTACATAACATGGTCTGAGTTGGATGAGTTGCCAGTGAAGACTGAGCTACCTGCCTGCTAAAAGCAGAGCCCTTGGGTATGGGAATCAGGCAAGGTAAACCTCTTTCCTGAGCCCATTTAAGCCCCAGGCGTCTTCTTATCCTCACTATCCCCAATCCGTCCGCTCTTTTCCATTTCCCCCTCAGGTCGGGCCCCACCTTCCTCCTCCTCCACAATCCCCAGAGCCATACAACATCTATATACCTCCGGGGATAATGAGGGGCAATTAAAAGGGTGGAGGCCCCTAAACTGAGGAGGGAATATACCTGACTTAGTCCTAATAACCCCCAACACATCTTCACACAAAAATATACACACTAAAACCCCACAAAACAAAAAATAAAATTAATAAAACAAACAGTTATTGCAACAAAATTATAAGAAAAAATTTGTACAATTCACTCCAAAACAGTTTATAATTTCTGGGAGCTCTCACCTCACCAGAAACACATATCTCCCACCAAACTCTCACTTCAGTCGTACAATTCAGGATATAAATAATTTATTTAAAAGTAAAACACTTTCAGTGTTCCCAATATATTATTAAACTGTCTGTGAGAGAAAACATTCACATTGTCCTCCAGGCAGGGAATAAGATAGATCTTTTGAACTGTCTTTAAAGAAAAAACAGTCCATCCAGCGGAAAACGTTCTTACTAGACTGTAGAGATCTCACCGACTCGCTTTCTGATAATTCTGTCCATGAACTCAGAAGTCAATAGACTTACATATCGAAGCGCTGCTCCATTCAATTTCTTTAACCTCTCAACATCAAACCACAAACCATCCCCAAGAGGAACACCAGCCAGGATCGAATAAATCGGATCTGAGTGAGGAGCAGCTCTTCAGCTCCCCCACCAGGACCCACGAGGTACTTGTACCTATTCATTCTCTGATAACAGAGGGCCAATCCTCACATCAAATCCCCCAGTGATACCCCCAGGTTCAGGTTCAGGTACCAATCCAAGAGAAGTCAGTGATCTTCTTAAGTTATATACAGCGTTATACTTGGGAGCAGATCTTAATCACACACACTGACCATCTGTATATTTGACTGAGAAGAGAGGCAGAGTCACAAACAGAGGTAACCAGAGAGCCAGACGCTAATTCAGCAAATTCTTCACCCTACAAATCGGGCCAAATGATTTAATTTCTAGGAGACTTTCAAGTCATTTAAAGAGTTTCACCCAGCCCCAACCACTCTCCCAACCTGTTCAGGTATCACGGCAGCCCACCAGCTGCCAAACAAACAAACAAGAGTACTGTAAAGCAATACACAGCTAGGCTTAGGCTGGGGTCAGAAAACTCTTCTCCACCAGTTACCTAGAACTGCTACCAAGCAGGATCTTCTCTTCCTGTTTCAGTTCTGAAGCAAAACAAACTGCCGGCTCTTTCATCTCCCAGTCTTTTACTCCCCTTCAACTCCAAACTCCAGTCTCAGTCACTACGGTCCCAACTACTGCCCAACTCAGAATGTTTCAGGTGGCTTCGATGTTTCAAACAGACTTCTGAGCAAACGCCCAGCATACATGGAGAGAATCAGCAGAATCACAACAGGTCACATCCGAGTAAAAGAATCCACAGATTCTAATCACGGCACAAATGGCAACCACAAATAACATTAAAACGATCGATAACACAAAATAATATAAAAGAAATAAATAAATGCAGCATAAATAATGCAAAATGAGCAAACAGCCAGAACTCAAAACCACAATGTTTACAGCCAGCCCAGCCCGGCCAGCCCTGGCGCTACTGTTGAGGTAAAACATGTTGTCCCTTCCATCTTGTTTATGCCCTTGAGGTACTTAAATGTTTCTATCATGTCACCACTCACCCCTCCTCTGTTCCAGCGTGTACAAATTTGGATCCCTGTCTCTCTCTCTTAAGGCCTGTGATATAATCCATTCACAATTTTTGTCACCTTCCTCTGCACCATCTCTATTTTGTCAATGTCCTTTCAAAGGTGTGGTCTCAGAACTGTACACAGTATTCAAGTGAGGTCTCACTGGGGTTTTGCACAGTGGAACCATTACCTCCTCTTTCTGCTTGTGATTCCCTTCCAATACATCCCAACATCCTACTGGCCTTTCTCACCACCTTGGCAGTCCCTACTGGGTCACATAAGCTAATGCATGAGAGCGCTGTAAAACAGCTGAGACAACTCAGCGTATAACAGTTACAGTGCATTGAGCAGCTTATCGAATGCAGGAACAGCGCAGGGGTTGAAAGCATAACAACATATACAATAACAGCATGGGGGTGCTGTAGATGACGCATAGCCATTACAGCGAATGGCAAGAGGGGGCAGAGCTGAACAGCATCTGACCATTACAGTGAATGGCAAGATGGAGTAGAGCTTAACAGCACCAACCAGAACAGCTGGAGGGGTTCCCCTAGAATCGCTGGGCGCGAGCCTGACACCGCCAAAGTCTTGACAGAAAGAGGCAGTCACTGCCCAGCAGCACCTGTTGTATAGCGGTGTGCACACACCAACACACACCAGTACTCACCAACAGCCAGGAGTTCAGGACCCACTCCCCGCCACCGCACAAACACATCCCGACGACCATGCCACAGCACAGCATAGGACCATGTACACCCACAGAATGAATGCCCGGTTCTCCGCTGCCACTTTCTGCTGTCTTATGGATGCCACCACCTGCTGAAGACAGTGCCATCCTGCCACAGCCCCAGCCTAAGGAAGGGCCTACCAGGCAAGCTCCATTTACTTTTTATCAGCATCCCGTGGAGACCAAAGAGTGTGGCCGAAGGGCAGCAGCACTGTACCGGGCAATGCGGAGACAGAGGGACTCACCAAGCATCGCAGGTGGAGGAGGGGACCCTGTGCAACAGGGGCAGGAGCTGCACGGAGCACCGGAGGAAGGGAAGGGAAGGGAAGGGAAGGGAAGGGAAGGGAAGGATGGGGGATAGGCAACATTCAGGCCCAGGCACCCCCATAAATGGACAAGGGTGATGTGAACGGGAAGGCACACACCAGGCCAGAGGCCTGGACAGACACAGGGCACTGTGAGTCATGTAGCCAGAGCATAGGGACATACCATGTGTCCATATGGCTGCCAGAACAGTTACAGTGTGGGTCTCAGCAGAATGGGGCTGTGTATGCAACAGTGTGTGGTCTGCAAGTGGTTGTGCTTGGCCACCCTGATGTTTGAATGCACAGTCTGTGTGACTGCAGGATGGGAGGTTTGCTCCCAGTGGCATGCGTCCCCTGGGCCACAGCCAGCTGCACACAGTGGACCATGCATGCTGTAGTAGTGTTGCCACATGGGGTCTCAGGAGTCCCTTGCCTGCTGAGCCCTGATGCCTGCCCAGAGTACACCACCAGAGACCTACACACATGTGATGGGAATACAGACACACTGGGCTAGGGAGCGTACCTGTGGAATACTGTGTAGCTGGACTAGAGGACATCTGTGTACCGTTTGGAGGGATGGGGCATCTGTGGCCCTTAAGTAGTGCACTGTCACACCTGTTGCCTTATTGTGCAGGCCTGTCCACAGATTTAGCATGCAACAGGTCATGCCAGTGTATGCAGCTGCCCCTCGTTGTGGCCTGCCTAGCTGTTATAATGCCACAGTGCAGGCAAATAACATCAACACACATCCCAGCAGGAGAGGGTTCAACCTGCCACAGGTGTAGCCACCTGCTCAAGCCCAGTCCCATTTAAAGCAGGCCACACTGTGGGGCAGGCATCCAGTATCTGTGAACCACCTTGGCTGTGAACATGCGGCTGGTATATGTCCGATCACAGAAGGGTGCACCCTTGCTGCACCACGCCAGGTACCTCTACTGGCAGGGCGTGTGTACATTGACCGCATGTATTAGAAGTGCATCGAGTATGACAAGGCGCGATGCACGGCACTGGTGCATACGCTGGGAGAGGATCTGGTACATGTCACCGCCAACCACAACCATGTGCCTGACGTCACTGCTATTGCAGCCCGATGGGTGGTAGTGCAGGTGAAGGACTGTGCCAGATGTACCAATGAAATGTGCAGTGCACTGGTGGCAGCCTGCACATCTGGCATGCCTGCATCAGTTGGGGGAGACTGCCCACCATGCCCCTCATGAAGTGTGCCTGTGCCAGGGCCAGGGCTGCAGCTCACAGGCCACCTGCACAACCTGCATCTCTGAAGGACCTCAGGATACCGCCTGAATACAACCCTGGAGTCAAGGGACACCTTCCTCCAGTACGACAGTGGCCCTGGGGAACACAGGCTTTGTATTTACCACACAGGCAACACTTGCCTGCCTTGCAGGCTGTACCACAATCCTGGCTGATGGGACATTCTGAGTTACACCGCCGCTCTTCTGTCAACTGTATACCGTCCATGGGCTGCTGGAGGGTACTACGTTCCCAGCCGCTGCACTCTATTCATGAGCACCAGGACCATGGCTGCATACACGGCAGCATCGCAGAAGATGGTATTCCTGTCCCCAGGTCTTACACCACAACAGTCCTCACAGACTATGAGCATGCTGCCATGAGGGCCTTTGCTACGGTTTTCCTGGGTGCCAGCTGCAGGGTGCTTTCCACCTGGCCCAGGCAGTCTGGTGCGGTGCCAGTGAATCGAGGATTCGTGGCCTGCTACTCAGAGGATCCAGGTTTGCCCTTCATGCAAGTATGTTGGCGGCGCTCACCTTCATCCCACCGGGTGATGTGACCATTGCTTTAGACGCCCTACATGACCTGGACTATGTAAAGGTCAATGGGGACATCCTTGCTGAGCTGATGGACTATTTTGAGGATAACTGGGTGGGAGGCCTGTGTGCCGTACAGTGCGACAGAGGCCTCTGTTTGCCATGGACACCTGGAATGTCTACCAGGCTGCATGGGACTGCACACCACATACCATGAATGTCATGGAGGCATGGCACAGGGGTTTTGGGGCAAGGGTTGGGGCATGCCACCCCAGCATCTGGTGCTTTATCAGGGGACTGGTGGCAAAGCAGCATCTCACAGATGTCAAGTTGCGCAGCCTATCCGAGCCTACCATGGTGGACTACCTGAGGGGCATTGCATTCAACTTGTCCCTACAAGTCTAATGTGACACACTGGGGTTGACTGTCCAGTGGGTGGTTGATGGGGGGCTGTGGGGGCTGATGGGCAGGGGTTGCTGTGGGGTTGCTGAGGGGCTGTTGTGAGGGTTACTAGAGGGCTGCTGTGGGTTACTAGGGGCTGTTTGGGGTTGCTAGGGGCTGCTGTTGGGGTTGCTAGGAGGGCTGTTTGGGGCTGGTGTGGGGTTGCTAGGTGTGCTAAAGTCACTGTCACCTTTGCACTATGTATCTGTGTGCTCTACACCAGTAAACACATTCTGCTCACATGTCTGTTGTCCAGTCTCTTTCATTGTGGTTCCAGTGTTTGGGCCCACTTGCACTGTTCCTGTCTACACTGTTCTGCTTGTTGGCTGTTTGGTATTAGCTGTTTTGCATTATTTTTTCCTGCATTAGCTGTTTTGCTGAGTACATTATGATCCCGTGCCATGGCAGTCTGCCTAGTGGCTTTCAAGTCATCTATGATTATGACCTCAAGTCTCTCTCCTCCTTAGTTACTGTCAGTAGCTTCCCCATCCTGTAGCATGCTCCAGGGTTCCTGCTCCCCACATGCATGATTTTGCATTTCTTTGCATTAATCCTTAGCTGCCATGCCCCTGACCATCCCTCCAATGGTTCCATTCTCTTCTTATCCTTTCCAACCACCTGGATATCCACCCTGTTGCAGATCTTGGTGTCATCTACAAACAGGCAAACCTTTCTCTCCAGCCCATCTGCTATGTCACCGATGAAGACACTGAAGAGGACTGGCGCAATACTGGCCCCTGAGGTACCCCACTAGTCACCTCCCTTTCCTCTGATTGGGTTCCATTTACCACTACTCTGTTTTCTGTCCTTAACCAGGTGCCAATCCTGTTCACCACTTTGTGTCCCAACTCCATCTCAGACCGATTTATCAATCCAGCCACAAAAATCAGCCATGGGGAACGGTGGTAATCCACTCAAGCAAATGGTGGAGGGATTCTGGGACAGCCCAGAAATTCTTCATCTGCTCTCACAACTGCAAAATGTTTGCTCTGTCCTGTAGCAAAACTCTGATATAACTATTCAGCCTAAGTAGGACGGGGAAGCAGGATGAGCCTTGACAGAGAATGAATGGAAGTTATGTTGGGAATTAGCAACAAAAACACAGCCTACAACTCTTGGTGGAAGCACTGCTGGAAGGTTCTACTTGTGAAATAAGTGTTTTGGGATTGTCATCAGAGGGTTCACCATGTACACACTTTTGGAGTTGCTCAGAACTGACTATCTTGTAGAGCAGTGGCTATGGCCATGGAGGAACACTAGAAACTGATGCGCCATTGCATATAAAATAATTAATTTGAGGCATAACACCTACAGGCATAAAATCTAGCATAAAGCAGCAGCAACAAAATACATCATCCAGAAGTAGTTCCAGGCTCAGTACCCAATGGAAGCTACCTGGCTGAGTAACTATAAGTCAGTCCTTATAATGAAATGGATGACTGTAAAACTGAGAAATTAGGAAGAAAAGATGAAATCAAAATAGCTTCTCTTCTTTAACTTCCTGGAAAAGAGAAGACATTCCAGTCTTAGATCAAATTGCCCAGTTACTGTAGTCACTTGATTGATAATGGTGCACCATTCAAGATTTCAAGGGAGGTGGGATCAGGAGTCAACAGTTGTCTGTCCCATGCTTGAAAGATTAATTAATTTCCAGATGTTTTTCCTCTTTATTTTCATAATTATAGATTCATCAGTTGTCATGCTTAAATGGAGTCCAACATTGGTATCGGGGGTACTGTACTACTTTGTTCTGATTTTCTTGTGTTTTGTTGATGAATTTTACTTGTTTGTCTGAAATGCTGTCAGTAATTGCAAAACATTTCTTGAATAAAGTTTTATTACAGAAGAAAGAAATTGTTAGAGAATTGTTCATTCTTTTATTACTGCCAGTTAACTGTAGTTTTTTGCAGGGCAGACCAGTAGTAAGTCATGTGTTGCTGCAGAGTGAAGTCCACACAGTGAATGCTGGCCACAGTTGCAGTCAGCAGAAGGACAGGGATTTCCAAGCAGCCCAGCAGGGACAAGGACAGGGCAGAGAGTGAACATTTGTAGGATTTATTTTGTAGTATATTTTATTTTACTGACTGCAGGTGGTTCAGGTTGCAGAATACATCCCTTTTTTACTGCTGCACTGGCAGAGCCTGCAGACGTTTTGCATGTAGAAAGGGCTGACGTCATGTTTTCCGTCCGTGGAACTGTTTTCCTCTGCCTGACCCTCCTCAAGAAGCAATCCACCCATGCTGTCCCTATGGACTGCAGCACTGCACTATATCACAGTGGGTATTTTTTTTTTTTTTATGGGCTTTTTTTGTACATTCTGCAGCCCTGCCATTTCTGTCCCCTTCCCTTAACAGCAAAGGTGTAGCTTTTACTATAATAAAACAACAAAACTGCTGAAGGAGCCTCTGGCTTCATTCATTAAAAAATCTCTTTGGTCATGTCACTCAACTTCAACCCATGTACACTACAGTCTTGCCTGGGGCTAGAATCTGGCAGAATAGCGGACAGGAGCTGCCTCCTCCCCATTCTGTCACACGCAACTACAGTACCTGTAGCAGGGAGTAGCTCTTGGCAGATCACGCTGCTGCTAGTTGTGCTTCTTGCCCCCACCCCACCCCACTGATCTCCTCTTACCTGGATAGTGTGGCTGGTGAGCCCAGCAGCAGGTCCCCCACCAGCTTACAGTAGGGCTCGGCCAGGTCCAGGGCCTGCCGCAGGTCACCGTGTCCCATATCTGTGCCCTTTCCACCAGGTTGAAGTAGCAGGTGCAGGCTGTAGCTGCTGCCTTGGTCCGAGGGGACCTGAACCCCTCCAAATGCAATAAAATGCCAGAATAGTAGCGATCAGCTCCGGGCTGCTCCTTGCTGCCACCTCGCCATGTTAGACATACAGTACCCTTCAATCTCTGTCAGTGCTGCCGGTGTAGAAGCCAAGTCTCAAACAAAGCTCCATAAGTTACACCCGTCTTGCAATTGCAAGTAAGGAGTTAAAATGTATTTACAAGACAGAAGTGAAACTAGCTAGCTCCTGCCTGCTTCCCAGAGGTAGCATGTACTATGAGCGGCTGGTTACACACCCTCTCCTTCCTTTATTCATTGATTGATCCTTAATTGCATCCAAATGATAATAATATTTTGCTGTAGTCAAAGAGATAATAAGCTGCAAAAATTCACCGTTATGGCCAGTTAGTTATGAGGAAGTGTCCAGGTATCACCTAAATCACCGGGGAAGAAATGAGATTAAACTGGGAAATGCCACCGCTAGCTGGGCGTGTTAATATCTTTGACACAGATACAAACCTCTGAGGTTGCGGGCTGAGAGTGACTATTTTAAATTGTGCTGCTGCTACTTGGCCAAGATCCGATGTGAATTAAGGGCATCATAAACCATAGAGTAATAAATTAAGGGGAATAAGAAAAAATGCACCATGAAATAGTGCAGGATCTATTGTCAATAAACTTTACAGGACTTACAGTAATTAAACCTAGAATCATCTTCTGTTCTTTGTTTCAGCTCTGCAGAGGAATACTACAAAATAGATTAACGGGCTGCTATGAACTAAAAGGAAGGTACCCACCCATTAAAAGAGGCAATCGTACAGTACAGGACACTGGCCGAGTTGATGGGTGACAAAAATGTCGAGTTCTGTTGTGACCTTATGGTACCAATTTAACAACTGCTATAAGGGTTGGAACATGTTCTTGTGTGTGGTAGGTTTGCCAGTCTGGATCGTATTTGCAAGCCTGGGGTTTTGACTTGGTATGGATTTTGCTTACTGCAAATGTCCTAGCTGTTTGCTAACTTTAATTTCTTAAATGTATTTTTATATATGTATGTTTCTTCTGTATTTTGAAGAGGAGTGTCATGAAGAAAGCCACATTCTCTTAACTGTTTGTGACTGAAATTAGGAGTTAAGAGACTTCATGAACTTGGGTCAGGGAATGGGTATCACATACACAACTGCTTCTGTTTTTCATTTAATTATTTACAAAATGTGTTGCATTTTCGAACGTCTTCAGTAAATTACATGGGCTGTCAGAGTGAAAGTTCCACGGTACTGCAGCTCTGGCCTCTTGCTCTTGACACCTTGTACTGTAGAGGTCTAAGCATGACAAAGTGTTCCCTTCTTTGAAGTCAAATACAAAGGACCACAAGACTGTTTTGGAGCCCCAGAAGGAATCTACATAGCAACATGATTTTACCTACATAAGCTGTAGGACTTTTTTCCTAATCTATTTTATGGCTGCATGGGGCGAGACCTGCAGACGTTTTGCATGTAGTAAAGGGCTGACATCATGTTTTCCATCCGTGGAACTGTTTTTCCTCCACCTGACCCTCCCCAAGAAGCAATCTGCCCATGTTGTCCCTATGGACTGCAGCACTGCATTATATCACAGTGGGTGTTTTTTTTTTTTTTTTATGGGCATTTTTTGTACATTTCTGCATCCCTGCCATTTCTGTCCCCTCCCTTAACAGCAGGCGGAGCTACCAATCGTCTGCGTGCCGTGGTGTGCAGCACACCAGCGTATGGGGGTAGCAGCTCTGTGCCACTGGAGTCCAGACTTATGTGGCAATGAAAGTATCTTAAAAGCCAGGGCTCTGGTGGCTTTCCACCAGGGCAGATACCAGGAGCTCTACAGCATTTTGGAGAGCAACAGCTTGATCCTCGAACTGCACAGTCCTGCAAGATCTGTGGTGTAAAGCTCGCTACACAGAGGCGGAGAAAGCCCACGGTAGGGCGCTGGACCTGTGGATAAGTATAGGCTGTGGAGCAAATAACCCTTCCTAGGACCATCTGAGATGGAGAGGAGATGATTTACTGCTTCAAGGAGAAATCCCAAAAGCACTGAAAGAACTCTACAAGCAGAATCACTACCCATCCCGTCGGAGAAGAGAAACTTAGTGAAAATCACTGGGCTTTCCTAATTCAGGTCAACAACTGGTGCAAGAATCGATAGCAAAGGGGCCAAAACCCCTCAGAAACAGTCGAAAAGGTGAGCTCAAACTTTACTCAAGCTGCTGGACACTGTCCCAATTTGGAGCTTACCTACACTACTGCAGCCTTTGATTTTCCCTAAAAATGGCAAAAAGTTCAATGCAGTTTCTTTAAGACGTAGTTTCAAAAATGCCATTGTGCCCGTTGAATGAATAATTACAGTGCATTAGAATATTGGGTGGGTGGGGCAAGGATGAAATATGTTTGCAAAAAGGATTCATGTTGGTAAACCCCAGCTTTTAATTAGCAATTTTCTTTGACAGAGTTAATCATTTACAAAATGTGCTGCAAAAAAGCATGGTAGGTACTGTTGCTGTGTTTCAAACCTGAGTATGTTCCCATTGATCTTGGGTTTCATTGTGATTCTAAACTGATGATGGCCTGAACTTGCTCACAGACCTGTTTTGTGTATGTATGTACAGACTCCTGTCTAGGTGTAAAATGAGACTGCTTCATGAAATCACAATATATTCTTTAAGTTAGAATATGATCAGCTCCTTGGTGACCCTGAATTTGATCAGTTTTATTCATTTGTGGATCGACATCTGCTCTGAGAGATGCCCCCCAAACTGAATAAGACAAGGAGCAAGAGTTTGTTTTCATTGTCGCTTATTGGAAATGTGTATTAGCCAGCATACGGTGTCTGTGTGTTACATAGCTTATTTTGTTTGTTTTTAAAGTGACAGTTGCAAGTTAACCCAGTCACTGGAGTATCATCTAGTTCACGCAGAGTTTAGCAAACCAGGTGTAGGTGAACTCATACAATGGGAACCATGTTCATTCTTTTTTGAAAGCTCATTTCCCAAATTGCCAAGGGGTATTTTTTTTTTCTTGAAAGACACCTTTATGCTTAGCTAGAACATCTGAAAACAGAGTTCTAGTTCCTCATACAACTGCAGACTGCCATTGAGAGGTTAACAGTCCTTATTTTCCACAGCAACTGACTACATTACTCTCATAAACATACAATTTGACACTAGGTAAGGACCACAGGGGCCATCCTAGTCTGCCCATTTTCTTCACAAACTTCATTATGCAGCCATGGTGGACCTGAAAAAATCTTGTTATCTTTGCTTGCACATGCACAGGAAACATTTTGCTATACTTAATGGTATTTGAGTCATGTGCCACTGCTGAGCCCATCGCAGCTTAAACTGGAAGGGGCTAGGCAGTCCAGACCAATAACCACACACTGTGGTCCTGATACTAGTCGCTGCTTGCTTGGCTGAAACTTTGTGTAGTTGAAAGAACTGAAGCTGCTCCAATCAGATGGGGCTTTGGTCCTTTCATTTGCAGAAGCCAGCCAGCAAGCAGCTGATTAGCTTTCAGCACCAGAAGCCTGAATGACCACACCATCCATCAGTTCATCCATCCATATGTCTGTCTATCTATCTATCTATCTATCTATCTATCTATCTATCTATCTATCTATCTATCTATCTATCTATCTGTCTGTCTGTCTGTCTGTCTATCTTGTTAACTGTTCATAGACGCAGGGTGCCAACCCCACTACCGCTTCTTTCTCCCTGTCTCTTTAAGTTGCTCATCTGACTGCCCATCCCAATCTTTTTAATATTTTAAAATATATGCAGACTGGGGAGCCAAGCCCCATTACTGCTCCTCTTGAGCCCTCGTCCCTTCAGATCGCCGGCACCATTCCAAACAAGCCTCGCACTGAAAGAAAACTGTCACTCAATGTTTTGAGAGCAGAAGTTAAGGTCTGCACCAGGGTCCTGTGCTCAGCATTAAGCAGATGTAAATAAATGAAAATTAGTTTGCCAGCACCAGGTAAAACTAACAGAGTGCTTTGTCCAAGCCTGCCAAATAAGGTTGTGTGCTTACTGCCAAGTGAGATTATGCACATAGGAATGATTAAGCACCAGGTGGTGGAAATGCGTTAGGACACTGTGTGTGGAGTAATGGAGGAGGTTGGCAGCCTGTAAGCCTGCAGTTTGTAAGGAGCCTGTGAAGAGTGGGAGCACTTGTACCTCATATGTTGTGTGAAAAATAAAGAATGCTGGATTTGAAAGCACATGTGGCATGCTGTGGATTCCTTCGGTGCATACTTTAGCACATAATCTCACTTGGCAGTAAGCATACAACCTTATTTGGCAGGCTTGGACAAAGCACTTTACCTGGTGCTGGCAAACTAATTTTCGTTTATTTACACTCAATGTTTTGTTCTCTGCCTGTAAAACAGAAAATCATACCTCACAGATCTGTCCACACCCACACTCCTCCATGACCTCCACTCAGCACTCACCACCCCATCCCCCACCCCAGATCCCACTAATCTGCACAGCTCACAGGGTGAAGAGCCACTTTCCGATTGAAGACACATCTTGCTGCTGGAACTGCCAAATGCAATATGAGAAACTAAGGCAAATGTAGTTCAATGTACAGTACTTCAATGGTGTTTAAAATTTTGCTGCATAATTTTGTCATTTTTTCATATTTTTTCCCAGATTTTGAACATAGCTTTACTTGGGACCTCAACTCATGACCTATCACAGTGGAATTGTGCAAATCAGGCCCAAAAGGTGAATTTGTGATTGTGTTGCAAAATCACCTTCAGGTGGGATTTTAAATTTTTCACTGCCCTTATTCATGGATTGGGGTCATAAGAAGGCTATGTTGAAAATTTGAGGTCAAAATATGTAAAATGGTAAAGGTATGTGCAAACACTGAAAGTTTTTCTACCGCTTGTAACTTTGGTAGTTTTAAATATTTTGACCCAAAATTTTCAACATTGTTTCACACCTCCTCACTAACTTGACAACTGTCATTTTACAAATCCTTGATCCTCTAAATTTCATGTAGTTTGGTACAGTGGGTTCAAAGTTACAGAGGTCCAAAAACATAAAAGTTTCAGTTTTGAACATTTTAAGGCTTTTTGCCATCTGATAACTAAAACAATATGAGGCTTTGAACCCTGAAACTTTCAGGTTTGATAAAGTTTGGTCCAAGGTATTTGCATTTGTGGTTTTAAGGTCCAATTGTTAAGTAGTTTTAAATTATTTAAGAAAATGTTCCATTTCTAAGCATGCGCTGTTCAAAAAATCAACATTCTACAGAAAACAAAATTTTGCGACAACAGCTGGTTGCACTATATGACACCGCTGTCATTTACTGACAAATGACAGCTGTGTTGCACAGTGCAACCCTGCTGTGTTATGACTCTTTGTCAAGGACAGGGCTACTGTCATTACAGCCCCACCATCCTGACTGTGCTGTGCTTGAACTGTATCTGCACATTGGGGCCCCGGACCCCAATGGCAGTATATTTATTTACTTATTTATTTATTTTGTATAATCCAACACCAGGGTGCCCAACCCCAGTGTCAGATAGTCCTTCCCATTGTTCTCAAGCCCCCAGCCCAAGCTGCCTTACAATGTGATCTGCAAACCGGGTGCCCCAATCCCCACAGGCAGTTTATTTATGTATATACTTTTGTATAATCTGAAACTGGGATGCACACCCTAGTGTTAAATGCCTCCCTCAAAGCCTGTTGTGTTCTTTATAGTTGCCAACATCAGGATGCCTACTACCCATGTTGCTGTTTACAAACCCCAGCAGTGTGGGACACTGGGAAGCCCATCCCCAGTGTCCCAAAATAGATTTATTAGTTAAAAACCTAAAAATAGAAAACCATCCTTCATCATCCCTCATCCCCTGCCCCATCCCAGTACCCTTCCACTGAGCACCCACAACCCCACATCCCCTCACCCTATTATTACCACCAGAGGTTGAATGCTGTCATCTTCCGTGGGCTGAGACACATCTCCACCTTTCAAAGCTGAACCGTGAACTGAGGAATAAATGTAAGTGCCATATAATGTATATCAGTGGCGTTTTGAACTTTTGTTCATAACTTTGCTTTTTTAGAATTTTAAACCAAATTTTCAACATATTTTTGGGATGCCATCTCATGAACACTGGTAGTGTCATTGTGTTACTCTGGCACGGAAGGTGATTTAATGGTCATTGCATGAAATCACATTTTGGGACCGAAGACAAAATTTCATGGCTAGTGTTCATGAGGTGGCATCCCAAAAGGCCACGCTTGAACATTTGGTGAAAACATTTCTAAAAATACCCAAGTTACAAGCATCCATTGAAATTGTTCTATGCACATGCCTAACTTTGGTGATTTTCACCATTTTGACTCCAACTTTTCAACATAGTCATTTTTTCATGCCCCTTCATGAACAGTACAGCTGTCATTTTTCACATCCTGTCCAAAATGTTTTTTCACACCTGTGGTGCGGAATGGCATTTCAGCACGAATTTGAACATTTTTACCTGCTGGGTTTATGAGGTGAGGTCATAAGAAGACTATGATGAAAGTCTGGGTGAAAATATTACAAAATAAAGAATTTATTAAGTTACTATGTTTGCAGGGATTTCCATTCCTCCAATGGGGAACACGTTACCTTACCTTTCCAGTGAGTTGAGTTCAGATGTGAAATCAGTGGGTTGGGGACAAGGCTGATGGCAAAGGCACTGCAGCATGCAGCACTGAACCTGGCCTGGGTAGGGATGGAGCAGTGTTTTGGTGCAGATGCCACACCCTGTGGTGGGTCCTCACCCACAAGGTATCAAAGTGTGAGCTGGGGCCTTCTGAGCCCATGCACTGAGTCAGGACTGCCTCCAAAATTGTATTTATCTCATTTTGCACAGGTCCCTTGCAAATCAGGATACAATTTCACTATCGGCAAAAGAAGGAATTTTTTTTTACCAGGAGAGACTAAGCTGAAAGCTTGTTTACAGGTGTGACCTGGGAGCACAACAAAATTAAGTGACTTGCTTAGGGTCACATAGTATGCAAGTGGAGGCTGTGGGATTCAAACCCAGATCTCAAGGTTTGCAGGTCAGAGCCTTAAACCACTGCACTATACTGTCTCCCAAATTCTTTAAAAAAACTACATTAATGCAGTCATTAGGGTTGTAGAATGCAAAGTGCACAAAGAAGGGAAATGAAAACATTGGGGATTTTGTTCTCTGTTGTACTGGCAAATCAGTGGTGGGGTCTTAATTGGGGTTGTTAGCATTAATGCCCAACCCCTGCCCTCATCAGGCAGGGTCAAATGTGATGTCTTCCTCGTGTGATGACAGCTCCAACATATTATGGTGTCCATACTGTATCACTAAGAGGCATGAGGTTAGAGCTGTATCTTGGGCTTGGAGATCAGGCTACTGGCTGGGGGAGGGTGGGCATTAGGTTGACAACCCCAAGTAAGATCCCACCACTGATTCACCAATGCCCCAGAGACCCAAACCCTTTTAATTTCCCTTCTTTGTGTATTTTGTGTTCTACAACCCTAATGTCTGCATTAACATAGTTTTTTTTTGCAAAGAATGTCTATCTATCTATCTATCTATATATATATATATATATATATATATATATATAAATATATATGTATAGTTAGGATTAGGAAGGATGGAGGGTGGGTGGAGAAGTGGGTGGATATCAGGCAGAGGCATTAAATGGATATTTCTGCTCTGTGTTCATGAGCGAGAAGGAGGCAGATACCCCAAGGGAGGGGTGGAGTGGGTAGTGGGGGTATGGGGGTGACTGATGTAGGGATTACAGAGGATAGGATTCTGGAAGGAGTAAGGGCACTGATGGTAGACAAGGCACCAGGACCAGACGGCATTCACCCTAGGGTACTGAGAGAGCTAGTGGAGATTCTGGCAGGACCACTGGCTGACCTGTTCAATACCTCCCTGGACACAGGATGCGTACCAAAGACTGGAGGATGACACATGTGGTACCCATTCACAAAGTGGCCCTAGGGATGAACCAGGCAACTACAGACCAGTGAGCCTCACATCAATTGTGGGGAAGCTCATGGAGAGAATCCTAAAGGAGAGGCTAGTGACCTTTTGGAGGACAATGGTCTCCAGGATGACCAACAACATGGGTTTGTCTTAGGCAGATCATGCCAGACAAATCTAATTGAAATATTATGACAGGGTGACCAGGGAGCTTGACTGGGGCAATGCAGTGGATGTCCTGTATTTGGACTTCAGTAAGGCATTTGATTGTGTGCCATATGGGAGGCTGGGGGAAGCTGGAATACATACTGGTGGGAATGAAGATGATCATAGGGATCATCAACTGGCTGAATGGGAGGCAGATGAGGGTGGTGGTGGGAGGGGGATGCTCATCACCAAGAGAAGTGATGAGCAGGGTGCCACAGGGATCGGTACTGGGACCAGTGCTGTTTGGGATATACATAGCTGATATCTCACTCCACAGTAGTATCAGTCTGTTTGCCAACAATATCAAGATAGAAACTGTGCTAGATGACATCAAAGGGTGGAAGGGGCTGCAGGAGGACCTGGCCAAACTACAGGAGTGGTTGTAAACATGGCAGCTGGGTTCAATTCCAAAAGTGCAAGGTACACATTTTGGAGCTAGAAGTCAGGGAGGAGCTATCAGCTGGGAGGGGTGCAGCTGGAAAGCACTGAGGAGGAAAAGGATCTGGGGGTGCTTATAATGGACAGCATGAACAACTCAGCTCAGTGCAGAAAGGCGGCAGCAAAAGCCAACAGGATGCTGGGGTGTATAGCAATGGAATCTCCTCCAGAAATAGGGAGGTAAGCCTTCCTTGTACAGATCTCTGGTCAGGTTGCACCTGGAGTACTGCGTGCAGTACTAGCATCCATTCCTGAAGAAGGAGATCAAATTATTGGAGGGGTGCAATGTAGGGTGACCAAGATAATCCAGAGATTAGAGGGAAAGTCCTGCATGGGATAGATTGGGCAAGCTGAACATGTACTCCCTGGAGGAGAGGAGAGATAGGGGGATATGATTGAAACCTTTAAATACCTTAAGATGATAATAAGGCTAATGCAAAAGGATTTTGCAGCTTAGAAGATGGAGGGATATGAAAGGGCACCAGCTGAGATTGGAGGGGGAAGATTTAAAGAGAAATCAGGAGACATTTTTTAACTGAAAGGGTGGTGGACAGGTGGAATGTTCTGCCTGAGGAGGTGGTATCCTATAGAATGGAGGGTGACTTTAAGAGGAGTTGGGACAGGATGGGGGGTTGTGATGAAGAGGGTGAGGAGGGTGAGGCAGCTGCAAGTTGAGGGATAGCTGTACAATTGAGCAGACTTGATAGATCACAAGGGCTGCTTTTGCTAGCATTTTGTATGTTTGTATGTTCATATTATAGTGGCACAGGCATCACTGTAGTTAGGGTTGAATGCAAACTGCTATGTTGAACCTGAATATTTGAACCTTAATAGCATTGGAACCTTTGCATAAAATTTGGCAAGTACAATCTCTAGGATAGGTCTCTTTACATGCCAAATGTAGTATTAATCAGTTTTGTGGTTTTGAGAAACAGAGCATCAAAAAGCCTAAATGTATGTGGTTTCTGGTGTTTATTTGTCCACCTGTATCTGAGAAACAGCTTTATGTTTTGGTCTGAAATTTTCAGGGTAGAAAGCCTTTGGCTCACAAATGTGCCTTTTGAAGGTCTGGTGAAAAATATTATTCAGTTCAAAAGTTAAATCATTTTAAATTTCTCATAATTTCTCTGTTAAAATGTCAGGCACAAAAGTTTTTTGTGATCGTAGGAGATATTATTTGTTCAAATAATATGTTTTTTGTGATCGAGGAGCTAATATTTTGCACATATTTTTGCACGGAGAGTTACATACAGTCCTTGTTTTCACAAAAGTTACTGTCTTTTCGGATGTATGGTCATACACGGAGCCTGCTGTACTTTCACAGAGCTCTGTTGTGTCCACCATCCTGTTTTGCCATTATTGAGAAAAACGAAAATAAAGAAAATGTGAAAATGTTATTAAATTGATAAAGAAACATCAGAATCTAGCCAAACAGGAGCCGTTTAGCTAGATTCTAATGTTTTTTCTTTAAGTGTGCCAAGAAACACCTTTTCTGGCACCCAAAATCCTGAGTACCCTGCTTAGTGAGAGTAATGCTTACCCATGTTCTATGTATGAGAACAGCAGGATTTTCTTGAGTTGTGTAGCCATAGCTAGAACGCGTGCTGCTATCTGCACTTTTATGTGTGATCTGTTGTTTCACTCTTGTCTAGTGGCACCCCTACCCACAAATCACTGTCCTTAGTATCATTCTCCCCATCCCCATATATTACGCTGGTCTATAGTGGCACTCTCACCCTTCGCTTCCAATAGTTTATTTTTTTTTTACTTTTTACAAATTATCTGACACCGGGATGCCCATCCATGGTGTCAGATGTCCCACCCACAGCCTGTTCTGTTTATTTGCTAACTTCAGAGGGCCCAATCCCCATGTTGGCATCACAAGCCCACACAGCAGGGTGGGACACTGGAAGCCCACTGCCAGTGTCCCCAAATAATAATTGATATGTTCCTGTGAAAAGAAAACCATCCTCAACTTCTTTGTTTCCCTGAAAAAGAAAACCATCCCTCATCATCCCTGCTGTTTCCTCCCATCCTGTCCCTCCCACTGAGCACCCACCTCCCCACCACCCTTGCCCTATACTTACCTTTGGGAGGATGTGTGCTGTGATCTTCCCTGGACTGAACAATCAGAGTTTGATGTTCTGATATGTGTTATGTGTGAAAATAGCTGGTATACCTTATTTTCACACATGCTACATTTTTGAACATCAAGATGATTGAGACAAATGAAGAAGAATACTACATGTTCATGTAGTTGCCCTGTAGTGCAGAGGACAAGGAACAGGATGGAACACCAAGGGTCCTGGGTTCAAAGCCAGTCTCTGTGTATTTTTGACCTGGAATGAAGATAAAAAAAGTGGAAAATGGTTTGAACCCAGGGCCCTTGACTTTTTCAGTCCTGTGCTCTGTCCTGTGCTTCACGGGAGAAGCACAACAGCTGAAGTGATTTTTATGTTGGCATGCTTATGCAGCCATCATCTTGTGGTAGTGCAGATTTGGAGGTGTGGTCGCTGTTGGGTGAATGCAGGGCATGCACTAGTAGTTGTGTCCCTCATTCCCCAATCAGCCTGCATGCCGGCACCACACCATGCATACTAATGTGGCTAGCACATCTAAGGAAAGGTCCACTGTAATGGAGCAAAGCTCATCACATGCAGCGGACCCTTCCTATGTGCTTCACCAACATCAAACATGGCTGCACAGTGGCCACTAAACTGCAGACTTTGGGGTGCCCAATCCTCGTCAGCTTACCCTCCCCTCAAGTATGTGTGCTGACAGGAGCCCACTCCCTGTCGGCAGAATGTGTCCTCCCTCCTTTTTGCTTGCCAAGGGTGCCCAATCCCTTCAGCTCATCGCCCCCTGCTTTTGTTGTTTGCGACGGGGTGCCCAATCCCCGCCGGCATCCCTAAAGGTCTCATTTCCTGACTTTTGTGCTTTAACCCTAAATGATGCATTAACACAGTTTTTGCAAAGAATTTCCTTACTTTTGAGAAAGCATAGAAATGTACAAATCCACGCAAGTTGGTGGGAGCTCCTGCCAAGTTGCAAATTTCTATCTAACATAACAGTACAAGTACTGAATATCATATGTATTGGTGGGAGGCGTGTATTGGTGGGAGCGTGGGCCGAACGGCTTGAAATAAAACCAATTTTCATTCATCGGTGGTATAATTCTGCACCTGTTTACATTTTACACACCTAGCCACTGAAAATTACCTCCATGGCAGTAAGGGTAGCTGCCCTATGAATGTAAAGCCACTACCACAATGGAAACGCTTATACACAAAATGTAAAATGTGTCACTCAATATCTCCACAGCAAATTAATTTTCTGACACCTAAACACCATATTTCACATCTACAGGACATCTCCTCAATACCCTCCAAATTTCAAGTTAAAACATCAAACCATTTCCTAGATATTTAATTTTAATGTTTTAGCACATTTAACAATTCTCTGATCATGAGAATCGATCATGAATTCATGATCAAAGATCATCTTTGATCAAGAGGAGACATCTGGTCATGAAATCTGGGCTATCTGGTCCCTCCCAGAGACATCTGGTCCTGCATAAATCTGGTCATTTCGTCCCACCCTCACGAATGAAGCTCGTGATCAAAGAATCTCCGATCAAAGAATCTGCAGGCTTGTGACCAAAGAATTTGCAGGCTCACAATCAAAGAATTAAAAACATTAAAACTCAATTTTTGACACACCTACAATAAACTACAAGCACGGCTCAATAGAGGGAAGCCCCTGTGCAAAACACATCCTAGGTTGACTTCACAAGTCATCCCTGGGCTTAGATATTTAATTTTTCCAACCGAAAATCTGGCCATCTCGAATCTCCTCATGAATGAAGATCACGATCAAGGAATCTCGCGATCAAAGAAGTTGCAGGCTCATGGTCAAAGATCGTTAGTAAGCCACAATCAAAGAATTTAAAAGTTTAAAGCTCTATTTTTGACATAAGTACATTAAACCACAGGCATGGTTCGATAGAGGAAGCCCCTTGAGCAAAACCCATCCACGTTTTACTTCAGAACTCACCTCTGGGCTGAGATATTTGTTTTTCCAACCCCAAACTAAAACAAGATGGCAGCCATCACAATCAATACATTTCTCGTGATGAAAGATTCTTTGATTATGAGTCTTCAAATTCTTTGATCGTGAGGTGTGACCAGATGGCCAAAACCCCATTCTTCTTTCACAAAATAACCATATAAATTTTCCCATAGACTTATAATGGGAGCTAAAAGTTTAATAAATTTTGAATGGATTAATATTTTTTCACCAAACAAAAGTGGCATGTTCCTTTACCTAAGCTATTTCTACATGTCAAGTTTCAGACCAGCAGACCACATGATGGCCATGCAGTGCCACTGACAAAATCCCCATAACTGCCCAAAGAACTGCCAAAAGTGCATTTTTCAGTGTTTTGGTGCTCAAAACCATACATCCGACGAAATGCAACTTGGAAAATCAAGATACCTACCATGCCCCACATGCATACCAAATTTCATGCAAATCGATTGAATGGGTCCAAAGTTATTAACATGCATAATTTTAAGTTTAACATAGAAGTGCCTTCATAACCCTAAAAATAGGGGCGTGACCATGCCCCTATAATTTATATATATATATATATATATATATATATATATATATATATATATATATTCAGAGCAAAAAACTGTATTTCATGAATCAGTTAGGGTCAAACAACAAAAGTGAGAACTTTGGGGTTGAGCCTAACCCCTAACACCCCATCCCCCAACCTCCATGGACTGACAGACACCAGGGTGTGCTATGAGGTTGTGTGGCCCAATTCTCACCCATTCCATGTGTAAGCAGGTTGACCTGCTACAGTAAAGGAGAATGGGATGAAAGTTAGGACTCACAACCGCATGGCACACCCCAGCATCTGTCTGTCTATGAAGAATGAGGGTGGGGTGTTGGGGAGTTAGGGGCTCAACTGTAACATCTTATTCTCACTTTTTTGCTTTTAATCCTAACTGATGCATTAAATGCAGTTTTTTTTGTAATGAATTTCTCACTTTTTGAAAAGTGTAATATAAGTAGTAAATAACATATGTTGGTGGGGTGATGGGCCCTTTGGGACCCACACTTCCAACAAGCTGCCTATTTCTGCATAACAATATGCATCTGTGAGAGCACAGACCCCTAGGCCCTGCACTCCCACTTACACAAAGCTACGGAGCCATACAGCAGCCCTATAGGGCAAGGAACCCTTTAACACTAATTTGCCATTATCTCAGGAACTATAACAACTAGAAAAAAATTCAAGTGTTGTTGTAATAGAGACAATTAGCACTTCATAAAATATATATTGTGTGAATCCATATCTTGCATCTTTACAAGATACTGGTGCCGAAAAAGCACTGTGGGTGCTGTCTTTGAGGGATAATACTGTCCTCACGGGCCTGAAAATGAGCAATCAGAATACTATTTTCCAAATATCTCAGTAGCCATACAAGGTAGAAAAAATAAAAATTCATGCTATTCATGGCTTTCCAACCTAGTTCTGCACTTAGGGACTACTAATTTTTGACGAAAAATCCGTATCTGGAACCGCTTCCCAGATACGGTGCCAAATGGTGTGATAGGCACAGCAGTGTCATACTGTGGCAAAATCTCAACTTTGTGATGGCATATCTATGGAACCGCTTAACGCTCCAAAATCAAAATCACATAATTCACATCTATAGGTCATCCACTTAAAACATTGCACATTTTAAGTCAAAATACCAAACCGCTGATTACCAATGCAATGGTAAACTTTCTACATCTTTAAAATTCCTAGTCCACTAGGTAGCAAAATCCTTGGCCGTCAGATCAATCCAGGTCTATGAGGTAGCAAATTGCAGTCCCGAGAAATCCTCGACTGTCAGATTTTGTCCATCTGGTCCCTAAGTGATGGACAAGGATTTTGCTACCTGTAAAGAGGATTGGCTGGCAGACTAGGATTCTGACAGCTCACAGACTGCAATTTGGTCAACTGATGAAAAGTATTAAAAAATCCTGGTCTGCGAGCTGACAAAATCCTAGTTCGCCAGCCGATCCTCTTCGTGAAGTAACAAAATCCTAGTCTGTCAGCTTAATCCTGGTCTGTGAGAAAAGCCTTTTGGTCACAAAGTGGCAGACAAGGATTTTGCAGCCTCACGAAAGAGGATTGGTTGGCAGACTAGGACTTTTGACAGCTCACGGACCGCAATTTTTTTCACCTTGCAAAACAGGATTCAAAACCAATCCTGGTCCATGAGCTGACAAAATCCTAGTCCGCTAGCTGATTCTCTTTCATGAGGTAGCAAAATCCTTGACTTTCAGCTTGATCCTGGTCCGCGAGAAGGGTCATGTTGCCATAAACTGGCGAACAATGATTTTGTAGGCTCGCGAATGAGGATCGCCTCAGAGACTAGGATTTTGTCAGCTCACAGCAAGTCACGGTAAAATCATTTTTACATTATAAAACCTATTTTTTGACCAAGATGAGCCAAACCAAATGCATGGCTTTGTAGAGGATGTCACCCTGAGCAAAACCGATGCCTCATTTGGAACAAGTCACCTGTGGAGAAAGCTACAGCATTTTGTTTGGGTGGAAAAACTGAAAACAAGATGGCGTGCTCACAGACAAGGAATTTTTTGACAGACTAGGATTTTTTAAATCCTAGTCTGTGAGCTGACAAAATCCTTAATCATGAGACTCAATCCTAGTTCATCAAAATACATATAAATTTTGGAATGAACTGTGCATGTTCGAACCTGAAAATTAAAAATGTAATAACTTTGGAATGGATCAATATTTTTCTATCAAACCATCGCTGGATTGGCTTGTTCCTTGACCCTAACTCTTTCTACTTTCCAGATTCTAGACCAAAAGACCACATGGTGTGGTTGCGCATCATGTGCAAAAATGTGCTAAAAGTGGCAAAATGCGTTTTAGCATTTTGCTGTGCAAAAACAGAAGTCTGACCAAATGCAAATTGGTAAATCAAGTGATTTACCATGCTAGACTGCACATTTCAAATTTCTTGCAAATCTATTGAGCGGTAGCAAAGTTATCAATGTGCATAAATTAAGGTTTAACATTAAAGTGCTTACTCAACCCAAGCTATAGGGTGTGACTGCACCTATAATATATATATATATATATATATACACACACACATATATATACACACACACACGTATATATATATATATATATATATATATATATATATATATATATATATATATATATATATATGTAAGCTGCCCATTAACAGGGGGTCATTAATTTTAATGAGCAGTTCATCAATATTAATAAGCAGTCCATTAATATTTGTAACTAGCTCATTAATATTCTTGAGCAGCTTTTTTTGATGTATATAATCAGTCCCAGAGTCGCTTTGGTGTTCTTTAAACAAATAGTTTAGCGGCTTCAGCTCCGCTGCTCATACATTTTGGGGCACAGGAGAACTGGGTAACTCCAGAGGCACACCTATCATGGTGAGTAAATGGTTGTGCACCAAAACACATGCACAGACCATCATCTCCACATTCTTGGTTTGGCTGCAAGCAGTTCTGCATCTTTCCTCTTGCCCCTTTTACAAGGAGAAATGGTATGTGTGGCCAGACAGAGACTAAAACACCTTCAGGGATTCGAGGCAATGCTGCAATGAGGAAACAGTGCAAACTGCCTTGCAGCCACACGAGAATGTGCAAGCTGGCAGTCTGTGCATGTTTGTTGGTTAGCATCCTTTTTCTTGCTGGAATAGAGATGCATCAGGAGCTCCCTGGAGCTTCCTTGTATGTCCCAGACTCCAAGATTAGTAAGATAGGGTCCATAGACAGGAGGGCAGTGGTGCAGAAATGGCAAAATTATTTCTTTAACAAGCACCAATGACTGCTCTGAGACTGGAGAGATATATATGTTTATATATATATATATTATAGGGGCACGGTCGCACCCTATAGTTAGGGTTGAGTAGGCACTTCAATGTTAAACTTAAACATTTGCACTTTAATAACTTTGCAACTGTTGAATGGATATGCCCAAAATTTGGTATGTGTCTTCCTGTGGTGTAAATCTCTTGATCTGGCAAGTTTTGTTCTGGTCAAATGTGCAGTTTCTGAGTTACCGAGATGTGAAAAACATGTTTTTACCCTTTGACTTTACTAGGATTTTTCTTTGAACTTGCCTACAGCCCTGAAGGTTTGCTTGTTTGGTATGAAATTTTCAGGACAGAAAGGACTACCCACAGATGTGCCTTGTGCTAGTCCGGTGAAAAAAAATAAACCATTTTAAGTTATTGCAATTTAAAAATTTGAAAAAATAATTTCTGAGCATGCTCAGTAGGCACTTCAATATAGCTGGTTGGTATGAAGAGAAATCCTGCACTGTATGAGAAAATTCCTTCTTCTGTATGGCTGCCATTTTGTTTCCAGTTTGCCTGAAATTAAATTTGAAAACCTCCAAATGATATTCTGGGGAGGAACCAACACATGTAGCTTGCTTATTATGACCACCAGGTGCATTCTGCACATCACTATTTGGAAAATGACTTAAAATGTGTATATTTAACATTTAAATTCTTTGTTTATATTAGATATATCTATATAGGATCTTAGTCTGTATGATAATACAAACTAGATCCTACATCGTATGACTGTGATACAAACAAATTATTTAAATGTGGATATCACAGGCATTTTGGGTATTTTTTCATCAGATTTTCAACATAAGCATTTTGGGACCCCACCTCATGAACACTTACACTGCTATCTCGTTACTCTGTCCCAAAAGCTGATTTCATTGACACTGCATGGAATCACCTTTTGGGATGGGAAACCACCTTTGGGACTGATTAATGAAGTGACAGTCCCGGTGCTCATGAGAGGGAGGTCAACAAGCCCAGGTTGAAAATTTGGTGCAAAAATGCAAAACATTGCTGTTACAAGTGCGCATTGTGCAGTTTCTATACACACTTGAAACTTCATAAATTTTAATATTTTCACCCAGATTTTCAACAGTGCCATTTTTTCACACCTCCTCATGAACAGTACAGCTCTCATTTCTCACATCCTGCCTGAAATGTGCTTTTGCACCTCTGCCACAGAATTACGTGTCACTGTGTGAAATCAACTTTCAGGATGGATTAACAAAATTACAGTGCCAGTGTTCGTGAGGGGATTTCCCAAAAGCTCATGTTGAAAATTTGGTTAAACAAAATTCCTCAAAATGGCCACATTACAAGCATGAGTTGTGCAGTTTCTGCTGCTCAAAACTTTGCCAATTTTCATATTTTCCCTCCTGGTTTTCAACATTAAGCCCCTAAAAAAAAAAAAAAACTAGTCCATCAGAAACATTTCTTGTCCATCTTGTTTTCAGTTTTTCAGCCAAATAAAATGTTGTAGCTTTGTCACAGGTAACTTTTGGGCCAAATGATGCATAGGTTTTGTTCAGGTGAAGCCCTCTATAAAAGCCATGCCTTTGGTTTGTTCATTATTGTCAAAAATAGCTTTTTAAAATTACAAATTCTTTGACCGTGACTCGCTAGTGATCCTAGTCTGCCAGCCGACAAAATCCTGGTCTGTGAGATGATCCTTGTCCATGAGCCTTGTCCATCGTGGGGTGACCAGATAGCCAGAATTTCATGACCAGATGTCCCTGATGGTGTGACCAGATGGCCCCTCGCAGATCAAGATTAAAGTGATGGACTAAGATTTTGTTACCTCACGAACAAAAAGTCCTAGTCCATCAGAAAATTCCTGGTCTGCTAGCCCCATCTTGTTTTCAGTTTTCATAGAAACATAGAAACATAGAAGTTGACGGCAGATAAGGACCGCAGAAGGCCCATCCAGTCTGCCCATTTCTTTTTCTACCTTATAAATGTGCCATCGGCCTTTGCTATGTCAGTGACCTATCTATTCATAGTCATTTGTATTGCTCCCTTATGCCTATCCCATGCCTGTTTGAAGCCCTGCACTGTATTCATAGCCACTACTTCTGTGGTAAGCCATTCCATGCATCTACCACCCTTTCTGTGAAAAAGAATTTCCTCATTTCCCTTAATCGGCCTCCTCTAATCTCATGCTGTGTCCTCTTGTCCTGCTATTTTTCTTATATTTAAACATGTTAGACTCTTTCACCTTGTTTATGCCCTTAAGGTGTTTAAATGTCTCGATCATATCACCTCTCTCCTCCTTTGCTCAAGGGTATACATATTGAGCTCCGTTAATCTGTCCTCATATGTCTTCTGATGCAGTCCCTGCACCATTTTGGTTGCCCTTCTCTGACTGCCTCAATTTGGTTAATGTCCTTGTGAAGGTGTGGCCTCAATACTGCACGCAGTACTCAGATGGGGCCTAACCAATGTCTTGTACAGAGGATTTACCTCCTCTTACGACTTGTGATACCCTACTATCACACTCTAACACCCCCTAGCCTTACCTACTGCTTTAGGAGGTCTGCTTGGATGATTTCAGGTCATCAGTGATGATGATGCCCAAGTCTCTTTCTTCCTTTGTGACTGCTAGCAACTCCTCCCAGCCTATAAGTGGCTTCAGGGTTTCTCTTCCCTATGTGCATGATTTTGCACTTCTTTGCATTAAATCCCAGTTGCCACTCTTCTGACCATTCTGCTAGTTTATCCAGATCTCTTCTCATTCTGCCCACCCCATCTGGATCATCTACTCTGTTGCAGATCTTGTGTCATCTGCAAACAGACAAGCCTTACCTCTAGTCCATCTGCTAGGTCACTAATGAAGATGTTGAATAGGACTGGCCCCAGGACTGATCCCTGAGGTACCCCACTTGTGACTTGCATCTCTTCTGACTGTATACCATTTACCACCACTCTCTGTTTTCTGCCAGTCAACCAGTTTGCCACCCAGTTGACCAACTTCTGACCCACCCCGAGCCTACCTAGCTTATTTATCAATCTTCTATGTGGAACAGTGCAAAGCTTTGCTGAAGTCAAGGTAGGTGACATCAACTGCTCCCCTGGTCCACCACTTGGTTACCCAGTCAAAGAAATCTATGAGATTAGTTTGACAGGACCTTCCTTTGTAAACCCATGCTGTCTTGGATCCTGTGCCCTATGGATTCCAGGTGTTGCACTATCCTTTCCTTAAGGAGTGCTTCCATAATCTTGCCCACTACTGAGGTAAGACTGACCGGTCTGTAGTTCCCGCCTCCTCCCTGCTACCACTCTTGTGGAGTGGGATCACATGAGCCCTTCTCCAGTCTTCTGGGACCTCTCCTGTGCTCAGAGACTCACTAAACAATTCTGCTAATGGCTCTGCTAGTTTCTCCTTTAGCTCCTTAAGTACCCTGGGATGTATGCCATCAGGTCCCATTGCCTTATCCACCCTGAGCTTAGCAAGCTCTTGTAGGACCCTTTCTTTTGTGAAGGGAGTAGTGCTCACCTCCCTCCCCCTGTGTCCATGATGCTGAGCTGTGGGCCCTGCCCTACCTTCTCTTCAGTGAATACTGAGCAAAAGTATCTATTTAGGATAGATGCCTTTACAGGGTCCTCCTCCTCACATGCTCCCTTTTCTCCATTAAGCTTAGCAATACCCCTCTGGACTTTCTCCTTTCACTAATGTATCTATAGAAAGTCTTGTCACCTTCTTTTACTGTTTGTGCTAGTGTTTCCTCAGTTTGGGACTTTGCCTGCCTTACTGCCTTACCTGCTTCCCTTAGGGCAGTTTGGTATGCCCCCTATCTTCATCCCGCTGTGTTCCCTTATATTTTCTGAAGGCCAGCCTTTTGGCTCTGACCTTTTCTGCTACTGTATTTGAGAACCAAAGTGGTTTCCTTCTTTTTGCACTTCCTTTCTGTCTAACACAATGGGATGTTGCTTCAAGTATTGTATCCTTAATGCTTGCCCACTTTGCCTGTACCTCCTCACCTGTGTTTCTTTTTGCCAGGGCTAGCTTAACTCTGGAAACAAAATGTCATAGCTTTCTCAAGTGTGACTTTTGGTCTAAATGAGGCATGAGTTTTGCTCAGGGTGATGCCCTTTCCAAAGTCATGCATTTTGTTTGGTTTGTTTTTGTCAAAATTAGGTTTTAAAATGTAAAAGTTCTTTACTGCAACTCACTAACAATCCTTGTCTGTGAGCTGACAAAATCCTAGTCTGTGAGATGGTCATGGTCTCAAGTAGTCTTGTCCATAATGGGGTGATCAGATAGCTCGAATTTCTTGACAAGACGTCCCTGATGATGTGACCAGATGTCCGCTGACAGACTTGATTTTGGACAGCTTGTGAACGAGGGATTCATCTGAAGGCTCAGAATTTTGCTATCTCACTAATTAAGAATGTTTAAAGGTGTAAAATCTTACAACTGCATAGCTCATTAATGGTTTGGTCTTTTTACTTGAAATGTTCAGGGTGTTGAGGGGATGCCCTACAGGTGTGAATTATGCTGTTTAGGTATTGGAGAATTAAGTGGTTCCATAGATATGCCATCACAAAGTTGAAATTGTCCCCCATAGGATAACATTGTGGGGTCTGTCACACCTTTCAGCACCAGTATCTCAAAAATGAAGCAAGATACAGAGTTTTTGCTACTGGCAGCTGAGATCACCTTCTGGTGATCTGTGCTGCTGGAATAAGACTTGAAACCATAGAGTAAACCTGCATTGGATTTTTTTCATAGGTTGCACGGTTAATGAGATATTGTGAAATTAGTGTCACATTAAGGTTCAAACAGTTCCTGTGGCGTGCTTTTCAGTGCCTGTATCTCATAAATGATGTGAGATATGGGTTAGGTCATGATCACGATTACAATGACACTTGAATTTTTTCTACCTGCAAGAGTTTCCTGAGATATCAGCAAATTAGTGTACAAGTTCCTTGCCCTACAAGGCTGCTGTATGGCTCTGTAGCTATGCATAAGTGGGAGTGCAGGCCCTTGGCTCTCACTCCCATGGATGCATATGGCTATGCAGAAATGAGCAACTTGGTGGGAGCGCCCACCAATACATGTTTTAATAGTTATATTACACTTTTCAAAAACAAGGAAATTCATGGCAACAAACCTGCATTTAATGCATCAGTTAGAGTTAAAGCAACAAATGTGGGGAAATGAGACAATGGGGTTGAGCCCCTAACCACCCCAACACCTCACCCCCTATCCTCCACAGACCAACAGATGCTGTGGTGTGCCATGTGGTTGTGAGGCCCAACTGTCACCCCATTCCATGTGTAAACAGGTTGACATGCCTCAGTAAAGCAGAATAGGGTGAGAGTTAGGCTTCACAACCCCATGGCACACCTTGGCATCTGTCAGTCTGTGGAGGATTGTGGTGGGTGTTAGGCAGATTAGGGGCTCAACCCTAACATTTAATTTCCCACTTTTGTTGCTTTAACTAAAACTGGTGCATTAAACAAAGTTTTTGCCATGAATTTCCTTACTTTTGAAAAAATGTAATATAACTAGTAAATAGCATGGGTTGGTTGAAGCACGGGCCCTTCAGGCCTTGCTCCCACCAAGCTCTCCATTTGTGCATAACGATATGCATCTGTGGGAGCTCGCCCTCAGGCCCTGTGCTCCATGTACACATAGCTGCAGAGCAATACAGCAGCCTCTGTAGGGCAAGGAACCCTTGTTACCCAAATCTTGCCAATATCTTGGGAACCATAGCAGATAGTGAAAAATTCAGTGTATTTTAATCATGACAGTGAGATGTCTATGATCGAATTAAATCTGTATCTCGTGATCACTTACGAGATACGGGCACCAACAAGCGTAGTGTGTGTGCTAACTTTGAAGACATAATACTTGCCCACGGACCTGAAATTGAGCAATTACAATACTATTTTCCAAATATCTCAGTAACCATACAAGGTAGAAAAAATTTTAAAAATTATGGTATTCATGGCTTTCCAACCAACTTCTCTACTTAGCCTCCTTACAGGGGGACTAAGAATTTTATGGCGAAAAATCCGTATCTCGAACCTTTTCAAGATATGGGCACCAAAAGGTGTGACAGCCACCGCAGTGTTATCCCATGGGAAACATCTCAACTTTGTGATGGCATATCTATGGAACCACTTACCTTTTCAACACCTATATAGCACAGTTTTCATCTCTGTGGCATCCTCTTAATACTAGGAAAATTGGAAGTCAAAAGACCAAACGATTAAGTTACAATGCAGTGGAAAAGTTTTTAAAAGTTTAAAAATTCTTAGTTCATGAGGTAGTAAAATTTCGACCATCAGCTCAATCCCCATCTGCGAGCTGTCAAAATCACCTTCTGCATGAAATCCTGACAGTCAGATTTTGGTCATCTTGTCCCTAAGTGATGGTCAAGGATTGTTACTTCAAAAGTGGATAGGGTGGTGGACTAGGATTTTAACAGCTCACAGACTGTGATTTTGTGAACTCATGAATGAGGATTCAAAAACCAATCCCTTTCACGAGCTGACAAAACTCTAGTCCGTCAGCTGATCCTCTTTACAGGTAGCAAAACCTTTGATCGTGAGTCAACCCTTGTCTGCGTAGAAGGGCCATCTGGTCACAAAGGATGGTCCAGGTTTTTGCTACCTTGTGAAAGAGGATTGGCTCATTAACTAGGATTTTGACAGCTTGTGGACTGCAGTTTTGTCACCTCATGAAAGATGATTCAAAAACCCAATCCCCATCTGCTAGCTGACAAAATCCTAGTCCAGGAGCTGATCCTCTTTTTGCAGGTAGCAAAATCCTTGACCGCCAGCTTAATCCTCATCCACGAGAAGGGCATCTGGTCACAAAGTGATGGACAAGGATTTTGCAGCATCATGAAAGAGAATCAGATGGGGACTAAGATTTTGTCAGCTCGCAGACTAGGATCCTAAGCAAGTCGCAGTCAAAGAATTTTAAATTTTAAAGGCTATTTTTGGACAAAATGAAGCAAACCAAAGGTGTGGGTTTGTAGAGGTGTCACCCTGAACAAAACTCATGCCTCATTACACAAAAAGTCACCAATGGAGAAAGCTATGACATTTTGTTTGGAGGAAAAATGAAAGAAGGCAGCTCCTGGACAAGGAATTTTTCCTCACAGACTAGGATTTTAAAATCTTCATCAGCAAGCTGACAAAATCCTTGACCATGAGCCCAAACTGAGTTTGAAAATATACATATAAATCTTGGAGGAACTGAGCAAGCTCAGAACCCCACAATTAAAAATTAAATACATTTGAAATGGATTAATATTTTTAACC
Source organism: Neoceratodus forsteri (assembly GCA_016271365.2). NCBI lineage: Eukaryota > Metazoa > Chordata > Ceratodontiformes > Ceratodontidae > Neoceratodus > Neoceratodus forsteri. Next base: position 399,315,239 of record CM057456.1, read on the forward strand.
AAACTAATTCTGGATTGTTCTTTGACTGACACTCTTTCTATGTTCTAAATGTCAGACCAAAACATCAAATGGTGTGGTCACAGTGCCATAGGGAAAAAACATGTCAAAAGTGGTGAAAATGAATTTTGCAACATTTCGCTCCAAAATATAAGTTGGACTGAAATGCAACTTGGTAAATCAAGAGATCTGCCATACCAGACCACACATTCCAAATTCTGTGCAAATCTGTGAACAGTTGCAAAGTTATTAATGTGCAAAATTGAGGTTTAACATTAACATGCCTACTCAACCATAACGATAGGGGTGTGATCACACCCTAGACATATATATATATTTCAGCAATAAAGAACTTCAGGGTGTGTGTTATTGTATAATAATGTCACTTCTAGGGTGGATTGAAGCACAAGGTGAAGCCAAGTGCTTTCACCACCCCAGGAGTGACGTTATTACATAACACACACACCCTGGAGTGCCTTATTGCTATTATACAATGTCTCTTTATAGAAAAAGAAAGAAAATGACAAAAATGTTTAAAATGCTCTTTTTTCTCCAGTTTTTCTTAGGGTAGGTATACCTATTAAAAAAGAATCCATACTTTTCTTTTGTTCAGCAGGTGGCACTGCTGGTACACATTTGCTTTGCACATATTTGTAGATCTCTGTCTTCATTTGTCTGTTTGTAAGGTGGCCTTCCTCCTCCATTGATCTGTTGCTGTCTGCCTGTTTTCAGTCCACCAGGTAAATTCCCCACTCTGCTGTGTTTTTTACTTTTATCTTGTTGTGCCCACACTAGTGTTTCTTTTCTAGTTGATGTGCTGAGTGAGTGGTCCATGAAGCCAATAACCGCCGCTCAGGCTTTGAGATACCACTGGAATGCTAATGCGGTTTGTACATCACTTCAGCTTTTGATCCCTGCAAAGTTGTTCGAAGTCAGGTTTTAAGAAAACTTTTAGTTTATTTATATGGTGAACAAACACACAGGAAGTTGAACTGTAGTGAGTGACCGTGATCAGTAGTGCATGCTGTTTGTTTCAAGACGCACCCACTTGCTTGCTCAGTCATTTCACAGAAGTTGAACTGCTAGATTTGAGAAATAGAATGAATGCTGCTGTTTGGAGAAAAACACAAGAGTACCAAATTAGGTTGGAGAGTGTGTGTGGAGAGGTGTGTGTGCACGGGACAGTGGAATCGCCTTGACGACTTACTTACATGTCACAGACATCCTGACTAAAGTAGTTTACAGTGGCAGTAATCGATGTAGCTGTGGGAGATTTCTGTATGTTCTGCGGTCTTCTGTGTGCCTGACTTAATACAGTGATGTTAGCTGCTCAATGACATCACTGTCCCAGGCACATTAACCAATCAGAACACTAGAAACTGTGTTGTCATTGTATAATTATATTTATATGTGTGTATATATATATGTGTGTGTGTGTGTGTGTATATATATATATATATATAAAAGACAAAGAACCTCAGTGCGTAAACACTGAGGCAAGGGTTACCCAAAGGGCATTTGGCTGGGAAGCCAAGTTTCAAGAAAATACAAAATCACACATGCCCCCACAATGCAAAGCACCATGGGCTGCAATATGCAACTCACCACAGAATGTTGTGCTGGTCCAACTTTAAGCAGAATTGCATGGTGCCGAAAGGCCTCTCACACAGTTTGCAAAGGGTACTAACAGAAGACATAGACACGTGTTTTGTCCTACCAGGACTCATCAGTATGCCTCGCCTGTTTGACACCCCAGTGGAATGGACCAGCTACCCTCAAGGCAGTGTGCCTGGGATATATCGTAGTGAACCCATTAAAATAAAAAACATTTAAAAGACATGTGTGGTGATTTGCATATGCAGCCCATGGTGCTTGCACCTGGTACATACAACCTGCTGGAACCATAACTTATTGAATCTGTACAGTTGTCCCAGCATCACCAAAACAATTATCTAGTTGATCCTGCCATCATGTTCATACAAAAAAAACATAAAAAGAATTTATCTGGTTGATCTTGTCATGTTTCAAATTTTTTAGGTATAGTCACTTTCACTTTCTTCTCTGAGTGTAGCATGACTGAAAGGAGTTCATGGTGGTGAAGCAGTCCTGTTCATTTAAAATTTGACTTTATTTATGTTATGTGGTTGATCGTGGTACTGCCTGTTTGACAGAAGAAGAGTTTTATTTAGGTTATCTGGTTGATACTGCCATCATTTTAATGGCAAAAGGTGATTAGAAATGTTGGCTTCATTGTTTACAATCTTGAATGTGTAATTACTTTAACTTTCCGCTCTGAGTGTAGTGTGAGCAAGCGAAGTTCATTTCAGTAAAGAATGTGGTGTCAAAGTGCTATAATGAGGAGCGTTCTCTCAAAAACTATGCAAGCTGTTTCATTTAAAGTCTGTTATCTACCATTTCTGTACCAGAAGCCCTGTGTGCAGAGCAAGGAAAGCAAGTGAGCCGTGGCTTCAGACGAGTAGACGTAAGCATGATTGAGTGTTACTATTATTATATTCATTGCAAAAACTTAATTAATACACCAGTTAGGGTTTAACTAATGCCACAAAAGAGGAAATGTGGCATTAGGGTTTCCAATTCTAACTCTGCAGTCCCATCCACCCCTGCAAACACAGGAAGGGAAAACGCAACACAAGCAACCAGAGACAGCCATCATCAGGTAAGACAAACAACATACAACTCTATGCAGATAACACAAGAGACATACATTAGCATGCTCCACCTGGTTTAAGAGATCTGCTGCCATGCACGATATTGGGGAAGCCCACATGCTGATATGAAATTTTGTAGAAAAGACTATAATTGTTTATCTGTCTAAATTGTATAAATGCAGCTAATGGTGATCAGAAGATGTACAAAACAAAATTTTAGAACAATATTCCTTGAAATAAACTTTTCAGTTTAGTTTTAAATGGAAGCTGACTTCATAACAGGTCCAAATATATAATTTTCTGACTTGCAACTTGTTGCTATGAAGAGATATACCATCAGAAAAATCTGTAGTAAACGTGTTTTGACAGTTTGATTTATGGACTCTTTTAACAGAACAAAGCAACAGCTCTTTATAAACATGTTTACTGTTTTACATTTCCTAGGCTTTAGAATAAGATTTGCCCATAAAATCCTTCATTAAGGCAGATCTCTTTATGTCTTTCTCTTAATCCCTCTTGCTTTTTCCTGTTTCATCTCCCTTATTCTTCCCATGATGCTTTGCAGTACTGGGGTATGTGTCATTTTAAATTACCAGATGGAATGCCGTGTGCAAGCAACAAGCACTGCTTTAAGTTCAGAGTGGATAAATTCTAAAGAAGCAGCAATATTTTGGATTATTACTGTTGGGATAGCATTGAGATGGACTCAGTTGAGCAGTTGTCCAGTTTTGGAGACCACACCTCAGAAAGGATGCAGCCAGGGTAGAGACCATCCAAAGAAGGACAACATAAATGGTGCACAGGCTCCATTAAATGTCCTCTGAGGAAAAATTGAGGGATCTAAACATGTACATCCTGAAAGATGGGAGGGAGAGGGAAACATGACAGAGACTTTTAAATACCTCATGGGGTGAATCAGGTACAGGAAGGAGCATTTTTTCAGAAAAGAAGGTATTCAAGAACAAGGCATGCAATGAAACTGGAGGAGGCAGTTCTGGAGGGATGTGAGGAAGTAGTTTTCACTGAGAAGGTGGTCGATACCTGGAACAGTGTTCCACTGTCAAGCATGCATGGAATAGGTTTAAGGAGAACTGCTAATCAGGGGGTTACGAGAAGCTAGCAGGGTCTGCAGTGGCAGAATAATAAGGGTAAAGAGGGGTTGACTACATGGGGCAAGCAGTCCTTATCAGCTGACAAATTCTGTGTTTATTTCTAAATCTTGCTCTGCCTCATGTCATTTATGTCCCTATTAATCTGTCCTTGTAAGAAACAAATTCTCAAATAAAAGTCAGCCACTTCTTGTCCCTTTATGTATCTGGGAAGTGATTATGCTATGATAAACATATATATTTTTTATTTTAATGATCATAAACAGGTGATCTCACAGCCCTAACAGAGGCAAAATAATCCATAACCATAATCTGCAGCAGCATACTAAACTGTATTTTGTGGTGACAGCTGCACTTTGTTCCTTGAAATATTTGAAGCTTTAGCTCACTGCCTGAAATGTAAAGAGATGGCAGTCTTGTTTCTGTACTGTTGTTTTCTTCAATGAAGCTATGATTGATCATAGTTTGAAGTCTTGCCTCTTTCTGGCTTTCAGTATCAACTGCTGCTCAAAGCCCATCAGTGCAACAATGCCACATACAAAGCAGGCAGTGTGTGTCTTTACTCTTCAAAGTAAAAAGGGAATGAGACATAAACAGCATAGGTGAGCACCTAAAATTGTAGGGATTAAGCAGGGCTACCATTGTTATATTAGTTTACAGTGTGCAATTCTTTTCCTAGAGATTAGAACAATACAATAGATGGCTGTAATCCGGGAACAAATCCTACTAAAATACTCATTACATTGATTGAGAAAATATTTTAAATGTGACATTCAACCAGACTAAAAGAATGCTTTGTATTTTCAAAAGGCAACACATAGCTGTGTTTTCTGCCAAACTATTTATGCATGAGATGTCCACTCTTTCACTTCAAAACTGCTCATGGTTTTGCATCACCATATCATTCCCTTATGCTTTACTCAGAGCCCAGGTCCCAGTATTACTGCAGCTGCCTCATTTGCAAGACCAAAGATGGTGAAGGTAATATAGAGAAATCCTTGATAGGAAAAGAAAAGGAAAGTATAAGGACCCAAAGAAGTAATGAGAGAAAAATCAGTATAATAGAGGAGGCAGTGCATATTTTTCTTGTTACATGGCAAATGCCAAAGACATTGTAATTGTTTTTGTGGGAAATTCTACATTTACATGCAAAAGTTGCCCACTGTGTTAAACAAGGGAAAAGGCAAAGCAACGCTATGTGGATAGGATCTGTTTGTTAGCGTGATTGTTCTTGTTTACCCATAAAACTACTTCCTAAAATGTCCACAAGTCAGCCATGTGCATAACAAATAAAAATATTGCAAGAAGTTTTAGAACACTCTGCCTCTTTCTTTTATATTTAATTTGACAGGGGCATGTCAACAGAACAAATGACATCCTGATGTTCTCAGTGGACCACATTTTATTAATGGGATGGCTTACCACGTTTGTATCATGCTGACTTTTACTTTCAAGAAAGACCTGCTTCCCCTGTTACGACACTTACAAAAACAGCTTTTTGATTATAAAGTAGAAATACAGTCAGCATGACTAGAGTAAAGGAGGCTGCAGCTATTAAATTATAAGGAGCAAGAAAACACACAGCCCATAAAATCCACCACTAGAACTATTTGAACAAAGAACGCCTACAGAAGATCCTAATAGGATAACTAAACATAGCAAATGATACAGCTGTAACATATGTTAATTTCTTTTCTGTTTCATTTTTGGTTTGCCACTTTATTAGAACACAGGTTGTGGCAGGCCAATGGAAAAATAAGCATTGCTTTAATCCTGTTTTGATTGGCAGTCTGAGAAGCATTAAATAATTTAACAAAGGCCAACTTCTGACAGTGGAGCACTGAAATATACGAAAAGAACCTTCAAATAGGTGAGACAAGATGGGATGAAACATGTGACTGCATTCAATCTCCTTTTCCCTCTGTGGGTCACTTGTATCACCACATGGGGCCACTCATCAAATATCTGCAGGGCAAGAGGTCCAGTGCTGGACTCTTACTCAAAGACAAGCAGCAAATTTCTTGAAATATGTTTGCTTATGTTAGAGGTCAGCCCTAGGTAATATATTCTAGTTATACTTTAATAATGGGCCTGAATGTAGTTTTTCCACATAGCTCTGTTTGATGAAACAGCTGACAGGGATGACTAAATTACAGACCTTCACGCCTGATAGTGGCAAAATGTACAACACTTATCTAAACATGCTACAGGGATAGTGATTCTAATTGGGTGAAGGAATATATTGGACAAAACCCTACAATGTTGCTGCAGGCATGTTTAAATAGCAGTAAGTTAAATTTATTACAAATCTTCAGATAACATTAACAATATATAAAAAGTGTTTCATGGTTTTAATCACTTACAACAAAACTATAGGTTTACACTGGTGTTTTGCAACATATTTATTTATTGTTATTCAGATTACAAATTCCTTTGAGCTAATAGCTCATTTATAAAGGTTCCTCATCGAGTCCAGAAACAACAGAGGATACCAGGATAAATGTACATACAGACCACAGTAGACATTCCAGAGGAGGAACCAAACAAAAACATAGTTAAGTATAACCTAGAAACAGCATTAACTTTGAGTTACTTACATAGTAAAGAGTAGAGAAGTGAAGATGTTAAATTCAGTTCTTGTCGAGGTATATCAAACAAATTTAAATTCAGTTCTTGTCGTAAGTGTTACATCCTGTATGGAAACAGAAGTGCCGTAGACTCCTGGGGAAATAGAGACTGGTGACCTGTGAAGCTCAGCTGGGCATGATGGGGACCAAGGAAGGAAAAGAGTTGAGGAGGTGAGCATGGGGGTAGGGTGGAAATGTAGTAAGAGGTGTAGAATGGGGGAGGGAAAAGGGTGTGAGGTGAGGTGACAGTGGGCTTATCTACAGGAGTGCAGGGCAGGGGCCTAGGGAAGGGGCATGGGGGAGAAGAAGACATAGGATAGAGGTCATGGGGATGGAAGAAGGGAGACATGAGGTAAGGGCATTGGGGGAGAGATAAGTGGGGAGGAGATGTGGGCATCAGTTATGTTACATTATGGAACTGTAGTTACTGTAGTCATATTTAACCAGTAGTATAATTCTGTGTGACTTTGAAGGTCTTCAGTGACCTAACTGAAAAATAAATCAAATAAGGTAATTTTGATGTCATTAGAAAAGCCAAGGAACAGGCACTTCCATGTTGGTGTCCCGGACCCCAGATCAAACTTGGGAGTTGTCATTTGGAGGGCCAGGCTATGACTTTTCACCGCTGATAGCAGTGTGTCCCAGCTGAGGGGAAGGAGGCAACATGCTGCAGTACTACAGCTGTTCCTGATGGTGGGCAGGGAGCATGCATTCAAGGCAGGACACATCCCCCAGTGCTTGTGTGCCACCTTGGGTTGTGGACTAAACCAGAGGAAAACAATGCTGGCTGTCCAGAGTGATGGCTTGCCCTCACAGGCCTCATACCACCAACCAGGCATCCTCCTTCACTTGATCCAGACACCCTGAGGCATACATATCTGAAGGTCCTATTATAAGGGGTGTGCCATGAGTGATGGAGGCTAGGTAAGTACTTAAAAGGTTGGTGACAGGGCTGGGGCAGAGAGACAGGGAAAGCTAATCATAGAAGGGCCATAAACAAGTAATGGGGAAAACAGCACAGGAAAAGGACCACCAGATAACCAGTGGTAATGTATCATACTGCAGTGCCAGTGACCTAAGTTCAAGAGAGGACTCAGGAGGCTGCTGGGTTGCTCAGGAGGGATTAATGAGGAGCTCCTGAATGAGAGAGTGATGGCATGGTTTCCAGCAGAACAACAATTGCTGCCAAGGACCAGGGAGCTTGCTTCCCTAAAGGACATTTTCTGCATCTGTGCATTGGGCAGATTTCTAGCAATTACAAGGCATTTGTGGGAAGCAGGTAATGACAAAATAAAAAGGGTAAAACCCCATCACTATCAGGATGACAGCCAGTGGCATCTTTGGTTCTTGCACTATGGCTCCTCATGTAACAGATCAGTGGAATTAGCTTTGGCAGGGGTAAGGGAGTTTCCATGGAGTGTAGATCTGGGCCCAAGTAGAGGGTAGGCAGAATGTGGTTGACAGAAAGCTATAGATATATATATATATACACAAAAAGAAGTGCCTAGGAGACACGTCTCCAGGATTGGCCAATAAAGAGGCTGGATGTGTAAAATAAATAATAAAGACTTTTGTTTTAGCAAGTTACCAAAGTGTGCAACACTGGGAGTCTGGCTTTAGCCTGTCAGTGGCTACATTTTGAGAGCTTGCCACTCACTAAAGGGAAGGATCTCTTTTATTATTCTGTATGTTACTCCCCCCATCCACAAGTTCCACCTTCCACTTTCACACTCTCTTCCCTCTGGCCTCTTATACCTCAGCTATATGTTTGAGCCTATCGGGCCATATCATAGTTTCATGAAAAGCCCCATGGGTGTTGGCAGTATATCACATGCAGGCAGAGTTTCATTCCAAACTAGGGCCACTCATGATACTGGCATGAGAGGCAGGGCATGGGCCACCTACTGTACATGGCTAGCTCTAAAATGCAAAATATATTAAAGGAAGAAAAGGAGTCTCTGCTCTATGTGGTGATGTGTGTTTTCCTCCCCATGTGCTAGTGGCAGTAGCCATGCAACAATAAATGCCAGAAACCCTTCCCAGAAACACTGCTCATCCTCAGGCGACTGTGTTCAGTTCCTCTGGTTCCAACTTGGATACTGGGATTCAGACATAAACCTGGGTCCCCTATATTATGTGTGAACACATTTTCCTCTGGACCATCAGGCTGAGCCACAACAATCTTTTTTTTTCTTTTGTTCCTAATCCCCGAAAAGCTTAGTGCTATTGTGGTGTATTACACTCATGGCTCAATGATATGATGCAAGAGTTAATCTGACTACAAATTATAGGCCCCATCCTACAAGTGGTTGTGTTTACAATCTATGTTGATTTGACAAGGGAACTTAATCTGAAGAGCTCTGGCTTCATCAATAGGCCCTGACTGTGGTCAGAATGAGAATTCCCAGTTATCGGAATGGTTACAGCTGAAGCTTTAGGGCTCAGGATCCCATGTTAGATCTCAAGGGCTGGAGGTGTGTCTGCCCAAGAAGAGGGAGCATTGTAACAGTAATTTTAAAGACTTCCCATTAAGAAAGTATGTCTGTTCTTTGCAGAAAACATAATTAAGTTACATTCTTGGTTCCTGAAATACTAGAACACTTGATGTTAAGGATACTACATATAATAAAAGATGAAATGCTTGTTATTTCAACACAGTAATGTTAAAGTGTGAAACTACATTGTGTTTTTGTCACTGCTGTCTCCAACCTGAGTGTTCATGGCAACAACAACATTCCATGGAAGAAGCATGGTGTAATTTTATTCTCATCATACATAGTTTTACTCCTGCTAAAAGCAGGCATATTAAACACCACAGTGCATAAAAATTAATCATGTCACTATAAGTTAGTATTGTATTACATTTATTTAGAGAAAAAAATGTTCCATAAAGGGCTGGGGTTAGAAATAATTAGAGACTAAAGATTAACATGACATCATTAAAGTATTGTGGGCCTGAGAGATCAGGAAAAAGTAGTAGTGAAAGAAATATGTTGGCACAACTCAACCATAAGGGTGAAGGTAAAGTTTTATTTCACTTACGGCAAACACAGTTTCCACTGCAAGCACATGCCAGAAGTGAAAAATAAAACAACCTATATTTAAAATTTCCAGTGATCTTGATGGTAAATATCAGAAAACAAATTCAGAAAATTCAACTTTAGGCTTAGCAAAAGCTATATCTATTCATGTCAATTGTACAATTAACAAGTGTAATACAACCTTAATAACAATGTCTTGAATATCATACATGCTTGCCAAAATAGGAGACAATGGTTTAGTTAGACTTGTTAACTCTAATATAAAATGCTCTGGATTTCAGACTGGGTAGGGAACCCCTATGAATTAATACATGTTTGCACAACATGTTTATTCTTTCCTGAGTATTAAGCCAGGGGTGGACATGATGGACCTGGAGCCCTTCCAGGGTTTGAGTGACAAATAAGCAGTGAAAGCCAACTGTATAAATTCTGGCTGCCTCTCTCTCTAGTTAACAGGTTTTATGGTATGAGAACCACTGGTTCAAGACCATTCTTATTTATGGTAACTTATAAACCAACCCCTTACTTCACTCACTACAAATAAAGTAAACCATTATTATTCCTACTTGTCAGAACCTGGGTGGTGGGGTGGATTAATTAACTGACCTTTGGCCTCTAGGACCCTGCTCCAAAGGCAACCCATGATGAAATGACCTGAAAAAATCATTCTCCTAACTGATGGATTTAAAAAGGTCACAACTGAATAAAGTTCAGATGCCCTCACTCAGTTCTGAGGGTAAAAGATTTAAAATCAAATACTTCCAGGCCTTAATTTACTAAAAGCCGTCCCAGTGCAAATGAAGAAAAAAGAGGTTTCTTCAGCATTTGATGATTCTTCTACAGCTGAAAAAGTAGACAAATTTACTCAGAATATTCAAAATGTTTCCCATATTGTAGAAAGGAAGTGATATGGTGGAATGCAGTGATGGTGCAGTATTTAGTGAAAAATATCCCTTAAAAGACTGCCTGAAATGTTTAAGTAGTACTAAAATGTTAAAAACTACAAAACACTATTGTTCAAAATATGCATAACTTATGTTATTTACTAATCTTTCTTAAGTTGTAAAGCAAGCAGTGTTACCTCATTTCAGCTAAAGAAAATGACCAATTTGTTGCTAAGGTGCTTCCTTCTCCAGTGAATAAGTGTTGCATTTTATTTGTCAGATAGATTATTTTGAATGATGGTGGGGTGCAAATGCAAATAAAACTTTTACTCTGAGCTGGTTAAGGCTAAGCTCATCCTTAGTGATTGAATTATCTATCATACCACATTTCATGCTGCAAAAGTGTGTCAAGGCATAATATTCAAAACAGGTCATATAAAACATGCATAGACACATGACAGTGGAGTGCTGCAGTGCATTTACCATCAAGGCACCTCATGAAGGGACCTGTTTGGTCACAAAAGATTATGCACTGTGACACCTAGGTTCAGTATCTGACTTGGTCCAATAAAACATATGACACAATCCAACAAGCCTAGCTTATAGGACCAATGCAGCTACTGCACAAACATCATTTTTTCACACATTTGCAAAATAGAGACCTAAGAATTGAAACATTGTAAGAGTACCAAACATCTTGTGGCAAGTCACACACTATCCCAAGGTATTCCTGACATTTTGATTTTTTAAAGTTTATCCATAGTTCACATCACCTCTGAAAACTATAGATGACACCAGGAAGCTCAAATGCAGCATTGCTCCCAGCATGCCCAAGGGCACTGATCTCCTGGGCAGCCATGATGCCACTCTGGAGATTGTTGCAAAAATGTTCATGCATAACTAGAAGTGTTCATTTTACATCATGTTTTTAATTTATGTAATGTGAGCAGGGGTTATCCAGACCTACAGTTATGCTAACTCAACTAGACTGTTGCAACTTTGGTTCCAATCAGCCCCACACACATTACTTAAAATAAAAACATGTAATTTAAAGTGAGTCGCTTTAGTCCTGTATGGAGAATATTTCAGCACTTGACATATAGTGACATCCTGGTTTTCAGGGAGTTCAGCACTTGGCGATGCTGGGAGCAACGCTGCCTTGGGGCTTCCTTGTGCACTCAATAGTTTTTAGAAGGAATCAAACAAAAGTTATGTTTTCAAAATATAAAATTTCAGGTATTAAGTAAGTAAATTTGGTGCTCTTTAAGCTAGTGATGTCCTAAATCAGTTTCAGTTTAATATCTGAAGTACTGGGCAGTTGTTTAAAATGCTTACATTTTGAATTGCCATGTTAGCAGTCTAAGTCCAGCTAATGTCATAGAGGCAGTATTTTCAACTAATACACAAGACACATAGGTTCATGTCAGACCCTGAAGCTACTACCTTGGGCTAGTATAGGATCAGAGACATCACACAGGTAATGTACTGAAGCCATACCCTAGAGCAGAGATATTCCTGCACACCATTCAGGACATCAGAAACATAGCAACTGCAAGACTGAAAAGACCAAGGGTCCATCATGTCTGCCTTCCTGCTCTCGTAATAGTAATACCCTAGAATATGTTGCTTTTCAAAAGTTGTATCCCATTTTACAATTGTATATTTTGAAAGGTAGTGTCATGTAATGACAAGCACACAGGGCTGGGAACCAGCAGTCCTTGGTTCATATCATACCAGAGCCATCACAGTGAACAAGTTACTTAATCTCGCCATGATGCAATCCACTCTTCTGAAAAAGTAGGAGAGCCAGACCCCTCCCCCAGTAAATGAGGTATTAAATCTTAGGTAAGCTATCATGGCTGAATAAAGTGCAACAATAAATAAATAAGCAACACATTCCTACTGTATCCTATAGTAAACTTTTGCAACAATGTTCAACCTTGTGAATAATATACCATTTTATCCTTTATAAGATTTCTTCCACTCAGTTCATAAACATGTCTTCTTGTTCACTGTCCTGTGCTAATATAGCCCTTACTGTTCCTCTTTTGAAATATTGAATTTGTTGGCAGAAAAGGACTGCTTGGTCCACCCAGCATGCCCAGATGGTCCCTGTCTAGTCTGTCTCCACAGACCGCACCTGGTCTCCGGTGTCCTTCCTTCCTGCCTGCCCATTTCCTAATATTCCCATGTCTATTCCATGCATATTTGAAGTCCCCTACTGTTTTTGCCTCTCCTCTTCTGCTAGCAGTCTGTTTCAATCATCTACAACTCTTATGTGGAGTAGTACTTCCTCACATTGCCCTTAACACCCCCCACCCAGCTTCATTGCATGTTCTCTGGTCCTGGTGCTTTTTCTTATTTGAAAGAGTCTACACTCCTGCACCCTGTTTTAGCGATGCTGGAAATTAAAACATTTAGAGAAGTGTTTGTAAATTTGCTTACTTCACACTTCATAAATCTTCAAGGTACTAGTTGGGTCACTTACTATGATGCCACCTTCACAAAGAACTTTGTGAAGTATTCAACAGCAATGTTCATTAAAACTGCACAGGCAAATCTGAAACCACTATCCTCCTCCAGATTGAGTTGGATAAGCATGCTATAAGGAAAGCATGACACTGTGCAGGCCAGAGCACAGAGGAGGCGAAGGAGAAGAGAGGAGGATGCGGCAGGCAGACATTCTGCTCAGGTTGCTCCTGTGTTTTCTTTAGTGATGGGCATGATGAGAAGAAAGCATAACATTGCACAGGCAGTGGTACAGAGGAGGCAGAGGAGAGGAGCAGGCAGGCAGGTGAGCACTCTGTTTAGGATGCTTCTGTGGCTTGTTCAGTGATGAGCATGCTATAAGAAAGTACAGCATTGTGCAGACAGTGGAATGGAGGACAGGATGCTGCAGGCAGGCAGGCAGGCATTCTCTTCTGGTTGCTCCTGTGGCTTCTTTAGTAATGAGTCATGAGATATGTCTGAGAGGACCTTCTTCAAGAAAACAGAAATTGCAGTATGTAGAAGATGAGACAACATAACATGAGAACAGCACAAATGACTGCAGCTTTAATGTGTATGTATTGTTTGGTTAATTATATTAAATAGTCAAGTGAAGACTCTGTCATTAAGGAGAAAATGAGTATTACGTTTTGGACACTATTCTTGTGCTGTGTGTTTATTGAATATGACTCAACCCAACGATACTGAATGATTACTCATCTACATAATGAAATCTTCTCTCTCCATCATCAAGCTCTGAATTCTCTCCCATTGGGAATTTATTCTCAAATGCATCATCGCCAGACTCTGATTGCTGTGGTGTACTTGGAATTGTATCCTTCTCTGATGTAAGTAGTGAACTGAAAATAGATATTCATCTAGATGGTGGAATGATGACTATTCATTTTAATAAATGCAAGCATTCCTACATTTTGTGGAGACTAATTTGTGTGGAGATCACACTCAGTTGCATCCGTTGCACTGAACACCTGTTTAGAACTCATGCTTGATGGTGGGCAGTTAAGATGTTTTATTGCAACTTGTGTCAGTACTGACCTTTTGTTAGCCATCCTGGCCCAATACAGCAGGGGTTCCTCCTTGACTGAGAGTTGGTTGGGATTGTATGTGTATGCTTCCACCATCTGTTTGGCCTTTATTAATAATATACTCTCATTATGGTCCTACACCTCATCTGAGTCTGCAACATCCACTTGTGACAGTACAGCCCATAAAGGATTGGTAAATTTTGTTTTCTTTCCTGCCTTGAATTGAGAATGCAATGCATGTGCCTGTGAATCATGCCTGCCTATGTTAAATGACTCATGCTTGTTGCTACCACTGCAATCATAACCACTTAATTTACTCTGTTGCTTTCTCAGCAGCAGCAATCCAGATACCTGCCTGACAAGAATTATTTTAAGGTGCTGCACTTGTGCCTTCCACCCTCAAACAGAGCTAGCCTTAGTATGGTGTGAACTGTGCATTCACACGGGCCCTAGAGCAGACAGGCTCTCAAAAGCCTCAGCTGTTCAGCTGGTCTCCTTTCTTCCTGGTTCTCAATGTTTCAATTCATGTAAAGTGCAAAATGACACAAAACTACCTGAAATTGAAGATATAGGGAGGCCATGGTGGGGTGGGGATGTTCCTTGGGGGCTTTGAGACTTCTGATATGGGGCCCCAGAAAGGAGGTTCATACAGGGCCCAGTGATAGCTAGGGCTAGTGCTGCCCTCAATAACTGATGAAGTGCTATATTTATACCATGGGTCCAACATAGTGGCAATACCAAACTACACAGATGTCTGTACGCTTTGAAGGTGAGTGTTGCTGTCAAACACATGGAACATGTGCTCCAACAAAACTACAGCCACAGTATCACCACCAGCCTCACTCTGTTTCTGCACATTGCAAACAGCCTGTCCCAGCAACTGCAGAAGTGGCAAGGGCTGGCTAATGGAAGCAGTGTCCCCACTCACTGCTTAGGCTGCATGGTCAAATAGTTTCAGTATCAATATCAACCCATCCATTAGTTGCCACTGCTCCATAGTCAAATAGATGAATGAACCAAACCTGTCCAAATACTTAAAACTAGACCATAATAATTTACTTGATATAATTCTGTAAATAAACCTCACTTCTTCTCCCACTCTGGTACTTTCTTCAATGATCTAAGTGACCACTGTGCCATAGCCTGTGTGAAGGCCATCCCTAAAACTGCTTCCACCTCTAGATTCACTTCTAAAAGAAGTTGCCGCAACTTTGCCCCACATGCCCTTCTCTCACAGATCTCCAGCACCTTATTGGCAGGACTTTACCTAGCCCCCACTGTAAGTGAGGCTTTTGAGCTGTTTCAGGATATCATACTTGGAAACATAAATCAACATGCACCCTTAGCCAAAATCTGTACTAGGAAAAATCATGCCCCTGGTTTATAGTCAGTCTGAAAGCCACGCTTCTCCATAGGGATGCCCTATAGAAAAAGTGCAGAAAACTAAAACTTTTCTGACTGGGCAGCATTTAGACCAGCAAGGAATCAATGCACTAAGCTAGTAAGGGCTGAAAAAGCTAAATACTTTAGAGCTGAACTGACCTCTGCCTCCAACTGCTCTGCAAAATTTTGGAAGACCTTAAAGGACATTGAAGAGCATAACCCAGCTTGCTCCTTTCTGCAAAAAGTTCCACAGGTGGTTCATACATCACTAATAAGCTACTATCTTAGATCTTTTTAACAACTACTTTGCCATTGCCAGTTTAGCGTTTGATTCTTCCCTGCTACAATCTTGAGCAGAGCTCTATGCTTTGGACACTACTAGCATTGCCCCAGCCTCCACTGTTTGTGATGCTCTCTTCTCCTCCTTCCATCCAGTCTCCTTAAAGGAAGCGGAGGATCTTCTCCTAGAACTAGACACTAAGAAAAGCATGGGTGTTGAACACATTGACCCTTACTCGTAAGGCTGGGGTATCATGTCTTGTTTTCTGCTATCACACCTTTTCAATCTATCTCTTACACAGGGTGTTCTTCCATCTGTTTGGAATACCATCTTTGTCATCCCACTGTTCAAATCTGGTGATCCTAGTGACTTAAACAACTATAGGCCCATATCTCTTCTTCCCAGTCTAGCCTAAATGCTCGAAAAATAGTCAATTTCCAACTTAGAAAGCATTTGGAGACTTATAATCCAATTAATCCTAAACAATCAGGGTTTAGACCATGCCACAGTACAGTATCTGCTCTTGCTAAGGTATCTAATGATTGGTTAAAGGCCTTGGATGCTAAACATTATGTATGTGCCTTATTTCTTGACCTTAGCAAGGCCTTTGATACGGTGGACCATGACTTCCTATTGCTTAATCTTCAAAATAGTGGCCTAGATTCCACTGTATTGAGTTGGTTTGCCAGTTACCTAAGGAGTCGTCATCAGCAGGTTAAAGCAGAAGGGAAATTCTCTCTGCTGAAACCCTCTCCTGAGATGTGTGTCTCAGGGTCTATTTTAGGTCCACTATTATTTGCATTATACATCAAGAACGTCAATTCCAGCATTAAATTAGCAAATATTCACCTTTTTGCTGATGACACAGTCCTTTACATAGATAGACCTACCACGGAACTGGTTTGAGAGTACCTGCAATTGGAGTTTAACCTTCTGCAACAAAACCTCCTGCATCTGAAACTCCTGTTAAATGACAAAAAACTAAGGCCATGCTTTTCTCACCTTAAGTCCATGCCTCCAGTCACTGCCCTGTACCTCAAATCACCAGCCTTTTAGGAGAGTTTTTGGAATTTGTGCCAAATTCAAATATCTGGGGTTCTGGGTGACCATAAATTGTCCTTCCTTGACCACATTGATGAATTAGCAAAAGAATTAAAACAAAAGCTAGGTCTGTTTTTCCTCATGAAGCATTTCCTTATCCAGGAAGCCAAAATTAGATTGGTGCAGTCCACTTTCCTTCCTCTACCAGACTACGCTGCTCTTCCTTTATGGTCAATGTCCCAGAACTGCTCTAGCTAAACTCAACACTCTCTATCACCGAGCAATAAGATTTATCACTGGAGCCCTTACTCCACTCATCACTGCTCACTGTACTCTAAACTAGATTGGTTATCACCAAACTCAGATGCCAGAAAAATGCTACTACCTTGATTTACAGAGCTATTATCAACAAGCTGTGACAGTCAGCTAGGGAGGGCTTTGCCTGGTTGCAGGTGTGGTCCACCCAGCCTTCACACTGTTAGTACACATTTCCTCTCTCCTATCTCTGACTTTGCATCACTTTCACCCACCACTACCGTAGCCCACAGCCAGGTCTTTCATGTGTGAACAGGAGTACTGGGGAGGCCTACTTGAAGTTATCAGTTACTCCCAGCTGACCCACTTGACTCTCCAGCAGAATACAAGTGTTAGCATTCTGGTAGTCTCAACTCTCAAGCATTTTGTAACCTGAACTGTACTGCAGTTCTTTACCAGTTGTCCTAATAAAGTAGTTATGTTTTCCCCTGGTCTCTCTCTTCTCTCCCTCCATCCTCCCTTCCCTCTTCCCTGCCCCTTCCCTTGGTCTCCCTCCTCAGTTTTCAGTGTTTATACTGGTTCATACTATGCTGTCAGCACTTTTGTGCACTATGTATGAGTTGGAAAATATAATAAAAATCATTTAAAAAAAGCTACCCCAGTACATTTCAAACTGTCTACCTGCTTGTACTGTGGGTAACTACCCTCTCAGGAGTTTTTCTACATCTCCTTTGTCATCCCTAGAGTTAGAATGTGCTTTGGTATGGACTCCATAAGCCATGCCCTTCCTGACTTGTGGAATAACCTCCCCAAAGCCTTAAATATATAGATCCCTGTCAAATTGGCAACCTTTAAAACACTAGTTGCGCACACCTTAATGAGTCCTGTAAATGCTTCCCATGACAGCCCACTATCCTACAGTCTTGTATCCTTACCTCTTCCCTTTCTCCAGCTGAACTGTGCGTAACTATCTGCCTAGCTTTTTAGCCACTCACCTGTTGCTCCTTGGGTATATTTTATGTATATATTGTGAATAACATGTATGTTGAGAGATTCTTCTACTGTTGTTCTACCATACATTATCTGGAACCATCACACTTGTCATTTTCTTATGATGCTACTGTATGTAAATAATTATTGTTTCATCTGTTACTTTTCTGTTGACCTATTGTAAACTGCCCAGGTCCATCTTGTAAATGAGATTGTCTCTCAATGCTGTTTTGCTTGGTAAAATAAAGATTGATTGATTGATATGTAGCAGCATGCACTCAGACACAGCTTTGTATTGCTCTTGTAATCACTCCAACATAAAAAAAACTTTGCATTCCATCAGGGACTACTTCTTGTTTTAAGCAGTGATGAGGCAGGCTGTTCCTAATTTGATTTTGCAGTTCCTGAAACTGAGTTCTAGCCTTTCCCAACTGAGCAAAATGAGAGCAAACTGTGGCACAAAGTGAGTAGCCTCTTCACATCTGAATGATTAAGAAATTCCTAACTACCAGGTTGATGCAATGTGCCAGCCAAGGTACATGGCAAAAACACCATCTGACAGTGCCTTTATTACACTTGAACCAATGTCACTCAATATAAAACTTGCTCTTAAGCAACAATGGGTGCAACCAGCCACCTATTTCATCAAGTAAAGATGAAAATATATTCATCTCCTGTGTGCTGTTACCATGCTTTTCATTGCTAGTATGCTGTGCTGATGAACACAGGGTGCATGACTTCTACCACTGCAGTTCTGCATCATGCATTTCATAATAACGGTATTCCCTACCACAACGGGTAACTGTGCCCAGTGTGCTGTGACATAAATAGGAACTTGCAGCTGTTGGACCACTGCTCTAGTTGTCTATAATTAAATGTATAGATTCATATGCAGAATACTGCAATGTATGCAACAAGGAATCCCCATAGCATCACGTAGCTCAGGAACAGTGAGCATGGCCATGTACAGTACAAGTCACATTAAACTGTTCCACCAAAGAGTTGGTTTAGCATTCTTTTTACAGTTGACAGTGCATTGGCAACTCATACTGCATTGTTTTCCAACACTTAATCAGAGCTAGGCAATTGCTATAAAATGTTTTTCTACTCAGTTAGCGTGCCCCTGAAGCTCAGTCACAATGCAATGCAAAACTCAGTTGTAACTCTTAAGAAACAGTTTGTGCAGGGTTTTGTGCTGGATCCAGCAACACTTATGAAACTCAATCAGAAATGCTAAAGCAACTCATTAGCAGAACAGTTTAATGGACCTGTACTGTATGTCCATGGTGGCATTTTCCATTTTGGACATATCTTTCTCTTCAAATTGACAGAACCCTTCATTCTCTATGAATGAAAATGGCAGCAAGTTTATTGCTATCATTTCTGCAGCAGTGGAATTCAATTCATGAGCTACCATGTGATTTTAAGGGTATTTTGTGTGCCTAGTCAAAATGTCTGTGAGAGTTGGTTGGGATTAGGCTGCATGAGGGAGCCACTGAGGAAATGGCAGCCTAACTGAAATGCTTTCCAACTGTGATTACAAATTTAACTTTTTAACCATTACAAGTGCTCTGGGGTTTAATTTAACTTCATGTTTCATTCATACATAGTTTTTGCTTTCCAAAGACACCACATTTACCTCTATCAGGCAAAGTTGCAGAATTATCAGTGACAGAAACTTCCCTTTAGCCATCCCTTCATATTACAGCAAATAGCAGCAGCAGTGCCAGTTCCAGTGGTGGCAACCTAACAGAGTGACATGGAGGAGATAGATAATGGAGATGTGGCAGTCCCTTCTTCAAGACATCCCTCCTTTGAAGGCTTTAGTTTTGGATTTTGGGCAAAGAGGAAGCTGTTGAATACTGAGTTACAGATACCAAGATGGCCATCCTCAGAATGGACACCAGTTCTCTATTCAATTGGACAGAATAGCCAGACAGAAGCAGCAAATAACATTTTTATGGGCTAAAGTGGATGACCTCGAAAATCGAGGCAATTGGAATATCCATATTGATTATCTCCCAGAGGTCACTAAAGAAAAGGACATGTTTCTCTTCCTCCAAAAGTACTTCAGAAGCTACTAGATTTTTCCTGGGATGGCCCTCTAGAAATAAAGAGAGCTCACTGCACTATTACCCCAAACCACAATGAGGACCCCTAGAGCCATCCTAACATACTTCATGGAGGTACAGTGTGAAAGAACAGATACTTTACATGGCAAAAGAGAGAGACAGAGCAGTGTCCTGAAATAGAATGAGCACCAACTTTTTGTTCTAGGATTTCTCCAAGGAGGCAGTGGATCACAGGAAAGCATTTGCTCCAGTGAGGAAGGAGTTGGTTATGAAAAATTTTCCTTACTCTATCCAATATCTGGCTATTCTTCAAGTCCAGTGGATGGAGGTGGCTGTTTTCATCATCCAGGTGAGATGCAACAATTCCTTGCTAGCTCCCTCAAGAAACAAGGAGATTACCACTGTACAAATGTCCCAGTCAGTACTGAACAGAAAGGCCCACGACACCACAACTCACAGCCCTCAACAGAGACACTTAGCCACAGCCATCAAATAATGATCAGTGGGACTCCAGGCTGACAGTTAAACCAAAGCGGTCATTGGTAAGAGGTTGGGATCGAACCCTTAAAATGACAGAGGGAGAACACCAACATTTGAGGAGCTGAGTTTCAAGGCATTCTACCCTGGAATCTAGTCCACAGCCATCTGAAACTAAGTCACCTAATAAAGCATCACGAGATCCACTGAGAAGGAAACGATAGATATGTCCAGCAGCGACTCAAGATCAACATGAGATGGACACCACAGAGACGGAGTGCTGGATTGCTGCTCAGCTAGGAGAAGAAGAAGTCTCTCTGCCTGAGCTGGGCAAGTGTAGTGGGAGGAATGGTCAGTCCCATGAGACACCACTGTAGAAATGGACAGCTGATACCCTCAATGACACTACTAAGGCAGGATCTGCAAAACACTGAACAGACACTCCTATGAAGAGCAACAGACTTATATTCTGGACTTTTTAATTTTGATGCCTATTTGATATTCTTTCCTTGTTTTCCTTCCTGTCAAGCTGTATATGTCTACCAGTTTGAGATGACTAGATGCTGTAAGTGGTGAGTTCTTATTTACTTGTTTTCAAAGTGCACCAACACATGTTCCGCTTACCTCACAGGGTGATGTGGCACATGGGAATTTGTGGAGAAGGGATGGCTGTGGGCTACTGTGGCACAAATGTAATAGCATTCTATTTGGATATGTCAAGAGGTACGACTGCCAAGGCAGCCCTTAACTAGCTGGCTCATAGAAGGTCCAGAGTTACCAAGTAGCCTCAGGAGGGGTGGAAGCTCAGTATGTAATGTTACCAGTCTTACACTTAGCGGCTTCCTGCCACAAAACTCAGCTTGATGGTTTGCTGCTGCTCCTTACCAGCACAAGCTATCTCCTGCTCTTTCTTTCTGCTGGTAGTGTTAACTGGCTGCACAGCGGTTCACATGTGCTGGAGTCAGCCAGCTGTGTGGGAAGTAGGGAGCCACAAGGGAGGGACTCTTAATCGGTTGGCATGAGATAAGCTGAGTATGCAGCTGGCTTGCAGCCACAAGCCTGTAATGGCCTGGCATATCCTGACATGCCTACACACTAGACTAACTGTCCTGAATGGCTCTAAATTGCACCTCATTTCTGCTCACTGATGGTATCTCAAATATACTTTCCCATATAGCAATGTGCATGGGCTATCTGGCAGGATGAATGTTGCCCTGGGTGCTCACCTACATTCCATGAGCAGTAGTAGAACCACTCCCATAGGAATCCTTACAAGTGTAAATTGGGATACTGCTGAGAGAGACAAGTGTTGCTTCAAAAGTGGATCTCTCTCCATGAGGTGCCATATAGGTGCAACTGGGGCACGGCCAGGGATTCACTGAGGGAGTGGTGGTGGGAGGGCATACTTAATGTTGGGATATGTGGCTCTGTCATACATTGAAGTAGGGAGATGAGTTCAACAGGAGTGCATATTCTTCAGGACACATAAATTGGTTATAGAGGAAATATCTGACTTGCTGTGCTGAGTGTGGCTTCTACTCACATTGTAAGCAATCTGGCCCTCTGCTAATATAGTGGTTAGCATACATGCTGGCATGGTGGATCGGGAGGGCTCTATGTTACATAGCATTGTGTAGCAAAGTGTCATGATTCTCCCCATCCAAATTACTCAATGGTATTTGACACTGTCCAACACTGGTGGGGGTTATTAATGGTGGTTCGATGGCAGGGAACCCGGCTTCATGTGACCAGCTACGAACAACAGCAGGGCCATGAAGGCTGAGTGAGTGAATTGCAAGGGAGGGTGGTAGGAAAAACAGAATCTGAAAGAGGAGATGACAGCTGCCTCTGCTATTACCATACTCCCTTGGATGGTGGGGGCAGGTAGATTGTATGTGTTCACTATGCACCATGGGTAACTCTGTGATAACACAGCATCTATAGCCACACCACATGTTTATGCTGACCTCTACATAATTGTCTTCAGTAAAGGTGGGATGTTCACAGGCTAAGTGACCCATGGGGGTCTGTGGATGTTGCCCAGGTACTACCCTTCCCATGTAAGTGATAGGGCCTGGATATTTCCCCTTTTGGTTTCACTTTCTAGGTTCTCAAGGGTATGGGGAAAACTAAAGGACAGCAGAGTGAAGTGCTAATCCTGACCACAATTTCATTAGATCCTTTCTAATTACAATAGGATAATTAAGCAATAATGCACAAGAGGATGTGGGTTGTGCTGGGATAATCTCACACCAGGGTGGTTGAGCAGAGGCCACAGGCGAGTCGTCAACATCAGAGTGAGGTTATCCCAGCACAACCCACACCCCGGAGTGCATTACTATTATACAATGGTTCATTCTTCTACAAAATAAAAAAAATGTAAAAATGTCTTTAGTAGATTTTAAGTGTGGCAATATATATTTGTTTCTGAAGAGAAGAGAAAACAATAATCATAAACTCACTGTGCCAGGGACACATTGACCAATCAGAGTCCAGGAACTTTTCTTGCCATTGTATAATGTCACATAATGGGTGACTACAGCACAGGTATTGGCAGCACTACTGGGAACTCAGTCTGTTGCCATCCTATAGTGATACAACAGTCTGCTGCATATATAGCATAATTGGCTAACCTAATGGGACATGAGTCCTTTGATACGGGCTGTGCAGGCCTTTGAACTCAGGCAATAGAGCAGTCATTTTCTTGTCACCTGGACTCAAGGGAACTGAGTACCCTGGCCTAGTCTAGGCAACAGGACAACCAGCAGGGTTACAGCTGTACCTAGTCTGCCACAGCCATCTTAAGTGTATGGCATATCAGTACCACTTAAGCAAGAAGTAACTTCAGGCAAAGGGAGCTCTATTCATTGATGCTGGCAATGACCCCAGCAATCTTACACCAAGGGTCTGGTAGTTACTTCTTACTGGGTCCCTATATTTATTTCTCCTCCTCCCTCCTCCCATTTAAGAGCTGGATCTTGTATAATGGCAATGGATGGTGATGGGGCCCCCTTTCAGGTTCACCTCTGAACAGACAGTTACTATCTGGGTGCAGAATGCTGTACTGCATTGTTTTTGGTGAGATACCACTGAAGTGTAAGACGGTTTCCATTTACAACAACAACAGGCTAAAGAGCGGGTTACCATGCTGCACACCTACTAGTAGGACAGATAGGTAGGGATAGAAGGACGGAAGGAGTAGACAGAGGACAGGCTGCTCTCCTTTCAAACTTGCGCTTTGGTTTGCCCTTTGGGAGTTTACTGTTTTTTCTTCCTCTTTCCTCTTGGGATACAGTTTCCACTGAAGTTTACACAAGTGGTGCCTACATTCAGTGGACTAATAAATTTACTTTACTACCGAACAGGTGTGTTGTTAAGGATAAATGGAGACAATGTCACTAATTATGTTTTTCTCTTATTTCAGCCTTCCTTTCCTTCTTGTGCCTGTTATATTTGTGCTTCTCTCTTTCTCTGTTCTCACATGGGCTGCACTGCAGGGGATCATGATTCTGGACTGGAGTGGGATTCAGACCGAGGCTGCCAGATAAGGTGACGACTGGTGGGTTTATAGAGTAAGGGCCTTAATTACAACAGGCAGTATTGCTAATCTTAATTGCATATCATGGAACATCCAAGGTGTGACTCACATAGCTAGATGTAAGAAAATTCTGTCTTCACCAAGCATCTAAGGTGTGATATTGCCTTGTTGCAGGACATGCACCTCTTTAAGAAGGAAGTGACTAAACTAAGGAGGGATTGTGGGAGCTGAGTTCTCCAGCTGTCTCTCAAAGTAAAAGAGGGGGTCTCCATCTTGTTGAGGAAAGGAACCCATTCAGGTTCAGGCAACAGAAGTGGATGAGGGGGTAGAGGGTTGATACTACGTGGTAAAGTGCAGGAGAGGGATATTATTGCATTTAATGTTTATGCCCCAAATGAGGATAATCCAGATTCCTTTCATCTTATAGCGCAGAAAGTAACAGATCAGGTCTGGAAGGTCTTCTACTCAGGGAGATTTTGCTGCTGCAAGACCCACTTCTGGAGAAATTCCCAGAGAACCAGGTCATCTGGCACATAGCAAAGCTAGGCAAGTACTGCAGAAATTGAGTGCAGATTCAGCACTAAATGACATTTGGTGGATGTAGCACCCAACCGAGAGGGGCTATACATAATGGTCCCCTCACTTGACTTCCAAGAGTAGACTAGGTTATTTTTTTGAGCTCTAATGCCATCGCAGAGGTCTTAGAGGCATAATATGATCATAATTTTACATTTTTGAATTTTTTCACCAAATTTTCAACAAATTTTCTACATAGCCTTTTGAGACACCACTTCATGAACACTGTCATTTTATTAATTGGGCCTGAAAGATGATGTTGCAGTCGCTGCAAGATATCACCTTCGGGACCAAATAATGAAACTTAACCACCAGTGTTCATGAGGAGGTGTCCCTCAAAGGCCATGTTAAAAATTTGGTGAAAATTCTAAACAATGGCTGAGTTATGCCCATGCATTGACATTTTCTATGCACACACATAACTTAGGTAATTTTCATTATTTTGACTCCAAGTTTTCAACACAGCCATTTTGCACGCAACCTCATGAACAGTACAGCTGTCATTTTTCACATCCTGCCCAAAACGTGTTTTCACACCTCTGTCACAGAATGGCATTTTGTCATGGATTTGAAAAGGTTTATGAGGTGGGGTCATAAGAAGATTTTGTTGAAAATAAGGGGTCAATATATGAAAAACGCCAAAGTTATGATCATTCATTGCAATTTCACTACACCTGCTTGTAACTTTGGAAATGTTAAATATTTTTACCCCAGATTTACAACATAGCCTTCTTATTACCCAACCTCATGTATGTCACAGCTGTCATTTTTAAAATCCTGGCCTTGATGTGTTTTCGCACCTGTGGTGCAGAATGGCTTTGCAGTGCATGAGAATTACATTTGGCAGGGATTCAAAAATGTTCTGTGCTGGGTACATGAGGTGGGATAATAAGGTGGCTATGCCAACAATTGGTCATTGTTGTCCTATAAATTAAAGTGCAGTACCTGGAGGACCTGTGCTTCACAGCTACATACATATATGCATCTACGGAGACATGGGAGTGCAGGGTCCTTTGGACCCTGCCCTCACATTAAAATAAACATACTATTATACTATCTCAAAAGTAGGGAAACAAATTGTGAAAAACTGCATTAATACTCTAGTTAGGGCCAAAGCCACAAAAGTATGGAAATGTGGCATTAGGGTTTCCAACCTAACACCCCACCCCCACCCTACACACACCAACAGACGCCGGGTGTGCCTTGGTATCGCCCTAACACTCACCCCATTCTCACATACTGCACCCATCTCAGCTTATTTTCTTATGGAATGGGGTGAGTGTTAGGTCTGATGACCCCAAGGCACACCCGATGGCTATTGGTGTGTTATAGAATGGGGTGAGGTGTTAGGAAACCCTAATGCCACATTTCTACTTTTGTGGCTTTGATCCTAACTAGACCATTAATGCAGTTCTTTGCATTTTATTATTATTATAATGAAGTGCAGCGCCACTATATAGGGTTGAGTAGGGTCTTCAATGTTAAACTCCTAGCTTTGCACATTAATATCTTTGGCACTGTGTGATGAAATGAGCTGAAATTTTGCATGTGTTATATGGGAGAAGGGTTCTTGATCTGTTTTTATTTTTGTGATGACAGCTTTTCTGGTTTTTGAGATGTGCGTATGTACTTTTTCCTATATTTAAAAAGGATTTTTTTTTGCTTTCACCTACAGCCTACATAGAATCAATTTTTTTTCCATAAACTTGCAGGGACATGTGTTATGTCCTAAGGCAGTGCCTTTGACAGGTCTGGTGAAAAGAGTCAAAGTGGGTTTATATTATTCCACCACCTTTTTCACATAGTCTGAACAAAGATCTTGATTTAAGTGTTTATTTGTAAATAATAACAGAGAACATTGCTTTAATGTGTTTTTTTCTCTAACAACCGTCCTTTGATACAATTTGGAATTTGACACCTTTCCTATATTTTACTGGGCACCATATGCATTATTTTGTGCATTAAATAGATTACCATTTGGCATTATACTTAAAATCAAGTTATTATTTTGCTTCCTCTAAGTACAAAATTGAATTTGATGTTTGTGATCCTCTTGAGGATCCCCATCAAATTATAGTAGAATATTAAAAATAATGAAAAAATAAAAAATGGAATGTTTTTTGCCATTTTAATGCCAGCTATTTAATCATTTGTTGTACATCCTATAATCTTTTTGCTGATAATTAAATGAGATGAAATTAAAAATCTTTTGTTTTGGGTTTAAAAATTAGCGTATAAATTGATGCATTGTACTGGATGAATACAATGCTATTTTTGGGCATTTTCAATTTTAATATCTGTAAGTGTGCATTTTTATGTGGTAGCACTATGTTGATTGGCCACTTTATAACTATTTGAATCATGTCATCATGCACTTTAAGTATTTAAGATTGTATGTTGTTGAGTGACTCCACCCTCCTGATGAAGAAGGTTGTTGCCTTTGAAGCGCTTAGGGAACCTCTGTTGTATGTCCTAATAAATTATCACAGCTCAAAAGCATTTCTCCTGTACGTATCACTGTTTTTTCTGTGCCTGACCTGTTCTTGAACTAGCAGATCCACAGGAGTGACTGTTCAGCATGCCAGTCCTGTGTTTCTGGGACATGTGTTATATCCTAATGTAGTGCTTTTGATAGGTCTGGTGAAAAAATATTATAGGGTTCCAGAGTCATGATACTTTAAAGTTTAGTGTTTTTCATTCTTAGCATGCACAGTAGGGTTTTTGAGATAACATTCTTGTGTGAAATAAAAAATTATGTCACAAACGCCTGTTTTGATTTCTTGCCACTTGATTGGCACGGTAACAAACACTTTTAATGCTGTAACTAACAGCCATCTTGTTGATTTTTCCACAAACTAACAAGCATGGAAAATACATAAAATGCTGGTATTTTAAGAAACAAACAATACCTAGCTAAACCAGTCCCGCTTAGCTAGATTCTGTTGTTTGCTTTTTAAATAAGGGCCAGAAATACAGTATATTTTCTGGGTACCCAAATCCTAAAGTGCTCAGCTTAGCAAGAGGAGTGCTTCACCTGTGTTCTCTGTATGAGAACAGTGTGACTTTTCTGACTTCTGCAGCTGTAGCTGGAACTCATGCTCCAGGTTGCCGTGAGAGCAGTGAGCTGCTGATCCATTCAGTCTGCAGCGGATTGTCAGGGAATCTGTCTAGGGTTCATTCTCTACCTAAGTCCAGTAATTTAGTGTAATGGCAAGATTTTAAAAAGATTTATACATATGCCTTACCTGCACAGTTCTCTATCTTGTTCCTACTATGTTACTTTGCATAGCATGTAACATAGAAATATAGAAACATAGACTTTGACAGCAGATAAGGACCGCTTGGCCCACCTAGTCTGCCCATTTCCTACCTACAGGATAAACTGCAGATCCTAGTTAACCAACAGCCTATTTCTTCCTACTCCCACAAGAATTGCCTTATGTCTGCCCCATGCATTCTTGAATTCTCCCAATTTTAGACCCCACAACCTCCTCAGGAAGGCTGTTCCATGCATCCACCACCCTCTCTGTGAAAAATACTTCCTCACATTGCCCCTGAGCCGCCCCTCTATCTTCAAATTGTGTCCCTTGTTCTTGCACATCTCTTTTTCTGAAAGATGCTACCCTCTTGGACTTTGTTGATTCCACTGAGGTACTTAAATGTTTCTATCATGTCCCCTCTCTCTCCTTTCCTCAAGGGTATATATATTAAGCTCCTTTAGTCTCTTTTCATATGGCTTCTCTTGCAGACCCTGCACCATTTTAGTTGCCCTCCTCTGAACTGCCTCCATCCTGTCTATGTCCTTGCGGAGATGGGGTCTTCAGAACTGGATGCAGTACTCCAGATGGGGTATCACCAACTGTCTGTATGGAGGGATAACAACTTCCTGTTTTCTGCTGGTGATGCCTTTCCTATACATCCCAGTATCCCTCCAGCCCTCCTTATTGCCTTCTCACATTGGTTGCTAACCTTAAGGTCATCTGACATGATTACCCCCAGGTCCCTTTCCATTTTTCTTGCTGTTACTACTGCCCACCCATTGTGTATTCTTCCCCTGGGTTGTTGTTTCCCATGTGCATTATTTTGCACTTCTTTGCATTGAATCCAAGCTGCCACACTTCTGACAATTCCTCCAACCTTGCCAAGTCCCTTCTCATCCTGTCCACGCCTCCCTGTGTATCAACCCTGTTGCAGATCTTTGTAACATCTGCAAAGAGGCATACTTTTCCTTATAAAGACATTAAAAGGACTGTATCAAGTACTGAACCCTTCTGTACCAAACTAGTAACCCATCCTTCTTCAGAGCAGACTCCAGTTACAATTACCTTCTCTGTCCTATTGTCCAGCCAATGTTTTACCCAGGCTACCACCTTGGGACCCACTCCCAGGCTGGATAATGTGATTATTAATCTTTGTGTGGGACTGTGTCAAATGCCTTGCTAAAGTCTAGGTAGGCCATGTCCATAGCCCCTCCCTGGTCTACTACTTTGGTCATCCAGTCAAAGAAATCAATTACATTCATCTGACATGACCTTCCTGCTGTGAACCCATGCTGCCTTGGGTCCTGTGTCCCACTGGCTTCTAGGTACTCAACAATTCTTTCCTTCAGAAGTGATTCCATCACTTTCCCTACCACAGAGGTCAAACTGACAGGTCTGTAGTTTCCTGCCTCTGTCTTGCTCCCACTTTGTGAATGTGAATCACATCCACCTTCCTCCTGTCCTCAGGTACCACACCATCTCCCATTATTTGTTAAAAGGGTAGTAAGTGGTGTCACTAGTTCTACCTTAATTCTTTTTAGAATTCTGGGGTGAATTCTGTCAGGTCCCGTTGCTTTGTCCACCTTCAGTTTTAGGAGTTATTTCAAAACCCTTTCTTCTGTGAAAGGACTGGAATCAACCCCCTATCCAGAGTGCTTCTGTTAATTGGATTAGGCACCTCCCTCCTCTGTGAATACTGAACAGAAGTATTCATACAGTATCCCAGCATTTTCACTGTCCCTCTCTGCCCACCCACTGTCCTTTCTATTCAGCCTCACTATCCCTCCCTTTGTCTTTCTACACTCCCTGATGTATCTATAAAGGTTGTATCCCCTTCTTAACTGAGTTGGCTATCTTTTCCTCTGTTTGGGCCTTTGCTATTCTGACTTCCCTCCCTGCTTCCTTCTGCCTTAACTGGTACAGTTCTCTGTCCTGCTCCTTCTGTGTTTCCTCATACTTCCTAAATGTTATCTTTTTCTCCTTAACCTTCCCCAGCACCTCTTTTGATAGCAATAGTGGCTTTTTCTTTCATTTTGATTTGTTTATTTGCTTCACACAAAGGCTTGTTGCCTCTGTGATGGCAGTTTTGATGTTTCCCATTGTTGCTCCAGCCCTCCTTCTAGCCTGTTTGCTAGTGCTTTTCTAAGGCACTCTCCCATCTTGCCAAAGTCATCCCTCCTGAAGTCCAGTACCCTCACTTTTGTATGGCTTGACTCTGTAACTGAGTTTAGCATGAACCACACTGTTTGATGGTCACTTGTTCCCAGATGGCTACCCACTTCTAGATCTGAGATCCTCTCACTGTCCCCATTTGAGAGTATGAGGTCTAAGATTGCTCCCTCATGAGTGGGTTCCAGAACTAGCTAGCTGAGGCATGCCACCTGTAGGACATTGAGAATGGCCCTGCTCTTGGATGCGGCTGCAGTAAAGGTGCTCCAGTTAACGTCTGGCATATTCAGGTCCCCCATCAACAGTATCTCCCTTTCTCTGCCATCCAAAGGATGCCTTCTATCATAACCTTGTCCATTCCCTCTCTCTGACATGGGGGTCTGTATACAACCCCTGTGCAGATTGTGGTACCATTTCCAGTCTCTAAGGTGACCCACAGTGCCTCCTCTCCTCCCTGTTTACTCTTTTGTTCCATTGCTTTTATCCTTCCCTTACATAGAGAGCTACTCCTCCCCTCTTCTACCCTCCCAGTCTCTCCTGTAGGTTGTGTACCCTGGTATGTTAACATCCCAGTCATGGATCTCTATGTACTATGTTTCTGTGACTGCTACGATATTCAGGCATCCTCTTCCATGAAGGACACAAGTTCAGGAAGCTTGTTGCCCAGACTATGGGCATTGGTACTCATTATCCTCAATTTCTTGCTGGCCTTATCCTTTTGCCCCATCCCTGTCCTTATTGCCTTTGTCATTTCTTCATTTACCCCTGCCCTTCTCCCTATCAACATCTCTATGTTGGTGTTTACCTCACTTACTACCCTGATTTATTGGGGATGGGGCTAGATTTCCTCCTCCTTTATAGTGCCTCCCTTGGCTAGTTTAAATGCTTGCCAATGAAGCATTTAAACCTATCACCTAGGATGCTGGTTCCTCCTGGACAAATGCAGACCATCAAGCCAGTATAGGCCTGCATCACTCCAGGTGGACCCCCACTCCCAATGAAGCCAAATCCCTGAGCTCTGCACCATTTTCAACCACTGATTGAATTCCATGGTGTGGAGCACTAGCCTCATCCATGCCATAGACAGGCAGCACCTCTGGAGTAGGATACCATATGTGCTACTTGTCTAAGACCCCTCCCCAACTCCACAAACTCTTCCAACACTGCTCTGATCCCTTTCAGCCAAGTCATTGTCCCTAGGTGGACAATGACATCCAGCTCCTCCCTGGGTAGCTGCTCCAGTGATCCTGAGGATTTTCTCCCTGTCCCTCCAAGCCATGGTGCTAGGCAGGCATCTTACCTCCTCTCCCTTCCTCCCCCAGTTCTACCCCCAACAATGAGTCTCCCACCAGGAGTTGTTTCCTTCCTGTGTGGTCCTATACCACTCTACTGTGGTTCTCCTTGTGGAGGTTCCCAGCATCCTCCTTGGTCTCCACTGTGGGTGCCTCCATAGAGGAATCACACTTTGCCAGAATGGCATATGAATTGTGGAGAGGCACAACTGGAGGGATGCACCTCTTTTCCACCACCCTCACCCTCCCTGAGCCCACTGTGGTCCAACTGCTTCTCTTCTTAGCAACCTCTGAGGCAACAGCAGTGGTCTCTGGTGGTGCCTGGGTTGTAAGGAGGTCCCCAAATCCTGGCCAACTCAGCCTGGAGATGAGCAACCTCCTCCTCAACCCAGAGAGGTGCCTGCAGATGGGACAAACCGCATCCCCAGAGCGCCCGAAGACTACTGCTCCACAGCCACTGCACTGCACCACTCCCATCATGTCTTATTTCTGGCTCCTTAACTGTTGTTCAGAATACTTACTCTTTCCTCTGTTTATTTTTGTTTTTCTCCCTACTTACTTACTGCATCTGTGCCCTTCAAGCTCCTGATCTTTCTGTTCTGAGACAAGAAGTTCTATATTACTCAGTAGTCTCCTTACTTGCTCAGAGTCAGACCTCCAGCAGCTGGGGAACGGAGACCTTCTTTTCCTTCTAGGATGGTGAGTCTTTGTGACTCTGTGATATGGGAGTTCATACCTAAGCGCCTGAGCAAAGAGTGAGTGGATTTCTGCAGCTGGGGAAGAATCAGAGATTTTTCTTGAAAGGTCAGTGCAGGGACACTTCTGCATGTAATACCAGATAGGACAAGATGTAAAACGATAAATATTGACTGATATACACAAATATAGAATCCAAGGGACTTTTTCTCCAGTTGAGAAGTAGAGGTCCTCTTCTGAGCACATTCCAAAATTTCATTGTTAAATGATTAAAAAACATATATTCTGAGAAGGAAACCTATATGGTGCTGTTCACAAAAGCAAAAATGGATACCAGATTTTTAAATCAAATATTAAAGAGTCTGCTGTATTCTTTAAAGAAAGTTTACAATTTACTTCAGAGGTACATCGCAGATGCAGGTCCCATTGACACATCACCCCAAATAACTGCAGGGTCCCAGTTACAGCTACACCTGTCATGGGAATGGACGCCGCAGAAACTGATGCCACAATAACATATGCCCCGCTGTTTTCTAGCTCCTCGATTCTGACACAGAAAATCATCCTCTCAGGAATCTTTTATTTAATACTCTTTATCCACCATCCTTGGCTGCCCAATTTCTTATTGACCCCCAGCTAAAGTTCCAGTGAATTTAATTTCCACCAGTGAAGTGGCGGTGAAGTGGCCAAATCAGCGCTGAGTAATTTGCAAAATTTTCCACCTTTTCCGCGATTTCTGCAGGTGAAATTTCATCTTCCGCAGGTGAAATTTCACTGCAGAAGACAGAATGTCACCATGGGAGGCAACATTTCACTGATGAAGGTGAAATTTCACCATACTGCAGGGATAGTTCGCTTTTCACGCCATGAAATGGGTGGAATTTTGCAGATTACTAGATGAAGTGAATTTTCCTCACTTCGCCCACCACTACCCTCAGCCTCATCTGCCCAACCATGCAGGGCTACCTTCTTTCTTTCCCCAAGGCTTACCCCCATGGTGGGACAGTGGGGATCCCTCAATCTGCCGATATGGATCAGTTCTGGAGGGTGCCTGCTGTTGTCGAGGCAGCACCTCTGGGGCTCGGCAGTCGTCTGTCTCTCCCAGGACCATTTTCTCCTCCTGTTTTCACCCCACTGGAGAAGAAGGAGCATGTGGTGTTGGCTATGCCCAAGCTGTGTGTGTTTCCACCCATGGCATGCTGGCCCACTGCTCTGCCTCCAACCACTACGATAGGACCTAGATGCTCTGACACCCAGCCGCTGCTAGGTGTCAGATGTACAATGGCCTTCATTTCCTCCCTTCCTCCCTGGGAGAGAACTGTCCTCTGGATGCTTAATCCTCTCCCACCCAGGCCGAACTTGTGACCCACTCACACCGCAAACATAGGTCACCGATGGCATGAGGTAAGGCAAGGCCATGCCACTAGGTCAGCTGTGGGAGTCAGGTTTTAACTGAATGATCCAGATTTCAGGGCTTCTCCCATTCTCTGGTTTCAGATCAGCAGAATTCTCATTTAGGCAGCCTTGCTCTGAAATAGATTTACAGTAGTTGAGTGTGAGGCAGGGGATGAGCGGGTGGTAGGCACAGTTGAAAAGCACTGAGATTTGGCATATCAGTACTACACTCCTTGCTTACTTAGAATTATACCTTCGTACCTGGTTGAACAAACTTAATTTTGGCAAGTAGTAGCATTATCGAATATAGTAGGGGTCCAGATAACTGTCTCCTTTGCTATGAAATCTGTGTGTGAGGGAAGTAAGCAGATGGAAGTGTGAATGTAATTGCAATGGTAAAGGCAGCATTTGTCAGTGATTAAGAGCTTATATAACTTTAAAAAAACTGTGAAGTAAAACTACTGTACACGCTTTATATTTTGTACATGGAGTAATCAAGTGGTCAAGAGAAGGTGCAATCTGGGGAGTGTGGCAGGAGAAAATGTACAGTATGTGTTCACTGTGTTTGTGTAGCATCACAAGATGCAATGAATGTGGGGTAATAACAAATGTATGTTATGGCCTCCCAATCTGTTTGTTATAGTGAGGGACTACTGTATAGGTTTTTCCTCATTGTTGTGCCATATGGCATTTTATGCTAGGTACATTAACCCTCCTTCATCTGTTTTTGTGTGCTATTTTGCACTGAGTCAGGTTGTGCATTTATTATCACACCCCATTACATTCAGCATTGTTCAACTCAATTAGTTATGGCATACTTTGATTCTACAACTGTTTTGGCTTTCTGATTTTTGCCTGTCTTCCTTCCCCACTCTGTGTTCTGTAGACATTGCTACTGTTTACCTTGTCACATACATTGTTTCCTAATTCATGCAGTTGATTTTGTGTTCTAAAGAGTTCAGCAGCAATACTTTTGTGTAACTGTTGCACAGAATTGATTGTGCTTGTTACAGCATCCCATTACATTTGGTATTAATCATCTCAATTGTACCCTTGTTTTCATCTTAATTGTAAAATGTTAATTTTCCTTCTCCACAACATAGTCCTAGTCATTTGTTGTTGCAATTAAATTATCATAGATTATTGTAATTTGTTGTTGTGCTTAAATTATTGTTAATTATCATAATTTAATTTTTTATTATATCTTACATTTTTACATAAACACACATTGGGCCAGTTAGTATTTTACTGCACCCGCTCTCTTTTTCCCACCTTCTCTTCTTTTCTCCCTATTTTATTTTTTACTTCTTGTTCAGCGTGTTAATTTGACCTTTTATGTGTACTTGACATTCACCAGCTTTGTCTGGCTTTTACTTTAATATTGCCCCCCAACCCATTTTGTACATTATGATATTGTGGCTTATGGATGTATGTATTGCATTAACCTCTGTTTGAGTCTTCCAGTCTATCCTTTTCCCATCTATTTTTACTCATTTATGCAGCTCTCACATGCCTGTCAATCTTTCACAAAACTCATTATGTCAATATTAGTTCCCAGCCTTTCTGTCTTTTTTCCACCTTGTATGTATTTTTTCCATTTTTTCTAGTGATATCTATCTATATTAGTGCTGTTTCAGTATATGTTTTTCACTAGAGGTTTGCACTTACATGTATTAATTCTGGCAGTTTTGTGTCTTTACTTGTTTGTATCAATTATTAATTCAGGCCTGTACCTTTAATCCTGTGATTTAAAAGAAACACCTGATCCACATGAAGAAGACTCCTCCAAGTTAAAGCACCAGGGATTCTTGCACCACTACTTTCACCATGGCTCCCACTGCCCACCAGACAGCCCCATGAATTCTTCACTTCTGTAGGCAGACAGAGTCTTCCCTTGGCACATGGCATCAGGTCCTGAAGGCACCTGCATGAACAAGGGTATGATTCCACTATCTAAAAAGAAAGGAAATTAATTGGAAAAACTTAATTAATGCAGCAGTTAGGATAATTTAATGCCACAAAAGTAGGGAAATGGAGTCACGTGATGCACACGACCTAGTAGCAGCAGTGACTTGGAGCTCCCACTCTAATCCTGCCATTCTTGACTATTTAATCAAGATTTCCTTCTTCCAGCTTTAAATAATTACTTAGGAAGTAGAGTCTACCCACAGCACCTAATAGTGAGACAATCGCATCATTATTGGAGTTTTTACCATCCGCAAAGAAGCTGAAATGAAGCAGGCCCAGCTTGAAGCATACGCCCACCCTCACCGGAGAAACTGCCCAAAAATCAAAGGCCCAAAGTGGGCAAGAGCACCACCGTAATCCTCACCCAATCACCCTTACAGAGGATCATTTTCTGCAGGAGCTACTCCCTTTAGGGAACACTTCAAGAGATCTCCTCTGAAACTAAATCTCTAAGGAGCGATAAGTCAGATCTCACCAAAAGGATGGGGATGCAGAAGCTCGAACATCCTCCATGGAGAAGTGGAAAGAGAGACTAGACCTTGAAATAGTACTTCTCAGACAGCAAGTTCAAAAATTACAGCTAAAAACTGAGAACTTAGAGGGAGAAGCTATCAGAACAATATTCTTATTCTGGGGACACCAAAAATGGAAAAAGGCTCCAACATAGTAGTTTTTATACAAAGCTCCTATTGAAAATTTGAGGCCCCTGTCTGCTCAGTGCCAACTACCACATCGAGAGGGCCCACAGGTCTCTCAGGCCAGACCACAATCCAGGCACCCTCTCACCCAATAATCCTTAAGTTCCTGAGCTACATAGAGAAGCAACATGTTATTGTGAAAGTCAGAGACCTGCAGTCTATTACCTGGGTGGGATCCAAGTTAAGAATAACCGAGGATTTGCCATTTGAAATCAGACAAAACACACTGCCTTCCACCCTACAGTAAGCAAACCTTATTGCAGCGGGCATCCCTTTCAAGATGCTGTATCTGGAAAAACTGCAGGTCTCCCTATCTGGCAACTGGATTTCCTTTGACTCGCCTTCACAAGCAACAGCTGATCTATCAACCAAGCTACTGGAGCTGTTTAAACCAGATGACATTTCCTGTACAAAATTGGGGTCACTAATGTTGGAGGAATTCACAGAACATAGAAACATAGAACACAGAAACCTAGACTTTGATGGCAGATAAGGACCAGTTGACCCACCTAGTCTGCCCATTTCCTACCTAGAGGATAAGCTGCAGATCCTATTTAACCAACAGCCTATTTCTTCCTACCCACCCCACAAAAACTGCCTTATGTCTGTCCCATGCATTATTGAATTCTCCCACAGTTTTAGACCCCACAATCTCCTCAGGAAAGATGTTCCATGCGTCCCACCACAATCTCTGTGAAAAATACTCCTCACATTGCCCTGAGCCGTCCCTCTATCTTCAAATTGTGTCCCTTGTTCTTGCACATCTCTTTTTCTAAAATATGCTACCCTCTTGGACTTTTTGATTCCACTGAGCTACTTAAATGTTTCTATCATGTCCCCCCTCTCTCCTTTCCTCAAGGATATACATATTAAGCTCCTTTAGTTTCTCCTTGTATGGCTTCTATTAGCAGACCCTGCACCATTTTAATTGCCCTCCTCTGAACTGCCTCCATCCTGTCTATGTCCTTGTGGAGATGGGGTTTCAGAACTGGACTAAGTACTCCAGATGGGGTCTCACCAACTGTCTGTACAGGGGATAACAACTTCCTGTTTTCTGCTGGTGATGCCTCTCCCTATACATCCCAGTATCCCACCAGCCCTGTCTACCACCTACTCACATTGATTGCCAACTTTAAGGTCATCTGATATGATTACCCCAGGTCCCTTTCCATTTTGTTGTTGTTACTACCCCATTGTGTAATCTTCCCCTGGGTTTTGTTTCCCAGGTGCGTTACTTGCACTTCTTTGCATTGAATCAAGCTGCCATACTTCTGACCATTCCTCCAACCTTGCCAAGTCCCTTCTCATCCTTTCCACACTCCATGTGTATCAACCCTGTTGCAGATCTTTGTGTCATCTGCAAGAGGCATACTTTTCCTTCCAGTCCCTCTGCAATGTCACTTATAAAGACATTAAAAAGGACTGGACCCAGTACTGAACCCTCAGTACCACACTAATAACCCCTCTTTCTTCAGAGTGGACTCCATTTACAATTACCTTCTGTGTCCTGTTGATCAGCCAATGTTTTACCAGGCTACCACCCTGGGACCCACTCCCAGGCTGGCTAACTTGTATGTTAATCTTTTTTGTGGGACTGTGTCAAATTCCTTGATAAAGTCTAGGTAGGTCATGTCCACAGCCCTCTCTGATCTACTACTTTGGTCACCCAGTCAAAGAAATCAATTATATTCGTCTGACATGACCTTCCCACTGTGAACCCATGCTCCCTTGGGTCCTGTGCCCCACTGGCCTCTAGGTACACAACAATTCTTTCCTTCAGAAGTGATTCCATCACTTTCCCTACCACAGAGGTCAAACTGACAGATCTGTAGTTTCCTGCCTCTGTCTTGCTCCCACTTTTGTGAAGGGAATCACATCAGCCTTCTTCCAGTCCTCAGGTACCACACCATCCTCCCATGATTTGTTAAAAGGGTAGTCAGTGGTGTCACTAGTTCTCTGCTTAATTCTATTAGAATTCTGGGGTGAATTCCATCTGGCCCAATTGCTTTGTCCACCTTCAGTTTTAGAGTTCTTTCAGAACCCTTTCTTCTGTGAAAGGACTGGGATCGACCCCCTCTCCAGAGTGCTTCTGTTAATTGGATTAGGCACCTCCCCACTTCCTCTTTTGTGAATACTGAACAGAAGTATTCATTCAGTATCCCTGCTTTTTCACTGTCACTCTCTGCCCACCCACCATCCATTCTATTCAGCCTCACTATCCTCCCTTTGTCTTTCTAATGGTAGATTTATATTGATTAAAGGCACCTTAATGGGTAAAGAGGTTTCTCTGGGTTCAATATATGGTCCAGTAGGAGGGATCCTGCCTTTCTCATGGCCCTAGCTAATACACTTGCTCCAAATTTACCAGCTCCTCTGATTTTGAGGGAGACTGGAATATTCCCCAACCCAAGATCCCGACAATCCCTTTGTTTAATGCCTTGTGCATTAGTTGTAATATAGTTCAAATAATTATACCATAGGTATATAATTGGTATCTGAGGGTGATTTTTGGGTGGAGGTCTGGGTAGGCTGCGAGTTTCTTTACCTGGTAATATACGGCCTTGGCCACTGGGGTGTTTGTGGATTTCAGAGACTTCTTTAAGATGGGAACCTTTAACATGCTTGCAGTTCCCTGAGATGGAATTTATCGATGGACCAGATCCCTGTCCTGGGCTTTACTTGTCCCCAGATGTCTCCACAGCCTACCAAACAATGCCAAAATCTCCATGAACTGTGAAACCCTTAACTGTAAATAACAACCCTTTTCTTCTTCTTTGGGTACCTTAAATGTTGTCAATGGTCTTAGTTAGTCTAGATCATTGGAAGGAGCTGCTGTTGGTTTCAATGTCATTGCAGCTGTTTCATCAGATGGTGGGTAGGTAGGAAGGAGGAAGGTTATATTTTATTGGTCTACAGATAAACCGAATGGCCTCAAAAATACAGCTAGCCCAGTGGGTTGAAGGCTAGGTCATATGCTCACTCTACTTCTATTAGTTATTTCTCAGACCGGCTTTCTATATTCAGTCAGGGATGGTGGAGGGAGCTCCAGTCTATGCAGGCTCCTGGAAGCTGCTCAGTATTCCGGTTAACGGGGTCCAGCTCTTCAATGTGTCCTCGGACCCTTTTGTTCTGGGAAAGGTTTTTGGGGTCAATCCACAGGTATAAACCTACATTATATTCTGAAGACTTTCATGTCGGCTTTTTCACTATAGAAACGACTTTGCTTGGGGAACAGTCAGCTGGTAAAGGTAGGACCATCACGCCTTTTGGGATCATAAGCTCCAGACAAGGTCCTATGTAAATAGCTGTTGAGGTAGGAAGGGGGAGATGGGATGATAGGCATGGGATCCTTAACAGCTTAAATATATTTCCAAAGGAGGATATCTCGATGG
This sequence comes from Neoceratodus forsteri, assembly GCA_016271365.2. Classification (NCBI taxonomy): domain Eukaryota; kingdom Metazoa; phylum Chordata; order Ceratodontiformes; family Ceratodontidae; genus Neoceratodus; species Neoceratodus forsteri. The sequence continues at coordinate 399,354,581 of CM057456.1, forward strand.
CACTGATTTGAGTCGGTTAGAGAAGGTGGGGATCTCTGTTAGGATGAGGTTTGTGTTTACATACTACAGTCTCTGGGTAGTAATGGGTACTGGAAAGGGAGGGGGAGGGCTGGAGTGTGCAGCAAGGTTTCCATGCTTTCCTAGATAGTACAGGAGTTCTCTATATACTAGATATCATAAATGGCAAATGTAATGATTAAAATTATAACATGGAATATCAGGAGTCAGAGATCCTGTTAAAAGACTTCAGATCCTAAAACACTGTGCTTTGTAATCGGGAATTATTTTGTTACAAGAAACACACTTGTTGGAGGATGAGGTCAAATGGTTGTGCAGGCATGGGGTATCACAAATTTTTCAGCAGGAGATTCTACTGCAGTAGGGGATAGCTGTGTTAATTAAACATGATGTTTCTTTTCAGGCAAAATCTACTGTTGCAGACCCTAATGGTAGATTTATATTGGTTAAAGGCACCTTAATGGGTAAAGATGTTACTCTGGGTTCAATATATGGTCCAGTAGGAGGGGAGCCTGCCTTTCTGATAGCCCTAGCTAATACACTTGCTCCAAATTTACCAGCTCCTCTGATTTTGAGGGGAGACTGGAATATTCTCAACCCAAAATCTTGACAAATCTTATTCAGTTCAAAAACTGCCATCCCTTCTTAAAGGGCATTGGTGGACTTCATGGACCTCTTGGGGATCTGTGACCCATGGCGTATCCTCAACTCCTCCAGCAAGCTCTTCTCCTATTTCTCGACAATACACCAAACCTGGTCCAGAGTAGACTATATCCTAATTAGTCTCTCTCTTCTTACTGGCCTCAGTCAAACAGATCTGGAACCTATAGTATTATCGGACCATTCAATAGCTTGGTGCTTTAAACTTTGGACCCACTAAATCAGAGAGACACAGCATAGAAGCTAAATACCCAATTATTAAAAGAGAAGCCTATAGTTTCAAAATTCACTCTCTTATTAAATCCTTCCTGCAAGACAACAAGGGCTTGGTCCAGAAGGAAGATATGTTTTGGGTTGCTCTAAAATGCACTCTCAGAGGGAAGTTAATAAAGATTGCTTCATACCAGGAGAAGAGTAGAGAAAAGAGGTCACTTTCTTCTGACTCAAATCAGGTCAGCAGAACTCTCCTTTCATCAAATACCTCCCCTGACTCTCTTATGGCCTTAATTTCCTCAGGAATAAATATGCAGACTTAATGCAAGAAAAAGCAGAGTATACTCTATTAAAAACTAAATCCGGTATGCTGATCAAGGTGAGAAAGCAGGTAGGCTCTTAGTCTTAAGGCTGCATAAGATAGAAACTTCCAGACTCATTCCTCCATTATGGTCCCAGATGGTACCACCAAAGTTACCCTTGGGAGATAACTGAAGTTTTGAGAACTTCAACCTTTCTTATATGGTAAACGACTCAATACACCAAATACACCAGATACAGAAGCTTATTTGATTCATTGGGTCTACCTTCTCTACCAGAACATCAGAGGACCTATATCTCATCCCCTTGACCTTATCCAAACTAGAAGCATCAATCAAAGATCTAGTATCAGACAAAGCCCCGGACCAGATGGCTTTCCCCAATTTATATAAAGTATTCTCCACTGATCTGGCCCTCTTCTACTCAGGTTATACAAATATATGCTATAGACAGATTCTCTTGACCCATCATTGATAGAAGCAAAAAGTAGTCCTTCTCCTTAACTGGATAAACCATATTCCCAACCATCTAGTTATCATCCGATCTCTCTCATGAACTATGACATCAAGATACCAACTAAAATTCTTTCTTGGCATAAAGTCGGTGTGGACTGGGTTGTTAAGCCCCGAACAGGTAGGTTTGATCCCTGGACATTCCTCTGCAGACCATCTCAGGAAACTGAGACACATTTTTCAGGCTGCTCAAGTTTCTCATTCTCCCATGGTTCTAGTCTCACTAGATGCTGAAAACCATTTGACAGAGTGGACTTAGAGTTCCTATGGCTAACCTTAAATAAATTGGGCTTCCCTCTCTTTTCATCCAATGGCACCAATCTATTTATTCTTCACTTTCAGCTAAAATATATTGTAATGTTTTTTTTTCTCCCAGTTTCCCTTTTAAGTTTATCAGACACGGTTGCCTACTTTCACCTTTTCTTTTTAACCTTTACTTGGAACCCCTTCTTCATAGTATTAAATCATCACCTCAGATACAAAACATTCTATACTTAACCTCACTTTAACCATATCAGTTTATGCAGACAATATTCTCCTTCACTTAGAGTCTCCAGTATCCTCTCTAGAGGGCACTCTACAGGCAATAGCACAATTCAGTCGATATTCCAATTACAAGCTTAATCAATCTAAAACCAAAATATTTCCACTTAACCACCTTACCCTCAGACATAGCTTCGATAGATTTGGCATGAAATGGTCTCCACATTCTATTAAGTATCTAGGCATTCTTCTAACCACAGACCCCACAAAGGTCAAGAAACTGAACCTAGATGACCTGGTGGCTAATATTCAACAAGACCTCCACAGATGGGAATCACTTCCGCTGTCCTTATTTGGGAGTATTAACATTGTAAAATGAACATTCTTCCCGAATCTTTATCCTCTAAATATGTTACACATCTGGCTTGTGCAATCATTTTTCCAGCAGTTGCACTCAATAATCTCCAGCTTTATCTGGTTAAATAAGCATCCTAGGTGTTCTTATTACAAGCTAAGTCTCCCTAAGGAACTCGGGGTTTGTGTTTACCTAATTTTCTCCTGTATTATTGGGCCAGTCACATGTCAAGGGTAGGTAGGTGGTTGGACTCAACAAATGATGATAATATCCTAGCTGGCTTCAGATTGAATACCAAATTTTACTCTCATACCACCTAGATATCTCCACCATTTTCTTCTCTGCAGGAAAATCTCTCCACCTAGGTTGCAAAATATGGTGATTGGCACTTCATTAAAGATATTCTCCCAGTGTTGCTCATTTCTCAAAATATCTCCACCCAATGACATGACTCAACCACTCATTTCTAACCCCAATATTAAAATTGGGGATACAAATATCACACCGGGCTGGCTACCCCCAATTAAGAGATGTCAGGGTAACTGATTTATACTAACATGATTCCTCCTCTCCTCCACTGATATTCTCTTGAAATATAACATACCTCGTTTACCCATCTTCAAGATTTTTCAGCTGTGATACTTAGTAAGCCAGCTGTTTGGCACCATCCCTCAGTTACCCAAGCTGGACATCTTACTAACACAGATATAGACCCTCTCTCCTATCTCACTGTGTCTCCTGATTTATGCAAATCTCCTAGCCTTCAAGTGCCCAGATCCTCTGCCCTGGGCCAAGGTATAGACCTCCCTGTTACCAAATTTAACCATCAATTGGTCACAAACTTGGAACGATCTACATATTTACAATACCCAGGATAAACTCAGGCTTATCCAATATAATATACTAAATGATGTGTATTATACCCCGGTCAAAATTAGCCAGACTAGGGCATCTTTCCAATCCTAATTGCTCCAGGTGTGGCAAGGTGGAGGGAGACTTGGTACACATTTACTGGCCTTGTAAAAAGTAGCTCCCTTATGGCAGGCTCTCCAATCCAAATTGGACCCCTGTTGGACCTAGAGGACCTGCTCACAGTACAGGTCTGTCTGTTAGGTATTTATCAGGCTATAGAGGTCAAAGAGCACAGATTCCATATGGCTTTAGTCCCCATGGCAGTCAAGAAACTTTTATTTAAATATTGGTTAGACCAGCTGAGTATATTATATGTTGAATGGCTCAATGAGATCACAGTTTATCTTAGGATTGAACATTTTGATTGCAAGTTCTGGTAATAAGCTTCCCTTTTGATAAAAAAGTAAGTTATATGCCTTATACTTACACTAGGTAGTTGTTTTGCATTGACTCCCCAGAGTTTTTTTTCCCCAATCACTACTATCCAGTATCTTACAAGTGATAGCACACTCTGGGTGGTGGGAGCAGGTAACTAGGTGAGGAGGGGGAAGGTGGGAGGAGGTGGAGATAAGGGAAAAGGGGAAGGAGGAGGAGGCTTTAGGAGTAGTTATTTTAGGTTATCCAAATTTGTCTGATTGTTTATCCCAAGCTTAATTGCTTTGTATGTAATGAAAATGTAATAAAGAACTTGAATTTCAAAAGTAGGAAATGTGGCATTAGGGTTTCCAACCCTAATGCCCCACTAAGTAGTAAAAGGAAAAACATTAGGGTTTTGGGACTCCAAGTCTTGGCAAATCAGTGGTAGGGTCTTCCTCTGGTGCCCCTGCACTTCTTCTGCCTTGATTCCCTCCCTTACATATAGTATAACCCCCTCCTGTCCTCCTTTCACTGTCTGTCCTGAACAGAGAATAGACTGTAACGGCCATGACCTAGCCATGGCTGCAGTGCACCATGACTCCATTATGGCTACCAAATCAAGACTAGTCTCCACCATTATGGCCTCCATGTCCAGAATGTTATTTCCTAAACTCCTTGCATTGCCACACTTGGCTCTATACCTTATTCCTTTGCCTCTGCTTCCCTGCTTCCCACCTGCTGCTTGTTGTGTTCCCCATTCTCCACTTGACCCTCTTCTTCCCTTGCTACCTTCTTCGTTACCTGTCTCTTTTACTCCTTCCTTCCTGCTTTCTTGATGTATACTCCTTGAAATAGAAACATAGAAACATACAAATTGTCTTCAGAAAAGATTGGAAGGCTCATATGGTCTCACCCTATTTTTCCTGCCCATTCCAACAGCTCAGACCCTGTTTGGTCTTTGGTATCTCTCCCTCCTCCTTTCTCTAATAATTATACCCACGTGCTTTATCCCATGAAATGCTTGAAGCTCCCCACTGTCTTCACCCTCACCACTTCTTCTGTCAGGCTGACCCTGGTTTCCACCACCCTTCCCTGAAGAAGTATTTCCTCATATCCCTCTCACATGCCCCCAAGCTTCATTGCATGCCCCCATGTTCCGGTGCTCTTGCTCCTCCTCTGAAAGGGACTTCCCACCTGCATTTTGTTCACTGCTGTGAGATACTGAAAGTACATGCTGAGGTCCCAGCCTCTCTTCTTATGGTTTCTTGTGCAACCCCTCACAATTTCCCTCCTCTGGACTGCTTCCAACCTGTCAATGTTCTTGTAGAGGTGCAGCTTCCAGAAATAGACACAGTACTCTGGGTGGATCTCACTAGTGAATGATACAAAGGCAACACCACTTCCCTTCACCTGCTAGAAATCCCTCCTATGTACTCCAGCATTCCATTAGCCTTGCTGTTGCTTTGTCACCCTGCCCTGCCACCTTGAGCTCATCAGATGTAATTAATTCAAGGTCTCTTTCTTTCATAGTGACTGAAAGTACCTCCCCATCTTATAAACACAGATCCTTGGTTTCCCATCCCTGGTGCATGACTTGCACATTTGACATTTAAATCCAGTCGTCACATCCTAAACCACCCCTCAAGTTTGCCCAGATCCCTTTGCACTCTCTCCATCCCTTCCTGAGTTTCCACCCTGCTGCAGATCTTTGTATCATCCACAAAGAGACATACCTTCTCCTCTAGTGCCTTGGCAATTTCGCTTATGAAGACATTTAAGAGGACTGGTCCAAGTATTGATCCCTGTGGCACCCCACTGGTCACTCTTCCACCCCCGCAGATTGTCTACTTTATACCACCACACTCTGTCTTCGGTCCTTTAACCAGTTCAATACCCAGCTTACCACCTTCTCCCAAACCCACAGGCTGTTTAGTTTCTTTATTAGCCTCCTGTGCAATACAGTGCTCAAAGCCTTACTAAAGTCCAGATAGGCCACATCCACTGCCCTCTCCTGATCCACCTCCCTATAGAAATCTATAAGATTTGTTTGACATGCCTCCACCCTCTGAAGCAATGCTGACAATAATTCTGCAGCACCTTTGCCTCCTGGTGTTCTATTAGTCTCTCCTTCATCATGTTCTCCATTAATTTCCCCACTACTGATGTGTGAGACTGACTGGCTTGTAATTGCAAGCTTTGTCATTGCCACTACTCTTGTGCAGAGAACAACATCAGCCCTCCTACAGTCCTCTGGAACCACCTATTTCTCTAATAATGTGCTGAATAGTGTTACCAAGAGGGGAAGTTAGCACCTTGCTCTTTTGGAATCCTTGGGTGAATCCAGTCCAGTCCATTACCTTGTTTTCCTTAGGGTTTCTGATCCCCTTCAGACTCTGTCCACTAAAATGAACTCTTGTCCACTACCCTCCACCAGTGCTCACTGATACATGTTGGTCCATTCCTCCCTCTATCAGGAAGGCCTAGCAGAAGTACTCATTTAAAATTTTAGATTTTTCTTGATCTTCTTCTGCACAGTTTCCCCTGCCCTCCTGATTCTTGCTATCCCACACCTTGCTTTCCTCTTTTACTCACATTGCTGAAGAAAGACTTAGCCCTTTTTGACCTCCCTGGCAATCCTCTCCTCTGTTTGTGCTTTAGTTGCCCTCACCCTCCTTCCTGCCTCCTTTGTTTTTCCTGATAAACCTCCTGTCCATGTCTGTCTAGGTATCCTTATAAATCCTAAAAGCTGTTTTCTTCTCCATTACTGCCTCAACAAACTCCTTGAAGAATTATAGTGGCCTCTTCCTCCTCCTGCCCTTCCTTATGTCTTTTAAGCAGCATGCCATTGCATTAAATACTCCTCCTTGATCCATTGCCATTGGGTCTCTACTCTCCCCTGACCATCCGCCTTGTCCCCACCCTTGCCTTCTTGCACCCCTACCCTAGGTGAGTTTACTCCCTTCAGACCCTCCCTCCCTGTTGCTTCAAAATTGGGGAGTGCAATTATTGCCTTCCTTAGTTATACAGTCTCCTCCCAGCTAGTTTAAATGCTCATCAAAGTAGCATTTTACTCTCCAACTAAGGACTGTAGTCCCTCCTGGAAGATGCAGGCCATATCCTCATACAGCCCATGTGTTGCCATTTTGGTCCACAGTCCCCAATGTAGCCAAAGTCCTCCTCCATGCACCATGTCTTCAACCAATTGTTAAAAGCCCTGGAGCAGATTGTTCTTTCCTCCCTGGCTCTACACAGGTAACACCCCAGCAAAAGCCACCATGACTACCAACTGTTTCAGGCCCTCCCATCTCACCAAAATTTCCCTGCTCTACCCCTGCACCTGTTCTTGTGATGTCATTTGTCCCAAGGTGGACAATGACATCTAACTCCTCCCATTTCCTCCTGCCCTAGCAATCCTCTGAATCTGCTTTCCAGCCGTCCAAGCCAAAGCACCTTTCAGGAACTTTACTTCTCTCCTTCATCCCCACTCCCAAGTGTATCCTCCTAATAACAGAGTTTCCCACCAGCTACTGCTTCCTTCTCGACTTTGGGCCTCTTCCTTCCTTCCTTCTTGCAGGCCTCCCTTCTGAGGATCCCCACTTCATAGAAACATAGAAACATAGAGGTTGACGGGAGATAAGGACCGCAAGACCCATCCAGTCTGCCCATTTCTTTTTTACCTTATAAATGTGCCATCGGCCTTTGCTCTGTCTGTGGCCTATCTATTCATACTCATCTGTATTGCTCCCTTATGCCTATCCCATGCCTGTTTGAAGCCCTGCACTGTATTCATAGCTACCACTTCCTGAGGTAGGCCGTTCCATGCATCCACCACTCTTTCTGTGAAAGAATTTCTCACATTCCACCTTAATCAGCCTCCTCTAATCTTATGCTGTGTCCTCTTGTCCTGCTATTTTTCTTATATTTAAACATGTTAAACTCTTTCACCTTGTTAATTCCCTAAGGTGTTTGAATAATTGATCATATCGCTCTCTCCCTCCTTTGCTCAAAGGTATACATATTGAGCTCCATTAATCTGTCCTCATATGTCTTCTGATGCAGTCACTGCACCATTTTGGTTGCCTTCTCTGGACTGCGTCAATTTGGTTAATGTTCTTGTGAAGGTGTGGCCTCCAGTACTGCACACAGTACTCCAGATGGGGCCTAACCAGTATCTTGTAAAGAGGGATTATTACCTCCCTCTTATGACTTGTGATACCCCTACTAATACACCCTAACATCCCCTAGCCTTACCTACTGCTTTAGAGGTCTGCTTGGATGATTTCGGTCATCGGTGATGATGATGCCCAAGTCTCTTTCTTCCTTGTGACAGCCAGCAACCCTCCCAGCCTATAGGTGGCTTCAGGGTTCTCTTCCCAATGTGTATGATCCTGCACTCTTTGCATTAAATCCCAGTTGCCACTCTTCTGATCATTTTGCTAGTTTATCCAGATCTCTTCTCATTCTGCCCACCCCATCTGGATCATCTACTCTGTTGCAGATCTTGGTGTCATCTGCAAACAAACAAGCCTTACCCTCTAGTTCATCTGCTATGTCACTAATGAAGATATTGAAGAGGACTGGACCCAGGACTGATCCCTGAGGTACCCACTTGTGACCTGCATCTCTTCTGACTGTATACCATTTACCACCACTCTCTGTTTCTGCTCGTCAAACAGTTTGCCACCCAGTTGACCAACGCCTGACCCACCTCGAGCCTACCCAGCTTATTTATCAATCTTCTATGTGGAACAGTGTCGAAAGCTTTGCTGAAATCAAGGTAGGTGACGTCAACTGCCCCCTTGGTCCACCACTCTGGTTATCCAGTCAAAGAAATCTATGAGATTTGTTTGACAGGGCCTTCTTTGTAAACCCATGCTGTCTTAGATCCTGTGCCTCTATGGATTCCAGGTGTTGCACTATCCTTTCCTTAAGGAGTGCCTCCATAATCTTGCCCACTACTGAGGTAAGACTGACTGGTCTGTAGTTCCCTGCCTCCTCTCTGCTACCACTCTTGTGGAGCAGGATCACATGAGCCCTTCTCCAGTCTTCTGGGACCTCTCCTGTGCTCAGAGACTCACTAAACAGTTCTGCTAATGGCTCTGCTAGTTCCACCCTTAGCTCCTTAAGTACCCTGGGATGAATGCCATGAGGTCCCATTGCCTTGCCTTGTCCATCCTGAGCTTAGCGAGCTCTTGAAGGGCCCTTTCTTTTGTGAAGGGAGAAGTGCTCACCTCCCTCCCCCGTGTCCATGGTGCTGAGCTGTGGGGCCTACCCTACCTTCTCTTCAGTAAATACTGAGCAAAAGTATCTATTTAGGATAGATGCTTTACATGGTCCTCCTCCTCACATGCCCCTTTTCTCCTTTGAGCTTGGCATCACCCTCTGGACTTTCTGCTTTCACTAATGTATCTATAGAAAGTCTTGTCACCTTCTTTTACTGTGCGTATAGTGTTTCCTCAGTTTGGGCCTTTGTCTGCCTTATTGCCTTCCCTGCTTCCCTTAGGGCAGTTTGGTATGCCTCCCTATCTTCATCCCGCTGTGTTCCCTTATATTTCCTGAAGGCCAGCCTTTGGCTCTGACCTTTTCTGCTACTGTATTTGAGGAACCAAAGTGGTTCCTTCTTCTTTGCACTTCCTTTTCTGTCTAACACAATGGGATGTTGCTTCAAATATTGCATCGTTAATGCTTGCCCACTTTGCCTGTTCTCCCTCACATGTGTTTTTTTGCCAGGGCTAGCTTAACTCTGTTGGCCATCTTATCAAAGTCAGCTCCTCTGAAGTCCCATATTTTTGCCTTGAATGGATGATTTAGATGTAGTGGCCAAATTGAACCATACCATGTGATGGTCACTGGCCCCAGGTGACCTTCTACCTGGAGATCTATGATCCCTTCCCTGTTAGTCAGTACTAGATCTCGGATAGCCCTGTCTCTTGTGGGTTGTTGTACCAGTTGTTTGAGGCCCTCCTCCTGTAGACAATCCACCATGTGTCTAGTTCTGGCAGATGTTCCTGCTGGTATTGACCAATCTGTATCTGGCATGTTGAAGCCTCCCATTATCAGAACCTCCCTTTAGCTGTCATGTTTTATATATCTTCTAACAGTAATGTGTCTAGGTCCTTCCCTGGTCTGGGGCCTGTAGACAACCCCAGTTCTTATGGCTATCCCATTTCCTGTTTCCAGGGTGACCCACGGTTCTTCTGGCTTCTTATGTGTATTCTGAATTTCTGTAGCCTTGATATTTTATTGACATACAGGGCCACTCCACTCCTCTTTTGCACCTTGGTCTCTTCTGAACAGTACATAGCCAGGTAAAGAAGTCTCCCAAGTGTGGTTACTGGTAAACCATGTCTCACTAATTGCTACTATGTCCAGTTTAGCCTCTGACATTATTGCCTGTAGGTCTGGGATCTTATTTCCCAGGCTGTGAGCATTTGTGTACATGATTTTCCATTGGCCAGATTTCAGTGTGTTAGTTGTTGGGTGAGGTTTGGCATTTCCCATGTGCATCGTATAGGAGACGGACCTTTTTCTTACCTGGTGATGCAAATGAACTGAAACATGCCGAATCCCTGTTTGACCACTAGCTGAGGGGAGGGGTGTTCTTCCATTCGACGTATGGGGTGCTGCACCCCTCCCATTTGCTAGTTTAAATATTCTGCAAAGACGTCAAACTTCTGCCCCAATGCACTGACTCCTCCTTAGTCAGATGCAGTCCATCAAATTTAAAGAACTTTCACTCCCAGAACTGTTGCCAGTTCCTACAAATCTGTGTCCTTTTCCTGGCACCAGCCCTTGAGCCACATGTTTAGCTCCCTATCTCCCTTCTCTGACCTTCCATCCATCTGCCCCCTCTCCCAGACTGGCAGGATCTCAGAGAAGGAGATGTTGGATGAAATGGATGATAGTTTGTCACCCAGCCTGGTCAGGTGTTCTTTGGTTTCAACTGACTGACTGGTGAGATCATTAGTCCCTATGTGTACCAGGATGTCAATGTTTTCTCCTTCTTTGTGAACAATTTTAGTAATGCGGTCAGTGTCTCTCCACGCTGATGTACCTGGGAGACATCTGACCATTACCCCTGGCTGGAGATGGGTATCAACTCCCGAATCATGGAGTCTCCTATTATCAGAAGTTTTTTGGATTTCCTTTTGCTTTTTGTGTTGGTTCCTGATTTGGGTGAGTTTTGTTGTGCTAGCTCCTGTGCTGCAATGTTCTGCTTTTGCAGTGTCCTCTGCCCCTTTGTTTGATTTTGGAGATAGAGGCAGATAACTGTTAGTAGTGTTTATATGGTTTTGGAAGTAATATGTTGGAGAGCACAGAGTGATGGGGTACCCGATTTGTCTCTCCTAACCACCTGCCAACCTCCTGACCAACTACCCTCTGTGGTCGAGGTTCTTCTGTTGGATGTTGGGGAAATGGTGGGTGGTTCTTATAATGTATTTCCTCTTGAATATGAAATTTGAGGCGCTTGATCTCTGCCCATGCAGCCCGGAGCTGAGCCCTAAGATCTCCAGTGGCTCAGCATGTAGGACAGTGTCCTAAATCCTGTAAGACTGTCCTTCTGAAAAGTGTTCTGCCATACCTGCAGTTAATGACATCCATTCCAGATAAGTTGCTGTGTTTATAACCTGGTCAGAGTAATTAGAAGGAAGAAAATGCAAGTAAGTGTTTTGTTTTGTATAACTTGTTATAACACATTAAATTACTAGTGCCCTGTAAATGAGCTCACTTCGTGATTCCTTACTGTTCCACTCCTCCTGCTTTGCCACAGGAAATGTCACAACTGTGGTACCCTATAAAAGGAGCATAGTGTGGGTGGTTGGGGATGGATGTGGGTGACTGGGCCCTCCCTGCAGAAAAGAAGAACCATGGATGAAAGAAAAAGGAGGTAAGAGCAGAAACAATCGGTCAACAACAAATGCAGTAACCTGGAAAGCTTACCCTAATGTTAGATAAAACTGTAAAACCTGTAAAGCACCACCTGTAATCATTTCAGAGAAGAATTACCCTGTAAGAAACACTTTGCTACAGAGAAAAATCAATCAGTAACAGAAGATATACCTTGCAAAAGACAATTTGAATCAGAAGATTACAACAGTAATCTGTTAGCACACACCTGTAAGCACACCTTGTAATAATGCAGAAGAAGGTATACCAGCAACAACAATTTGAATCAGAGAAAAATAAAGCAATGAAATGTTAGCAATAAACAGTAGCAATCCCTGTGAGTACAAAATAAAAATAACAACACACAGTAAATTTGGAGAGATAAAGGTCTATATTGGCACGATGGTCTGCATCTGTCCATGAAGGAACCAAGCCCTAGGTGACAGGTTTAAATGCTTCCTTGGCAAGCTTTTAAACCAGCCAAGGAGGTGCTGATAAGAGGCAGGAAATTTCAAGCCTCCCCACAAAACATGGCAGGTAGTAAGGTAAACACTGAGGTACAGAACTCAACACAGGGCAGGACAGGGGTAAATGGAAAAATAGACAAGGCAATAAGAGCAGGGATGGGGGAAGGATAAGCTAAAATTAAATGTAGGGCAATAAGTACCAATGCCCGTAGTCTGGGAAACAAGCTTCCTGAGCTACTGTAGTAGCCCTAATGGAAGATGAACAATTGGATATTGTGGAGTCATGGAAACATGGTACACAGAGAACCATGACTGGGATGTCAACATACCAGGATACACAATCTACAGAAGGGACAGGGAAGGTAAAGAGGAGGTGGAGTAGCTCTATACATAAGGGAAGGGATCAAAGCTACAGAACTAAAAAGTAAAGGGGAGGACAAGAGGCACTCTGGGTCACCTTGGATACAGGGAATGGCATCACAATCTGCACAGGTGTTGTATACAGACCCCATCTCAAGGGAGGAAATGGACAAGAAAATGATAGAGGACATTCTCAAAATGGCTGAAAAAGGGAAGATACTGTTGATGGGGACCTGAATATGCCAGATGTTAACTGGATTACATGTACTGCAGCCACATCCAAGAGCAGGGTTCATTCTCTGCTGCCAGGGGCAGACCTAGACAGCTAGTGTTGGAACCCACTCGGGAGGGAGCAATACTAGACCTGGTACTCTCAAATGGAGAGAGGATCACAAATTTAGAAGTCAGTAGACATCTGGGAACAAGGACCACTGCACAGTGTGCTTCACAATGAGCAGAACCATGGAGATAAGCCATACAAAAACAAGGATACTGGACTTTAGAAGGGCTGACTTTGGCAAATGGGTGAATACCTGAAGAATGCACTAGAAAATGGCCAAAAGAGGGTGGAAGAACAATGGAGAAAATCAAAAATACCTCATATAGAGCAAAAAGCCTTTGTGTGAAACAAAGAAAACAAAGCGGAGTAAAAACCACTATGGTTCTCAAAAGAGGTAGCAGGAAGGTTACGGAGAAAAAGGCTGCATTCAAAGTATAAGAATCACAGAAGGAGCACGACAGGGAACTGTATCAATTAAAGCAGAAAGAAGTGGGGAAGGCAGTCAGAATAGCAAAGGCCCAAACTGAGGAAAAATAGCCAACTCAGTTAAGAAGTGGATAAAACCTTTATAGGTATATTAGGCAGCATAGAAAGGTTAAGGGAGGGATAGTGAAGATTAATAAAGGAGAGGAGAGGTGGGCAGAGGGAGATGGTGAAAAGGCAGAGATACTGAATGAATACTTTTGCTCAGTATTCACAAAAGAAGATGAGGAGGAGTTACCTAAACCAGACCATAGAAGCACTCTGGGTAGGGGTTGACACCAGTCCATTCACAGAAGAAAGAGTCCTAAAGGAACTCCTAAAACTCAAGGTGGACAAAGCAATGGGGCCTGACGGATTCACCCCTGAATCCTAAAAGGACTAAGGAGGACCTAGTGACACCACTGACCACGCTTTTTAACAAATCATGGCAGGATGGGGTGGTACCTGAGGACTGGAGGAGGGCAGATGTGATTCCTCTTCACAAAAGTGGGAGCAAGGCAGAAGCAGGAAACTCACAGACCTGTAAGTTTGACCTCAGTGCTAGGAAAATGATGGAATCACTTCAGAAAGAAAGAATTGTTGGGTACCTAGAGGCCAGCGGGCACAGGACCCAAAGCAGCATGGATTTACAGCAGGAAGGTCATGTCAGATGAATCTAATTGATTTCTTTGGCTGGGTGACCAAAGTAATAGACCAGGGAGGGGCTGTGGATATGGCCTACCTAGACTTTAGCAAGGCATTTGACACAGTCCCGCACAAAAGATTAATAATCAAGTTAGCTAGCCTGGGAGTGGGTCCCGGGTGATAGCCTGGGTAGCAAACTGGCTGCACAACAGGACACAGAAGGTAATAGTGAATGGAACACATTCCAAGAAAGGGGGTTACTAGTGAGTACCTCAGGGCTCAGTACTGGGTCCAGTCCTCTTTAACATCTTTATAGGTGACACTGCAGAGGGTCTGAGGGAAAGGTATGCATCTTTGCAGATGACACAAATATCTATAACAGAGTTGATACACAACAGGGGGTAGAAAAGATGAGAAGGGACTTGGCAAAGTTGGAGGAATGGTCAGACATATGGCAACTTAGATTCAATGCAAAGAAGTGCAAGTAATGCACCTGGGAAACAAAACCCAGGAGAAGAGTACACAATAGCAGGGGGAGGTATTTACAACAACAAAATGGAAAGGGACCTGGGGTAGTCATATCAGATGACCTAAAAGAGGGTAAGCAATGTGAAAAGTTGGTAAGGAGAGCCGGGGATACTGGGATGTATACGAAGGGCATCACAAGTAGAAAAGGGAAGTGGTTATCCCTCTACACAGACAGTTGGTGAGACCCCATCTGGAGTACTGTGTGCAGTTTTGGAGACCTCATCTAAGCAAGGACATAGACAGGATGGAAGCAGTCCAGAGGAGGGCAACTAAAATGGTGCAGGGTCTGCAGCAGAAACCATATGAAGAGAGACTGAGAGAGCTTAATATGTATACCCTTGATGAAATGAGGGATGGGGGACATGATAGAAACTTTCAAGTACCTCAAGGGAATCAACAAAGTCCAGGAGGGTAGCATCTTTCAGAAAAAGAGATGTGTAAGAACAAGGGGCACAATTTAAAGATAGAGGGGGACAGTTCAGGGGTAATGAGAGGAATTTTTTCACGGAGAGAGTAGTGGATACATGGAACTGCTCTTCCTGGGAGGTCGTTGGGTCTAAAACAGTGGAGGAATTCAAATATGCATGGGACAGACATAAGGCAATTATAGTGGGGTTGCAGGAAGTCGGCTGTTGCTTAACTAGAATCTGCAGCTTATCCAGTAGGTAGGGAAATGGGCAGACTGGGGGGCCAAGTGGTCCTTATCCGCTGTAAAATTCTATGCTTCTATGTTTCTATATTAGCCAAAAGAAGTCTTAATCCATTTCCCTTGCTCTGGTAAGGTTCTCTGCTCTGTCCTTTCAAGCAGTCTTAGAAGGAAAGAGCTCAGGGAAGCTAGGTGTCTTTGCCAGCAAACCAAGTCTTCTACCTGGACACTGACGTGTTGATTGATTTGTACTCACCTCTTTGGGTAGAGGGCAGAAGCTGCTGGACTCCAGGCCAAACTGTTGCAGTTGCCTCCTTCCAGATGCCCCATACCACCAGCATGTTGACAGAATTCTGCAGTGATACAGGCTGAAGACTCATCCTTCCCGACTCCCCCACCTTCCTGGAGTCCACCATGGTCCAACATCTCTGCCAAGCATCCTTTAGGAGAGCAGCAGCAGAATTGTTGGCCCCTGGTAGGACAGAACACTCTGTGCACCCTTGCCAGTTTGGCCTGAAGTCCAGCAACTTCTGCCTCTACCTAGAGAGGTGAGTAAAATCAATCATCACCTCAGTGTCCAGAAAGTGTCCTGAAAGACTGCAGCTCCACTCGTTACATTGCATCACTCCCATGCTCTTTCCTTGCTTTACCCTAGTGCCTATTGAAACTTTACTGTACCTTACTACCTCCATTGAATTCCTACCTCTTCCTTTGATTGCTTGAAATTTAGTTGGTACCCTACCCTAGATAGGGTGCTCCTTGTTTTCCTGTCTTAATCCACCTACCTGTGCCTAACCCTCTGGATCTCTGCCACTTATTATCCCTTTGCCTGAACCTTATTCATTGCCTCTACCCTAGACAGGGTGTCTTCCAGTTTTCCCTTTCAGCCCTCCTGCCAGTACCTACCTTATCCTGGTGCCTACTACTTCTAACCCATTTCTGTGGATGTTAGCATGCTATCTGTAGATACCTACCCTGAAGCTGACTGCTTCAGTACACCAGAATATAGTACTGTGCTATCTTCTACTTTTACCTGGTGTTGCTCCTGCAGAGAATCCCAAGGATGTTTTTCTGATACTCACCATTTTGATTACCCTGATCAAACAGTATCTTGCAATTCAACTCAGTACAAGAAACATTTACTGAATGTGCAAACGTTACTGTATAGTGTAAAAGTAACTGTATAGTATAAACCTGTATTATGTATGCCCTGTCACTGCCTGAATATTGTGTTCAGAATGTTTTCTGGTTTTTGCTGTGTATGTGTCCAGGCCATGCATGAAATGTAGCTATGTCAACCTTAAATCAAACAAAAGAAATCTCTTCTTAGTCTTCTTTTTCAATTAGAAGACTCCCAGACTATTGAATATAATCTGATCTGTTTATTTTTCAAGCCTGATCACTTTTGAAGCCCTAAACTGTACCATTTCAGATTCTTTTGTCTTTTGTTTTGTAGCTTCCAAAACTGCACACAGTATATGAAGTTGGACCTAAACAAGGCCCTGTGTGATGCTAGTATTATTTCCTTCAATTTCCACCTCAACCTACATTTATGCATACCAGCATCCTACTTACTTTGAGAGCTGCAAAATTTGCTCAGATTTATCTAGGATCTGTTTACCATCCCATTCTCATTTTCCTTAGTCCATACTATCACATTAAACCTTAAATTCCAATACTTGTTCTAAGTCCTTAACTTCATTACTTTAATTCTGTTAAACTTGAAATGCATCTATTGAGTTTCTTTTTTTGTCCCACTGTACTGCTCCTGCTCCTTCTACTGATGCCTGCCTCCTCCTCACTCCCCAGGCACTCGCCATTGATTCTAGGAGTTCAATAGTGTCGTTCTGGCTCTGTAATGGCTTTCATTGGGGCAGAGGCTGTTTCCCCACAGGTCTGTTATATGTAGGAAGGAGGTGGCATGCCTGAGCAGTGTGGCTCAGGAGCATCTGTTTCATCCTTTTGCAATCTGGGTTTTCCACCTTTAAAGTGCTCCCTGCAAGATGCTGGTGGTATGGGTGTCAAGTTCAGCAACCCTATAAAACCTTTGATCACTTAGGTGGAAGTACTGGAGAGGAAGCTGCTGCCTTTCTCCATGATGGAGGAAGTGAGCATCTTCTGGGATGACCTATACTTCTTCCCTGTCTTGAGCACCTGTCAGATTTTGACATTTCTATAGCCTATCTTAAGATGACAATTAGATGTTCTTTGGTGCAGTATTAGCCACTGCTAAACAATTTAAATCATAAATTACAGTGAGAAAGAAATAATGCAACCTGCTGGGAGTTGAACCCAGACCCTCAGAACACCATACCAGTGCTCTATCTGCTGAGCTACAGACTCACATGTTTGGATCTGCAGATACATTTTCTCTGGTATTGCATATCATGCAACTAGGAATAATCAAGATGACAATTAGATGATTTTTGTTGCAGTCATAGCCACTGCTAAGCAATTTTAATCACAAATTCTAGTGAGAAAGAAATAATGTGCTCTACTGGGAATTGAACCCAGGCCCTGAATATCATCCCAGTGCTCTAACCACTGAGCAACAGGCTCACATGGGTGGACCTGAGTTACCAGAAACACGGCCTATTCTCTGGTGTTGTATATCCTGCAACTAGGAATAATCAAGATGCCAATTAGATTTTTGGGGTGTAGTATTAACCAGTGCTAAGCAATTTCAATCACAAATTCTAGTGAGAAAGAAATAATGTGACCTACTGGGAATTAAACCCAGGCCCTGGACTACCATCCTAGTGCCCTAACTACTGAGCTACAGGATTACATGGTTGGACCTGGGGTTCCCAGACACACACAGTACTTGCAGGATACCTCTGGTGCAAAATAAATGTACAAAAGGGAACTAATAGTTTTAAAATATAGTTCAGCTAGTTGCTGCTCCTAACTCTATAGCTCATATGAACTGTAGTCTTACATAGTAGCATACCTTTTAAGATGGCTGACTGTCGAGGTATGGCTTCCCCATTCAAAATGGCAGAAATGTAGAAAGTGTCTCGGATATCCCTTAAGTATCTGGACAATGCCAGACTGAGGAGCACACAATGGCATCACCTTGTCTGATGTCACACGCTTATGTAATAATGTCATGATGTTTCATCATGAGCTGGTCTCCAGCTTGCTAGGCAGCACTGAACAACACAGCCAAAGCTTTGACAGGGCAGCAGCCCTAAGATTAATGCCAGCAGATCTGTCTCATACAGGACCGTAAGATGTAGTGTTTTGAACATCCATAAGGTCTCACTTTCCAAAAGGTTATATCAGTTTACAATGGTGCTGCACGCTCACAGTGGTACAAAATAAAGTGCACCAGATCTACATCACTGAACATCCAGACCCAACATAAATCATGTCAGACCCAACCTCTCATTTTTTATGAACTATACTGATTATGTGTCTGGATGCATCAGAGTGAGTAATGAGGAGGTTGTTTTCAGTTACATGGGTAAATTAACTTAAGACTATAGCATAAACCTAAGGGTACATTTATTCATAGCTTTTAGTCCTAATTATCTAAAACTACATAAAAATAATATTCATGTTACAGATATGAAATCTTAATTGTTTTTTTGCTTTACATAATGGACTGCCAGTTAATTTCTTCATTTAATCCCTATTTCTTATCCAATGCTTTAAACCTGCATATCCAGAATGCTTCCCTGGTCAATAGTATTTTTTCCAAATGACCCTCTATTTGGTAATTTCACATGCTCTGCAATGAACAACTATAGGTACATTATATTCAAGGTTATTAAAATGCACTGCAACAGAAGAACTCAAGTCAATAGGCCATAAGGAACTTTTATGTGCTCCACTCCTAACTCTTAGTTGACTGCATGTTTTACAAATGTAAATAAGGTCACAAGGACACTTCAAAAGATATCTAACCTGCTCAGTTTGGCATGTAAATTGTTTAAGTTCAATGCCCTCATCAAGTAAAGCATTTAATAATTTCTTCAGTCTATATGTATTTAAACAATTGATACAGTTACCACAGAGAAAGTTCCCTTGTGGTTTCAAGCTGTTCAGAAAATTTCCTGATTCCATTGTTTTAGTATCCTACTGTATATTCTGATTTAGATCATCTTCCATGTAGTATTGGTACCTTCTTAACCACAATTGCAGGTTGTTCTTTAAAAGTATATTCTCCATTCAGTAGTGATTTTAGTATAGGTGAGTGTCTGTATATAGAGGATTGTGTTTGAGTAATCATACACAAAAAGGCAGTTGTATGTTGGATTGAGAGGTTTCTGTGGTAACCCAGTGACCTCAAGAGCTTAACTCGAGAGGTTGGTTATCACAGAAACCTGAAGATCACACAACTGCTTTTGTTTGTGTATGATTACTCGTACACAATCTTTTATAGTGTATGGGTAATCATACTCTGACTCCAGTGTCCCATCAAACTCCAAAAGACATCTTACTAAGGGACAGTTCCTTAGTGCTATTCCTTCCTGGCCAGCTCCACTGCCACAGCCTGCTTCATTTGGCATGCGTGATGACGTTCGATCTTGTGCTGCAGTAGTGATGTACTCAGTGCAGCACAACAAGATCATGATGTAGTCAGGGTAGCACAGCAACACTGTTTCAGGCATGGATTTCCATGCAGAACAGTGTTCTAACATACACTATATGATATTTTTCAAGTTCCATGCTAATCAGAAAATTCTTTGGAAAACACCAGTCTATCCCTAATCTAGTTTTTGTCTCATGATACAAGTAAGTCACTTCTGGGTGTCTGGTCTGCTCATTATCTAGCTATTTTATAAAAAAATTTTGGGGATAACCCATATTTTTGGATAACCCATATGTTGGAGTCTATGATCCAGTACCTCTCTTGCCATATAAAATGTTTGTCTATACTATTTCTTTGTAATCATAGGAACTGTCCAACAGGTCTACTGTATTTTAATTTACCCAGATAAAACTCTGATAATGTAAGATACTGTTTCTGTCTATCACCTTTCCTGTGCAATCGTTTTCAAACACTCTTTAAGATAAATCTCCAAATCCAGAAATGCTACCTTATCTTTGCTATAATGTATTACAAATTTCAGAAAATCTGTATCTTCATTTAGGTATTGATAGAAGTCAATTAGGTCCTGTTCACTGGCCTTCCATGATAATAGGATATCACTTATAAAGCATGGCCATTTTCTACATGTTTAAAATATGGATTATACAGAGCACTCAGAACAAAACCATTTTTGAATGTAGCCATAGTAAGGTTTGCATACTTGAGGGCTATGTTAAACCTAATGGCTGTGCCAGCAATTTACAAATAAAAGATCATTCAAACTTTAAAAAGTTATTTGCAAGGACTACTTGAACTAAATGTAGTAAAGATGTATTGGACAGTGTGTGTGGCCAGGTGTGGATATGAGAAAATTACCTAATGCATGTAAACCTTTAGCATGGGGATGTATGAATAAAGATTTTCACATCCAAGGTTACCAAGTATAAATTCTTCACGTTAAGTGCTATGTTAATGATAGCATATAAAATCTGAATAGTGCGCATTGGGTCCCTTAAGTAACTTTCTGTTTTGAGTACTAATAAATGGATGCGAATTCAACATACACTGTTAAAGTGTCCATTAAAAACCTGAACCTGCTATAATAGACCTGCCATTTTTGTATCTTTGAAGAAGTTCGGGAGTGTGTAAAACACTGAGGTTACTGCATTAGTAGTCAACAGTGCTGTACATTCACCCTCTGAAATGTGAGTTTCATCTAGTGCTGCTGTTAGAATTAATAAAATCTGATTGATCAGACTCTTGATTGGATTTTCTTTTCATTTTGTATATGTATTTACATTGTTCAATTGTCTGAGGCATTCTTTCTTGTAAGTCTCGTAATCTTGAACAACTATTGCTCCCTTTTATCAGCTTTTTAATGATAGTACTAACATCATTCTCTTCAATGCAGCAAATTGTTGTGGATTTAGATTAAATCATCTTATTCTGTCTTAGATTCTTTCAACAATCTGTTTACATCTGGGTGGGTGTATGCAAAAGTACAGGTAAGTACAGGGACAGGCTAACGCTGGGAGGGCTTGAACATTAAAGTACATCAAATCAATTTCATGATTCGTATGAAAGTTTTTTTTGTATTTGAATCTTGAAATTGATTTGATGTGTTTTTAATTTGTATTTGCTTGTTAATGTTATTATCTAACATTAGCTTTGAAGCCTCCACCCAATTTCAACCCTTTGTTGTACATTCTGTACACACCCTACCCTATGTTTCAGTACTGTCCCTTTAAGGATTATAAATGACTTGTAAATGGCTTGAACAGACCTATGTGCTACCATTGTTTGGTTGATGGTATAAAATGGGCGTGACACTCTAGTTCCCACCCCTGACAAAGATACAATTGTTTGAAGTATCAGGTCATTAGCAGTAAGGTGATTGTGTTTATTCGGTCCTCACCATGTCTGTCTTTTCTGATTATGTGCACAGCAATTTAAATGGAAGCAGTAAGATGGTTTGTTGCTATGGACCTACTGGTCTGACATTTCTCTTTGAGTGCATTGTGTGAACATAAGTAAGGAATACAGGTACATCTTGTCTTTTGTTGACTTGCCTTGGGGGCTGGCTATCTCATACCAGCTCCCAGCCCTGCACCATGGAGTACACACGTTCTTTTGCCTTTAATAGACAGAAGAGACACTTTTGGACATTACATCACAGTGTCACCATTGTATACCTTTGGAACTAGTAGACAAGTATGGCATGCAGCTAACATGTGTGCCCATGTTTTCCACTTTGCCACGTGGCAATAAATGAGAAAACATGCTACATGCACAGCTACAAGCATAAAGGTGCTGCAGTTTATCACATCACAACACACTTTCAACCCTTATAAATGCATCCTTAGATTTCAGTGTTGTTAAGACAAGCCTGTATGTGTTCAGACATAATTCATACTGAACACTCTGTAGTACCAAAGCAAGTAGAAACTCTCTATCAGTCATACATGAAGGGTAAAAGTATTAATTTTCTATTAGAGTGTTTGTAGAGTTTGACATTAAAGAACTGAGTTACAGAACTTCTAGTGCCACTGCCACTTCAAGGCAGCTGGGTCATATTTCCATTGTGACATGCTCTGTGTGAGACTAGTACTAAATGCATTACTTGAAACCTGATGCACTGAAGATGACATCGCTTCTATTGAAGGACACGGTTTATTCAACTGGGCAAGATTTATGTGAAATTATCAAACTTGATTTGATATATACCTCATAGTGCCTGCCCTTAATTATAAATGAGACTGGATCAAAAGTTCATTCCTCACCCTATGTTTATAAAACATTTTGCTCAGTACTGATAGAACAACAATATTTACTATGCCTGCATTTCTTGTTTATACATTTGTTGTCCCTGGTAGTGTGCCATCTGTATGATATGATCCAAATTTAAAGTCTTGACACCCCAAAGAAATGAAATGATCATCTTTTAATTACTTGAATCATACACATATTTCTGAAACATGCCATGGCAGCAGGTCCAATTGCATAATTCTAATATTTTTTTTACTTTCTTTGGCTTTTAAAGTTCTTTGTTCACTTCTGCTACATTTATCAGGAAGAAACCCAGAAAAATAGAAACATAGACTTTGAAGGCGGACAAGGACCACTTGGCCAATCCAGTCTCTTCCTTCCTCTCTACACTATTACTACAGACAGTATCCGATCTACATCTGTTTATCCCTCCCCACCTTTCCACTATGATTCCTTTGTGCTTATCCCATGCATTCTTGAACCCCACTCTTCTTATCATTTTTGAGAATGGAAGCTTTTCAGTGGAAACCTCAGAGTAGAAAACATGAGTAGAGTTAGATCAGGAAGGCAAGCTCAAGCCTAGCTTGAGCATAGTACCTGGATTTGGTTCAACTCAATCATTATGAGCAATTGAAAACCTAGCTTAAGCCAAGACAATTATGATCAAAGCAAACAATTTTGTCAGTCTGAAAATGAGTACAGTGATGGGAACTTTAAACTGCTGTTGTGCAACTCATGAGGGATGCCATCAGTACTGTACAGAATTGCCTGCAGCAGCCTTGGCTCATCTTGTGGTATGGCTCATAGAGTCAAGCCAGACCCTTGGATCTACTCTGGCTTGGCTGCAGGTGAAATACTGTATTCCTAACTTGTCTGCCTCTAAACACAACGGCTGAATTTTTAAATGTGGAGAAGAGCTTGCACCAAGCCCTGTGCTACAACACTTAGGTTCTGGTGGTGCACGAACCCTTTACCAAAACTGTGCCCAATTTTACAATCTCGAGTGTAGTTGCAATGGTGACCATGTTTCATCGCCGCCTGTGCCAAATGTCTAGTGCAAGCCCATAAAAAAAGGCCCTGATTGCCAAGCTAGACCACAAAAGCTGGTCTAACTTGCAGCATTTGGCATGTGGGATAGAAAATCCCAATCGCTAACCAGGAGAATGCTGCAAGCCTGGTGTGCCATATCTTCAGTGCACCTGGGGCTCGTAGCATTCTCACCATTTGAAAACTGACCCCAGTGTCTTTTTCATGACCATACTGGAAACTGATGGTACAGAGACAACACTGCTGAGCAGACGAAACAAAAATAGCAGTAGTTGAGCTGAAGCTGCAGAAGACTAGCTGTGGCTCAGGGGAACTACATGCTGCAAATTCAGTGTGGTCACCCACCTTGCATGAAATACAAAGAAACTGGGGCAGACCATTCCACTACACACTGCCCTGCAGTGTCTATCATGTACTGAAGTAAAGCCTTACTCAGCAAATAAGTTTAGAGATGTTACATTTTATATTAGCGAAGATAAATTAGAATCATAGTCCTTGTTTGCTGCCAGCATTTCACCATATTCAAACTACTTCCTCTGGTGGACTGGTGTCCAGCTGTCTTCCATTCTTATAGTGAGTTTCCAAAACCATCCACCTAAACACATATTAAAATCATACACCATCACAGATTGCAATATTTCCCTTAGAAACTTATATGTTATATTGCCATCCAAATGCACATCATAGTAATAAATCTGTCTACATTTAAAACACAGTTCTCTTAGCTACTGACATAGTATTGTTGCATGCCACTGTGCCAAATATCATAACCTGTGATGCTACATGATGTCATATATATTTTGGCATATGGTTTAGAAACTTACAGTAAGAATGTAAAATGCATTGGACTGCATCATTTGTCCTAACTAGTAGAAATAATATAAGATATCGGAGATGTTTTATTTCAAAATTCTTTAACATCTGGTCACTTATCCACCCTGAGAAAGATGTTAGATGAAATGTTGGTGGTACACAAGGACAATGGTTCTAATTTATCTTTAGAGTAACAGAAAATAACATTATAACCTCCTTCCAAAACATGAATTCACCTTACTGCTCTTTCTTGACAGCTTAGCCTCCTCTCCAGCAGCACTGATTTTTTTTTTCCTTTTGGCCCCAAGAGCTATCGAGAGTACAAGGTCATTTCTTTGTGGCTGCCTCCCACATGAACTTTACTCCCAGTCCCTATGGAATGTAAATCTGAGACAAGGCAGCCAACAGGACAGCTGAATCTTTTACAATGCCCAACCTTGACCTTGATCTTCATGGACAAAGTCAATACCATGGAACTGAGGTAACTGTGTGCATGCAATGACAGATCATTATTTGAAATAAAAATAATGAAAGACATTGGTTCCCACCAGGCACTGGCAAGGAACACAGTAGTTGGTGAGGGGCATGGCAGGGGGTGTGAACGGCAGAGGTTGGATGAGCGGGGTACTTGCATTGGGGTAGTTAAGTCCAGAAGACACCCTAGGGCAAAATGGAGCCTGGAATGTGGGTCACAATGCCTAGTCTCCACACCAAGGGCACCACTAGTATTGATGGGCAGGTAGTTAGCGGCCCAGGGGTCCAGTCCAACTGGTGAGCCTTGGCAACACCAGATCTGTAAAAAAGCGCCCCAATTATTGCAGATCTTGCAGGGACAATAGATCTGGCGTGCATCACCAAAACCTGGCTAGATGAAAATTCAGGCCCCATATTTGAGGCTGCGATTCCGGACGGGTATTCGGGATTCACCGCCCGAGACTGGATTGCAGTGGAGGTGGGGTTGCGGTCTGTTTCAAGACTGAATTGGGTCTCACTAGTGTACCACTTGAGGATGCTAGGTCCTTTGAGTGTGCCTTAGTAGCAGATGTAGGTTATAGAATGGCACTCATCTACTGTCCACCAGGGAATAGGAACCTATTCCTTCAGGAAGTAGAGGACTGTGGTCAATCTGGCATTTGAGTCACCCAGGCTGATGGTCCTGGGCAACTTCAATGCCTGAATCGATGACAAACTCTTGCAATTTGGTCAACACTTCCTCCAGTTGATGACATCACTGGGCCTTACACAGATTGTTACCTCTGCTACTCAAAACACGGCCACTCTCTTGACCTGGTTTTCCTCTTGGGATCAAGGCTTCTGATGTGGGGTGGAACCCATTGGATGGTCTGACCACTACGCTGTGAGATTCAATTTTTGCACCCCTTCATAGGCCTACCCCTGTGGAGATGGTCAGGTACCACCTCTTACAGGATTTATGCCCTGATGGCTAAGCGGTGGTGCTTGATCTGCTCGGAATTTCCTATGGTAAGCAGGGACCCAGAGGCTTTGGTTTTAGCCTATAATAAGGCTATTACTAAAGCTCTGGATTCTGTTGCTCCTGTTCATGCTTTCATCCTCTCCTCCGCCCTCAGTCCTCGTGGTTTGACGGGACTTTGAGGGAGCTGTGGCAACTATGACGAAGGTTGAAGTATTGCTGGTGGAAATCCACCCTGGAGGTTAACCATCTGAGACTGCTAGAGCACTATCGACTCTACCAGTCAGCAATCTCCTGTAAAAGGCAGAGTTCTTGTCCAGGGAGATTGCTGCCACTCAGAACCGACCAATGAAGCTTTTCCAAACCTAGACAGGCTGTGCAACCCAGCTTGTCTGCAGGTTTGGAGAGCCTTTTCACAATTGGAGTGTGATGAGCTTGCATGTTTTTTTGCTGATAAGGTGGCCGACATCAGAGTGGACATTTGATTGACACACTCTATGGGAGTTGCTGATAATTGGCACTTGGTTACTGTCCCTCACTTCTCTTGGAGTACCTTTGACCGGCTGGAGATCATGGATGTTATGCCAATTGTCCAGAGTATGCACCCTACGTGTTGTAGTTTAGACCCATACCCAACTTCCTGATTATGGGTTGTTGTGATAGTATTGGACGGTCTTAGTGCATATAGTCTGGTGCTCCTTGAGTTGGGTGAGGCTCCCTAGTTCCCTGAAGGAGGCTGTGGTGACCCTTCTTAGAAAGCTTCTCTGGACCCAGACTGTCTGGCAACTCATAGACATATCTCTAAATTCCTTTTGTGGGGAAAGAAATTTAGAAAGTAGTTGCTGTACAGCTGGAGAACCATTTGACCATCCATAGCATCTATGAACATTTCCAATCCGGTTTTGAAAGAGGCATAGTACCAAGACTGCACTGGTTGGGTACTCAGTGATCTCCTAATGGTGAGAGATCAAGGAACGGTCCATCTTGGTGCTTCTTGATCTCCCATTAGCTTCTGACACCATGGATCATGGGGTACTGCTCGAGCGCCTGAGGTTCATCTGTGGCCTGACAGGTTCAGTCCTTGGATGGTTTAGGTCTTTCCTCACTGGCAGAACTCAGAGGGTGGTGTTGGGGATTTATTCCTCTAGCCCTCTCTCCCTGTCATGTGGGGTCCCTCCAGGCTCTGTGCTGTCCCCATGTTATTCCCAGTGTACATGCTGCCCATCAGAGACATTGTAAGATGGTATGGGCTGAGGGTTTCACTGCTATGCTGATGATACCCAGCTCTACCTGTCTTTGCACCTGACCAGGACGGAGCACTCTTGGTATTTAATAACTTCCTCACTGAAATCCTGGACCGGATGAATTCCAGATGACTGAGGTTGAACCAGGAAGACAGAGGTGATGGTTGTGGATCCAGGATGCCAGACAGGGGTTGGGGCAGGTCACCTCTCGGGACTTATCCTGGGGGTTCCAGCTCCCAACCTCTGAACAGGTCTGAGACCTAGGGGTGATACTTGACCACAGGCTGACACTATGATCTCAGGTGTCAGCCATCATTAAGTCATCCTTTTACCACCTGAGGAACATCGCTAGGATCAAGCACCTTGTTCCGTCGGTGATCTTCCTACACTGATCCGCCTTTGTGACCTCACACCTTGATTATTGCAACTCCCTTTACTTTGGCTTCTGGGTGTTGATATCCGCTGCCTGCAGCTGGTGCAGACGCTGTGGCCGGTTGTTGGGGACTCCTCAGACTTCCCATATTATGCGGTGCATGCGAACTGCACTGGCTGCCAGTTCAGTGGATAACACCTTCAAAGTCAGATTACTGACCTATCATGCCCTATGCAGACTTGGCCCTGACTACCTGAAAGAGCTCCTGTCTCCTTACTGCCCCGAGTGATTGCTCTGTTCAGCAGACGGGGGTTGCTAGAATTCAAGGATAGTTTTAAAATCTTCAGGGGGCCCGTGCATTTTTGTGCGTGGCCCCAACCCTTTGAATTCTCTACCCATTTGATTCGGAGTGCGCTGTGTCATAATGTATGTTTAAGCAGGCATTGAAGACATATTTGCAGAGCAAGGCATACTGTGACTACCAGTGTAATTTTATGATTTTATTAAAATATTTATTACTATTGTTTTTATAAGCTTTTTATACTCTGTAATCGCCTTGATATTTGAAAGGCAAAATAAATAAAGAGTATCATTATTATTATTATTATTATTATTATTATTTATCAGAACAGAGTACCATGAGTGCTCACAATGCCCTTCCACCATACCTGACCCTGATGGGTCGGATGGGTCAGACACACTGGACACATTTCTTGTTTGGGTGGTGCCCATTACCACTGGTACCATACCTGTCAGCCAGAAAAGTGACAAAGGACAGAAAGTGTTTACAATAATGAAACTGGCAAAGAAGGATGGGGCACATTAATTTTAGATTGTTTGCCTTCAGGGCTGTGGCAAGGATGAATTGTAATTTCCTTTGCCAATCAGAATAGAGAGTACCCGCAGGGAGAGGGACTGTTTTCTAACCAATCACAGGAAGATGAGCCGCCATAGACCTTTTTCTGCCAGTCAGAATAGAGTTCCTGCAGGAGACGGACTGTTGGATTTAGAAATGCAGTGAGGAAAGGGTGTTAACATGGACAAATAAAAGAGCTGCTGTTTCCTTGTGATCTTGCTCATCAATGAACACTAGATCTTGAGAGTGCAACATCTGCATTGAACCCAGTCAGCTCACCTTGTCATTTCAGATCTAAGGAGACACAGACATGCTTTATACTGCTCAGTTCCTGGGTTGAGATCCTGTCAGAAATTCCTGCCTGGCAGTCACATCAATCAGATTCTGTATCTGAAATACCAGCCCTGAACATCAATATTGAAGCAGGGGTTGGCTTGCTTAACATTTCTGTTGGAGAGGCCAACCAGCTTCTTCCATATGATTCAGCTGCAGTGATTAATCCTGGTGGAAGGTCCATCAACATGGCTCTTTGTGAAGGTCTGCCTTCAGATAGGTGAAGAAAATACAACCTGTGGGGCAAGAGGATCATTGAGGGTTTTCTTCATAAACCTTTCTGCACAGCTTACATCCTTCACCATTGGAGTGTGTTTGGTTAACCAATCCAGTTCAAGCAACAGAGCCACAGATCACAAAGAAGGATACTTTGAAGTGACTTTTCCAACTACCTGAGTGCCAAGTCATTAGTACCAAACACCATGCAGCCCTGCAACTCTGTTAGATAGGAAGGACATACAGTGAATTATTTCGCACATGGACTGTGCAGAGTGGAACAACCAGTAGAACAACTATTGTGTTTTACAATGTACCTGTAAGTAATATTTGCTAAAAGTTCTGATTTGTTGTTGCAGTATCCTCTGGAATACTTATCACCAGCAAGCCTTCATCAGCACCACACTGCTACAATTCAGGCCTGCAACTTGTAGCTCTGTGTGCATACTTTATTGAATTAGGAGAGCTTAAACTGTTACACCAGTGAGGTGGGTCTGAGAGGTATTTTGTGTGATATTGAGTCATGGGATTTGCAGTGGGTATTATTCTGTCATTAATTATTGCCTTACCTTACCCTTTTCTCCACTAGAGCATGCTCCTCTTTGCCTAATGATGCACCTTGCTTTTGTGCCATATTCTCTGACACAGTTGTCATTAACATATTGCATTTTATTTACACTAATTGTATATGCTATTGGCATTCAGGTAATAGGAAGTACTGTGTTATGAGCAGGATGGAGTGCCATATAACTGAGGGAGTGAATGGTTTATTTTCCTGTGGGAGAGTGCCCATGGCAATATATGTAAAAAGATCCTCACAGATGGAGGCACCATGCCAGATATATCCCAATACAATCCTGAACCTGGGCCTCAGTCCACTTAATAGTGTAAAGATCCAAAGGGTAAATTTTAAGACAGTGCAATTACAGAGAAGCCTTTACTGAATATTATAATACAATATACAGAAACCCTTAAATCCTCACAATGTAAAATGGAAGAATAAATTAAACAAATCAATATACAAAAATTAGGAAATATAGAAACTACTTTTACTAGAGTGCAGAGCTGTATTTGGGATGGTTGCAGTCAGCGACGGAGAAGGAGCAGAGGGTGGCGTGGAGTTGTGGCTGCAGTCAGCAGCAGGGTCGCAATCAGCAACAAAGGAAAGAGATATTTTTCAGGAGCTGGGCTAGCAAGGGCTGGCAAAGGGTGCAGGTTGCCATCAGCGACTGGAGTGAGAACAACTGGCCAACGCAGAACACAGATGAGGCGGGCCAATCGGGAGTGAGGCGCCAGGTGGCCAGGCTTTAAAAAAGCCAGCCAGACCGCAGAGCTGTAGTGCAGAGCTGTATTGCTTCCCACCCACCCTCCCTGACCCTGGCCTCTATTAAATGTGGAGAGGAGGAGGAGGAGGAGCCATTATGAAGTGGAGGACCTGACAGGCTGATCTAAAGGGGAGGGCTGAGAGCATTGAAGAACTGAAAGTGAGAACAAGTTGGGTCCTGAGATAAGGAAAACACTGTGAGGAGCTGGTTTTATAGCAAAGGAACTGGGTCCTGCATTTCTTCACAGGGACCTGGACTTACAGTAAATCCTCAGTAGATATGGGAAGTTGACACAGGCATTAAGAAATCATTCACAATAGAGCTGAAATTGCGGTGATGTGAACTTGGTTGGGACTACTGGCACAGGAGGTGATGGGTACTTGATCTTGGACTGCTGACGCTGGAAGTGCTGGGAACTTGCCTTGAACTTGGTGTCTTGGACTTGAACTTAGTGACTATGGTTATTAATTTCTAGATGGCTATGATTTGCACATGCTTATTAAGGGTTATAAATTTCTACAAGTCTATGGTTTGCACATGCTTCAGTATTTCTAAAAAGTCTTGACTGTGGGTTGGGGTTGAGGAGGGGTGAGGGTCAGGGAGCTATGTTTTTAGGACTGTATCCGAGTATCATGGAAGAAATGCTAGGGCAACATAGAGGAAGGAGACCAAGGAGGGAATTTTTGGCAGGGTAGTGGGTGTAGTGGCTGTGGAATGGCTATGATCCTAAATTGGGCTTGGAGGATGGGGAATGTATGATGTAAGCAACTCACTCAGCTGAGGAGGAAGTGAAGTGGTTAAGGTGGGGGTTAAATGGGAGGAGCTGGGAAATGGGGGTAGAGAGACAGGGATGGTATAAGCAAAGAAGGAGTGAGACGGGCTGAGTGGATCCACTGGAAAATCAGATATACTGTTCGGGAGTCAAGGGCTTGGGAGGAGGATAGAAGTTGATCCAGAGGGATAGACCAGAGGTAGTAACAGACAGCAGCAAGTCCAGAGCTGGGACAAGGACGCCAAAGACAGGAGGGAAGGGATCAATGGAAACAGTCAGCAGGAAGGCTAGAGGCACAAAATGATACCTGTAGCTAGAGAAAGGGGCCAGCCGGGGATCAGGAGTAGTGGAAGACAGTAGGCTCAGGGAAGGACAGACAGATGCACAGAAGGAAGGATGACAGGCATAGGTGAAATGGGCCAGTGGGCAAAGGTAACAAATAGTTTAGCCCCTAGGTATTCTAGTTGAGGACATCAGGCTGGAAGGGTTCCAGAAGGGGCCATCAGAAAAGAGGGACAGGGTGGCTGAGGGACACGGGGAAAGATCTCGATGCAATGGAAGGAGGGTAGCAGGGGCAGGCACATCGCATGCAGGGGAAGTGGAGGAGGGACTGGCACATTAGGGACACACCAGAGGGTGGCACTAGGGTAACTGGGGCATAAGAAAAGAGGCAGGAAGGAAGCACTGGAAGAGATGCAGTTGAGCTCGGGAGAATGAAAATGAACGGAAGGGAACTCTGCAGGGCAGGGGCTGCAGTAGGAGGCTAGGACATGTGCCAGGAAGGGTGCAGGAGAAGAGAATATGCAGACAGGGCAGGTGGTGAGGAGGAAGACTTCCCCAAGAGGGGTACAGTGCTCAAAACCTTCTGCAAGGTTAAGCAGGACAGAAACAGTTGGAGGGGATCAAGCACAGTTGGCACAATCTCACACAGTGATGCAGACGAGGAAGGCCAGGATCAGATAGAGGGAGAGCCAGGTGAAGTTTGCTTATGCTCAAGCAGTGATGCAGGAGGGGTTTGCAGGGATGAGGGAAGCCAGGTGGAAGTACAAGGATGAAGAGGTACAGATGGGGGGTTGGAGGAAGGCTAAAGGGAGAGGGTGAAGAAGAAAAGATGCTGGGTGTGGGTAAACATCAGGATAGGTTAGGTAATGGAGAACAAATGACAAGCAGGGGCATTAACCATGACAGGATGGAACATGAGGTGGAGGCCAAGGAGCCAAACCTTGTGAAACAAGGCTAGAGACCAAACAGACACCCAGAAAGCAGGGAGCAGTAGGATGGCTCTCTTGGGGACTCAATAATTAAGGGGTTAAAATGGGAAGGAAGGGACAAAAACAATGCAGTATGGGTACAATGCATGCCAGGGATGATGGCACTGGAGGTGAGGCATCATATTCCTTCCTGGGGTAAGCAGCAGGATGAAAGAACACAACTGGTGTTTCACCTGGGCACAAATGACTTGGAGGGAACAGTCTGATGGAAATACAGGCAAGGTTTGAGGAACTTGCTAGTTTCTGTAGCAGCAACACTGTTTTTCCTTCCATTTCCTTCTCTGAGGTGTTGCCAGTACCAAGAGCGAGCACACCAGAAAGGAAAAGATAAGAGCATTCAACGTTTGGCTACAAGGCTGGTACAGTTGGATGGGCTCATGGACAGGTGACTGGGGCCCTGTATGGGAGGAGGACGAGGTGCTGTATTCAAGACGGGCTGCACCTGATTCTCCACAGGGCAGCTGCACTAATGAGTAAACTGGAGTACTTCATGGCAAGAGAGTTTAATTTAAACTAAATAAGGGGGTCTGGTACAGGGTCATCCAGGACTATCAGCCTCCCCCATGTCACAACACTCATCAAGTGAATAGTTAGCAGCAGGGAAGGATGGGATGGGATATATGTTGGAGGGCTTTGGCTGCAAATGCAAGGAGCCTGGGGAACAAAATGGGAGAACTAGAGGCCACCATGATGGAGGAGAACCTAGACATTGTAGCAGCAGTGAGTGATACTTGTTGGAACGAGAACCATGCCTGGGAGACGGTGATCTCAGGGTATCATTTGTTTAGGAAGGATCAGGAGAGAAGGGGAGGGTGGAATTATATGTTAGGGAAGGATTGGGGCCATGGAGGGATGGGATGAGAAAGGAGAAACAGAGATAATGTGGGTCACCCTAGACAGGGGACAGGGGAAAACCTGCACATTGGGGTAGTCTATAGGCCTCCTAGGCAGGGAGAGGAAGGATAGACACCTAGTAGAATCAGTAGTGAGGATGGCATGCAAAAGGAAATTGTGATAGTTGAGGACTTAAACCTTCTGGACATCAACTGGGAGGCTCAGACAGCAATCTTTGAGAGGAGCAGTGGCATCTTGGAGGCTCTGCGGTGCATATTCCTACAGCAAATGGTCAGTGAGCCACTGGGGTGAAAACCTGTTGGATATGGTCCTCAAAAATGGGGATAGTGTGGAGAAGGTGGAGGTGGGGAACAGCTTGGTACCAAATCAAATCAAATTAAATCATCTTTATTTTTAGAGTGCCTTTCAAACCAAGGCTCTGTACACAAAACCATACACATAAATAAAAAATGTTAAACAGACATAAATAGATCAACTGTAGCTAGGAAAAGCTAAAATAAATAAATAAGTCTTTAGCTCCATTTGAATCTATCCATGGTTGGGCATTCTCTCTACCAGCAAGGTAGGAATTCCACAGGGTTGGCGCTGAAAAAGCAAAACACGAGATCCTGATGTCTTTAATCGAACCCTGGGAATCTCCAGCAATCCTCGTTGGTGGAACGGAGAGGATGGAGGGGAAGTAGGGTATCAAGATATCTTTCAGGTAGCCAGGTCCCTGATCATGTAGGCTTTAAAGTTAATAAACCAACCTTGTAGGTGATCCGCCACTAAACAGGCAGCCAGTGCAGTTCGCTGAGCACAGGTGTAATATGACTGGTTCTAGAAGTCCCAGTCAAAAGCCTGCACGCTGCGCTCTGCACCACCAAGTAGGCAGCTGATATCAACCCCAGGTAGCCCTAGGTAGAGGAGTTGCAGTAATCAAGAAGGGTAGTGATAAAGGCATGGACCAATGTTGGAAGATCACCCAGTGGAACTAGGTGTTTCACCCGGCTATTCCTCAGATGGTAAAGAGGATTTGACGACAGCTGATACCTGAGATCTTAAGGTCAAACCATTGTCAAAAATAATGCCCAGGTTACGCACCTGATCAGAGGTAGTGAGCCACATACCACCCAGTAATAAGCCTGATGGTTGTCCAGCCCCCAAACCAGCCCTGACAACCTGGGTCCACTACCAACACCCCAGTCTTATCCGGATTCAGTCTCAGCCAGCTGGAACTCATCCAAAGTCTGATTTCAGTAAGGCAATTATTTAGCAGAGAGAGAGTGCATCTTGCCCAGGCAGAAAAGACAAATACAGCTGAGTATCATCTGCATAGCAGTGAAAACCCAGACTGTATCTCCTGATAATATCTCCCAATGGCAGCATATACACTGCAAACAACATGGAGGCTAGAATGGAACCCTGTGGTACCCACAAGGCAGAGAGTGAGTGCCAGAGGAATAAATTCCAGTGGCAACTCTCTGAGACCTGTCCGTGAGGTAAGACTGGAACCATTTGAGGACCACAGTGACCACAGGGCTGTCAGATTCAGGGTGAGAGCGGGCAGAGTGAGGGTTGGGACGAGAACCAAGGTAATGGACTTCAAGAAGGCTGACTTTCATGGAATGAGGAAGGTAGTTAGAGAAGAAATGCTGAGGATAGGGTATGTGAAGGGGAAGGAATTGTGTGCAGCCATCAAGGGTGGAGAATATAAAGCCATGAACTCATGTATAAGAAGCGTGAGGAAAACAGAAGATGAAAAGACCTCTATGGTTCACTAGAAAGGTGGCACTGGGGTCAAAGACAAAACTAGAGCATTCAAGAGGTACAGGAAGACACAAAAGGATGAGGACAGGGAAACCTAAAGGAAAAAGATAGGAGGCAGGGCAAAAGATTAGAAGGGCTAAGGAGGCCACTGAGGAGAGGACAGCGAAGCAGGCAAAGACAGGGACAAAACCTTCTTTAGGTACATTGGAGAAAGGAGAAGGGCACAAAATAGGATTGGAAGGATGGGAGGGAAGTGGAACAATACTGGAAGGAATTTGAAAAAGCAGAGGCACTAAATAACTATTTTACCTCAATCTTCACGGAGGAAGAGAGTGTAGGAGGCCAGGACTGGGGGAGGGTGACAGCCACAGGCAGGGAGTGTGGCAGAATTCACACTGAAGGAGTAAGAGAAGAGCTGGTAGATGTAGGGTGGATAAGGCAATGGGGCTTGATGGAATACACCCAAGGGTTCTCAAGGAGGTGAAGGGTGAACTGGCGCCACACCTGGCTAGGCTGCTTAACTTGTCCTTGGTCACAGGGGTAGTGCCAGTGAACTGGAAGAGGGCAAAGGTGGTTGCACTACATAAGGGGAGGAAGGACGAGGTTGAAAACTACCATCCCATTAGTCTTACCTCGGTGGTGGGGAAGGTAATGGAAACACTTCTTAAGATCAGGTTGATAGAATACTTGGAGATAAATGGCAAGCGGATGACAGACAGCATGGCTTCATCAAGGAAAAGTCCTGTCAGACTAACCTGATAGAATTTTTTGATGGGGTGACACAGATAGTGGACCAGTAAGGAGCGGTGGACGTGGCCTATCTGGACTTCAGTAAGGCCTTTGACACCGTTCCACATGGCGGAATGGTGCATAAGCTGGACAGACTAGAGGTGGACCACAGAATCACCAGGTGGGTGGACAACTGGTTGAAGGAAGGAGTCAGACGGTGGTGGTGAATGGGACACATTCCAGGAATGGGTGGTGACCAGTGGGGTGCCACAGGGGTCAGTGCTAGGACCAATACTCTTTAACATCTATGTTAGTGATCTGGCGGATGGTCTGGGGGATGGGTGTACCTGTTCACGAATGATACAACGGTCTGCAATAGGGTGGATTCACCTAGTGGGTACAAGCCATGAGGCGGAACCTGGAGAGGCTGGAGAAGTGGTCAGACACCTGGAAACTGAAGTTTAATGCACAAAGTGCTCAGTGATGCACCTGGGGAGGAGGAATAGGAGGGAACCTTACTCCTTGGGGATGGTGATCAAGGAGAAGGAAACAGAAAGGAGCCTGGGATTATGGTAGCACGAGGCCTCAAGGTGGGAAGCCAGTGCAGCAGGGCAGTGGGAAAGGCAAATGGAATGCTGGCCTGCATTACGAGGGGTTTAATAGCAGAAGAGGGAGGTGCTAGAAACATAGAACATAGAATATGACAGCAGATAAGGACTGCTTGGCCCACCTAGTCTGCCCATTTCCTACCTAATGCATGGGCTGCAGATCCTAGTTAACCAACAGCCTACTTCCTCCTACCCACCACTAGAATTACCTTATGTCTGTCCCATGCATTCTTGAATTCCTCCACTGTTTTTGAGTCCACTACCTCCTCAGGAAGGCTGTTCCATGTATCCACAACCCTCTTCATGAAAAAATACTTCCTCACATTACCTTTGAGCCGTCCGCCTCTATCTTCAAATTGTACCCTTGT
Organism: Neoceratodus forsteri; assembly: GCA_016271365.2. Taxonomy (NCBI): domain Eukaryota; kingdom Metazoa; phylum Chordata; order Ceratodontiformes; family Ceratodontidae; genus Neoceratodus; species Neoceratodus forsteri. The sequence continues at coordinate 399,390,981 of CM057456.1, forward strand.
TCTTGCAGATCTCTTTTCTGAAAGATGCTACCATCTTGGACTTTGTTGATTCCCTTGATGTACTTGAAAGTTTCTATCATGTCCTCCCTCTCCCTCCCTCCTCGAGTATATACATATTAAGCTTCTTTAATCTCTCTTCGTATGTCTTCTGGTGCAGACCCTGCACCATTTTAGTTGCCTCCTCTGGACAGCCTCCATCCTGTCTGTGTCCTTGCAGAGATGGGGTCTCCAGAACTGGACAGAACTCCAAATGGGGTCTCACCCACTGTCTGTACAAAGGGATAACAACTTCCTGTTTTCTACTGGTGATGCCTCTCCTTATGCATCCCAGTATCCCACCAGCTCTTCTTACTGTCTTCTCACATTGCTTTCCCACCATAAGGTCAACTGATATGACTACCCCCAGGTCCCTTTCCATTTCCGTAGTTGTTATTATCTCACCCCCATTGTGTACTCTTCCCTGGATTTTTGTTTCCAGGTGCATTACTTTGCACTTCTTTGCATTGACTCTAAGCTGCCATATATTTGATTCCTTCAACCTTGCCAAGTCCCTTTGCATCCTCTCCGTCCCACCTTCTGTATCAACCCTGTTGCAGATCTTTTGTGTCATCTGCAAAGATACATACTTTCCTTCCAGTCCCTCTGCAATGTCACTTATAAAGACATTAAAGAGGACCAGTCCCAATACTGAACCCTGCAGTACCCACTAGTAACCCCTTTCTTCACAGTAAACTTCGTTTACTATTACCCTCTGTATCCTGTTGTCCAGTCAGTTTTAACTCCAGGCTACCACCTTGGGACCCACTCCAAGGCTGGTTAACTTATATTTATCTTTTGTGTGGGACTGTGTCAAATGCCTTGCTAAAGTCCAGGTAGGCCATGTCCACTGCCTCCCTGGTCTACCACATTGGTCACCCAGTCAAAGAAATCTATCAGATTCATCTGACATGACCTTCCCTCTGTGAATCCATGCTGCCTTGGGTCCTGTGCCCCACTGGCCTCTAGGAACTCAACAATTCTTCCTTTAGAAGTGATTCCATCATTTCCCTACCACTGAGGTCAAACTAACAGGTCTGTAGTTTTCTGTCTCTGTCTTGCTCCCTCCACTTTTGTGAAGGGGAATCATCTGCCCTCCTGCAGTCCTCCAGTACTACACCATCCTCCCATGATTTGTTAAAAGAGAAGTCAGTGGTGTCACTAATTCTACCCTTAGTTCTTTTAGAATTCTTGGGTGAATCCCATCAGGCCCCATTGCTTTGTCCACCTTCAGTTTTAAGAGTTCTTTCAGGACCCTTTCTTCTGTGAATGGACTGGTATTGACCTCCCTCCCCAAAGTGCTACTATTCTTTGATTTAGGTATCCCCCTCCTCTTTTTTATAAATACTGAGCAGAAGTATTCATTCAGTATCCCTGCTTTTTCACTGTCATACTCTGCCCACCCTCCTTCCCATTAGTAAGCCTCACTATCCTTCCTTCATCTTTCTTCGCTCCCTAATGTACCTATAAAGGTTTTATCCCCTTCTTAACTGAGTTGGCTATCTTTTCCTCAGTTTAGGCTTTTGTTATTCTGACTGCCTTCCCACTTCCTTCTGCTTTAACTGGTACAGCTCTCTGTCCTGCTCTTTCTGTGTTTCCTTATACTTCCTGAATGATACCCTTTTCTCCTTAACCTTCCCGCCAGCTCTTTTGAGTACCATAGTGGCCTTTTCCTTCATTTTGCTTTGTTGATTTTCTTCACACAAAGGATTGTTGCTCTGTAATGGCTGTTTTGATTTTTCCCTATTGTTTCTCCACCCTCCTTCTTGCCAGTTTGCTAGTGCTTTTCTGAGGCACTCTCCCATTTCCAAAGTCAGCCCTCCTAAAGTCCAACACTCTTGCTTTTGTATGGCTGACTTATGGCTGTGTTTATTGTGAACCACACTGTTTTGTGGTCACTTGTTCCCAGATGGCTACCCAATTCTAGATCTGAGATCCTTTCTCCATTCCCATTTGACAGTACCAGGTCTAAGATTGCTCCTCCTAGTGGGTTCCACCACTAGCTGTCTGAGGCATGCCCCTGCAGGGCATCAAGAATAAACCTACTTTTGATGTGGCTGCAGCCAGGGTGATCTAGCTAATGTCTGGCATGTTCAGGTCCCCATCAGCAATAACTCCCTTTTTCTACCATTCTAAGGATGCCTTCTATCATTTCCTTGTCCATTGCCTCCCCTGAGATGGGGGTCTGTATACCACCCTGTATGAATTGTGGTAATGCCATTATACAGAAACATGGTCAGGCCACATCTGGAGTATGGGGTTCATTCTTGGAGGCCTCACCTATGCAAAGATGTTGAGCTGATGGAGAGGGTACAGAGAATGGTAACAAAATGGTATGCGGATGTAGGATGTACCCTATGAGGGAATATTGAGAAGGCTAAATTTGTACCCTCTGGAGAGTAAGAGGAGAGAGGACATGACTGAGACCTTTAAATATCTGAAGGGAATAAACAAGGTGGAGGGTGATAGTTTATTCAAATTGAAGAAGGAGTGAACACAAGGGACATAGCCTCAAACTGGAAGGTGGGCAATACAGAGGTAATGCCAGGGCATTTTTCACAGAGAGGGTGGTGGAGGCCTGGAACAAGCTGCCAGAGGAGGTGGTGGAAGCTGAAATGGTGATGGGGCTCAAGAGGATAGATTTAAGGGTTGGGAAGGGAGGTGGAAGCATAACGGGTGGTAGGGTGTTGGGCAGACTAGATGGGCCGAGGGCCTCTCTCTGCCATTCAATTTCTATGTATCTGCATAGACAGGACATAATAGAACTCATACAATCATTTCAAAATGATGAAGCACCCAGTTCAGATGGCCTTACAATAAATTGTATTCCTTATGTTTTTTATAGTACTTGGTACACTGGTTTTAGTTGATGACCCAAGAGATGAGCTCAGCAAAGGTATCCCACATTCAATGTTAGAGGCACTTATTATTTTGATACATGAAGAAGGTAAAAATAAAATGAACCCAAAGAATTATAGACCAGTTGTTGTATTACATGTTGATTACAAAATCACTGCTAAGTTAATTGAAAAGAAAACAGAGAACTCACTCCCTGGGATCATTGCCCCAGCCTAGTCAGGTTTTCTTAAAGGTAGGAATATACATGAAAGTTTAAAAATATTCAGATTATAATTAATGAACAAATATATAGATTCTGAGGGCAAGATATTCAAAACTTTGCCCCAGGGCTAAAAGCACTGCCCAGTGTGCTAAATTAGCCGGAACAAATAGCACACCATATTCAAAAGGATTAGCCCGTGTTAAACCTGCTGAATATAGCATGCTATGGAAGCTGGGCAAACTTGGTTACGAGTGCAGTGTTAAATTGTCCGGGAATAAGACAGCTCTGAAAAATAGCAACAGGGAAGTGTAAAATGCAATAGGAGCTCAGTAGACTCTGCAGCAAGCCAGTGTTGCAGGTGGACAACATCGTGTGTGATTGCAGAGATATGTGTCACATCATCTGCAAACAACAATGCAAGCAACATACTGCAGAACTGTGCTATGCTAATGAGAGGATTGCCTTTGAGCTAACCTGATTGCACAGTGCTAACACATTAGCCTGGTGCAAACAGGTTAGCCAGGGCAAAAGTTTGCTATATTCAAAGTTTCCATGCAAATTAACCTACTTAGGTAATCCGGACAAACAGTCACATTTGCATCTTATTATGGGCCACTTAGCATACATTAACATATAGTTTGCCGGTGTTAAGACATGGAGCACACAGCCACCTATTGGTCAGGATGGAGGTACAGGCTGGAAGCCACAGGCCAGGGCATGCACACAGCTACCACTGTTGGTCAGAATGGACATGCAGGCTGGATGCTGGAGGAAATGGGTGTTTGCAGGCACAGTCAGTGCATACCACCCACCATGCAGCACTGCAGTCAGTATCGTTTTATATATATATATATATATATATATATATAAAGATATATATATATATATATATATATATATATAGTTACACATACACACATATGTATATTCTGTGTGTATATGTATATGTGACTGCATGGGACAGGCATAAGGCAAATCTGGTGGAGGGAGGAATGCATGCTGCTGGTTACTTAGGATCTGTGTCACAGTCCCTGGTGGTCTAGGGCCCCACCACCCATTGATGACAGCATATGACCTTTCTCTGGTAGTCTAGTGGCCCTCATCACAATCCCGGCCCCGTAGTAGCATTAAGCACACACATACACATATTCCCTCATAGTCTAGTGTATCCCCAACCTCACTGATCCTGACCTGAAGTAGTGCAGAATACACATATTCCTTGGTAGTCTAGTGGACCCCACCTGAAGTGCTAACCACTCATTTCACCAACAGTCCCCAAATTGAGTGATAATCTGGTTTCAACCTCCTCCTCATCGTTATGGGCAGTCGCCATCTCGAGTTATGACCAATCGCTACTGGAACAGTACGCCATTGGTCATATCTCGCTGGTGGCTTCGCCATAGCGGTGAGAGGAGGGTTGAGCCAGTCACCAGCTCAATTCATGGCTGTCGTAGGTGGGCAGTTGGCACTGCCAGGTGGGGGGGGCCACTAGACTACCAGGGAATATGTGATGTGTGTGCTTAATGCTACTATGGGTGTCAGGATCGTGATGGGGAACCCACTAGAGCATCAGGGTGTATATGATATGTGTGCTTAATGCCACTATGGGTGTCGGGATCACGATGAGGGGGACCCACTACACTACCAGGAATATGTGGTATGTGTGTGCTTAATGCTACTATGGGTGTCAGGATCGTGATGGGGAACCCACTAGAGTATCAGGGTGTATATGATATGTGTGTGCTTAATGCTACTATGGTGTCGGGATCACAATGAGGGGGACCCACCACACTACCAGGAATATGTGGTATGTGTGTGCTTAATGCTACTATGGGGTCAGGATCATGATGGGGAACCCACTAGAGTATCAGGGAGTATATGATATGTGTGTGCTTAATGCTACTATGGGTGTCGGGATCACGATGAGAGGACCCACTAGACTACCAGGAATATGTGGTATGTGGTGCTTAATGCTACTACGGGGGTCAGGTTCATGCTGGTGGGTCCAGTCCACTGCCGCATTACCACGTGCTTTTCAATGGTGGTATTTAGTGCGCACTACAGGTGGTGCAAATGCCTGTAGTGTGGCACTATACATTTGAATATACTGGCTGTGCTGGCATTCCCTGCCACTCACCTAACCCCCACCCCTGCATACATTATCTTTTAGCGTGGCACTACCACAGTGCCGGCACTATTAGGCTTCTGAATATTGCAGCCTGGTGCAAATCCAGCACTATTCCAGTGCTATGGATTTGAGCCAGGTGCAAAGCTTGAATATCTGGCCATGAATCTAGAGCCATAGCCTTGATGCTTCCAAGGCTTTTAATTTGTTACAATGGCCTTTTATGTTTAAAAGTTTAGACTATATTGGCTTATCCAAACCATTCCTGAACATTATATTTATATTCTATGGTAACCAAAAGGCAATTTTCAAGATCAACAATTATAAAACATAATTCATGAAAATAATTAATAGTGTCGAGACAAGGCTGTCCCCACTCTCAAGTGTGTCTACAATCTCCTTGAAATGTTGCTTCAACATGTACAGCTTAATCACTGGGTAGAAGTTCCAAGCTTAATAAAGAATTATTATTAAGATAAATGAGTATGCAGATGGCCTTATCATTTTCTAAAATCTTTTAAAATCCTAGTCAGAATTTATTAAAGAAATAGAGACATTTTATTGGTTTCTGGATATAAATTAAATAAATCAGAATATGTAATATTACTAATAACTCAATTTAAAGAAAAAAATATCCAAGAAATGTTAATCCAGACAACTACTAAGCACTTGGAGATTCAGCTAACAGCCAATATATATCAAGCAACTAATCTTAAGTTAAATAAATATTAAGAAAAATACACATATTTTTGGAAGGGTGTTAATCCTTATCATTATCATTATAGGGTAGAATTTATACCAAAAAATGATGTTTTGCCACATATGTTATACTGGTTTTAGGCAATCTTGGTCAAGTAGAACAAATAGTCTTGGTTAAGCTAAGAAATATTTTAAAAAATGTGGAAGGAGGCAGTCCAAGAATACCCTAGGCAACATTAATTATTCCTAGAGACCAAGTTGCAATGTGATGCCCTGATCTGCATTTGTACAGTACCTTTTTACAGTCTAGACTTCTCTGGCTTGGGAATGGGCACTTTGCCAGAAAATTATGATCATCCCAACATTGTGATGTTACAAACAATGGAGAATGGTTGTACATTAACCAGAGTACTGTTCTACCTTCATACAATTCACCATAATAATCTGCTAATATTATTAGAACTAACTAAAGCCAATATTTACCTATCCTAAATATAAAAAAATACCATATTTATTAATGGAAGTAGAAACAGAAATCAAATGTTCTTTGGACCATTCTATTATACAGCTAGTTGATAAACTGTGCATAGCAAAAATAACTAGATGGTACCTGATTATTAATTCTTTGGGGATATTTTCTATGGGAATATTGATGTGATAAATAACCAATTATACAGTACATGGTGGGAATATTAAATATTGAATGCACTATTTAGGAAATGTTTAGGCTATGCTAGATACCAGTAGATAATGGCCTGAGATGCAAACAAAATTCAAGAGCAAAAGAAACAGCTACATTATTATTCAAACGTTATTATAATGAAAATATATAAAGAAGTTACTATGAAGAGTTATAAAGAGACATTTAAGATAATAATGGGTTTGAGTGAAAAATGGTCCAAGGAATCCAAAGAGAACTTTAATAGCTATAACTGGGCACAAACTGGCAAACAGCTAACAAAATTCATCATTTCACAAAAAATAAAATGATACAATATAAAATGTTATCAAGAGCAAATATAAAACTGATTAGATTACATAAAACTGGATACAAAACAAATTGGAACTGCTGGAATAACTGTAAACAAAGAGGTGATGTATATCATCTACTATGAACACATACTGCATATAAAGGAATGCTGATATACTGCATGTTGACAAGCTCAAAATGTTTACAAGTGGATATACCACTTGATTTTGCCATATTTGTGCTTAACAGATTTTCAAGGTTGGAATTAACCAAACAGTCACAAAAATACTGGCAATTATATGTACTAAAAGATTTAACTTAGAACACTGGAATGCACCTAATTTTCCTGTTTTTAAATACCAACACTTGCAGACAGACATTTGAACATATTGGACTTGATTTTAAAAGGCACCGTTAGATTGGTGCATGGTGCAGTGAACACGCCAGCTGTGGCAAACATGGGTGCAACAGTGACCCTGTGCCTGATTTTACAAAAGCAGGATTCTGGCACTAAAGTCCCCAGGTTTGCCACATTTCGAGCAGCTGCACAGAGGAAATGGCAGAGGGGGATGCTGCAAGCTGCAGGATGGGCTTCTAGAAGTAGCAGCCAATGATGGTGACCCACCAACCAGTAACTCTTGGGGCCTCTGCTGTTTAATATCCTTATAGCAACAAGGATAACATCCAAAGATACATGGATTTGTAAATCGCTGATGACTCCAAGATGGGAGCAACTGTAAATATTAAGGAAGCAGTAGAATCACTACAACATGATATAGATCAGCTGAGGATATGGGCAGTCGAACGTGGCCTAGAATTTAACATTGAAAATGTGGAGCCATGCATCTGGGGCACAATAACTTACCAGCCAGTTATACATTAAATAACAAAACACTTAAAATAATGGATACAGAGAAAGATCTGGGGTACACATTACTAATAAATTCACTTTTGATTATCACATCAAGGAAACTGTTAAAAGTGTAATAACATTGTAGGATGTATAATGAGAAATATCAGAAGCAGGAGCAGTGAGGTAATTGTGCCTCTGTATATAGCCCTGATCAGGCCCCATCTGGAATACTGTGCACCCTTTATAGCCATACACAATGTAAGTAGTATGAAAATGATTGAAAAGGGTCAAAGAAAAGTAACTAAAAAGACAGGATCAATAAAACACAAAGCTTATAATGAGAGATTGGAAGATCTAGGACTTTATTATGTCCAGTATAGAAAGCTATGGGGTGACTTATGTTATACATATAGGTCATTCCAAGATTAACAACTGTGGTAAGTTCTGGGCTATGTGAGAAAGAAACCTATAGGCAAACACGATCTCATGCCCTTCAGTTAAAGGTGAGACATATAGAGCAGATAAAAATAAGTGTATGGTTTAATCAGAGAGTTGTTAATGCATGGAATACACTACTTGAATCAGTAGTAACTTGTAGGACATGAGAACAGTTCAAAAGGAATTGGATAAGTAAATGGGAGCAGAAAAGACTGCATACATCCACTGATAAGTGACAAGTCAGTATGGCTAACACTGATGGACTTGTATAATATCTATGAAACAATGCAACTATGAAACTCTGGTGACTGTTGGGTCATCCCAGGCATGCCCTAGCTTACGGGGGGTGACAGGGATCGGAACGAGGGAAAATGGCAACTGCCCCCAATGGGCAACTGCATGACAACCACCTGCAATGCAGCCCATGTGGTGCAGATGCACCAGTTACCAGGGGTGTGAGGCTCATGGGCTCATACCTGCCATAGACCATCAGCCACCCCAGCAGTGGCCTGTCAAGTGCTGAGGTATCTGAGGGCACCTCCTTCAAGGGAACAACTCCAGGCTGGTCTAACAGCATAGTCCGTGCACCTACGGTGGAGCTTGCAAAATCCCACTTATGGGGATATTGTGGCACTGCCCTAGTGCAAACCCCTTCCACCCTGGTGCACTGCTGCTGCTGTCACGAGGATGTCAAGCCCATTTGGCACAGGTGTTCTCCCCAGTGGTGCATGCTCCTTAGAAAATCAGGACTGGCACAAGGTGTGGTGCAAAGAGCGCTTTCCCCATTTCTCATTGATGCAAGCCCTTGAATCAATCACGATCATTTTATTTTTGTTAATATAGTTTTATTGATGTTTTCACATATTTCGGAGGGGAAGGGGAAGGCAGTCACAAGTACATTATGTTATATTTTGTTTTACATAAGACAGATTTAAAAACAAGTACAGTTTCAGTTTATACATCATACGTAGGATATAGCATTTTATTATTACATGCCCATTTGAGATTTTCTTAATGGGTAAGGACCATACATTAATGATACACCTCTCACTGATCAGCCCCAACCAATTATTTCACTCTGATTCTCTTCTTTGTCTTGAAGTGGCCCCTATTGTAGTTTAAATTAATTGTGTAATAGTTCTTTTAGGGTACAAATCCAGGATCCCTTGCCATTATGTAAATTATCCATTTAGTCCATTTCAACAACCCAGGTCTGTGCGGTCAGTCAAAGAGAACGATATCCTTTCTGTTGTGTATATTTGTGTTATTATTTCCTCCATTCAGGTATTGTAGGTAGCTGGGGTGAAAGCCAGTGTCTAGTCAGTGCTTTTTTCGCAGCTAGGAGGGCTAACTTCCAGTACATAAAGTGTGTGAGGTCCCTTAGATCATGTGGGAAGATTTGCAGTATAAATAACTCCGGAGTTAAGGTGATAGGAGATCCTATGAGTTCTATTAATTCTGCCTGAAGGGAGGTCAGGAAGGGTTGTATAATGGGGCATAACAAGAAAATATGGGTATGATGTGCCTGAGGTTCATCACATTGGTGCCAACATTCTGATGTACCTTTCATTGAATAATGAGCAGCTATTGCTGGGTTTGGAAGTATCTTACTATTAATTGCCAAGAGAAGAGCGCCAGCTATGTGAGAATGTGAGTTTAGTGACTAGGAGACAGCCTCTTTTCCATTTTGTGAGGTAATCTCTGTACCCATTTCCTGGTTCCATGTCCCCATTATTTCAAGTGTATTTGCTCCTAAGGTCTAGTTAAAGAGCCTTATATGTATATGAAATAATGTGTGGGGTTTCAGTAGTGGTGATGGTATTCTGTAGGAAGGTTATTAAGGGAAGGTCCTCTAGCATTTGCACTCTCGGTGGGAGAGAGTAAAAAAGTGTCACAATTGAATGAAGAAGTCATCTTGCCTCAGGGTATATGACTTCCTTATTTCTTGAAATGTAACAAAATCATTCCCATTTAGTAATTGTGATATAAAGGTAAGATGGAGGCAGTCCCACTGTCTGAATGTGCTGTCCATCTGAGATGGAGGAAAGTGCTCTAATAAATATAGAGGCATAAATAGAGTAAATACAGGGTCAAAGCAAGCTGTTTACAGACCAATTTCCAAGCTTTGACCTGGTATGAAATCCACGGCCTAGATTCAATTGCAGATTGACATGTTGTGTTCAGGAAAATGGCCTGTTCAGGTCCATAAATGGGAGCAGTCCCTCTTCAATCTCTCTCAGATTGCTGGGAAGTAGGAAATACGTTTAAGTCGCAGGACAATAAATAAAAGGTGCGAGGCCCAGTTATACAGTTTGAGATTCGGGAGGATGAGGCCTCCCATCTGTCTGGGGAGGAAAAGGGTCGGGCCCTTATTCTGGGGCATTTACCTGCCCATATAAAGCTCATTATGTCTTTGTTCCATGCTTGGAATGTTTTAATTGGAATATATATAGGGACATTTTGAAAAGGTATAGTGCCGAGGAGGACCACCATCCAATGACCTCTACCCTCTGGAGCAGATTAAGTGGGATAACACTCCACCTGGCTAGGTCAGTTTGAAGTTGGGAGAAGAATGGGGCATAGTTGTTTTGTACTACCTTCCTTACATCATGTGATAGGTATATACCCACATATTTTAGCTTTTCTAGGTCCCATCGGAAAGGATAGGTCTGTTTAAACTGTAGGGTGGGTTAAAATTAAATGTTAATGTATCTGTTTTTGAGGTGTTTAATTTGTATCCTGAACATTGTCCATAATCTTCCAATATTTTAAATATAGCTGGTATTGAATGTGTGGGGTCTGAGACGAAGAGCAGGCTATCGCCTGCATAAAGCGCAATCGGTGTTCTCTGCCCTCCAAACTGATCCCTTTGATTCAGGTGGACTGCCCTAATGGCCTGGGCCAATAGTTCAATAAAAATAGCAAAAGTCCTGGAGATAAAGGGCAGCCCTGGTGGGTGCCCCTGTGTGGGGAAATAGGCCGAGTGGTGGCCAGAAACTTTACACAGGCTCGGGATGAAGCATACAGAGTCCTAATCAGGAAATTAAGGGGGATCCTATCTTTGACATAGCCAGAATAGGAAAGGCCAAGAGACCCTGTCAAAGGCCTTCTCAGCGTCTAGGCTGAGGAGGACTGAGGGAGCTTTAGATGTTTGCATCCTCTGGACCAAATGCAGGGCTCTCCTAGTATTATCTGTTGTGGATCTAGAGCTACAAGCCTGCCTGATCTAAGCCATCAGGGTCAGGAGGGGAGAATCGTATCTATTCTCTTGGCCATTATAGACATAAATATTTTATAATCTAAGTTTAGTACTGATATGGGGCAGTAAGGGAACATATCTGAGGGTCTTTGTCAGGTTTGGGAATGACTGAGATCACTGCATAGGACCAGCTTGAAGGAAGTCCATCTGTGCCCTGCAGTACCCCTCATAGACCCGTTCTAGTAAAGGGCTGAGTAAGGATGCTGTATGCTTATAGAACTCCGCATCATACCCATCCGGTCTGGGGCCTTCATTGTTTTTAAATGTGAAATGGCTGCACGCAGTTCTATCTGGGATATGGGGGATCAATCCTCTTGTTGGTCTCTACTGAGCTTAGGAGGTTGAGGGGGATAGGAAGGTTGCTATGTTATTATGATCTGACGGATGATCGAGGTATACAATTTCCTATAGTAATCACTAAAATCTTGTGTGATGCCTCTCACCTTTATTATTTGGGCATTGGTTGCTGGGTCCCTAATGCTAGCTATAGTGGTTAGTTGTCTCTGTTTACGGAGGCGGAAGCTAATAGGCATGATGACCGGGTCCTATTTCTCCATAGAGCTGCCTCAAAAATCCAGGACCATTTCTGTTTGCTGTAAATACAGCCTATCGAGTTCTTATTTGGTCTGTTTTAGCTATGTCAGCACTGACCGATCTCCTTGTTGGTGGGCCATTTGGCGGAAACCCAGGGTCTGCTCTAGGTGCAATTGTTTTTCCTGCATTGTCTTGCTGAATAGGCAGTATGTTGTACTAAGTGGCCCCTAAGACCGCCTTCAATGTATCCCATCTAATTGCTGGGATGTCTCCTCGTGATTGTATTTGAGAATATCCTGTAATTTATCTTTTAAAAGTTCCCTAAATTGTTCACTTTTAAGGTGAGTTGGGTTGAGTCTCCACAGGGTGTCTCACTTCTCAAGCCTCATTCTCCATGTTGTGGTTATTGAGGCATGATCAGAATGTGCAATATCCCTATAGTGACTTCCTGAAGGAGTCCTAAGCTTTCTTTGTGTATAACAGTGACCTATTCTAGTGTATGCCCATGGACTGCTGAATAAAATGTGTATCTCCTGTCTCTAGGGTGGAGGGTGTGCCATACATCCAACCAGCCAACTTCTTGTGTAAATCTTTTGAAAAACTTATGTGGTGTGGGTTGTTTACCCCTAGTGACACTTGTGGAGTCCAAATGAGGGCTTGGAGCAATATTAAAGTCTCCAGCAAGGATTAGGGTCCCTTAGTCAGTTCCAACACCTTCCTCAATAGGTACCTTATTGTCTGTGTTTTGACCCTGGAGGAAGTAGGCATTGACTAGGGTCACTTCATTGTCCTGTAGCTTACCTTGGACAATTACCAGGTGGCCCTCCATGTCTGCCAACTCCATCGTGGGCCTGGAAGGGGTTATGGCCTGTTATCAGTATGGCGACCTCTCTTTTCTACCACTTCCATGCGAGGATGAGAAAACCTGTGACACCCTTTCCTAACAGCTTTTTATGTTCGTTCACATTCATATATCTCTTGTACATAGATAATCCCTGCATGACACTTCCTAAATAGAGTAAGCATTCTGAATGTTTGATCGGGCTGCCTAAGCCATTAACATTTAATGACATTATCTGTAAAGGTGTATCAGCCATTTAAGTCTCTCTGATATTGGACAACTTTAACTGGGCCCCTTTGCTATATCTGGATCCTATGACACTGTTATTTTTGTTACTTGCTTTATAGGTTGGTGACTGCCTGTAAGGTAGTGAGGAATTTAACCACCCTCAAACTTTGAACTTTCTAAGAACTTGGGTGAATTAACAACCTGGCGTGAACAACTGAAGGCAGCGGCTTACCAACTGGGCTTGTCCTGCCAAACTATGCATGGCTTCCATGGGGAATGAGAGCTAAACATGCCCAGGTCCCCTAATGTGCCAAGTATGGCTTGGTCCTGGTTACTTTAGGACCAGACGTGATACGCCTTGGGAAAGGGAGGGGTTATAATCATGCCAGGTCACCCCGGTTGTTAAAATGTAGTGTTTCCATATAATTGTTTCCCAGTTAACTATATTTTCCCCTTTGTGTTACCTAGGTGGGCAGAGCTCATTTCTACAACGGGCGCCCTTCAGTAGTGTAGAACTCCACATATGGGAGGTAACTCAACTGCTCTGAGGGTCTGATCAGAGATGAAAGCCTCCACCCAGCCCCAGCTCCTCATACAGAGTTGAGGGAGTAATTGGGGCTGAGAGAATCCACTCCCAGTCAAGGACCTTGATGTGTTTAGAGGCAAGGCAATCGTGTCTCTCCTCCGCCTCGCAACCCGCCCTTCCATTTCGTAGTTCTGCCTTCCCACAATATGGAAGGCTCTCAGGGCCCCCAGGTATCCACATGAGCAAACAGTTTAACGTTAAACATTGGTAAAGTCCAACACAAAGTCCCAATGTACATCTGGGTTAATTAGGTGCCACTGACCATAGCGTTGCATGAGTCCTCATATTTAAAATGGACCATGAGGTGGCGGATGGCAGGCCTGTCCCCCTCTCTTCTCAAGCCATCAACTCGTGCCCTCCCCTTCCTTTGCCTCTGCCCTTCTCTCAACTCCCGATTTTGGGTGTCACCGCATGGAAGCCCTCTTAGCCTGATTCCCCAGGTTCTGATGTTATAGGGTGCCTCATCTCAGTGGAGGCCTCTGGGCAGGCTTATTGGTACAATTACATCAGGGGAGGTACTGTGAAGGGGTGAGGTACACAGAGGCTGACAAGGAGTTCAGTAAACGAGAGGAGAGGGAGGCATGGCCCGCCTACCTGTTAGTAGGTAAGATAGTATTGCTAGTCCACTTCATGTGGTGTTTTGTTTAGTTGCTTTACTCTCCAATTCGGGTGTTGCTTGCTGTCTCAAACTTGCTTCAATTTGCTGAATCGCAGATTCTCCTTCTCTCGCATTGTTCCCGCTGACGATACTCTGCTCCACGCCTTTGTGCTAATTTGGCCACTCAACGATGGGATATTGGTATTTCAGTGTGTTGGAACCTCGATTCCCAGCTTAATTAGTTCTCGAGATGCTTCTTCTGAAGTTTCATAGCTTTTGGGGCCTTCTTCAAGGTAAACCACCAATTTTGCAGGGTATGGCATACTTAAACTTTATCCTTGATTCCTTCAGCTTCCTTATTATTGGGCCATAAGTTCTATGATTCATGGCTATTTTAGAGGATAGTCATTGTCAACATAAATTCTATGGTCTTGGTAGGTTAAATTGCCTTTCTGCCAGGATTTATGCAGTATCATCTCTTTCTCTTGGTACCTCAGAAAACGCACTAAAATTGCACATGGGTGGTTCGGTATCTGAGGCCCTAATGTCAGTGATCCCAGTCTATTTCAGGAGCAGTCCTCCAGTATGTCCAGCTGGGTTTTAAAATATTTTTGCAGAAGGGATAGGGTGACTTCCCTCTACCCCTCGGGAAAGCCTGCGATTCTTAAATTACTTCTTCTTCTTTGTGCCTCTGCATCATCTGCTCTGTCTTTGAGGTTTTCACCTCTTAGTTCAGTTGGAGGATTGCCCTTTCAATTTTATCTACCCATAGGTCAGTGGATATGGCCTGTTCTTGGAACCATCAAGTCGCTTTTCAATTTTCCCCACATCAATTGTAGTGCTGCAAATGTGGATTTAGTTTCTTCCAAAAGTCCCTTAGTTCTCTAAGGACTAAGTCCATTTACCCAGAGATATTGTTTCAATTGAGGGTTTCAGGCCTCGAGGGATTGCTGTGACCAGATATCTGTGAGCTGTCACTGTTGGAGAGTACCCCATCTAGATCTGAAGGGTCTGGCATTAGATTTTGATTTTTGGCTTTCATCGGGGCATCTTTGCACTTTTAAAGTTGCTTTTGCCCAGTTTTACTTTCTCAATCAGCTGGAAATTAATGATTTATACACCAGGGAGATGGAGCTACGAGATCAGGCTGCAGCTGCTGGCATGACGTCACCGGAAGTCTCAATCATGATCATTTTAAAATTGGGCCCATTGTCCATTGACACATTATTAATTATCAACAGTCAACTGACCAAACAGAAACCATATAGAAACAAATAAGTAGAATATTACCTCACTCACTACTGTAAGGATTTGAAGCAAGCAATAGTGTAAATGATGTTCAGAAATATATAACATACATAAGTAGGCATATACTTCATTAAAATATTGTTATACTTATTAGTTATCTTTTTATATGATGGTGTGATGCAGTTATAATGTACTGCCTGTGTTGTTATATATGGATGTTTCAACAATTTATATGATTGCATGTACTGTAAGAAACTCTTTAAATTCTGTATAAATGGGAAACATTTCCAATAAAAAACTGTTAGGAACAAAGTGTAAAGACCCAGCCACTCCCTTCTGTAGTATTTACCTGACTGTGTTTTCTCACCTCTTGGTTGCAGGGTCACAACATCACTAAATTTATTTAGTGATTAAGGTCTTATTCTGGTAAAGGCTAGACATTGTCACTCAGAGGAGGTTAAGAGTTGTCAAGATTGGAACAGAGCCCTAGTGAGCTACACAGACCATAAAACTTCAACACTGAGTAAGGCCTTGACCTGATTACTTGAAGTGCTAAAGTGCAGTTGGAAAAGCCTGAGAAAGGTCACATTAAATCACTTATTGATCTGTAGACAGTCAATTCAGGACATTTCTGTGTAGCAAAGTATACTCAGCCATGACCAGAAATGAACCTGCTCAGGGTTTGTCAAGAACTTTTATGTAACCTTCTACATAAGCACAGAAACATAAAACATAGAAAGCAGAAGGATACCCAGGGTCCATCAAGTCTGACCATGAGTTACCTCGGACCAATTGCTGATCCACATTCCTAAGCCCTTACTGTTAATGCCATTCTCTGTTCCAGTGCATCTTATTTGAGCCCTTGCTCTGTCCCATCCATGCTTGAATACAGCTATGGTCTTTGCTCCAATCACCTCGGTAGGCAGGCCATTCCATGGTTCCAGTACTTTTCGGTAAAGTAGTGTTTCCTCAGTTCCCTCCTAAAGCTCCCTCCCTGCAGCTTCCATTCATGCCCCAAATGGTTGAGCTGGTGACTCTGTTGAATTGTTCTGTGTAAGGAACTTTATACAGTATCTCACAGGAACTTGAGCGTCTCGGTCATATCCCTCTATCTCTCCTTGTCTCGAGTGGCTACATATTCAGTGATTTTAGATGCTCCTCATAAGTGACTCTATGGAGACCCTGGATCATCTTTCTTGCCCTTCTTTTTGGCCTCAGCATATCCTTCTCCTTCTTGGGTGAGGGCTCCAAACTGGACACAATATTCCAGGTGAGGCCTCACCAGGGACAATATTGGGGAAGGATCACATCCCTGTTCCTACTGTTGATTCCTCTACCTATGCACTCCAACATTTTATTTGTTTTGCTGTATGCTTTGTTGCATTGGATCGAATGCTTTAGGGTGTTGCATATGATGACCCCAGGTCCCTATCCTCTTTGGATGTACTGAGCTTAATCCAATTTAACCAATATTCTGTCCTTGGATTTCCTTCCCCAGATGCATCACTTTGCACTTTTTCACAATAAACTTAAACTGCCAGACATTACACCATCTTTCTTGCCTGAGGAGGTCTTTTGTAGGTCCCAATCCCTTCTGCACTGTCTGCCAAGTTTAGTGTCATCATGAACAGGGCAAGCTTGCCTGGATTCCTTTGCCGATGTCACAGATGAACATGTTAAGGAGGACCGGGCCCAAGACCAATCCCTGAGGTACTCCACTCGTGAACTTTCCTTCATCTGATTTCACCCCATTGACTACTATTCTCTGTCTCCTATCCTTGAGCCACTTCCCCACCCACCTAACAATGCTCCTAGCCATACCTAGGTCCTCTAAATTCTTTAACAGGCAATTATGCAGCACCGAGTCAAATGTCTTGCTGAAGTTGAAATAGAGAAAATCTTTAGATGACCCTTATTGAGTTCCTTAGTTACCCAATCAAAACATTTAATGAGGTTCATCTAGCATTAACTTCTGGCCATGAACCCATGTTTTTTACTATCTTGAAGACCGTTCTTGTCCAGGTATTCCACCAGATCCTTTTGAGTATGGTCTCCATTAGTTTTCCCACAATAGATGTGGAGGCTAACTGGTCTATAATTGTCTGTCTCTTCCCTATTCCTCCCTTGTGGAGTGGTACCACATCTACTCTTCTTCAGTCTTCAGGCATGACTCTTATGTGAATTGATCTGCTAAACAAATGTGCTAAGGGGTCAACAATTTCCTCAGTAAGTTCCCGCAGCACTCTCGGGTTGTAACCCATCAGGCCTGGTGCTTTGTCACTTTGAGGTGCTCTAATGCCTCCCTGACCCTATCTGTGGTAATTGTTGGTGATCCCAATTATAGGATCCCTTTTCGCTGCTTTGAGATCACTTTCAGGCAGAGGTCTTGTATTTTCTTTGTGAAAACTGAGCACAAGAAGTTAAGATAGTGGGTTTTGCCCATCCTTCTCAAACATCCTGTCACCATCTACTAACTTTACAACTCCCTTTCTTTCTTTTTTCCTGAATATAATGAAAAGAGTGCTTTTCCCAGTTTTGATCGCTGCAGCAATCCAAAGCTCCAGTCGCTACATTCACTTTCCTTATTGCCTTCTTTGTCTCCCTATTTGTCTGTTTGTATCATTCCCATTCACTGTCCCCATGGTCCCTTTTGTACTTTTGGAATGATTCAGTTTGGAGCCATATTGCGTTTTAACCTGGGCTGAGAACCATATGGGTCTCTTGTGTTTGTTTCTTTTGCCACTGTCCTAATGCATAGTTTTGTAGCCTCCAGGATGGATTGCTTTACCACCCACCAGATATCTTCTACCTCAGACACTTCCTGGACCTTGGACAGTTTTTCCCTCACTGTCTCATCATTTCAAAGTTAGCCCCTTTAAAGCTTAGGACCTCCACCAGAGACTGAGATTTTACATCCTCTAGAGATAACTCAAACCAGATGGAGTTGTGTTCACTGTGTATGCTATAACCCACAACAGACCATGGGTGTATCAGGGCATTAATGCATGCCAGAGGTGCGTTGTTAGGCATGAGGGTTTGACTGAGTGACTTCAACCAGCCAGGAAGTGCATTAATGCCCGATACACCATGGGGTGAGTGGGTTACTGCACTTATAAAACGGTACATTTTGCAAGTGTTTTAACTACTCAGAATATTTTAAAATCATTCCAAATTGTAGTTTCTTTGTGCACTTTGTCCTTCTGCCTTAAAAAGTAGGTCTTTTAAAAAAAGTTTTTCTCCTCTAGCTCTGGCTCTTATTGGTTGTCAGTCATGTGTGGGCAGATTTAAAAAAAACAAAAACATGATGGTTGTATTTCTCATTAAGCAAGAGTTTACAGAGGGACTCTGATTGTAAGAATTTTTATCATCACACCCTTGAAAATTTCAAATTCTGTGCATATTTCTTGTGCTTGCTCCATCTTTCATGTTTTCTCACTTCACCTGCTATTGTTAATGTCAGTGGTTAAAGCAAGAGAATGGAAGGCATTGACTTTTATATACTGACATTCGGCTTTATGTACCAGCCGAAAAAGATCCTCATGCCAACTGTTCATCTACCAGGACATGAATAAATGGTCAGCTGACCAATAGTATGTCAGTATCTGACCTTTCATTAATGACCATTTTATAATGGCTAGTGGTTGCCCCACCCTGACTACCTCTAACTACCTCTGAGTTTGTGAGGACTACATATAGGACTACATCTAGGATGGCTTCCTGCCTGGTCCCTGAATGGAGGACTGTACTTCAGGAATGAGCCAGGCAGTGCTGGCTATCTTTACTATAGTTAATTAAGCAGTCTTGTAGATCTCATTTGATGTAATGGTATTCTGTGTTGTATTGACTGTTGGCCATATCCACAAATGATGTTTTCCATAGGCAAAGAATGCTGTTTTATTAGTTGGGTTCTATGTATAATTTAATGAACTATAATTTATCAGCAACAACAATTTAGATTGCACTCATCTGTTGCAGTCATACCAACAAGACATCAACCTCACCTTGCTAGAGATACAGTAAATTGTTGAATAACATTTAATGCATTACTTGATCTGCATATCATTGGTGCCCATATTGAAAGTGTCAGTTAAGCCAGCCTGCCGGTAGCAGTAAGGCTGCCGCCATACGCCGATAACCCAGGATCGGAGGCGATCTCGGGAGTCAGAGGTCTGGCCAGGGGAGGAGGATTGAGCTTCCCATGGACTGCTCTCCTACTACAGGGGTGGGTAAGCCACTGGTCCAGTACTGATCCCTTGCAGCAGTGAGGGGTCCGATAGCCGGGGCTGGCTTCTAGTTGGGGGCGTGCCAGACATGCAGCATATGCACCACTAACATCATTGCATGCCACACCCACCAGGAGAACAAGGAAGGAAGATGCGCTGGACCACACTGAGGATGCTGCCCGCTGTGATCTGCAGGCCCTGCACCTTTGCTCTGCGCTCACTCCCTGGCTAACTGAGGAAGGCCAACCAATGGAAGAATGGTGTCCTTCTAAAGGCCCCCACCCTGGAGGTAAGCAAGGGAGGAATGACCAGGAGAGATAAGCCCCAGGGAAGACGGGTGACGGGCTGGGAGCACGGTCAGGCCGATGGGGCTGGTCCAGGAGGTGGGAAAAGAAGTCAGTTACAGGATTGAAGAAACATTTTCCAGATAATATTCATAAACAGTTGCCAGATATAAGCTGGCCCAGTAGTGAAAGAGGATGAGGTGCTGGAGGCACTACCTTTTCCCATGCCAGTGACCCACGCTTGGAAATGGAGGTGGATCGCTGGGGTTGGCTGAGGGAACAAGAATCGAGCATCCATAGGACTACGCCCTTCCTCGGGGCTGTGTGACTCGGTGATTGACCACTACCTGAAGGAATCTGGGTGGAAGGTGCACGTGGGCGCCATGGTGGAGGGGGACAGCAGACAGAGTGGTGGAGCATGCACAATGTGCATACTGCACATCCTATAGCCCAGTAGAGATAATGTTAGGTGGAAAATCTGGGGACAGGCTCCATGAAGCACCACCCTCAAGCTTCTGAACTGCCTCTCTCTCTTGGGACTGGGAGCCATCTGATTGTGCTTTAGGTGGGGAAGATGGCCCTTCCTTCCCAGCCCCGAGTACAGGGAAAAATCCATGGGGATACTGGCTCTGGCTCCCCGGAGGGAGTTGGGATGGCGTGGCTGATGGGATGAAGTGGAACCAGATGCCCATCCTGCAAAGGTGAGAAAACACCTCTGTAGCAAAAAATAGTAGCTGGATATGTATGAGGAAAATGTCCTTCTGAGGAGAAACCAAGTTCAAGGATTTGAAAGTGTTATGGCACAATAATGAAGGAACGAGGAACTTAGATAGTTATCCATATTCGTGCAAGTGATATACATACAGCAAGACAAAACAGTGAGCAATGTAAAAATATTAGTTAGAGAAGAGCATGTTCTCCCTCAACTAAATACAGAAGACATATCATGGTGTAATCACCTCACCATAGTTTGGGGCTTACTAACTCTTTACTGCTTGTTCTCCTATCTGGACAGTTGTCTGGGAACTGGCTGGCACCAAAATCTCCTTAGTGAAGCTTGGGACTGTATCACTTAAGAACTCTGTAAGCAGGCTGCTGTCACATGAATCTCAGTTCTGCAGCCTCACTAGAATATTTGCAGGAAAAGCCCATTAGAGAGGCAGTGGAATGCCAGCCCGGGCACGGAGGAGCAGTGAAACGTGGCTATGGCTTCTTTCTTTTTATTTTACTTATGTGCTGTGACCGAGGGAGGTAGGTACATGTTTGAGTAAATAAAAAACAAAACAAAAAGTGTAGTGGGGACTGTGTGGCTGGGGATGGGAGGGTGAATGCCAGAGAGAGGGCTGAGGGAGGGACGGAACAGAGAAACCAGTGCCATTGAAGGGAAGCCGGGCCATGTGGCTGAAGGGACCCATTAGGTACAGGCCTCCCACATAAATCACTCAGGGATCCTAGAGACCTCTTGCATGCGTGACCCCAAAGTGTGAGTACCATGAAGCAGGAGTGTGGCATCTGACTAGGTTTCATCTGTAAGTCGTCCACAAGGGGACCACAGGCTATGCTGAGTAAGTACAGTAAGGGAATGAATAAAGTAGGAATATATGCAGAGCAGGGCACATAGATACAAGGAGGATGTGACACCCAAGATGCTGGGGTGGCCTGAGTGATAACATGGTGGAGGTTGGTGGGGCATGGACAGTAGTTTGAGGACATGGGGTTGGGGATGGTCAGATGTAATGGGTGTGGAGCATCCATCTTCCTGGATATAATTTGTTATGCAAGGAAATGTCTAGTCTGTAGGCAGCTTGGACAACTTAGGAAGGAAATAGAGAGGCTGAGATGGGAACTGGGAAGGAGGGCAGGAACATGAGCAGTGGGGATGGGAAGGGAATGTTACCATCAGACAGCACAGAAGGTGGACCTAGAGCAGAATCCTGGAGGACAGCACACAATCCAGGAAACACATTGCCATGGGGACCAGATGGGAATGAAGGGGGATAGCAGGTGGTGAGAGGTAGATGGGTGGGGGAGAGTCAAGGCAAGGAGAAAGGATGGTGGAACAGGGAAGGGAAGGGAAGGAGTGGTACTCAGAGTGGCAGGGCTGCATCTAAACTGTTACTTGAATTCAGTGTAGGAGATTACCCTCGGGTGGGGGGGTGTTGACGTTGGTTAGGACAGTATTGAGGGCAGTTGTGTATAGCTCATTCAAGATTTGAAAGGGTGGTAGCCAGCCAACTCGCATTGTGAGCAGAGCACAGAAAAGTACTGGAGAAGAATTGCTGGGAACTGTCATGCGGGGTTCTGCAGATTACAGGTAAAGGAGTAGACTAACACTGGAAGTCAGGTGGATTTGCTCAAGGTATCAGTATGCCTCTCCTACTAATAATATTGTTATCCATTGTAGAGTGCAGCCCTTATGAGGGCATGAACAGCAGTTTTTCTGGTGGGTCATGATGTATTGCCTTGGCCTCCAGGAAGACCTAGTTGTTGGTTAATGAGGTGGGAAAAAACACAACAGGAACTGTACATACTACCTTCACTGTGCAGAAGGGTGATCCACCTAATGTTTACTTCCAAGAGAAGTCAAACATTGAGAATGTGGACTGATAGTGATTTGGGAGGCATTTTAACAGTGCCAGCTGATGATGCGTATCAGTATAGGTGTGCACAACTCTCTGAGGTACAAGATTACAATCTAAGGTGTGATAATTCTCTCATGAGACCGCAAGATCATATGTGGCCCCAGGCAGTACTAAGGACAGGATATGGGATGGTGGGTGTTCAACAGAAGGCAGGCTAGGTGCAGGGGGTTCACATGGAAGAAGAAAGCCTTATTTGTGGATTAACAAGAGAGCATGAGCTTTGAAACTGCACAAGAACGGTACTTTGCTGTGTGACCCTAAGCAAGTCTCTAAACTTCCTTGTGCTCCCAGGCCACACCTGTAAACAAGCTTTCAGCTTAGTGTGTGTCTCCTGGTTAACAAAAACAAAATCAGTGCATCATATAACCACTAGACCATCAGGTATTTGAAGTGTTGCACTGTAATGAAGTTTACCAAAGAAAATGTCAGCTGGATTGCAAAACATTTTCCACAAGTTAAAGTAAACAAAATGAACAAAATCATAGCCTAACATATGTACTGATCAAAATAATCCATGAGTTAATACATGGTGTTGATCATTCAGGTACAACAATTCAAAACAAAGAGGAAAGAAAAACTAATTAGCACTATAGAAATATAAGTGGATCTCTGTCTCTGACTCCAATGATGTCATCATGACTCATCACTAACACACTTGGCAGACATCTTAGGGTGAAACCAAGGCTGTTTCTGAAAGTGAAAGGCTGATGTTTACATTTTTCAAGCTATGAAACTGCATTTATGTTTTTACATAAATGCAGTTTTAGCATAAATGAAACAGCAACCTTTACTTTACCTTTATGAAGCCAGATTTTAGAGTTTGCAGTTTAAAAAACTGCTTGTTTAGGTACCCTTTAATTTAAAATGGGGTGCTAGGCATCCCTTTGGTAACTGATGTGCTCCAGTGGGACCTAAACCACTGAAACTGTAGCTTGTGGCAGGACTTATAACACTCCTGAGCCAGTATGGCTGTGCTTTCTCCCCATTTTCCCAGAGTGGTCACACCACTCACCCGTGGGGACATGACACCTGCAGTTACTCAAGCATGTCCCTGTAGACTATTGTAACTGTCAAGGGAGTATTTTACTGTCACAACAGCAAACTCTGCCCTTCTACAGATCTTAAGTGATTCACAGCCATGAGGTGTTCTGAGCTACTGCATGCTTAGGTGGTACAACGTTCAAGAACTGAGCATGGATGTTCAGCATGGGTGTGTGATGATGTCTCAGTGATGACACCTAGCCAACTACTTCTGTTAGTGGCTCAGTAGGTAGCACACCTGTCTCTGAGGCTGGGAGATCAGAGGGCTATGGGTTCAGTTCCCACATCTGGCACTTGGGTTAGTATCCCAGTACTGACACTGTAGTGCAACATGAGAGTGGTGCTGCACTTTTGAGGTGCTGTCTTTCAGATGAGACGTTAAACCAAGGTCCCATCTGCCTGGATTGGTGGTAGTTCGGTGGATGTTAAAGATCCCATGGCACTTATCGAAAGAGTAGGGAATTTTATTGAAGAAAGTGGCTTCATTACAATAAATCCATCATCAAACAATACATCAAAAGTCTTAAACAGGATTAAGATGAAAACCAGCATCACAATTCATGCCACAGTAAATGTATTGATGCGAATTATTCAGATGACAATCTCGATCCCTAAGAACACACTAAGGCTTTACGAATATTACCAATAAGGTCATGTGTACAGATCAGTTTTGGTGCAAAACTAGGATACATCTGGCTTGCCATAAAAATATCTGATTAAAGCAAAACAATATATAAAGTTTCAGCATGATACTTGTCATTAACAATTTCAGAAGTACAAAACATAATTTGTTCATAAGTAAGATGAAGGAACAAGGGTTCATTCCATAGTACAGCAAGGCTATTCAAAGGTTCCGAGAAAACGGACAATCAAGGAACAGATGTTGCTGAGTTTCAAGAGTTAATGAGCAAGAGTTTCTAGGACAAAACGAGAATCCAAAGCTTTATGTTTATGGTTATTTTTAACCCTAGCCTATCATAATTACTGAGCCAGACCATATCCCAAACATATGGTGGTAGACGGAACTACGTAGTTGTAGGAGAACCCATGGAAGATGGGCAGAAGGACAAAAGGGGAAAACAATTTCTTCCTGGGCCTCCTGCCTCCAAATTTTGTCATAAAGCGTGTGTCTAGAGGAAATACAAAAACCTGGGGAAAAAGCTGCCAGGACAGGACATTTTAAAACTTCTTTCCCATAAGAAGGAATATCCGATGACCGACAAACAATAGTTCTATATCCAGAATCCCATTTATCAAGGCAAAAAGAAAACCAAGACATAAAATAGGGTTTTCAGATAACATAACCTGGCTTAAGGGCTTTGCCAGTTAAAAGAAAAAATAAACTATAAAAACCAACCTGGTGGGTCATATTTATACCACCTTCCTTGATTGGTCGTAAGTAATATTGCGCTTACAGGATTTAATCTAGACCCCATAATGCTTTAAAAATACACCAAAAAGTCTGGCAAAAGAGTTTTGGGAGGAGGAAAACATAACTAAGATACAAAAAGAAAGGAACTAAAAAGATTTAATTAAAACAATCCTCTTTTTTTCCGATCAAGGCTTTATTTCAGCCAGCCAGTAAAGCTTCTGCTTTGTCCAAAGCAATTTTCCAATTATGGGAGGACATGTCCCCAGGCCCAAAAAATATCCCCAAATACTTAAACTCCTCATTTTTGATGGAAACCAGCATAACAGTCATTTTCAGGAAGGAGGTGTGTCCAATTGGAACACCTTTACTTTTATCAAAATTAATCTTAGATCCAGAAACATCAAATAAGTTTCGTAAAACATGAATCAAATCCTGTTGTCTAGTAGTTAAATCTATTAAGAGAACTAAATCATCTGCATATGCCAATAATTTAAGTGGGGAGAAAAAGGGGACCATTTCCTAGACCATGTATCTGAGGACAAAGTTGAATAGCTCTTATTAAAGTATCAATATAAAAACATAAAGTATTGGACTCAAGGGACATCCTTGTCTTACCCATATGCAAGTGGGACAGGAGACCCTAACCAGCCATTAACGTTAGGAACAATCATTGCACCTTTGTACAAAGTATGTAGCCAGGAAAGAAATAAATCAGGGAAGCCAAAAGTTTTCAAGACTTGAAAAGGTAATCATGTGAGACCTTGTCAAATGCTTTCTCTGATCTAAATCTAACACCCATCCTGAGACAACATGCCTCTTCCCTAAGAAAACAGTTCCCTTAGCAATACAAGATTATCATGTTGATACCATCCAGGGACACTACATGATTGTACCGACTAATATAGGCAGACACTTTCAAAATCCTAGCTAACAAGACTTTTGCCAGAATCTTATAATCAACATTTAATAAACTAATGGGCCTCAATTGTCAAGATCTGTAGCATCACCTTTTAAAAATTAAAAGTAGAATAGCCTCTTTCATGGATTTAGTCATTTTATCAGAAATCAACATTTCATTATATAAGGCTGTCAAAATAGGTATCAAATCGGAAGAAAAGTTTTATAAAACTGTGCTGTAAGCCCATCTGAGCCAGGGGCAGAATGTAAATTCAAGGTACAAATGGCTTGTTTTACTGTGTTCCATTATTTCAGCAGTTAACATCTCTTGCTCTACCTTAGAGAGCTGGAGGTAAATGTAAAGAGCTTAAAAACTGTCGGCCTTGTTGCAGTTAGCAAATTCTAATGTTAAAACATGATGCTCTACTGTGGCAACAAGAGCCTCAGGAGAAGAAACTAGTTCTCCAGAAGAATTTTTTAAAGACCAAATAAATTTAGAATTCACTCTAGTTTTGCAAGACTTAAAAGGGTCAAGATTTCCTTTAGAAAGCTTAGTACCAAAACGGGCTTCTTGATTTAAAGAACAGGCCCGGTCATATTGATTTGTCTCATCTTAGCACAAATTAAATCAATTTGTTTACTATAATCATGACAAGTGGAGTTGGTTAGGAAATTAAATGCTGCAACTGATGTCGAACTGCAAATAATTCAAATATTTAAGTAGTCTGAACCTCAGCAGCCTTTTTTTGAAAGGTTTTTCCAGCAAATTTTAGACTCTTCCCACCAATCTATTCCAGAATCATAAAATTCAGTAACTAACATCCGAGCTTTAAATTCCTGTTGTCAGGATTTTAAAAGGAAGGGTCAGTTAACAGTGTGTCATTAAGGCACCAACTATTCTTTTACAACGAGGCAGAACTCCAGGTGAATGAAGCACAAAGAGCAACATGGTCTGAAAATTCTATCCCTAAGTGCGACAAGAATGAAGTACAGTACTTTAGATAAAAAGATGAAATCAATTCTAGTTCTTAAAGGACCTTTAAAGAACGTGAAGCCACCTGATTTATGGAAATGCCTATAAGAGTCCACAAGTTGTGCAGTGGACACTATATCCTTAAGGCTATAGAGACACAAAAAGTTTGAAGTTTTAAACCCCTATCAGACTGGTGAAGGCCACAATTAAAGTCACCTATCCACATTAATAATCTTGAAGTATATAAAAAGGTCTAATCAACTTAAAGAGAAACTCGTTGCACCTTAGTTTGAGGTGCATAAATCCCAATAAGACAAAACCTTTCCCTCTGATAAGTAAAGTCTAATAATAAAGCTCTCCCTGGAAAAATTTCAATTAATCTGGAAACTTGAAATTCAGTAGAAGAAAAAGAATACCAATACCATCACAGGTATCTTGCCCAATTGACTAAAAGGAAGGACTAGGAAGACCAGGCCCTAGAGGCCTGACAGAGCTCATTATGAGTTTTAATCTAGTGTCCAGCAAACAAAATATATCGCTCCTGAGTTCTTTAACGGTCAGAAAGAGACCTCCAACTTTTACTACTTTTAATACTATTCACGTTTAATGAACATATTGATAAAGAAGCCATCAGGAACCTCTAGGAGATTTACCTTTCTGACTTTGTCTAGTGCGTTAGCAATAGGATCTTCATCAGTACCCCTTCTATATCTTGAGTGGACTGGACAGAGGAAGTATCAGCCTTTCCCATCAGAATCTTTATCTGATAATTCAATAGATAAAACAGCAAACTCATTATGAGAGTGTAAAATGCCTGTAGAAAGTTCCTGAAACCAGTTTACCGCATGCCCTTCCTAGTTCTTATGAGTCACAATGGTAAAAGTAGAAATATTTTCTTCAGGGACTGAAGAGGGAGTAGGAGGGAGGCATCATAGCTTCTGAGATAGAAAGACTACTATCTTGAATGGGAGGCACAGAATCGTGGAGAATCTTCAATCGCAGGGGAGACAGAAAGCTTCTCAAGGTCTTTAGTGGGATCTGTGATATTAACAACAGAAGAAGGACAGGGAGAGTCAGGTACCAAATCCTGGTGACCTACTTTATCAGCTTGCAAATGCTGGGCATAAGTAATTAAACCTTTATGAGAAGGGCAATTTTCTTATTGTGAGAAGCCCAAGGGCAACGGCCATAGGCATGACCTATACCTTCACACAAATTACATTTAAAAGAGTTTGAACAAGTAGTCAAGTGTGACCATACTCAAAACAATGACTGCATCTTAACTTGTCACACGCAGAACTAAAATTGTGCGGAACCACACTTGAAACAAGCCTTGGGCTGTCCAGATAGAAAATATACCCTTATCTTTACCTAAATAAAGGGTATTTGTAAATGCCTAGGCCCAGTGTTAGAGGGAAAAGTTTAACTCGAACTTTCCAGCTGCCATCCCATATCTGCTCACTATCAAGTGTTGGTACTGGCCAGTTTAGAACCTCACAACGCTTGTTTAGCCAAAAAGAATGTCCTCAACATTAACACCTCATTTTTAAAGACACTGAGATATTTCGTGGCTGGCTTGGTGAGTGGTACAGCCTGAAAAGGAGACCAGAGAGGAGAAGACTGAAGAGACGTATACTGGGCCCAAAATTTGTCCAAACCTGCAATCTGCTTAAAACTGATATCAAAATTAGAACTTCCTATATTTATCAAAGCAAATATCTCAGAAGAGGAAAACTTCATAGAGCCTTTCAGCAGGGTTCTAGCGATATATACCCTATCAGGAGGTTCTTCCAACCCACTCTTATAAAGTAAACGGACTGCATTCCTTCTAGGGCAGGTTCCCCTTGGAGTTAAACAAGTCAGACAATTTAAAATGTGAAGGCGATTCAAATTAACATTCATGGGAGCTGGTAAAGAAGAAGTAGAATCAGAAACAGAAGACAAAACAGAAGAAGAAGTAGTGGAATTTTAGAAGCAAAATCCATAACAACAGAAGTATCAGTACTTTGTTTAGCAATACTGTTCATTTTGGATTCAGAAGAAAAAGGTGAAGATTTTTCACCCGGGCACGTTGGAGCTCTTTTCAATGATTGGAGACTGTTGAATAGAAGCTTTTGCAGCATATTAATATATGAAGGGTCTCAGAATCTGGGGACCAGACACCCCATCCCCTTTTTCCAACCTGCATTTAAAAGCGCCAAATCTGAGACCACTTTGTTTAGAAGCACAAGAAACAGTGTCTTTGGATGCAGGTGAAAAGATCTCTCTTTGACCATCCGACTGATTTATCGGCCGAAAGTAAAAAACCTCTGGTTCAGAGGAAAACAATTTAGATCCAACACTTACAGAGTCTTTAGTAGTTGCAGTCGAGACGTCCCTTAGACTTTTTACCGATGAGGAAGAGAGTTCAGGCTGTGGGCACAACGAGGAGGTCCTCAAAAACTGCCAGCTGAATCCAGTAGAGACAGAGAAGCAGGCATCGCAGAGGTTGTGGGCAAGACACTGCCAGGGCTTTGCAAGTGAGCGCCTCCCGGAACATGAGTCTTAGGGCTGACCCGAGTAAGTGCCTGAAAAGCAGCATCCAGATGTTGCAGCTGCAAGAAAAAGCAGAATCACCAAGCAGCTCCAAGCAGAAAGGCCATCCTCAGTTTCGTAAGAACAGACTCCATTCTGGTTAATGGTTCTAAAGACACCTGTATCAGGTACAGTCACAGCAACCACATTATCGGAAACTACACCAAAACGATCTCCGATAGCCTCTAGTGAGATAGGTGCTGGGAGGAGGCCCACTCCCAGGACTGCCGACATCCATCTCCTCCGAGGGATTGTGCAGACTCGCCATCTTATGCACCAGCAGCAAGGCTCCACCTACTCAGAGTAGGGGAATTTCCCGTGTCCTGGCCAAATTTCCCCATTCACTAAAAAATACCACCAACAGCTTAATCTGGTTCAAGGTCAGTTGGCATTCATTAGTATCCCTCCCATGGGTCGTGGCCTGAAAATAGGCAGGATTTGTCTAGTGCACTTACCTGGTCAACAAAACTAAATAAAATAAATAGATATGTCTTTTTTTTTATCCACTATGTTTCTCACCTGCTGCGACGATCACCAGCTGGGGCATCCAGTTGTTGTCTGCCTGCTGGGAGAGCAGCAGGCTCACTCACATGATGGGGGGTCCGTGTAGCCATCTGCCAACCCACCGGAGGGCCTCCCATACCCCTGCCAAGCCAGGCCAGCCTTAGACCCCCCAGTGTGATTCCACGACTGTTCTCCCAGCAATGCAGGGCACGGCCAACAATCTGCATGGTCGTGCCCAGCCATTTTCCTACTTGTTACAAACCCTTGGAGGTGGACGGTAATGATATCACAAGGCACGACATGCCAACGCCTGCCACACTCCACCCTACATTACACTAGCCCCAGATCCCCTGGTCATCACTAGTACTGTGGGTGGTGGAAGCCATTGACACTTCCCTAGGATAGAGAGCAGTCCATTGGATGCTCAATCCTATCCCCACCCTGCTGACCTCTGATGACCCAGGCACATTTCGAACCCGGTCGACGGCATGGTGCGTGGTGTGGCAACTTTGAATATTTCTCAAAAGAAACAGTATATAATATAGATTAAAACTACTTGGAATCAAGCAGATATATGACAGATATTAATGATTCCAAAACTAAAAGCAGACAGGAAGGTTGGAAACAAGTCAGAGGGAAATGGATAATTCAAATATTGAAGGTGATAACTGTGTGCATTATAGAAACAGACACTACAATAAATCCTTCCTTATGCTGTACTCTTCTGCTCATCAGACTGAAAGCTACAATCTAGTCAGCTCAGTCACTGGGAGTATGTCTTGCTCTCCTTGCACACAAAATATTAAAACATTTCATTCTGTAAATGGAACCATATACATCTTGTTCCATGACAATGAGCATGATTGAGTCACAGAGTTCAAAACAGAAATGACCAAGGTTACTATGCCACTGAAAACCGTAAATTAATCTTTTACAGAAATTGCAAAGGCATGCTGAAATTGTATTTGAAATTATTGTCTTTATCATAGCTTGATGTTTGAGCATCTAGTCCAATGGACTGTACGCAACAGAAGGAGTTAAACCAACCCTTATTTAACAGCTGTAATGACCAAAGAGTACTGTCTATTTCTAACTTTCAAAATCTACTGTGTAGAAATTCTAGTGCAAAAGGTCTGCCTTAACTTCAGCTTTATGTAAACTAATGCTCCAAATAGTGTGGCCTGAATAGGTTCAAGGAGCTATCAGAATGTTGCCAGAGAGAAGTCAGCCAGAACTAACTTCAGGTTTGTGTCAATTTGGAGGCTAAGAATTTGGTTTAGACTTGCCATTTTGGATGAACTTATTAGGTTCCCAATTCAGTACTTGGCATAGCATAAACTAGACTGCAAATAGGTTGAAGCCTTGAGGTCAGCAGTAAATATGAATTACTGTAGCTTATTTGTGGCTGGTGCTGCTGGCACGCTTCTGCTGTGGATTATGGTTTATGTGTTGCAGCCAAGCCTGCAAAACCCACCAAGACCACTGCAACCCAGTGTTAGCTACAGTAATAGTTACTGTCACTCCTGGCCTCATGGCAGAGGCCTGTCTATAGTCTCTGACTCTCAGTTTATCTCATGCCAGTTATTATATTCTCCTTTGCACTGCCATAGATTTTACAACAATATTTTATATATTAAGATTATTTCATTTTCTGTTTTACATTATTTTATGTTCATGTTATGTCTTATATGTATTAGATAATAAAGTAACATAATAACTGGTCATCCATTTTTATATTGGTTAGACTAGTTATTATTTGCCATAATTATGGCAAACATGTGACAGTCTATTTCATTTAGCATGAGTCACTGTCTTAGTCGCTGGCTGATTTCAGAAAAATGTCCCAGCATTATTTGAAACAACATGAAAACCTAGCTTACTAGGACACTGACAAAAACAAAAGCAGCACAGTTGTAGTTAGTATGCTTTATTTCCCACAGGCCAGCCCACATCATCCAGACCCCATCCCCAGCCCCCCATCCGCCGGGGGACATACCTTCCTGGTGTTTTTCCCTGGCTTGCCCCATAGGGTGCTGCCTTCAGGGAAGACCCAGCTTTCTCCTCATCAGAAACGGAGTCTCAGTGTCCAGAAAACATCACAGGGTGATGCGAGTGGCATTCTGTGGACCCATTTTCTGTTTTCTGTATGGGAGGTGAGGCATGCAGTGACATCAATGACAACATATCAATGTCTTTCCCACCTCTCCTACCAGCAACTCAGGTGGTCAGGTCCCTGGGCTCCATTAGGGTTTCATTGCACAACAGTAGCTACCCACCTCCCCAGCCAAGTTTCCTACTCCTGGGTCCATTCCCTAACCCAGATCATCACTATTGCAAGGGAAGTGGGCTCAAGAGCTAAATATGTACACTTTGGAAGAGATAAGGGACCGGGGACATGATAGAGGTCTTCAGGTACATGAAGAGGGTAAATAGGGAAGAACAGTGAGGGTGCTTGAAGGAAGGAGGAAGGGGCCACTAGAGGGCATGGGTGGAAGCTGGAGGGAAGATTCAGGGAGAAAGGAGGAGGTGCTACTTCACTGAGAGTGGTAGAGCCATGGAATGCACTACCTAGGGGCTGGTGGAGGCAGACAGTGGAGGGGTTCAAGAGGGGTGGACAGGTACAGGGAAGGGTTCAGGAAGCAAAATCCAATGCAGCAAGAATATCCGAACTGGGAAGGAGAAGCCGAGAAGGTGAGGGGATAGCAAGGTCAGCACCCAGGGTGGGGCTGACCAAATGAGCAGACACGAAAGACCATTAGGCCTATTCTGCTGGCATTTTAGTATGTTAGTATGAAGTTCCTCCACTTTGCCAGTGGGTTAGCCAAAAGCAGCATAGTATAACATAAAATATCTAAACTAAAAGACTCTGTACATCAGTTCCCTTGTTTTGCACCATCATGACCCCCTTATTTTCCTATATGACCCTTTAGCACCTCTTGACTGCAGTCTCTGTGGCAGTCAGCAATGAATCAACAATAGAAAACAAAAGCATTGTTGCTCACTGTTTTCTTGATTTTTAAAAAGTTCAAAACTCTAAACTGGTAAGATATTTACATCAAAACTTTTTGCCAGCCATGTTTGTCTGGAGACATGAAAACAAATTTTATTTATGATCTGTTGTATCATTCTGAACAGTGAGCTGTGATCTTGCAGCATTGCATTAGATACATTTGTGACAACCAAAGCTATTTAAAATGTAGAACAAATAATATTTCACCCAACCTGAATGCTTTTCCAACAATTTAATTTTTAAACAATGTCCACAATTTTATGGTGCAGACAGACAAGAAATTTACTAAATTTGCAAACTTACTAGATCTGAGGAAAAACTGATATCCAGAAATTGTGAAAAAATAACCCATTGGGTGGTGTGCATACTTGAATTTAATACACACCTCAGTGTGTGATGCTTTATAAACCCTCAAACTTCACTCTTGGGGTTTATTTAGCATTACACACCCTGTGCATTATTCTCTATATAATGATGCTAACAATATAATAATGTGTTTTATTAATGTGCATGTAATATATAACAGGCCAGTATGATTTCTAATCATTAATGTTTTGTGTTACAAATACAAGCTAGTTGACTTCTGTGACTTTTATTTTTTTAATTTTCATATTATTTAATTATTGATATACCATGAAAATATTGCATAATGGTATAATTGTATGCTTCATTCAGTTGCTGTAGAAGATCATAAATATAGACATATATGTGGCATTCAAGTGAACTTACCAAGGAAGACCATGAGAAGGGTTGCTGTGTGTGCATGTTGGAGGTCTGTTCATATAGTCACAGAAGCAAAATAAGGTTTTGCAGCACACAAAGGGCTGAATTAACAATAAGGCACAACTGGGCAGTGGCCCAGAGACCTGAGTTTAATGGTGGCCCCTAAAAGTGACCATTGTTTTGTTTTTCTTCTACAGCACTGCTCAGTGTTGCCAAAGTCAAGAAACTAGAGTTGTACAGAATGTAAAATTGTACTGGTGAAAATGTGGCAGAATTATGCTTCCAATTCCATGAGATTTTGTAAAATTTTTGTGAAATGTTTGTGAAATTCTACAGAAAATTACATTTCAATTACCTTGCTAATGTTAATGCCACTCATCCAGACTGTACCAAATGTGGATTCTTTGCAGATACTTAACACTTGTATAAGTGCATTATGTTTCTGGTCCATAGCCATAAAGAGGGTTGAATTATAGTCAGCAAAACATTTCAACATTTTATATTTAGTTATTTCAATCTAATTTTTAAATTTCTTATTCAAATTTCACCACATTAGAAAAGTGTAAATAACTGTACCACAAGGGTGTGTGTGTACTAAGTTTTTGTCTCATGCTTTAAGGTGGTGAGTTATAGGCAGCCAAATGTTTTGCCAAATTTAATTTTCAGTTATTTCCTTCTAAACAACTTGTCCAGAGTTTACCAAATGTAAAATGTTTAAACCACTATATCACATAGATATTTATGCCATCTGTTAAGTCATTAGATTTAAAGGGAAAAAGCTCAATCCTGGCCTTTCACATTGGTGTCTAAAACTGCATGATTAAGGGTTATAAGAGTATACTGAATTTGTTGCATTTTAGATGTATTAATAAAACATTTCTAACACTGTGCCAAAACTTCCAGTTCACAGAGACTCCCGCAGCCACCTCATGCACACAGAAATGATTCCTGTGCACCCAGTATGCTAATTATACTGCTGACTAATGCCATTAGTCAGACACTAATTAGCATAATGGGTGCACAGGAAGACCGCTCATGTGCACAAGATGGCCATGGATATCTCAGTAAATTAGAAGTTTTGACACAGTAAGAAATGCCTTTTAAATGTCTAAAAGGTAGAAACAATTAGTTTATTCACTGAACCTGTAATTGGCCATATTTGCATGCCTGGGTGAAATACTGGGATTACGTGTTGTTTTCCTTCAAGATAACTGTGTCATAAGTAGCCAAACTTTCAGAAATGTTTTATTAGATTTTTCAAGTATTTAAACTACAAAATTATAAGTCTCTGTAACTCTAAAACTAGAGACTGCAATGTCAATAAAATTGCTGTGTTCATAGACCTTAAACCCAAAGGCTGTGTGTCAATTTTTTCATCTCTTGCTTAAAGGATGTCCATAATGTGAACTGCTGAGAACTGCAAACAACATTAATATTTCTGATTGAATTCCACAAGTCTTTGTGGAAAATTGTAGAATTCTTTGATAATACTGGGTACTCTATGTCCATGAATTTTTCCTAGCCATACTTCTGGCTTGCAACGGAGGAGAAAGGAAAAGGTTGGTGTGAGTAATAATACAATTTGGTTTTTATGCGGGATGCCCTTTAAAACTAGCACTAGAACAGGAGGAGCACTGCAGGACCATGATTCTAATGCAAGTAAGGTGATTTGCCTGTCTGCAGTAGAGGTTAAATGTGTATGACCTATATCAAGGCACTGCAGCTAGATGGAAGAACTGACTATTAAGTGCATTGTGATAGGACGTACATGTTCTGAGGACATGAGGACATTGATTATTGAATTATAATGTTTGCAAGGGCAAAGATGCCCAGAGGGAGCTTCTGCAAGACCCTCATGAACCTGGAGCCATAAGGAATGACAGCGGTAGAAATTAGACTAGCTATATTTTATTAAGATTCTATTGAAAGTGGGATGGTCTTATTTTCACTGTGTATTCTACTTAGTTATTTGGTGTTTGATGTTCTGTGTTTTCAGTTAAGTAATTTTGTACCTTTAACAACTTTCACCTTAGTTTTATAAATGGAGCATGAGGGACATAGAAGTGTTTAATTTTGTAGTGTATTTGAGGTAGAGTATTTGTTGGTCTGTGTGTGAGTTTTAAGTTGTCCTAATGCAGTGTTCTGGATCAAATTTTTGATGTGATCAAGTGAAAGTCAGTGTCAGTGGCTCAGCAGGCTGCACACTCGTCTCTGAGGCTGGGAGATCAGATGGCTGTGGGTTCTATCCCCACATCAGGCACTTGTTAATACCCCAATACTGTAATGCAGAATGAAGGGATGCTGCACTCCTGAGGTGCCGCTCTTCAGATGAGATGTTAAACCGAGGTCCTGTCTGCCTGTTCTGGTGGTTGTTCAGGTGGACATTAAAGATCCCATGGCACTTCTTCAAAACAGTAAGGAATTTTTTTATTTATGAAATCATACAAACCAAACAAAATGAACAAATATCACATGCAAAAAAAAATCATAAGTTATTTACAATATATATGGTCATGTAACTGTCTGTACAATCCATTGTTTGAAAAATAGTAAAGAATAAACAAACAATAAGCATATAATTTCCTCATGTTACTGGTACATCACTATCTGTAACCCATGGCAAATTCCTCCACATTTGTTGTAACCTGTTCTTATTCATGTGTTTTATTTCCTGAAAATAAATCCTTGCAATTCATTAAAAATGTTGCCATAAAGCTCCACATAAGAAATATCTTTCTGCTATAAAGTAAATGGACACCTAGAATTCCAAATATACCACTTTATCACTACAAAAATAACATTCAGAGTACTGTTCTCCCATTTTGACCATGAATGTGGATAATCTCCATACATCAACCTAGAATATGAAACTTGGTGGAAGATAAGCATGTTTGTTTCTTTATACAAAAATCCCAGAATGAAAAGATATAAGAGCAAAAAATATAGATGCTCAATGGTCTCAAGTTGAAGTGTACATAAGGGCCTACAGCAAATTCTCTCCTCCACTTTCTTATGTTTTTGATTAGCCTTAGCATTTAACCATTTATGACAATTTAACCAGTGTATATCTTTAGTTTTGTCTGGAATTCTTTGTTTTGTAATATAATGTTGTAAAGCCACTTGGGATATATGTGGACATTTGGAAATGGGTCGATCTCTTTAAAATGTGTCTCAGTAATATAAGAATAAATTAGATTTTTTTTTTAGTCAATGCCATGATACTAGTAAGACCCCACAACCTGAACTTGACAAAACCTCACAAATATATGATAAGGTAGAGATTTGTTTCTTAATCTGTCATACCTGACCTCTCACCCAGTCTGTAAACCACAGTGATATAGAGTGAATAAAAGCTGCACACCAACATTTATCCGAGGATACCAATAAGGGTTTCAAATTAGCCTGTATAAATTGACAGTAAAAGAAGAGTATCGGATTCGCCATATTCTGTCCACCCATTTTCAAAGGTAAATAAAGAACATTCCTTCTGATAGGGTTTAAACTGCTCCCCAAAAGATTGAAAAAAAAAGACTATAAACTGTAATCTCTCTTGTTTTGTGAACAGCAAAAACTGTACTCAAAAATAAAAATACTGGAATAAGGTAAGTTTTATGAGATATACCTTTTTGATAAGTCATTTTCCGCTTATTCCAGTTTTGTATCAACTGTGCCCTAACTGTATTTTTTTGTCCCAGATTACTATATCCATTTGGGCTCCCCAAATACTATTCCCAAAATCTGTAAATCTCCAGCTAAGTGGAATCCCTGCCACAGTGCTTTGAGAAGCATCCTGAGTCCCCAGTGGTTTCCCTTTACTTTTCAAAATATTCAATTTGTCCCTGCATAGGCTCCATATTCTTTATATCATTCTATTGCTGTCTCCGCTGAAGCTACATCCCCCAAAATAACCAGATCATCTGCATAAGCTAGAGCTATGTAAGGAACCACTTGACCACGCAATTGTATCGGTGTTATGTCCGTAGCAGTATTCAAAAGCCTTAAAAGTGGATCTATACTAAACACATACGACAAAGGGCTAATAGGCACCCTTGTCTGACCCTTTTGTATCTGAATATTATGAGGCCCAAACAACCCATTAATACAAGGTTTAACTGTAGCAGTTCTATATAATGTTTTAACCAGTCGACAAAGATACTAGGGATGCTATATTGTAACAGGGTATGCCACAGAAATGTATGGTGTACATTGTTGAACGCTTGTTTTGATCCAAAGAGAGTATAAACCCATCTAATGGTGTTGCATTGTGACTATCAAACAACTCTCTTAACATAATTAGTTGATCTGTACTAGAACTGCCTGGGATTGTACATGATTGGACTGGAGAGATTAGATATTTTGCTACTGTTAATAATCTTTTATTTAATATGTTCACAAGTAGTTTAAAGTCATTGTTTAAAAGGCTGATAGGTTTCCAATTTGATATATCCAGTATCTCCCTTTTTACACAAAAGATAAGTACTCAGTAGCCATGCCCAATGGGACATCGTGTGCTGTAAAAGACAATTAAATATCTTCGTGAGTTCATCTAGAATTTCTTGCCCCAATATGGCATATAACTCTGTAATTAAACCATCTGGTCCGGGTGTTTTACCTTTGCTAGAGACTTAATAGTATCTGCAATTTCTAATGTGGTGAAAGATTTCATTAGTACCTCAAGTAATTTTGGGGTATGATGGAATCGGGAATCTCCAAATAAGGGCTTAAAATCAATATTGTCCATATCCTGACATCTGAATAAAGAGATAGCATAGTCCAATACAACTTTAAGGATCTGTTGTTTATAGGAGTGTACTGTCCCATCTTTATCCTTCAGTATAGTTATTACTTTCCGTTTGAGTTGCTCTGGTTTTAAGCAAGGGGCAAATACTTGAATGGACCTGTTGTACAGTAACGCTGCTGCAACTATAGGCCCTCAATCTGTTTTACATGGTACTGTAACATTTTTGTTTTATTATCGAGATTTGATCTGAAAACACATGTTTAGTAGTATGGGAAAGGAAAACAAATGTTGTAACTGCTTCCTATCATTTAGATAAGTTAAATAATCAATTGATCTAATTTGTTTACTGGCCCGCATAAGCAGACTCAAGCTTAGCCTTAGTCTCCATCCACCAAATGATCGGGTGATCATAGAGATCAAAACTGATTTCCTACAAATCAAAAATAAATAATCTGTTGGAGAAAAAAGTTTGTTCTAACAATTTTAAGTTTAGTTTCCAATATCCTGGACTGAGGGGAGCCTCGGACTACCAAACAAAATATTCAAAATCAATGGTCTGAATAGTCCACAGGATGGACAGATGTTTTTGTATGGTCATTCCTTTGAAATAAACATAAAATCAATTTTGGTAGACAGGTTCCTTTAAAGAAACTTCTCTCTTACCAGAATGTTCCAAAAGCATCCTTCAAACTAGCAGTATGTATGATATTGCTAAGGACAGACATAGCTCCACATATTTTTTCAGTTAATGTTAACGTCCCTCTATCCAGTTTACTGATCCCACAATTAAAGTCTACTCCCCAGATTATGTTTTGGGCAACATGTAAATATAGGCTGATGAGATAAAACATTGCTGATCGATCAGCTTTAGTCTGAGGGGCATAGATATTAATTACTTGAAAGGATGTTATGTAATCGAAAATCAAGTAAAGTGCTCTGCCTGGAATCATACGAACATACGAAATTTGCCAGCAGATAAAGGCCTAAAGGTCTATCAAGTTCTGCTTGAATGTGCAGCTAGCACCCCTCTTATTCTGCACCTGGCCCTCCTTTCCACCCTTCCCTTCATTAACCCTCCCTTGTCCTGTCCCATCCCTTTTGAAGCAGTCCACTGTTCTACTGGATACCACTTCTGCAGGTAATGCATTCCACCCAGCCACCACCTCTCTCTGTAAAAAGTGTCTCCTCATCTCCCTCCTGAACCTTCCTCCCTACAGTCTCATATCATGGCCACTGGTGTCCTCCTCTCCTCCCTCACTTTGAACAGCCCCTCTGTACCTGTCTTGTTTATTCCTTTCATGTACTTAAAGGTTTCAATCATGTCCCCCTGTCCTCGCTCTCCTCCAGTGAGTACATATTCAACTCCCTCAACCTCTCTCGTATAATATGACCCCAGCCCCTTGATCATCTTTGTCACCCTGCACTGCACCCTCCAGTAACTTAATGTCCATCTTGAGATATTGCGCCAGTACTGCACACAGTACTCCAGGTGCGGTCTAACTAATGACCTATACAGTGGCAGAATCACCTCCTCCCTCCTCGAGGATATACCCTTGCAATACAACCCAGCATTTTGTTGGCCTTTGCAGCTGCCTTCCCACACTGTGCCGAGTTGTTCGTTGATCCTGTGATGAGCACACCCAGATCCTTCTCCTCCTCTGTCTGGACTAGCAGCACTCCCCAGCTGGTAACTCCTCCTTGGTTTTTCATCCCAAAATGCAACACCTTGCACTTTTGGCATTAAACCCAGTTGCCAGGTGTCTGACCAGGTTTCAAGCTTTGCCAGATCATACTGCAACCCCTTCCATCCCCTAGGTCATCCACCACCACTTCTACCTTGGTATCATCAGCAAATAGACTGATCTTGCTCTTGATGTCCCATGATATGTCTGCAATGAATGTCCCAAACAACACTGGTCCCAACACCGAGCCCTGTGGAACACCGGTCATCACTACCCTTGGGTGTGAGAGCTCCCCACCCACCAAAACCCTCTGTTGCCTTCCCCAGCCAGTTTTCTACCCATCTCACCAGCTTTGCACCTGCCCATGTGCCTACTAACTTACTTCTCAACCTTCCATGTGGCACCGAGTCGAATGCCTTACTGAAGTCCAGATACAGGACATCCACTGCCTGGCCCCTATCCAGCTGCCTAGTTACCCAGTCATAGAACTCCACCAGGTTGGTTTGGCAGGATCTGCCCCATATGAAGCCATGCTGTCTGCTGTCCTGTAGTCCTTTGGCCTCTAGGAGGGTCACCAGCCTCTCCTCTCTCCTTCAGGGTAGTCTCCATTAGCTGACCCATGGTGGATATGAGGCTCACTGGGTCTATAATTTCCGTTCATCCTTGGGGCCACTGTGGTGGAGGGGCACCATATGAGCCATCCTCCAGTCCTGAGGTACACACCCCAAATGTGGTGAGGCATTAAATGGGTCTGCCAAGGTTCTGCAAGGACGTCTGCCCAGCTCCTTCAGTACCCTGGGGTGGATGCCGTCTGGGCTTGGTGCCTTGTCCACCCTCAGTGCATTCAAACCCTCCCAAACTCTGCCTCCATGATTTCCCCATCTGTCAC
Organism: Neoceratodus forsteri; assembly: GCA_016271365.2. Lineage (NCBI taxonomy): Eukaryota > Metazoa > Chordata > Ceratodontiformes > Ceratodontidae > Neoceratodus > Neoceratodus forsteri. The sequence continues at coordinate 399,432,012 of CM057456.1, forward strand.
CCCGTTTCTTCCATTCTCTTCCCTTGGGTGTCACCCTCTTCTTTAGTAAATACTGAGCAGAAGTACTCATTTAGTGCTTCTGCCTTATCACACCCTGCTTCCACCCAACCCCTTCTTCATAATCCTTATTATGTGGTCCTTACAGCTCCTTTTTCTCCTGATGTACCTAAAGAAGTCCTTCTCCCCTTCTTAATGCCTTGTGCCAGCCTGAGTTCCGTAGATGCTTTGCCCCCTTACTGCCTTTGTCACCTCCTTTGATTCTGTCAAGTAATCCTCCCTATCCTCCCCCTCCTGTTTTCTTGTACTTCCTAAAGGCAGCTCTTTTCCTCCTTACCTTTTCCATGACCTCCTTGCTCAACCAGCTTGGTTTCTTAGCCCTAGCTTCTTGTTCTGGGCCTTGCAGCAGGTTTTGGTTGCCTCCACTATCCCAGCTTTATGAGCTCTCACCTCTGGTTAGTGTCCATACTAGATTGAATTCTGCCTGGGTACCCTTTTACCACTTCCCCATCCTCCCAAAGTTGGCCCTCCTGAAGTCCAGCACTCTTGTGCCAGATTCCACTACTTTCTTGCCCATATCCATGTGGGCCATACTGAGTGGTGGTCACTCCTGACAATGGTTCCTCCACTGTAAGTTCTCACAAAGTCCCCATTTGCCAGCACAAGGTCAAGGGTATTCCCTAACCTGGTTGGTTCACTGACCATTTGCAGCAGGAAACTGTCCTGGAAGGCAGCCAACAGTACATGCTCCTTCTGTTCCTGGTTGTTGGGGTACTCCAGTCCACTTCTGGCATGTTGAAGTCCCCACAATCACCACACTACCCTTCTCGCAGGTCCTCCTGATCTGTCCCACAAGTTCCTGTCTAACTCCTCCATCTGAGGTGGTGGCCTGTACACCACTCCCATTCTAAGAATCCTATTCTTGGAATCCTGGATTTTCATCCAAATCAGATCCAGAACCTTTACAACAGTTGGCTGTATTAGGTGAAATAATATCCCACTCCAGAACAACTATCAATACCTAGGGACCAATAGGATACTCCAGAAGCCCATTCTTTAGTAAACTTCATTACCTCCTGAATAGTATGAATTCTGGCATTTTGCATAAAAAGACCCCTGGGGATGAAATTGTAAAGGTGAAAGACCTCTACCATTTTTGATAATTTTTATACTATTGACATTTGATGTTAAAAAACAAGGAAGGTAACAGAGACATTCATGCACGAGTTTTGAACTAACTCTGCTTCTTTTCTTAATTCTTCCTTTCCGTGGAGTAGTTTTTTGGCTGGTATCTTGAGCTTCAGGGGTCAATGCTTCACACATCACTTCTTGTAAGTGAGAGTCTGCAGACGAGACTACTGACTCACTATCAAGCCTCATCATCTAAAAGTGCCTGATATCTATTAGAAGTAGCAAGTTAAGTAGTTTTAGGATTTTTGGCATCGGCTGTGACCAGGTCTGCCTTCTCCTTGTATTCATCTTCCTTCCACTGTCACTTCAACTTTCTGGGGTAGGGGTGGCATGATATTCTGTGTACTACCTTCCTGCTCTACTGGGGTGAGTTCCACCACCTCTGGGGCCCCATCCTACACTCTCCATAAAGAATAGTAGGGGTGTCTTCACAACCTGTGTTGCCTCCAAGTCACCTCTAAGAGAAGTACTTTGACCTGTACTATCCAATGGCTTCGCTCCTCGGCATGACTATGCCAAGGACACCTCTAGGTTTCTGTTTATTAAACTCTCTCTGTGCTGGTGACCAAAAGTTGTTGTTCTTCTATATCTACTGAAGCTATCTTCCTGTGTGCTGCTTCAGGACAGGACACATACCGCATGACCTGCTGCCCCACATAGGTTCACTTCACAGCACTGTTACATTGGCCACTAGTGTGACCTGACTTGACAGAAAGTGCATTTTCCCTGATCACACACACTACTAATGTGACCAACCTGCCCACACCTATAACAAGTTTTGGGCTGTCCTTGATAAAAAGAACACCCCATCCCTGCCTAAAATGAAACAGTTGGGCAAATGTTGGTACCCATCATCCTCAGACCTCAAAATTACCCTTATTCTCCATCCTCCTGTCCAGATCCCTTCCTTATCAAAAATTGCTTCTGGGTGACCCATGACAGTACACCTTTGTTTTAACCAAAAGGAGATCAGATACACTGACTCCCACATTTCTAAACAAAACTGTTATTGTTTTGTGTGCAGGTCTGTTAGGGAATTACCTCAAAGGGGGCCCATGCAGGTGTTTTTTCTGTTGGTGATACCAGGCACAAAACTTATCCAGGCCACTCCCCAACTTAAAATTCACATTGAAGATATTTCTCCAGAAACATGGATTAATACATATAATTCAGATACATTAAATTGTAAACATTCTTTTAACAGTTTTTCCCTGCATAAACCCTGTCAGGAAAGTCTCTAAACCACCTTTATAGATAAGTCTAATGGCATTGTGCCATTTTGCAGGTAAGTAGTCTGTTGAAAGAAGGATGCATACGATCTCTAGTTTTGTGCAGTGGCCTGTTGAGGTAACACCTCTTCCCTCATCACCAGCCGTTCCTGATTTCTGCAGGAATATTCCTCAGAATGTCTGAAAAATCAGATAAATCACTCATAAACTCCCTTCAGCTATAGCTATTGTTAATACAGGTGCTGTGTGAGCTCAAGTTTGGGGGTAATTGTAAAGGGTGTACATCCCATCCGTAATTTCAAAATATTTCACAGGGGAAGCATTATGCTGAACCTGTTCTTTAGAAATTGTCCCTCAAAGCGTGACTCAGTAATGGTAGTCACTGTGCATTGAGACTTTGCTGGAGCCAAAGAAACCCCAGGTATTTTAATGGGCACAATGCCTGAAATACATTGGTGTGTGTCTGAGAGCAGACCCAGCCTCCAGCTGTAAGGGAGTTTTCTACCAATCACGGCCCAGCCTCCAGCTTTGCGTGTCTGCCCAGTGCAATGTACTAGGGGTCTTTTCTGCATCATGCGGTCCAAATGCTTATTTCCTTTAGTGGCCAAAATGAAAAAAACATAGCCGTTTCTTGATCAGTTCCAGCCAAACTAAAACAATCCACGGCTGATCCTGTGCAGCCTCATGAGTGGTATCCACGGCAATGCCAGCTACTTGTCGGTTCAGCATCTGGGCCAGGCCTCCCTTGGTCTTCTGATCATGTGAGTGAAAATGGCCCATTAGTTCCTTTTTTCTGCACAAATGCTCTGCTTCCTCAAGAAGCAACAGTTGTTCAAAGTTTGTTGAGTCTTAACCTCCAGTCCATAAACCTCCTGTTGCCATCTCATGTAAGTCCATAGGTTGCTCGCTTTTCTTGCCAATGTCAGATATTGACAATCCTCCATTCCTTCCATGTTAGTAATTGCAGTTGCATCCAAGAACATTTCTGGTTTCAGCAAATCTTATGCCAAGGAGGAGACAGACTCCTCAACCTGCTGAACCTCCATCTCCCATGCTCGCAGTTCTGGACTGACTGACATCCTTCGATGACCACGGTTCCCCCCACAGCTCCGCTGGCTCAGTAGGGAAGTTCCCCGTGTCCTGGCCAAATTTCCCATTCACTAAAAATACCACCAACAGCTTAATCTGGTTCAATTTCAGTTGGTTACCATCTGTATTCCCCAAGTCATCCCTGAAAAAGGGACTTCTAGTCTCAGTGGGCCTGCTGGGTCAGCAAAATCTAATAAGTAAATAAAAATAAATAATTTTGGATGGGATGTTTGGGGGGTGAGGGGTTATTTTGTTGGAGATAGAGCCAAGATATTGTGGCTATACAGAGGTGGGACAGAGGGGGAAACATGGAGAACAATATGGAGAATTGAGTAAGTGAAGACCCCACAGGAAAACAAATCCCAGGTATGATAGGATAATATGTGCAAACTAGATGGATCATTGGTCTTTTTCTGCTGTCATCATCTATGTTTCTATAAAAGGACAGTGAAACTCCTTTGCACATGAGTTCCAGCAAGTGGTTTGTTGATAGGTAGCAAATGGACAAACTAGATGGACCTTGGTCTTTTTTGCCACCATCACCTTTTCATGTTTCTTTTTCAATAATTGTCAATGGATAAAGTTGACTGTGAAGACATTTTTACTAAGCATGAGAGTGATGTGATGAGACAGCATGGGTGGAGACTGGCCAGGGAAGGTTTAAGAAGGACATGAGAAAGTTTTACTTAACTGAGAGGGTGCTGAACCATGGAATGGCTGCAAAAGAGTTGGTTAAGGTGAGGATTGTAAATGGGTTCAAAGTCTGATGGGACAGATACAGTAGCTTGATGATACTAAAGACTGAGATGAGGAGGACAGTAACATGGTGGGAGAGGGGCAAACAGGAGCACCCTGGAGTTGATCAACTCCAATCCCAAAGGTCCAGTTTCAGCAGTAGGCCATGATGGCCTAGCTAGATATTCTGTGAAGACTGGATGGACATTTGTTTAATTGCTGTCACTGGCTATGTTTCTGTTTCTTTTTTTATTTAAGTTCACTGAACAACATGGGTATGAAACAAATTGGTATAGATGCCCAGCATCACATTGTACATATAAAATCATAGTACTGTGTGACAGGTCAACATTAACATAGAGTTATAGTGCCAAATATTAAATAACATATTCAAGTACCTCCAGAGTGTCCAACTCATTAATAAACCCCTGCCAGGTACCCTAGGAGTAGATAGTGTGTAATGCATTCTCCATATTCTAAGCCTAGAGGGAAGGCCATGGTCCCTATTTCCCAGATAGAGTATCCATCTTACCCATTTAAATGTACTGCAGGCCATACATTGGCTAACCTGAAATGTCAGTTGTTTCATCCTATAGATTTCTTGTATCTCATCAATCCAGTTTTGTTGTGTTGGGGGGTCTGGCTTCAGTCGGTGTTGAGTTATGGCCTTGGCATGGCTGCTAGTAGATACACACCACGAGTAAACTGCATCCTTTCCTTGCACAACATTTGGGATGAGTCCCAATATGGCATGTACCACTGTTGGTGGGACATCTAGATTGAACAGATCAGATAGGATCTCATCTACTTCCCTCCAAACTCACCCAGCTTTGGGCAGGACCAAAAGGTATGTGAGTGATGTGCCTTAAATGCTATTCATAAATCCTTACCATCCTTGTAAGGAACTATCTGCCAATTTTCCTAGTATTACTGGTGTGTAAAAGACGCAAGTTTTAATTTTTAGATGTTCTCCTGCCACACCAGTGAGCATAAGTTGTACTAAAAAGCTGACTGGAAGATTTTTGAACCATTCCTGGTCTCATAATGTCAGCTCATTCTCTCCCTCCACTTTTGTTTAATCTTGCTGGCATGATCCTTGTACAGGTCTTGGAATACTTTTGTACAGGATTAATATCTACCTCAGGCCAGTACTTCCACCAGTATATAATTGTCATCTGGATTGTTTCATAGTTGCAGGACACTGTAGCTCAGAGGTTAGAGTATCAGGACAGTATTTGAGAAGCCTAGGTTCAATTCCCAGTAGGTCCCATTATTTCTCTCTCTACTATAATTTGTGATGCCCAGTATGTTCTGTAATGTTTCTCTTAAATTACTGATCAGTGGTGATGCCAGTAGCTGCCTGTTTTGTGTTTGAATGTATGCTGTTGTCTGAAGGTATCTTGAAAGATCATAATTATTCAACTTTAATCTTTTTTCAGGGTGATAAAGTTGATCAACCCTCCTGGGCATAAGAACGGAATCAGGAATCAGAGGCCCTGCCATGCCCAGCATCAGTAACATGGGTCCAGGGATGATGGTTGGGAGGCTGGGTTCCATGCCAGCCATCTAAACAGCCACCAGTGGGGCCCATGTTCAGTCTTTCACATGCTCTATATCCTACCTTGTTTCTGTCAGCTAGTAAGGTGATATCTGAATTATTATATCTATCCAATGATCTGACTCCCAGAGGTAGTCCTCCTTCTTCAGTTTGTCTATCTTCTTCCAGGTGGACTTATACATAGGCATTGACCAGAGGAGCAGAGTGCAGACTTGACCTGCACAATAACACAGCTCCAAATCAGGAACCATCTCCTGCATGCAGACTTACTCTGTTGTAATAGTTTAAATCTAATGCGGGTACCCTACCAGCCCAGAGATATTTAGAAAAGGACTTTTGCCAGTCTAGGAATCATTTTTTAGGGTCAGCACCAGGGTGCATTGTGAAATATATAATATTGAGGAAGGACATTCAAGATAAGCTAACCATTTCTAGAATATAATGGAAGTCTATAACAGCCATCCTTTGAGTTCCTCTTGAATGTTTTGTGTCACTAAGGGTGATGTTGACATCAGAGACATTTGTTAGGTCTTTGTCACCTGACCTCCAAGTGCTTTACCCAAGCAGCTTGCCACTTCAGTGGAAGAGTTCCTTTAAGTGCGACAAGGATTGTACCAAATTTCAGCCCCCCATTTTTGTCTTATTCAAGATGTGGCTTGCATGTGTCTCAAAGAGCTCAAGGCCTTCCAGACCTCATTTATTGATTCTTCAGGATTTGACAGGTACAAAATACATCATCAGCTTACATAGCAATTTTGGGGATGACTCTCCATATCAATACCCTGTATTTTGGGATTTAAACATATCCATTGGGCCAATAGTGCTATATAAAGGTAAATAATAGGGGTGAGACATGACAGCCCTACCTCATGTCCCAGTGTAAATTAATTCCATGGGATGTTTCAACATTCACTCACATGCTTGCAAGAGGAGTACAGGGACTTCAATCTGGTAATAATTTGTTCAGGAAATCCAGACTGTTCAAGGACCATAAATAAAATATCCATACTATCTTATCAAACACTTTTTTCTGCATCAAGACTCATCATACAGGCCTTAAGTTGGTGTTGTCTAATAGTCCTTGACATATATCATATGAAGTACAATGTGTAGTGCTTTCTTGCCGTTGTAAAGCTTATCTGATCTAAGCTATGAGGATGCATAGTATGGATTTCACCCACTTGGCCAATATGGCCATGAACAGTTTGTAGTCCATATTGAGGAGCAATATGGGGTAGTAGAAGCTGCAGTCTTAGGGTGCTTCTCTCTTTTGGTATCTCCACAATGGTGGCATAGTTCCAGGTAGGTAGGTAGGTAGCAGAGCTCAACATTTCCCACTCACTTTGTTAAAAGACCCATCAAAGATGAGGATACCCCACTTGAAAGCATTTATAGAACTCCCTTCCATGCCCATCCAGGCTAGGACATTTACTTCTTTTCAACTATTGTATGGCCACATTTATTTCTAGAGTCATAATCGACTATTAAAGAGCACACTGTTCTTGGACAGCTTAGGAAGCTCTAATGAGTTCATGAAGGCTTTTTACTCTGCTGAGTAGTTTATCGATGTGGGATATTTAATGTTTGTAGTAGGATTCAAAAGCATCTGCTATCTGTTCAGCTTTTGAAGTTGCCAGTAAGTGGGTTTTATGTTTTGGTATGCTTGCCCTGGATGTCTGTTTTTCAGCAGGTAGGCTAACAACTTTGTAGCTTGTGCTTTTCCTGCATAATACCTTTTGTTTGAAATAGAGAAGCACCCTTCATCTCCACTCTGAATGCATTGTACCTTAGCTCACATGCATTTTAGGTCCTGATCCCTAACTGTCTCCCAGTTGTTCCTTTTGCACTCTCCAGGTCTCTGTGGCTCTTGATAAGTGTCTCAAGCTGTTTCCTACATTCCTGTTCTGTGTTTCTGTGTTTCTATGTTTCAATCAAAATCACTGATCACATCTTAAAATCAGTTTTTGTTTAAGAAAATGCTTTGATATCAACTCTTGGGCCCAATTTTCAAAGGGATGCAGGGATTGTGGCTAAGCCCCCATCCCTGCAAAGTTAGTTGCTCCCACTGCCAAGGGTGTGCTGCAACTTGTGCCTGATTTTATAACCTAGAATGCAAGTTGCAACAGTGCCCTTATTTTATGGCACCTTGCATCAAAACCATGGCACCACGCTACCTATCATAGCTTCTCCACAGATGCAAAGGTGCGCCAGGAAAGGTAGCATAACAGTGCTGCATTGCTGCAAGGAAAATACAGCAGGGGGTTGTGGCATGCATTTTGAAAACTGTGCTTGTTGCATAGTTTGCTGAAATTTGCCACTTGTGGCAAACTGTCAGGCAGAAGTCCATTGCGGTGGTTGCACACATTCAAAATTGGGCCCTCTATCTCTTTTTTATTCTTTCCTATGCTGTGTTCTGTTGCTAGATTTAATGGAAGTGTCCTGACTCTAAATCTGGACCTGATTTTGCTAAGTACTGACCTCAAACTGCAAAGGTAGTTCAATAAGCTCACCTTTTAAAACAGAAAACTGTTCTATTCACTCATCTTAGAAACCAGATGAGCAAATAAGACAGTTTTCTGTTGTTTAAAACTGAGCTGTTTCGTATCAGCACATTTTGTTGTTGTTGTTGTTGATATGCATACTCTGTGGCTCCCAAGGGGTGGAGCTGCAAGACATGAAGATGTAGAGCAGTCCTGGGTCCCATTAAAAATAATGGGACCTATGGACAATGCTATGTCATTCTGTTCTGTATCTCTACCCTTTGGGAGCTACAGCAGTAACTGATATGGTAAAATGGCATGACTGTGTGGTTCTCAGAGAATATCTAAGTTTGGGCTGGCTGTACTGACACATAAATTGGGACATACTCCAGCCCTACAACTTCACACAGTCTTACCTTCACCCCCAAAAAAAACAGCATTCAGAGTACCTTGAAACCCCTCCAACTGCATTTTAGGCATCAAACCCCTTCAGATTTTTGGAATCTAGGTGGCCTCTGAACCTCCCTCCTATTGGTGAAGTCTCAGGGAACCCCTGCATTTTACATTGCTCATAGTCCCAAATGGTCTTCATACAGCCCTACACATGCTTAGACAAAGTGTGATGGAAGGTTGTATTTGTGCTCCAAGAGTCTTCATAAGCCTGTGTTTTCTCAAGGAAGAATGACTGAGGTTCAACAACCAACGCCAAGACACTGGTTCATGTTCTTCTGCTGGTTCTAGCAGTGGAGCATGATCTTGTGACATGAGTGACATAATAGGAAATGTATTATGTAGAAGATAGTCATAATATGTATTTTTAATATATGATAATTATTTTTGATTTATATGACCAGAAAACATGATTCCTGGATTAACATGTGATGAGAAGTGAATGTGATTATAAATCCCACTATGTATAGTGCCTCAAAGCAGACAGGCATTGTCCACACCCACAGTGCACAGGTTGGTGTGGTGGCACTGGCAGCTGGTGTCATGTTAGATAGATAGTCATGTTAGACAGACAGATATGTAGACAAGCAGACATACAGACAGATCATATTTTATTCTTACATAGGATCATTTTGTTGGATACAAGCCCTATTTTCAACAAAAGCCCTGTGTATTACATAAATGCATAAAAGTAATGGTATGACAAATAATACATTTTAGGTTATATATCACATACAGTGCACTTTTGTACACAACACACTATAATAATAAGAGACCATACACATGGCTGTTCATAATAAATTTGTGAAGAGTTGTGAGGATAAACAGATACCCTAACATTTGAAAATGTTTTGATTAAAGAAGAGTTGAGCATTTTACAGCATAAAAGAAAGTAGTGTGTGTGTGGGGGTCATGCCAGACTAATCTCATTGAGTTTTAACCAGGAGGTAGATCAAGAGGGGCAGTGGACGTAGCATACCTGGATTTCAATAACTATGCCAAATTATTTATTGATAAAAAGCTGCAGCATATGGGAGTAGGAATAAAGGTGGTAAAGTGGTAGAAAACTGGCTGGATAATAGGACACAGAGTGGTGGTAAAAGGCTTATACTCTGAGGAGGGTAAGGTGACCAGTGGGTGCCACAGGGATTGGTACTGGGCCCAGTCCTCTTCAATGTCATTATCAGTGACATAGGAAATGGTCTGGAAGGAAGTTCTGCTTGTTGCTGATGACACTAAGTTTTGCAACAGGGTGGAATGACGCAGGGTAGATAGAATGAAGACGGACCTAAAGAAGCTGGAGGAGTGGTCATGGATTAGCAACTAAGGTTCAATGCAAAAAAGTGCAAGATAATTCACATGGGGCAAAAACCCAGGGGCATCATATCATCTGGTGGGAAGGAAAATGATGGCTCCAACCAGGAGAGAGGCTTGAGGTGATCATCTCTGATGACCTCAGGGTTGGGAGACAGTGTGACAAGATGGCAGAAAAAGGCTAGCAGAATGCTGTGATTACAGCTGTGGGAATATAAACTCCACCCACAAAATGCCAGCAGAATGACCATTCCAATTCCGTGGAATTCAACAGAATTTTGTGAACATTCAACAGCCTTTTGCAAAATTTAACATTTTATTTATGTAGCAATAGTTTTAAAAGTACATATCCAAATAACACCATATTTGGAACCTAAACAGTACCCAATGGTGCACATGAATGCTCAAAATTTCAGAGTTGTAGATTAAAAGGGGGAGAGTTATGGATGGCCAAACATTTAATCAAAATGTAATTTTCAGATATTTTGACATAATTTTAAAATTTCTTATCCAAATTTCTCACAATATCAAGATTTAGAGCAGTGCCTCCAATGTGCATATGCACCATGTTTAAGTCTCAAACTTCAATGGGAGCTGAATAATAGGTAGCCAAATAGTTTGACACAATTTGGGTTTCTGTAATTTTAGTATAATTTTGATAGCATTTATTGAAATGTTACAAAATTGACAGGTATACACGTTATCATTACATTTTTACGTGCATATAGTTTCAGATCTTTAAATGGGACTGAGTTACAGCCTGCCAAGCATGTTGCCAAAATTAAAATTTCAGTTAGTTCCCTCTAATTTTAAAACTACATATCCAAATATAACCAGAGTTGAAACATTGAAACTACTATACCACATGTTCATTTCTGAAAAAGTTCATGTTTACAGCTTTAAATGGGACTGAATTAAAAGTAGTCAAACTTTCACAACATTTAAAAATGTATTTCTGCAAGAATGTAAATTACAATGTTATAAACCTCTGAAACTTTAAAACTAAAGAATGCAATGCCATACATTTGGCAGGTTCTTAGACCTTAGAAGGAGACTGTGTGTGCCAATTTTATTAATTGCTTGCTGTGAGAAATTGCAAAATGACATCTGTACTTAAAGTCAAATCCCAAATTGTGAAAATGAGAATTTCATGAGCGATTCCATAAAACTGGAATTTTCTAATTTCACTCAGCCTTATCTGGGGATTTTAATTAAAGGATAGAGGGTATAAAAGGCAGGCAGCACTGAAGCTCACCAGGTTCTGGAGTTAGATGCACAGTTTCACCATGAAATGGACAGCTGAACTGGGTAGCAGAAGAGTGATAGAGCAGGAAAGCACAGAGTGTCAACAATTCCAACCTGAATGCAGGATATTTAAGGATCAGATCTAGTACATTTATGATCTGGGGAGCCTGGTGTACATGCAAGTCTAGGACTTAGAGGTACTCAAAAATATGTATTGGGGAAGATGATGGGCTGGATTCACAAAAGCTTTCTGAAGGTGCAAAACCTTCCCTAAGTCCCCAAAACTGCCGTAGTTATGGAAACAAAGGGAATTTGCACTGAGTGCTATTTATAAAACCTTCTGCAGCTGTGGAAAACAACACTAAGGACTGTGGATAAAAGTGCAGCTGCGGAAGTCCCTGAGGAAAAAAGGTGTGAGATAAGTAGGCACAGCTCCTGAAAGACTATTCACAACCATTTTTTCTGCAGCTGCTGAAAATATGTTACACAGTGGAATGAGGTGTAACTCTCCTCCGAAACTGCAGTAGTGCCCCAGCAATTGGAATCAATCAAGGTGGAGGTGAGGCACAGGAAATAACATCCCAGATAGTATAATAGTGGCTGCTGTAACAGCAATGAAAGCACATTGCCATGATATGGCAACAGGCAACAACCAGCAGACACAGTGCAGCCCATGATGGAGCCCACAGGCAGTACAGCCTGGCCAGCCTGCAGTGAGTGCCACTACCCTGCAGGCAACAGGAACATCTCAGGGAGGGAGGGAGGAGGACCAGCAGTGACAGTTGGCCACTGTGGTGCCATGGTATTGCTGGTACCTGTGGTGCTGCAGTAGTCCCAGCTGAGGGACTGGTTGCTGATCTCTTTGTGAGTGCTTTCAGCTTCATTCTATGGCAACAATGTTAAAGTCTGCTGTCCAGTTAATTAGGTTCACTGATGCTGTGCCTCCTAAGCCATTTTCACAGCTGCGGATCCACAGTTGAGGATTTTCAGCATATGCTCAATTTCGCGAGCTGCCGAATTTCTGCAGCTGTGGGGATTTTACAAATTCCACACCTGCTCAAAATTTCTTTATGAATATCACACAACTGCGTTTCCACAGTGCTGCAGGCCTTTTCCAGCAGGCTGTGGGATTTTTAGCTTTCTTTGTGAATCCTGCCCATGCCTTTGCAGCAGGAAGAAAGAATTCTAGCTATTCCATCAGGGTAGGTTTATAGGAAAAGGAGTAGGTGACTCACATGTCAAGGAGTTTGCCACTGTAAAGAACAAAGAGGATATCAGTGGGATCAGTAGTTCTACTGAGTCAATCTGGCTATGCCAAAAGAGAGGATAGTAGCCCAGAAAGGAACAGCAGGACTGCAAAAGCTCAGTCCAGCTTATCAAATGAAGTAGTGATATGTGCATTGTTAATGTTAAATGCCACAAAAATTCTGGATGCTTCATCTACAGTATATGCTATCATAAATATGTGAGAAAATGTTACTTATCATTTTTTCTTCTGCAAAATTAAAGTTACTTAACCAATTTATCCAGATGGTAGACACCAGGATACACTGACTATGGATATGCATATCAAATGTTAACTCTATGCATGCAAGAGCAGATAAGTTACAAACATCCACATTTTTGATAGTTTTCAAAAGTTTTGCAAATATTTACTTAGTAAAGATTTGAACCCTTGTAACTTAAAATCTCTTATCTAATTATCTCCATATTTAGACCATTCTATAAGCATTACAAACAGGTTATCCATACTAATTTGTACATATCTAGCTCTACAGGTGCCTGAGTTATATGCAGATTAAATTTGTTCATGAAATTTCCTGAAAAAAAACAACAGATTTTGAGCTCATAAAATTTTGAGATGATGCATCATATTGTCATGAAATCTCTCACCTTGCTAGAACACCAGTCATCAAGAAATCATGCCAAATTTAAGATCCCTGACCCAATAGATGGTTAAGGTATATGCAAATAAAAATGTTAATGAAATTTTGCCTGAACAATAAAATGACAACATTTGAGCACCTATAATTTTGAAACTATCCACCCAAATGCAAATGTCATGATATTTGACATGTTAGTGGCCATTGACCCTGAGAGTACATGTTCTAAATTTCAGAGATCTAGCTTGAACAGCGTCTGAGTTATAACCACATTCTAACGCTTAAAATTCAGAAATTCTGATGAAATTCACAAAATTTCACAGACATTTGCAAAATGTTGTCAGAATTCCACAGATTCAGAATTTTTCCATTCTGCACAGCTCTAGCTATGATGCATAGGGATGGGGGAGCACCAGCATAAAAGAGAGGTAATAATTGTGCTGTACACGACATTGGTAAGGCCACATCTGAAGTACCTGTGTCCAGTTCTGGAAGCCCCACCCTGCATAAGGACTTTGATAGGGTGGAGGCAGTTCAGAGGAGGGTGACCAGAATGGTGCAGGAGCTACATAACAAACCCTAAAAAGTTAGGCTGAAGGAATTGAATATATACTGTACTCCCTAAAGGAGAGGAGGGAGAGGGGGATATGACTGAAACATTTAAGTACCTCAGAGGAGAAATAGGGTACAGGAGAATACAGTTTTCAGAGAAAAATTTGCTCAAGGACAAGGGCCACAATGTGAAATTGGCAGGAGGGAAATTCAAGGAAACATGAGAAGGTACTTCTTCATGCAGAGGGTGGTGGACAAGTGGAACAGCCTGCAGGCAGAAGTGGTGGGCAGAAACAAAAAAGGATTTAAAATGCTTGGGATAGGCATGGGGACTACTGATATGTGGAGAAGGAGGACAACTTAATACAGGCTGAGCACAGTTGTTAGAGGTAGTATTTATTTATGTATTTGTTTGTTTGTTTGTTTATGTATGTATGTATTTAGCCATTTGTTAACCGGGTTGGTACACTGATCCAAATATTTTTTAGGCATGGCCCAGGCCAGAACCTGGCACAAACAATGGAAGATACAGTGAGGATAACAACAATGGTGTTTGCCCTTTAAAGGGGGCAGACCAAGTTGTCCTGGTGGACCTCTCCCTGGGCAGAAAATGGTATGGCTCAGAGAGGTAGATGGGGTGGAGCCCCAGGAACAATAGGCAGGTACAGGAAAGGAGGAGCACAGGGAGGAACAGGATAGCCATAGAAGGTAGGGGAAGTGGAGGAGAAAAAGGGTACATAACAGGCTGCATAGAGGTATTCCACTTTTTGCTGGATAATTTTGTTGGCTTAATCAACAGAACGAGCACATCAGAATCGGCTATCATTTGAGATTGGTGGAGGCTGAACCAGCCTGAGGTAACAAGCTGTTGAAATTCCTACAAGGTAAGAAAATGATAAAAATGTATAGAAATTTTTTATAGGTGGCTAGATGGCAAAGACTGTGTGAGAATGCTGAAGAAGGCAGTGTTGCGATTTTATCTTGTAAGAGAAGAGTCAGTTTTGTTTGTCCCACGTGGCGAAAATTAGGTGAAAGAAAGGCTTATGGTGTGGAAAACATAGAAACATAGAATTTGATGGCAGATAAGGACCACTTGGCCCACCTAGTTGCCCATTTCAGATATTGAGATAGCCCCAGTCCTGAGTTTGTTTTTCAATGTTAGAGCTTGTTATTAAGTAATTTTGATAGAGCCTGGCATTGAGGGAGCTGAGCAGCTGTAGTGGCTTAAATCGTAAGAGAAACATCAAGTATCTTAGATGGTGGGAGTTTTGTATCCCACAAAGCATAGAAGGTTTGGTTTGAGAAGGATCTGAGTCTCGGCTGTGGCCTTACAAGGAAGGAGGTTTGCACGAGCAACGCAAGAAAAGCGAGATGCATTTTAAAAAAACAAAACAAAAAAGAAGCAGGTGGAAGCCTTGCATCATGAAACACGGTGGCAGGCCCCAGAAGCAAAGAGAAGTGCCGGTGGTGGGGTCGCACCAGCAGCCAGGCCAGCTTTGAAGCAGGTGAGCAGTGGTAGTGGCGCCTGACGTCACACTGTATGGTGGGGGGCAGGAGAACGAGCGAGTTCAGTGTGGGAGAGCTTCTGGCCACATAAGAAGTGAGAACATGGTTTTTGCTCTTCTGCACCCCCAGGACATAGAGACTGGTGTTTGTCCCTGAAAAGCAAAAAGAACTGGTCACTTTTCTCGTATCACCTGGGTTTTTAGGAGTTTTTTCCTGCAACTGGCCGAGTACTGCAGACATTAAGGAGGTTGGCGGGTGGCGCCTGATGTCACGCCGCATGGGGGATTAGTTTGGTGAGGGGGTACCATGAAGACCTCGAGGGGCAAAACTTGGGAAGCCTAGGATCAGTTCTAGAACAGTAGGCTGACTAAAGCCCAATTTAAAAACAAATCTGGGAATTGTGGACAGAAGCTTGACAAGTGCCTGGGGCTAGCCTCTGATGGGTGGGTGGAGAAAAAAAAAGAAAACAATATGGCGCTATGGCGAAAGCTCTGAGCTGCAATTTGGGGAGACCAGGTTTTTTCAGACTACAGCCCAAAACTGGCATTCTAAAGAAGAGGGAGGCTGCGACATTTCACAAAATCAGTTGCTTCCCTCATGGGCCAGGGCAGAAGCGGCACTGGGGGTGGGGATGAACCGAAGGCCAGGCCACGAGGCCTGTTTAGAAAAAAGGTGTCTTTTTAGGGGCCATGAGGGGCACTTTGTTTCACTTGAAAAAAAAAAAAAGAAGTGGAGGGTTATGGGACATGGGAGTTGGTGCCAGGTAGTTGCCAAAATGTTTTCTCTTGCACTACTTGGAATCCTTGGTGGTGAAGGGGGCCGGTGTCTCTAGACTGTGGCTCTAGATGATAATGACCAATCTTTTTCAGTTTTCTTGCAGTTTTGCATGTAGCATGACTGGGAAAAGATGGCACCAAAGAAAAGCAAATCATCCAGAGCGGAGGCATACAAGGTGATAATGGAGCTAGAGAAGGCCAACATGATGTGGCAGCCAGTGGAAGAGGATGAGCCAGGAAGTCAGGGGAAAATGGAAAGTGGAGAAGCGGTGATGGGCAAAGGTCAACAGGGAAGAGTCGGAGTCCAGCAAGACCACAGTGGCAACCACTGGTGGAGACCCCTCCCGGGAGGCCAGCCCAGTACCACCCCTTGTGACCCTGAACCGGTAATACTACGCCCAGAGCCAGTAAGTTTACCTCTGACGGAACCCAGGGTGGAGCCCCAGTCCGCAGCTGCCCTCCCATCCCGTCAACAGAAAGGCCAGTACAAGAAAAGGACCCAGTGCAGCTCACTGACAACAGGCCTCAGGAACGGACAGGCCAACAGGTAGTGTATCAGGTTCCATGGGGAGAGTATCAAGGAATATATTGGTCAAATTATTGCGACACTGGGGGAGGGGGCTGGGGCAGATGGAGACTGCATTGTCAGAGATTAGGTTGGAAAGGGGTGCAGAGGAGAGAAGAAGGAAGGATAACATGGGAAAAGGCACACAGGAAATTGGAACACCAGACATGAGGATAGGTGAATATGTACCATTGGCTAAAGGAGAAGATTTGGAAGAGGGAATATGTGGACATATTTTCATTGGTAAGCAGGAAGCGGCTGTCTACACGAGGAGTAAGAGAGTATATGCAAGAGTGAGATGGCAGTGGCAGTAGTAATATTAGGTAAGAAGGAGGAAGACAAATTTACAAAAAGGAAAGACGTGGATGGTTGGTTTGTGGTCTTTGCCACATATTCAGCCATAGTGCTGGAGAAGAAGCCAGAGATGGGGATTCCATTGGTCACATATTCTCTGATCATATGGCAGGCAAAGCAAAAGGGGCGAGGGTGGATATACTATGACAAATGTTTTCATCAAGGATGGCCACATATGGGGATATAAGATGGGATACTAAACAGCTCAATTTGTGGATGGACTATGTGACCGACCAATCTACCCCAGAGGGACAGATGGGAAAAAGAGCGGGGTACTCAAAAATGCTGCTGGGGTTACAACAGAGCTTTCTGTTCATGGCCACAGTGTCGACTTAGGCATGCATGCTCAAAGTGTGGGGTGCTCATCCCGTGACAAGATGCAGGAACCAGTGGCCCCAGGGGTTTCAAGGGGGCAGTCAGGGGCCAGCCACCAGCCTTTTGTGAGGATAAGTTTATAAGGGTCAGACCTGGAACAGAGGTACGAGGGGCAGAGGGCACGGGAGTAGTGAAGCCCAATCTTACTGAAGTAGGGAGAGGAAGAAAGAGGAAGAGAGAAGTGGGGCAATAGGGGAGAAGGGGTAGGGTGGGCATAGAACATTTTTGGGCAGCCAAGACACCCATCAAGTGGGAGGCCTGGGAGGAGTGGCTGGCAGAATACCCCAACAGGGAAGCTGCGAAAACCTTAAGAAGAGGTTTTTGATCAGGTTTTCCTTGCAGTGCAAGATGCCAAGACAAGCTAGAGAGGCAAATAATTTGGGCTCAGTCAGGGGAAAGGAAGACATCTTGAGAAAAAGATAGAAAAGGAGAAAGCAACAGGGAGGGTAGAGGCTCTTACCCTTTTCACCTGATAGTTAACTTGAGGATCTCCCTCTGGGTTTGGTCCCTGAGAAATAGGAAGGGAGTACAGGGTGATCCATCACCTGTCATTCCCAGAGGGAGACTCTGTTAATGATTTTATAGGTGAAGAGCACAGTCAGGTGACTTATGCCACATTGGAAGAGGCAGTGCAGATCATTCAGGCAACCCCAGATGCAAGGCTAGTGAAGACAGACATTGAGTCGGCGCGTTTGCCTGCTTCCTGTTAGAAGGAGGACTGGGACCTTTTGGGTTTTAAGATAGGGGACCAGTATTATTTTGATAAAACAATGCCTATGGGTTGTTCTGTAGCATGCACAACTTTTGAGACATTTAGCACCTGCCTGCAATGGATCTTTCAAGAAAAACTGGGTAAGACGGCCATACATTATTTGGATGATTTTTGTTGATACGCAGTGGACGAGGAGAGACAGAAGAGATGCTGGCCAGTTTTCAGAAATTGTGTGGGGAACTAGGTGTACTATTGGCCCCAGAAAACAGAAGGCCCTAGTAGGGTCCTGGAGTTTTTAGGATTGAGGTAGACGTGCTGAATGAGGTATTTAGACTGCCAGACAAAAAGTGAAAAACTAAGGAGTTGATCAACACCACACGGGCAGGAGGCGTGTGCAGTTAAGGCAAGCACAGCAAGTCCTGGGACATCTGAACTTTGAGTGCAGGACAATAGGGCCGGAATAACATTCACAAGATGGTTAGCAAGAGCAACAGCAAGGGTGATGAGGCCGTATCATTGGGTGGATATAACACAGGGGTGAAAGAGGACTTCAAGGTTTGGGAGGAATTTTGAGAAGCTACAATGGCATATCCTTTGGGCAGGAAGGATGGGTTTTAATACTGATTTAGGCTTGTACACGGATGCGGCGGGGGAAGGGTATGGAGGATACTTGAGGGAAAGTGGTTCATGGAGCCATGACCAGATGAATGAGTGAAAGAAGGCAGGGTGAAGGACACCACACTATTGAAATAATGCCAATTTGGGCTGGCACCCTGGTTTGGGGGCAGGATTGTGAAACCAGAAGGTTACGTTCTGGTGTGATAATAGGGCAGTGGCGGATGTCCTGAATAACAAAGGGGAAAGTCGGCAATGCGGGTGTTGAGGCAGCTAGTGCTAAGAGGGTTGCAGTTGAATATGTCATTTAGGGTAAAACACATAGACGGGAAAGGAATATACTAGCTGACAGCCTTCCCGCCTGCAGCTGGACTGTTTTCGGCACTGGCGCCAACAGCAGAGGAATGAAAAACGTCCATTCAACGGTAACATCTGGGACATTCGTAAGAGGGAGCAAAGGTGCTGTTTTGCAGATCATGGGCACAAGGGACCTTGAGGGCCTATGAAGGGGCATGGCGGGCATTGCAAGCTTTCAGGGCAGTACACCACATGGAGGTAAGTGGGCCAGTTACGGTAGAGCAGATGGGAAAGTTTACGGTTGAACAATGGTTGAGGGATCGTGAAACACAATGGGGGTATACCTATCTGGGACTGTGTGGTATGCAGCCTGAAGAGGTGGCAGGATCCCACAAAATCAATGTTGATACATAGGATGATGCAAGGGTGGAGCAGGTTGAGAAAGAAGGACAAGGACGGCCGGTGATCAATAGCAGAGCACTGGCTAGCCAGGCCAAGGACATATTGCCTAGGGTAAATCCAAAGTTGAAGTGCAGCTATTTTTTTACAATTTATGTGGTAATGTTCACAAGGGCTTTGAGAGTTGGTGAGGCAGTAGGGTCACGCCAAAAGACGAGGATGGGAGGTTGGGATGGGGTTGTAGTTTAGAGGCAAAAACAATACAGCTGATCATCAGAGGTCCAAAACAGACCAGGTGGGAAAGGTTGTGTCATAAACCTAAACTGCATGCTGAAGGGTCATTGTGTCCAGTGAGGGCTCTGTGGGCTTACGCCGCAGAGCTATATAACAAAGAGGGTGATTATTCGTACAGGATGGAGGAAAGTGACCAGTTACCAGGTAACAGCTGTACTTAAAAAGACATGGAGTTTCTGGCGAGGACCCACCAAGTTATTCCTCCCATTCTTTTCAGATTGGAGCCACATCAAAATGGGTCATCAAGGGGAATCAGTGGACAAGATTTTGGAATGGGACGATGGCAGTCCAGCTATAAAAGATACATCCATGCATTTAAAGATTAACATGCCATCTTGTTTTGTTTTGCAGGAACAGAGCTGAAAAAGGAAAAGGTTGGGGGATCATAAAAAGGGGGTAGTCATGAAGTAAGGTATTAAACAGTGTTTTGTCTAATTCATAGGTATAGGGAGGATCACGGAGGTGTGGATCTGTGGGTATTCCAACATTTATTGGGCAGAAAGGAGACCAGAAAAGAAGGCCAGGGACAGCAGCTCTACCAGGATGTCAGACACTGTAGATTGACATGGCATGGCATCCGAGGGATGAAGTGGACACAGTTACTCCCGATGTTGTTGGAGATGAAGCAATGAAGACCCACACCAGACTTGATTATTTTACACCTGGGAGGGAATGACAGAGAAAACCATGGTTGGATACCTATCTAAGAGTGAGAAGTGATTTTGAAAAGTAAAACAATGGTGGCTGGATGTGTGTTTGATATGGTCTGAAATAATACCACGGAGAGTAGGGAGACATACAGCGGACATGTAGCGTAGAGAGAGCCAGGAGAAAGATGAATAGGAGAGTGGGACTCTAGTAAGAAACTTGGGAGGACATGTAATACTGAGGAGTTGAGGAATGGGTGGATGAATTTTATAGATCGAATGGAGTGCATTTATCAGACCTAGCTATAGATATGTTTAACACAGAGATGATGGGTTTCATTGAGGCATGGAGGAGACAACAAGACAGGAAGAATGGGGGCAGGAGGGAGATACAAAAAAAAAAAAAGGAATAAGTATGGGGGCAGTCATCCAAAGCAAGCTGTAGAGAGGCTATGGGAAAAATGAAGGGGAATGGTGGGGGAAAGAAGGAGGAGAAGGAGAAACAACAGAAGAAGAAGAAAGTGGTTCAGTTCTCACCGCTACCTATAAGAAAGAGAAGAAAGCTCTCAGGTTTTTCACCTGGAGAGGCAAGAAGAATTAGAGAAAGATCTTGAGCCGATATTGATTATGTAATGCAATACAACTGAAGAGATGTAATATGACAATAGAAAGATGATGATAATGATAAAGTAAACAAAAAGAAATGTGTTTATTTTAATAAACTGATTACCGATCTGAGCACAACACAGTGGTGGTCTGTCTTTTGGGGAATGGGGAATCTGGGACAATGTACAGCATGAACAATAAATAGGATCAAGTGCAAGTCAGGCTAACATACAGTGGTGAGGTAATCAACACACAGGTAACATTGCCAGAATACGTAGATACATAGAAACTGTCAGCAGATAGGGACCACTAGGCCCACCTAGTCTACCCGTGAAGGCTTAAACTTGTATGCAGTCACTGACCCTAAGTGAGCAATGTCTTTCATCACTTTTATGGACATTGATAAGGCCACATCTGGAGTACTGTGTCCAGTTCTGGAAGACCAAATCAAGGTATACATAGTAGATTAGTAGATATATATATATATATATATATATATTCAAATGTTGTTTAATAGCAGCATCCTCTGCTCTCTAGGTATGGAAATACATTGGCAGAGTCAGCAGCATGAAAAATACACAGTTAACAAAATTGATCATACAGGCAGAATGCAGCTGTTAACAGGATAAGATGGTGGCCATGGAGTCAGTTTCAAGGTAGGGAGAAAAGGCAACTGGTGGGAGAGGGTGTAGAGGCAAGGAGGGCTATATAAAAGGCACAGCAGTGCTAGAGGCCTGAGGACAGCTGCAGGTCGAGGTGGACGAAAAGTGGGTTCTTAGTTGAGTATTTAAATTTAGTGGGGGTCAAAGGAATGCAGTGGGGGGAGGTCACTCACAGAGAGGGGCCAGCAATGGAGAAAACTCTTGGCCCATACTGGTGGTTATGCTTGGACGGACAAGTTGGAGGTGGAATAACTGATGGAGATTGCAGTTAAAAGTCTTAGGACAGAGCAGAAGAGATAGAGGGGGGAAAGAGGGGCTATGGATGGCATCCCCAATGGTCTGAGCCAGCAGGTATGAGTATCGAGCTTGGGAGGGAGCCAGTTTAGGGACTGTAGAGAGAGAGAGGAAGTGATGCTTTGAAAGAGCAGCATGAAAGGCAAAGTGGAAAATCCAGTTGTAAGTTGCATCCAGTCTGTACTGCTTGGCAGCAGGGGTAAGGGAGTATACTGGACACCCATAATCGAGGACAGGGAGGAGGTTGCCACAGGCTACAGCAAGAAGACCTTCTGGCATGAGATGGTCAATTAGGTGGTAGCAGAGACTCAGCTTCTGGTTTATGCAATTTATTTATTTATTTATTACAGTATCAGGAATGCAATGTAGTCAGAGTAGGTAAGGGACTGGTGTAGGATTACCCCAAATATTTGAAAGGGTGAACTGTGTTGAGGAGCTATCCATCTAAGGAGCGGACAGTGAGAAAGCAGCCAGAGTGGCCAATGGTGGAGAATTTAGGTTTTGAGCAGAACAGCATGGCCTTCATTTTAGATACATTCACCGTAGCTTGTTAAAGGACAACCAACAGTGGGCCATACAGAAATCAGTGGTGAGGATGGAGGACAGTGAGGAAGGGAGGTTGCTTTGGAAGAGTATCAGGTCATCAGCATAGAGGAGGGAGTGACATGGGAGGCCCTCCAATGGGAGGACTTAATGAAGAGGAAAAAAGGAGGGGTCAAGTATGGAGCCTTGGGGGACACCCATTGAGACAGGCAATGGTGGGGGGTGGAACTACCAAGGCAGACCATTTGGGTTCTACCAGAGAGGTAGTTATTGAGCCAGGCTATGGAGGCAGAGGAGAAGACAAGGACAGCAAGTTTAGGTATTAGGATGTCATGACCAGGGATGTAAGTTTGTCTTGGCAGTCATACACATCATTGATTCCATGAAGTTTGATCTTTATTCAGGACTTCCATGACTTTCCACGAGTGTCATCAGAATGTAGCAATGATAACAGTGCCACAACATTTATTACTGTTTACTAATGATTTAATGAAAACAATGAGTCATTAAAACCTCATTCATGACAAACTTACAACCCTAGTCATGACTGACTAAGTAAGGCCTTCACCTTCCCTTCATCCATATTCCTAAGCACATGGTCAGTGAAGAGGTCCAGATCAGTGGTTGTGCTGTGTCCTTCCTGAAGCCATGTTATTGAGGGCAAAGGAGGTTGTATTTGATGACATGGTCAGTATTATGGCAGACTAGGCAGGCCAAAGTCCCTTATCTTCTGACAATTTTCTATGTTTCTTTAGATAGCAATCCTATGGTATTACCTCCATGCAGTATGCCAACAGAGAAGAAGGTGGTGTGAACACTTGCCACAGTTACGCATGATGAGAAAAATGTGATTCATGATGGGTAGAGGATGACAATGATGATGACAATGAAGAAGATGTGTTGATTGTTATTTTAATTCAATGTTTATTATTACTTTGATTATTTTTAAATTTGATTTTATTTAAATGCTAAGAGAAAGTGATTTCAGTGGATTCATGGAGTCATCTGTTAAATACTCCCACACTACACAAAATGCATTTTTAAGTACAGTGGACTGATGGCGGAAGGGAGGCGGGGGCAGCTGTAGAGGGATTGGGCACCAAGGCAGTGATTGAAAGCTGATTCCTTTTGAACCATGGAATGATGCATCTTCAGTGACATTGGGCAGGGCAGCAGATACAATATATACACAGATAATAGAATGTGATATAATATGACTTACTATAATCTTATATAATCTATATCATACACAACAAAATGATATAAACTGATATAGAAAATGTAATATAATCTACTACAATATCATATATACTGTAGTTTACTCTGTGGTATCTGAGAAAGAATTTAGACATATTTCCTCCTGCCTTGTCTATCTCATGATTAGTTTAAATGTCCCATTTATTTTCCATTTTCCATCCATCTGTCTAAACCTTTTTCAAAAGTTTCAAAACTATTGCTATTTAATAGGTCTGACCATAGATTATTCCATAATTGCACAATTCTCTGTGTGAAAAATGCTTCCTAGTGTTAATCCTGGAGTGTGCTGTCCTTCATTGCTTTTGTCATGTCTTCATGTAATGTCTCTGCCCCACAGAGATTTAAATCATTTATTAATTTCTGATCTTTACAGCCAGTGAATAACATCAGCAAACCACCTCTGCTGCATCGGTGTTCAAAACTATGTAGACCCAATTTTTAAAGTTTTCTCATATGTCATATTTTCAAGTCCCTTAACCATTTCTGTTGTCTTTATGTTGTATCTTTCCAATTTGGATGTTCTCGTCTGTTACTAGTCCATCCCAAATGTGTGACCCATGGTCAATTAAGGGTCTAACATAAGACTTATATAATGGTGTATTCCTGGATCTGGGATTAAAGTGTCTGCATATTGTATTTAGTAAATTGTTTTCTTTTCCAAATATCATATTAACTTTTTTAGTTATGTTTGTTATGGAGACTTTCATAATATAAATACCAGATCATTCTCACATTTGTAGTTTCCAGTTTTACTCCATGTACGTAGTAAGGTGTTCTTTATTGTTTCTTCCTAAATGTGTTATTTACAGTTGTTGCAGATAAACGACATACCCCACCCTTTTTCCTGTTTGTTATTTTATTTAGGTTCTCTTGCACTGTATTTTATTCCTCTTTGTGTTCACTGTTCCACCCAACTTCATGTCATCTGAAAGTATTACAAATGTGTTAATATCTTTTCCTAGATCACTAATCAAAATATCAAACAGTACAGGACACAAGAGTGAACCCAGCAGCACAGCTCTAGTCACCCTTCTCTTGCTGACACGCTTCCTTCAATCTGACCCTTTGTTTCTATTCTTTCGACCATTTTGCTGTCCATTTTATAAGGATTTTGTTGAAAGCAAACTGTAACATTTTTTGATGAGTTTTTCATGGGAAAGCACATTGAAGGCTTTGCTAAAATCCAAGACTGTCACATCTATTGCATTTCCTTTATTTAATTCTTTACTCACTTTCTTAGAGAATGTCAGCAGGTTACTAATACATGACCTCCTGTTTTAAACCCATGTTGTAAGTTGACTTAATCCTTTTTAACAATCCTCCTCCAGTAGAGCTTTTACAAATTTTTCTGAGAGACCACGGATGCAGGGTATCGAGTAGAAGCTCCTCCGCACAGCTCTAGCCTCCCGACTTAATAATTGGTGTTTTGGACTGCTAAATCTACCTAAAACCATTTACAGCTACTTATCTTTGTCATTTAGTCAACCGGCTCTGGCTTGGTGAGTTTGAACCCTGATGGAGGTCTATATGAAAAAGGCGCCAGAAGCACCCCCCGGTCACTCCCAGAAGGCCCAGAAGAAATTGGGCCTTGAGGCCCAGAAAAGCCTGAACACTCGAGCCAGGCCTCGGAGCAGGAGCCTTAACCGTGAACAGGTTTTTAGAAGAATTCAAACCCTTTAGAGAGGAAGTAAGGAGATGTCTTTGGAACTTAAATCCTCTCTAAAAGCTTGATAAGGTTTCGATTACAACTTCAGATAATACAGCTGGTATTGTTTCACTTGAGAAGCATGTGGATAAGTTTGACCCTGGGCTTGTGGCTATGAGGCAGAAGCTTTCTTGTCTGGAAACAAAATTAGAAGATTTAGAGGGCCACAGCCGCAGGAACAATGTTGTCATATTAGGGATCCCTGAGGGCTAAGAGGGCCAAAATGCCATTGTGTTTGTTCAGAAGCTGGCGGAAAGGATTGCCGGTCCCTCTCCCTTTGGGTCCCAGTATATAGTTGAGAGGGCACATAGGTCCATGCGGTCAAACCTCCCCAGGAGCTGCACCTCACCCTATCATATGCCATTTTTTAAACTACTTGGAACGGCAGCATTACCTGGCAAAAGTAAAGGAATTGCAAGAAGTCAGATGGGAAACAACAAGCTCAGAATAGGCAAGATTTACTGAGTTCTGTCCAGCAGAAATGTGCAGCATTCCACCCCATTGTCTCCAGGAGCATCACTGCTGGGCTAAAGTTTAGAATGGGGTACCCAGCTAGGTTGCAGGTGCAAGTGGCTGGAGCCTGGTCCACTTACGATGACCTGATGC
The DNA here is from genome assembly GCA_016271365.2 of Neoceratodus forsteri. NCBI lineage: Eukaryota > Metazoa > Chordata > Ceratodontiformes > Ceratodontidae > Neoceratodus > Neoceratodus forsteri. The sequence continues at coordinate 399,457,948 of CM057456.1, forward strand.
TTCTCTATCTGGTTTAAAACTAGCCCTGCCTGATCTGTTTCGTGCCCCATGATGAGTCCTGTATTTCCAGCAACGGAAAGTCTTGTACCGTGGGGCTGTGACTGTTCTTTGAGAGGCATGAAAGAAATAAATATAAATATTTGGCTGTGCTCAGGAGAACCAGATACCCAAGGCTGAAGGACATTACTTTATTGTGTTCTCTTACTTTATGATACTTTGGTATCCATTTCAAGTTTGGGACTGCTGTTCCTATCAGGAGACTGTTGCAATTGAATGGACTGATTATTTGGGGAGGGCATTTTTGTTCATGTTTCACTTTGAAGTCTATCTGTATTGGCAGAAAGGGATTAATGTTCTGTACCCTTGGCTCATTCCTTTTATTTTTTTAAATATAAGAAGTCTTTGTTCTGAGGGAGGGGCTGAGCATCCCTTTCTAGCTGTGTGCTTGGGCGCTCTGCTCATGTACCACCAGAGGAGCTCAGGTTATGTGCCTTGCAGGATAGCGCTGGCTGCCAATTCAGGACCTTTTTCCATTGCAGGGCTCTTGTACTGGAGGTCTGGATTAATCGGTATATTCTTTACAGGGCAATTTTGTTTCAGAATCGGTAAGATCCTGTGGCAAATTGGCTCCTATCTTGTATTACCTGTCATTTGCTATTTTTGGCAATTGCACTTTCTTAGCAGGTTACATGTAATGCTTTATTTAATCCAGCACACCATTGAGCCCACCTCTATATGGTATGCATTCCCCCAGTTGTCAGGAGTCGTTAGGTACCAGATCTTGGGACGGAATGTTGTTTTTCTTTACATTTTCAAGTAAATTCTCTCTGTTTTAACTATGGGGAATGCTGAATTTGTTCGGACTGTGGGGTAATGTCTCGGAGGCTGGGAGAGAGGAAGGACATGGTATCTTGTTGAGAGTTGTTTGTGACAGCTGGGGTGGTTGGGTGGAGGGATATTGTGTGGACCTAAGGGATTTGACAAATTTAAGATACAGGATGATGGGGTGTTTTACGGGGGTGGGTGAAGAGTTGGTTTGTACTGGAGGGCATGGGACTCGTGGGTGGTAGCAGTACTAAAGATGTTTTGGATTCTGGATTCTTGTTGCGGTTACATTGAGATTGTTATTATGTACTCATTGTTTCTAATTTAGATGGTTAGCAATGTTAATTTTGCTACATGGAATGTGAAGGGCTTAGGAAAAATCTAAACAATACCAGGTGCTTAAACACTTAAATTTATTGTGTTCCCAGATAACGTTTTTGCAAGAATCCTGTTTGTTAGATTCTGAAGACTTGCAACTCAGGAGGCAACAGGTTGGTCAGGTCTTCAATGCAGCGTGTCCAGTAATAGTAGTGGAGTTATAGTAATTGTCAATAGAGGTATCCCTTCATCTCCTCACATGTCGTTAGAGATCCGGGGCAGGTAAGTTTTGGTTCAGGGCACTCTTGGTCTATGCCACTTTACTTGGCAGTATTTATGGGCCTAATACAGATGACCCTGGCTTTTATGAAGTTGATCACTGTTATTCTCCTATGCTCCCTATAGCGATTGTTATAGGTGGCAATTTCAATGTGGTCATGGACCCTAGTATGGACAGATCTGGCAGTGGACTGAGGGACTGACCCCTGGGCAAAGGGCTTTAGGGACCTGTTGGACCAGTGCAGGTTGTGTGATGTATGAGTATACTGGACACCCATAATCGAGGACAGGGAGGAGGTTGCTACGGCATGTATGGCAAGTATTGCACCCAACACCAAGGAATATACTTTAGCTCGCCAGTGCATGGATCACAGTCTCGCATCGATTACTTATTAATCTCCCAGGTGCTCTTGCCAGGGTTTTGCCCACTTCGATTCAGCCTGGTCCAGTATCTGATCACTCTATGGTGGTATGCAATCTAGCTTTTCTTAATCGCCTAGGCGGAGACCCGTTGGAAATTAAATGAACAATTACTAAAAGACACTAGGTACCGTATCCTTATAAAAGAACAGATTGACCTTTTTCTGTACTAACCTGATAGATAGTACGGAGCCGGACATTCTATGGGCACCTTCAAGGCGTACATGCGGGAATTCTCATTAGTTTAGCTACTAAGAGAAAAAAGGCTCAAGAAGCAGAACTATTATCTTTACTGGCCCAAGTACAGTCTTTAGAAGATAATTTATCTTCCAGTACCCTGAGTGAGGACAGAAAGAAGTCTTGATAGCCAAAGTCAGATATTTAGATGTGTTGAGGAAAAGGCAGAGTTAGCCATTATTCGCACTAGAGCTAGTTACACAGATCAGGGAGAAAAAGCAGGGTGTATGCTCACTTTAAGATTAAAGCAGCAGGAGTCTGCAAGATTCATCCCCCGGTCAGGCTCAGGAGGATGGGTCTCTAAGGGTATCCCCTTCTGTTATAGTGCAAGAGTTTGCCTTGTACTATGAGCAATTATACAGGGATATGGACTGTTCTCCTCCCTTGGAGATGTTGGAGGAGTATTTAAAGGACTCCCATCTTCCTTCCCTGTCAGAAGCGCATAGGATTGTATTGTCTTCCTCTATTTCCTTGGAGGAAATTTCGGAGGTTGTTAAGGCCTTGCCTTCTGATAAAGTTCGGGCGGATGTTTTTTCTCATTATTTTATAAAGTTTTCCAAGAACAACTACTGCCAGTGCTTCACCACTTACATATTCTCTCCTGGGTTGCCATAGACACTTACTTGTTCAAGGCCCTGATTGTCCTTCTCCCCAAACCGACAAAGATCCTGAGTTAGTACAGAGTTACAGGCTCTATCCCTCTTAAACCAGGATATCAAAATTCTTTCAAAGATACTGGCAGATAAGCTATCTCTGGTCCTTCCAGACCTGATTGGCATTTCTCAGGTAGGATTCATGAGGCGGTCATCATCAGATCATTTATGCACTCCTCACATGTCTTCTCGGAGTCCAGGGATGCCACCTTTTCTGCTGGGTTGGTCTCCCTGGACGCCGAGAAGGCATTTGACTGTGTGAATTGGAATTTTCTATTCCAGGTCCTTAAAGCTTTTGATTTTCCCACCATGTTCATAGACTGGATTTGTGCTTTATATCGGGCTCCATCTGCTTATGCCAACGATCTTCTCCTTTATTTGACCCATCCGAAGACATCTATCCCAGCCTTGTTGGGGAAATTGCCAAATTTAGTCTCCTTTTCAAATTAAATTAAATGCTAACAAGTTGTCCTGTTTTCCACTTAACCATAAGGTTTTAAGACAGACATTTCCTTCGCTTGTGTTGGGCACCTCGGGCTTTCAAACACTTGGGTATTAAACTAACATGTGACCCTTCCTCATGGTTTAAAGAAAATTTGGAGCCTTTATCCAATTGATTGTCCAAGACCTGGTCAGATGGTCTAAGCTTCCGGTTTCATTATGGGGCCATATCAATATAATTAAGATGAATGTTTTTCCCACCTTTTTATCCGTCTCACCTTAATTCATTCACCCTCTATTCTGGTTTCAGAAAATGCATAGAGTCTTTACTAATTTCATCTGGTCGCATAAGCACCCTGACTGGCATACTATAAGCTTGTTGCCTCGAAAACAGATGGCAGATACCTAGATTCCCGACTTGGCCATTTATTACTGGGCTAGTCATCTTGCTAAATGCCTGGAGTGGGTGAGTCCAGGTCCAGAGAGTTTGAGACTGATTTGGCTCAATATTGAACTAGATTTAATCCGGTCTATGAACATGGACCCCTGACTATATTTTATGTTAAATTATCTTTTTACAAGATACTATTAAATGCTACACCCATATGACTTCATTAAAAGTATACGCACAGCTTTGCTCCTTTTAGGATATACTCCATATCTGGATTTGTCCCAGTCTATTTGGAACTCACCGGCCTTTACTTTAAACAAGCAGAAGATTCCGTGCATGGTTGCTCCAAGTGGGCAACGGGTTAGTATCCATGTTTTGGATGGAGAGGGAGCTTGGCTTCCTGTAGCTAAAATTACCCAGAAATTTGGTATTCCAGTATTTACAATTCAGGGTTCTTCAATTAAAGCACTTGCTCACCACTGTGTTGAGTAATACCCCTCGCCCTCCGGCTTTTGCACTGATTCCGATCTTTCCTCCTTATTGGGCTCTTCTGGTGTCATTTCTAAAATATATCTAGTTTTGTTTCATTGACGGTATGGGGGCTCCTATGGCCCAACTAGATTCTGGGGTTCTCTTTTCCTCAATACACCCTCAATTGACCGGTTTTATGGAAGTTCTGCCACAAATATGTGTCTCAAGACAGATTACACCTTATGCAATATCACATTTTACACAACTTGTATTATACTCCAGCCAAATTGGCGAGAGGGATCTTCTCAATCAGATGTATGTACCAGATGCTCCCAGGAGAAGGAACACTTCTCCACATATTCTGGATGTGTCCCAAAATAATCCCGCTGTGGGATTCAATTAAAACAACCTGGACCCCTTACTGGGTTTGCAGGATTGCTTTATTCTGGATATTTGCCTTCTGGGAGACCTGTCCTCCATCAAGGTTAAAGTCCGGAGATTTGGCATTCCATGATCGCACTATCGGGTAAGAAACTTATATTAAGCATTGAAAGATAGGGTTAGCCCGACATATCAGGAATGGGTTAATGAAATCCTTGTTAACCTTTGCAGAGAGAAAGCTATAGCTAGTCTCCAAAACCGGTTACCTAGTTACAAACGATTCTGGGATCCCTTCACACCTTAATCATGGTTGTATGGATATAGGTGTTGTTGGTTGTTAGTTATTCCTGCTGGTATATGGCTATTGTTACAGAATTTAAGCCACAATGTGGTATTACACTGCTGTATGGGGGTGGGAGGGATGGGGCAGCTTATGTAAAGCACTGTGAACAGGTTGTATGTGTTACAATTGCTGCCTCCTATATTGTGAAAATGTTTAATAAAGTTTGAATAAAAAAATTAAATTAAATTTTTCTGTTGTTTTCCCAACGGTAGACATGAGACTGATTGGTTTGTAATTTTAGCATTAAGTTTATCTTCCTTCTTGAATAGTGGTATGACATTTGCCCTCTTCTAATCCTGCAACACCTCACAGTGCTGTAGTGGCATGCTGATTACATGTGTTAATATTTCTGATATCCCATTAGCTACTTCATTTAATAATCTTGGTGTTAGCTCTTCTGGTCCTTTCACTTGGCCAAATTGTAATGTTTTAAGGTGTTTTAATACCACATCACTTTTAATTTCTCCTATTGTTTCACTATTTTCAGTTACTGCTGTCATGCCTCTTCCTTACTGAAGTACTGAACAGAAGCATCTGTTTATTTCATTTGCCATTTAAATGTCATTTGTTATTAATATATTTGTGAGTTCTCTTAATTGAATTATTTCCTTAACCTGGATAAGGTATAGAAAATGTGTTTGCCCTTGTTTTCTCTTTAGTTAGTTGGCTAATTTCTTATTACAAAGAACCCCAGAGCAAATGCACTGGGGCATTGGTTATCCTGGAGGATATTGGCCATACAGCAAATTTTAAAGAAAACACAAATTGAACATACCCCAACAATGCAAAACATAATGGGAAGCATATGCAGATGACCATTAATTAATTTGGACTGGCTCATCTTTAAGCAAAATTGTATGGTACCAGAGAAGTGTCACGATGCAATCAGCAAGGCTGAGAACAGCAGACACGTGTTTCATCCTCATTTGGACTCATCAGTGTGCCATATCTGTATCTCAGCCCAGGGAGAGTGAGCCAGCCTATAGGGGATCTTATTTGTTGGGGTCATGGGCAGCTCCATAGGCCCAACCTGGGCTGGGATACAGATATGGCACACTGATGAGTCCAAATGAGGATGAAACACATGTCTGTGTCTCCTGTTCTCAGCCTTCACTGATTGTATTGTGAGGCCTTCTGGCACCATACAATTTTGCTTAAAGTTGAGCCAGTTCAAATTAATTCATGGGCATTTGCTATATGCTTCCCATGATGCTTTGCATTACTGGGGCATGTTCAATTCATAATATCTTATTATACCACAGTGGGCTCTCCCTTGTTTGTTATATTTCTGATTGCACTGTATATATTTGTTCCTTAGTAGAATTAACTTATTGTGAAACCTTTCCTAATATTCAGATGCCATTTTACTTTCCATATCTGATCTCCAATCACACTAATGTATTTCTTTTTTGTTTCACTATAGCTACCAGCATTATGGTTATACTGTATAGATAATGGTTTTCCGCTTATTACAAGTTATGTATCAATATGTATTCCTATCACATTATGGTTGCTAGTACAAAATGGTTCCTTATTTTATAATATATGTTGTATGTACTGTTTGTTAGTATTACAGCCAGATTATTAGTGCCTCTTGTTGGTGTTTGTGTAGTTGTTTTAGCTGTTTTCTTACTGTGTCCAGAAATAAATTTCCTTGACCCAGATGCTTCTTGATTGACCGAAGTCAACCTCAGGCTTACTAAAGTCTGCAAGTATTATTGTCTGACCTTTTGCTGTCTATTTATTTCATTAATGTAAGAATAATATGTCTTTCTGTCAATATTTAGTGGCAGATAGCAATTACCTATTGTTGGGTTATAGGGCTTAATGCTGGTTATTGTCACCATAATGATTCTGTAGTATACCCTTTATCTTTATTATCTAATGCCTTCGTATTTAGACAAGCCTTTACATAAAGTGTGACTTCTCAACCTTTTCTATCTCATATGTCCTTATGTATTACATTATATCCCTTAATGTTCTTTTCCTATGTATCCTCAAGGTCCCACAATATTTCTGTGATTGCCGCTTTATGAGGATTTTCCATACCTAGCAGTATTTCATACTGTTCCATTTCATTTACCAGACTCTTTGCATTAAATGAAATTATTTTGAACTTCTTATTTAACATTTTCTCTATTTCTTTTTCTTCTCCTCCTTCTTTTCTGATGTTTCCCTCACCCTTTAGTTTGTTTACTTTTTTTATTGCTGTGTTAAATCTTTCTGCTAGTTTTATTGCCCAATTCACATGTAAGTGTAACTTGTCCCTTGCATAAAGATGTTTTTATTTAGGATTATGAAATGGGTAGAAAAATGCTGGCTTCTGATTGGCTAAGCAATACTTTCAGCTGTGCTGTTTCCCAGTGCAGTGGCCCAGCTGAAAGTAGCTCAACATAAATATGTTTAAAAAATACATCCAATTCACTAAAATGACCCATTTCATAGTTATAATAAGGCACCCAGGGAGTGCATTATGGTGAGCTGGCATCCCTTCTCAGGTGGTGGAATAAAATATTTCAATGGGCCAAAATAAACAAAATCAGATTTAATGTTGACAAGTGAAGGGGGATGCATTTTGGACAAAGGAATCCACTCATGTGTATCATTTTGGTGAGTTTGAACTTGAGGTAACCACTAATGAGAGAGATCTTGGGATAACTGTAACAATTAAATTATCATTTAATACACATTCTAAGACCACTAATCAGAACTGTAATAAAATACTTGGCTGTATTTTTAGAAATATTAAAAGTAGAGAATCAGCATAATCATCCCATTGTATACATCATTGGTGAGGTCCACCTCAAATATTGCCTCTTTTGTGCACCACAGATAATAAAAGATAGTAAATAATAGTTGGAGCAGTGCAGGTGTATGACAAGGGGAATCCATGCTACGAATGAAAAATCATATCATGATGGATTAGTTGAGCTTGATCTGTACTCTGTGGAATACAGAAGACTTAGAGGGATTTAAGTTTATTATATAACGCAAGCAAAAACAGTTTTCTTTTGGGAATCATTTGGCTTACAGAGGGGTTCAAATTTAAGGTCTACTAGACCTCATAAACAACAGCTAACAGGAGAAGTGTATAGAACCACAAGAAGAGGTAGATGGTTTAACCAGCGTGTGGTTAGTACATGGAATAATCTACCTAATGATGTGGTGTCTAGTGACACTATGGAATTATTTAAGACCAGGCTAAATCAATATATCAGAAAACCAAGATGTATACAATACCATAATTAGTGGCAAGTTCTTGAAGGTCTCATGACCCCTAAACTTGTAACCTGCCTATGAAGCCTGTGAAGCATGTCACTTTGCCTCATAGCAAACATAGTAACTGTTGACAGATCAGGACTGCTAGGCCAATCCAGTCTGACCATAAGCCCTACACTTGTTTGTAGCCTCTGATCCTATCTGGTAGTGGCTTTACACCACTCCTTCCCACCTCTAAGGTTCCCTTATGCCTGTCCCAGCCATGTTTAAATCCCTCCACTATGCTCGCCCCACCACCTGGTGTGGCAGACTCTTCCATGTGTCTACCACCCTCTCCATGAATAAAAACTTCCTCACATTTCCTTTAACCTGTCACCTTCCAATTTCATATCATGCCCTTGTTCTTGTACCTCCTGTAATGGAAGATGTCTCCCACTGCTCATTGTTTATGCCATTGAGGTACTTAGATGTTTCAATCATGTCTCCCTGATCCCTCCTTTCTCCAGTGAGTACATATTGTGGTCCTTTAACCTCTTTTCAAATGTATTATGGTGCAAGCCCAGTATCATCTTAGTTGCCCTTCTCTGGATGCCTCCACCCTGTAAATGTCCTTGCAAAGGTAAGGCCTCAGAATTGCACACAGTACTCTAGGTAAGACCTCATTAATATTCTATACAATGACATCACTATCTCCCACCTTCTGCTAGCAATACCTCTGCCTATGTACACTAGCATGCCACTGGCCTCCCTGCAGCCTTTGTACTCAGCTTAGACATCTTTAGGTAATTTGAAATGATAACCCCCAGGTCCCTTTCTTTCCTGGTGATTGTCAGCAACTCCACTCATCCTGTAGCTCTTCCCAGGGTTCCCTCATACCAGGTGCACTATTTTGCACTTCTTTGAATTGAACCTCAACTGCCACTGCTCAGACTATTTTCAAGCTTCCCGAGGCCCCTCCTCACTTTCTCCACCCTGTCTGAGTCTCCACCCTGTTGCAGATCTTGGTGTCATCTGCAAACAGGCAGACCTTTCCATCCAGCCCTTCTGCAATGTCACTAATGAAGACATTTAACATGACTGGTCCAAAACTGATCCCTGAGGTACCTTGCTGGTCCCTGTCTCTCTGGATTTTATCCCATTTACCACCACCCTCTACTTCCTGTCCATTAGCCAGTTCCCAACCCAGTTTACCAGTACCACCTTGTGCCCCATGCCGAGGCTACCCATCTTGTTAACCAGCCTTATATGTGGATGGTGTTGAAGGCCTCATGCTTCAACAAACCTGAGGTAGACCGTTATCCCACCATAAAGTACCCCTGTCATGCCTTATTACTTAAATAGATCTTAGTGCTTCAACAGAGCAACTCATCTTAGCATGCCCAGTCATCCAACCAAGCATTTATTTTATAATATGCAATAGTCTTTTCTTTGAAGTCCTCAGTGCTGGTAAAATTTCTGAAGTGATTGGCTTATATCCTAATGCTTTTATTCACCTTCCAAGTTTTTGTATTCATATTGTATCTCATTTTCATTGCTTCTCCCTGACCATTTACTGCTGCCTATATAAGACTTTGTGATTCATCTCCCACTGTTTTAAGTGTTCTATCTATATTTTCATTTATGTCCTTTCTTGCTCCTGGCATGCAGGTGATCATTATTTTAATTGTATCCCTTACATACTACTCTATCCATAAACCTTACCAGTGAGTCTGCTATAACTACCACAGTGCCCACTTCTGTTTCATTTCTAGTTATCATTTTTAGTTATTTCAGACCCTGTTGGTCCTGAATTGTGAAGTTCTTAGAACAAGGTAGTTCTTTGTTCATAATTGCTTCCATCCTCCTGTATCTCCTTTCTGTATTTACTCCTTTCTAGGCTGAACCATAGTCCATTCATCCTCCTCCACCTCCTCCTCCTCCTCTTCACCTTCCTGTTCCTCTGATCTATTTCTGTTTCTGTTATTTGTTGGTGCCTGTTCATCACATTTTGTGACTCATTTTCTTCCAGATATATGTCCCTTAACATATTGTCCACACAATCCTCAATATTCTTCACTTCTCTCAAATTATTTAATTCTAATTTTAGAGTGGACAGTTCATCACTTAATAGCTTTATCTTAGTGAAGTATAAACATAGGAAGTCCTTCCCATTACTCAAAATTTTACTTTATTTCCTTGTTATTAGGTTAGAATTTCACATTCATTCCCCAAATTGCAACATGATGGTTTCCATGTTAACTAGATCTGACAAGAAAGAATGAAACATCTTACTTGATGTTTTCTGAGTATTTCTAGTTACCATTTAACAGAGTTTTCAGGCCCTCCCAGACTACCCAGCCCCTTAGCTACTCTGTTTGACACTGGCAAGCACGTGCCTCTGCCCCACAGTTTACTGATGCTTACACTAAGTGCTTCTTACGTTGGTCTGTATGACCTTAATTAACTCTGTAGGTCTGGCTAGTGTTGCATCAGTAGTATAATCTAAATTGTACTGCTGAAATTAAAAATTGATTTCATCCCTTACTCCATGAGTTGTGCCTTTAAAAGACAAGTTACCACCACTTTATTAATAAAATAACACTAAAAGTGTGCTGCCTCATTTTTTGAAGTCCTTTCCTTCTTAAGGACTACTACTCCCAGCATGCACTGCTCCCAGCTAGCTAGCTAGATAAAAGATAGGTTTTGCTTTTTACTAGAGCTTGTTTTCTTTTGTTTTTAGTAAAAAACATGAATCATGAAACTGAACTCATGATTTGGGGCTTCCTGCTTGTCTACCTTCACTCATGCTGTTTTCAGAAGTCAGTAATGACAGCTGGGGATTTTGAGGAACTGGGTAGTAAATGCAAGATAATTTGGGGATGGGAACAAGAATTTCCATTTTTGATGGATCACCTCTATCCTGAGTATAAGAACTGAAAGCACCATGAGATCCTTCTAAATAAATCAGGGAACTGGTATGTTTCTGGATTGCTTAGGATGGTTTTATCACCAGATACACTGAATGACTGGCAGGAAAAGGCTTGTGTGAGAGTGGAACCAGGGGTTTATGGGGGCAGCAAACCATTGTTTATTTGGCTATATGATCATGCACCCAGCAGCCCTTGTCATTATCATAGCTCTACAACCATAACTCCAGGTCCCTGTTCCACCATTACCAGCTCCAATGTCCACCACCATTACATGCAAAACTTTTACTTGGTGAAAATGGCATGGTGGAACATTTATCTTCTCCTTTCCTCCCCTGCATCCCAGTCTCCTTCTGTTATTATCATCATGTTTTCTTCAGTTATCCACAACATGTGCAGGAGAGATGATGGCATGACACAGCCACAGTAGGATGCTAACAATGACTCACAGCAGTGGCTGATGATTCTTAGATGCACATGTAACATGCCTGCCTAGTACACAGAAAATCCACAGTGATGCAATTTGTGAGGCAATAAGGATGAGTGACACCACCAGTCCCCCCACTGGCAGATCACACACCATCCCATCCCACCCCACTGAGAAACATTATGACCATGTGTCTCACACTACAGTCTACTTTACTTTTAACTTACTGACTTGCTGGCAGACCTCACACATGCAAAAATAAAATATGGATTTCTGTGCTGTGTGGCACCTCCAGAAGTCAGTAGCAAAAATTATTTGTCAAATACTTTAAAATCACTTCAGCACCCTTTTCAGACTGACAAGTTCATACTCTGCTGCTCCTTCTGCAGGGGCAACAAATATAAATAAAATATGGATTTCTGTGCATGCTACACCCCAGCACTCAGTAAGTAATATTTGTGAAATTAATCTTTCAAAAAGCCGACTGCACATTTCTGAATCTGCTATACACAATCTGTTCTGACCTGCTTCTGCTGCAGGCAGAGCCTGCAGATGCCTGTGCAGCAGGTTCACATTATTCACTCTGACGCTCTTTTCCTTCATGATTGCACTGATGCCTTTCTGCCAGATGCTACAGATAAACATAATGAGAATTAGTTAACTGGAATGATAGTACATGATTCTCGGATTATTTCTAAAGCTTCCTGATCAAAAGTCTCTTTTCACATAAAATGAGGTCCTTCTGCAACAGGTCCTTCACCTAGAGAAAGAGAGCTGGAAATGGTATAGATGTGTGCAGTGCTCAGTGTTCTCTATCTCCAGCAATGTTGATTGACAGCTGCGGGTGTGTGCCTTTACAACAACTTGGGCACACCCAGAGTATACTCACAGTAAAATTGCACGTGGTGACATCAAAGTGTGAAGTGCAGAAGGGAAACTGGGTTCCTTTGTATCTATACAGAACAGAAATAACAAACCATTCTAGAATCTGGTAGCATTAGGGACAGGAAATAATGGAATAATATAGATGCCATTGTCAACTCAACAGAATGGATTTTGCATAGTAAAGGAATGTTTTTAGTGACAATTGTAGTGATTTACTATTGCCCCATGTTAAAACTTGTCAGACTGACAGCCAAAATGGAATTAAGTACAATGAGGAAGGGCTAGACTTTATAGCAGTAGAAGAAGCTAAGGCAACAGAATCAAAAGGAAGATAAGATTCCTTTGGCGATGGGCTATCTGCCAAATTTTTCACACAGTGTGGAATGGTGGACAGAACTTTAACCCCTAGTTTTAACCTGATTGTTAAAACCAAAGTGATTTCAGAATCTTGGAAGTTAGATCTTATATTTTCTTTACATAAAAGGACTCAGAGATGTGTACTGAAAATTTCAGACCAATAACACTACTTCCTATTCTTAAAAGATTTTTCCAACCTCATTTTGGACCACCTTCAGAGGTGAGTGGATGATCTAAATGTCATCTCCATAAGTCAACAGGGTTTTAAAAATAATTTTGGCACACGGATCTAATCTTCATGTTAAATTATTTAATAGTGTATGGGTATAGTGATATGTATATAAATCATTTCAGTCAAAAGTCCATTCTGCTATACTTCCAAGCAGCTAAATCAAAGAGACTGAATCAGCTGTTGAGTCGCATGTCAGCTGCTCACGGTTCACTCTCACACTCAGAGTTTGCTCTTAAAACAAATAATAACTGAGAATGATTTTCCCATAGGGAAACCCATTGTGTGTTCGCATTATAATCAGCTGGTTATAACAGTGAACATGCATCAGGTTTTCCTCGCTCCACACATGCACCAGCCGCTGTCTTCCTTTGTCACACTGAAGTGACTGGACACTTCAGCAGCTCTTACACTGTGACTCAACAAGTCTTACAATACTGAAATCAAACTGTTTAACTTTTCAGAGGAATTGCTAAACAAAAAAAAGGTTTAAACAAGTGTTTCAGCTAAACCAAAGTCCTGACTGCAGATTGGCTTCAACCCAACCACAGCTACACAGACATTGTATTTACATATTTGCTGTGGTGAGAAAATGCTCCCCAACAATGATATAGAGCAAATCATGGGTAGTGTGTAAACTCAAATTTTACAAACACCCTGGGTCTTGGATGCTTGCATAAACCCTTCAGCTTTGCTCTTGGGGTTTATGTAGCATCCAACACCTCAGGGTGTGTAAATTTCCATTACACATGCTACCCCATGATTTATTCCTAGTGTCCCTCATGTATTTATGGCAAAGTGGTGTAACTCTCACAAATGGGGGTTCCAAAAATGTCTTCCTGGGCTTGCTCTAATGCCTACTGCCAGGATGGTGTCCTGTGTCTGCAGGAGTTTAATTGTCTGCATGGCAGTGCCCTGCCTGGCCTCCTTACCTGTCTCTTTAAGGACATCTATTTTGTAGGACACAATTAGTCTGAGGGGGCCAAGTGGTTTAAGGCTTGAGTCCCAGCTGGGTGTAGTATTGCTGCTCCATTCTGCCATTGCTATATGTACAGAGGGAGCCCTAATAGGACCTGTAATTGTTTGCTGTATATCTGTTTTAGTAATAATAATACAGAAGTTTGTCTAACCTGCCTTACTTTGCAGCATGGATTTTTGCTTAGAGCCACCATTTTGGTTCTGGACTGCCAGAGTTGGACCAATTGGTACCTCGGGGCCCTAAAATGGAGACTGTCCCCAGGGTTCTTGTGGGATTCAATTTCTGTTGACATTATAGTTTTTAGTGTTTGGCACCTAAATAGACTTGGAGAGGAGGTCCTTCTGTGACAGATGGATCAAAAACAAACTTTTTGATCACTGGGAAATCCCAGAGCTGCCTGCAGCAGTGTGTCAGTCAAGAGTTGGAGTTTGAGAGTGAACAGCTTAAGCCATTCAAGCAGCTGCTCCTGCATGGTAGCGCGATTCGTGGGAAGGCTGTGTTTGGCCTGCCTGCTACCATCTTCCAGTGGAAGAAGTTTGTGCAATAAAATCGGACTGCATCCGAATAACTTTTTGAGACCTGACTCTGAATTGGAAAAGAATGAATTTCACCTGGTGTGGACTGAAGATTTGCATCAAAAGCAATCGGCCTGTCAGGTACCGGAGAGAACCTCAGAATGAAAGGTTTGCACAGAAGTCCTGCTTATTTGCAACCAGACTTCATCTGATATGTGGTGATTTGTTGTATTACTTATAAGTGCACTGAATGTACTGTGTGAGTCACAATTTGGTCCCCAACTTCAAATGTGTTATGCTAGCTGAAGCTGTTCCAACACTGTATGGATTAAATCCGAACTGTCTGCTCTTGGTCTGGGCATTGCTATGCCACTTCCACTGCAAAGACTTTTCTGATGAAAGACTCTCTTGAGGATTTGGCCCTGCTCAACACCATCAAACAGACATCGACCACTACGGTGTGTCATGTGGGTCCTGCTTCCCTGGCAAGCAAGAACATCATCCAGAGGTCTTCATCTTGTCAGTCCTGCCTCCTGGTCTGGGTAGTGGAGTACTAAACAGGGTAGCTCCTGCAACAAAGCTCCAATCATTGTGTGTCATCTAATTGTTTGAGTTTGTCATCATGAACTGAGCCCTCTGGCTCTGGAATACAAATTCTGGGATAACATGCACGTTAATTGTTTCTTTCCTAACGGCCCCAACAACAGCTGCAACACCGCCTACCCCAAAGCAACACTTCAGGCTAGCCTGAGTAACAACTGGATACCCAGAGAATGTGACTGTGAGAGAGGGACTCTTAGTGCATGCATGCTCAGCCTGAAAAATCAGATCTGAAATCATTTGCTAAATTGCTGCCCCACCCTTGTTCATGCCCCTGAATAAATCAGATTCTATTCTTTCTGCATCTAACCTGGCTAGGTGTACCTTTGTGGAGGGATACTGTATTGCCATTGAACTGTTATATTGCAAGTATTGTTTTACAGGGGTCTCAGGGTTGTTACTGCCGATCTAGCCCTGGTGGTAAGTGTACCAAGTGTGGGTTCAATACTTCATCCCATGTCATATGTGATTATTTGTCTGCTGATCTGTTTAAGCCACCAAAGGGGTTAGAGGGGCTTATACTGTCCCAGAGGGCTATACCCATTGCAGTTACGCTACCCTAAACCAACCCTCTCAGTGGAGGCACCCATTCACCAAGCTCAGGCTCTCAACCTGTACCTGTCATGCAGGTAGGGTAGTAGCCCTTGGGAGAGCACCACCTGGGGATACATCTTGAGACACCACTGAGATTTGCACCCACTAGTGGTCAGAAGTGGAACTGCAACCCAGAAATAAAATGTTATCAAACATGGAGGTGCTTGTTATGCCCAAGCTCAAGATTGCCCCCATAAGCTGGTTGTGCCTTGCGTGATGTGGTGTAGTGAAGCCAAGGGGGTAGATCCTGACATGCTATGTTACTGTTGGATATTCCCTTAGGGACTACTAATGATACCATTATAGAAACTGTAGAGAAAGTTAAGCATTTGGGGAAGGCTGAAGTGAGGTGTGGGACTCAGATCTGTTTGCTCCAACCCTGGTGGCTCTCCTCTTGTGCAGTCTCCCAATAGACTCTGAGAAAGTACTCCCTATGAACCTGTCTGAAGGGTCCCAGAAGGGTGGCAAGTCATACATTTACAGTGACATGTCTTCTCCTGGGGTATCCCCAAAAGTGGAAGGGTTTCAGGACAAACTGTTAAGATTTTTGGCCACTGAAGGGCTAATTGCCAAGGAACTGTTGAAAATGTTGGACGTTTTGGAAGAGACTACTTATTTACAGTCTTCCCAGTATCTCCGTCTACCCCAGAGCTTTCCCCATTGTAGCATCCTCCATTGTGGTACCGTCGGTCCACTTGGACTCTTATTGCAGACTCAGACTATTTTCTGGTGCCATTAAGGTGCCTGTGGGGAGGATGATCTGAAACCTGCATGGGCTATGCTACTCATTTAGTCCAGGAATGGCAATGCTCAGAGAGAGAAAAGTAAAGACTTATGGAAAGCTTAAGGGCCCTGCACTGAGGCCATCCATTTTCTTCAATCCACTAGCCAAGAAGCTACTGCAGCTGAGTATCTCTCTGCCCTGGAAGGGGTGTTTGGCAGCACAGAATCTGGGGAAGACTTGATGTGGAAGTTTAAGTCCACCAAACAATGGAAGAATGAGAAATTGTCTGCTTCCATCACTCGAATTGAGCGGGCCTTGCAGAGAGCCCATAGAAAGAAGAGGTGCCTGCTAGTGAACCAAATCGAGTCAGACTGGAGCATATCCTCAAATCTGCTAGATATTCCATTGTGCTCATGCTGAAATTAAAATTCTATGATCGTAAGCCAACCAACGTGAATATTGCTGTCTCATGAAGGAAATTTGCAAGGCGAAATGATTTGGAGGGATGGGATCCCTATGCGGGGTTACCATACCAGCCAAGTCATGGATTGGTCTGAAGAGCAAGATGACAGTTCTGAGCTTCAAGCAAGTAACAGAACTTCTTGAGGAGGTGAAGGAGATATGGGCCAATCAACAGGCTGCAGCTGAAATGGCTAGAATCTTGCACCCTTGCCAGAACACCAATTGAGACCCAAAGTGAGGCTTCACCTGGGGTGTGGGGTTCATGTCATTGCCCCTGAACCTCAGGTTGAGACCAATTAATGGAAGAAGTGAGAGAGTTGAGAGCCCTGGTGGGTATCTTATCCATGTCACTCATACTGCTAGCCCTTGGGAGGCCAGAAAGATAGAGAGAATGAACTCAAGCAGAAAGAGGACCCCCAAGCCACTTCTAATTGATCTAAAGTGAGGAATGAACCTCCCCATTCCTGAGATGTCAAGGAACAAGTGTTTTCTGTCACTGTGGGGAGGATGGACACACCCAGCCAGGATGCACCCTCCCAAGAACTTGCAAAAGGTCACCTCCCAGTTGTTAAACCTGGTTAATTGAAGTAACATAAAGCCTCAGACAGACCCACTAAAACAAGTCTTATTCCTCAAAAACTGCTGTGGGACTGACCACCAAGCCAACTTCCTGGATTGATCTGAAGTGGTGGTGGACCCTTCCATTGAGACTACTGTGACAGTGAATGGCATTTCCACTTGTGCTGTATTAGATAGTGGGTAGCAAGTGACTATTGTATTCCAAAACTGATGTAACCGACACTTATCCAATGTTCCACTGCAGCCCCTTGAAGGCCTAATGTGTAGGGGCTGAGTGAAAAATCCTACCTTTTCTGGGATATATCTGGCTCTGGTTATCTTTCCTACAGCTGTAGCAGGTGTGGATGAGCAAGTGGAGACCTTGGCCCTGGTGTGCTCACCCACGGGCTGTATGATGGTGTCCCTTACTAATTGGTACTAATGCCCACATGTTCGGACGGTTAGCTCAACTGTGTCAAGAGAAGCAAGCATGTGAACCAGATGGGACTTGCCCATTCCAGCTTTGGTAATGTGAGCATATGATTTGAGACTGCAGAATAAGGGATGGAGAGAGATGAACCTGTCAGAGTAGTATGGAAGAAAGATCCTGATTCCTTGGTGCTACCTCCCAATGCTCAATATACTATCCGTGGTGAAGTGCACCTCAAGACAGATGGGAAGAACAAAATCCTCATGCTCAACACCCCAGAAGAAGCAAAGCTGCCTGAGGGATTGTTGGTCAAGCTCAGCCTCATATCAGCCCGAGCTCATGCCTACACCTGATGGGTGGTGGTCCAGGTTCAGAATATGCCTAATCAAGAAATCTGAGTGAATCTGGGGTTTACTCTAGCTACTGTATACTGTGTGGACACTGCCATGCTGCCCAGCAAGAAGTGCCCTGTTGAGAATGATGAGGTGACTCTGACCTGTTTGATTTTGGGACTTACCCCTACCTCATGGAATGGAAACCCAAGATCAGCCAGAGGCTGTCCCAAAGGAGCTGAAGGAATGGGACATGGGTTGTGTCACGGGACTGAACATCACATCCGACTCTCTAATGAGAGGCCATTCAGAGAAAGAAATCCGCCTTGCCCCGCTCATGTAGATGATGTATGGAGGCACCTTCCAAGAGATGTTGGCTGCAGGGATCATCCATGAGTCAAGCAGTCCCTATGCTTCCATGACTGTGGTAGTCTGCAAGAAAAACAGATCAGTAAGAACGTGTGTGGATTACTGACTTTGAACTGAAGGACAGTACCGATCAGTACACCATGCCCATTATTCCCTCCTAAACACCATACTGAAACAGTCTCTGCCTTGAGAAGCTTAACTGCTTAAGGCTGGAGGCTGGGAGTTTCATCTGACAGGTTGGATTATCACAGGCTGTTGCTGCAGATCTTATTGTGGCCTTGAATCTGATGGAGGAACTATGAACTGTGAAACTGTGAGTAATACCAACAGATTGCCTGAGAAGAGTATGGATATTGCCCTGGGTATGGGATATCAGCTGGTCTTTGGGACTGAAGGAGCGGCGTGGTCTGGGTGCTGTGCGGGAGGTCTCTGCCATGTGCCTTGGGTTAGTGGTTGACCATGCTTCCGCGACTGAGCGGGAGTTGCCTCTGTGTCTCCAGGAGTCGGAGCACTGGTTGGTTCTAAACCCCTTGTGGGTCATTCCTCAGGCTTGACCCCCAGGGATTGTAGCTGTGGGTTGCAGGCAGCAGGGCATTGGGACCTGTGAATTTGTGCATTGGAGGGAGACCCCTTAGGATCTAGTTTGCATGCCTCAGTCTACTGATATGTCATGGATTTCTTGGGCTGCACCTTGAAGGTTTGGTGACTGCAGTTTGGCCTGAGGCCTGTTTTTCCTTGGCCACCGGGTTTTGTCTCTGTGGCAACCTAATTTGACCAATCTAGAATCGTTCACTGAGGTAGAACTTGATTTGACTTTATATTATAACTACCTCTTTTTAGTCGAGAGGTATATTTCAAAGCCATGGATGTTCTGGCAGTGGTCCTGTAAAGACTTGACTAAATGTGACTGAAAATGTATAATTTAATGCTGTTATTTTAAAATTTTTATTTGTTTTTCTTTTGCTGTTAAATTTCCCCACTGCGTGAGAGGTAGTGGGGGTGATCTATTCTGTACAGTAAAACTAGAGTGGTAAGAGGAATCTAGTTTATTAGATCTTGTATTTTCATATTTTATCTTCTTTTTTAGGTTTGGTGTTTGTCTGATCTGTGAAGATGTCTTGGGAAAGCATAAGGATGGTTGGGTATTATTCCACCCCAGGCTCAGGGACCTTCGTCCTTTCCTGTCCTCCACTGACACCGTAGGTGTATAGACGGTGTAGGGCTTTGGGGATTGTTAGAAGGAGGAGGACAAGGGCTGGCCCTGGAGATGGAATGGAAAGGAATGGGCAGACAGGAATAATGGGACAAGGAGATGCCCTGGGGAAAATGGGTCCTGGAAAGGGGTCCTCCTTGTCTGGTTCCCATACCCAAGGGCTCTGCTTGTTGCAGGCAGGTAACACAGTCTTCCTCGGGTTCTCATCCTACTTGGGTGGTGTTATTCAATGCCAGATCTATTAAGAACAAGACCGCTATAATAGCAGATCTTGTTGGGTCATCTGACCTGGCTTGCATCAGCGAGACCTGGCTGGATGAGAATGCTGGTCCAGTTTTGCATCAGCAATTCTGGACAGGTACTCGGTGATACACTGCCTGAGGATGGATCGTAGGGTGGAGGTGTTGCCATCTGTTTTAGATCGGAACTGGGTCCAATGGAGGTACCAGTGGGAACTACCAACTCCTTTGAATGTATCATGGGCGAGGATGTGGGGTGCAGTATACTTCTCATCTTCTGTCCACCAGGAGATGGGAATGTTTTCCTGGGAAATCATGGACTTCATTGTCGAACTGACATTGGGATCCCACAGATGGTTAGTTCTGGGGGATTTCAATGCATGGGTCGATAATGAATTCCTACAGTTTGGTCAGGACTTCCTCCAGCTAAGGATTTTGCTGGGCTTCACAAAGGTTATTTCCTCCAGGACCCATATTGGTGGTCATTCATTGGACTTTGGTGTTTCTCCTGGGGATGGAGATATCCGATTTGGTGGTGGAACCAGTCAGGTGGTCTGACCATCACACCATTGGTCAGTTTCGAGGCCACCTTAGTAGGCTAGCCCCTATGGAGATGGTCTGGTACCGCCCCTTGAGGGGGTTTCCTCAGATGGCCTGATGGTGGCACTGGACCCATCGGGCTTACCGAGTGCATGCATGGATTCAGGGATTTGGTACTTGCCTGTAATAAGGCAGTGGTATGGGCCCTGGATTCCATTACTACTGTTCATGTTCATCCCTCTCTTCGCCCTAGGCCTCCTTGGTTTGATGAGACTGAGGAGTTAAGAAGAGGGACAAAGGCTAGAGAGGTACTGGCGGAAGTCGGGCCTGGAATGTGACAGATTTAGTTTGATGGACCATTATGTGGTCTATCAATCAGCAATTACCCATAAGAAAGCATTATTCCTGTCCAGGGAGATTGCTGCTGCACAAAATCGATCAGCTAGCTTTTCCGACTGTGGACAGATTGTGCAATCCAATCTGTCTTGAGCCTGGCAGTGCTTTTCTCAAGAACGGTGTGAGGAGTTTGCTCATTTTTTTCAGATGAGGTTGCTGCAGTCAGGTCCGTATCCACTTGACCCTCCCTAATGGGAGCTGTGATGGTAGGCAGGAGATGTTGGACACCCAGTTTGTGTGGTGTGACTTCAGCCTCCCCACGATCAGTGACATTGTGATGATCATCCAGTCATTGCATCCGACCAACTGTAGTTTGGACCTGGGCCCTGCACGTCTCCTAGTGGGCTGTGTGGATAGAATTGGTCCAGTCCTTGCTGAGATAGTCTGGATGTCTTTGGAGACAGGGATCTTCCTGATCCTCCGAAGGAGTGTGTTCAGCCCTTCTTAAAAAGTCCTCCTTGGACCCAGACTGTCTGGCTAACTACAGGCCTGCCTGTAACCTGCCCTTTGTGGGTAAGGTTATTGAGAAGGTGTTTGCTTCACAGCTGGATGATCATTTGACCAGCCACAATGTCTATGATTCTCTCCAATCCAGATTTAGGAAGAGACATAGTACTGAGACAGCCCTTGTCCGGGTACTTAATGGCCTCCTAATAGCAGAGATCGAAGGACCCGTTCCATCTTGGTCCTTCTTGATCTGTCTCGGCATTTGACACCATAGACCATGGTGTGCTATTGAGTGCTCAGTGTTCATCTGTGGACAGTCTGGAATGGTTCTCAGATGGTTTCAATCTTTTCTAGAGGTAGGACTCAGAGGGTGGTGTCTGGTATTTTTCCCAGCATCACTCCCTATCCTATGGGGTGCCGCAGGGTTCCATTTTGGCACCATGTTGTTTGAGGTGTACATGTTGCCGTTGGGAGTGATTATTAGGCAGTATGGCTTGAGTTTTCACTGCTATGCAGATGACACTCCAGCTATACATGTCCTTCGTGCCTGGCCAGGATGCTGCTGTTTCGTTTTTAACAACTGTCTCCTGAAATCCAGGATTGGGTGAATGTGAGCTGGCTGCAGTTAAACCCAGAAAAACTGAGGTGTTGGTTGTGGACCCAGGTCATTGGGAGGTGGGTTTGTTGGTGGGATCACCTTCAGGCCTATGGCTTGGGGGTGTTCAGCTAACTACTCAAACCGGGTGTGGAACCTGAGCATTATGTTTGATGCCTGTTTGACACTTAAGGTGTCGGCAGTTGTCAAAACCTCTTTCTACCATCTGAGGAATATCGCCCAGGTGAAGCACCTGGTTCCTTCTGGACGATCTTTCAACTTTGGTCCACGCCTGCTACCTCCCGCCTTGACTACTGCAACTCCCATTACCTTGGTTACCAGCGGTTGATACCCGCTGCCAGCAGCTTATGCAGAATGCAGCAGCCAGGGCTATTGACTGGTTCATCTAGGACCAGTCATATAATGCCTGAGCATCGGACTGCACTGGCTGCCAGTCCAGTGGCGGATCACCTTCAGGTCAGTTTGCTGACCTATAAGGCCCCTACACCACCAGGGACCTGGCTACTGTATCTGCAAGATCTCCTTCATCCCTACTATCCCTCTCGCTCCTCCGATCCACTGATGAAGATTGCCAGAGATTCCGGGTTCATTTCAAGACATCTGGGGCCAGGTCTTTTAGTTTTATGGCCCCAACCAGTGGAATTCTCTACTCGTCAGGTGCAAGATTGCCCTCACCATCCAAAGTTTTAAAGTGGCACTGAAGACATTTCTTTACTCTGGCATATACTGATTTGTAATGCTGCAGCCATGAGTTTAACTTGTTTATTTATAGTTTTAATTAATTGTTTTGATTTATTTTAATGAAGTATGTACAAACACCTTGATTTTGGAAGCGTGCTTGTTATAAATAAAGTTGATTTGATTTGATTTGATTGATTATTTAGGATGCTGTTGACTACCTAAAAGGATACCTAAACAACATTTGACAACAAACTATTCAAAAATCTGACTCTGTAGGTGACTAAAGGAAAGGCTGATGTATTCATCAATGCTAAAACTACATTTACATAATTTACATAATTTACCTAAATGTTGTTCCAGAGCATTTAAAAATTGTAAAATCAGCCTTCCAATTTAAAAAAAAAACTGTTTTACCTGCTTCCTAAAATGGCTGCCATATGTGTTATGTGATGACATCATTGGCACCAAAGTCTGAGAGATATGGCTCTCTATAGTGCTAACTAGTTATTTTTTCCTTTTGTATGGAATTGTTTCACCCAAATGGTCAAAACTATTTTGTATAATGCACATGTTAGGCTATGGTTCTGTTCATTTTGTTTACTTTAACATGCTCAAAATGTGTTTTAATCCAACTGACTTTCTCTGTGGCAAACCACAGTACAGAACAAATCTTTGAATAACCTGGTGATCTAGTGGTTATGGTGGATCCAGAATGCTACAATGGGGTGTTTGGGTGGTGTGCATGCTTAATATGCACTTTTTAACATTTTATTAAACCTTTATATTTTCTACTATTATTCTTTTCTAATACATTTTGACAGAATCTACAAATGTAATCCATAGTTTGAATGTAAACATTTATACAATCAATAAATCAGACTTCTTCAACAAAGTGAAATGCAGCAGCAGCAAGCAAGTGCATTACAATGTGTGGGGGTTCCAGCCACACCTTCACCACCCCAGAGCCACCACTTTTTGTAGCAAAGTTCTTGTGCAGTCCAAGGTTAGAGTTCATACTTTCTAAACTCAAATATATGCTTGTCTTGTCTTCTTTTCCACGGAATAATAATAATAAGAAGAAAAGAATCAGCATTTATATAGTGGCTTTCATACACATTGTATCCCAAAGTGCTTTACAAGCAATACTAGATTGGTAGTGAAGTGACTGAAAGTGTAGTGGCAGCCATTTCATACATTATATCTACACACAGCCTTGGACAATTGCATGAACTGGTTTTATGGGAAGGGAATGTTGGCCAGGACAACGGGTCAGGTAGTGATCAAGGTACTGGCTGCCCACATCTTACTTCTCAGCACGGGGTCAATATGATGCACAGCAGAATGCTGTGCGGCAGAATCATGTTGCGCAATTCCGGCTATCTTACTTTTTCTGTGGGGGCTCTGCCCCACACACCCCGTTATGAGGCTGCACCCCCCCACTCAAAGATTCTAACTTTTCTTGGGGTGGGGTCCAGCCTCGAGAGTGCACAGGTTCAGATTTACATAATGCCGTATGCCATTAGCATACGACATTATGACCCAGTATTAACATTTCTCACAGTAATCTGCTCATATTTCTCTTCCTTCTGTCTTCCCCTCCCTGAATATAGCAGTACCTTGCAAGAATGGTCTTCTCAGTCGCCTTCTGGAATTCATTCTTCACTATTCCTTCTCACACCGAAAACTGGTGAGCTCATCACCTTTGCACCATGAATGCAAGTAGTACAGTCCCATTTTATTTTGATATCAAATATAAACATATCTTTCTAGTAAGTCAGGCTTATTGCAGCAGGGAACAAGAGGAATGATGGGCTTCCTATCCTGAAAATATCTAGGCTACCTTTGATTAGGCACTATTAAATGATCGTGTGCACATCATTATGCATGTCATATAACAGCCTAATCATAGTGGCTTAGATCTTATATGGGTAGGAAAGCCTAGTTTTCCACTTGTGCCATGGTGCTGTCAGCCTGGCTTAACAGAAGATCATGTTTATTATTAAATTGTAAATATAACACGGAGAATGTACTAAAACACATCTCATGATGCTGAAGGTAGTGAACTCACAAGTTTTTGGTGTGGGAGCAGGTGAGAGAATGAATGCCAGAGAGGGACTGAAGAGGCCATTTCAGCAGGGTACAGCTATGTTCAGGTTAGTTGAAGACATGAAGGAGGACGCTGAGAAGATCACTGTGAGATCTGAAATGTGAGGCTGCCAGGATCATGATCACTAACTGACTGTGGATGAGAGTAGCCAGTGTTGAAAAATACTCAGAGTGGCAGGTCTGCACCTAAACTGTTACTTGAATTTAGTGTAGGGAGATTACCTCGGTGGGGGATGTTGATGTTTGATAGGACAGTATTGAGGGAGTTGTGTATAGCTCATTCAAGATTTGGAAGGTGGTAGCCAACCAACCTGCATTGTGGAGTAGACACAGAAACATACTGGAGAAGAACTGCTGGAACTGTGATGCAGGTTCTGAAGATCACAGGTAAGGAGTAGAGTGACACGGAAGTCAGGTGGATTCACTCAAGGTATTAGTATGACTCTCCAGGTAATAATATTGTTATCCATTGTAGTGCAGCCCTTATGAGGCATGAACAGCAGTTTTTCTGGTGGGTCCTGCTGCTTATTGTTGCCCTCCAGGAAGACCTAGTTGTTGGTTAATGATGTGGGAAAAAACACAACAGGGAATTGTACATACTACCTTCACTGTGCAGAAGGGTGGTGATCCACTCAATGTTTACTGTGGGAACAGAAGTCAAACATTCAGAATGTGGATTGAGAGTGATTTGGAGGCATTGTTTAACAGTACCAGCTGATAATCATATCAGTATAGGTGTGCATAACTCTCTGAGGTACAAGATTACAATTTGAGGTGTGATAATTCTCTTCATGAGACCACAAGCTCATATGCAGCCCCAGGCAGTACTGAGGACAGGGTATGAATGGTGGGGTGTTCAACAGAAGGCAGGCTAGGTGCAGGGGGTTCACATGGAAAAAGAAAGCCTTATTTGTGGATTAACAAGAGATCATGAGCTTTGGAACTGAATAAGACTGGTACTTTGCTGTGAGACCCTGAGCAAGTCATTAAACTTCTTTGTGCTCCCAGGCACACCTGTAAACAAGCTTTCAGCTAGTGTGTCTCTCCTGGTTAACAAAATATAAAATTCAGTGCATCATATAACCACTAGATCATCAGGTATTTGAAGTGTTGTACTGTAATGCAGTTTGCCAAAGAAAAGCCAGCTGGATTGCAAAACATTTTTCGCAAGTTAAAGTAAACAAACTGAACAAAATCATAGCTAACATGTGTACTGATCAAAATAATCCACAAGTTAATACATGGTGTTGATCTTTCTGGTACAACAATTCAAAATAAAGAGGAAAGGAAGAACTAGTTAGCACTGTAGAAATATATGGATCTCTGTCTCTGGCTCTGATGATGTCATCATGAACTAATCACTTAACACACTTAGTAGACATCTTAGGGAGAAACCAAAGGCTGTTTTTGAAAGTGAAAGGCTGATGTTTACATTTCTAAGCTATGAAACTGCATTTATGTTATTTACATAAATGCAGTTTTAGTATAAATGTAAACAGCAACCTTTATTTACTTTTACATGATGCCAGATTTGGAGTTTGCAGTTTTAAAAACTGCTTGTTTAGGTACCCTTTAATGGGAACCAGTGGTTTCAGTGCCTGACCTATGGAGCGGGTATTATCAAATCTTGATGGCCCCAGAGGACCATGAGAAAACAGCATTCATTTGCCCTCTGGGTTTCTATGAGTTTCTATGTATGCCTCAAGGTATTTCGGTGCGCCTGCCACTTTCCAGTGGATGATGGAATGGGCTGTGGAGGACATGAAATTGTTAGAGTGCCTCATGTACCTGGATGACTTCATTGTGTTTGGGCAAACCTTAGAAGAACATGAGGGCTCCTGTTCAAGGTCCTGTTCGACTGGAGGCATTCAGACTGAAGCTATCTATAGATAAATGCCAATTCTTTCAAACGTCAGTAAAGTATGTGGAACACATAGAATCAGCTGATAGGATTCAGACTGACCCCAGCAAGGTGGAATCTCTGACCACCCAGCCTCGGCCGAATAACTAAAAGAGTTGCAACAATTCTTGGGGCTCTGCTGCAATTATCGCCGCCCATAAAAGACTATTCAAGGTTATCCGGCTTGCTCAATCACGCAGGGCTATCCTTCCACCAGTAGAAAGCATAAGAAAAGCTCCATCAGAGAGGAAGACAAGGTCTACTTCAGGACACATGAACTCTTCGGAGCCAGTGGACCTCTGAGTGTGAAGCTGCTTTTTACAAAATTATTCATCAACTCACCACGCATCGGGTGTTTCAGACATGTTGACCCCATCAAACCCTACGTATACACATGGATGCTTGCTTAAAGGGGCTTGGAGTGGTTCTATATCAAGACTATGAAGAAGGCCTGTGCCCAGTGGCATTTGCTAGTAGAAGTTTAACACCATCTGAATGAAATTATCCAGTACACAAGCTTGAATTTCTTGCTCTCAAGTGGGCTGTGGTGGACCAATTTCATGAATATCTTAATAGGGCCAAGAGCTTAGCCAAGACTGATAATAATCTGCTTACCTATGTTCAAACCTCAGCTAAGCTAGACACCACCGGCATCGGTGGTTATCTGCCCTTCCACTTATGACTATGCCGTGGAGTATTGGCCTGGCCTAAACCACATCGATGCAGACACCTCTCAAGAAGGCAGCCAGTAAGAATCGGGTGAAACTGTCTGAGCAGTCTATCAAAGCCCTGTGTCAAAAGTTCAATAAAGATGAATGCCCTTCTTCTTTTTTTTGAAATTGCTGTTTGTACCTCCTTTCTCAGTGCCAGTCTCCACACTGTACCTCTAGCCTCCGCTCAGGGTCAGGCAAACTGCAGGCCTTGACCTCCCCTTCCCCCAGAGAAGGTGAGCAGTCATGGGATGCTCGAGCCTTTCTCCCCGGCCAGCCCTCCAGTGACCCGAGTCTGCTCCAGAACCCAGGTGCTGGTGTCACAAGTGGAAATCCAACCACTGCACAGACGGGCCTGAACACCCTTCTACTGAAACTGTTGACTACCTAGTGGACTGGGTCCTCCAGAAACCTGCATCCTGGAGCCTACTGCCATTTTGCAGCTCTAGACCTCAGTACTTTACCTCAGCTTGACAATGAAAATATACAGTGGGCTTAAACCCAAGATCCCATGATTAGGCCTGTGTTTGATGCCCTGCATGCTGGTAAGGATGTGTCTAAACTACGTTCTTCTGACCCAAGGACCACATTATTGTTTAAAGAGGGTGCAAAACTTAGTTACGTAACCAGCTTCTGTATCGGAGACAGTAAATCATCAGGGCTAACTTGACAAACAACAACAGGTGTTGCCTACAGCCTTCAAACATTTAGTACTCTGGGCCCTCCATAATCAAATGGGACATTTCGGTTGTAAGTGGACCCTTGACTTAGCCGCACTTGATTCTATTGGCCAAAATAGGAGC
The DNA here is from genome assembly GCA_016271365.2 of Neoceratodus forsteri. NCBI lineage: Eukaryota > Metazoa > Chordata > Ceratodontiformes > Ceratodontidae > Neoceratodus > Neoceratodus forsteri. The sequence continues at coordinate 399,485,944 of CM057456.1, forward strand.
TGGCGTGGAGCTCATATTCAAATGTGCGTCGTTGTCTTCAAAGGAAAGCTCCCCTCCCCAAAGGGCTGCTCCATCAGTCAATATCTCCACCAGTGCACCCATAGAGCTGGTGTGTATCGACTTCCTGTGTCTTGAGCCTGACCAAAGAACATTGTGAATGTTCTGGTTGTGACAGATCATTTCACAAGGTATGCCCAAGCTACCCCACTAAAGACCAGAAAGCATCCACAGTGGCCAAGGTTCTTGTAGAGAGTTCTTCATCCATTATGGTGCCCTTCAGAGAATGCATTCTGATCAGGGAAGAGACTTTGAAAGCCAGCTGATAAAGGAATGTCTCTTTGTGGGGATGAGGAAATCCAGAACTACTCCTTAACACCTCCAAGGGATCCACAACCTGAATGATTCAACAGCACACTCCTTGACATGCTGGGTACACTTCACTTTAAAGACAAGCCAAGTGGAGCCAGCAGATCAGCACCTAGTCTATGCCTATAATTGCACCAAGAGTGATGCTACTCTGGTTGTCCCCTTACCGTCTGATGTTTGGCGGAAGCCGTTGCCTGAAGACATCTGGCTTGATGTTCCCAGTTGGAGTTCAAGCTGAGAATTACTTGCAATGTGTACAGAAGTTACAAACCCAGTTAAATCCTACCTATCAACTAGCACAAACTATGGCAGCCAAAAGAAACCTGGCAAACAAAGAAAGGCATGACAAATGTGTCAAAGCTCAGGAGCTGTTGCCTGGAGACCGTGTGCTGTTGTGAAATTTGGGACTGCATGAAAAGCATAAAATTGTCGATAGGTGGCATCATCTTCCATACATCATCAGCAAGCTGGACGACCTGCCAGTGTATAAAGTGCATCCTAGAATGATCCTCGAGCCACTAAGACCATGCACAGAAATCACTTGCACCTATCGGGTCAAGTAATTATTGACCCTGAACATAGAAACATAGAATCTGATGGCAGACCGCTTGGCCCACCTCATCTGCTCATTTCCCTACCTAACGGATAAGCTGCAGATCCTAGTTAATCAACAGCCTACTTCCTCCTACCTCCCACTAGAATTGCCTTTATGTCTGTCCTATGCATTCTTGAATTTCCCCATTGTTTTTGACTCATGACCTCCTCAGGAAGGCTGTTCCATGCATCTACAACCTCTCTGTGAAGAAATACTTACTCACATTACCTCTGAGCTGTCCCCCTCTATCTTCAAATTGTGCCCCTTCTTCTTGCACATCTCTTTTTGAAAGATGCTACCCTCTTGGACTTTGTTGATTCCCTTGAGGTATTTGAAAGTTTCTATCATGTCCTCCCTCCCTCCTTTCCTTGAGGCTATACATCTTAAGCTCCTTTAGTCTTTCTTCATATGCCTTCTGGTGCAGACCCTGCACCATTTTGATTGCCCTCCTCTTAACAGCCTCCACCATTTCTATGTCTTTGCAGAGATGTGGTCTCCAGAATTGTACACAGTACTCCAGATGTGGTCCTACCAACTGTCTGTACAGAGGACAACAATTTCCTGTTTTCTACTGGTGATACTTCTCCCTATGCAACCCAGTATCCCCAGCCCTCCTTACTGCCTTCTCATTTTAATGTATCCTTTAATTGGAGCGAGTTTCCAGAGGGATGGAAAGTGCAAGAGTAAAGCCTATCTTCAAGGGTGGGGACAGGAGTGAGCTGGGCAGTATACTCCCATCTCGCTCCTGCCACAGATTTCAAAGATCTTTGAGAGAATTATTTCTATTCAATTAAGAGAATATTTGGACCTGAACAGCAAAATGTCAGTTTATCTGTCTGGTTTTAGATCCCAACACAGTACCAATACCACATTGGTTAAGGTGGTTAGTGATCTGCAGCTGAGCCTGGACAGAAGACAAATGGTTGGAGCTTTATTTATAGATCTTTCTAAAGCTTTTGATACTTTAAACCACCGGTGCTCCAGTTCAGGCTCCACAGATCGATATGTCTACTCAAATCGTTAATTGGTTCTCATCTTACTTAAATAAGAGAACACAATTTGTGGAGATTGGTCCCTTTAGGTAAAATTTAGTTGATATGTTTAATGGTGTACCACAGGGGTCAATCTTGGGACCATTGTTATTTAACATTTGTATCAATAACCTTAGTTTTGACCTCCCAGACATAAGGTATCATCTTAATGCAGATGATACTATAATATATGTTGAGGGTCCAACTTTGAACATGATTAGACCAAAGCTCCAGATGGTCTTTGATCAGGTGCAGGATTTTTCAAGAGGCATCTCTTAATATTAAATTCAAAAGACCCAGGTTGTTCTATTCAGGAATAAGCAATGTAAGAACAGAAATCAGGTCTGATTATAACAACTGTGGATGGTACTGTTATAATGGAAGGGATCACTATAAGTATTTGGGCTTTTTACTAGATTGTAACTTGTCTTGGTCCCTCCACATAAATAATATAATAGTGGGATTAAATAGAAAATTGGGAGCTCTTTATAGGTTTAAAAATATATGTCAAGGGATGTCTGTTTAAATGTTGTGACGCCCTATTAATGCCTATTTTAGACTATGGGGATCTCCTATATGGTGGAGCCCCTGTTTTTTATTGGAAAAGGTGGACTTGATGTTTCATAGGATGGCTCATTTTGTACTGGAGGTCCCTTATAGAACTCACAGGTGCATTTTGTTTAATAATCTAAGTTAGCAAAAGCCTTCTGTGTGAAGGAATTACATCTCCTTAAATTTATGTTTCAAATTTGGAAAAAGGGTTCCAATCTACATCTCTCAGTTATTTCCTCTTAAAAGTATGAAAGACAATCTCAGGTCAGCTCAACGAATACATTATTTAACTCCTAGATGTAATCTGAATATGGGTAAGTCATCGGTACTCTTTAGAGAGATGGTTCTGTGGAATAAAAATTCTGTGTGCTTAAGGGAATAAATCAAATAATTTATTTCTGTGATTTGAACAAATGGTACCTGGGATGGGTTAGTAGTCTGTCCCACTGTAATCAATGTGATATTTATTAATCCTGATTGTTTACATATATTGCTCCTTGTTGTATATTGTATATTTTTACACTGTAACTAATGTTTGTTTTGTATATTATGTTCTTTGAAACTGATGTTTGATGTTGCTGTTTTGATACTGGGACTTCATTGTAAATGAGTTATGCTCAATTGAATGTTTTCCTTACCCATATGAATAAAAGATTTACTACTTACTACTACTACAACTTCTCCATTGCTTGCCCACCTTTGGGTCACCTGATGTATTCCCCAAGGTCCCTTTCCATTTTGTTGTTGTCAGTATCTCACCCCCATTACGTACTCTTCCCTGGGTTTTGTTTCCAAGGTGCATTACTTTGCACTTCCTTGCATTGATTCTAAGCTACTATACATGTGACCATTCCTCCAACCCTGCCAAGTCCTTTTCATCCTTTCCACCTCGCCTTGTGTATCAACCCTGTTGCAGATCTTTGAGTCATCTGCTAAGAGACATCCTTTTCCTTCCAGTCCCTCTGCAATGCCACTTATATAGACATTAAAAGGACCAGCTCCAGTACTGAACCCTGCTGTACCCACTAGTAACCCCTTTCTTCACTCTGGACTCCATTTACTATTACCCTCTGTGTCCTGTTGTCCAGCCAGTGTTTTACCCAGGCTACCACCCTGGGACCCACTCCCAGGCTGGCTAATTTGTTTATTAATCTTTTGTGGGACTGTATCAAATGCCTTGCTAAAGTCTAGTTAGGCCATGTCCACAGCCCTCCCTTGTCTACTACTTTGGTCACCCAGTAAAAGAAATCAATTAGATTCATCTGACATGACCTTCCCACTGTGAACCCATGCTGCCTTGGGTCCTGTGCCCCACTTTCCACTAGGTACTCAACAATTCTTTCCTTCAGAAGTTCCATCACTTTCCCTACCACAGAGGTCAAACTGGCAGGTCTGTAGTTTTCTGCCTCTGTCTTGCTCCCACTTTTGTGAAGGGAATCACATCTGCCTTCCTCCAGTCTTCAGGTACCACACCATTCTTCCATGATTTGTTAAAAGGGTTGTTAGTGGTGTCATAGTTCTCCCTTAATTCTTGTAGAATTCTGGGGTGAATCCCATCAGGCCCCATTGCTTTATCCACCTTCAGTTTTAGGAGTTCTTTCTGAACCTTTCTTCTGTGAAAGAACTAATACCAACCTCCCTCTCCAGAGTGCTTCTATTGACTAAATTAGGTATCTCCCCTGCTCTTCCATTGTGAATACTGAGCAGAAGTATTTGTTCAGTATCCCTGCTTTTTCACTGTCACTCTCTGCCCAGCCACCATCCTCATTTTCAGCCTCAGTATCCCTGCCTTAGTCTTTTTTTGCTCCTAATGTACCTATAAAGGTTTATCCCCTTCTTAACTGAGTTAGCCATCCTTTCCTTGGTTTGGGCCTTTGCTATTCTGACTGCCTTCCTGCTTCCTTCTGCTTTAACTGGTACAGTTCTCTGTCCTACTCCTTCTGTGTTTCCTTATACTTCCTGAATGCTATCTTTTCTCCTAACCTTCCCGCCACTTCTTTTGAGAACTGTAGTGCTTTTTCTTTCATTTGATTTGTTTATTTGCTTCACACAAAGGCTTGTTGCCTCTATGATATGGTTTTAATGTTTCCCATTGTTGCTCCACCCCACTTTTGTGCCTGTTTGCTAGTGCTTTTCTGAGGCACTCTCCCATTTTGACAAACTCAGCCCTCCTGAAGTCCAGCACCTTCACTTTTGTATGCTTGTCTCTACAGCTAAGTTTACTGTGCACCACACTGTTTGGTGGTCACTTGTTCCCAGATGGCAACCCACTTCTAGATCTGAAATCTCTCTCTGTCCCCATCTGAGAGTACCAGGTCTAAGATTACTCCCTCCTGAGTGGGTTCCAAAACTAGCTGTCTGAGGCATGCCCCTGTAGGGCATCAAGAATGGCCCTGCTCTTGGATGTGGGTGCAGCAAAAGTGCTCCAGTTAACATCTGGCATATGCAGGTCCCCATCGTCATTATCTCCCTTTCTCTGCCATCCTAAGGATGCCTTCTATCATTCCTTGTCCATTTCCTCCCTCTTAGATGGGGTCTGTGTACAACCCTGTGCTGATTGTGGTGCCATTTCCAGTCTCAGGGTGACCCACAGTGCCTCCTCTCCTCCCTGTTTACCCTTGGTTCTATTGCTTTGATCCTTCCCTTACATGAGGCTACTACTCCTCCTCCTCTTCTACCCTCTCTGTCCCTCCTGTAGATTGTGTACCCTGGTATGTTGACATCCCAGTCATGGTTCTCTGTGTACCATGTTTCTATGACTGCCATGATAGTCAGGCATCCTCTTCCATCAAGGCCACCAGTTCAGGGAGCTTGTTACCTAGACTACTGGAATTGGTACTCATTACCCTCCATTTTTTATGGATTTATTTCTTTTGCCCCATCTCTGCCCTTACTGCCTTTGTCTTTTCTCCATTTACCCTGCCCATTTCCTATCAACTGCGCTATTTTGGTGTTTACCTCACTAACTACCCTGATTTTTGTGGGGTGGCTAGGATTTTCTTATCCTTTTCAGTGCCTCCCTCCTTGGCTAGTTTAAATGCTTGCCAATGAGCATTTAAACCTGTCACCTCGGATCCTGTTTCGCCTCCTGGAGAAGATGCAGACCATTGCACCAGTATAGGCCTACATCCCTCCAGGTGGAGCATGATCCCCAATGAAGCCAAATCCCTGAGCTCTGCACCAGTTTTTCAATCAGTCATTGAATCCATGGTACAGAGTACACTAGCTTCATCCATGCATTGACAGGTAGCACCTCCGAGAAAGTTATCAGTGTGCTACTTGTCTAAGATCATCAGTGTCAGTGGCTCAGTAGGTAACACACTCGCCTCTGAGGCCGGGAGATCAGAGGGCTGTGGGTTCAGTTCCCACATCTGGCACTTGGTTAATATCCAGTACTGACACTGTAATGCAGCATGAGAGGGGTGCTGCATTTCTGAGGTGCCGTCTTTTGGATGAGACGTTAAATCAGGTCCCATCTGCCTGGATTGGTGGTAGTTCAGGTGGATGTTAAAGATCCATGGCACTTATCAAAAGAGTAGGGAATTTCCCGGTGTCAGCCAAATTTCCTCATTCACTAAAAATGCCACCAACAGCTTAATCTGGTTCAAGGTCAGTTGGCATTCATCTGTATCCCTCCCTGGGCCATGCCTGAAAATAGGCAGGATTTGTCTAGTGCACTTACCTGGTCAACAAAAGCTAAATAAAAAAATAAAGGTCCCTCCTTAACTCCACAAACTCCGGTTCAACCGCTCTGATCCCATTCTCAGCTAGGTTATTTGTCCCTAGGTGGATAATGACATCCAGCTCACTCCCCTTGTAGCTGCTCCCACTATCCTGAGGATTTGTTTCCTGTCCCTCTAAGCCATGGCTCCGGGTAGGCACCTTACCTCCTTTCCTCTCCCTCCCCCAGTTCTACCCCTAACAATTGATTCCCCACCAGGAGTTGTTTCCTTCCCTGTGGGGTCCTGTGCTACCTTCCTGTATGTCTCCATTGTGGGTTCCCAGCATCCTCCTTGGTCTCCACTGCAGGTGCCTCCATAAAGGAACCATGCTCTGCCAGAGTGAGAATGAATTGCGGAGAGGCACAACTGGAGGGATGTGACTCTGTTCACCACCTCACCCTCCCTGAGCCCACCATGGTCCAACCACTTTTCTTTCTTGGCAACCTCTGAGGTAGTGGCAGTGGCCTGGGTGGTCCCTGGGTGGGGGAGCAGGTTTCCTGAATCCTTGCCAGGTCAGCATCGAGATGAGCAACTTCTTCCCTCAGACCAGAGAGGTGCCTGCAAATTGGGTGGCAAAACAGTTTCCAGAATGTCTCCCTGAAGACTGCTGCTCCACAGCCAGTGCTTGCACCACTCCCACATGTCTGTCTCCTTCCTATTTCAGATGTTTTTCTTTTTTGTTTTTGTTCTTGTTTTAGTGTGCAAGCTTGTGAGTGTCTCTACCCCTATTCAGTGTGCTGTGCCTTTAGGGATATGAACAGGCATATGTTGTTAGCAATTTTGGGGAAGTGATGTCAGAACCCTGATATAAAGGAAGTAATGTGCTTGGGGAGGGTGAGGTGAGGCACAGGGTGGATGGGAGTAAACCTGTGCCCTCAGAAACAATCAACTACAACTCTGACCCTCCACCCTGGGAGTGCCTTCTTTCCTTTCAGACACCTATTTCACAGAGGTTAAGTAACAGGTCTAGTAACAGATACTAAGGATCATAGTAAGGAAAGTGCAAGAGCAGAAGGCGAAGCCCATGATGCTCCTATTCTAATCCAATATATAGTAAGAAAGATCATACCCATTACTAATAAGGTTATTTAATCTATTTTTAAAAATACTTTTAGTTTCACTAATGACAACTTCAGCGGAAATCTATTCCATGGACCAACAACTCTAATGGTGAAAAAGTATTTACGACTTGATCTCACAAAGGGTTTTCTGACTAATTGTAAAGGATGTCCCTGATGTTATGATAACAGCTCTTAAATTCTAGACCGAGTTCACACAAAAGATAAGGATATTGATTGATGTCATATAATAACATTAGATCACCATGAAGCCGATGTGTAGATAGAGGCATAAGTTTTAGGATATTTAACCTACCCTCATAAGAGACATCATATAGCCCTGAAATCTTTTTAGTAAATTTTCTCTGTACTGATTCCATTAAAAGGCCTTCAGATTTTTATATGGACACCATAGCTGGGAGGCATATTCCAAATGCAGTCTAACGTATATATACGATATAATGGTAATAACCTGTCATTCTTTCTTGATTTAATATGCGTAAGATAGACCACATGACTTTATTAGATTTATTAATAATGTTATGAACGTGTTTATTGTAAGAAAAGTTATCTGAAATAGTTATACCCAGATCTCTTTCATCTGAAGTTGTATCAAGTATTGTACCATTCAAATAATAAGGGGTTTGTAAATTGCTGGTGCCTAAATGCATTACCTTGCAGTTGGAGATATTCAAAGACATACCCCAGGTCTTAACCCATGTAGAAATGTGATCAAGATCTCTTTGTATAATGTCAGTTGGGTTATCAGAAGCACAGGGACTACCTATTTTTGCATCACCTGCATATTTGATGGAAAAAGATGAGCAGCCTATAGTAAGGTCAACAATAAAAGCCTGAAACAGGCATGGGCCCAATGTCGAGCCCTGTCACAAACCCCGAACTGATTTGTGCCCATCTATAGAGACTTGCTGGGAACGATTTTGAAGCCAATTTATTATACATTTAACTACAATGCTGTTTATATTTCGTTTATGGAGTTTAGAAATTAGAGCCCAATGAGGCATGATGTCAAAGGCTTTACTAAAATCGATGTCAATTATGTCACATAGTATATTTTTATCAAGTACGGAACTAATCTGTTCATAGAAGAAAATTAGACTAGTTAAACAGCTTCTGCCCTTTTAAATCCATGTTGTTCAACATCATAGCAATCCAAAATAGGTGATATCATATCTTTGATTAAACCTTCCATTAATTTACAAACGGAGGATGTTAAACTTATTGGCCTGTAATTTTTCCAGTTATTTTTAAGCCTTTTTGTGGATTGGGAAAACATAAGCTTCTCGCCAATCCTGTGGAACAAAATTCATGGCCAAAAAATAATCAAACATCAATTTTAACAGCGAGACAATAACATCCACCGATAAAAATAATAAATGTCCTGCTATGTTGTCTGGACCTGGACTGTATTTGCCTTTTAGTGTCAATATCTTGTCCTCAATGGTATTAGTAGAGAATTTGACTGGTAGAATATTAGTAGTGTCTAACAGAACTGAGTCATATGATGATTTGGAAGTATTAGAGAAGCTATTGCAGAAATTTTGATTAAGCAGATCAGCCATTTTTTTGGTTCATGTAATAAAGTATCATTATCGAGAATAGGACCAACTTGACAGGTTGGTTTCCTTAGTGAGTTAATGTAGGAACAAAAATTATTACTGTTGGATTTGTTAGCAGTAGATGCTAATGTATCTTCCCAATTATTTTTAGCCCTTTTATCATGATCTTGTATTTTTTTGTATCTGCATGTAAGAAGTCCGATTTATAGAGGATTTAGTTTTTGATATCTGATATACTTCTTGCGTTTTAATCTAATGCATTTTTTATTAGACTGGTTCATCCACTTGGGAACTTTATTTTGGTTCTTATTTTTAATTTTAGATGGAATATATAGTTCCTTAAGTTGACAAATTATGTTCTTAAAATTTTCTCAGTAGAATTCCGGGGTAGAGCATGTCAATAAAGAATCCCAGTTGATGTTATCCAAATGTTTCATTGTGCCTAAATCAGCTTTATCATAAATATATATTTTAGTAGAGTTGAAATTATAAATGTAGCTTTGTACAATATTAAATGTAATGGTATTGTGGTCACTATTACCAATTGGTTCACTAACTGCAATGTTGTCTACTAATATATCATCATCACAGAGTACCAGATCTAAAATGTTGTCTCCTCTGGTTGGGATAAGTATATTCTGTTTAAGTCCCAACTGAGTACATGTATGTAGTAACTTGTTACCCTGATTAGTAATTGCACATAATTTCTGCCAATCAATTGATACAATGTTAAAATCACCAGTGACAACAATTTTGCCTAAGGCTTTTGCATGTTCTATTTCAGATAGAATTGCAGCTAGGATGTCTACTGATGAATTAGGGGATGACAACAAGAACCCAGGATGAGTGTCTCAGATGTAGAGAGACTAAGCTTAACCCAAATTGTCTCAGTTTGTTTATCATGTATTTTGATATTATTTGTAATATCAATAGAATTGAGATGGTTTTAATAAATAGAGCAACTCCTCCACCCTTCCGATTAAGCCTATTGAAAGTATAGGAAATATAACCAGGTATAATAGTATCCCAAGGTGATTTATCATCACCCCATGTTTAGCTTATTGAAATGATGTCAACATCATTGTTATGTATTCTACATTTTAATTCGTCCAACTTTTGAGTAAGGCATCTAGCATTGAAACATAAAAAATGTAACTCTTCACATATCATGGTGCTACCGGCTGGAGATTTTAGAGATGGTGGCCTGTCCACCTTCTCACCTCCAAGATTTAGTTTAAAAGGTGGTTAATAGATATCATAAATTGTCTGCCCAGTACAGCATTACCACATCTACTTAAATGTAGTCCATCAAAACAGTACAATTCAGGACGATATTCAAATTCCTCCCAGTGTGTTAAACATGTCAAGTTTTGGTGTAAACACCATTTTCTAAAGCCACTCATTCACAATTTTGATTTTATTTCTGAGAATGAAGAAAAACATGGGATTGGTAACATTTCAGATATGCAGATATTGCAACCCATATCCACCAACTTGTTGGTTAATGCAACATAGTCTTCTTTGATTGATTGAACAGAGTCCCTATAGATATTATTGGCACCCACATGTATAAGGGCAATAGAACTGTTGTCACGATCCTTCATGATCTCAGGCAACATTAATGTGAGATCAGAAATTTTGCAACCACTGAAACTAGAACTAGTTCTATTGGCTTTGTCAGGGTTACATATGGTCCTAAGTGTTTTGTCAACGAGTCCCCTAGAACATAGATTTGTTGTGGGCGGGGTATTGGAATTATCATGACAACCAGGCAAGGGTGAAGTTGTAAGATCAATGGATAAATCTATAAGTGGGTGTCATTAGTATGTGAATAATTGACTGGTGGAAAGTCATTAGTACAATTATCAATATGGCCAATGAGGGCGTCTGAGTCTCATTTTCATCATTCAATATAAGGGAGGTTAAGGGATCAAATCTGTTAAATTGCTCAAGACTAAAGTGTTGGGCCTTTCTCCTTTTTGCAACTCTGGTATTCTGAGTAAGGAACCAGCTGTCTTCAACGCTTGATTGTCATCAGTAAGACAATCATCTTCTCTTGCTCTTTTTCTAATGCCCTCAGGAGGAGGCTGAGGACTATTAGTAACTATCAGGACAAAACATCAGGGGTATAGGAGGTGCTTGGTGTAACATCAATTTTGCCATCTGGACCATGATCCACTTCTAAATTCAATGATACAGTGGTTGCTTTAAAATGGTTATGCATGTCTGATTGGCTATTCTCAAGTGCAATTAGACGTTGATTAAATAGCCTTATCATATTATGTAATGTCACAATTTCAAGGCATTTATTACATGTGTAGGGTTGATCAAGAAGGTCCCCATCAATAATGTGTACATATTACACGCTATACATTTTAAACCAGTATGTCCAGTAGTGGTAACAATAGTGAAGATGCTGCCTTCTGCCATAATTGGAAACAACAAACCTTGGCTAATATAAATTGACTAAATAACTAAATTATAAAACTTAAAACAAATGGAACTTAAATTAAATTAAATACTGCAGAAAAACTTCACTACATAAAATCTAACTAACAAACAAAGGATGAATTAAATCAAAAGTGCTAACAACTTAAAAAGAAAATAAGTGGTATGTTCAAACAACACCTAAAGAAAATAAGTTTTTTTAATAAGACAGAATCACACCGTGAAATTATGAAAAACCTACCAGGTGGCTGACAAACACAAGACTTCTGTTCAGAGATAAATTATTCTAATACACAAAGGCCCACAAGTGCAGCCACCATCACGCTTCCATGCTAAACCGTGAAACACGTGCATTAATGCGCATGTCTTTGTGCGTCTTGGCGCATGGCGTACTTTCGCCCTGCTCGCTGCAGGGCAGATTTTTATACTGTGCTGGACCCGAAGTGAGTTCAGCAGCTCAAATTAGGGACCCTTTACAGCATGGTCCTGAACAAAGTAATGTGCAAATACAGATTAAAATCTTTAAAATGAAGGTGCAGAGCACGCTGTACAGTTGACACACTTATAATAGTATATAAAAATTCGGACAGAACGTCCCTCTGCCTGCTGTATTCAATAGGGCTCGTGGTAATAGGCAATTTCAAACACTCAATAAGATATGACAATGAACTGGGCTGTGCAGAGCAGTGTCTCACACAGCTCAGTATTACTAAGGTGAATGACTCACTGCAGGGCAGATTTATATACGGGCGGGACCTGGAAGTGAGTTCAGCAGCCCAAATTAGGGACCCTTTACAGTTGGTCCTGAACAAAGTAAATGTGCAAATACAGATTAAAATCTTTAAAATGGAGGGTGCACAGCACCACTGTACAGTTGACACACTTGTAATAGTATATAAAAATTCGGACAAACGTCCCTCTGCCTGCTGTATTCAACAGGGCTCGTGGTAGTAGCAATTTCAAACACTCAATAAGATATGACAATGAACTGATCAGCAGAGCAGTGTCTCACACAGCTCAGTGTTACTAATGACTGCACATATCTCCCAGCTAGAGTTCCTCCCTGGCAAAAAGTTAAACTAAGAAAAGTCAACCCCAAAAACAGAGAATCAAAACTACTTACATACACAGGCTGAAAAATTAATAATTCAGTTCAGTGTAGTCTATTAAATTACCTTCTTGATTTAAGGAAACTTTTAGTGCTTTCTAGTTCTCTCTCTCTCTCTTCTCTCTCAGCAGACAGAGTCCACAAACAACTCCTGTTTTAAATCCACAGTTCCCCAGGTCCCTTTCAGCTCCTCCCTTAATACACCTATTTCACAGAGGTTAAGTAACAGGTCTAGTTACAAATGACTACAAAAATCTCCCAGCTAGTGTTCCTCCCTGGCAAATAAAAGTTAAACTAAGAAAAGTTAACCCCAAAAACAAAGAATCAAAACTACTTATGTACCTTAAGACACTGCCCTTCCAGGGCCTGTGACTAGAGATGTTGCCTAAAAGAGACAGTCATCCTTTTCCAGCTGTCAAGGACTAATGGCTTTCCCTGGCAGGCACCAAATGACACTGATTGCCAGTCTGAGTCTGATAACAGTGAGTGTGAAGCTTCATTTTATCCATCTTACAAACTGTCATTTATTTCAAGGTAATCCTATGTACAATTGTGGGGATAAAGCTGGGCCTTCCAGACTGCCTAATTCTCAGTCTTCTTCTCCAAACCTGTGCCTCCAGAAAGTGAGGTGCAAATGTGACTTCAAGTAGCTGATTCTTTGTGTCTGGTTGAACTGTTCAGATTCTCAGAAAGAGAGCCTACTACTGGAAGTAATCCTGGTGACATACCAGAAATTAATGAACTGTACAAACTGAATGATTCCAACCCTGCTGTAATAAATGGTGATAGTGAAATCAATGATATTGAAAGTATCAGACAAGTGTTGAAAGATTTAAATGTTACAGAGTTTTCACTAGATAATAAATCTGGGCCTTCTACAGAATCCAACAATGAGAACAATCTTGTGGAGCCAGACTCAACAGAGCAAGGATATTACAGTATTTACTCTTACTGATGCATCAGCTTTTATTTTGTATCGTATACCAATAGAACATGTATGTCTGCGTATATTGTAATGTCTTTATATAATGTCACAGTAAGTACAGACTTGACACTGGCCTGAAGTTCTTCGAGGCAGGGAAGGTGTAACCCCATAAATGGGGGTTCCTAAAATAGTCTTCCTGGGCTTGCCTGATGCCCACTGCCAGGATGGTGTCCTGTGTCTGCAGTAGTTTAATTGTCTGCATGGGCATGCCCTGACTGGCCTCTATGCCTGTCTTTTAAAGAGCTATCTATATTTGTAGGACATAGTTAGTCTGGCTAGCAGCCAGTGGTTTAAGGCTCAAGTCCCACCTGGGGTGTAGTATTGCTGCTCCATTCTGCCATCACTATATGCGAAGAGGAGTCCTAACAGGAACTGTGATTGTTTGCTGTATATCTGTTTTAGTAATAATAATATAGAAGTTTGTCTAACCTACCTTCCTTTGCAGCATGGACTTTTGCTTAGAGCCACCGTTTTGGTTCTGGACTGCCAGAGTTGGACCAACTGGTACCTCGGGGGCCCTAAAATGAAGACTGTCAGCAGGGGTCTTGTGGGATTGAATTTCTGTAGGAATTGTTGTTTTTAGAGTGTGGCACCTAAATGGACCTGGAGGGAGCCCTTTCTTTGACAGACAGATGGATCAACCAACTAAACCTTTTTGATCACTGGGAAATCCCAGAGCTGCCTGCAGCAGTGTGTCAGTTGAGAGTTGGAGTTTGAGAGTGAACAGCACAAGCCATTCGAGCAGCTGCTACTGCATGGTAGTGCTGGGATTTGGTGGGATGTCTGTGTTTGGCCTGCCTGCTACCATCTTCCAGTGTGAAGAAGTTTGTGCAAAAAATTGGACTGCATCCGAATATCTTTCTTGAGGCCTGAATCCTGAATTGGAAAAGAGTGAATTTCACCTGGTGTGGACCGAAGACTTGCTTCAGAAGCAATCGTCCTGTCATGTACGGAGAAGCCTCAGAACGTAAGGTTAGCACAGAAGCCCTGCTTATTTGTAACCAGACTTCATCCAATCTTGGTGATTTGTTGTATGACTTATAAGTGTGCTGAATGTGCTGTGTGGGTTACGATTTGATTCCCCACCTTCAAATGTGTTATGCTAGCTGGAAGCTGTTCCAGCACTCATACGGACTAAATCCAAACTGTCTCATCTCATCTGGGCATTGCCATCTTGGCCTAGACTGCCACTCCCACTGCAGACACTTTTCCGATGAAAGACCTACTTGGGAATTCAGCTCCTGCTCAACACCATCAAACAGGTATCGACCACCACGATGTGTCATAAATGCTCTGCTTCCCCTGGCAAGCCAGAAGAACATCCAGAGGTCTTCATCTTGTCAATCCTGCCTCCTGGTCTGGGTAGAGTGAGTACAAACAGGGTAGCTCCTGCAACAAAGCTGCAATCATTGTGTCATCTGATTTAATTGTCTGAGTTTGTCAACACAAACTGAGCCTCCAGCTCTGGAATACAAATTTTGGATAACATGCATGTTAATTGTTTTCTTTCCTAAGTGCTCCAACAACAGCTGCAATACCAAGCTACCATGGGCAATGCTTCAGGTTAACCTGAGTAACAGCTGAGTACACAGAGTGTGTGTGATTGTGACAGAGGGAATCTTAGTGCATGCATGCTCAGCCTGAATAAATCAGATCTGAAATCATTTGCTGAATGCTGCCCCACCCTTGTTCACATCCCTGAATAAATCAGATTCTATTCTTTCTGCATCTAACCTGGCTAGTGTGTACCTTTGTGGAGGTGATACTGTATTGCCATTGAACTGTTATATTGCAGGTCTTGTTTTAGGGAATCTCCAAGGTTGTTGCTGCTGATCTAGCCCTGGTGGTAAGTGTATCAAGTGTGGATTCAATACTTTCATCCTATGTCATATGTGATTGTTTATCTGCTGATCTGTTTAAACCACTAGAGGGGTTAGAGGGGGTTATAGTGTCCCAGAGGGCAATACCCACACCAGTTACGCTACCATTAAACCAACCCTCCAGGTCGAGGCACCCATTCACTGAGCTCAGGCCCTCAACCTGTGCCTAGTCATGGAGGCAGGGAGTAGTAGCTCTTGGGACAGCACCACCTAGGGGTTACATGTGCAATGTAAAAGCATCTATAATGAAACAAGCATTTGTCATTGGCAGTGCTGGAGTTATAGATGCATAATAGGAATAGCAGTGAAGTACTGAAGTAGTGCCAACCCACCCCACCCTGTAGAGACTGGCAGACATTGGGGTGTGCCTTTGGGGCATCAGTTATAACGTGCATGCCATTGTACCTCACCCTACCCTGTAGACACTGACAAGTGTTGAGGTGTGCTTTAGGGTCTTTAGGCATTATACTTACCCCATTCCATAAGGAAATACACTGAGATGGGTGCAGTATAGGAGAATGGGGTGAACAGGCCAAGGCAGACCTTGATGCCTGTCACTGGCTGCAGGGTAGGATTGGGAGTGGAATGTCATAAGCATTACAGCTAATGAACCCAAATTACACCCCTGATGCCTGGCAGTCTCTACAGGGTGGGGTGTTACAGTCGGAAACTCTAACGTTGTAAGCATTTGTTGGTATTTTCACTCCAAATTTTCAAAATAGGCTGTTTGTGACCCCACCTCATGAAGAGTGGCACAAATCAGTTTGTTAGCTGAAAGGTGGTTTTGCACACTGGCTATGCCATTTGGCAAACACAGGGATGAAAACACATGTTGGGCAGGATGTGGAATGACAACTGTATTGTTCATGAAGAGGCATAAAAATGGCAACGTTGAAAATCTGGAGGAAAATATGAAAATTGGTGAAGTCATGAGAATGCATAGAAACTGCACAACATATGTCTGTAACCACATTACTTTTGGGAGTTTTTAGCCACATTTCAACATATCATTTTGGGACCGCCCTCATGAACAGTGGCACTGTGATTTTGTTAATCTGTCCCAAAAGTTGATTTCCACAGCGACCACGCCATTGTGGCCACAGTTGTGGAAACACGTTTGAGCAGGCTGTGAAAGATGACAGCCATACTGTTGATAAGGAGGTGTGAAAATGCCAGTGTTGAAAATCTGGTATGAAAATATTGCAATTTGTGAAGTTACAAGGGTGAGTGGAAACTCGCAACACACGCTTGTAACAGTCATTTTATGGACTTTCAGCACCAAATTTTAAACATAGGCAATTTAGGACCTCTGCTCATGAACAGTGTCACCATCATTTTCTCAAACTGTCCCAAAACGGATTTTGCACAGAGACCACGCTATTCTGTGCTGGACGTGCAAAACACATTTCAGCCAGGATATGTAAAATGACAGCTGTACTGTTCATAAGGAGGTTGGAAAAATGGCAATTTTGAAAATCTGGAGTGAAAATATTACAAATTCATGAAGTTACGAGCGTGAGTGGAAACAGCACAATGCACGCTCATAAAACAGCCATTTTTGGATTTTGTTTCTGCAAATTTGCAACATAGGCTTTTGAGAGGCCCCTCATGAACAGTGACACTTTGTTTCATTACTCGGTCCCGAAGGTGATTCCATGCAGTGACCATGAAATCACCTTTCAGGACAGAATAACGCCATGACAGTGACAGAATTCATGAGGAGGGTCCCAATAACCCCATGTTGAAAATTTGGTGCAACAATTCCAAAAATGCCCTAGATATGCACCAAAGTTGAAAAACCCTATTTATACCATTATACAGCTTACGCATTTCCTTAGTTACGGTTGGCTTTGAAGAGTGCAGATGTGTTCCTGGTCCACGAAGATTGTCACATCAGCTCCGGAGGTAAGAATGGGGTGAGGGGTGTGGGAAGGCAGGGTGCACAGAGGGTGGTAGCGGGTTGTGGGAGGGGCAGGAGACCCCGAGGGACCTTTATCTTCTTTCACAGGGTTAAAATGTAAATAAAACCACGGGATGGTTTTCTTTTTCAGAGCGATTTGCCATGCTGGGGTGAGCTCCAAGTGTGCCACCTAAGTGTTTTTGGGGGATGCTATGGCCAATGGGGATTGGGCACCCCTTGACACACAATGAAAGCAGGGGTGCAAGAGCCGAGGGGATTGGGCACCCTGGCACATAACATAGAAGGAGTGCATGATACTGACAGAGAGTGGCTCCCCATCGGCACATACTCTTTATAGTACCGACAGGGGCTTGGGCACCCTCAAAGTCAGCATTATGGCACGTGGTGCTGCCATGTTATGTTCTTTTTCACCAGGAAAGCACGTGGGAGGTCTGCTGCATATGAGCTTTGCTCGCATTGCAACAAACCTTTCATTTGATGTGATTGTCACATTAAGAATGCATGGTGTGGCGCGGCATGCAGGCTGATTGGGGAATGAGGGACGACCTACTGATGCTTGCCCTGCATTCGTCGAACAGTGATCATGCTCCATATCTGCTTCTACCGCAATATGTTGTAGTAGTAGTAAAACCTTTATTTTTATACAGGATAGTAGATGGTCAATTTTTCACATCTTAGGACAGAATGTCCGATTTGCAAGATAGGCCCTGTTATTTAAAATATTGTTTCTTAAACATAGAAGTTTACAAATAATGACATTCAACAAGATAACATAATATACAATATAAATAACATCCTTTCAATGTCACATGACATTTTATACCACAACAAACAAATAACAAGTATTGAATTAGTCCTATGGTCCAATATTATAAAAGCACTCTGATCAGACAAAGGATTTTATCCATAGCACTCACATTTAGTCTTTAATTCAATTTTAAGATAGATGAAAACACCTTAGTGCTTTCATACTGTTTTCCTGTAATTAATTTTAAAGAACTCTATAATCTATTCATAATTATGGGAAATCACATGTAACTTTACTCATTCTTAAGTTTAGGGAACTCAAAACTTCTAGTGTTTGAACCTCTCATGTTATAAACATGTAATTTTTTTCTAATTTTTCGTAAGTTATGTTGGCTAGTTTGTATTTCCAACTTTATATATCTGTTTTGCCCAAAGTAATTTCCTTTTATTTTCCTGGTTCAACCAACCCAATTCCTCTTGTAATTTACAATGATGTTCATGATAATCCTTTCTTAATACAAATCAGGCCAAACAATTATACATTACATCAATTTTGACCACAAACCCTTTGTAGCTAGGCCGTACACATGGCTAAGATACTCTAGCACAGGGAGAATAAGTGGGTTTATTATAGTCTCCTCATTAATCTGTTTAAACAAAACTAGACCGCCTAAATGCCCCTAGTTTTTTTATTTATCTTGGATATTGTATTGGTTACATGAAAATCACATTTTAGCTGATTATCAGTCCATATCCCAAGATATTTATATTCCAAAACTTGGGTCAATGTTTCATTTTGTAATTTTTAATTTGTATTTGTTTATTTCTTTTGTTCAAATCTTTTCCCTTTTTTGAAATACCATAAGTTTTGTTTTTACTATTTATTATTAACCCAAGTCTGATAGCCATGTGCAAAGCCTAATCTTCCTGCAGGTGCACTTCCATAAGCTCTGAGTCTTACCACCAGAGATCAGGATAGTGTCATCTGCATATAAACGAACACTAGAGTTTTTTCATTGTCAACTAACTGGTTTATGTATATAAGAAAAGGGTTGGCTCTAAAATTGAGCCCTGGGGCACTCCTCGCTTTACCAGGGCTTTGTCTGAAAGTATACCATCAATATACACTTGTTGAGTTCTATTTTCCAAGTAAGACCTGAACCAATTTAGTGGATTGTCCCCATACCTATTTCTTCTAAACTTTCCCCCAACAGGTCATGGGCCACTGTGTCAAAAGCCTTAGATAAATCCACGAACACTGCACCCACCATAGGGCATCCTCTAGTTTAGAAGCAATAACATCTACCATGTCAGTGAGCATGGTGCCCGTGGAAAATCCCTACGAAATCCGAATGATATCTTGTTAGTAAGGAGTACTGCTCCAGATAATCAGTAAGTTGTTTCTGAACCAGTTTTCCATAACCTTAGAAAGACCTGATAATAGAGCAGTAGGCCTATAATTTGTAGGCACAAAAATATCCCTTCTCCTTTATAAATGGGAATAATCTTTGCGTTCTTCCATGTGCAAGGAAAATTTCCCTCCTTAAGCTCCAATTGAAAAGTTTAGTTAATACCGGGCAGTAACCTGTAGGGAATCTCTAAGAAAACGATTTTCCATATGATCCAGGCCAAAGCTTTTTTTTATTTTAAGTTTTCTTATTTCCTCCTTTATCTGTTTACATGAGAAGTATTTAAATCTAAATTTGGGTACATCGATTATGCGAGCCAACATAAAAAATGAAGTTTTAGATTGGAAACCCTGCCAATCAAGTATGTATTATCACTTCCACTGAGGAATGCTAAAACCAGTTAACGCAAGGCTCAACCAAAGCAAGATACAGTATGTCTAAATTGTAATGAGAGAGAGAGAGAGAGAGATAGTATTCAACCATATAAGTAGTTGTGGGACCAATTTCTCCATTAAATTGTGAAGTGCAAGTAGGCTCGTGAGGTTACTCCTTGAAACCTTCATCAGCTCCTCAGCTCCATCTGAGTGGTTTCTCTCTTTCTAACCATGAGGAATTTGGTTGATGGAACTGGTGCCAGTAGGTTCCCAAAGAGTTCAGAAGTCAGAGCTAGGTAGGTAGGGTTGGTAGCCAGATCTGTGCAGATGGGTAGAATACAGGAAGATCCAGGCAGATAAGAGAAGGGGATTAGCAGACACTCTTTTACTCACACATTATGCAGTGTAATAATTTTACTGATACACTCATTGCCTCACTAAACAGGTGAATTCCCAATGTATCTGGATTAAAGGTTTAAATGCCTGTTTGCCACTACTTTGTTGTTGGTGCATGAATGCATGTAAAACATACAGGGCCTGATATTCATATTTATAAATATGTCAGTTCATAAGCACATATCTCTCTAATAAGTATTTCCTGTTATGAATGCAACCACAGGATCTGTGTTATACACACACACACACACACAGCATGGTGGAGGGTTACTTGAAGGTTGGTTATAGTATCATTTCCCATTTCTTTATTTTAATCCAGTAATGAGTTGCTTAGAAAGTAAGCTGATTTCAAGCATCCCAGACATAATTCTATATGAGTATTATTTGTATAAGTTTCAGGTCATTTTGCATAAGGAAAATGTAAGCTTGCAAAGAAAAATTGAACAAGTGCAGCATCCTAGAACAAGTAAGAAATCTGATTCTCCAACATGCACCTGAAAGAAGGCAAAACTACAGACTTCTTAAGTGATTATATAGTCCAACTCGGCTGCCAGCAGCAGCAGCTGTATTGTGCTAGAGCTAGTCACAGTGTAAATGAGCAGCATTCAATGTTTCTGCTTCAGTGAGAGCAGTGCTCTTTTGGCTGGCAGCTCCTGCAGGACCCTGACTGATACTGTAACACTGAGCTGGTACTCACTTGTCACCCACTATTAGCCTCCTGGGTATCTTCACACAGAGACCATGTCTGTTTGCCAATATGCTTGCTGATTGCTTTATATCTGGTGTTTTAGTTTAAGTTTCTCTTAGGATTTCTTCCTATGTTCCATGAGACCCTGAGTTTTGTAGGTATATAAGCATCTTCTTTACAGCTTTATTTATTTATTTATTTTTCCTGGTATTGACCCCCAGTACATCTGTTCGATATATAAGGAGGAGTCATGGTTCAGGCTGCAGCAGGACTGAGAATAACATGCACTGCTGTTGCTGCTTCCACTGTTAGATAGGAGGGATTGGGACAGAACTGGATGTCGATGAAGGAGGTAATAGTAGTTTATAGCTTTATAACAAATTAAAAAAACACCACCCAGCATGCAGGTTTTGAATCTGTAAAGCAAGGTAAATTCATTTGCAATTAAGCTTAAGGTTTCTTTTGCATCCATCATCGGCTTACTTGTGGAGCATTGACCCATGGTTTTATTGGCCTTTGTAGACAGCTATGGGAATGGGATCATCTTTGTCAAAGGCTTTTATTTTCAGGGTTTAATAAATCCCAAATAAACACATTAGGGAGCACAGCCGCACATCACTCATCTTAATCCTTTTCTTTAACAAATTACAGCTGATAGAAAACATAGGAAACATAGGATTTAATGGCAGATAAGGACTGCTTGGCCCACCTTGTCTGCCCATTCCCTACCTAACAGATAAGCTGCAGATCCTAGTTAACCAACAGCCTACTTCCTCCTACCCTCCACTAGAATTGCCTTATGGCTGATGTTTTGGAAAACATTGTATTTATTTATTTATAGTGTATGAGTGAGTGTTGTTGTGTATGAAAATTGATGACTAGAACAGGCTTGTTGTGCATCACTAGTGACGTCAAATATCTGTTGTGCTGCACTAGCTATGTCAGTACTGCAGCATAACAGAATGGAACCTGCCTCATGCTGAATTCACCTCGCGCAAATGTCAACTGTTGTCAGCACTGTCACAGTTGTCATTTCCTCTGCTCCTGAAAGTCTGTGACAGCGTACTTCACAACAGGGCAAAAGTCCAAGTAAACAGCCATGGATAACACATTAGACACAGACACGTCTGCTGAAAGGGCTAAATTCATCGCTGACCAAGAGAATAAAAGAACAATTAAAAACTGAAAATTATATTCGTTTTTAAAGTTATTTAGCCAATTGAGGGAGGCTAGAAATATTTGTGACAAAGGGCTGTCCGAACTTGATGAACTGATCGCAAACTTCATATTCAAAATGGAGCGACAAGACAGGGCACAATATGAGCCAAGTACAATTAGAGGAATAATTGGCAGCCTAGATAGATACCTCATCAAAACAATATGGGCATGCCATCTTCCATGGCAATCAGAAAGCATTCAAAGAGACATTGGCAACCCTGTCAGCAAAACAAAAGTATCTTAAAAAGCTTGGCAAAGGCAGTAAACCCATGCAATCTGAAGCACTGACCCAGCAGGACATAGACAAACTGTACACAACTGGTACATGGGTTACAAAGTCCTGAATCCCTTCTTAACATGTTATTTGTGAGCAATGGGATCTACTTCGCTTTCTCCACAGCTGAGCAGTATTCCTTGCGGTGGGGGGATCTGCAGCTCCTTGTGGACATAGAGGGGGATAAATATCTTCAATATGTTGAGCGTCAAACAAAAACCCGCTCAGGAGAGAGCCCCACATATTCTAGCAATAAAGCCTTGTATGTACAAAAACATAAGCAACCCCAAGCGGGACCCCATTGCTGCCTATGAACTGTATGCCAGCCACAGACCCCCTCAATGCTGCACCACGATGCCCCTTTCTACCTTGCACCAAATGTGAACTACAAGCCAGGTCTCTCTCGTGGTTTCGCTCAATGCCAGTGGGTGAGAATAAAATCAGATCTATGTTGAAGCGAATACAATCCAAAGCCAGACTGCCACCAGATAAGAGAATCACCAACCACTCTACATGTAAAACCTCAGTTCAAAGGCTTATCGATCGGATGTACAGCCAACAGAAGTCCAACAAGTGTCTGGGCATCACTGCCTACAATCAATTAACAACTATAGTTCCCTGTCTGATCACAAACAGAAAAGAAACTCTGAAATATTTGCAGGTGGTTCAACAGTAAATTCAACAGCATCTACCTGCTCAGCTTCTGCTGTGTCCTCTGCATCGAAATAACACAGTCCTTGCCATTGAAAGCCCCAAAGCCACTGGACTATCGCATCGAACTACTGTCAATTTGGAGAGAACTGTATCTTTCAACAGGCAGTCACTGTAAAAATAATAAAGCAGTATGTGAAAAGATGCAGGATTGCTGTTATCGATGATAGCTCTGTGACGACCTCGAATGTTGATTAAGGTAAGCCCCTCCCAAGTTAACCTAACATTTTTCCTGTTGCGCAACACTGAAACGCTGCTCTGTATTTTTTTCCCTCAGCCTGCAAGCAGAACTGTTTGAAATGAAGCCCTGGAAAGCAACAAAAGCTAAGAAAACAGAATTTCCTTTCTGAGTAGTTAACATTGAGTTAACGTTGAGACTGCTATGCTGTTATGTTGTGTGAATCTAATGAAAGTCTCGTCTCGCTTGTTGCGAGGTTGTTCAAAAATGTGATACATTCTTGCTTTGCTTTAACTGATATTTGTTGTCCATCTCATATTTTTTTTTAATTACAAGGTCGCTGACTTCTGGTTAACTTTTATATTGTATAGGCAAAATAGTTAGTCCTTGCTTATACACTAAAAGATTGTGTATGAGCAAGTATACCTGAACAAGGTTTGCTTCAATCTTGAGGGTTCCTTGGTAACAGCAGACCTCTTGAGCTAAGCTCTCGAGGTCCACTGTTACCAAGGAACCCTCTTGATTCAAGCACACCCTCCATTGTGCATACTTGCTCATACACAATCCTCATATTTACGGAATTACAATACCTTTGAGCCAGAGACCCTTTACAAAGGTTCCACATCAGAAGTGAACACATTGTTACAACAAAGGACAATTACAAAGTACAGTGACAATGATGTTGACAGTTACACACATAAGATCTTAACAGGAGTAAGAAATGGTAACAGTTGGTATAACCAAAAGGTAAAATAAAGAGGTGCCATCAGTAGGATGTCTTTATCATAAGAAGGTAGCAGGCTGTAATATCAGCAGATGGGCACATAGTATCATTTGAAGATAAAATTGAAAGAAAAAATACATAGGTTTACAGGTAGATAACAGGATTTAATCAGGATATCAATGCAGTCAGAAACTGACTTAGTCTGTCTTAGAGTGGGAGATAGGAGGGATGGGGTTGCAAAAAGGCAACAAAGGCCAGAGTTAACAAAAGGCTAAGCAGTTGGAAGGCAGTTGCGAGGCAGAAAACCTAGTAGACAGGATGAGGTGTGGATAACAGAAAGATGGGAGGGAGGATTGGATACCAATAAAGGTGGGAAAAGAGGAGTAGATACCTAAAGGGTGGGAAATGAGTAGTAGGGATGAATGGTGGGAGTGTGAGGCACAAGGGAGGTAGTATCTTGGATTCATCCAGTACATCCGAGGGTCCGTTCAATCAGTTGGGAGCTCTGTGCATAAAAGCCCACTGCACTTGCTATGTATGGCAGAATGGGACTTGGTAGGCTAGCTTGGATGTACATCTTGTACAGCGAGGTTGGTCTCACATGTATAAAGATGTTGTGTGATAGGTGGGATTAGCCCAAAGCAGAGCTTTTTGCCAGCAGGCAGGTCTGGTATGAGATCCTGTCCTTGAGGTGCAGCCAGTTGGTTTGGGCGTACATGTCACAGGTGTGAGGTGTACCTGTGAGCACCAGAGACCAAGCAGCAAGATTTGTCGAGTGCGATGCTAATCCTTTTGAGGTCATGTCCATAGCAGAGCCATAGTTGATTAGTCCATAATCAATTATACAGAGAACCGAGCTGGTAACTGCTAGTCTGATGGCTTCTGGGGTCATGCTGTGATTATGTCTGTAAAGGAGCCCTAATCTTGTGTTAACAACCTTGAAGGTAAGGTTGACATGCTCATTGTAAGATAACAAGCTGCTGAGGATATCCCAAAGTATTTAAAGTTATGGACTTGTTCTAGATGTATGTAGTGACTATTGAAAATGATTAATTTGGCTGCTTTATTCTTGTTATGTGGACTGGTGAATAGCATTACCTTGTTTTGTTTTTGTAGTTCATTATGAGCTTGTGTTGGGTAAACCAGGCCTCAATTGCCACAAAGCTGTGTTGTAGGCTGCTAACAAGGGGATTAGGTCCAACTGACTGGTGGATAGTATTGCATCATCCGTATAGAGGAGTAGGTTGCTGTTGCAGACTTGGGGAGGTGTTAAGGAAGAAGCTAAAAGAGGGGACTAAGGATTGAGCCTTGGGGACTCCCAAGCATACAGGATGGCTAGTTGAGAGGGTATCATGTTTTACCTGCTGCATTCTGCCATCTAGGTCATTTTTGAACCAGGATGTGACTTCATGTGAGAGTCCAAGGGAAGGAAGTAACACAAGCAAGAGGGTATGATTAACCGTGACAAATGCCTTTGTGAGATCAATGTAGATTGACCCCACTAAGTGACCATGGTCAAGCTCTTTATGAATGAAGCCAGTATACTCTAGCAGGGCAGAGGTGGTACTATGCCCTTTCCTAAATCTGCATTACTGTGGGCATTGGATGTCATGTTTGGCCTGGTACTCAGATAACTAGTCTGATATGATTCACCTCAAAGCTTTGGAGAGGGGTGGAAGGATGGAGATCGGGTGTTAGTTGAGTGGGAGGCCCTATCTCCACTCCTGTGGATGGGTGTCATTACCACCATGTTCCATTGCTGGGGAAACTGACCAAGGCAGAGGGACAGATTTAGTAGCTTGGTGATGGGTGACAGGACCACATCAAGGGCAAGGTGAAGTAGTTTCAGGTTGAGAGGGTCACTGTTGAATCTATTTTTTATACTTAATTTTATTGTTATACATGTATACATGCACATAATGAATCCGTATCTGGGACAGACCATTTCTTAAAAAAATCCCCATCTGGAGAACATTTCCCTTAATATTTAGGATTTAATGCATACCACATGGAGGGTAACTAAACATTTTACTCAGGTAAGTGTCAAAGACAATACTAAGCTGTGGTATTGAGCCCATGAGCAGATATGACTATTCCTATGTAACTTAAGTCCATAAAGTCCCGAAAATCCATGCCCTACCAGAGGGCTAATGGTGTCATACTATTTGACCTAAAAGTTCAAAATTATCATTGAATTTGTACCCAGAGAAGCAATATCTTATTACCATTACATAAACAGCTTCTGTTACAAATAACACTCAAAATTCACTAACCAGTGTACTTTATAGAATATATTCTTTTGAAAAACAAAACCTAACAGCTGTAAATGTTTTCGTGTAGTCAGGTCCCAATATTTTAACAAGAGAGCTGGTGGTAATACAAAGCTGTAATGCCTTCAATTTTAACACTATTTTAAAGCTGAGAGAAATATCAAATTGTTCCTAATTTACATTACAGTTCATTGATATTCAGCCCTCTGCATCGGAATCAGTGTCTCCAGGTTCCAGATGCGGTCTCGAGCAGGAACAAAATGTGAGGCCCATTTCCCTGCTTCAGTAGGATCGGAGAAGGTCCAGACTTTGCCCTCATGCATGATTAGTAATCTTGCAGGAAGCACCACTATGTGGATAATAGAAGCCTCTCGTAGTAATTTCCTGACCCGTCAAATTTCTTTCTCCGTAAACATGTAGCATAGCTTAGGTCAGGAAACAAGAAGATGTTCCGGTGTCTTGCGTAATTGGTCTTGCTTGCCTGGCGAGTGAAGTATTCTGTCCCTAGAGCCAACACCATCTGTGACTAAGAGCAACATCCTGGGATTCTCTGAGTCTTCTCGATATCCTCTTGACGTGATACAGTAGACCTTTTGGAGAGGAATATTTAAACTCTGACCCCTGGGCATTAATTTTGAATCTAGCCACTCACTTTTAGGAACGTAAGAGGGTGGTCTCCCTCTATCCCTCAGGTAGACCCAGAATTCGAACATGTGAGGGAGCAAGCCTAATTTTCTAAAATTTCGAGCCTGGCTCGCATGTGGTGATTTTCTTTCACCAGAAGCATGGTTGCTGCCGCAGTGGAGTCTGCCTGATGCTTCACATCTCCCACCTCTACCTGTATCCTGCCACTGAATTCTCCACCAGAGTAACCGGGTAGCAAACATGTCCATTTTGGTATTTAAATCAGAGACCAATGTCAATAGTCTTTGTAACTTAAAACCGATAGATGACATGGTCTCCTCGGACTCCGTGAGATGCAGCCTGCTCCTCCGTCCCAAGGCACACTGTCTGTGAAGTTCCAGTTGTTTTAGCACTCATGCTACCATCTCTATCTTTTCTAGGATTATCCATTTTAGATTTATTGGGTTCTTGTTGGATCTGTTAGGTTTATTTTCTTGATAGACATCTTTAAAACACAAATTTTGATCAGTTTTAGAGCTTTTATACAGAACTACTCAAAGTTGCTGCCTGCCAGCTCGGGCTCCTAGCGCCCCCACTGTTGAATCTAGACTTCCCAAGCACCCACAGTAGATACTTTTTGTTTAATTTGGAGTATCTGTCCTGAAGTAGAAAAGGGGTAAGCTGGCCCACCAGCAGCAGTGGGATTTCGCTTGGCGCCAGCGACCGGGTTAGGGAACGGAGCTGGATCGTCGGAGGGCCAGCTGGGTGGAGAAGGATTAAGCATCCCTCAGACTGCTCTCCTTCTCTGGGAGGAAGGAGCTGTGAGTGACACCTGGCAGAGGCTGGGTCACCGCCCTAGGACTGCGCTAAGGTTGAGTAACTCTGGGGTGGGACAGACGCTGGTGTCATTGCATGTCACTGCCCCAGCTTACAGTGGACAAAATCCTTGTGCCTGCTGCCTAAATGAAGCCCTGTCTCTGGGCTTCGATTAGCCTCCTGGCCCCACTCTCTCCCAAATAGATACCAGTATTGCAGTACCGGTCCTCTCTACAGTGTGACCGCCCCTGGGGGGTAAGCCAGGGGTAACAGGGGAGCAAGAAGGGCTTAGTAGGAGGTGGATACATTAGGGATGCCATGGACTAGGGCAGATATACTGACGGCAGGTAGGGGGCAAAAATAACAGAATATTAAAAAAAAGAAAGGGGGTGTTAGGGTATTGGCAGCCTTCTGAGAGCTGTCCAAGCTGGCTGAGTCAATAATGAAGTCGGGGGATGCCATCCATGCCTGTAAAGGCAGTTTTGAATGCATCTGCTATAAGCTTTGGGTCCTGGATAATTTCACCATTAACATTAAGCATGGAGGAGGGATTTGTTGGGTTTGATGGTAAAGTCCTTGAAATTACCCCAAAATTTCCTGTCATTACCCCAGGAATTTGACAGCATTTCTTTAAAGTAGGTGGATTTGGCTAGGCAGGTCTCTCAGGTACAAGCATTCCTCGCAGCCTTGTAGAGCTGCCAGTCAGCTGGTTCATCCACAGCACGAGCTTTGTGCCAGAGGTGGTCATGTGAGGCCATAGGTTTAGGAAGGAGGTGGTGATCCAGGGATTACTAACACCTTTGACTTTCCATTTTCTAAAAGGCAAAAATATCACAGGCCATATTAAAGAGGATGACAAAGGGATCCAGGGCTTGATCTACACTTTTAGCCTAGTCAATTGGTGCCCAGTCACATTGTAGAAGGTAGTCCTGAGACTGCTTAAGCTGTCCTCTTTTAAGGACATGCTGGTGGAGACGGTTTTGCAGGCAGTTTGGGGACATAGACAGGATAGAGGCAGTCTAGAGCAGGGCAACTAAAATGGCAAAGGGTCTGCAAGAGAAGCCATATTAGGAGAGACTAAAGGAGCTTAACATGTATACCCTTGAGGAAAGGAGGAGGGGGACATGATAGAAACTTTTAAGTACCTCAGTGGAATCAACAATGTCCAAGAGGGTAGTATCTTTCAGAAAAGAGATGTGCAAGAACAAGGGGACACAATTTGAAGATGGGGGCAGCTCAGGGGCAATGTGAGGAAGCATTTTTCACAGAGAGGGTGGTGGCACATGGAACGGCCTTTCTGAGGAGGTTGTGGGGTCTAAAACAGTGGAGAATTCAAGA
This sequence comes from Neoceratodus forsteri, assembly GCA_016271365.2. NCBI lineage: Eukaryota > Metazoa > Chordata > Ceratodontiformes > Ceratodontidae > Neoceratodus > Neoceratodus forsteri. The sequence continues at coordinate 399,514,957 of CM057456.1, forward strand.
ATGCATGGGACTGACATATGGCAATTCTTGTGGGGGTAGGGAGAAATAGGCTGTTGGTTAACTAGGATCTGCAGCTTATCCTGTAGGTAGGAAATGAGCAGACTAGGTGGGCCAAGCGGTCCTTATCTGCCATCAAAGTCTATGTTTCTATGTTTCTGGTTTGGGAGGCTGTGGGCTTCTCTTGCCATGCCCTCTTCTCTACAGGTGCCAAAAATCACACTTCTCCGGCATCCATCACTGACACTCATTTTCATGCACCTCTAGCCTTCCCTTCTCCACCACTGACATCATCTCTCTCTCTCTCTCTCTCCCCACATGTTGAAAGAACATCACAGGTGAAAGTCTAGGATTGTTAGTCAAGAAAAGTATATGTCTGGGTTTAAGTCACTTTAGAAAATGAGTAGAAATTTTCCCAGCCTCTACTTTGCTGACCCCAATGCAAAGGATGCATTTATGTGCCAACACAGACCAGGAACAAACTAGTCCCAGTGCCAATCTACCCTTCCAACAAAAATATCAAAGTGCCAGCAGAATTTTCAAAAACACTCATCCACCTTTTTCCCCTCGCATAACAGTGACCAGTCCCCTGCACTCTACACACAAATGACACAAACTGCTCCATGCTGATACTGCCTCTGTTCTTCCTCACCACAGACAAAAAAAACTTTCTTTTAACTACAACTTATAATGCTAGCAGAGACCATGCTTATCTGTTAGCACTATACACTCCAGACCGTGTCAACTTAACCATTTGTCTACAGGCATCCAAACCACAATCATGGAATCCTACTGCTAACCACTGAGGAAATGAAAAAAAAATACACCTGATTCTGCTTCTGTTTCCATGGCAGCAGGTGAAGGGAAACTGTTCACTTGAGGTTCCCTCATGATGTAATCTCACTACAGCTTCCATGATGCTACACTTCGCTTGCCCTTATCACCTGCAGACAATGCTGCAGTCCGCTCACCCTTAGGATGATTGCTAAAAGCAGTAACTATTTCAGAAACTGGCAAGAACAGAAAACAGTCCAGTACTCAAACCCGGACTTCTGCTTCTGGCTCAGAACCTAATACTGTTTTTTAGGGGGGTAATGCTGGGAGAAGAGTACACCACTTACAACAAACAGTACATATGTAACAGTACCCTCTACCACCAGTTCCAGCAGTGGAGGACTACTTTGAAGATAAAATTTTTGAAAGTTTTTTTTTTACTCTTGTCTATTTTTCATGTTTTATTTTTGAAACTTTAAAAAAAAAAAAGAAAACATTTTCTAAGTGCAATAATACCATCCAGGGTCAGCGGCCCACTGGCACAGCATAGCACTACCACTCATGATGCTGACAACCTGGGTTCATAAATGAGTCTGGAGCATCAGAGGGCCAGCTGGGGTAGGTTTTATGAGCATCCACAGGGACAGCTCTCCTCCTCCTCCTCCAGGAAGGGGAGGACTGGTGACTCTGACACTTGGGTGATACCCGATGGAGAGCGGGAGTACACCAAGCCAGGACCACATAACAGAGGGGAAGGCAGTGGCAGATGTCTGCAGGGCATGAGTGAGAGCATGCATGCATGCGCACTGACATCATTGCACATCCACCACCTTGGGGGACCTGCACAGGAAAAACCCTGTCGGCAGCATAGCATGATGACCTCCAGCCTCTAGAATGAATTATACCACAGCCAGCCCCAGGACCAAACATGGTGGATCTTGGTCACCCTTTGGGGGTTCCACTGTGGGGAAGCCACACGGCCTTGGTTCCAGGGTGGCTCTTGGGATGCCGGTGTTGGGTGTGGAGGCACTGAATCTTGGACTATCCCCACCTGCAGCACGAAGATAAACAGAATTAAAGAAAAATATCCCCAGGGTGGATGATATGGGCTGTACTGGACCTTCCAGGAGCTATAAGTCTCTCCACCTGTGGTGCTGGGCTTCATTACATCCCTGGGGCAGTCTGATATAGCCCAATACCACCCACACTATCAGGTATTATTGCTTGCATCTTGATCTGCTGCATGCAGTATTGAAAATGCAAGAGAGACCAGTGATGTGTATCCAGCAGTCTATAACTGAGATTAAATCATTTTATTTAAATTAAAGAACAGCTCTGCACTTCAGCATGTGCTTTCATAAATATGTTTCAGCTGTTACACTTTACTAGAGAATACAATTTTCATTTCCTGTTTTTTCCAATATTTACAGCACATCTAGGCAGTCCATCTAAACGTCAGTGTGAAACATTTGAAAACATCTGCCTCTATCCTATTCACTTCACAGTAGCTTTGCTTATGACATCATAGTGCTCACCATGACAACAGACTATGATGTCACAAATATAAGTGTTAATGGTTAGAAGGGAGGAGTTACACATTTTGAAGACTCCCTGAAATAAGTATTGCATTATGTACAATATGTATCAGACCAACAACAGGAAAAGTACAAACATAACAAATAACTAGAAAACTATAAAGTTAAAACATAATTAGTGTAACTCTAGTGTTTTAAGTTTTTATTATAATAGAGAGTTGTTCCTTAAGGACATTAAAAAAACTACAGTTAAAACTTCAGTTAATAAGAAAAAGCCAAGAATTGATATCAGAATTGCTTGCTATGACACATGCTTAAAAATTAGACCGTGGGTGAACTTTTGCAAATGTGAAGTATAGCATCAGCACAATCAAAATACTGAATATCAAAACATTTTCAGATTTGTATCCTATTAAGCAGACCTACAGTACCATAACATGCCCTAGCTTTTCTAAATTAAATGTCAACTGTGACTTTTTAAACATTTTATGAAACAGTATTATATGTACAGTAGTTCTATAGCCCTGTTCAGTTATAGTACTTGGCCTTTTCAATTCAATTAGTCAATTAGAATTGTAAAATCTATGTAACCTCTGTCTTGAGCCTAAGGTTCCTGCCCTTGGTTTTCATTCTTAATCATTTTCCTTTGTCTCCCTGTCCTCCTCTGTCTCTGTTCTGTCCCTCCTGCCCTCCCCCATCAGTCTGTTCTTTTGTGCTTGTTTTGGATTCTTGAGTTAGCCAGCACCTTGCCTCTGTCTGAGACCGCCCCTGACTTGTCTTTAAGTTGGTGCTCAGCTCTCTTTGTGTGTCTCTGTTTAGACACACACACCCCATCTGCTCCTATTTAATCTGCTGTCTCCTTCCTTACATGTGCCACTTGCCCCACCACGGGCAGTGATCACGATCCAGCCATAGCACCTGTGCAGTGCAAGGGCCTGATCCACCCACCCCAAAGAGACAGATAGGTACAATGCTTGAAAAATTGCCTCAATTTCTCTGGGCTGTGTGAACACTGAACCAGATCATCACTTACAATTTGCTGTCTTCAATTTCAGCGCCTTCTCAGGGTAGTGCTATTGGCTCCATGCCTGTGTAGAGCTCCCTGATTGGCTGGTCTCACTCACCTGAGACAGGGCACCAGTCGTGTGGCTTAATGTAAGCCTGCATCCCTGTGACTAGCTTCTAATTTATATATTTTAATTTAGCCTGTTCTGCTCGGCCTGTGTAAGTAACTTACCATCCCCGCTGCAGTTTCTCTCCAACTGTAAGTGCACCGATTCAGTGCTGGCTCTGCAAACTTCCCCTTGATTTTTCCCCAGTTAAGCTTTCACTCTGTACACTGCCTTGAACTGAGTTTGTAAAAAGTTTTACTGGCTTTGTTAATATATATTTTTTAATCCTATTTAAGACTGTACTGGATTTATTGTACTGTACTGGGCTTACTGCTATGGACTTAGAAAATTCAGTGAATTGTAAAATCTGTGTAGCCTCTGTCTTGAGCCTACGGTTCATTCCCTTGACTTTTATTCTTAATCATCTTCCTTTGTCCCCTGTCCTCCTCTGTCTCTGTTCTGTCCCTCCTGCCCTCCCCATCAGTCTGTTCTTTTGTGCTTGTTTTGGATTCCAGGTTAGCTGGCACCTTGCCTCTATCTGAGACTGACCCCTGACTTGTCTTTCAAGTTGGTGCTCAGCTCTCTTTGTGTGTCTCTGTTTAGACACCCCCATCTGCTCCTATTTAATCTGCTGCCTCCTTCCTTACAGGAGCCACTTGCCCCAGACATGGTCATGATCCAGCCACAGCACCTCTACAGTGCAAGGAGCCTGATCCACCAATCCCCAATGAGATAGATAAGATACGATGCTTGAAAAATTTCCATGATTTCTCTGGGCTGTGTGACGCTGAACGGATCATCACTTGCAATTTGCTGTTTTCAATTTCAGCACCTTCTCAGGGTAGTGCTATTGGCTCCATATCTGTGTAGAGCTCCCTGAATGGCTGGTCTCACTCACCTGAGATAGGAGCACCTGAGACGTGTGTGGCTTAGCAGTAAGCCTGCATCCCTGTACTGGCTTCTAATTTATATATTTTAATTTAGCCTGTTCTGCTCAGCCTGTGTAAAGTAACTTACCATCCCCCGCTGCAGTTTCTCTCCAACTGTATGTGCACTGATTCAGTGCTAGCTCTGCAAACTTTCCTTGATTTTTCTTCCCACCCCGTCCCCCCAGGCCTTCTTTAACGCACACAGTCTCTGCCCACTCCTATCTGATGTTTCAATTTATTGGTTACTTACTGTCAACAACTGCAATTCCTCCCATCCCCATTTTGCAACTAAGCCTTCTAGCAGCTTTATCTCATTCTGTCTTGCTGAGGCATACCATTTTGGTACTTTAGGTTTGCTTATTGCTCACTAGCATATCCTGTCTTGCTAAGGCAGTTGATTTAGGTCAGGTGATCTCTCTAGTACTTAGTCTGCTCCAGAGTAGTAGCTAAGAAATTTGCTTCAAAGCCTCTCTGCCCTTAGTGCTACTCTATAGTCAGGTGAACTCTTTCTTATTAGCCTGACTAGGAGCTGTCTTAAGGATTACTGCTTCAGGCTCCACTGCCTATAGTAGTATTCTGCAGGGATTAAGAAATTCTCCTCCATTGAGAATCCCTTCTGTTGCCCGCACTTGTAGTGCCCATTGGTTGATAGTCTCATAATGAGGGCATATCACCTGCTTCTATGCTTGTCTCTGCTCATCTTACATGTATTGGACCAAGCGTGAATCAAAAATAACTCTAGAGTGGAGAATGGCTCTCTTTTACATTGTCCGACTGGGACTTTTCCTATCAAGTAGAAGAACTTGTATGTGCTCTAACTTCCCTAGCCTGCTGTTCCTTCACCTGCACCGGCATACAGGAACTCTCCTAGAGCCTGCCCACAGGGCTACACCACCTTCTGCATACTCCCCTACTCCCATTGACTCTCTTGGTCAGGGTATTATTGTATGCAGCATCAGGAAAACTGGTAACTAGCCTCAGAACTCCTATACTGCGCAGACAAATCCATGTAACGAAGAAGACCCAGCCACCCACACTTCTCCTAGGACTCTGCAGGAAACTCTTGTTCCTGCTTTTCTATCGCTCAGGAACTGCTGAGGTTAATCCAGGCCCTCTGGCATCCATGGAATCCCAGCAGGGCTACAAAGCCTCAAGGGGCTTACATTATTGCATGTTAATGTATGTAGCCTATTAAAAAAATCGCCTGGGTATGTCATACTGCTCCAGATGTTCGGTGATTATGGAACCCTGGGTCCAACCGGTGACCAGTAACAATGAAGTTAACATCCTCTCCTACTCTTTGTTCAGAGCTGACAGGCAAACCAGAGGTGGTGGGGTAGCTATTTACATCATGGATAAATTCGCTGCCTCCATAACTGATTCAGCCTCTGTCCCAAGAATTAGAAGCTTGTTATTAAAGATTGAAATTGCCACTGGTGTCTCATTATGTATAATAGGATGCTATAGACCCCATCAGTTGGACTACAGTTGTTAAACATCTTGAAAACATCCTGGGTTCAGCATCATCAGAGTGTATCATACTAGGGGACTTCAACTTAGACTAGCTCTCCAGTGCATCCACCCCTTAAAATGTTCTGTGATTCCCTTGGGTTGTCACAGCTAATAAATAATCTACTCATCCTAACAAGCTCAACCCTAATAACAGTACTCTCTTGGATATCATTTAGTTAAACCCCATTTATTCTCCCATGCTGGTGTCTTTTCTCTGATATTAGTAACCATTGCTTCATCGTGTGTAAGATCCACTCTTAAATCCACAACTGTACCAAAATTCTCCTTTAAAAGGTGCATACGCAGCTTTGATCTCCATGGTATATATCAGACCTAAAGAGACTCCATGCGATGGCAGGACTTCTATCTAGCCAAGTCCCTGACTACGACTTATGATATTTTCTCAGAAATTGTGCTAGGGGCTCTCAACAAGTATGCTCCCATAGTTAAAGTTTGTGCCAGAAACAAGTCCTGTTGGTGGTTTACAGAAGACCTGAAAGATGCTTTGCGGAGTAGGGATGTACTGTACTCTGGAGAACTGCTAGGAAAACTGATGTAATAAATGACTGGAATTCTTTCCGAGGGCAAGGAACCTCTGCACCAAAATGGTCAGAGAAGCCAAAGCTAATTTCTACCTCTCTCTCAGCTGGAGAGTATCTCAAGAAATGTCTCCAAATTCTGGAGGACTATCAAAGACATTGAAGGTCACACCACTGTAAATTCCCTACCTACAAAATTACTGATTGACAATACTGTCATCTCTGACAGACTGTCTATCCTCGATATTCTCAATAATCATTTTGCCACTGCAGGCTAGCCTTTGACTCCTCTCATGAATATCCTCCGCAATAACTTAGATTGGATACACAAGAAAAACCCATCCCCAGTCCATCCTTCTCTCTGCAGCCTACCTCCCTGAAAGAAGTCGAAGATCTTCTCCTTCAGCTGGACACTAAGAAAAGTTCTGGGGCCGACCTCATTGACTTGTACTTCTTAAAGGTTGACTACCGTGTCCTCGCAGTCCCGAATAATTACTCATCTCTTCATCTTATCCTTGTCCCAGGGTGACCTACCGCCCATTTGGAAAAATGCACTTGTGGTCCCTTTGTTCAAGTCAGGAGATCCTAGTGACCACAATAACTACAAGCCAATCTCCCTACTTCAATCCTGTCAAAGATGCTGGAGAAAATAGTGAACTCCCAGCTTCGAAGTACCTAGAATCAGAAAAATTGCTCAACCCATTACAATCCGGTTTTAGAGCACAGGCGCAGTACAATCTTTGCTGTAGCCAAGGTGACAAACGACTGGCAGCTTGAATTAGACAAAAAAACTTTGTCTGCGCGGTTTTCTTGGACCTAAGCAAGGCGTTCAATACCGTTGATCACAGACTGTTTCTGTCGTCCCTCCGGAACATTGGTTTGGATTCCCTATCCTTAAATGGTTCTCCAACTACCTCTCAGGACGACTTCAACAAGTAAAGGCAGAAGGGAAGTTTCTCCACCAAAACCCCTATTGAGGGTGTACCACAAGGTTCCATTCTTGGTCCCTTGCTCTTCATCATTTATATTAAAAACATTGATGCCCACATCAAAGAAGCACAAATACACCTATTCGCGGATGATCGGTACCCTATGCTAGTAGCACACCTGAAGTGGCCTGTAAAGCCCTGCAGTGTCAGTGGCTCAGTAGGTAGCACACCGCCTCTGAGGCCGGAGATCAGAGGGCTGTGGGTTCAGTTCCCATCTGGCACTTGAGTTAATATCCAGTACTGACACTGTAATGCAGCATGAGAGGGGTGCTGCATTTCTGAGGTGCTCTTTCGGATGAGACGTTAAACCGAGGTCCCATCTGCCTGGATTGGTGGTAGTTCAGGTGGATGTTAACGATCCCATGGCACTTATCGAAAGAGTAGGGAATTTCCCAGTGTCCTGGCCAAATTTCCTTCATTCACTAAAAATACCACCAACAGCTTAATCTGGTTCAAGGTCAGTTGCCATTCATCTGTATCCCTCCCCGGTCGTGCCTGAAAATAGGCAGGATTTGTCTAGTGCACTTACCTGGTCAACAAAAGCTAAATAAATAAATAAATAAAATAAAAAATGAATTTAATCTGCTGCAACATCAGCTTATAAACCAGAAACTGCTCTTAAATGCAAACAAACCCAAAGCAATGTTCCTCTCGCCCTTCAAAATGCAATAAATCCTGCAATTGCTGGGACATTCTCTAGTCACTACCATTCTAGGTGAGCAGTTGGACTACATACCAAAGTTCAAGTATAAGTACCTGGGGGTCTGGTTAGACCATAGACTTACTTTCACAGATCACGTGAAGAACTGGCAAAGAAACTGAGACAAAGACTTAGTCTGTTCTTTAGGATTAATAATCTCCTCACAAGAGGCGCTAAACTGAAACTGGTTCAAAGTACCTTTCTTTCCCTATTGGATTACGCAGACTTTCTATATAGTCAGGAACCTGCAGGTACCTAGCCAAACTCGATACGCTTAATCACAGAGCCATAAGATTTATCACGGGTCTTCCATACTCAACGCACCACTGTGCATTGTACATGGCAGTGGGATGGTCATCCTCCTTACAGATGGCAAAATAATGCTGCGGTTTGGACATACAAAGCTATCTGAAATAAACTGCCCCAGTATATCTCTGTCTGTTTACCTTTGTGCACTCTGGGAAGTATGCCCTGATAAGCACCTCATAGATCTACCTTTATGTTTACAAAGCAAAATCTCACATTGGCAGAGCAGCCATCAACTTTGTGCTCCTCAACTGTGGAACAAGCTGCAAAAACTTTGAAATTAACTCACCCCATCAGCCTAGCAGCTTTTAAATCTTTATATCTACATCATAATTAGGGTCCAGTGCCTGTCTACCCTAAATAGTGACTCCTATAAGTCCAAGCATACTCTAATTACTACTGTTAAAGACTGATCACGTCTATAATCGACTCTTCCCTCTCCCTTTTTCTACCCCCATATCTGTCCTTTCCACATTCCTTTGACCCTGGTTCCAGCTCTTAATTCTCCAAACCATATCACTATATATCTTTTTATATTAGGTTTTATTTGTGTTCAGTGCACCTGATATGTATATTTCTTTACTTTTATGAAAAATTGTGTCCTACCCAAAACTAGCTGTATCTTCAGTTCCAAACATATACTGTCAGTGCTACCTGCTGATACTTTGTATATACTGAATTATTGTATGTCACTTTATTGTTATTATTACTATTTTCTTGTGTGTTGCATCACGTATATTGTCCTTGTTCCTGGTTAACAAACTCAGGTCCGCCTCGAAAATGAGCTTGCTCAATGGTGATCGCCTGGTTAAATAAAGACTTTGATTGAGTCTCCCTTAGGACAGCTCTTTCAGGAAATTACGGCCAAACTATGTTCTTCTGGTACAAGAGGATGTTGAAACCAAACATTTTATACTTCTACTTTCACTGTTTTTCTGCAACTCTTTTATGAAGGTTCACTTTTTCTTTCGAAATCAGTTCATACTTAGATTTTTAACATAATGTTGTTTACAGTTTGGAAGATCACTGCATTACATAACCTTCCTTTCAGCACTTCTTAGTATGTCAACCAAGCACAAGGTTTTATTAAAACATTCATCAAGTACCTGTTAATCTACTGAACCTAGAGTCAGGTGGAAATCTTATCCAAACAAGTACTATTTTATGTAATACATCATTCTTATACTACATTTGTGTATATTTGTAAAATTCCCTGTTTGTCTATTTACTCACACACAATCCAGCAAGTGCCCAAAGAAAACTCATGGGCAAGATACTCAAAGATCCTGGAATGGGCCTGCTAAATGTTTGCTCCAGGAACAAATTAGTGCTTGGAGCAATGTTAAAATACAATAATGACAATTGTTTTATATTCTCAGATAAACAGCCTTCATGGTGCTTGTTTGTAGTTCAGCATGGAAAATCATTACCTGGAATAAAGCAAGTAAAAAGGAGGATTAGTTTAGTCAGTAAGATTTGTAATGAAGATTCAAACACCCATCTGCACTCTCATTCACATAAAATATAGATTATACAATGGACATTGTATGACATCCTGCAGGAGGAAAAGATCCGCTGATGGCTCTAGTGTACTTCTATCAGAGTATCTTTTGTGTTTTTATTGTTTTGTTTTAGTCTGACTGGTCTGTAAAGTTTTGTTCCTGTTATGATTGCATTTCAAGGAAGTTCTGTGTGGCTGCTCATTGACATGGGTGATTCAGTAAAATATTACAGTTCTCATGTTGTGCAAATCATTGTTAGTTCTTTTCAGTGCAGTCTCAGTTAAGCAGTAGAATGAGGAGGCGCAGATTATTTTGTGTGAGCAGATGAGCCAACCTATCTTTCGGCATGTAGCACAGACCTGATTTTTTAACTGGCAAGTTTGAACGGGACAGAAATTCCTCACAGAAAAGTGAGAGTTTCTGTTGGGAAGGTGTCTAATGGTGTTATGATTTGGTGCTTTGGAGGGATCATAGTATACTGCCGGTGCTGGTACTGCATTTGGAAGCAGTGGAGATGAATGCCACATATGTAACATTATGAGTCGCATGTGAGAGTCCATTCTAGGGAGGAGCTTTTGAAATTGGACCCCTAGATATAGAATGCTTTGCTCCTTGGGGGGCTGAAGTGTTGTGGGCATTTAATATCTTTCACCCAAAAGAAGGATACATACAAACATATCAGTGTGACAGCAGAAAGAGACCACAGTCTATCTAAGGCTGCTTGAGTATGCAGCTAGCACTCTAGTTTGAAGCTGGCACCCCCTCCCTTTGTCATCCCACTGGTGCCCTCACCTCCACCCTCACTCTCCCTGTTCCCTGTCCCATGCCCTTTTAAAGCTGCACACAGATTTACATGGTACCACCCATTCTGAAAGAGCATTTCATTTTGCTACCACCCTCTCCGTGAAATAGTGTCTCCTCATTACCCTCTTAAATCTTCCCCTCTATTCCTAGCCCATGCCCCTGATGTCCATCCCCTCCTTTGCTTATAGATCCCATCTGCCCTATCCTTACTGATTCCCCTCAGATACTTGAATGTCTCTATCATGCCCCCATCCCTTCTGTCCTCCAGGGTGTACATACTCAGGTCTCCCAGCATGCTGTCATAGTCTGTCCCTCCATTCCACATATTATCTTTGTTGCCCTCCTCTGCACCCTCCAGTAGACTGATATCACACTTCAGATATGGCCTCAAACTGCACACAATACTCCAAGTGCGGCCTTACCAGTGACCTGTAGAGGGGCAAGATCACCTCTCTTTGCTTAGATGAAAACCCCTTGCTATGCACCCCAGCATTATGTTCGCTTTGCAGCCACTCTCCTCCACTGGGCAGTGTTGCTCATGGTCTCTGTTACCATTACACCTAGGTCCTTCTCCTCCTCCTCCTCAGTGATCCCCAACTTAACCCCTCCCCAGCCAGTATTCTCTCCTTGGGTTCTTCACTCTGAAGTGCATAATCTTACACTTCTTGCACTGAACCCCAGCTGCCACCCTCTAGCTTGCTAGGTCCCTCTGCAGCTGATTCCATCCCTCCCCTCCATCCATCACTGCTCCCATTTTGGTGTTGTCTGTAAAATGACTTACCTTGCTCACCTCCCAGTGTGCAAATTCTGATATGAAAACACGAATAATACTGGTCCCAGCACAGAGCCCTGTGGCACCCCACTCATCACTAGTTTCAGAGCTGAGGCTCCTCCCACCACCACCATTGCAGCCTCCACTCAGCCAGCTTGCAATCCAGTTTGTAATTTTGCCCCTACCCTACACCAGTTAGCTTCCTGGAAGCCACTCATAAGGCATGAATCGAAGGCCTTGCTGAAGTCCAAGTAAAGAACATCCACCGCATGACCCTTAGCCAGCTCACGTGTCACCCAGTCATAATATTGTATCAGGTTGGTTTGACAAGACTTCCCCAAAACAAACCCATGCTGCCTTATATTCTGGAGGCCGTTGTCTTCCAGGTACAACACTAGGCTTTCCTTTAGTATCATTTCCATGAGTTTGCACACTATGGAAGTGAGACTTACTGGATGATTATTACCCTGTTCATCCCTTGGTCCGCTATTGTGTAACAGCACTACATGTGCCATCCTCCAGTCCAGTGGCACACATCTTGACTCAGTGAGGTGCTGTACAAATCTACCAGTGACTCGGCCAACACCTCCACCATGTCCCTCAGCACCCTGGGGTGGATACCATCTGGCCCCTGGTGAATGTCTACCCTCAGTCCCTCTAGGACTCTACCTTCCTCAATTCTTCCATCTGTCGACCCTCTCTCCCCTTACCCACCCCCAGCCTATGGTGGTAGCAGTCCCCTTTTCTTCCATTAACACTGAGCAAAAGTATTCATTCAGTGCTTCCACCTGTTTCTCCCCTTTTCCATCCACTCCTCACCCTTTTTTCCCTCACTATTGTCTTCTTCACTTCCTTTTCTCCCTGATGTAGCTGAAAAGTCTTTCTCCTCCCATTAATTCCTTTGCTAATCTCAGCTCCCTCTGGACCTTGGCTTCTCTCACTTTTCTGGTCACTGTCCTGGGCCATCTTGCATACTCCTCCCTGTCTCCTTCCTTCCCTGTCCTCCTATACCTCTGAGTGCGCCTCTCATTTTCCCTCACCATCTCCACTACCTCACTGTTCAACCAGCATGGTTTCTTGCTCTGCTCCTCTTAGTCTGTGTCTTGGTGCAGGCTTCCGGTGCCTCTGTAATCCCCATTTAATAATATCCATTTCTGCTCTGCATCCATCTCCTGCCTCATGCCTCCAGTTTCCTTTCAGTACTTCCATATCCTTCCAAAATCCCCCCCTGAAGTTTACCACCGGGTTACTGATTTCTCTGGCTCCCCTAACATTGTGATATTAAACCGCACCATTTGGTGATTGTTGTCTGCTAGTGGGTCCTCCACCCTTATTTCCTTACTGTGTCCCCATTCAACAATACCAGATCTAGGGCCCGATTCTAGAAGGAGAAATACCCCAGGCACAAAGCGCGGTTGTGTAAAGATCACGCAGCAGCAACTCGACATGCGAGATATGCACGATTCTAGTACACGCGAATAGGCCAAATGCAACCGCGTAAGTCGTGACACGCAAGATACACCATATAAAAGAACGCAACACATGGTTTTGGCCCAACATACAACATACAACAGACACTCCACAGCAATGGCACAAGCCGCAGCAGAACAGCAAAGATGGAAAAGGATCTTTGGCCATGAGAAGGTGAACACCTTGGTGAAGCAGATAGATCTCCACCATGCACTCCTCATGGGCCATGGAGGGATGCAAGAGGAGAAAGGAAGAGGGCCTGGGACAGGTGTACATGGGGTCAATGCCATTGCTGCCAAGCGCGGGACAGTGAGGGACCTGCAGAAAAAGTGGAAAGACCTCAAACGCCTGGTCAAGTGCAAGCTGGCGCAGAATAGTTGCAGTGCACAGGGCACAGGGGCAGACCCACCCAGCAGGAGCCACTCAGCCCCATCAAGAGAAGGATAGTGGCACATCTGAGCCAGCAAAGCATCACCGGTGTCATACAGCTGGACACATTCAGACAGCGGACGGCACAGGTAGGGACAAACAACCAGCAATGTATGGGATGGGGCAACAGCACACAAGCCAACGGCATAGATGGGGGATGTGGGAGGCATCGTGTATGCAGAAGCAACTGTGGGAGGCATGCTACAGGACTGCCACATGGCCACAGCTGGCCACAGGGTGGTTCAGGGAACCAGACAATTGTGAGGTGCATGCCAGGGACAGGCATATGTACAGCCAACATGTGCAGCTGTGCAAAGGAATGACCCATGGTGAACTGTGAAGGGGCTGGCACAGGGCCACATATCTGGAATGGGGTGCCTGCTGAAGGATGGGCTGGGCTGCACTGGGTGTAGTTCTGACCTGCACTGTGAACTGTTGGTGGGGGTGGGCATGCTGAGAGATGGGCTGGGCTGCACTGGGTGTTGTTCAGACCTGCACTGTGAACTGTTGGGGGGGGCATGCTGAGGGATGGGCTGGGCTGCACTGGGTGTCATCCTGACCTGCACTGTGAACTGATGGTGAGGGGGGCATGCTGAGGGATGGGCTGGGCAGCACCAGGGATGGTGTGACCCGCACTGTGTGCATGGGAGGGTGTGGCTGTGCACAGGCCTGTGCTGGGCAGTAGGGATGGGGCATGGGTCACCATCCCAGTGCCTGCTGACTGCAGATGAAGGCTGCAGGGCCAGTGCAAGGCTGGCATGGCACCCAGGGTGCAGGCCCCACAGACCAGTGGGTTCCCATGGCCATGCCCATGCATGGTGCTACTGCACAGTGGTGAGCAGTACTGGATGACCGTGGGACAGCTGGGTCGCTGTACCTGACTGAACAGCACAGCAAGGGCAGCAAGTATCACAACACCCAAGCAACACCCACAGAGGCAGGGCCACCGACACCATTACCACAGCTGCGTTGCGGCCTCAAATAGCACACACAGCTGTGTGACAGTATGCATGTCGCAGCCATGCATTGCAATTGCCATGCCACACAACGGTCATGTGCTTGGTGCCTGCTGTCTCGCATGCTGCAAATGCACATCCGTGATGTGCGATCTGTGATCCACATGCAAAAGCACATGGGGTACATGCGTTTGTGAGCTGTGAGGCCCAGGCACTGTGTAGCGTGTAGACAGTAGAAGGAGTGCACACTTTGGAGTTGTTGGTAGCTGCACATCTACAGGGACATCCAGACCAAGACAGGGATAGATAAACAGCAGACTGGTGAGTACTGGGCCTGCAGGCCCCACATACCCTTACAACCTATGTTCCTGGCAGGATGGGCTGGGACAGGCATACATACCACTGTGCCATTTGTATCTGAAGAGTTGTACAGTGACTCTCACTTTGGATCCCATGGCCTGCTTGTGGGGTACTGTAACCTACAACACTGTGGTAGGGTTATATCAATGTGGTTAGCAGGTGCTACCTTGGGACACTACTAACTGTACAGGGACAGGGATACAGGGTAACAATGTGCAGCTGTGGGGCCGGATGCTGCTGCTGCCTGGGTGCCACAGGAGCAGTGCTGCTGCCCATGGGCGGGCCTGAGACGGCCATCTCTGCCCACATGACCATGGCTACAGGTATTAGGTGCACCATCCACCAGCTGACACACCGCTGGCAGGACCTTACATGCAGGGAGGCCAATGTACTGCAGCGGATGATCGGCATGGCCGCGCGGGAAGCAAAGATCCGGTCTTGCCAGGACACCAGTGCTGGTATGTATCCCTACTGCTGTATGTCCTGTTGCTGCAGTGCCTGCATGGTGGCCTTGGCATGTGGTGTCTCTAACACACTCCACCTGTCCCTTCACCCCACAGGTTCCACTGGCACCGCCCTTTTACCGGGCAGCAGGGATGCCTCACCAGCCTCAGACGGGAGGCACATCAGTGGAGGTCAGGTGCAGTACATTCCATGTAACCCTTGGGCCATGGCCTTGGCTGGCGGACATTGTGTGGCTGTGCTGCACCCTCACATTACTTGCCTATTTGTGTGTGCACCCCTGTCCAGTCCAGGCGCTGACAGCATTCTTTACATCCCTACAGGTGTCAGAGAAGGCTGCTACAGTGACAGAGGCCCTACTGTGGGCGATGGCGTCGTCCAGGCCACCGATGCAGAGGGTACAGGTTGCACGCTGGCACAGGCAATAGAGGGCCAGGGTGCTGCCACCAACCTCATTCTCCTCCTCCTCCAACCTCTGCCTCCTCTGTAGTTGCGGCCGATGTTGGGGTCCAGGCACCATTGGAGGTATGGCCAGTTCTGGGGACACCACAGCTGGTGGGCATCAGGAGCCAGTTGGCCCCTTACGTTCCAGCCAGGTGACTGTGTCCAGTGATGCAGCCAAGGCCACATTCCCATCCGCTATACCAACAACCGGGACACGGAGATGACATCGCAGCAGGGGCAGGCATGGATGACCCGCCTACAGACACAGTGCCTTGCCCCACTGTCCCTGATGCTGGGGACGCTGGAATGCAGCAGGAGGTGGACATGCCCATTGTGAAGCAGGAGGAGCCAGTGTCCATGGTGGATGTAGGACCCACCACAGGACATGAGCAGGGTGGGGGACCAGATTGGGAACACCTGGTGGAACTTGTGTCAGACATCCTCCAGGACATTGGCCACCTTCAGGGTTCTGTGGCTGCCCTTCTGGAGGAACTCAGGCACTCATAGTGGCCATGTCTGTGACAGCCGCTCATGAGTTGGGTGTACTGTGTGGGTGGGATTGTATATAGGGGTGGCTGTTTCTGCTGTGTCTGTTTTGCGGTTTTGGGTGTCTGTTGGGAGGTTGTGTTGGGTTATTGCTGTTTGTTTTGGGTGGGTTTGATTGTTGTTGTTGGTTTGTGTGGGGACTGTTGTTTGGGTGTTGGTCTGTGTTGGGGTGTGCTTGGGGGCAGGATGGTTTGAAGGGGTTGTGGGTGGCTGTTTGTGTTTGTTATTCCTGTACTGTTACACTATGTTGTTCTTGCCTGTTGGTAATCCCCTCCCATTGTTACCCTGTATCCCTGTCCCTGTTTTGCACATTAAATTGTTTGCCATTAACACTGTCTCTGTGTCCATTATTGGTATGCTTGGCTGTGTTTGAGTGTGTCTATCACTATGCACAGAGGTGCACACTGGTGTTGATGCCTGCTGTCCCAGTGTTCCCTCCCTGTGCATCAGGTTGGTGTGCCTTTTGTGCTGCCCCAACACAGGCCACTATCCACAGGCCACATCTGCATGGTGGTCTGTGTGCTGCAGGTCACCTTGCAAGCTTTGGTGTCCTTGCCACCCCACCTTGTACCTCCTAGCTTTGTGTTGGCACAGTTCCTGTGCTGTGCCTTCTGCCTCAGGGTGCCATTGTTCCCTGCAGGTGGCACCACTGGACGGACATTGGTGTGTCTCACCACCGACTGTCCAGTGGTCTGTGCCACCTGGTGCTGTGTCCCTGTTGTGGTTGCACTGTTTCTATGTATCAGTGGCCATGGCAGGGACCTTGTGCCAGTGGTGCCTTCATCCTGCATTGTGCCTTGACCTCTGTGCTCCCTTTGTACCCTGTGCCACATTGCCCTTGTGTGCCTGCATTCCTTGGTCAATGTCTTCCTATCTCACATGTGTGTTGCTGTGTGGCTGGCCTGTCTGGCCCTGCTCCTTTCTTTGCTGTGTATGTTACACCTGCTCCCATCTGGTTTATGCTGCACCATCTGGTCTTGGTTTGTGTTGTGGCACTGCCACTTCTGGAATCCCGCCTGCATTTCTCTGCTTTTTCCTTGGCATATGTTCAGTTATGCATTTGCGTGCCTGCGAGTTTGTCACAACTGCGGCGTAGTCACCGTTTGTGCATCTGCATTGCGCCAGTGCGCATCTCGCAACGAGAATAGTGTTTTGGCACGTGTGCTGGGCATATTTGCAAATTGCAACATTCTCTTTGGCGCATCTGCGTTGCGCATTGGCATATACTTTCTAGAATCAGGCCCTAAAGTGTTCTTTAGCCTAATAAGCACACTGACCAACTGCGTCAGAAGACCCTCCTGGATTGCGTCCAGGAGCACTTGCTCCTAGCACTGGAGGTGACCGGAATGCTCCAGTCAACCCTCAGAAAGTTGAAATTCCCCACGATGGCCACCTTCCCTTTCTCCATGCCTTCTGATTTGTCCCACTAATTCCTTGTCAAGCTCCTCAGACTGGGATGGCAGCTTGTATACAACCCCAAACCTCAGTGTCTTACCACTTCAGTCTAGGAGCTGCAGCCAGATTGCCTATGTTCTCCTTTTCTCCCTTCATCCCTTGTGCATTTGATCCATCCCTCACATAAACTGCCACCACCCCCTCCCGGTCCTTCCTGTATTATTCATACCCTTGGGGTTGCCAGATCCCAGTTCGGTGCTAGATTGTCCATGTTTCCATGACAGCTGCAATAGCCATTCTCCACACTGCCAAGAGTGACTGTAGCCCAGCTGATTTGTTGCGTAAGTTTCCTCACATTCAAGCGAGACCACCTCCATCCTTCCCCTTCTCTTCATTGCCTCCTTCTCCTCCCTTCTACCCTCCCTTTTTGCAGCCCCAGGTCCTTCCCTGCTAGCCTGGAGGATAGGATGTGACTCCACTTTATTGGATCCCTGCCTACCTGCTGTCCACTTGCCACCCCTATCTAGATTAAATCTACCTTTGTCACAATATACCTCCCAGTCTTTGCTTTAATACCTCTTCCCTCCCCACTCAGGTGCAGCCTATCCCTTGCATAACAGATTGTTATTATCCCAAGTACCACCCCAGTCATCCACAACCCCGTATCCCTTAGTTCGACACCATCCTACCAACCATGTGTTCAATTCCCAATCCTCTTCTCTCATTGTGCTTGTGCAGGGTACTGGGAGCACCTCTAAGAAGGCCACAGACTCCTCAGTCTCCTCGCTTTAACCTTTCCACTTCCTCAAACCTCTCCTTGTTACCTCCACCATTTCCCCACTAGGTCATTTGTCCCCACATGTACCACAATGTGGTTTCCTCCTACCCACTTTGCACACTTTAGAGTTGCCTGTCTTGCCTTGTCTGCCTTTAATCCCAGTATGGACTCCACTCATATCCCACTGACCTCTCCCCTTGCTGCCCATCTAATGCCCTTGAGTATGGAGTCCCCAACACCAGTACACCTTTCCTTTCCTTGGTGCCTGTCGCTGCCCCCCACCCAGGTTCTCATTCCGGGCCACTCAAGGCAGTGCTTTTACCATTTGCCCCAGTGTCTTCCCCTGCCCCTCTTAATTGAGACTCCTCCCTCCTTCTGTTTGACTGCCAACCTCCCTCTCCCTCCACCTCTCTGAGTATTATCCCTCCCGTCACACCATACTTAATCCCTCCCTAGTAATACCCCTCACTCCTCCTCTTTGTGAATACTATCCCTTGTGCAATCTCCTCCTCGTCCTCTTCCCATGTGTCACTAGTACAGCAAACATGTTCCCTACCCTCTTTGTATTACTGTGTGTTTCTCCTCCTCCTGCCTACTGCTGCTTCTCTTTTGCTAGGCCTTACTAGAGTCCACCCTTCATCAGCTGGCTTCCTGTCTAGTTTGCCCCTTCCCCGACCCTCTCTTGACCCACTGTTCTTTCTCTGTGGTGCTCCCTGATACTCTCAGATGTCAGCCCTTCTATCAATGCAACCCCTCCACTCACCTATCAACCTCCCTAGCTCCCTGACAAGCCACTGAACCTCTTCCTCAAGCCTCCATAGCCTGTGGCATATTGGGCACCCTCCTAGCCTCCACAGTATGTCACCTACACTGCTACTCCACAACCATTGCACCCCACAATCCTACCCATGGTTCACACTAACTATACAGGACAGTGAAATATAGTCTCTCTATACTGATTGCAGTTGTTTACAAACACAATTACAAACCCACCAATAGCATTCCCAAGTCTCACAAACACATACAGTCCAGAAATTAGATGTTTGCCCCAGGTCCTCTTTAGCCCCTCCTCCCAGCTTTAAGTGGGGCCATTGTGCCCCTGTTGAACTTAATTCAAAAAACACAGCCACAGAACCCTTTAGCTAAATTCAAAAGACACAGCCACAGAAACCTTTAAGCTTAATTCAAAAACACAAAGAAACCTTTAAGCTAAATTTAAAAGACAACAATATCAAAACTTACAAAATCCTCTCCACATTAACTCTCTCCACAGCAAATGGAATTAACTAATCCTAGCCCAGTCTCTAACTAAAATTGTAATTCCAAATGCCCTTGCATGTAGCCTAAGACAGCTAACTACAGTAATAACTGCAAACCACAATCCAACTCATAAGATCTACAGTACTAACTGTACACTACAGTCCTACTCATAAGTTTTATATATATATATATATATATATATATATATATATATATATACATACATACATATATATCTTTAAGAATTAGCTCATATAGCTGTTCCTTGTTTCTCCTCCTAGGAATGGTAGGCAGTGCAGTCCTGTTGGTGTGGGTGGGTGGAGAGACAGGAGGCACTTGCCTTATGGTAAGAGGGTAGGTAGAAATGTTTCATGCCTCATCCCAATACTGATGAAATGCAAGAAGCAGGAGATGTCAGGTATTTGAACCTCCAGGCTCACCCGGCCTGGGTGTTGCTTAGTACTGCCTTGTTGATGGTGAATAAAGCTGACATCATTTGTTATGTAATCTCAATTCACAAGTTGACCTAGCATTATCATGGAGACGTGGTTGGATGACTCAGCTGGGACTGTCCTAGAGGATTTAGTGCCTCTGGATTTCTCCATGGTACATCATCTGAGCCTAAGGTGGAGAGATGGTGGTGTGGTTTTCTGAATTAGATTCAACTTACATTATGTGGTGTCTCCCATCAAAAGTGTGGGATCATTTTAGTGTTTGGCTGGCCTGAGATGCAGGTTAATCTTTATGTACCATCCACTTGCTGGGGCATGGATTTCCTGCAGTAGCTTGCTGAGGGCTGTCAGAATGGATCTTGGGTCCCTGAAGAATATTGTTCTTGGGAATATTAACACCAGAATCAATGACCCCATGGATGTATTTGCAAACAAACTCCTCCAACTCACTGGGGAGCTTGGTCTCAGGCAGGAGAATACTGCATCCACACACTCTGGTGGGTAAATTCTCAACCTCATTGTCTCTGCAGTGTTAGAGATAGATGACATTTTGGTGGCGCGTGTCATTTAGTGAGACCATTACACCATATTATGCAATGCTGGGATCATTAAGAAATATTCTTTGACTGTGAAAGTGATCCAATATCATTCTAAATAGGATCTGGATCAATTAGGTTTCTAGATCTTATGGATACTTCAGGCCAGGTTAATGTCTCTACCATGGAGTGCAGTGCAGTGGTAGAGGCCAATAATGGGGCACATTCCTGGCACTAGTCTGTTCAGATCTGCAGACCTCTCAACAAAGCATTGCTTGGTTTCCATCTGAGCTTCAGCAAATGAAGGGTGCAGGTTTTAAGTTAGAGTGCTGATCGAGGAAATCTTGGGTGGATGCAGACAGACCTGTGCAGGAGGTGCAATTGAGGCTGTACTGGGAGGCTATTACATGGGTAAAGAAAGATTTATTTTCTGCTGAGATTGCAGTTGAGAAGAGTCATCCGTCAGCACTTTTCCATGTAGTAGACAGTTTTTTACATCCTGACTGTTCCGGCACAAGGAACATGTTTCCATGGAGTTTTGTGAATGGCTAAATGAGTTGTTCAAGGCCAAGGTTTTCCACATCCAGAACCAGATTGCCATCATTACCCAGACAATGGGCAACAGGGATAGCAAGGTGACTTTGAGTGGCTCATTGGATGGTTGGGGTGAGTTTCAGCTCTTGATGAGGAGGACGTCCTCAGGGTGGACAAGAGTTTGTGGTGCATCACATGTGTGCTGGACCTGGCACCTACCCAGCTGCTCAAGGTGAGGTGGGGTTACTGTTTCAGTATTGACAGCATAGTCAAAGATTTTATTTTTTAATTTAATAAACGTTGAAAATATACCAAGAGATACAACATGACCAATTAACAAATCAGATAAAAGATAATCCCCCATGACATCCTCTTCCCACCCCAGTGGAGCAATCAACAGAGTACAGCTCAATAGCTCAAATAACAAAGAATAATGACATGACACTGTTGTGTGATATCAATCTGACATATAAGCATATCCAAAACAGAAAGGACCCAGGCCACACAATTCACAAAACTTCACCCATATCAAATGCTTGATATGGTACCAGAAAATCTAAACTGTGTATAAAGTGTGTAATTTGATCCATCTCTTATCAAATAGTGTGGGCTTGTTGCAAAGACTTGCAATCATATGTTCCACATGGAGTTTGAACAAGAGCTCCTGCAGCCATTCTAGATATGAAATAGGAACCTGATTGAGCCAGTGACGTAAAACCACTTTCTTCAAAGAGAGAGAAATTAAGGCCATATAAAATATTCTCTCTTTCACTGAAATGGAACTGTAATCACAAATTATACAGATCTCTGGTGTAAAAAGGCCATTGATCCCTAGAAGATAGCTGCTTTAACCTCAATTAAGCCCCATAGTGGTGTCACTTTAGGGCAAGGGCAGAAAATATGTATGAGGTACCATCTTCCTGTCCACATCTAGTGCAGAGTGGGGACGGTAACCTACCATTTTAATGAGTTTTATTGGTGTAAAAATACAGGTTATTTAGTATTATTAAATTGAGTACGCATCAGCTTATCTTGGGAAACATAGCGCAGCCTTCCTGCCAGATTTTCTGCCACTGAGGTGGGCAGAGAGGAAAATGTGCATCCCAATGCAGAAAAGTCCCATCTACCTCTGGGAATAATTTAGAAAAGAAAATCAAAAACAAAGTGGCAACTGCATGAAGCTTCAAAATGAGATCTTTAATGGATTGAAAGAGCTCGGACTGATCAATCTCCCAGAGACCAGGCCCAAACCACCGGATCAAGATGGCACAACTGAAGTATCTTGAAAATTGCAGTATTGCCTAAATGAAAATGATCCAGGATATCCTTAGAGGAAAGTAAATCCCTTGCTGAAGTAAATCACAAACCTTGGTGGCAGCTAACTGAGTTAGCCAATCTTCAATCATTACACGACCTAATTTTAAAATTAGGATTTTGTAAAACAAGCTATAGAGGATATCCTTGGTAAATGTGTATTTCAGCAATAAGTAAAACTGTGAATAAACATGGACCGAAATGCCTATAACAGAGTCTCTGAGACCCCAGGAGCATCTTCTGAGAGATAAAAAGTATAGATGACAGCGAAAAACTCACTTTACCAGTCGGCTCTTGTTCCAGTTCAACCAGATAGGAACATAAGTATTAGCTCAACCTTGAGTGGTTGGTTAAACCCCTTGAAAACGTACTAGCATGCTTTGCAAAATAGTAGACCATTAAGTGTAGAAGTCTAAGGCCCTCATACTGTTTAGAAGCAGCCAGCTTTTAATAAGATCTCCTCAAGCTCTACTAGACCAAATAAAATCCAAGAGTAAGCCATAAATATGTTGAAACCACAAGAGAGGAAGCCAAAGGTTGAGCATGTTAATGGGATAAAAATGTCTAGAAGAACATTCATTTTAACATTGTTAATCCTCCCCATAAGGTTCAAGGAAGGGCATGACACATCTTTGGATATTGGTGCAGAGTGGCTATCAAATCCTCTAAATTAAGTTTCCACAGAAAACATGCACTCATCAAAAGATAAATGCCTAGGTATTTAATCTGACGAGAGCCCAACTCAGCCCTAACATAGAAACATAGAAACATAGAATTTGACAGCAGATAAGGACCGCTTGGCCCACCCAGTCTGCCCATTTCCCTACCTACTGGATAAGCTGCAGATCCTAGTTAACCAGCAGCCTACTTCTTCCTACCCCCACCCCAGAATTTCCTTATGACTATCCCATGCATGCTTGATTCCACCACTGATTTTGACTCCACAACCTCCTCCGGAAGGCCATTCCATGCATCCACAACCCTCTCTGTGAAAAAATACTTCCTTAAATTACCTCTGAGCCGCCCCCTCTATCTTCAAATTGTGCCCTCTTGTTCTTGCACACCTCTTTTTGAAGATGCTACCCTCTTGGACTTTGTTGATTCCCTTGAGGTGCCTAGAAAGTTTCTATCATGTCCCCCTCTCCCTCCTTTCCTCGAGGCTATACATATTAAGCTCCTTAAGTCTCTCTTCATATGTCCTCCGGTGCAGACCCTGCACCATTTTAATGCCCTCCTCTGGACAGCTTCCATCCTGTCTATGTCTTTTGGAGATTGGGTCTCCAGAACTGCACACAGTACTCCAGATGGGGTCTCACCAGCTGTCTGTACAGAAGGATAATAACTTCCTGTTTCCTACTGGTGATGCCTCTCCTAAGCATCCCAGTATCCCCCAACCCTCCTTGCTGCCTTCTCACATTGCTTGCCCACCTTTAGGTCATCTGATATGACTACCCCAGGTCCCTTTCCATTTTTGTTGTTAGTATCTCACCCCCATTGTGTACTCTTCCCTGGGTTTTGTTTCCCAGGTGCATTACCTTGCACTTCTTAGCATTGACTCTAAGCTGCCATACATTTGACCATTCCTCTAACCTTGCCAAGTCCCTTCTCATCCTTTCCACCCCACCCTGTGCATCAACTCTGTTGCAGATCTTAGTGTCATCTGCAAAGAGACATACTTTCCTTCCAGTCCTTCTGCAATGTAACATAAAGACATTGAAGAGGACTGGTCTAATCTGAACCCTGCGGTACCCGCTAGTAACCCTCCTTTCTTCTGAGTGGACTCCATTTACTATTACTCTCTGTGTCCTATTCTCCAGCCAATTCTTTACCCAGGCTGTCATCTTGGGACCACTCCCAGGCTGGCTAACTTATATATTAATCTTTTGTGTGGGACTGTGTCAAATGCCTTGCTAAAGTCTAGGTAGGCCATGTCCACAGCCCCTCCCTGATCTACTACTTTGGTCACCCAGTCAAAGAAATCTATCAGATTCGTCTGGCATGACCTTCCACTGTGAATCCATGCTGCCTAGGGTCCTGTGCCCTTCTGGCCTCTAGATACGCGACAATTCTTTCCTTTAGAAGTGATTCCATCATTTTCCCTATCACTGAGGTTAAACTAACAGGTCTATAGTTTCCTGCTTCTGCCTTGCTCCCACTAACAATTGAAGTAAGAGCATAATCTCTGATTTATCTAGGTTACGATTATAATTAGAGAACAGCTAAACTCTTCAATGACATGCAGTGCAGCTGGAATAGCAACTTGAGGGTAAGTGATGTGTAGCAAAATATATCTGCATATACTGATAGTTGAAGGTTCTTGGAACCTAACTCCACTCCAGTCAGTCCCAAACTTGACTTAAGCTTCTGTATCAGGAGTTCCAAATATAAATTAAATAGCAGAGGGAAAGGGGCATCCTTGATGAGTGCCAGAAGGTAGCACAAAATTGGAGGAGAATACCCCATTGCAATAGATTCTAGCACTCAGACAGGAATATATGATCTTAACCCAGAGGAGGAAAGCAGGGGAGAACCAAATTTCTCTAATGTGAAAGCAAAGAATTCCAATTGACCCTGTCAAAGGCTTTCTCCATGTCCAGAAACCAACACCATAGGAATGACAGAATCCCTGGATATGGAGAAAATGTGATCTAGTTTATGTAAATGATCAACTGAAGAACGGGCAGACATAGATCCCACCTATTCCTGACTAATGAGCCTGGCCCAGACTGCATTGATTCTTAAGGCCAAGTTCTTCGTAAGACTTTTAATATCAAAATTCAATAAGGGTATAGGCCATTAACTAGAGACCTATCAGGTGCTCTGCCTGGCCTGAGAAGCAGAATGATCAGAGTCTCAAGTATGGTGGGATCTGAGCTACCAAACTCATATAAATAAAGAAATGGTGTTACAAGGGTACCAACTCTTTAGCGAATAGCTTGTAAAAATTTGACATGAAATGATTAGGTCCAGGTGACTTGTCAAGAACTAAACTATCTATGGCTGAAATAATTTACAATGGAGACAGGGGTTAACCAGGGAAGCCTGCTGGGCATCAGTTAACTTTGAAGAGAAATACTGGTTAGGTAATCTTCGACTCTTGATACAGCTTATGGACAATAGGCCCATAGAGACCTTTATAGTAGGATTCAAAATCCTTTACAATAGCTCTGGGTAGGGTGTTAACAGTGCCATCTACTGACTTAATAGATGAAATCAAATGGGATGTCTCCTGTTTTTGTAGGTGTAAGGTCAAGAAATTGACCTTCACCCTCTGGTCTATATATTTAGACTGTGTTTTAAGATTAGTATGCTCAGCCTTTTCTTGCAGAAGGTCAGCATATTTATCCCGGAGAAATAGCAACTCCTATGAACCTCATCTGGAGTTTGAGGGATAAGGAGTGCTCTAAATCAGTAATACTTGAAGAAGAGCTGAGGCCTCCTTCATGCAGTTTGTTTCCTTTAGACGCCAACCTAATGAACTCTCCCTGGGAAAACACTTAAAGGCACACCATTCTAAATCCCTCCTGTCTATGGAACTGGCATTTTAGGATGTGAAAACCTCAATTTGTTCTCTGATTCTAGTAGCAATATATTTATCCTTTAAAACCTGGTTATTCAGCTTCCATGAGGTGTCACTGTGAATGCTGGAAGTCAAGAAAAGCCTCAACCACACAAGATCATGATCCAACAGGACCTTGGGAGCATTCCCACCATCCAGCACTCCACCCATGACTGCCTGATTATTCAAAATATAATCAATTCTAGAGTATGAACCATGAACAGGGAGTAAATGTGTACTCTCTATCTTAGGGTGAAGCACCCACCATGGATCACAGAGCCCTAAAGATGCAGTTATTTCATGAATGAAGCACTGAGTGGAGACAAGCCAGACAGGGGTCTGCCAATTCTGTCCAGATCCTGAGTGAAAGAGATGTTCGGTCTCCCCAACAACCAGAGGGACTGAAAGAAATGAAGCAAGAAGTGAAGCTAGTTCCATTAAAAAGGAGGAATCATCCAAGTTGGGGACATAAACACTGCCTAGCACAACCTCCACCTGATCCAATACCCTCTAACAAAAACATATCTCCCTGGGGTCCGAAAGACTCTGGTTACATTGAAAATGAATGTGCTTGTTAATTAAAATGGCCACACCCCTACTGGCTGTGCTATTCCCTGCTGTGAAAACCTGACCCACTGACTGCCTACAGAATAAGTCACCTTTGGCAGCCAGAAGGTGAGTTTCCTGTAGAAAAGCTATATTACATTGTGACTGTGATAAGGGTTTAAATATTTGAACACTATCAAAACTGAGTTGTTAGTGGTGGGATCTCAAAAAGCTATCAACCATTTTGGTAGCCTGAGACTCTGCTCTTTGGGGGTGATTCAACTTTGGGCAGCAGAGGAAGTTCACCTCCTGGGTTTAGTTCTTGACAGTTAGTTGACATTTGTAATCTCAAGTGTCATCTGTAGTCAGGAACTGCTTCTACCATCTTAAAAATATTGCCACATTGTGACCTCTTCTTGGCTGCGCTGATCTGGTCACCCTAGGCAATCCCTCATTTTTGGAGCGAGTTCCTTTAATGTTCCATGAAGCATAAAATAAAGAGCTAGCCGTTGTCACACCTTATCAAAGATTAAATAACAGTGCCTGTATCTCACCTTGTGATTCACCTGAAGAGAAATGATCTTTGAGCCATTTCAATCCAGTTTGTGTAGTAAACACACTGCATAGAGACAGCTCTGATCATGGTATGTAATGATTTCTTCCTGGTGAGGGATAGCTGGAGATCTCTCTCCTGATCCTTTTAGTTTTCTTCTGCATTGCCACTGTAGATCATGCAGGTTTGTTGGTCAGACTTGGGGATCTTGGAGGGTTATCTGGGACATTTACAATGGTTCTGGTCTTTCTGCAGTGGAAGAACAGCTGGTGGTGCTCAGTTTTTTATTGCTGCCAGTTGCTCTGGATGGCAGAGTTCCCAGGTTCTGTGTGTTCACTTGTTTTCTCTGTGTACGTGCTGCTGCTGGGAAGGATCATGAGGTGTTACAGCATGGAGTGGCACTGCTATACAGATGACAAGCATTTGTCAATGCCGAATTTTGCTTGCTCGCATTGGCATTGGTAGTGTAGAAGTTACAGAACTGCATAATAGGAATGGCAGAAGTATTGAACTGAATACAACCCCACCACCACCCTGCAGAGGTGACAGGCATTGGGGTGTGCCTTTGGGTCGTCAGGCATACATGACCATGTCATTTCACACACCCTACCCTGCAGACACTGACAAGTGTCTATGGCGTGCCTGAGTCTTTGGCCCTTATGTGCACCCCATTCCATCAGAAATACGGTGAGATGGGTGCGTATAGGAAAATGGGGTGAAGTTTGGGGTCTAAGAGCCGAGGCACACCTTGATGCCTCTCACTGGCTGCAGGATGTGGGTGGGGGTGGAATGGTATAAGCATTACAGGCAAGAATCCCAAGTCACACCCCTGATGCCTGTCATTCTTCACAGGGTGGAGCATTATGGTCAGAAACCCTAATGCCTCAGGCATTCATTTGTATTTTCACTCCAAATTTTCAACATGTTTTTTTTGTGACCCCACCTCATGAACAGTGGCAGTATCAGTTTGTTAGCGAAAACTGCTTTTGCACAGTGACTACGGCATTTGGCACCACAAGTGCAAAACACATTCCGAATGGATGTGAAAAATGACAGCGGTACTGTTCATGGGAAGGTGTAAAAAATGGCAATGTTGAAAATCTGCTGTGAAAATATTAAAAACTGGTGAAATCACGAGCGTGCGTAGAAACTGTGCACTACACACCTGTAATGTAACTAGTTTGGGATTTTTACAGCAGATTGTCAACACAGCATTTTGGGACCTCCGATCATGAACAGTGTCAGTGTGATTTTCTTTATCTGTCCCGAATAATGATTTCCCACAGCGACCACGCATTTCTGTGCTGAAAGTGTGAAAACACATTTCGGCCATGTTGTGGAAAATGACAGCTGTACTGTTCATAAGGAGGTGTAGAAAAATGCCACTGGTGAAAATCTGACTGAAAATATTACAAATTCTCACTCGTAACACAGTCATTTTATGAAGTTTTGTCACCAAATTTTCAACAGCCATTTAAGACCTCTGCTCATGACCAGTGTCACTGTGATTTTCTTAATCTGTCCCAAACATTGTTTTCACACACCGACTGCACCATTGTGCGCCTACAAGTCGGAAACACATTTTGGGCAAGATGTGAAAAATGGTAGCTGTACTGCTCATAAGGAAGTGCGGTAAAATGGCACTGTTGAAAATCTGATCATGCAAATATTACAAATTAGCAAACTTGACAGCGTCGTAGGAACTGTCACAATGTCACGCTCCTAAACTAGTCATTTTGGGAATTTTTACAAATTTTAAACATAGCCATTTTAACACCTCTGCTCATGACCAGTGTCACCTGTGATTTTCTTAATCTGTCCCATACATTGATTTCGCGACACCGACTGCACCATTGTGAGCCTACATGGGCGGAAATACATTGGAGGCTTAGATGAAAAATGACAGCTGTACTGCTCATAAGGAGGTGTGGTAAAATGGCAATGTTGAAAATCTGGAATGAAAATATTGAAAATTCTCGAACTTATGAACGGCATAGGAACTCTGCAACGCACGTCAGAAACAGTCATTTTAGGATTCATCAAATTTTCAACATAGCCACTTTAAGACCTCTGCACATGAACAGTGTCACTGTGATTTTCTTAATGTGTCCTGTACATTGATTTCACACACTGACCGCGCCATTGTGCGCTACATGGGCGGAAACATGTTTTGGGTGAGATGTAAAAAATGACAGCTATACTGCTCATAAGGAGGTGTGGTAAAATGGCAATGTTGAAAATCTGGAGTGAAAATATTGAAAATTCACGAACTTACGAGCATGCGTAGGAACTGCGAAATGCCGCGCTAGTAAAACAGTCATTTTTATGAATTTTTCCACAAATTTTCAAAATAGGCTTCTTGAGAGCCCACCTTATGAACATCGGAAGTGTCATTTCATTAATCAGTCCAGAAAGGTGATTTCACGAGTGACTGCGAAATCACCCTTCAGGCCCGATTAACGCCATGACAGTGACAGCATTCATGAGAAGGGGTCCCAAAACCCCATGTTGAAAATTTGGTGCAAAATTCCAAAAAATGCCCAAGATATGCAGCAAAGTTGAAAAACCCTAACTATTACATTATACAGCTTATCAGCATTTCTTCAGTTGGCAGTTGGCTTTGAAGAGTGCAGACGTGTTCTCGGTCCAGCAAAGATCATCGCGCCAGACTCTGGAGGTAAGTATGGGGTGAGGGGGTGTGGGGAGGCAGGGTATGCAGTGGGTAGGTGCAGGTGGGGTGCGAGAACGCCGAGGAACGTTTTCTTCTTTAAAGTTTTTTCTTTTAAGGAAGATGATGGGGACGTTTGCCTACGCTGGTGTGGGCTCCCAGTAGCAGCTAGAACTGTTTGGGGGCTGGAGCCGACGTAGATTGGGCACCCCGTCGGCGCATACAGACATGTGCCATGCTGGGGTGGGTTCCTCAGGGTGGCACCTTGTGAGGTGGGTTTGTAGAGGATGCTGTTCCACAGTTGTAGATACTTAAAAGCAAAAATGTTATTGAAGTTGGGCAATTATCAGCAACTTCAGACGAAAAAACTAAATAACATAATAACTTCTTCAAAATAAACATAAGTTACCAAGTAGCATCTCAGACACTAGACAGTGCTAGTGACCATCATACTGGGTTCAGAGTATGTCTGTACCCCACCAGGCTATCTACAGAACTGAATAAAACCAAAGCTTATATACCAAAAGGAGAACATGAGACTTGTTTAACTCCTCCCTATGCTTTTCAAAATTATCTTTAAACAGCAAAACAAATCTATTTTCATTTCTGAGCTCAGAATAACATTTCCTTAAGTTATAATGTTGTCAACATCACTTTATAGAAACAACAACTGGTTAATAAAATTTTAGTTTCAAACACTGCAGGAGTAACTCTACCTCCTAGTACTGTGTCTTTAAATATGGGAGTTGACCAGCGGCCAGCTCTATAGTAGGAAGGAGACTCCACACAGAGAAGCAGGAAACCTTTATGAGGGAAACATTTGTTTGTTTTATAAATTATTCCAATAGAATGAATTAAATGCATTCGATCCACTTTTAGAAGCATTTTAACTAAAGTAAAACACAAAAGAAACACTTTGTTTAACAGAGAAATGGGGGTTAAGGCCAAACAAACCACAGTGCTGTACAACTTGTTTTACAGGCCTTCTTTTGTTTTTGTAGATTGTTTAGGTCATGAATTAGTTGTTTTGTAGTTTCTACTGAATGACTTCCTTTTGTATGCTGCAAATTGTGTAAAATGCAGGCTGTTTATTTATTTACGCAATAGGAAGCGCTTTGTGTGTTACTGCTGCCATTTAGAATGAGTTTTCTACAGCAAACAGGCTGAAAGGCACTTTAAAGGGTTTATATGCAAACATTTTGGGGCTGCATTTTCATTATTTCCTCAGAACAACTAGCCTGTAAAGCAGCTCTAGCTTACTCCATACATTTACAAGGAGGGACGAAGGGGGTACCATGCTAAATGGATGCAAACCAAGACCATATGAGGGTTTGCTATACATAAAGGGGTCATTACAAGGCCCACACCATGGATATAACTAAGCGCATAATTCCATATCCAAATGAAATGAAATACTCATTTTAAACAACTATTGTGTTTCTGCATACCTCACATTAGAAAGGTTCTGAAATGGGGGGGCAACCAAAGAAAGAGCTGTGCAGAACTTCATATACCAGGGCAAGAATACATAATGATAGAAAGAACATTATATAGGTGGCCTGCCTATATAATGTGGAAAGAAAGATGAGGAGTTATAGCAAGAAAGGAGGAGAGTAAAAAGGCTGTTGCAACAGACTTAAAAAAAAATTAGATTTGCCTGGTATATGGAGGTATCTGTCACACACCTGGAAAGCTTTTTTTGGGGGGCAGTGTGGAGCCGATGGGGCATTGGGCACCCCCATCGGCTATACAGTATGTGCGTGGGGATGCGCGCGAGCACGTGCAATATGTGTGCTGCTTGTTGGGGGGGAGCTCTGCTTCACTGGAAGCGGAGCTCTCCCTCT
Source organism: Neoceratodus forsteri (assembly GCA_016271365.2). Taxonomy (NCBI): domain Eukaryota; kingdom Metazoa; phylum Chordata; order Ceratodontiformes; family Ceratodontidae; genus Neoceratodus; species Neoceratodus forsteri. The sequence goes on from CM057456.1 coordinate 399,546,534, forward strand.
CAATTGTATGCCACTGCATTTTCAACTGCTGTCATAGACAGCTGGAGCAGTGATTGGAGCACTATGACCGCACCTGCAAACACACTGACTGAATTGGAAGAGGCTGACACACCTCTGAAAACTCAGATGATGACATTATGTTTTGCATGTGTGCAAGCAAACATATAACAGGCTATATGCATCCTTTGTTCCTGACAGACATCTTCAATGCTGGATTAGAACAGCTGTTTGAGAAAATCAGAATTTGGATGACCACCAATTGGCTAGCTTTGAACTCTATCGAAACTAAGTTGTTAGTGGTGGGATCTCAAAAGAAGCTATCAACCATTTTGGTAGCCTGAGACTCTGCTCTTTGAGGGTGATTCAACTTTGGGCAGCAGAGGAAGTTCACCTCCTGGGTTTAGTGCTTGACAGTTAGTTGACATTTGTAATCTCAAGTGTCATCTGTAGTCAGGAACTGCTTCTACTATCTTAAAAATATTGCCACATTGCGACTTCTTCTTGGCTGTGCTGATCTGGTCACCCTAGGCAATGCCCTCATTTTTCTAATCTTAGCTACTGTTCTGCATTCTACAAAGGCTTGCCTGGGGTCAGGTAGGCATAGTGATTATTTTAGAGATGTAGTAAGGTTGGCTGGGACTTTACATCTGGGTTGGCATCACCTGAAGCTGATTCAGAATGTGGCAGCAAGGTTGCTGACCAAGTCAGATCACATTACTTCCTTTCTAGGGGTGCTGGGTTGGCTGACAGTTAGGTGGCACTGATTTCCTGGTGCTTTAGTGACATATAATGCCCTGAATAGACTTGCTCCCTGATATCTCAGTGATCTCTGGACTCCTTACAGCAGCCAGGGACCTGAGATCCAGAGCCAGGGTTTATTGAAGGTGCCACCATCCCATTTAAAGTTTGCTGGTGATCAGGCTTTCAATAGCTGCCCAACCCACTGGAATATGCTAGCTCAGTACAGTCTGTTAACAAATACTTCAGTGCTATTTACTCCTGTTAGCCTTCGGGTAGTTTGTTGAGTGGCTCTACATTACTCTTTCTCTGAAGCATGTGCAATATATAATTGTAGGATAACTGTATTTATGTATCAGATGTAATATCTTGTTGTTTTAAGGATGTTTTATTTATGGCTTGCACTATTTAATGTTTTAATGTGCATGCACTCCAAGCTTGTGGAGGGATGCCTTTAATAAATCTGGTAAAACAAATTAACAGGCATAACAAATTATATAACCTGATTGGTCAGCTAGTACCTTTTTCTGTGTAAATCTTGCAACAACCCAGATGCAAAGTCCCAGCCAACCTTACTACATCTCTAAGAATAATTACTATGCCTACCTGGCATGAATGTTGAAATTCAGATCTTCCACCATGCTGCCTCATCCTTTTCTGTTGTAAGACCTTAGCACCTTTCTTCTAACTGACCAAGTCTTATTAACTTAAAAATATAACCTCCCACTGGTCTTTTGGATATTTTAAGCCAAAATGCAGATATACTTCTCCCACCATCCACCCACTCTCCATCCACAACAGCAGATGGATCTCACCATCCAAAGCTCCTAAACTGTGGTCTTTCCTAAAGTAAGTTGCAGTGCATCTACATTTTGGCCTTTGCTTTGGCATGCTGATGCTCTCCTATGCAGCTCTGTCTCTTTATGTCAGTGAACTGTACATACTCTCTTTCCTGTTATCACTCTACCTCTTCTCTCCCACCATCTCTTTCTCATGGCTCCCTCCAGTGCTAGCATTGACATTCTGCCTAGCTCCCACACTGGCACTGACCATATCTTTGCTCTCTCTCTCTCACACTCTGGCACTGGTATTGACACTCTTCCTCTCTCCCCCCTCTCTCTCTCAGCTCCAGTGCTCACAAGAAGTAAACAGCATTGCTCTTTCTATTTTCAGGCCCTTAGTCTGCCAGTGCTCCAAATTTAACAAAATGAATACAAAATCAGACTAATCCTAGCAACAATAGCCACTCTGTAGACATTTAACAGTACTTGTTGCTCTGGTTGGTTTGAGGGGTGGGGATTATTTCACATAAAGAGAAACTTTTCAATACAAATGATAAAAACACAGAACATATAAATGTAACACTTTTTGTTACCAACATATTTTAATTAGTTTAAAGGAAAATCTTATAATCACAATATGGCTCTCCAGGTTTTGGTAATTGGTGGATTTACTGACTTCTCATATGGTTTAAAGGCACTCAGCTGACTCTCATGCCCCACCACACAAGGCGTGTGTAAATCCTCAATAAACTACACTCTGGTGTGCCATAATGCTTACATAAATATTTGAGAGCCAGGGTGTAATGAGTTTGTTTACACACTTGAACTTTGTGATGCCACGTGAACCACAAGAGGAAAGTTTAAGGGGTTTATAATGGCATCACACACATCAAAGGTATATAAAACATACGTTTTGACTGCTACCCATATTTTCTTTTTTATAAATTTACTAGTTGAACAAACCATGTCCCTGTCCCAGCCCTACTCCCACTCCAGTTTCACAAACCTGTCCAGTTTTTTTTTTTTACCCCAAACCCTTACCCAGCTCTTAATCCCTATTGCTATAAGTTTGTATAATCTTGAATAAAATCATTTTCTTGTTGCTCTCGTATTTCTGTATGTCACTGCAGATGAATCCAGTGTCCCTTACAGTGGTTTACTTCTGCTGGCTGTTGAATTCTGATTTCCAGCTGGCAGAAGTGAAACACTGTGTTAATGACAGTGTGTGTTCATGTACAGCAATACAGAATGCCAAAAAATGCAGGAATTTCAGAGAATTGTTTTATTAAAATAATGTCATGTTCTTGTGGCAATGGGGAAAATGAGAGCTGGGTCATGGTGGTAGTTTGAGGTGAATGGAAGAATGGGCATTATTGTGAAAAAAGTTGAACAGCTTCAGTGAGACAGCATTGATCAGGATAGCATGCAAGAGATCTCTGACATACATAAGTATAATCTTACACTCACGAGTAACAGAGAATTCAGCACACCAGATTCAGTGGTGAGCAACCAAAACCTGCACTCATTAAATGAAAAAAGCTCTAAATAAAATTCCATTTCAGTAACAGAATAAAGGCACTCCTGGGATTAGGTTACCATGAGTTAATCACTCCTGTGGAAACACATCATTTGGCTTCACCTCATACCTTATTACACCCTGTAAGTAATTAATTGTATCAATTTATCCCCTGGCCTTTCTTGAATACTAAAAATTCCCTCAGGAAAACAACTTCTGTTAGCAATTGCATGAGAAATATTAAATTTGCATCAAGTTGCTGGGAGAAAAATCACATGATCCTGGAAGATCAAGCCCTAACGTAATGTGAGACTTAAGAACTGGTTTCTCTGTGGCATCATACTGACTGACTAATCTTCTTGCCTTTGAGAGTATTTTGTATTTAATTGCTCTCCTGCATGAATTGATAGATGATTGGGTTTTATTTTCTTTACTTAAGCCAGAAAGGTCAAGCACAGAAAGACAACAGTGATGGATGTGTTAACATCTAACTCCCTATACTAGATACCCACTATCTAAGGGCAAATATGATGCATCTCAGACTGGCCAATTAACACACGCCGGAGTAGCTTCCACTCAGGAAGACAGATAAAGCTTCACCCTATGGTGAGAGTTATATATTTCACTGGACTGGGCATAATCTTAGCACAGCTGTGAAATTAGCAGTTTTTTTTTTTGCTTGTGCTGAAAGACCAGAGTGCCTGTAAAGATTTTTCTCAGCAGTGCTTCCTGAAGAGATAGAGCAATCAATGCACTGGGGTCCTGCATAAAACAGCAGATAGCTTTTTGCATAGAGCCCTGATGGTGCTGGTGGCCAAACAAACACTGAGGCAAGGTCACCCATCAGAACTAGGAAGTTAGGATAACTTCATCAGCCAATCCCACGCTCCCTGCTTGCCGCATACCAACTGCTAGCATTTCAACAGCTTTGATACATATTTTAAAGGATGTGGTACCAGAAGTGTACTAATCTGAGTTTAAAGGAAAGGGCTGTACGCAGATTTAGCTGCTGTGGCCTACTGACTCCTAGCTCAAGTCTTTGAAAGGAGAGATGGGAAGCTGTGCTGTGATGGCGTGTCTGATTAAAATTTAAAGATATTGTGAAAGCGTTGCTGTTTTGAACATTTACTTGTCTGGCTCCAGTTGAAAAACAAAGTTGTGACTGATATCCAGTTTATGCAATTTGAACTATGATTCTCCTGTTTCTCCTACTATTGAACATTAACATATTGCTTACTTATAGCATGTGCAGATAAAAATGTTTTATTGGTGTGTACAGTACAAGTAAATACAACTCCATATAAGTTGCTTTTTAAGCATGGGAGGAATGAACAAGACTTCTTACAGTTTGAGTTCAGATTAGTTGGAATCAGACTATAAAGGTTAAGATTTCTAAATACATACCTTGAATTATTTTTAAAACACAACAAAAATGTATTGTTTGGACTCCTTTTTACCCAAAGATGCATGCAGCTTTGAGGAAAACATACTGTGCATCATTACTGTTTGACATTTAGATGCAATTATAAAACAAAATAAGGAACTTAAAGATGTAAAAGCACTCAAAGAAATGAATGAATATTTTATCTTTTTTTTACTTCAAAGTTTTATTGCTTATGTGTCATCATGCAAGTTGAAATAAGGTGGTGGATTTTGGTGGGGATAGCATCATCGCGCTATACAGTACAAAACGCATGGCCTTAATCTAAACCGGCCTGTTGTGTTGAGGTCGTTACTTTTCACATACTGCCTGACTTTGCTGTTATTATTAACTGTGATAAGAAATTGTATGCTTTAAGATTTTGTTTCAAAATGCTTCACAGTGGAACATGTGAACAGTAGTTTAAAATGAAGTAACTGATATTCCTACAAGATATGTTAACAGTGGGCCAGTTTCTATTTCCTCTGTTCTAATTGCCAACAAATTAAAAGTTATTTCAAGTAATTTTCTAAGTTGTGCTATTCGTTATGAACTAATTTGTGGACTTAAAGGGCACTAAGTCAATAATATGGCAGGATCTTCATAACAGAAACAATCTGGGGGCTTGCTTTTGTCCCATGCCACAATGCTGTTTTTAGGTTTCTGTTACCTTTGTGGGAGATAAGCTTTTTTACAATAAGTATCTCTAGTGTTGTATCCAGGTGGTAGAAGGTGCTATAGTATCACGTGTTGTTAAATTGCATACTGATTATTCATTGATCAGGTTCACCTCTACAAGATTTATGTATTTTGTAATCATATTTTATCAAATACGCTAAAAAGAAAACTAAAAAGCATCAGGTACATCAGAGTTTGAATAGTAAAATGACTTGCCATATCTGTCAACAGTGACAGATGTATAGATCTGTGAAAAAACCTTTTACACTTCAAACAAGCTTAGATATGAAATTATTTTACTCTCCATCTATACTTACACTTGTTGAGCCATTTAAGATGGCTTTAATCCCAAACATTCAAACAGAATAACATGGTTAAACTCAGCTATATCTCAGACATCTTCTGCAACTGGGCAGGAGTTCAAAATAAATTCAGTGGCTAAGCTCAGCACCACTGGAGTTATATCTGAACCCATGTCTTGCTATAGAAGATTCCCTGAGAACCATGGGATGAAAGCCAGTAACAAACAACTTTGTTGTGACACTAGCTTCATATGACAGGGGCCAAAGCCCTGTATCCCCAGGGCTTGACTCACCATAAGAGCTGTGGGTCTGTCATACTTATGCTTGTGTGGTTAACTAACTACCCTAGATACTTAGCGTAAAACTATTATGGGCATGAACATATTTACAGGTTTCCATTAAAGATCCCCTAAGGTCCCAAGGACTGACTCTCCCTAATTTAACCTCCTTTGTCCCACTTCCCTGTTTAAAGATCTGTGTAGAAGGACTATTTAATACTTTATTTAAGGCAATCTGAGAATCAGCCATGTTCTATAATTCTCCTACAGTACTATTTTAAGGTAGCATGTATGACCAGTGGCAGTCATGATCACAGGATGGTATCTCATTACTTGTGCCTGGTTGAGCTGGAATAATGGATCAGCTGCTCAGTCAGGTCCGTCTCTATCTTGTCCTCATATTTCCTAAGACCGAAATAGGTTGTATGGCATGGAGGTGCATCCTAGCCCTCTGTCCTCCCTCCATTGCCCTCATTTTCAATGCAGTAGACCATGTGGAATATGAAAGTTGCAATTAAGGTATGGTGGGAAGCCTGACATAGGCCAAATCCATTAAAGCAAGGTGGATATTATTTTCTTGCACTATCATTAGCAGCCAATAGGCGGGATGTGCCAATCTTCTACCCACACTAATCCCACCATCCCACTCCCCCACCCCACCCCATTTACCAGAATCATGACTTGATGTGTTTTATGCAGCACTACTGTGATGCTTGCTTGAATTTACATAAATCAGGAGGTTGATACAAGCAAGGGACAGCTTCAAAAATCACCAGTGAAGCCCTACTTTGTCAGGTGGTCAGAGATTCAGAACCCTGCATTCATGACTCAGTCCCAGCAGAGGCCAAGCAAACCCACAGTTTTCTTCCACCTCCAATGTTCCCCTTCCCTGTTACCTTGAGATGGATGCCATGCTTAGGGGTTTCTGTAAGGAGGCTTGGGTCCTGGAGACCCCAAAATTCTGGAACAACATGCCACAGGAGGTGGTAGGTAGGAAGCACAGTGCAGGGGCTTCAAACAGGGATGGGATAGGCACAAGGAATCATAGAAAAGGGAAAAATTAGCTACAGTGAACACTTCCAATAGATAGCTTGCATGGGAAGACTGGATGGGCCTGGCTGGTCCTTATCTGCCCTAAAATTTCTATGTTTCTATTTTTTCATTGAATAATCCCATTGTTCTGGATCAAAAACATGTTTTATGAGCTGATCCCCTCTCTTCTGTAGGTCTAGAACCTCTCCCTTAAGTTTTCAGTGGTGTCTGATTACGATTGCCTTCCAAGGCTCGATTCTCAAAGCTCCGGCGTGGCGCAAGGGGCTCATGCTCACAAAGAATGGCACAGTGCCTCTGCATCAAAAGATGCACCAGAGTTAAATTCTCACCGGCAGCATATGTCAACCTGCCCCAAATGGGGCTTACGCAACCCTTTGCACCCAAAAATGGGCTGCAGCATGGCACTAGGGCTTGCAGCAGACACAGTCTGCCATAACCCATAATGCAGAATTCTCAGAACACTCCCAGAGGAAGAAATTCTAAGTACCCTTAGATCAGCCAGGGATGGTTTAAGGTACGTGAAAATTCTCCCTGGGAGAGTTGGCCTGTTTGTGGCAATGTGAGGTGGTCTCTGATCCGATGTCCCCGACATTACTGTATTAAAGTAACCTGATGCTCTACTGACCTCCTCCCTGATCCCAGATGTCCCCTAAATTATTGTAATACAGATACCTAGGTGATTAGAGATGAGGCAAAGTTAAATTCCGCCCCAGAGTGGCCACTTCCGTTATCATTCCCCTACACGTAAGCCCATTTTAACCCCTCAATTTGCCACTTCACATTGTAATTATGACTTCATGCTGCTTACCCACCGTACTTCTTTAAGGCAGAGTGAGAATTCAGGCAGCCCACATACATCACATGGCTTACACAGTGCAGGTCACATGCTTCAGGTAGGTAGGAAGTGACTCATGCTTGAAAGACAGTTTCACTTTCATGTTGTATTAGGAGAAAGAGGTTGTGTGCTGCTTAGGCAGAGAGTAAAATTTTGGAAAATTACTTTAAACCTTTACAATTTTTGCTAATTAGGTACTTATTTTTGCGTATTTGTTGCCTGGATTTGTGTTTGTGCAGTATTTCAGTTTAGTATGTGTTTATTGTTAATTGTTTTGTTTGTCTGTGTGTCGTGTTTGTGTCTTGTGAGTTAGAGAGCCCAGAATGGAGGGGGAGACTAGATGGTTTTGTAGCCATGGTGGAGAACAAGTGGGTGTGCGCATTGGTGGTGGCCACTGCGTCTGGACGGAACACCATTCTGAGTGTTCCCACCCCAAAGCAGAAGAGACTGAAGTTGGTGCCATGGAAGCATCCTCCTGTGGCACCTACCAGTGTCCCCCAGCAGCAGCAGAAAGTCAGGAGGAGGAGCCACAGCAGTTGCAGCAGTAGGTTTCTGCACCCCTGGCCCCAACTGTAGAGCAACAGCCCCTGGCTCCAACAACACCTGGGCTTCCCCGCCTGTGGCTGGTCCTTCCCACCTCATTAGTGTGAGAGTTTTTACTACACTGTCTGGGGACATCAGTGTGGTAAAGTGTAATTTGTGCAGTGTTGAGGTGCGCTGGGTTCAGAGGAAGTCACCTTGGCATAGGGGGTCATGCACTCACATGTGTAACTACCACCACCTAGAGTGGCAGGCCAAGGTTACAGAACAGGGTAGTAATGCACCGGCTGGGGAAGAGGGGCAGAATGGCGTCCACCTGTGTGTGGTATGAAGCGGGGGCGGCCATGGCAGAACCAGCTGCTCCACCACCACAACCTGCAGCACTTCCTGATGATGGTGGCAACCTTTCCAACTGTCTGCCACACCGCCTTTGGGTCTGCTATGAGTGAGATGGATGCTGCAAATCACCGGCTGGACAATGCTGAGCAGCAGTTGGATCGCATTGAGGGGCACCAACTACAGATCATGGGTATGCTTCAACTGCTGCTGTCCCATCACAACATCGATTATTAGTTTTAGTTTGTCCTTGCACCCACCACCACAACCTCTGTGTGAAGAAATAGTTCCGATGTTGCTCCGATCCGTTCCTCCATCTTCAAATTTTGGTCCCTTCTTTGTGTACATCTTTTGTTCTGGATGAGGCTACCCTCTTGTTGGGTCTTTTTCACTACTTGATAGTTTCTATCATGCCCCCTTTCCTTGTGTTTATACTGTAATGTCCTTTAGTGTATCTTCATCTGGCTTCATTCTGGTGCATACCCTTCAACATTTTAATTCCTCTCCTTTATACAGCCATTTTTGACTTCATTTTAATCTGATGGCTCCCAATACATCCCAGTATACCATGTCCCCAGCTCTCCTTCCTTCCTTCCGGCATATGAACATACGGACATCGAACATACAAAATTTTGCCAGCAGATAAAGGCCTAGAGGTCTATCAAGTATGCTCAGAATGTGCAGCTAGCACCCCTATATCCTGCAGCTGCCCTGTCTTCTACCCTTCCTCCATTGACCCTCCCCTTGTCCTGTCCCATCCCCTTTGAAGCAGTCCACTGTTCTACTGGATACCACTTCTTCAGGTAATGCATTCCACCCAGCTACCACCTCTCTGTAAGAAGTGTCTCCTTATCTCCCTCCTGAACCTTCCTCCCTCCAGTCTCATATCATGGCCCCTGGTGCCTCCCCTCCTTACTTTAAACAGCCCCTCTGTACCTGTCTTGTTTAGTCCTTTCATGTACTTAAAGGTTTTAATCATGTACTCCGCTTCCTCTCCTCTCTCCAGCCAGTACATGTTCAACTCCCTCAGCCTCCTCTCTTATGATAAGTCCCCAGCCCCTTGATCATCTTTTGTCACCCTGCGCTGCACCCTTCCAGTAACATACAGTAATGTCCCTCTTCAGATATGGGCACCAGTGCTGCATGCAGTACTCCAGATGTGGTCTAACTAATGACCTATATAATGACAGAATCTCCTCCTCTCCCTCAAAGATATACCCATTGCAATGCAATCCAGCATTTTGTTGGCCTTTGCTACTCTTCCTACATTGTGCTGAGTTGTTCATTGACCCTGTAATGAGCACCCCAGATCCTTCTCCTCCTCTGTATGGGTTAGCTGCACTCCCCAGCTGGTAACTCCTCCTTGGTTCTTCACCCCAAAATGCAGCACCTTGCACTTTTGGCATTAAACCCCAGTTGCCAGGTGTCTGACCAGGTTTCAAGCTTTGCCAGATCATCCTGCAACCTGCCATCCCCTAGGTCATCCACCACTGCTCCCATCTTGGTATCATCAGCAAACAGACTGATCTTGTTCTTGATGTCCAATGATTTGCCTGCAGTGAATATCCAAACAACACTGGTCCAACACCGAGGCCCTGTGGAACACCGCTCTGCTACTACCCTTGGTTGTGAGAGCTCCCACCACCACCACCCTCTGTTGCCTTCCTGAAGCCAGTTCCCATCCATCTCATCAGCTTCGCACCACCCTGTGCCTTCTAACCTACTTCCCAGCCTCCCATGTGGCACCGAGACGTAATGCCTTACTGAAGTCCAGATACAGGACATCAACTGCATGGCCCTTGTCCAGTTGCCTAGTTACTCAGTCATAGAACTCACCAGGTTGGTTTGGCAGGATCTGCCATGTGTGAAGCCATTGCTGTCTGCTGTCCTGTATTCCTTTGGCCTCTAGGAGGGCCACCAGCCTCTCCTTCAGGATAGTCTTCATCAGCTTATCCACGATGGATGTGAGGTTCACTGGTCTGTAGTTCCCAGTTCATCCTTGGGGCGCCACATGAGCCATCCTCCAGTCCTGAGGTACACACCCTGAGTGTAGTGAGGCATTAAATAGATCTGCCAAAGGTCCCACAAGGACCTCTGCCAGTTCCTTCAGTACCCTGGGGTGGATGCCATCTGGGCCTGGCACCTTGTCCACCCTCAGTACATTCAAACCTCCCAAACTCTGTCCTCCATAATTTTCCCATCTGTCACCCCTCCCTCCTACTTCTGACATTCCTCCCTTGGTTATCACCCTCTTTTCCTTAGTAAATACCAAGAAGAAGTAATCATTTAGCGCTTCTGCCTTATAGCACCCTGCTTCCACCCAACCCCCACCTTCCTAATCCTTAATCTGTGGTCCTTACAGCTCCTTTTCTCCTGATGTACTCAAAGAAGTCTTTCTCCCCTTATTAATGCCTTGTGACAGCCTGAGCTCCGTAGATGCCTTGGCTCCCTTACTGCCCATGTCACCTCCTTCAATTCCATCAGGTACTCCTCCCGTCCTCCTCCTCCCTGTTTTCTTGTTCCACCTAAAGGAAGTTCTTTCTCCTTACCTTTCCATGACCTCCTTGCTCAATCAGCCTGGTTTCTTAGCCCTAGCCTTCTTTCTCTGGGCCTTGCAGCAGGTTTTGGTTGCCTCCACTATCCCCAGCTTTATGAGATCCTACCTCTGGTTAGTGCCTATACTAGGTTGAATTCTGGCCAGGTACCCTTTTACCACTTCCCCATCCTCTCAAAGTCAGCCTTCCTGAAGTCCAGCACTATTGTGCCAGATTCCACCCTTCCTTGCCCATATCCAATCGCGAGGCCATACTGAGTGGTGGTCACTCCCTGACAGCGGTTCTTCCACCATAAGTTCTCTCACAAACTGCCCATTTGCCAGCACAAGGTCAAGGGTATTCCCCAACCTGGTTGGTTCACTGACCATTTGCAGCAGGAAGCTGTCCTGAAGGCATCCAGCAGTACCTGCTCCCTTCTGTTCCTGGCCGTTGGGGTACCAATCCACTCCTGGCATGTTGAAGTCCCCACAATCACCACACTGCCCTTCTCGCAGGTGCTCCTGATCTGTTCCGCTAGTTCCCTGTCTAACTCCTCCATCTGAGAGGGTGCCTGTACACCACTCCCATTCTGAGAATCCTTTCCTTGGAATCCTGGTTGCATCCAAAGTGACTCCATATTACCCTCCTCCTCTTCCTCCCTTTACACTTCAGTCCTTCCTTCACATATATGGTGCCCCCCCTCCTTTCCCAATCACCCTGTCCCTACGAAATAACCTGTACCCTGGTACAGATAGGGACCCAGTCATTGTATTAGGTGGCCCATGTTTCTGTGATGGTTGCAATGTCCACCTGTCCCTCTGCCATGAGCATGTGTAACTCTGCAGTTTTCTTCCCAAGGCTCCTAGCATTAAGGGTAACCATCTGCCACCCTTCACCCCCATCCTGCCCTCCTTTACTAGCATCACCAATAGTACTTGCCATTTGTCCTTTGTCACTGTTATGGGGTAGGCTCATATGGTTTCCAACCTGTGGTCTCTTTCATTTCTCTTGCATATCTTTAGGTCATTTGACACAGGTCGCTATCCATTTTTGTTGTTGTTAGCCCCCATTGTGCACCATTATGTGTATAATAATGTTAAGTGTGTTTTGTCTTTCTTTGCATAACCTTGTTTACCTCCCAAAAATGGTGAGAAACCACACCCAAAAACAGCTGAAATAAAATAAAGTAAAAAGTGGTGTCCTTGCCTCATTATATTCCTACTTAAAATCAGAAAGTCATCTCTCCAGATGAATACTCAGGAGGCAGTATAGGGCAGTGGTTTAAGGCTCTGAGCTGCAAATCTGGAGACCTGGGCTTGAATCCCACATTCCCCACTTGCACATACTGTGTGACCCATAGCAAGTCACTTAACTTCCTCTGCTCTAGATCGTACCTGTAAGCAATACTCCAGCTTAGTGTGCTGCTCCTGATTAAACAATTGGAAAAAAAAATTGGAATAAGTGCCAATAAAAATATGTTCACTGCTACTGCAAATGTATTTATGGCAAAACTGGACACACTAATGACCCTTGCACTTCAGTGGTTAGGCCTTCATAAGTGTGCTCCCTAATGAAGGCCTAAGCATTGACGTGCAGGGATCATTTGTGTGTGGCTTGTTTTCCCATTAATAAATTTGCCTTAGCATTGAACATTTTTCTGGCATATATTCATCTAGAGTGCTGGCTTTCTGGGTTTGTCTTGCACTTTGGAGCAAGCTACTCTGTACCAGCACCCGCTCACAGTGTTAGTGCAGCATGCTTCTGGCAGCCCTGTTATAGTCCTACTTAATAATGTCTGTTTACCATGAAACATTTTTGTACCTCATTAATGTTTCCTTTCTGTCATGGTGGTTTGTTGTTGAAAAGCAGGAGTGAGCAGTAATAATCTGCTAAACAGCATGTGTGCAGTGCCGGAGCTGGAGAAGAGCAGCTAGCTGCAAAAGTGCAAGACAAAACTAGAAACCCACCACTCCAGATGAATAAATGCCAAGGAAAATGTTCACTGCTAGTGCAGATTTACTGATGGCAAAACAAGGCACACAATGACCCTTAGATGCCAAGCGTTAGGCCTTCATTAGGTGGCCCCTAACGAAAAGCCTAACCGCTGAATGCAGGGTCTTTTCCATCAAAAGTGGAACAAGTCAGCTATCATACATGTTTTCTGGGCTGGGTAGAGATGCTGCAAAATTTGAATCTGCTGGCGAGAGTGGGCCTTGAGTGACCACTTCCGCGTTAGTGGGCACAACGTGAAGTGGACACTGCAAAACTCACTTCGTTATTATCATTACAACTTCATGTTGCCATTATGCCTTAACGCAAAGTAAGGCAAAAGTGAGAAGAGAATAGGCAGCCCCCACATATCACATAGCTTACAGTACTGTAAGTCACATGCAGGAAGGAAGTGAGTCAGAGAAGCAGTTTCACTTTCTCCTTTGCATTCATAGAGGGAGAAAGCTTTGTGAGAGGAGACTAGGAGTGAAATTGCTTGTTTGCTACTTGAGTTTCAGTACTGAAGAAAATCAACATCTTTTTAAAAGCTATATCTTTATTTAGTTTTTGTATTGTATTTGTGTTGTATTTTGTTAGTGAATTTATTTTTATAAGTTTTTGTTTTGTGTGTATGTGTGTGTGAGTGACTGACTGTGTTAGTGTGTGTGTTCTGCCTGGGGACTTGTGTCAGGATGGACCCAGGAGAAGGTGAGCCACTGGCTCGTGAGGGCACGTGTTGGAAGGGAGGTGGACATGGGGGCAGGGTGGTTGTGTCATGCTGACCATTCCCGACTCTTGAGTGTAGCTTCCATGTTGAAGCAACAGGAGCAGCAGCAGCACCAGTGCCACCAGTGGCTGCTGTGCATCCACCTTCTCCTTCACTACCACCACCACCAATGGTAGCAGCTGTAGGGCTCCAGCAGCACCCTCCACCACCTCCACAGCCACAGGAGGTGGCCCTGGAAAATGTAGGTGGTGGGACTCATGCGAGAACTCCATCTGGTTCCCCTGCAGCTCCCCAGTGTGGGAGATTTTTAACTCTGTGGGGAGACAGCACAGTGGTGGTGTGCTGGTGCACCTTGGCCCCGTGGGACACATTTGGGGACCAGTGGCCAGCACACCCACATGCTCAACCACCACAGGGCAAGTGGCAGGCTGCCACGGAAGAGGCCAGGCATCCACCTGCTGGCCCTTCATGGCAGTGTCTGAGGGTGCTGCTGGGGTGGGAGCAGCCTCACAGTCACCGCCAGCAGCAGGAGGAGAGCCTGTACAGCAGCTGTTCCACCACCACCACTGCCACCACAGCCACCAGCACCACCCTCTCCACCACTACCTGGATTCCCCTGCTGCAGTGGACCCGCCACAGTCCTTGCAACACAGCATGACATCTCCTGGTGTGGGCAGCTCTGGAAGAAAACAATCAGAGGACCGGTGCTTTGCAGCCACAGGTCAACACAATAGAACAACAGCAGCAGCAAATAGTAATAATGCTGCACCTGCTGCTGGACCACCACGGCATCCCACCGCCACAGTAACTTATGAGATTGTTTTCTGGCTCCCCACCCCAGTACTGTGTTGTACTGTTTTGTGTGATTTTTTGTTGTTGTTTAATCATACACATTTTCCCTACTAGGGAATCTATCTTGCACCACATAGTGCAATACATTTGTGTGAGAACCACCTGTAGTTTCATTACAGTGTGTCACGGATGGATGAATCCTCATTCTGACAATCTGACCACATTCTGCCTCCCTTCTCAACAACATTAGGATGTGATGCCAGGGAAAGCGTGTGTGAATGTTCCTTACAGTGAATATCCAATTGTCTGGCTGCTTTCTGAATGTTTCTTTATGCTATAATGGTCAGTTTGTGGTGAAACGTGGAGCACATTTCCAGTAAGAAGAGCGTTGTTAGTGGAAACATTCCCACATTTCACCACAAAGTCAACCTTATAAGATAAGGAAACATAGAGATAGCTGCCGGACATTCACTATAGTAGAGCATGCACTTGCTCCCAACATATTAGGTTGTGCATCACCATAACTATGTAATGTGGTGAATCTCTGTAAAGCAGCAGCACAACAATTTGTTGAGAACTCTGAGTTATATTTTTAATGCTATGTTACAACTTCCTTTACTTACATCCTGACTGACTGAATGATACAAAATTTGCAGTAGTTGAGTCTGTAGCTACCTTTTTATGTTTGCTTGCATGCATGTGCAAGAAACATAGTGCGATGATCCAAAATGCAGTGCCGTGACAGCTGAAAGAGAGAGCACCGCTTCAGTGAGCAGCGCTCTCCCAACACACACGCACGGACACATATTGCGTGCTCATGCGCCCCACGACACACTGTATAGCCGATGGGGTGTCCAACTCCCCATCAGCTTCACCCCCAAAAAGCTGTGCAGGTGCTATACTGGGAGCCCACCCTAGTGTGGCAAGATTGTTATAGCCGACGGGTGCCCAACCCCTGTCGGCTCCATACCTCCCTCCCCAAAGCTTTCAAGGTGCCATGCTGGGAACCCACCCCAGCATGGCAAAGTTTGTTGTGGCTGATGGGGGTGCCCAATCCCCATTGGCTCCAGCCCCCAAACAGCCTTTCCAGCTGCCACACGGGGGCCCACCTCAGCGTGGAAAACGTCCCGCATCATCTTAATAATAAAAAAACCTGTAAATAAAAATGGTCTCTCACAGTCTCCTTGCGCCCACCCGCACTCACCCACTGTGCACCCTGCCTCCCCACACCCCTCACCCCATACTTACCTCCAGAGTCTGGCGACGATGATCTTCAGTGGACTGGGAACACATCTGCACTCATCAAAGCCGACCGCCAATGAAGAAATGCTGGTAAGCTGTATAATGTAATAAATAAGGGTTTTTCAACTTGTTGCATATCTCAGGCATTTTGGGAGTTTGGCACCAAATTTTCAACATGGGTTTTGGGACCCTCCTCATGAATTCTGTCACTGTCATGGCATTAATCAGGCCCGTAGGGTGATTTCACGTCACTGCATGAAATCACATTTCAGGACTGACTAATGAAATGACAGTGCCAGTGTTCATAAGGTGGGCCTCAAAAGCCTATGTTGCAAATTTGGTGAAAAATTCCTAAAATGACTGTTTTAACGAGTATGCATTGCGCAGTTCCTACGCATGCTCATAAGTTCACAAATTTTAATATTTGCACTCTGGATTTTCAACATTTCCATTTTACCACACCTCCTTATGAGCAGTACAGCTGTAATTTTTCACATCTCGATGAAAATGTGTTTCTGCGCATGTAGCTTACAATGGCGCAGTCGGTGTGCAAAATCAATGTATGGGACACATTAAGAAAATCACAGTGACACTGTTCATGAGCAGAGGCCTTAAAATGGCTATGTTGAAAATTTGGTGTAAAATTCCTAAAATGACTGATTCACTTAACGTGTGTTGCGTAGTTCCTACACACGCTTGTAAGTTCACAAATTTTAATATTTGCACTCTGGACTTTCAACATTGCCATTTTACCACACCTTCTTATGAGCAGTACAGCTGTCATTTTCACATCTCACCAAAATGTGTTTTCACACATGTATCGCGACAATGGCGCAGTCAGTGTGCGTATCAATGTTTGGGACAGATTAAGAAAATCACAGTGACACTGTTCATTAGCAGAGGTTCTAAAATGGCTATGTTGAAAATTTGGTGAAAAATTCCCCAAAATGACTGTTTTAGGAGCACATGTTGTGCAGTTCCTATGCATGCTCGCAAGTTTGTGAATTTTAATATTTGCACTCCAGGTTTTCAACATTGCCATTTAACCACACTTCCTTATGAGCAGTACAGCTGCCATTTTCATATCTCACCCAAATGTGTTTCAAGACATGTAGCGCACAGTGGTGCAGCTCAGCAGAAAGCAATGTTTGGGACAGATTAAGAAAATCACAGTGACACCGGTCATGAGCAGAGGTCTTAAATGGCTATGTTGAAAATTTGGTGACAAAAGTCCATAAAATGACTGTGTTACGAGTGAGCATTGCGCAGTTTCCATGCACCCTTGTAAGTTCATGAATTTGTAATATTTTCAGTCCAGATTTTCACCAGTGGCATTTTTCCACACTTCCTTATGAACAGTACAGTTGTCATTTTCACAACATGGACAAAATGTGTTTTCACACTTTCAGCACAGAAATGCATGGTCGCTGTGGGAAGTCATTGTTCGGACAGATAAAGAAAATCACAATAACACTGTTCATGAACGGAGGTTCCAAAATGCCTGTGTTGACAATCTGCTGTAAAAATCCCCAACTAATTACATTACGAGTGTGTGTTGCACAGTTTCTATGCACGCTCGTGACTTCACCAGTTTTTAAATATTTTGCAGATTTTCAACATTGCCATTTTTACACCTCCCCATCAACAGTACAGCTGTCATTTTTACATCCTGTTCGAATGTGTTTTGCACCGTGGTGACAAATACCGTAGTCGCTGTGCAAAAGCAGCTTTAGGCTAACAAACTGATATCATCACTGTTGATGAGGTGGGGTCACAAAAACATGTTGAAAGTTTGGAGTGAAAATACCAACGAATGCCTGAGGCGTTAGGGTTTCTGACCATAACGCCCCACCCTAGAGAATGACAGGCATCAGGGCTGTGACTTTGGATCATCGTCTGCAATGCTCATACCATTCCACCCCACCCACACCCTGCAGCCACTGAGAGGCATCGAGGTGTGCCTTAGACTCTTTGGCCCCAAAGTTCACCCATTTTCCTATACAGCACCCATCTCACCGTATTTCCTGATGAATAGGGTGCGATAAGGGCCAAGACCCCAAGGCACACCGTGACAGTTGTCGGTGTCTGAAGGGTAGGGTGTGGTGAAATGGCATGGCTGTTATGCCTGACGACCCAAAGCATACCCCAATGCCTGTCAGTCTCTGCAGGTGCTGGTGGGGTTGGCTTCAGTTCAATACTTCACTGCCATTCCTATTATGCAGCTCTGTAACTCCTACACTACCAATGGCAATGCCAGCAAGCAAATATTCGGCATTGACAAATGCTTGTTTCATGTGTGGAATAATGAAAAGCATTCCTTTAAATTGGTGCTGATAAGGTTTTTGTCATTTTTCCTCTGCTTTCTCCATCACATCAGTTAGTTGTTATATATCACTTTGTTGTTAATTAACAGTTATGCAGCAGGCAGTGTTTTATGACACCACCGGAACAGTAGTTATTGAAAAGCAGCTGCAAATAATTTACAAACCTGGTCAGAACAATATTAGATGGTGTACCAATTTTCTTCAGACAAGAAAAAGTAGTCAACTAAGTAAAGCAGACATAACTTGTAAAAGAAGCATATCATTGAAGTCATGACTCAAAGGTAACTAGTGGTGGCTGTGGCATATACAGTAGCAAAAAAAGTACAATTCAAAAATTGTAAGGACATTCTTGCAATGCTGCTTTAATTGTAATGTCAGTATGACATCATGAGCTCATAACAATAACAGAGCACACAAAAGCAGCACAGAGTCCCCAGATTTTTCTGCAGACCCAAAATGCATCCTCCTTGTGAGCAGAAAATTGAGAAGTGGTAACACAGTGAAATGAGAAAGTTTCAGCACATAAAAGTCTCCCAGATTTAATGGCGGATTCATTCATGTGCACAGTGGTGGCACAGAGTCCCCAGGTTTTTCTACAAGCCCAAAATGAATTGTCCTTGTGTGCAGAAAATTGACAAGTGGTAACACAGTGAAATGAGAGTGTTTCAGCACAACAAAGCCCCCAGAATTAATGGTGCACTCAGTCATGCACACACAGTTCCAGATTTCTTCTGAAGGCCCAAATACATCCTCCTTGTGTGCAGAGAATTGACAAGTGGTAACACAGTGAAATTAGACTGTTTCAGATGAAGACAAAGTCCAACAGAATAAATGGCACACTCAGTCATGCGCGCAGTAGTGGCAGAGTCCCAGATTTTTCCGCATGACCAAAATCCATCCTCCTTGTGTGCAGAAAATTGACAAGAGTTAACACAGTGAAATGAGATGGTTTCACACATACAAAGCCCTCAGAATTAATGGTGCACTCAGTCATGCACACATGGTGGCACAGAGTCCCAGATTTTTCTACGGGCCCAAATGCATCCTCTTTGTGTGAAGAAAATTGACAAGTGGTAACACAGTGAAATGACAATCTTTCAGAACATACAAAGTCCCCAGAATTAATGGCACACTCAGTGATGCACACAGTGATGGCTCAAAGTCCCCAGATTTTTCAGCAGGCCCAAATTGCATCCTCCTTGTGTGCAGAAAATTGACAAGTGGTAACACAGTGAAATGTCAGTGTTTCAGCACATATAAATTCAACGAAAATTAATGGCATACTCAGTCATGAGAGCAGTGGTGGCACAGAGTCCCAGATTTTTTCTGGAGGCCCAAAATGCATCCTCCTTGTGTGTAGAAAATTGGCAGATGGTAACACAGCAAAATAAGATTGTTTCAGCAGATAGAAAGTCCTCTAGAATTAA
Source organism: Neoceratodus forsteri (assembly GCA_016271365.2). Taxonomy (NCBI): domain Eukaryota; kingdom Metazoa; phylum Chordata; order Ceratodontiformes; family Ceratodontidae; genus Neoceratodus; species Neoceratodus forsteri. The sequence continues at coordinate 399,566,047 of CM057456.1, forward strand.
TGGCACACTCAGTCATGCCGCAGTGGTGGCATATAGTCCCAAGATTTTTTCTGCATCCTCCTTGTGTGCAGAAAATTCACAAGTGGTAACACAGTGAAATGAGACTGTTTCAGCACATACAAAGTCCCCAGAATTATTGGCACACCTATTCAAATGCGCAGTGGTGGCACAGAGTCCCCAGATTTTTCTGCAAGCCCAAAATGCATCCTCATTGTGTGCAGAAAATTGACAAGTGGTAACACAACAGGAAATAAGAGTGTTTCAGCACATAAGAAAGTCCAACAGAATTAACGGCACACTCAGTCATGCACGCATGGTGGCACAGAGTCCCAGATTTTTCTACAGGCCCAAAATACATCCTCCTTGTGTGAAGAAACTGACAAGTGGTAACACAGTGAAATTAGACTGTTTCAGCACATACAAAGTCCCTCAGAATTAATGGCACACTCAGTCATGTGCGTAGTGGCGGTACAGAGTCCCCAGATTTTTCTGCAAGCCCAAAATGCATCCTCCTTGTGCAGAAAATTAACAAGTGGTAACACAGTCAAAAGAGACTGTTTCAGCACATACAAAGACCCTCACATTAATGGCACACTCAGTCATGCACACAGTGTTGGCACAGAGTCTACAAATTTTTCTGCAGGCAGAAAATGCATCCTCCTTGTGTTCATAAAACTGACAAGGGGTAACTCAGTGAAATGAAAGTGTTTCAGCACATAGAAGTACCCCAGAATTAATGGCACACATAGTCAAGGGCGCAGTGGTGGCACAGAGTCCCTAGATTTTTTCTGCAGGCCCAAAATTCATCCTCCTTGGGTGCAGAAAATTAACAATTGGTAACACAGTAAAATGAGACTGTTTCAGCATACACAATGTCCCCAGAATTAATGGTGCACCTCAGTCATGTACGCAGTGATGCCACAGAGTCACAGATTTTTTCTAGAGGCCCCAGTGCATCCTTCTTGGGTGCAGAAAATTGACAAGTGTTAACACAGTGAAATGAGACTCTTTCAGCACATACAAAGCCTTCCATGCCAGACGAATCTGATAGATTTCTTTGACTGGGTGACCAAAGTAGTAGATCAGGGAGGGCTGTGGACATGGCCTACCTAGACTTTAGCAAGGCATTTGACACAGTCCCACACAAAAGATTAATATGCAAGTTAGCCAGCCTGGGAGTGGGTCCCAAGATGACAGCCTGGGTAAAGAATTGGCTGGAAATAGGACACAGAGAGTAATAGTAAATGGAGTCCACTCAGAAGAAAGGAGGGTTACTAGTGGGGTACCGCAGGGTTCAGATTAGGACCAGTCCTCTTCAATGTCTTTATAGCGACATTGCAGAAGGACTGGAAGGAAAAGTATGTCTCTTTGCAGATGACACTAAGATCTGCAACAGAGTTGATGCACAGGGTGGGGTGGAAAGGATGAGAAGGGACTTGGCAAGGTTAGAGGAATGGTCAAATGTATGGCAGCTTAGATTCAATGCTAAGAAGTGCAAGGTAATGCACCTAGGAAACAAAAACCAGGGAAGAGTACACAATGGGGGTGAGATACTAACAACAACAAAAATGGAAAGGGACCTGGGGTAGTCATATCAGATGACCTAAAGATGGGCAAGCAATGTGAGAGGGCAGCAAGGAGGGCTGGGGGATACTGGGATGCATAGGGAGAGGCATCACCAGTAGAAAGCAGGAAGTTATTATCCCTCTGTACAGACAGCTGGTGAGACCCCATCTGAGTATTGTGTGAGTTCTGGAGACCCAATCTCGCAAAGACATAGACAGGATGGAAGCTGTCCAGAGGAGGGCAACTAAAATGGTGCAGGGTCTGCACCGGAAGACATATGAAGAGAGACTTAAGGAGCTTAATATGTATAGCCTCAAGGAAAGAAGGGAGAGGGGGACATGATAGAAACGCTCAAGTACTTCAAGGAATCAACAAAGTCCAAGAGGGTAGCATCTTTCAAAAAAGAGGTGTGCAAGAACAAGAGGGCACAATTTAAAAATAGAGGGGGCGGCTCAGAGGTAATTTAAGGAAGTATTTTTTTACAGAGAGTGTTGTGGATGGAGACGGCCTTCCAAGGAGGTTGTGGAGTCAAAATCAGTGGTGGAATTCAAGCATGCATGGATAGTCATAAGGCAGTTCTGGGGGTGGGGTAGGAAGAAGTAGGCTGCTGGTTAACTAGGATCTGCAGCTTATCCACTAGGTAGGAAATGGGCAGACAGGGTGGGCCAAGCGGTCCTTATCTGCGCCAAATTCTATGTTTCTATGTTTCTATGTTTCCAGATTTAATGACGATTCAGTCATGCATGCAGTGGTGGCAAAGAGTACCCAGATTCCTTCTGCAAGCCTAAATGCATCCTCATTTTGTGCAAAAATTGACAAGCGGTAACACAGTGTGATGAGACTGTTTCAGCACATACAAAGTCCACAGAATTAATGGCACGCTGGCTCATGTGCGCAGTTGTGGCACAGAACCCCAGATTATTTCTGCTTACTCAAAATGTATCATCCTTGTGTGCAGAAAATTGACAATTGGTAAAACAGTGAAATGAGACTGTTTCAGCACATACAAATCAGTCAGAATTCATGGCGCACCCTGTCATGTGATCAGTGGTGGCAGAGTCCCAGAATTTTCCTTCAGGCTCAAAATATTTTCCCTTGTGTGCAGAAAATTGACAAGTAGTAACACAGTGAAATGAGACTGTTTCAGACATACAAAGGCCCCCACATTTATGGCGCTTTCAGTCAAGCACGCAGTGTTGGCACAGAGTCTCACACATTTTTCTGTAGTCCCAGAATGAATCATTCTTGTGTTCAATAAATTGACAAGTGGTAATACAGTGAAATGAGAGTGTTTCAGCACATACAAAGTCCCCAGAATTAATGGAGCACTCAGTCATGCCGCGAGTGGTGGCACAGAGTCCCAGATTTTTTCTACAGGCCCAAAATGCATCCTCCATGTGCAGAAAATTGACAAGTGGTAACACAGTGAAATGAGAGTGTTTCAGCACATACAAAGTCCCCCAGAATTAATGGAGCACTCAGTCATGCGCGCAGTGGTGGCACAGAGTCCCAGATTTTTCAACAGGCCCACAACACATCCTCCTTGTGTGCTGAAAATTGGCAAGTAGTAACACAGTGAAATGAGACTGTTTCAGCACATACAAAGATCCCTACATTTATGGCGCACTCAGTCAAGCACGCAGTGTTGGCACAGAGTCTACACATTTTTCTGTAGTCCCAGAATGAATCATTCTTGTGTTCAATAAATTGACAAGTGGTAATACAGTGAAATGAGAGTGTTTCAGCACATACAAAGTCCCCCAGAATTAATGGAGCACTCAGTCATGCGCGAGTGGTGGCACAGAGTCCCAGATTTCTTCTACAGGCCCAAAATGCATCCTCCATGTGTGCAGAAAATTGACAAGTGGTAACACAGTGAAATGAGAGTGTTTCAGCACATACAAAGTCCCCCAGAATTAATGGAGCACTCAGTCATGCGCAGTGGTGGCACAGAGTCCCAGATTTTTTCAACAGGCCCACAACACATCCTCCTTGTGTGCTGAAAATTGGCAAGTAGTAACACAGTGAAATGAGTCTGTTTCAGCACATACAAAGATCCCACATTTATGGCGACTCAGTCAAGCATGCAGTGGTGGCACAAAGTCCCCAGATTTTTTTCTACAGTCCCAAAATGCATCTTCCATGTGTGCAGAAAATTGACAGGTTTTAACACAGTTAAATGAGACTGTTTCAGCACATACAAATTCCCAGAATTAATGGTGCACTCAGTCATGCAAGCAGTGGTAGCACAGAGTCCCCAGATTTTTCTGCAGGTCCAAAATGCATCCTCATTGTGTGCAGAAAATTAACAATTGGTAACACAGTGAAATGAGAGTGTTTTGCACATACAAGTCCCCAGTTTTAATGACGCACTCAGTCATGCACGATTGGTGGCAGAGTCTCCAAAAATTTTTCTGGAGTCCTAAAATGCATTCTCATTGGGTGTAGAAATTGACAAGTGTTAACACAATGAAATGAGAGTGTTTCAGCACTTGCAAATTGCACCCAAAATAATGGCACACTCAGTCATGCACACAGTGGTGGCACAGAGTCGCCAGATTTTTCTGCCAGGCCCACAACACATCCTCCTTTGTGTGCTGAAAATTGGCAAGTAGTAACACAGTGAAATGAGACTGTTTCAGCACATACAAAGATCCCCACATTTATGGCGCACTCAGTCAAGCATGCAGTGGTGGCACAAAGTCCCAGATTTTTTCTACAGTCCCAAAATGCATCTTCCATGTGTGCAGAAAATTGACAGGTTTTAACACAGTTAAATGAGACTGTTACAGCACCTACAAATTCCCCAGAATTAATGGTGCACTCAGTCATGCAAGCAGTGGTAGCACAGAGTCCCCAGATTTTTTCTGCAGGTCCAAAATGCATCCTCATTGTGTGCAGAAAATTAACAATTGGTAACACAGTGAAATGAGACTGTTTTGCACATACGAAGTTCCCAGTTTTAATGACGCACTCAGTCATGCACGCATTGGTGGCAGAGAGTCCACAAATTTTTTCTGGAGTCTTAAAATGCATTCTCATTGGGTGTAAAATTGACAAGTGTTAACACAACGAAATGAGAGTGTTTCAGCACTTGCAAATTCCACCCAAAATAATGGCACACTCAGTCATGCACGAGTGGTGGCACAGAGTCGCCAGAATTTTCTTCGGGCCCAAAATGCATCCTTCTTTGTGCGCAGTAAAATGACAAGTGGAAACATAGTGAAATTAGACTGTTTTAGCTCATATGAAATCCCTCAGATTAATAGCGCACTCCAGTAATGTGCGTGAGTGGTGGCCCAGATTCTGCAGATTTTTTGAATGCCAAAAATGCATCCTCCTTTGAGCAGAAAATTGACAAGTGGTAAAACTGCGAAATGAGAGTGTTTCAGCACATACAAAGTCCACAGAATTAATGGCACACTCAGTCATAAGCACAGTGGGGGCAGAGTCACAGATTTTTTCTGCAGTCCCAAATGCATCCTCATTGTGTGCAGAAAATTGACAAGTGATAACACAGTGAAATGAGACTGTTTCAGCACATACAAAGCCCTCCAGATTTAATAGCGATTCAGTCATGCGTGCAGTGGTGGCAAGAGTGCCCAGATTCCTTCTGCAAGCCTAAATGCATCCTCATTTTGTGCAAAAATTGACAAGCGTAACACAGTGAGATGAGATTGTTTCAGCACATACAAAGTCCACCAGAATTAATGGTACACTCAGTCATGTGCGCAGTGGTGGCAAAGAGCCCCAGATTATTTCTGCTTGCTCAAAATGTATCATCCTTGTGTGCAGAAAATTGACAATTGTAAAACAGTGAAATGAGACTGTTTCAGCACATGCAAAATCAGCCAGAATTCATGGTGCACCCAGTCATGTGAGCAGTGGTGGCAGAGTCCCCAGAATTTTCCTTCAGGCTCAAAATATATCCCCTTATGTGCAGAAAATTGACCAGTGATAACACAGTGAAATGAGACTGTTTCAGCACATTCAAAGTCCCCAGATTTAGTGGCGCACTCAGTCATGTGCATAGTGGTGGCATAGAGTCCCCAGAAGTTTTCAGCAGGCCCAAAATGCATCCTCCGATGGTCAGAACTTGACATGTGGTAACACAGTGAAATGAGACTGTTTCAGCACATACAAATTCAGCCTAGAATTAATGATGCACTCAGTCATGGATGCAGTGTCAACACAGAGTTTACAAATTTTTGTGCAGGCCCAAATTGCATTATCCTTGTGTTTAGAAAATTAACAAGTGCTAACACAGTGAAATGAGAGTGTTTCAAAACATACAATGTCCTCCAAATTAATGGAGCACTAGTCTATGTGCACAGGTGGCACAGAGTCCCAGAATTTTCTACAGGCCCAAAATGCATCCTCCTTGTGAGCAGAAAATTGAGAAGTGGTAACACAGTGAAATGACAATCTTTCAGAACATACAAAGTCCCACAGAATTAATGGCACACTCAGTGATGCACACAGTGATGGCTCAGAGTCCCCAGATTTTTCAGCAGGCCCAAATTGCATCCTTCTTGAGTGCAGAAAATTGACAAGTGGTAACACAGTGAAATGTCAGTGTTTCAGCACATATAAATTCCCCAAAATTAATGGCATACTCAGTCATGCGAGCAGTGATGGCATAGAGTCCCAGATTTTTCTGAGGCCCAAAATGCGTCATCCTTGTGTGTAGAAAACTGGCAAATGGTAACACAGCAAAATAAGATTGTTTCAGCAGATAGAAAGTCCCTAGAATTAATGGCGAACTCAGTCATGCGCAATGCTGGCATATAGTCCCAAGATTTTTTCTGCAGGATAAAATGCATCCTCCTTGTGTGCAGAAAATTCACAAGTGGTAACACAGTGAAATGAGACTGTTTCAGCACATACAAAGTCCCCAGATTTATTGGCATACTCATTCAAATGTGCAGTGAGGCACAGAGTCCCAGATTTTTCTGCAAGCCCAAATGCATCCTCATTGTGTGCAGAAACTTGACAAGCGGTAACACAGTGAAATAAGAGTGTTTCAGCACATAAGAAAGTCCAACAGAATTAACGGCACACTCAGTCATGCACGATGGTGGCACAGAGTCCCAGATTTTTCTACAGGCCCAAAATACATCCTCCTTGTGTGAAGAAAACTGACAAGTGGTAACACAGTGAAATTAGACTGTTTCAGCACATACAAAGTCCCTCAGAATTAATGGCACACTCAGTCATGTGAGTAGTGGCGTACAGAGTCCCCAGATTTTTCTGCAAGCCCAAAATGCATCCTCCTTGTGTGCAGAAAATTGACAAGTGGTAACACAGTCAAGAGACTGTTTCAGCACATACAAAGTCCCTCACATTAATGGCACACTCAGTCATGCTTGCAGTGGTGGCATATAGTCCCCAGATTTTTCTGCATGCCCAAAATACATACTCCTTCTGTGCAGAAAATTGATAAGTGATAACACAGTGAAATTAGACTGTTTCAGCACAAAGTCCCCATAATTAGGGGCACTCTGTTACCGACTGTGCGCTTGACTGAGTGCCCAGATTTTTACAGCAGTCCCAAAATGCTGTTTCAGCACATTCAAATTCCCACAGAAATAATGGCACACTAGTCATGCACGCAGTGTTGGCACAGAGTCTACAAATGTTTTCTGCAGGCAGTAATGCATCCTCCTTGTGTTCATAAAACTGACAAGGGTAACTCAGTGAAATGAAAGTGTTTCAGCACATAGAAAGTCCCCAGAATTAATGGCACACTTAGTCAAGGGCACAGTGCTGGCACAGAGTCCTCAGATTTTTTCTGCAGGCCCAAAATTCATCCTCCTTGGTGCAGAAAATTAACAATTGGTAACACAGTAAATGAGACTGTTTCAGCATACACAATGTTCCCAGAATTAATGGCGACTCAGTCATGCACGCAGTGGTGCCTCAGACTCACAGATTTTTCTAGAGGCCCCAATGCATCCTCCTTTGGTGCAGAAAATTGACAAGTGTTAACACAGTGAAATGAGACTCTTTCAGCACATACAAAGCCTTCCAGATTTAATGGCTTATTCAGTCATGCATGCAGTGGTGGGAAAGAGTACCTAGATTCCTTCTGCAAGCCTAAAATGTATCCTCATTTTGTGCAAAAATTGACAAGCTGTAACACAGTGAGATGAGACTGTTTCAGCACATACAAAGTCCACCAGAATTAATGGCGCCTCGCTCATGTGGTAGTGGTGGCACAGAACCCAGATTATTTCTGCTTGCTCAAATGTATCATACTTGTGTGCAGAAAGTTGACAATTGGTAAAACAGTGAAATGAGACTGTTTCAGCACATACAAAATCAGTCAGAATTCATGGCGCACCCTGTCATGTGAGCAGTGGTGGCAGAGTCCCCAGATTCTTTCTGCAGGCCCACAATACATCCTCCTCGTCTGCTGAAAATTGGCAAGTAGTAACACAGTGAAATGAGACTGTTTCAGCACATACAAAGGCCCCACATTTATGGCGCACTCAGTCAAGCATGCAGTGGTGGCACAAAGTCCCCAGATTTTTTCTACAGTCCCAAAATGCATCTTCCATGTGTACAGAAAATTGACGGGTTTTAACACAGTTAAATGAGACTGTTTCAGCACATACAAATTCCCCCAGAATTAATGGTGCACTCAGTCATGCAAGCAGTGGTAGCACAGAGTCCCCAGATTTTACTACAGGTCCAAAATGCATCCTCATTGTGTGCAGAAAATTAACAATTGGTAACACAGTGAAATGAGAGTGTTTTGCACATACTGAAGTACCAGTTTTAATGGCAACTCAGTCATGCACGCAGTGGGGCACAGATTCCCAGATTTTTCTACAGGCCCAAAATGCATCCTCCTTGTGAGCAGAAAATTGAGAAGTGGTAACACAGTGAAATGTGAAAGTTTCAGCACATAAAAAGTCCTCCAGATTTAATGGCGCATTCATTCATGTGCACAGTGGTGGCACAGAGTCCCCAGGTTTTTCTACAAGCCCAAAATGAATCCTCATTGTGTGAAGAAAATTGAAAAGTGGTAACACAGTGAAATGTCAGTGTTTCAGCACATATAAATTTCCCAAAAATTAATGGCATACTCAGTCATGCGAGCAGTGGTGGCACAGAGTCCCAGATTTTTCTGGAGGCCCAAAATGCATCCTCCTTGTGTGTAGAAAACTGGCAAATGGTAACACAGCAAAATAAGATTGTTCCAGCAGATAGAAAGTCCTCTAGAATTAATAGCGCACTCAGTCATGCGCAATGGTGGCATATAGTCCCTTGATTTTTCTGCAGTATAAAATGCATCCTCCTTGTGTGCAGAAAATTCGCAAGTGGTAACACAGTGAAATGAGACTGTTTAAGCACATACAAAGTCCCCAGATTTATTGGCATACTCATTCAAATGCGCAGTGGAGGCACAGAGTCCCAGATTTTTCTGCAAGCCCAAAATGCATCCTCATTGTGTGCAGAAAATTGACAAGCGGTAACACAGTGAAATAAGAGTGTTTCAGCACATAAGAAAGTCCAACAGAATTAATGGCACACTCAGTCATGCACGCATGGTGGCACAGAGTCCCAGATTTTTCTACAGGCCCAAAATACATCCTCCTTGTGTGAAGAAACTGACAAGTGGTAACACAGTGAAATTAGACTGTTTCAGCACATACAAAGTCCCTCAGAATTAATGGCACACTCAGTCATGTACGTAGTGGCGGTACGAGTCCCCAGATTTTCTGCAAGCCCAAAATGCATCCTTATTTTGTACAGAAAATTGACAAGTGGTAACACAGTGAGATGAGACTGTTTCAGCATATACAAAGCACTCAGAATTAATGGCGCACTCAGTCATGTGTGCAGTGGTGGCAGAGTCCCCAGATTATTTCTGCATGCCCAAAATGCATCCTCCTTGTGTGCAGAAAATTGATAAGTGATAACACAGTGAAATGAGACTGTTTCAGCACACAAAGTCCCCATAATTAAGGGTGCACTCTGTGCCACGATCAGCGCTTGACTGAGTGCCCAGATTTTTAGCAGTCCCAAAATGCTGTTTCAGCACATTCAAATTCCCCAGAAATAATGGCACACTCAGTCATGCACGCAGTGTTGGCACAGAGTCTACAAATTTTTCTACAGTCAGAAAATGCATCCTCCTTGTGTTCATAAACTGACAAGGGGTAACTCAGTGAAATGAAAGTGTTTCAGCACATAGAAAGTCCCCCAGAATTAATGGCACACATAGTCAAGGGCGCAGTGGTGGCACAGAGTCCCTAGATTTTTTCTGCAGGCCCAAAATTCATCCTCCTTGGGTGCAGAAAATTAACAATTGGTAACACAGTAAATGAGACTGTTTCAGCATACACAATGTCCCCCAGAATTAATGGTGCACTCTAGTCATGTACGCAGTGATGCCACAGAGTCACAGATTTTTTCTAGAGGCCCCAGTGCATCCTTCTTGGGTGCAGAAAATTGGGCAAGTGTTAACACAGTGAAATGAGACTCTTTCAGCACATACAAAGCCTTCCATGCCAGACGAATCTGATAGATTTCTTTGACTGGGTGACCAAAGTAGTAGATCAGGGAGGGCTGTGGACATGGCCTACCTAGACTTTAGCAAGGCATTTGACACAGTTCCACACAAAAGATTAATATGTAAGTTAGCCAGCCTGGGAGTGGGTCCCAAGATGACAGCCTGGGTAAAGAATTGGCTGGAGAATAGGACACAGAGAGTAATAGTAAATGGAGTCCACTCAGAAGAAAGGAGGGTTATTAGTGGGGTACCACAGGGTTTAGTATTAGGACCAGTCCTCTTCAATCTCTTTATAAGCGACATTGCAGAAGGACTGGAAGGAAAAGTATGTCTCTTTGCAGATGACACTAAGATCTGCAACAGAGTTGATGCACAGGGTGGGGTGGAAAGGATGAGAAGGGACTTGGCAAGGTTAGAGGAATGGTCAAATATATGGCAGCTTAGATTCAATGCTAAGAAGTGCAAGGTAATGCACCTGGGAAACAAAAACCCAGGGAAGAGTACACAATGGGGGTGAGATACTAACAACAACAAAAATGGAAAGGGACCTGGGGTAGTCATATCAGATGACCTAAAGATGGGCAAGCAATGTGAGAGGGCAGCAAGGAGGGCTGGGGATCCTGGGATGCATAGGGAGAGGCATCACCAGTAGAAAACAGGAAGTTATTATCCTCTGTACAGACAGCTGGTGAGACCCCATCAGGAGTATTGTGTGCAGTTCTGGAGACCCAGTCTCGCAAAGACATAGACAGGATGGAAGCTGTCCAGAGGAGGGCACTAAAATGGTGCAGGGTCTGCACCGGAAGACATATGAAGAGAGACTTGAGGAGCTTAATATGTATAGCCTCAAGGAAAGAAGGGAGAGGGGGACATGATAGAAACGCTCAAGTACTTCAAGGAATCAACAAAGTCCAAGAGGGTAGCATCTTTCAAAAAGAGGTGTGCAAGAACAAGAGGGCACAATTTAAAAATAGAGGGGGCGGCTCAGAGGTAATTTAAGGAAGTATTTTTTACAGAGAGGGTTGTGGATGCATGGAACGGCCTTCTGAAGGAGGTTGTGGAGTCAAAATCAGTGGTGGAATTCAAGCATGCATGGGATAGTCATAAGGCAGTTCTGGGGGTGGGGTAGGAAGAAGTAGGCTGCTGGTTAACTAGGATCTGCAGCTTATCCACTAGGTAGAGAAATGGGCAGATAGGGTGGGCCAAGCGGTCCTTATCTGCCGTCAAATTCTATGTTTCTACGCTTTCCAGATTTAATGACGTATTCAGTCATGCATGCAGTGGTGGCAAAGAGTACCCAGATTCCTTCTGCAAGCCTAAATGCATCCTCATTTTGTGCAAAAATTGACAAGGGTAACACAGTGTGATGAGACTGTTTCAGCACATACAAAGTCCACCAGAATTAATGGCACGCTGGTTCATGTGCGCAGTTGTGGCACAGAACCTCAGATTATTTCTGCTTACTCAAAATGTATCATCCTTGTGCAGAAAATTGACAATTGGTAAAACAGTGAAATGAGACTGTTTCAGCACATACAAAATCAGTCAGAATTCATGGCACCCTGTCATGTGAGCAGTGGTGGCAGAGTTCCAGAATTTTCCTTCAGGCTCAAAATATATTCCCTTGAGTGCAGAAAATTGACAAGTAGTAACACAGTGAAATGAGACTGTTTCAGCACATACAAAGGCCCCCACATTTATGGCGCTTTCAGTCAAGCACGCAGTGTTGGCACAGAGTCTACACATTTTTCTGCAGTCCCAGAATGAATCCTTCTTGTGTTCAATAAATTGACAAGTGGTAATACAGTGAAATGAGAGTGTTTCACCACATACAAAGTCCCCAGAATTAATGGAGCACTCAGTCATGCGGCAGTGGTGGCACAGAGTCCCAGATTTTTCTACAGGCCCAAATGCATCCTCCATGTGCAGAAAATTGACAAGTGGTAACACAGAGAAATGAGAGTGTTTCAGCACATACAAAGTCCTCCAGAATTAATGAGCACTCAGTCATGCGCAGTGGTGGCACAGAGTCCCAGATTTTTTCTACAGGCCCACAACACATCCTCCTTGTGTGCTGAAAATTGGCAAGTAGTAAAACAGTGAAATGAGACTGTTTCAGCACATACAAAGATCCCACATTTATGGCGCACTCAGTCAAGCATGCAGTGGTGGCACAAAGTCCCAGATTTTTCTACAGTCCCAAAATGCATCTTCCATGTGTGCAGAAAATTGACAGGTTTTAACACAGTTAAATGAGACTGTTTCAGCACATACAAATTCCCCAGAATTAATGGTGCACTCAGTCATGCAAGCAGTGGTAGCACAGAGTCCCCAGATTTTTTCTGCAGGTCCAAAATGCATCCTCATTGTGTGCAGAAAATTAACAATTGGTAACACAGTGAAATGAGAGTGTTTTGCACATATGAAGTCCACAGTTTTAATGACGCACCAGTCATGCACGCATTGGTGGCAGAGAGTCCACAAATTTTTCTGAGTCCTAAATTCTCATTGGGTGTAGAAAATTGACAAGTGTTAACACAACGAAATGAGAGTGTTTCAAAACTGCAAATTCCACCCAAAATAATGGCACACTCAGTCATGCACGCAGTGGTGGCACAGAGTCGCCAGATTTTTCTTCAGGCCCAAAATGCATCCTTCTTTTGCGAGTAAAATGACAAGTGGAAACATAGTGAAATGAGACTGTTTTAGCTCATATGAAGTCCTCAGAATTAATAGCGCACCCAGTAATGTGCGAAGTGGTGGCCCAGATTCCACAGATTTTTTGAATGCCAAAATGCATCCTCCTTGTGAGCAGAAATTGACAAGTGGTAAAACTGCGAAATGAGAGTGTTTCAGCACATACAAAGTCCACAGAATTAATGGCACGCTCAGTCATAAGCACAGTGGGGGCACAGAGTCACAGAATTTTTCTGCAGTCCCAAAATGCATCCTCATTGTGTGCAGAAAATTGACAAGTGATAACACAGTGAAATGAGACTGTTTCAGCACATACAAAGCCCTCAGATTTAATAAGCGTATTCAGTCATGCATGCAGTGGTGGCAAAGAGTGCCCAGATTCCTTCTGCAAGCCTAAAATGCATCCTCATTTTGTGCAAAAATTGACAAGCGGTAACACAGTGAGATGAGACTGTTTCAGCACATACAAAGTCCACCAGAATTAATGGTACACTCAGTCATGTGAGCAGTGGTGGCACAGAGCCCCAGATTATTTCTGCTTGCTCAAAATGTTTCATCCGTGTGTGCAGAAAATTGACAATTGGTAAACAGTGAAATGAGACTGTTTCAGCACATGCAAATCAGCCAGAATTCATGGTGCACCCAGTCATGTGAGCAGTGGTGGCAAGTCCCCATAATTTTCCTTCAGCCTCAAAATATATCCCTTATTTGCAGAAAATTGACCAGTGATAACACAGTGAAATGAGACTGTTTCAGCACATTCAAAGTCTCCCAGATTTAGTGGCGGACTCAGTCATGCACATAGTGGTGGCATAGAGTCCCCAGAAGTTTTCAGCAGGCCCAAAATGCATCCTTCGTATGGTCAGAAACTTGACATGTGGTAACACAGTGAAATGAGACTGTTTCAGCACATACAAATTCAGCCTAGAATTAATGACGCACTCAGTCATGGATGCAGTGTTGGCACAGAGTTTACAAATTTTTGTGCAGGCACAAAATGCACTATCCTTGTGTTTAGAAAATTGACAAGTGCTAACACAGAGAAATTAGAGTGTTTCAACACATACAATGTCCTCCAGAATTAATGGAGCACTCAGTCATGTGCGCACAGGTGGCACAGAGTCCCAGATTTTTTCTACAGGCCCAAAATGCATCCTCCTTGTGAGCAGAAAATTGAGAAGTGGTAACACAGTGAAATGAGAAAGTATCAGCCCATAAAAGTCCTCCAGATTTAATGGTGCATTCATTCATGTGCACAGTGGTGGCACAGCGTCCCAGGTTTTTTCTACAAGCCCAGAATGAATCGTCCTTGTGTGCAGAAAATTAACAAGTGGTAACACAGTGAAATGAGAGTGTTTCAGCACATACAAAGCCCCAGAATTAATGGTGCACTCAGTCATGCACACATGGTGGCACAGAGTCCCAGATTTTTCTACGGGCCCAAAATGCATCCTCATTGTGTGAAGAAAATTGAAAAGTGGTAACACAGTGAAATGACAATCTTTCAGAACATACAAAGTCCCCAGAATTAATGGCACACTCAGTGATGCACACAGTGATGGCTCAGAGTCCCCAGATTTTTCAGCAGGCCCAAATTGCATCCTTCTTGTGTGCAGAAAATTGACAAGTGGTAACACAGTGAAATGTCAGTGTTTCAGCACATATAAATTCCCCAAAATTAATGGCATACTCAGTCATGCGAGCAGTGATGGCATAGAGTCCCAGATTTTTCTGGAGGCCCAAAATGCGTTATCCTTGTGTGTAGAAAACTGGCAAATGGTAACACAGCAAAATAAGATTGTTTCAGCAGATAGAAAGTCCCTAGAATTAATGGCGCACTCAGTCATGCGCGAATGCTGGTATATAGTCCCAAGATTTTTCTGCAGGATAAAATGCATCCTCCTTGTGTGCAGAAAATTCACAAGTGGTAACACAGTGAAATGAGACTGTTTCAGCACATACAAAGTCCCCAGATTTATTGGCATACTCATTCAAATGCGCAGTGGAGGCACAGAGTCCCCAGATTTTTTCTGCAAGCCCAAATGCATCCTCAATGTGTGCAGAAGCTTGACAAGCGGTAACACAGTGAAATAAGAGTGTTTCAGCACATAAGAAAGTCCAACAGAATTAATGGCACACTCAGTCATGCACGATGGTGGCACAGAGTCCCAGATTTTTTCTACAGGCCCAAAATACATCCTCCTTGTGTGGAGAAACTGACAAGTGGTAACACAGTGAAATTAGACTGTTTCAGCACATACAAAGTCCCTCAGAATTAATGGCATACTCAGTCATGTGCATAGTGGCGGTACAGAGTCCCCAGATTTTTCTGCAAGCCCAAAATGCATCCTTATTTTGTGCAGAAAATTGACAAGTGGTAACACAGTGAGATGAGACTGTTTCGGCATACAAAGCACCTAGAATTAATGGCACACTCAGTCATGTGTGCAGTGGTGGCAGAGTCCCCAGATTATTTCTGCATGCCCAAAATGCATCCTCCTCGTGTGCAGAAAATTGATAAGTGATAACACAGTGAAATGAGACTGTTTCAGCACATACAAAGTACCCCATCATTAGGGTGCACTCTGTGCCATGACTGCGCTTGACTGAGTGCCCAGATTTTTACAGCAGTCCCAAAATACTGTTTCAGCACATTCAAATTCCTCCAGAAATAATGGCACACTCAGTCATGCACGCAGTGTTGGCACAGAGTCTCATAAATTTTTTCTGCAGGCAGAAAATGCATCCTCCTTGTGTTCATAAAACTGACAAGGGTAACTCAGTGAAATGAAAGTGTTTCAGCACATAGAAAGTCCCCAGAATTAATGGCACACTTAGTCAAGGGCGCAGTGGTGGCACAGAATCCTCAGATTTTTCTGCAGGCCCAAAATTCATCCTCCTTGGGTGCAGAAAATTAACAATTGTAACAGTAAAATGAGACTGTTTCAGCATACACAATGTCCCCAGAATTAATGGTGCACTCAGTCATGCACGAGTGATGCCACCGAGTCACAGATTTTTCTAGAGGCCCCAGTGCATCCTCCTTGGGTGCAGAAATTGGAAAGTGTTAACACAGTGAAGTGAGACTCTTTCAGCACATACAAAGCCTTCAGATTTAATGACGTATTCAGTCATGCATGCAGTGGTGGCAAAGAGTGCCCAGATTCCTTCTGCAAGCCTAAAATGTATCCTCATTTGTGCAAAAATTGACAAGCGGTAACACAGTGTGATGAGACTGTTTCAGCACATACAAAGTCCACCAGAATTAATGGCACACTGGCTCATGTGCGCAGTTGTGGCACAGAACTCCAAATTATTTCTGCTTACTCAAATGTATCATCCTTGTGTGCAGAAAATTGACAATTGGTAAAACAGTGAAATGAGACTGTTTCCAGCACATACAAAATCAGCCAGAATTCATGGCGCACCTGTCATGTGAGCAGTGGTGGCAGAGTCCCCAGAATTTTCCTTCAGGCTCAAAATATATTCCCTTGTGTGCAGAAAATTGACAAGCAGTAACACAGTGAAATGAGACTGTTTCAGCACATACAAAGGCCCCCCACATTTATGGCGCTTTGAGTCAAGCACGCAGGTTGGCACAGAGTCTACATTTTTCTGCAGTCCCAAAATGATTCCTCCTTGAGTTCAATAAATTGACAAGTGGTAATACAGTGAAATGGAGTGTTTCAGCACATACAAAGTCCCCAGAATTAATGGAGCACTCAGTCATGCCGCTGGTGGTGGTAATAGTCCCCAGATTCTTTCTGCAGGCCCACAACACATCCTCCTTGTGTGCTGAAAATTGGCAAGTAGTAACACAGTGAAATGAGACTGTTTCAGCACATACAAAGATCCCACATTTATGGCGCACTCAGTCAAGCATGCAGTGGTGGCACAAAGTCCCCAGATTTTTCTACAGTCCCAAAATGCATCTTCCATGTGTGCAGAAAATTGACAGGTTTTAACACAGTTAAATGAGACTGTTTCAGCACATACAAATTCCCCAGAATTAATGGTGCACTCAGTCATGCAAGCAGTGGTAGCACAGAGTCCCCAGATTTTTCTGCAGGTCCAAAATGCATCCTCATTGTGTGCAGAAAATTAACAATTGGTAACACAGTGAAATGAGAGTGTTTTGCACATACTGAAGTCCCCAGTTTTAATGAGCGCACTCAGTCATGCGCATTGGTGGCAGAGAGTCCACAAATTTTTCTGGAGTCCTAAAATGCATTCTCATTGGGTGTAGAAAATTGACAAGTGTTAACACAATGAAATGAGAGTGTTTCAGCACTTGCAAATTCCACCCAAAATAATGGCACACTCAGTCATGGGCGTAGTGGTGGCACAGAGTCGCCAGATGTTTTCTTCAGGCCCAAAATGCATCCTTCTTGTGCGTAGTAAAATGACAAGTGGAAACATAGTGAAATGAGACTGTTTTAGCTCATATGAAGTCCCTCAGAATTAATAGAGCACCCAGTAATGTGCGCAGTGGTGGTCCAGATTCCACAGATTTTTTGAATGCCAAAATGCATCCTCCTTGTGAGCAGAAAATTGACAAGTGGTAAAACTGTGAAATGAGAGTGTTTCAGCAAATACAAAGTCCACAGAATTAATGGCACGCTCAGTCATAAGCACAGTGGGGCACAGAGTCACAGATTTTTCTGCAGTCCCAAAATGCATCCTCATTGTGTGCAGAAAATTGACAAGTGATAACACAGTGAAATGAGACTATTTCAGCACATACAAAGCCCTCCAGATTTAATAAGCGTATTCAGTCATGCGTGCAGTGGTGGCAAAGAGTGCCCAGATTCCTTCTGCAAGCCTAAAATGCATCCTCATTTTGTGCAAAAAATTGACAAGCGGTAACACAGTGAGATGAGACTGTTTCAGCACATACAAAGTCCACCAGAATTAATGGTACACTCAGTCATGTGCGCAGTGGTGGCACAGATCCCCAGATTATTTCTGCTTGCTCAAAATGTATCATCCTTGTGCAGAAAATTGACAATTGGTAAAACAGTGAAATGAGACTGTTTCAGCACATGCAAAATCAGCCAGAATTCAAGGCACACCCAGTCATGTGAGCAGTGGTGGCAGAGTCCCCAATTTTCTTCAGGCTCAAAATATATCCCCTTATGTGCAGAAAATTGACCAGTGATAATACAGTGAAATGAGACTGTTTCAACACATTCAAAGTCCCCAGATTTAGTTGCGCACTCAGTCATGCACACAGTGGTGGCATAGAGTCCCCAGAAGTTTCTGCAGGCCCAAAATGCATCCTCTGTATGGTCAGAAACTTGACATGTGGTAACACAGTGAAAGGAGACTGTTTCAGCAGATACGAGGACCCCAGAATTGATGGCGTACTCAGTCAAGCAACAGTGGTGGCATAGCGTCCCCAGATTTTTTCTGCAGGCCCAAATGCATTGTCCTTGTGTGCAGAAAGTTCATAATTGGTAACACAGTGAAATTAGACTGTTTCAGCACATACATAGTCCCCACCATTAATGGCACATTCAGTCATGCGTGCAGTGGTGGCACAGAGTCCCCAGATTTTTCTGCAGGCAAAAATGCATACTACTTGTGTGCAGAAAATTGACAAGTGGTGACACAGTGAAATGAGAGTGTTTCAGCACAAATGAAGGCCCTCAGAATTAATGGCACACTCAGTCAAGGATGCAGTGGTGACAGAGTCCCCAGATTTAAGCATGCCCAAAATGCATCCTCTCTTGTGCAGAAAATTGACAAATGGTAACACAGCGAAATGAGTCTGTTTCAGCAAATACACAATTCCCCAGATACAATGGCTCACTGAGTCATGCACACAGCGGTGGCACAGATTGCACAGATTTTTTGCATGCCCAAAATGGATCCTCCTTATGTGTAGAAAATTAACAATAGGTAATACAGTCAAATGAGACGATTTGCATGCCCAAAATGGATCCTCCTTGTGTGCAGAAAATTGAAAAGTGATAAACAGTGAAACGAGACTGTTTCAGCACATACAAAGTCCTCAGAATTAATGGTGCACTCAGTCATATCAGCAGGGTTGGCACAGAGTCCCCAGATTTTTCAGCAGTTACAAAATGCATCCTCCTTGTGTGCAGAAAATTGACATGTGTTAACACAGTGAAACGAGACTGTTTCAGCACATACAAGTCCTCAGAATTAATGGTGCACTCAGTCATGCACGCAGTGTTGGCACAGAGTCTACAAATATTTTCTGCAGGCAGAAAATGCATCCTCCTTGTGTTCAGAAAATTGACAATTGGTAACACTAAGGAATGAAAATGTTTCAGCATACACAAAGTCCCCAGAATTAATGGAGCACTCAGTCATGTGAGCAGTAGTGGCACAGAGTCCCAAATTTTTTCTACAGTCCCAAAATGCATCCTCCTTGTTTGCAGAAAATTGACAAGTGGTAACACATTCAAAATGAGAGTGTTTCAGCAGAAATGAAGTCCCCAGGAATAATGGTGCACTCAATCATGCACGCAGTGTGGGCAGAGTCTCCAGATTTTTCTGCATGCCCAAAATGTATCCTCTCATATGCAGAAAATTGACAAGTGATAACACAGTGAAATGAGAGTGTTTCAGCACACACAAAGTCCCCAGAATTAATGGAGCACTCAATCATGCATGCATTTTGACACAGACTCCCAGATTTTTCTACAGGCCCAAATGCATCCTCCTTGTGTGCAGACAATTGACAAGGGTTAACACAGTGAAATGAGACTGTTTCAGCACATAAAAAGTCCCCAGAATTAATGGTGCACTCCAGCATGGTAGAGTGGTAGAAGAGACCACAGATTATTTCTGCAACAAAATACATGCTCATACAAAGTCCCCACCATTAATGGCACACTCAGTCATGCACGCAGTGGTGGCAGAGTCCCCCGATTTTTTTCTGCAAGCTCAAAATGCATCCTCCTTGTGTGCAGAATATTGACAAGTGATAACACAGTTAAAAGAGACAGTTTCAGCAGCACACAAAGTCACCCAGAATTAATGGTGCACTAAGTCATACACGCAGTGGTGGCACAGATTCCAGATTTTTCAGCTGTCCCAAATGCATTCTCCTTGTGTGCAGAAAAACTAACATGTGTTAACACAGTGAAATGAGACTGTTTCAGCACATACAAATTCCCCCAGAATTACTGGCGCTCTAGTCATACACGCAGTGGTGGCACAGATTCCACAGATTTTTCTGCAAGCCCAAATGTGCATTCTCCTTTGTGCAGAAAATTGACAAGTGATACCACAGTTAAATGAGACAGTTTCAGCACATACAAGGTCACCCAGATTTAATGGTGCACTCAGTCATACGCTGCAGCGGTGGCACAGAGTCCACAGATTTTTTCAGCAGTCAAATAATGCATTCTCCTTGTGTGCAGAAAACTAACATGTTAACATGTGAAATGAGACTGCTGAAACAGTCTCATTTCACAGATACAAATTCCCTCAGAAATACTGGTGCACTCAGTCATGCACGCAGTGTTGGCACAGAGTCTACAAATTTTTTCTGCAGGCAGAAAATGCATCCTCCTTGTTTCAGAAAATTGACAAGTGGTAACTCACTGAAATTAAAGTGTTTCAGCACATGGAAAGTCCTCCAGAATTAATGTCACACTCAGTCAAGGATGCAGTGATGGCACAGAGTCCTCAGATTTTTTCTGCAGGCTCAAAATGCATACTCTTCTGTGCAGAAAATTAACAATTGGTAAAACAGTAAATGAGACTATTTCAGCACATACAAAGTCCACCAGAGTTAATGGCGAACCCAGTCATGTCACGCAGTGGTGGCAGAGTCCCAGATTTTTCCTGCAGGCCCAAAATGTATCCCCTTTTGTGCAGAAAATTGGCAAGTGATACCATAGTGAAATGAGACTGTTTCAGCACAAGCAAAGTCCTCCAGAATTAATGGCGCACCTAGTCATGCATGCTTTGGTGGCACAGAGTCCCCAGATTATTTCTGCAGGCCCAAAATGCATCCTCCTTGTGTTCAGAAAATTGACAAGTGGTAACACAGTGAAATGAAAGTGTTTCAGCACACACAAAGTCCCCAGATTAATGGAGCACTCAATCATGCATGCATTTTGACACAGACTCCCAGATTTTTCTACAGGCCCAAAATGCATCCTCCTTGTGTGCAGACAATTGACAAGGGTTAACACAGTGAAATGAGACTGTTTCAGCACATACAAAGTCCCCAGAATTAATGGTGCACTCAGCATGGTAGAGTGGTAGAAGAGACTCACAGATTATTTCTGCAGGCACAAAATACATGTCTTTGTGGGCAGAAAATTGACAAGAGGTAACACATTCAAAATGAGAGTGTTTCAGCAGAAATGAAGTCCCCAGGAATAATGGTGCACTCAATCATGCACGCAGTGTGGCAGAGTCCCCAGATTTTTCTGCATGCCCAAAATGTATCCTCTCATGTGCAGAAAATTGACATGTGATAACACAGTGAAATGAGACTGTTTCAGCCCATACTAAAATCCTAGAATTAATTATTGCACTCAGTCATGCCTGAGTTTTGACACACAGTGCCAGATTTTTGCTGCTGGCCCAAAATGCATCCTTCTTCTGTACAGAAAATTGACGACTCAGTCATGCACACAGTGGTAGTACATAGCCCCCAGATTTTTTCTGCATTACCAAAATGCATCTTCCTTGTGTGGAGAAGTTTGACATGTTTTAACACAGTGAAATGAGACTATTTCAGCTCATATGAAGTCTCTCAGAATTAATGATGCACTCAGTCATGGGAGCCGTGGTGGCCCAGATTCCACAGATTTTTTCTGAATGCCAAAATGCATCCTCCTTGTGAGCAGAACATTGACAAGTGGTACAACTGTGAAATGAGAGTGTTTCAGCACATACAAAGTCCCCAGAATTAATGGCGCACCCAGTCATGTACATGAGTGGTGGCAGAGTCCACAGAATTTTCTGCGAGGTCCAAAATGTATCCCTTGTGTGCAGAAAATTGACAAGTGATAACACAGTGAAATGAGACTGTTTCAGCACATACAAAGTCCCACAGATTTAATGGCATTTTTAGTCATATTTGCAGGTGGCACAGAGAAGCTAGATTTTTTCTGCAGGCCCAAAATGCACCCTCATTTTGTGCAGAAAATTGACAAGTGGTAACACAGTGAGATGAGACTGTTTCTGCACATACAAATTCCCCTGAATTGATGGCGCACTCAGTCATGCGTTTAGTGGTTTCAAACAGTCCCCAGTTTTTTTTCTGCAAGCCCAGAATGCATCTTCATTATGGGCAAAATTGATAGTTAGTAACACAGTGAGATGAGACTGTTTCAACACATACAAAGTCCCCAGAATTAATTTTGCACTCAGTTATGAATGCAGTGGGGGCACAGAGTCCCAGATTTTTCCTGCA
This sequence comes from Neoceratodus forsteri, assembly GCA_016271365.2. Lineage (NCBI taxonomy): Eukaryota > Metazoa > Chordata > Ceratodontiformes > Ceratodontidae > Neoceratodus > Neoceratodus forsteri. Next base: position 399,588,237 of record CM057456.1, read on the forward strand.
GCCCCAAAATGCATCCTCAGTGTTAGCAGAAAATTGACAAATGGTAAGACAGTAAAATGAGATTGTTTCAGCACATACAAAGACCACCAGAATTAATGCGACTCAGTCATGCGAAGTGGTGGAAGAGTCCCCAGATATTTTCTGCAGGCCCACAATGCATCCTCCTTGTGTGCAGAAAATTGGCAAGTGAAAACACAGTGAAATTAGACTGGTTCAGAACATCAGAAGCCCTCCAGATTTAATGGTGTATTTAGTTATGCACGCAGTGGTGGCACAGAGTCCCAGATTATTTCTGCAGGCCCAAATGCATCCTCCTTGTGTTCAGAAAATTGACAAGTGGTAACACAGTGAAATGAGAGTGTTTCAGCACACAAAAGTCCCCAGAATAAATGGAGCACTCAGTCATGCGGCATTTTTGCACAGACCTCCAGATTTTTCTACAGGCCCAAAATGCATCCTCCTTGTGTGCAGACAATTGACAAGGTTAACACAGAGAAATGAGACTGTTTCAGCACATACAAAGTCCCCCAGAATTAATGGTGCACTCAATCATGGCAGAGAGGTAGGAAAGTCCCCAGATTCTGCAGGCACAAAATACATCCTCCTTGTGGGCAGAAAATTGACAAGAGGTAACACAGTGAAATGAGGTGTTTCAGTACAAATGAAGTCCCAAGAATTAATGGCGCACTCAGTCATGGCGCAGCGTGGCAGAGAGTCCCCAGATTTTTTCTGCATGCCCAAATGCATCATCCTTATGTGCAGAAAATTGACAAGTGAAAACACAATGAAATGAGACTGATTGATCACATACAAAGTCCCCAGAATGATGGCGCCTTAGTCAACCACGCAGTGTTGGCACAGAGTCTTCAAATTTTTTCTGCATGCAGAAAATGCATCCTCCTTGTGTTCAGGAAATTGACAATTGGTAACTCACTGAAATTAAAGTGTTTCAGCACATTGAAAGTCCTCCAGAATTAATGGCACACTCAGTCAAGGGTGCAGTGGTGGCACAGAGTCCCCAGATTTTTTTCTGCAGGCACAAAATGCATCCTCCTAGTGTTCAGAAAATTAACAATTGGTAACTCAGTAAAATGAGACTGTTTCTGCACATACAAAGCCTCAGATTTATTGGCACACTTAGTAATGCGTGCAGTGGTGTTACTTAGTCCCTAGATTTTTTCTGCAGGATAAAATGCATCCTCCTGTGTGGAGAAAATTGACAATTGGTTAAACAGTGAAATGAGACTCTTTCAGCAGATTCGAAGTCAGCCAGAATTAATGACACCCACAGTTATAAAGCAGTGGTGGCAGAGTCAATAAAATTTACCTGCAAGCCCAAAATATATGCCACTTTTGTGCAGAAAATGGACAAGTGATAACACAATGAAATGAGACTGTTTCAGCACATAAAAGTTCCCCAGAATTAATGGCGACTCAGTCATATGCGCAGTGTTGGCACAGAGTCTACAAATTTTTCAGAATTCAGAAAATGCATCCTCCTTGTGTTGAGAAAGTTGACAAGTGGTAACACTGTGAAATGAGACTGTTTCAGCATACACAAAGTCCCCAGAAGTAATGGAGCACTCAGTCATGCGCGTGGTTGGTACAGAGTCTACAAATTGTTTCTGAATGCAGAAAATGCATCCTCCTTGTGTTCAGAAAATTGACTCGTGGTAACTCACTGAAATTAAAGTGTTTCAGCACATAGACAGTCCTCCAGAATTAATGGCGCACTCGAGTCATGCGCGTAGTGGGGGCACAGAACCCAGGATTTTTTTCGCGCTTAAATGCATTCTCCTTGTCTGCAGAAAAAATTGACAAGTGGTAAAACAATGAAATGAGACTGTTTCAGCACATACAAAGTCCCCAGCATTATTGGCACACTCAGTCATGAGTGAAGTGGTGGAAGAGTCCCCAGATTATTTCTGCAGGCCCAAAATACATCCTCCTTGTATGCAGAAAATTGACAAGTGGAACACAGTGAAATGAGACTGTTTAGCACATACAAAGTCCCCAGTATTAATGGTGCACTCAGTCATATGCGAGTGGTGGCACAGATTCTGCAGATTTTATCTGCAGTCCCAAAATACATCCTTCTTGTGTTCACAAAATTGACACGTTTTAACACAGTGAAAAGAGACTGTTTCAGCACATACAAAGTCCACCAGATTTAATGGCGCACTCAGTCACGCATGCATTGGTGGCACAGAGTCCCCAGATTATTTCTGCAGGCCCAAAATGCATCCTCCTTGTGTTCAGAAAATTGACAAGAGGTAACTCACTGAAATTAAAGTGTTTCAGCACATAGAAAGTCCTCCAGAATTAATGGCACACTCAGTCATGAGCATAGTGGGGGCACATAGTACCAGATTTTTTCTGCAGGCCAAACATATCCCCCTTTTCTGCAGAAAATGGACAAGTGATAACACAATGACATGAGACTGTTTCAGACATACAAAGTCCCATAGATTTAATGGTGTATTCAGTCAGACATGCAGTGGTGGCAGAGAGTAGCCAGATTTTATCTGCACGCCCAAAATGCATCCTCCTTGTGTGCAGAAAATTGACAAGTGAAAACACAGTTAAATGAGACAGTTTCAGCACATACAAAGTCACCAGAATTAATGGTGCACTCAGTCAGACTCTCAGTGGTGGCACAGAGCCCCAGATTTTATCAGCAGTCCCAAAATGCATTCTCCTGGTGTGCAGAAAATTGACATGTGTTAACACAGTGAAACGAGACTGTTTCAGCACATACAAAGTCCTCAGAATTACTGTTGCACTCAGTCATGCATAGCAGCGTAGGCACAGAGTCTGCAAATTTTTCTGCAGGCAGAAGATGCATACTCCTTGTGTTCAGAAAATTGTCAAGTGGTAACTCATTGAAATTAAATTGTTTTGCACTTAGAAAGTCCTCCAGAATTATAATGGCACACTCCAATCAAGGGCGCAGTGGTGGCACAGAGTCCTAGATTTTTTTCTGCAGGCTCAAAATAACACCCTTTTCTGCAGAAATGGACAAGTAATAACACAAATGAAATGAAACTGTTTCAGCACATACAAAGTCCCACAGATTGAATGGTTTATTCAGTCATACATGCAGTGGTGGCACAGAGAGCTAGATTTTTCTGCATGCCCAAAATGCATCCTCCTTGAGTGTAGAAAATTGACAAGTGATAACACAATGAAATGACACTGTTTCAGCACATACAAAGTCCCTCAGAATGATGGCGTACTCAGTCAAGCATGCAGTGGTGGCAGAGAGTCCCCAGATTTTTCTGAAAGCCCAAAATGCATCCTCCTTTGTGCAGAAATTGACAAGTGATAACACAGTTAAATGAGACAGTTTCAGCACATACAAAGTCACCAGAATTAATGGTGAACTCAGTCATACACGCAGTGGTGGCACAGATTCCACAGATTTTTTCAGCTGTCCCAAAATGCATTCTCCTTGTGTGCAGAAAACTAACATGTGTTAACACAGTGAAAATGAGACTGTTTCAGCACATTCAAATTCCCCAGAATATCTGGCACACTTCGGTCATATGCATGCAGTGTTGGCACAGTGTCTACAAATTTTTAGGCAGGCAGAAAATGCATCCTCCTTGTGTTCAGAAAATTGACAAGTGATAAGACAGTGAAATGAGACTGTTTCAGCACATACAAAGTGCCCCAGAATTAAAGGTGCACTCAGTTATGCGTGCAGTTAGGCACAGATTCCCAGATTTTTCTGCAGCCCCAAAATGCATCCTCAGTGTGTGCAGAAAATTGACAAATGTTAACACAGTAAAATGAGATTGTTTCCGCACATACAAAAGCCACCAGAATTAATGGCGCACTCAGTCATATGCGCAGTGGTAACATATAGTCCCAGCATTTTTCTGCAAGCCATAATGCATCCTCCTTGTGTGCAGAAAATTACAAGTGGTAACATAGTGAAATGGAGACTGTTTCAGCACATACAATGTACCCTAGCATTAATGGCACACTCAGTCATGTGCAAAGAGGTGTAAGAGTCCCCAGAAATTTTCTGCAGGCCCACAATGCCTCCTCCTTGTGTGCAGATAATTGGCAAGGAAAACACAGTGAAATTAGACTGGTTCAGCACATAACAAAGCCCTCAAGATTTAACAATGGCGATTTAGTTATGCACGCAGTAGTGGCACAGAGTCCCCAGATTATTTCTGCAGGTCTAAAATGCATCCTCCTTGTGTGCAGAAAATTGACAATTGTAAAACAGTGAGATGAGACTGTTTCAGCACATGCAAAGTTCACCAGAATTAATATCGCACTCAGTTATGCATGCATTGGTGGCACAGAGTCCCAGATTATTTCTGCAGGCCCAAATGCATCCTCCTTGTGTTCAGAAATTGATAAATGGTAAAGCAGTGAGATGAGACTGTTTCAGCAAATGCAAAGTTCACCAGAATTAATGTCGCACTCAGTCATGCATGCTTTGTCGCACAGAGTCCCAGATTATTTCTGCAGGCCCAAAATGCATCCTCCTTGTGTTCAGAAAATTGACAAGTGGTATCGCGAGTGAAATGAGAGTGTTTCAGCACACACAAAGTCCCCAGAATTAATGGAGCACTCAGTCATCGCAGCATTTTGGCACAGAGTCCCAGATTTTTTCTTCAGGCCCAAAAAGCATCCTCCTTGTGTGCAGACAATTGACAAGGTTAACACAGTGAAATGAGACTGTTTCTTGCACATACAAAGTTCCCAGAATTAATGGTGCACCAGTCTTGGCAGAGTGGAAGAAGAATCCTAAATTCCTTCTGCAGGCCCAAAATACATCCTCCTTGTGTGCAGAAAATTGACAAGTGGTAACATATTCAAAGAGGTGTTTCAGTACAAATAAAGTCCCCAGAATTAATGATGCACTCACTCATGTGTGCAGTGGTGGCGTAGAGTCCACAGATTTTTAAGCATGTCCAAATGCATCCTCCTTGTGTGCAGAAATTTGACAAGTGATAACACAATGAAATGAGACTGTTTCAGCACATACAAAGTCCCCAGAATGATGGGGCACATTGAGTCAAACCGCAGTGGTTGATGGAGTCCCCAGATTTTCTCTGCATGCCCAAAATGATTCTCCTGTTGTGCAGAAAATTGACATGTGTTAACACAGTGAAATGTGTCTGTTTCAGCATATACAATTCCCCAGATTTACTGGCGCACTCAGTCATGCAGCAGTGTTAGCACAAGTCTACAACTTTTTCTGCAGGCATAAAATGCATCCTCCTTGTATTCAAAAATTGACAAGTGGTAACTCCCTGAAATTAAGGTGTTTCAGCACATAGAAAGTCCTCCAGAATTAATGGCACACTCAGTCAAGACGCAGTGGTGGCACAAGTCCCCAGATTTTTTCTGCAAGCCCAAAATGCATCCTCCTTGTGTTGAAAATTAACAATTGGTAAAAACAGTAAAATGAGACTGTTTCAGTACATACAAGCCCCCAGAGTTAATGGCACACTGAGTCATGCATGCACTGGTGTTACATAGTCAATAGGTTTTTCTACAGGCCCAAAATCTATCCTCCTTGTGTGCAGAAAATAGAAGAGTGTTAACACAGTGAAATGAGACTGTTTCAGCACATGCAAAGTCCCCAAAAATTGAAAGTGCACTCAGTCATGCACGCAGTGGTGGTACATAGTCCCCAGATTTTTCTGCAGACCCAAAATACATCCTCCTTGTGTGCAGAAAATTGACTGTGGTAACACACTGAAATGAGACTGTTTCAGCGAATCTGAAGTCCCCAAATTGATGGCACAATCTTTCAAGCGCAAAGTGGTGGCACAGCGACCCAGATTTTTTTCTGCAGGCCCAAAAGCATTGTCCTTGGGCGCAGAAAATTACAATGGTAACCCAGTGAAATGAGGCTGTTTTGGCACATACAAAGTCCCCACCATTAATGGCACACTCAGTCATCGCGCTGCAGTGGTGGCAGAGAGTCCCCTGATTTTTCTGCAAGCCCAAAATGCATCCTCCTTGTGTGCAGAATATTGACAAGTGATAACACAGTTAAAAGAGACAGTTTCAGCACACACAAATTCACCCAGAATTAATGGTGCACTAAGTCATACACGCAGTGGTGGCACAGATTCCACAGATTTTTTCAGCTGTCCAAAATGCATTCTCCTTGTGTGCAGAAAACTAACATGTGTTAACACAGTGAAATGAGACTGTTTCAGCAAATTCAAGGTCACCCAGAATTAATGGTGCACTCAGTCATCACGCGCAGCGGTGACTACAGAATCCACAGATTTTTTCAACAGTCAAATAATGCATTCTCCTGCGTGCAGAAAACTAACATGTGTTAACACTGTGAAATGAGACTGTTTCAGCACATACAGATTCCCTCAGAAATACTGGCGCACTCAGTCATGCAGCAGTGTTGGCACAGAGTCTACAAATTTTTCTGCTGGCAGAAAAGATTCCTCCTCGTTTCAGAAAATTGACAAGTGGTAACTCACTGAAATTAAAGTGTTTCAGCACATAGAAAGTCCTCCAGAATTAGTGGCACACTCAGTCAAGGATGCAGTGATGGCACAGAGTCCCCAGATTTTTTTTTTTTCTGCAGGCTCAAAATGCATATCCTTGTGTGCAGAAAATTAACAATTGGTAAAACAGTAAAATGAGACTATTTCAGCACATTAAAGTTCAACCAGAGTTAATGGCGAACCCAGTCATGTCCGCAGTGGTGGCAGAGTCCTAGATTTTTCCTGCAGGCCCAAAATGTATCCCCTTTTGTGCAGAAAAATTGTCAAGTGATACCATAGTGGAAATGAGACTGTTTCAGTGCACAAGCAAAGTCCTCCAGAATTAATGGCGCACTCAGTCATGCATGCTTTGGCGGCAGAGAGTCCCCAGATTATTTCTGCAGGCCAAAATGCATCCTCCTTGTGTTCAGAAAATTGACAGTGGTAACACAGTGAAATGAGAGTGTTCTAGCACACACAAAGTCCCAGAATTAATGGAGCACTCAATCATGCATGCATTTTGACATAGACTCCCAGATTTTCTACAGGCCAAAATGCATCCTCCTTCTGTGCAGACAATTGACAAGGGTTAACACAGTGAAATGAGACTGTTTCAGCATACAAAGTCCCCAGAATTAATGGTGCACTCAGTCATGGCAGAGTGGTAAAGAGACCACAGATTATTTCTGCAGGTAGAAAATACATGCTCCTTGTGGGCAGAAAATTGACAAGAGGTAACACAGTGAAATGTGGTGTTTCAGTACAAATTAGTCCTCTAAAATTAATGGCACTCAGTCATGCGTGCAGTGGTGGCAGAGTCCCAGATTTTCTCTGCATGCCCAAAATGCATCCTTCTTGTGTGCAGAAAATTGACAAGTGATAACACAATGAAATGAGACTGTTTGAGCACATACAAAGTCCCCCAGAATGATTGTGCACTTAGTCAACCACGCAGTGTTGGCACAGGTCTACAAATTTTTCTGCACGCAGAAAATGCATCCTCCTTGTGTTCAGGAAATTGACAATTGGTAACTCACTGAAATTAAAGTGTTCAGCACATTGAAAGTCCTCCAATTAATGGCACACTCAGTCAAGGGTGCAGTGGTGGCACAGAGTCCCCAGATTTTTTTCTGCAGGCTCAAAATACATCCTCCTAGTGTGCAGAAATTAACAATTGGTAACTCAGTAAAATGACACTGTTTCTGCACATACAAAGCCTCCAGATTTAATGGCACACTTAGTCATGCGTGCAGTGGTGTTACTTAGTCACATTTTTCTGCAGGATAAAATGCATCCTTCCTGTGTGCAGAAAATTGACAATTGGTTAAACAGTGAAATGAGAATGTTTCAGCAAATTCGAAGTCAGCCAGAATTAATGGCACCCACAGTTATGTGCGCAGTGGTGGCAGAGTCCCCAAAATGTTCCTACAGTCCCAAAATATATCCCACTTTTTGTTCAGAAAATGGACTAGTGATAACACAATGAAATGAGGCTGTTTCAGCACATACAAATCCCACAGATTTAAGGGTGTATTCAGTCATACATGCAGTGGTGCAACAGAGTAGCCAGATTTTTTCTGCATGCCTAAAATGCATCCTCTTTGACTGCAGAAAATTGACAAGTGTTAACACAGTGAAATGAGACTGTTTCAGCACATACAAATTCCCCAGAATTAGTGGCGCACTCAGTCATGTGCATGCAGTGTTGGCACAGCGTCTACAAATTTTTTCTGCACTAGAAAATGCATCCTCCTTGTGTTCAGAAAATTGACTAGTGGTAACTCACTGAAATTAAAGTGTTTCAGCACATAGAAAGTCCTCCAGAATTATTGGCGCACTCAGTCATGAACGTAGTGGAGGCACAGAGTCCCAGGATTTTTTTCTGCAAGCCAAATGCATTCTCCTTGTCTGCAGAAAATTGACAAGATGGATAACACAGTGAAAAGAGACTGTTTCAGCACATACAAAGTCCACCAGATTTAATTGCACCTCAGTCATGCATGCATTGGTTTCATAGAGTCCCCAGATTATTTCTGCAGGCCCAAAATATATCCCCCTTTTCTGCAGAAAATGGACAAGTGGTAAAACAATGAAATGAGACTGTTTCAGACATACAAAGTCCCACAGATTTAATGGTGTATTCAGTCATACATGCAGTGGTGGCACAGAGTAGCCAGATTTTTTCTGCATGCCCAAAATGCATCCTCCTTGAGTGCAGAAAATTGACAAGTGATAACACAGTGAAATGACACTGTTTCTTAGCACATAAGTCCTCAGAATGATGGCGCACTCAGTCAATCGCGCAGTGGTGGCAGAGAGTCCCCAGATTTTTCTGCAAGCCCAAAATGCATCCTCCTTGTGTGCAGAAAATTGACAAGTGATAACACAGTTAAATGAGACAGTTTCAGCACATACAAAGTCTCCCAGAATGAATGGTGCACTCAGTCATACATGCAGTGGTGGCACAGATTCCACAGATTTTTTCAGCTGTCCCAAAATGCATTCTCCTTGTGTGTGCAGAAAACTAACATGTGTTAACACAGTGAAATGAGACTGTTTCAACATACAAATTCCCAAATTTCTGGCACACTCAGTCATGCACGCAGTGTGGCTACAGAGTCTACAATTTTTCTTCAGGCAGAAAATGCATCCTCCTTGTGTTCAGAAAATTGACAAGTGGTAACTCACTGAAATTAAAGTGTTTCAACACATAGAAGTCCTCCAGAATTAATAGCACACTCAGTCATGCACGAGTGGGGTCACAGAGTCCATATTTTTCTTCAGGCCCAAAATGCATCCTCCTTGTTTGCAGAAAATTGATAAATGGTAAAGCAGTGAGATGTGACTGTTTCAGCAAATGCAAGTTCACCAGAATTAATGTCGCACTCAGTCATGCATGCTTTGTCGGCACAGAGTCCCAGATTATTTCCTGCAGGCCCAAAATGCATCCTCCTTGTGTTCAGAAATTGACAAGTGGTATCGTAGTGAAATGAGAGTGTTTCAGCACACACAAGTCCCCAGAATTAATGGAGCACTCAGTCATGTGTGCATTTTTGGTACAGAGTCCCAGATTTTTCTTCAGGCCCAAAAGCATCCTCCTTGTGTGCAGACAATTGACAAGTGTTAACACAGTGAAATGAGACTGTTTCAGCACATACAAGTCCCCAAATTAATGGTGCACTCAGTCTTGGCAGAGTGGAGGAAGAATCCCCAGATTCCTTCTGCAGGCCCAAAATACATCCTCCTTGTGTGCAGAAAATTGACAAGTGGTAACATATTCAAAGAGGTGTTTCAGTACAAATAAAGTCCCCAGAATTAATGATGCACTCACTCATGTGTGCAGTGGTGATGCCAGAGTCACAAGATTTTTAAGCATGTCCAAAATGCATCCTCCTTGTGTGCAGAAATTTGACAAGTGATAACACAATGAAATGAGACTGTTTCAGCATACAAAGTCCCCCAGAATGATGGGGCACTGAGTCAAACGGCAGTGGTGGCAGAGAGTCCCAGATTTTTCTGCATGCCCAAAATGATTCTCCTGGTGTGCAGAAATTGACGTGTGTTAACACAGTGAAATGTGTCTGTTTCAGCATATACAAATTCCCCAGAATTACTGGCGCACTCAGTCATGCACGAGTGTTGGCACAGAGTCTACAACTTTTTCTGCAGGCATAAAATGAATCCTCCTTGTATTCAGAAAATTGACAAGTGGTAACTCCCTGAAATTAAGGTGTTTCAGCACATAGAAAGTCCTCCAGAATTAATGGCACACTCAGTCAAGACGCAGTGGTGGCACAGAGTCCCCAGATTTTTTTCTGCAAGCCCAAAATGCATCCTCCTTGTGTTGAAAATTAACAATTGGTAAAACAGTAAAATGAGACTGTTTCAGCACATACAAAGCCCCAGAGTTAATGGCACACTGAGTCATGCGTGCACTGGTGTTACATAGTCAATAGGTTTTTTCTACAGGCCCAAAATCTATCCTCCTTGTGTGCAGAAAATAGAAAAGTGTTAACACAGTGAAATGAGACTGTTTCAGTACATGCAAAGTCCCCAAAAATTGAAGGTGCACTCAGTCATGCACGCAGTGGTGGTACATAGTCCCAGATTTTTTCTGCAGACCCAAAATACATCCTCCTTGTGTGCAGAAAATTGACTGTGGTAACACACTGAAATGAGACTGTTTCAGCAGATACGAAGTCCCCAGAATTGATGGCACATCTTTTCAAGCGCAAGTGGTGGCACAGCGATCTCTAGATTTTTTCTGCAGGCCTCAAAAGCATTGTCCTTGGGCGCAGAAAATTCACAAATGGTAACCCAGTGAAATGAGGCTGTTTTGGCACATACAAAGTCCCCACTATTAATGGCACACTCAGTCATGCAGTGGTGGTGGCAGAGAGTCCTCGATTTTTTCTGCAAGCCCAAAATGCATCCTCCTTGTGTGCAGAATATTGACAAGTGATAACACAGTTAAAGAGACAGTTTCAGCACACACAACTCCACCCAGAATTAATGGTGCACTAAGTCATACACGTAGTGGTGGCACAGATTCCACAGATTTTTTTCAGCTGTCCCAAAATGCATTCTCCTTGTGTGCAGAAACTAACATGTGTTAACACAGTGAAATGAGACTGTTTCAGCAAATTCAAGGTCACCCAGAATTAATGGTGCACTCAGTCATACTCGCAGCATTGTGTGGCACAGAGTCCACAGATTTTTTCAGCAGTCAAATAATGCATTCTCCTTGTGTGCAGAAAACTAACATGTTAACACTGTGAAATGAGACTGTTTCCACATACAGATTCCCTCAGAAATACTGGCGCACTCAGTCATGCACGCAGTGTTGGCACAGAGTTCAAATTTTTTCTGCTGGCAGAAAAGATTCCTCCTGTTTTCAGAAAATTGACAAGTGGTAACTCACTGAAATTAAAGTGTTTCGCACACAGAAAGTCCTCCAGAATTAATGGCACACTCAGTCAAGGATGCAGTGATGGCACAGAGTCCTCAGATTTTTTTTTCTGCAGGCTCAAATGCATACTCCTTCTTGCAGAAAATTAACAATTGGTAAAACAGTAAATGAGACTATTTCAGCACATATAAAGTCCACTAGAGTTATCGAGAACCCAGTCATGTCCGCAGTGGTGGCAGAGTCCCTAGATTTTCCTGCAGGCCCAAAATGTATCCCCTTTTGTGCAGAAAATTGGCAAGGATACCATAGTGAAATGAGACTGTTTCTAGCACAAGCAAAGTCCTCCAGAATTAATGGCGCACTAGTCATGCATGCTTTGGCGGCACAGAGTCCCCAGATTATTTCTGCAGGCCCAAAATACATCCTCCTTGTGTTCAGAAAATTGACAAGTGGTAACACAGTGAAATGAGAGTGTTTCAGCACACACAAAGTCCCCAGAATTAATGGAGCACTCAATCATGCATGCATTTTGACACAGACTCCAGATTTTCTACAGGCCAAAAATGCATCCTCCTTCTGTGCAGACAATTGACAAGGGTTAACACAGTGAAATGAGACTGTTTCAGCACATACAAGTCCCCCAGAATTAATGGTGCACTCAGTCATGGCAGAGTGGTAGAAGAGACCACAGATTATTCTGCAGGCAGAAAATACATGCTCCTTGTGGGCAGAAAAATTGACAAGAGGTAACACAGTGAAATGTGGTGTTTCAGTTCAAATGAAGTCCCTTAAGAATTAATGGCGCACTCAGTCATACGTGCAGTGGTGGCAGAGAGTCCCCAGATTTTCTCTGGCATGCCCAATGCATCCTTCTTGTGTGCAGAAAATTGACAAGTGATAACACAATGAAATGAGACTGTTTGAGCAATACAAAGTCCCCAGAATGATTGTGCACTTAGTCAACCACGCAGTGTTGGCACAGAGTCTCAAATTTTTCTGCACGCAGAAAATGCATCCTCCTTGTGTTCAGGAAATTGACAATTGGTAACTCACTGAAATTAAAGTGTTTCAGCACATTGAAAGTCCTCCAGAATTAATGGCACACTCAGTCAAGGGTGCATTGGTGGCACAGAGTCCCCAGATTTTTTTTTCTGCAGGCTCAAAATACATCCTCCTAGTGTGCAGAAAATTAACAATTGGTAACTCAGTAAAATGACACTGTTTCTGCACATACAAAGCCTCCAGATTTAATGGCACACTTAGTCATGCGTGCAGTGGTGTTACCTTAGTCCCTACATTTTTCTGCAGGATAAAATGCATCCTTCCTGTGTGCAGAAAATTGACAATTGGTTAAACAGTGAAATGAGACTGTTTCAGCAAATTCGAAGTCAACTAGAATTAATGGCACCCACAGTTATATGCGCAGTGGTGGCAGAGTCCCCAAAATGTTCCTACAGGCCCAAAATATATCCACTTTTGTTCAGAAATGGACTAGTGATAACACAATGAAATGAGGCTGTTTCAGCACATACAAATCCCACAGATTTAAGGGTGTATTCAGTCATACATGCAGTGGTGGCACAGAGTAGCCAGATTTTTTCTGCATGCCTAAATGCATCCTCTTTGACTGCAGAAAATTGACAAGTGTTAACACAGTGAAATGAGACTGTTTCAGCACATACAAATTCCCAGAATTAGTGGCGACTCAGTCATGCATGCAGTGTTGGCACAGCTGTTCTACAAATTTTTCTGCACCAGAAATGCATCCTCCTTGTGTTCAGAAATTGACTAGTGGTAACTCACTGAAATTAAAGTGTTTCAGCACATAGAAAGTCCTCCAGAATTATTGGCGCACTCAGTCATGCCGTAGTGGAGCACAGAGTCCCAGGATTTTTTCTGCAAGCCAAAATGCATTCTCCTTGTCTGCAGAAAATTGACAAGTGGTAACACAGTGAAAAGATACTGTTTCAGCACATACAAAGTCCACTAGATTTAATTGTGCACTCAGTCATGCATGCATTGGTTTCACAGAGTCCCCAGATTATTTCTGCAGGCCCAAAATATATCCCCTTTTCTGCAGAAAATGGACAAGTGGTAAAACAATGAAAATGAGACTGTTTCAGCACATACAAAGTCCCACAGATTTAATGGTGTATTCAGTCATACATGCAGTGGTAGGTAACAGAGTAGCCAGATTTTTCTGCATGCCCAAAATGCATCCTCCTTGAGTGCAGAAAATTGACAAGTGATAACACAGTGAAATGACACTGTTCCTCAGCACATACGAAGTCCCTCAGAATGATGTGCGCACTCAGTCAAGCGCAAGTGGTGGCAGAGAGTCCCAGATTTTTCTGCAAGCCCAAAATGCATCCTCCTTGTGTGCAGAAAATTGACAAGTGATAACAAGTTAAATGAGACAGTTTCAGCACATATAAAGTCTCCCAGAATGAATGGTGCACTCAGTCATACATGCAGTGGTGGCACAGATTCCACAGATTTTTTCAGCTGTCCCAAATGCATTCTCCTTGTGTGCAGAAAACTAACATGTGTTAACACAGTGAAATGAGACTGTTTCAACACATACAAATTCCCCAAATTTCTGGCACACTCAGTCATGCACGATGTTGGCACAGAGTCTACAAATTTTTCTTCAGGCAGAAAATGCATCCTCCTTGTGTTCAGAAAATTGACAAGTGGTAACTCACTGAAATTAAAGTGTTTCAGCACATAGAAAGTCCTCCAGAATTAATAGCACACTCAGTCATGCGCAGGGTCACAGAGTCCCATATTTTTCTTCAGGCCCAAAATGCATCCTCCTTGTTTGCAGAAAATTGATAAGTGATAACACAGTGAGATGAGACTGTTTCAGCACATACCAAGTCCTCAGAATGAAAGCACACTGAGTTAACCACGCAGTGTTGGCGAGAGCTCCAGATATTTTCAGCAGTCCCAAATGCATCCTCCTTGTGTGCAGAAAATTGACAAGTGGTAACACTGTGAAATGAGACTGTTTCTGCACATACAAGTCCCAGCATTAATGGCGCACTCAGTCATGTGAAGTGGTGGAAGAGTCCCCAGATTATTTCTGCAGGCCCAAAATACATCCTCCTTGTGTGCAGAAAATTGACATGTTTTAACACAGTGAAAAGACTGTTTCAGCACATACAAAGTCTACCAGATTTAATGGTGCACTCAGTCATGCATGCATTGGTGGCACAGAGTCCCAGATTATTTCTGCAGGCCCAAATGCATCCTCCTTGTGTTCAGAAAATTGACAAGTGGTAACACAGTGAAATGAGAATGTTTCAGCACATACAATGTCCCCAGAATTAATGAAGCACTCAGTCATGCGTACAATGGTGTCAGAGACTCCCAGATTTTCTACAGGCCCAAAATTCATCCTCCTTGTGTGCAGAAAAATTGACAATTGGTAAAACAGTGAGGCGAGACTGTTTCAGCCCAGAATTAAGGAGCAATTAGTCATGCGCAGTGGTGGCACAGAGTCCCCAGATTTTTCTGCAATCAAAAATGCATCCTTCTTGTGTGCAAAAATTGACATGTTTTAATGCAGTGAAATGAGACTGACTCTGCACATACAAATTCCTCAAGAATTGATCGTGCACTCAATCATGCAAGAAGTGGTGGCACAGAGTCCCCAGATATTTTCTGCAGTCCCAAAATGCATCATCATTGAGTGCAGAAAATTTACATTTGGTAACACAGTGAAATGAGTAGTGTTTCGCACATACAAAGTCCCCAGTTTCAATGGCCTCGGTCATTTAAGCAGTGGTGGCACAGTCCTCCGATTTTTTCTGCAGGCCCAAAATGCTTCCTCCTTTTGTACAGAAAATTGACAAGAGATAATGCAGTGAAATGAGAGTGTTTCAGCATATACAAAGTACCACAAAATAATGACACACTCTGTCACACGCAGTGGTGGCACTGAGTCCAGGATTTCTTCTGCAGGCCAGAAATGCATCCCCTTTTCTGGAAAATTGACAAGTGTTAACACAGTGAAATGAGTGTTTCAGCACATACAAAGTCCCCAGAATTAATGGTGCACTCAGTCATGCGAAGTGGTGGAAGAGTCCCCAGATTATTTCTGCAGGCCCAAAATGCATCCTCCTTGTGTGCAGAAAATTGACAATTGGTAAAACAGTGAGACAAGACTGTTTCAGCACATACAAAGTCCCCAGAGTTAAGGGAGCAATTAGTCATGCGCACAGTGTTGGCACAGAGTCTACAAATTTTTCAGCATTCTAGACAATGCATCTCCTTGTGTTGAGAAAATTGACAAGTGGTAACACTGTGAAATGAGACTGTTTCAGCATACACAAAGTCCCCAGAATTAATGGAGCACTCAATCATGCTCACAGTAGTGGCACAGAGTCCCATATTTTTGTACAGGTCCAAATGCATGCTCCTTGTTTGCAGAAACTGACAAGTGATAACACAATGAAATGAGACTGTTTGCAACATACAAAGTCCCACTGAATGATGGCGCATGGAGTCAACCGTGCAGTGGTGGCAGAGGGTCCCCAGAATTTTTCTGCATGCCCAAAATGCATCCTCCTTGTGTGCAGAAAATTGACAAGTGATAAACAGTGAAATGAGACTGTTTCAGCACACACAAAGTCCCCCAGAATTAATTTCGCACTCAGTTATGCATTCAGTGGTGGCAGAGAGTCCCACATTTTTCTGCATGCCCAAATGCATCCTCCTTGCATGCAGAAAATTGACAAGTGATGACACAGTGAAATGAGACTGTTTATTAATATACTAAGTCCCCAGAATGCATGGTGCACTCAGTCATACGCACAGTGGTGGCACAGAGTCCCCAGATTTCTTTCAGAAGTCCCAAAATGCATCCTCCTCGAGTGCAGAAAATTAACAATTGGTAGCACAGTAAATTCACTGTTTCAGCACATAAAAGTCCCCCAGAGTTAATAGCACACTCAGTCATGCGTGCAGTGGTGTTTCATAGTCCCTAGGTTTTTTCTGGATGATAAAATGCATCCTCCTTGTGTGCAGAAAATTGACAATTGGTAAAACAGTGAAATGAGACTGTTTCAGCACATTCAAGTCAGCCAGAATTAATGGTGCCCACAGTCATGTGCACAGTGGTGGCAGAATCCTCAGATTTTTTCTGCAGTCCCAGAATTCTTCCTCCTTGTGTGCAGAAAATAGACAAGTGATAACACATTGAAATGAGACTGTTTCAGCACATCCAAAGTCCCCCAGAATTAAGGGCACACTCAGTCATGCGCGTAGTTGTTTCAGAGTCCCAATATTTTTTGCGGCATGCCCTAAATGCATCCTCAAGGTGTGCAGAAAATTGACAAGTGGTATCTCAGTGAAACTAAAGTGTTTCAGCACATAGAAAATTCTCCAGACTTAATGGCACTCTCAGTCAAGGCGCAGTGGTGGCACAGAGTCCCCAGATTTTTCTGCAGTCCCAAAATGCTTCCTCATTGTGTGCAGTAATTTGACAAGTGATAACACTGTGAAATGAGACTGTTTCAGCACAGGCAAAGTCCCCAGATTTAAGGGTGCACTCAGTTATGGATGCAGTGGTTTCAGAGTCCCAAATTTTTCTGCATGCCCTAAATGCATCCTCAAGTTGTGCGAAATTGACATTTGGTAACACAGTGAAATGAGACTGTTTCAGCTTTGGTACAAAGTCCTCCAAATTTAATGGCTGGATTCAGTCATGCACGCAGTGGTGGTACATAGTCCCCAGATTCTTTATGCAGGCCCAAAATACATCCTCCTTGTGTGCAGAAAATTGACAAGTGGTAACACAGTGAAATGAGACTGTTTCAGCAGATACGAAGCTCCCCCAGAACTGATGGCACACTCAGTCAAGCATGCAGTGGTGCACAGGAGTCCCCAGATTTTTTTCTGCAGGACCAAAATGCATCCTCCTTGTGTGCAGAAACTATCAATTTGTAAACAGTCAAATGAGACTGTTTCAGCACATACAAAGGCCTCACATTAATGGCACACTCAGTCATGCACACAGTGGCGGCACAGAGTCCACAGATTTTTTTCTGCATGTCCAAAATACATACTCTTCTGTGGAAACATAGAAACATAGATTTTGATGGTAGATAAGGACCGCTTGGCCCACCCAGTCTGCCCATTTCGCTACCTAATGGATAAGCTGCAGATCCTAGTTAACCAGCAGCCTACTTCTTCCTTCCCCACCCCATAGAATTGCCTTATGACTGTCCCATGCATGCTTGAATTCCACCACTGTTTTTGACTCCACAACCTCCTCCAGAAGGCCGTTCCATGCATCCACAACCCTCTGTGAAAAAATACTTCCTTAAATTAACTCAGAACCACCCTCTATCTTCAAATTGTGCCCCTTGTTCTTGCACACCTTTTTTTGAAAGATGCTACCCTCTTGGACTTTGTAGATTCCTTGAGGTACTTGAAAGTTTCTGTCATGTCCCACCTCTCCTTCTTTCCTTGAGACTATACATATTAAGCTCCTTAAGTCTCTCTTCATATATCTTCCAGTGCAGACCCTGCACCATTTTAGTTGCCCTCCTCTGGACAGCTTCCATCCTGTCTATGTCTTTGTGAGATTGGGTCTCCAGAACTGCATGCAGTACTCCAGATGGGGTCTCACCAACTGTCTGTACAGAGGGATAACTTCCTGTTTTCTACTGGTGATGCCTCTCCTATGCATCCAGTATCCCCAACCCTCCTTGCTGCCCTCTCACATTGCTTGCCAACCTTTAAGTCATCTGATATGACTACCCAGGTCCCTTTCCATTTGTGTTGTTGTTAGTATCTCACCCTCATTGTGTACTCTTCCCTGGTTTTTGTTTCCCAAGTGCATTACCTTGCACCTCTTAGCATTGAATCTAAGCTACCATACATTTGACCATTCTCTAACCTTGCCAAGTCCCTTCTCATCCTTTTCCACTCCACCTTGTGCATCAACTCGGTTGCAGATCTTTGTGTCATCTGCAAAGAGACATACTTTTCCATCCAGTCCCTCTGCAATGTCACTTATAAAGACATTGAAGAGGACTGTCCTAATCTGAACCCTGTGGTACCCACTCAGTAACCCCCTTTCTTCAGAGTGATCATTTACTATTACTCTCTGTGTTCTATTCTCCAGCCAATTCTTTACCCAGGCTATCATCTTGGGACCCACTCCCAGGCTGGCTAACTTGTATATTAATCTTTTGTGTGGGACTGTGTCAAATGCCTTGCTAAAGTCTAGGTAGGGCATGTCCACAGCCCTCCCTGATCTACTACTTTGGTCACCCAGTCAAAGAAATCTATCATATTTGTCTGGCATGACCTTCCCACTGTGAATCCATGCTGCCTTGGGTCCTGTGCCCTCTGGCCTCTAGATACTCAACAATTCTTTCCTTCAGAAGTGATTCCATCATTTCCTACCACTGAGGTTAAACTAACAGGTCTTTAGTTTCCTGCTTCTGCCTTGCTCCCACTTTTGTGAAGGGGAATCACATCTGCCCTCCTCCAGTCCTCGGGTACCACCCCATCCTCCCATGATTTGTTAAAGAGGGTAGTCAGTGGTGTCACTAGTTCTACCCTTAGTTCTTTTAGAATACTGGGATGAATCCCATCAGCCCCATTGCTTTGTCCACCTTCAGTTTTAAGAGTTCTTTCAGAACCCTTTCTTCTGTAAATGGGCTGGTATCAACTTCTGTATCCAGAGTGTTTCTACTGTTTGTTTTAGGTACCTCCCCTCTTCCTTAGTAAATACTGAGCAAAAATATTTGTTTAGTATCTCTGCCTTTTCACAGTCACCCTCTGCCCACTCTTCCTCCCCTTTATTAAGCCTCACTAACCTTCCTTGGTCTTCCTTCGTCCCTGATGTACCTATAAAAGGTTGTATCCTCTCTTAACTGAGTTGGCTATCTTTTCCTTGGTTTGGGCTTTTGCTGTTCTGACTGCCTTCCCAGCTTCCTTTGCTTTAACTGATACAGTTCTCTGTCCTGTTCCTTCTGTGATTCCTTGTACTTCCTGAATGCTTTCTTTTTCTTGAACCTTCACTGCCACTTCCTTTGAGAACCATAGTGGTTTCTTACATTGTTTCATTTTGTTTATTTGCTTCACACAAAGGCTTGTTACCTCTGTGATGGCAGTTTTTATTATTCCCCATTGTTCTTCCACCCCTTCCTGCCCATTTGCTAGTGCATTCCTTAGGCACTCACCCATTTTGGTAAAGTCAGCCCTCCTAAAGTCCAGTACTTTTGCCTTTGTATGGCTTGACTCTATTGCTGTGTTTATTGTGAACCATACTGTTCGATGGTCGCTGGTTCCCAGATGGCTACCCACTTCACATCTGTGATCCCTCTTCATCTCCATTTGAGAGAACCAGGTCTAATATTGTTCCCTCTCGAGTGGGCTACAATACTAGTTGTCTAAGGCATGCCCCTGTAGGGCATCTAGAATAACCCCACTCTTCAAGTGGCTGCTGCAACTGCACTTCAGTTAACATCTGGCATATTCAGATCACCCATCAGCAATATCTCCCTTTTTCTGCCATTCTAAGTATTCTTTCTATCATTTCCTTGTCCATTTCCTCCCCTGAGAAGGGGTCTGTAACAACCTCTTGCAGATTGTGGTGCCATTGCTGGTCTCAAATTTACCCACAGTGCTTCTTCTCCTCCCTGTTTTCCCTTTTGTTCTGTTGCTTTGATTCCTTCCCTTATGTAAAGAGCTACTCCTCCTCTTCTTTACCGTCCCTGTCCCTCCTGTAGAAAATTTCTCCTGGAGAAAATTGACAAGTGGTAACACATTGTAAATGAGAGTGTTTCAGCACAAATGAAGTTCCCCAGAATTAATAGTACACTCAGTCATGCACGCTGTGGTGGTAGAGTTCGAGATTTTTATGCGGCCAAAATGCATCCTCCTTGTGTGCAGAAAGTTGACAAGTGTTAACACAGTGAAATGAGACTGCTTCAGAACATTCAAAGTCCCCAGAATTAATGGCACACTGAATCATGCACGCAGTGGTGGCATAGAGTCCCAGATTATTTCTGCTGTCCCAAAATGTATCGTCCTTGTGTGAAGAAAATTGACATGTGGTAACACAGTGAAATGAGACTGTTTCAGCACATACCAAGTCCCCAGCATTAATGGCACACTCAGTCATGTGCGCAGTGGTGGCAGAGTCATTAGATTTTTTCTGCAGGCCCACAATGCATCCTCCTGTGTGCAGAAAATTGACAAGTGAAAACACATTGAAATGAAACTGTTTCAGCACAAACAAAGCCCTACAGATTTAATGACGTATTCAGTCATGCGCACAGCAGTGGCAAATAGTCCCCAGGTTCATTCTGCAAGCCCAAAATGCATCCTCATTTTGTGCAGAAAATTGACAAGCAGTAACACAGCGAGATGAGACCATTTAACAATTCAAAGTCCACCAGAATTAATGGTGCACTCAGTCATGCAAGCAGGGCGGCACAGAGTAGCCAGATTTTTATGCAGGCCCCAATGCATCCTCATTATGTGCAGAAAATTGACAAGTGATAACACAGCGATATAAGAATGTTTCAGCACATGGCAAGTCCCCAGAATTAATGGCACACTCAGTCATGCGTGCAGTGTTTGCACAGAGTCTACAAAATTTTTCTGCAGGCCCAAAATGCATCCTTCTTGTGTGCAGAAAATTGGCAAGTGAAAAGATAGTGAAATGAGACTGTTTCATCATGTACAAAGTCCACCAGAATTAATGGTGCACTCAGTCATCGCGCTCGGTGGTGGCTCAGAGTCCCCAGCTAATTTATGCATGCCCAAATTGTATCCCGCTTGTGTGCAGAAAATTGACAAGTGGTAACACAGTGAGATGAGACTGTTTCAGCACACAAAACTCCCTAAATTAAAGGCACACTCAGTCATGTGTGCAGTTGTGGCACAGAGTCCCAGATTTTTCTGCGGGCCCAAATGCATCCTCTTGGTGTACAGAAAATTGACAAGTGGTAAAGAGTGAATGAGACTGTTTCAGCACTGACAAAGTCCCCAGAATTAATGGTGCACTCAATCATGCACTCATGGTGGCACAGAGTCCAAGATTTTTTGTCAGGCCTAAAATGCATCCTCCTTATGTGAAGAAAATTGACAAGGGTAACACAGTGAAATGAGACTGTTTCAGCACATATGAAGTCCCCAGAATTAATGGCACACTCAGCCATGCGCACAGTGGTGGCAAAAAGTCCACAGATTTTTCTGCTTGCCTAAAATTCATCCTCCTTCTGTGCAGAAAATTGACAAGTGATAACACAGTGAAATGAGTCTGTTTCAGTACAAAGTCCCCAGAATTAATGGTGCACTCAGTCATGCACGCAGAGGTGGCACAGAGTCTAAAAATGTTTCTGCAGCCAGAAAATGCATCCTCCTTGTGTTTAGAAATTGACAAGTGGTAACACAGTGAAATGAAACTATTTCAGCACAAAGTCTCCAGAATTAATGACACCTCTGTCAAGGGCATAGATGTGGCCCTGGTCCCCAGATTTTTTCTGCAGGCCCAAAATGCATCCTCCATGTGTGCAGAAAATTGACAAGTGGTAACACAGTGAAATGAAACTCTTTCAGTACATACAAATCCCCAGAATTAATGGCGCACTCAATCATGCGCACAGTGGTGGCTTCGAGTCCCCAAATTTTTTGGCAGCCCCAAATGCATCCTTCTTGTGTGAAGAAAATTGACAAGTGAAAAAGTGAAATGAGAATTTTTCGCACATACAAATCCCCAGATTTAATGACGCGCTCAGTAATGCACACAGTGGTGGCAGAGTGTCCCCAGATTTTTTTCTGCAGGCGTAAATGCATACTCCTGGTGTGCGGAAAATTGAGAAGTGGTAACACAGAAAATGAGACTGTTTCATCATATACAAGTCCCCAGAATTAATGGCGTACTCAGTCATCCATGCAGTGGTGGGACAGATTCACAGATTTCTTCTGCATGCCCAAAATGCATCCTAATTGTGACCAGAAAATTGACAATTTGTAAAACAGTGAAATGAGACTGTTTCAGCACATACAAGTTCCCCAGATTTCAACTGCACTCTCAGTCAAGCGCTACAGTGATGGCAGAGTCACAGATTTTTTTCTCCATGCCCAAATGCATCCTCTTTGTGTGCAGAAAATTGACATGTGATGACACAATGGAAATGAGACAGTTTCAGCATATACCAAGTACCCCAGAATTAATGGTGCACTCAGTCAGGTGCTCAGTGGTGGCACAGAGTCTCAGATTTTTTCTGCATGCCCAAAATGCATTCTCCTTCTGGGCAGAAAATTGACAAGTGGTAGGTAACACAGTGTAATGAAAGTATTTAAGCACATACAAAGTAGGCCAGAATTAATGGCACACTGAGTCAAGGGTGCAGTGGTGGCATAGAGTCCCACATTTTTCTGCAGACCCAAAATGCATCCTCCTAGTGTGCAGAAAATTAACAATTGTTGACACAGTGAAATGAGGCCATTTCAGCACATACAAAGACCCCAGAATTAATGGCATATTCAGTCATGCACGCAGAGGTTGCACCGAGTCCCCAGATTTTCTGCAAGCCCAAAATGCATCCTCATTGTGTGCAGAAAATTGACAAGTCCTAACACAGTGAAATGAGACTGTATGAGCACATACAAAGTCCCCCAGAATTAATGCGCACTCAGTCATGCAAGCAGTGGTGGCACAGAGTCCGAGATTTTTCTGCAGACCCAAAATGCGTACTCTAGTGTGCAGAAAATTAACAATTGTTAACACAGTGAAATGAGACTCTATCAGCACTTACAAATTCCCAAGAATTAATGGCGCACTCAGTCACGCACCCATGATGGCACAGAGTCCCATATTTTTCTACAGACCCAAATGCACCCTCCTTGTGTGCAGAAAATTGACAAGTGGTAACGCAGTGAAATAAAAGTATTTCAGCCCATACAAAGTCCACCACAATTAATGGCAGTCTCAGGCAAGGGTGCAGTGGTGGCACAGGGTCCCAGATTTTTCTTGCAGGCCAAAATGCATCCTCCTTGTGTGCAGAAAATTGACAAGTGGTAACACCGTGAAATGAGACTGTTTCAGTACATACAAAATCTCTCAGAAATAATGGCGCACTCAATCAAGCATGCATGGTGGCTGCGAGTCCTCAGATTTTTCAGCAGGCCCAAAATGCATTCTCCTTGTGTGCAGAAAATTGACAAGTGGTAACATACTGAAATGAAACTTTTCATCACATACAAAGTCCCTCAGAATTAATGGCGCACTCAGTCATGCATGCAGTAGTGGCACAGAGTCTTTAAATATTTTCAGCAGGTGGAAATGCATCCTCCTTGTGTTTAGAAAATTGACAAGTGGTATCACAGTGAAATGAAAGTATTTAGCACATACAAAGTCCCCAGAATTAATGGCACTCTCAGTCAAGAGCGTAGTTGTGGCACAGGGTCCCTCAGATTTTTCTGCAGGCCCAAAATGCATCCTCCATGTGTGAAGAAAATTGACATCTGGTAACACAGTGAAATGAGACTGTTTCAGCACATACCAAGTTCCCTGAATTAATGGTGCACTCAGTCAGTGTGCACAGTTGTGGCCAAAGTCCCCATATTTTTTTCTGCTGTCCCAAAATGTATCCTCCATGTGTGCTGAAAATTGACATGTGGTAGCACAGTGAAATGAGTCTGTTTCAGCACATACAAATTCCCCAGATTTAACTGTACACTCAGTCATGCAAGCAGTGGTGGCAGAGGCCCAGATTTTTTCAGCAGGCCCAAATGCTTCCTCCCTGTGTGCAGAAAATTGACAATTGGTAACACAGTGAAATGAGACTGTTTCAGCACAATCAAAGTCCCCAGAATTAATGGCGCACTCAGTCATGAACGAGTGTTTGCACAGAGCATACAAATTTTTATGCATGACCAAAATGCCTCCTCCTTGTGTTAAGAAAATTGACAAGTGGTAACAAAATGAAATGAGAGTGTTTCAGCACATACAAAGTCCCCAAGAATAAATGGCTTACTCAGTCATGCTTGCAGAGGTGGCACAGAGTCCCATATTTTTCTACAGGCCCAAAATGCATACTACTTGTGTACAGAAAATTGACAAGTGGTAACCCAGTCAAATGAGACTGTCTCAGCACATACAGAGTCCCAAGAATTAATGACGCACTCAGTCATGCAAGCAGAGGTGGCAGAGTCCCCAGATTTTTATGCAGTCCCAAAATGCATCCTCCTTGCGTGCAGAAAATTGACAATTGATAACACAGAGAAATGAGACTGTTTCAGCAATTCAAAGTCACCCAGATTTAATGGCACATTCATGTCATGCGCACAGTGGTGGAACGGAGTCCCCAGATTCTGTCGGCAAGCCTAAATGCATCCTCATTTTGTGCAGAAATTGACAAGTGGGAACACAGTGTAATGAGACAGATTTAATGTCACACTCAGTCATGCACACAGTGGTGGTAGAGTGTCCCCAGATTTTTATGCAGGCCCAAAATGCATCCTTCTTGTGTGCATAAAATTAACAAGTGGTAACACAGTGAACTTGAGAAAGTTTCTGCAATACAAAATCCCTCAGATTAAATGCCGCACTCAGTCATTGCACACATTGGTGGCAGATTGTCCCCAGATTTTTCTGCAGGCATAAAATGCATCCTCCTTGCAGGTAGAAAATTGACAAGTGATAACACAATGTAATGACAGTGATTCAGCACATACGAAGTCCCCAGAATTAATGGCGACTCAGTCATATGCGCAGTTGTGGCACAGAGTCCCCAGATTTTCTCTCTATGCCCAAAATGCATCCTTCAAGTGTGAAGAAAATTGACAAGTGTTAACACTGTGAAATGAAAATGTTCCAGCACTTTCAAAGTCCCCAGTATAATGCGCACTCATTAAAGTCGCAGTGGTGGCTCAGAGACCCCAGATCTTTCAGCAGACCCAAAATGCATCCTCCTTGTGCAGAAAATTGACAAGTGATAACACAGGAAATGAAAATGTTTCAGCACATACAAAGTCCCCAGAATTAATGGTGCCCTCAGTCATGCATGCAGTGGTGGCACAGAGTCCCAGATTCTTTCTGCAGGCCATAATGCATCCTCCTTGTCTGCAGAAAATTTATAATTTGTAATACAGTGAAATTGAGACAGTTTCAGCACATACAAAGTCCCACAGATTTAATGCCGCACTAAGTCATGCACACAGTGGTGACAGAGTGTCCCCAGATTTTTTCTGCAGGCCTAAAATGCATCCTCCTTGCGGGCAGAAAATTGACAAGTGGTAACACAGTGTAATGACAGTGATTCAGCAAAACGAAGTCCCCAGAATTAATGGCACACTCAGTCATGTAGCAGCTGTGGCACAGAGTCCCCAGATTTTTCTCCATGCCCAAAATGCATCCTCCTTCTGTGCAGAAAATTGGCAAGTGATAAGGCAGTGAAATGAGTCTATTTCAGCACATACAAAGTCCCCAAATTAATGGCACACTCAGTAATACGCAGTGGTGGCACAGTTTCCCATATTATTTCTGCAGGCCCAAAATGCATCCTCCTTTTGTGCAGAAAATTAACAAGTGGTGACACAGTGATATGAGACTTTTCAGCACAAATATATTTCCCATAATTAATGGCGCACTCAGTTAGGGCAGAGTGATGGCGGAGTCCACAGATTTTTCTGCATGCCCAAAATGCATTCTCCTTCAGTGCAGAAAATTGACAAATTGTAACACAGTAAAATAAGATTTCATCAGCACAAAGAAGTCCCACAGAATTAAAGGCACACTCAGTCATGCGCGCAGTTGTGGCACTTAGTCCACAGATTTCTTCTGCAGGCCAAAATGCATCCTCCTTGCGTGCAGAAAATTTAAAATTGGTAACACAGTGAAATGAGACTGTTTCAGCACAAACAAAGTCCCCCATAATTAAAGGCACACTCAGTCATGCAAGCAGTGGTGGCACAGAGTAGCCAGATTTTTTCTGCAGGCCCAAATACATGCTCCTTGTGTGCAGAAAATTGACAAGTGGCAATACAGTGAAATGAGACTGTTTCAGCAAATACGAAGTCCCACACAATTAATGGGGCACTTAGTAAAGCACGAGTGGTGGCACAGATTCCCAGATTTTTCTGAAGACCCAAAATGCATCCTCCTAGAGTGCAGAAAATTAACAGTTGGTAAAAGAGTGAAATGAGGCTGTTTCAGCACATACAAAGTCCCCGAATTAATGATATATTCAGTCATGCACGCAGTGGTGGCACAGAGTCCACAGATTTTTCTACAAGCCCAAAATGCATCCTCATTGTGTGCAGAAAATTGACAAGTGGTAATATAGTGAGCTGAGACTGTTTCAGCTCACTTGAAGTCCCAGAATTAATGGCGCATTTAGTCATGCACGAGTGGTGGCAGAGTCTCCAGATTTTTCTCCATGCCCAAAATCCAACCTCCTTGTGTGCAGAAAAGGACAAGTGATAACACAGTGAAATGAAACTGCTTCAGCACATACAAATTCCCCAGTATTAACGGTCATACTCAGTCATGCACATGGTGGCACAAAGTACCAGATATTTTCTACAGGCCTGAAATGCATCCTTCTTGTTTGCAGAAAATTGACAAGTGGTAACACAGTGAAATGAGACTGTTTCAACACAAACAAATTCAGCCAGAATTAATGGCGCACTCAGTCATGGCACAGTGGTGGTAGAGGCCCCAGATTTTTCTGCAGCCCAAAATGCATCCTCCTTGTGTGCAGAAAATTATCAAGTGATAACACTGTGAAATGAGAGTATTTCAACACATACAAAGTCCCCAGAATTAATGGCGCACTCAGTCATGCTTGCAGTGGTTGCACATAGTCCCAAGATTATTTCTGCAGGCCCAAAATGCATCCTTCTTGTGTGCAGAAATTTGACAAGTGGTAATACAGTGAAATGAAAGTGTTTCAGCACATACGAAGTCCCCAGAATTAATGGCACACTCTGTCATGCACAGCAGTTGTGGTACAGAGTAGCCAGATTCTTTCAGCCAAAATGTATTCCCTTGTGTGCAGAAAATTGACAGGAGGTAACACTGTGAAATGGGACTTTTCAGCTCAAATAAATTCCCCATAATTAATGGCGCACCCAGTCATGTGTGCAGTGGTGGCACAGAGTCCCCAGATTTTTTCTACAGTCCAAAACTACATCCTTCTTGTGTACAGAAATTTAACAATTGGTAACACAGTGAAATGAGACTGTTTCAGCACATACAAATTCCCTTAATTAAAGGTGCACTCAGTCATGAACGCAGTGTTTGCATAGAGTATACAAATTTTTCTGCATGCCCAAAAGCATCCTCCTTGTGTTAAGAAAATTGACAAGTGGTAACAAAATGAAATGAGAGTGCTTCAGCACATACAAAGTCCCCAGAATTAATGGCACATTCAGTCAAGCACGCAGTGGTGGCACAGAGTTCCACATTTTTCTGCAGACAAAAGAATGCATCTTCCTAATGTGAAGAAAATTAACAGTTGGTTACAGAGTGAAATGAGGCTGTTTCAGCACATACAAAGTCCCTAGAATTAATGGTGGATTCAGTCTTGCACGCAGTTTTGGCACACAGTCCCCAGATTTTTGACAGGCCCAAATTGCACCCTCCTTGTGTGCAGAAAATTGACGTGGTAACACAGTGAAATGAGACTGTTTCAGCACAAACAAATTCCCCGATAATTAATGGCGCACTCTGTCATGGCACAGTCGCTGTAGAGTCCCCAGATGTTTTCTCCATGCCCAAAATGCATCCTCCTTGTGTGCAGAAAATTGACAAATGGTAACCCAGAGAAAAGAGACTGTTTCAGCAAATAGCAAGTCCCTCAGAATTAATGGCACACTCAGTCAAGTGCCAGTCATGGCACAGATTCCCAGATTTTTTCTGCATGCCAAAATGCATCCTCCTTGAATACAGAAAATTAACAAGTTTTAACACAGTGAAACTGAAACTGTTTCAGCACTTACAAAGTCCCCAGAAATAATGGTACACTCAGTCAAGGGTGCAGCTGGCACAGAGTCCCCAGATTCTTTTCTGCATGCCCAGAATCCATCCTCCTTTGTGCAGAAAATTGACAAGTGGTAAACACAGTGAAATGAGAGTGTTTCAGCACATACAAAGTCCTCTAGAATTAATGGTGGATTCAGTCATGCACGGAGTTTTGGCACACAGCCCTCAGATTTTTTCGGCAGGCCCAAAATGCAGCCTCCTTGTGTACAGAAAATGGACTAGTGGTGTCAAAGACAAATGAGACTATTTCAACACATACAAAGTCCCCCACAATTCATGGCACACTCAGACATGGCACAGTGGTGGCAAAGTCCACAGATTTTTTCAGCATGCCAAAATGCATCCTCCTTGTGTGCAGAAAATTAACAATTGGTAACACAGTGATATGAGACTGTTTCAGCACAAACAAAGTGCCCAGAATTAATGACACACTCAGTCATGAATGCAGTGATTGCACAGAGTATACCAATTTTTTCTGCATGCCCAAAATGCATCGTCCTTGTGTTAAGAAAATTGACAAGTGGCAACACATTGAAATGAGAATGTTTTGGCATTTACGAAGTCCCACAGAATTAATGGCACACTCAGTCAAGCGAGCAGTGGTGGCACAGGGTCCCCAGATTTTTTCCACAGGCACAAAATGCATCCTACTTGTGTGTGAGATTGACAAATGGTATCAGAGTAAATTAAGATTGTTTCAGCACATAAAAAGCACCAGAATTAATGGCACGCTCAGTCGTGCACGCAGCGGTGGCACATAGTCCTTAGATTTTTTCTGCAAGCCAAAATGCAACCTCTTTGTGTGCAGAAATTAACATGTGGTAACACAGTGAAATTAAAGTGTTTCAGCACATATAAAGTCCCCAGAATAAATGGCATACTCAGTCATGCACATGGTGGCACAGAGCTCAGATTTTTCTACAGGCCCAAATGCATCCACCTTGTCGTTGAAAATTGACAAGTGATAACACAGTGAAATAATTTTTCAGCCCATACAAAGTCCCGTAGAATTAATGGTGCACTCAGTCATGCGTGCAGTGGTGGTTCAGAGTCCCACAAATTTTCTTGGCAGGTCCAAATACATTCTCCTGTGTGCTGAAATTGACAAGTAGTAACCCAGAGAAATGAGACCGTTTCAGCAAATAGCAAGTCCCTCAGAATTAATGGCACACTCAGTCAAGAGCGCAGTGGTAGCACAGATTCCAAGATTTTTTCTGCATGCTAAAATACATCCTCCTTGTGTGCAGAAAATTAACAAGTGGTAACACAGTGAAACTGAGACTGTTTTAGCACATACAAAGTCCCCTTGAATTAATGGCACACTCAATCATGTGCACAGAGGTGGCTGAGAACACAGATTTTTCTGTAGGCCCAAAATGCATCCTCCTTGTGTGAAGAAAATTGGCAAGAGATAACACAGTGAAATGAGACTGTTTCAGCACATACTGTACAAAGTCCCTAGAATTAATGGTGGATTCAGTCATGCATGCAGTTTTGGCACACAATTCCCAGATTTTTTCGGCAAGCCCAAAATGCATCCTCCTTGTGTGCATGAAATTGACAAGTGGTAACACTCTGAAATGAGACTGTTTCAGCACAAACAAAGTCCCACAGAATTAATGGCACACCTCAGTCATGGCACAGTGGTGGTAGAGTCCCACTTTTTTTCTGCAGGCCAAAATGCATCCTCGTTGAGTGCAGAAAATTGAAAAGTGATAACACTGTGAAATGAGACTATTTCAGGCGCACTCAGTCATGCACACAGTGGTGGTACAGAGTCCCCAGATTTTTTTCTGCAGGACCAAATGCATCCTCCTTTGTACAGAAAATTAAAAATTTTAACACAGTGAAATGAGAGTGTTTCAGCACATACAAAGTCCCCTGATAAAATGGCACACTCAGTCATGCGACCAAATGGTGGCACAGAGTCCCAGATTTTTTCTGCAGTCTCAAAATGCATCCTCATTGAGTGCAGAAATTGACAAATGGTAACACAGTGAAATGAGACTGTTTCTGCATATACAAAGTCCACCAGAATTAATGACAAACTCAGTCATGAATGCAGTGTTGGCACAGAGCCTACAGATTTTTCCTAGGCCCAAAATGCAGCAACCTTGTGTGCAGAAGATTGACAATTTGAAACACAGTGAAATGAGACAGTTTCAGCACAGACTAAGTCCCCAGAATTAATGGCACACCCAGTCATGAGCGCAGTGGTGGCACAGAGTCCTCAGATTTTTTTCAGCAGGCCCAAAATGGATCTTTCTTGCGTGCAGAAAATTAACAATTGGTAACACAGTGAAATGAGACTGTTTCAGCACATACAAAGTCCCCAGAATTAATTTTTCTGCAGTCCCAAAATACATCCTCCATGTGTGCAGGACATTGACAAGTGGTAACGTAGTGAAATGAGAGTGTTTCAACATACAAAGCCCCTCAGATTTAATGGCACATTCAGTCATCGCACAGTGGTGGCGGAGTCCCCAGATTTTTTCTGCAGGCCCCAAATGCATCCTCCTCATGTGCAGAAAATTAACATATGGTAACTCAGTGAAATTGAGACAGTTTCAATACATACAAAGTCCCTAAGATTTATTGCCGCACTCAGTCATGCACGCAGTGGTGGCAGAGTGTCCCCAGTTTTTCTACAGGCCCAGAATGCATCCTTCTTGTTTTTAGAAAATGGTCAAGTGGTAACACAGTGAAATGAAAGTATTTCAGCACGTACAAAGACCCCAAAATTAATGGTACCTCAGTCAAGGGCAAAGTGGTGGCACAGGGTCCCAGATTTTTCTTCAGGTCCAAATGCATCCTCCTTGTGAAGAAAATTGACAAGTGGTTACACAGTGAAATGAGACTCTTTCACCACATACAAATCCCCAGAAATAATGGCACACTCAGTCATACGCGCAGTGGTGGCTCCGAGTCCAAAGATTTTTCAGCAGGCCCAAAATGCTTCCTCCTTGTGTGCAGAAAATTGACAAGTAATAACACAGAAAAATTAAACCGCTTTCAGCACATATGATGCCCTGAGAATTAATGGCACACTCAGTCATGTGCACAGAGTCCACAAATTTTTTCTGCATGCCAAAATGCATCCTCCTTGAGAGCAGAAAATTGACAAGTGGTAACATTCTGAAATGAGACTCTTTCAGCACATGCAAAGTCCTCCAGAATTAATGGCTCACTCAGAGATGCACGCTGTGGTGGCACAGAGTCCCAGATTTTTCTGCAGTCCCAAATTGCATCCTCCTTGTCGGCAGAAAATTGACAAGTGATAACACAGTGAAATGAGACTGTTTCAGCACAAACAAATTCCCCAGAATTAATTGTGCACTCAGTCATGGTACAGTGGTGGCACAGGGCCCCCAGACTTTTCTGCAAGCCCAAATGCATCCTCCTTTAGTGCAGAAATTGAAATGTGTTAACACAGTGAAATGAGTCTGTTTAAGCACATACAAATCCCCAGAATTAATGGTGCACTCAGTCATGCATGCAGTGTAGGCACTGAGGCCCAGATATTCAAACTGCGCCATTGTGTGATGCAAGCCCCTCCGCCACTCAAAATAGTTGTGCGGGGGTGTGGCCAGGGTGATATTCAATGGAGTTGCGCTATGGCACAACTTCTTTGAATATCGCCCCACTGCCCCCACTGTGCATGGAACAGTGGAACTATGCCAGTGCAAGTTTTCAGAGTGGAGCATTGAGATGCGGTGGCGCAAGTTCCATTGGCGCCATGTGCAGCACCTGCACTATTCAAAGGGTGACATGCAAATGGGGTCATAATTTATGCAAGGTGCAGGGGCCATTTGCATCTAATTACGGCCACTTT
Organism: Neoceratodus forsteri; assembly: GCA_016271365.2. NCBI lineage: Eukaryota > Metazoa > Chordata > Ceratodontiformes > Ceratodontidae > Neoceratodus > Neoceratodus forsteri. Next base: position 399,620,480 of record CM057456.1, read on the forward strand.
TGTGCCATTAGCATGCAGGTGCACTGATCCCTGATGACTTGCGCCTAGCGGCCTGCCAGGTGGCAGCCAATAGGGACCAATGCCCTGCAGCCCGATTGCAGGAATAAGAGTAAACTCCCCCAGCAACCTGATCGCGGGCATAACTGAATATTCCCACCGAGTAGCCGATTGTGGGCATCAGACCCCCAAAATCCAATATCCCTGGTGGTCAGTGGACTGTGAGTAGCCTGATCGCAGGTGGCATCTCACCCCCCCATCAGAAATACCTGGTGATCTAGGGACCCTCACCACCCACCCATGGAGCCCCACCACCCCACTCCCCGTCAGCGGTGGGCAGCAGCACCCACCCACCTGCCACCCCTCCACCCACCATTGACAGCTCAGTAGGGCTGCACCCATTGGTTCAGAGCATGAGCCAATGGACGCAGAAGTCGATCACCGCATAAGGCAGTCCAGATATGTGACTGAATAATTCATTCACATATCCAGACTGCTTTGAGGGGAGTGAGGCTGCATGCCCATTGGCTCATGCTCTCAACAATGGGCATGCAGCCCTACCAAGCTGTCAGTCAGTGGGTGGTGGGTGGAGGTGGTGGGTGCTGCCACCCACCAGCTGGACAGGGGAGCGGGCGGTGGGCTCTGTGGGTGGGAGGGGTGGGGGACCACCAGATCACCATGGATTCTGGACGTGGGGGTGAGGACACCACCCGTGATTGGCTACTGGGGAGATAAACTTTATTCCCATGATCGGGCTACCGGGGTGGGGGCAGTTGAACATTATGCCCGCAATTGGGCTGCTGGGGGGACAGAATACTGTTCTGCCTGTGATCGGGCTGCAAGGGGGAAGAATACTGCACTGCCCGTGATCGGGCTACTGGGGGAGGACAGTTTCTGTTATGCCCGCGACCGGGCTACTCGGGTGGACACTTCAGCCCATGATTGGGGCATGGAGGGCACCACCAGGTGCGCAGGAACAAGTGGAGGGCCACCTACAGGTGGCAGCTGCTGTGTTGCGCTCTGCAATGTGGCAGCTCACCTGTTGGTGGACCTCGACTTATTCCTTTTATTGGCATAAAGTTGTGCAGGCACAGGTAGGGGTTGCGCCTGATAACTGTGCATGGCCAGGCTGAATATCGTGCTGTGCAGTTTATGCATGGGCATGCCCCCCACCTGTGTCTCTGACATTACTGATGCGCCCTGGCGCATCGAGATTTGTGCAGGTGCACTTTTCCTTTTAAATATCTCACCAGGGCATATCATGGGTTGTGTGCATGGCACAACACTGTTGCACCATGCACAACCCTTTTAAATATCTGGGTCAGAGTCTACAAATTTTTTCTGCCTGCCAAAATGCATCCTAATTGTGTTCAGAAAATTTACAACTGGTAACACAGTGAAATGAGACTGATTCAGCACAAACAAATTCCTCCAGAATTAATGGTGCACTCAGTCATGCGTGCAGTGGCGGCACAGAGTCACGAGTTTTTCTGCATGCCCAAAATGCATCCACGTTTTATCAGAAAATTGACATGTGGAAACACAGTGAAATGAAACTGTTTCAGCACATACAAAGTCCCCAGAATTAAATACAAAATCTGTCATGCACACAGAGGTGGCACTGCATCACAGATTTTTTCTGAGGCCCAAAATGCATTCTTTTGTGTGCCGAAATTGACAAGTGGTAACACAGTGAAATGAGATTGTTTTAGCACATACAAATTCCTCCTGAATTAATGGCACTCTCAGTCATGCTTGAAGTGATGGCAGAGTCCCCAGATTTTTCTCCATGCCCAAAAAATCATCATTGTATGCAGAAAATTGACAAGTGATAACACAGTGAAATCAGACTGTTTCAGCACATACAATGTCCCTTGAATTAATGGCACACTCAGTCATGGATGCAGTGGTGGCAAAGAGCCCCAGATTTTTCTGCAAGCCCAAAATGCATCTTCCTGTGTGCAGAAATTGATATGTGGTAACACAGTGAAATGATAGTACTTTAGCACATACACAGTCCCCCAGAATTAATGGCGACTCAGTGATGCACTAGTGGTGGCACGGAGTCCCCAGATTTTTCTGCAGGCTAAAATGCATCCTACTTGTGTGTAGAAAATTGACAAGTGGTAACATAGTGAACTGACAGTATTTTAGTACTTTAGCACATACAAAGTCCCCAGAATTAATGGCACACTCAGTCATGCACACAGTGGTGGCACAGAGTCCCAGATTTTTCTGCAAGCCCAAATTGAATCCTCCTTGTGTGCAGAATATTGAGAAATGGTAACACAGTGAAATTAGACTGTTTCAGTCCAAACAAATTCCCCAGAATTAATGGTGCAGTCAGTCATGCGGCAGTGGTGGTAAAGAGCCCCAGATTTTTTTGCAGTCCCAAAATGCAATCTTCCTTGTGGGCAGAAACTTGTCAAGTAATAACACAGTGAAATGAGACTGTTTCAGTACAAAGTTCCCCATACCTAATGGCGACTCAGTCATGCATGCAGTCTTTGCACAGAGTCGACAAAATTTTTTCTGCAGTCCCAAAATGCATCTTCCTTGTGTTCAGAAAATTAACACAGTGAAATGAGACTGTTTCAGCACTAACAAAGTCCCCAGAATTAATGACAGACTCAGACATGTGTGCAGTGGTGGCACAGAGTCCCAGATTATTTCTGCAGTTCCAAAATGCATCCTTCTTGTGTGCGGAAAATTGACAAGTGGTAACACAGTGAAATGAGAGTGTTTCAGCACAAAGTCCCCCAGAATTAAATGCAAAATCCATCATGCATGCAGTGGTGGCCCAGAGTCCCAGATTTGTTCTGCAGGCCCAGCATTCATCCTCCATCTGTGCAGAAAATTGACAAGTGATAAAACTGTGAAACGAGACTGTTTCAGCACATACATAGTCTCCCAGAATTAATGACACACTCAGTCATGTGCGCAGTGGTGGCACTGAGTCTCATATTTTTCTGCAGGCCCAAAATGCATCCTTTGTAAATATTTTTTAGTGGGTAATAGTTCTCTTCTAGGTTCTTGCCCCTAGTCTAGGCTTTCAAATTCAAGAAAAAATATAGGAAATGTTGGGTGGCCTTTGAAGTAAACACTCTTTGCTCAAGTTATTGTTCTTCAATCTTTTTTTATTTCTCTTCCCTTTGTTTCACTCGATTTGGAGCTTGTTCACTGGGTTTATTCTTTGTTACACATCTGTAAATACATTTATTTTTTCATTGATCAGCATTTTTAATATGATATTGTTACATTTTAATTCTTTGGTGTATACACATACCATTCAATAAAGATTATTGCTTGTGCACTTTCGTATATATTCTTAATTTTTCTCAGGGTTAATTTATTTGTACTTGCTTAGATCCTAAGTTGCATCCTAAAAGACATACACAGTATTTTAGTGAACACAGCATTGCTAACAACTTACAACAAGGTCTAACTACTGCCTGTAAGGCTTGTTCTCCATATTTCTTGGTTTGCAGCAAACTATATAGATATATACATACATATACACACACACATACATACATATCTTTATCTATATCTATATATCTATATTATATCTATATCTATATCTATATCTATATAACTTAAAACTTCTTGTCTTTCTTGTAAAGAATAATTTTGGGCCTGTAATGACTTAAATATAATTTTTGTAAAGCTTGCTGTTATTATGCTGTTTAATATTATAATGTGGCCACATTGTGGCTTCTATTTACCTATTGTGTCAACAGCATACCTTAAAAAAGGCTGTGAGCTTCTTAGAGTGGAACTAGTGTTCTTTGTAGTCTCTGAAAACAAAACCATGGTATTCCTATATTGGTCTGATAGCCATCATCTTACTTTAATAATTAAAGATTCTAATACCAACTTCTAAATATTCTTTAATATTTTAACAGCTTACTCTCACCCTTCTGGCTCAAGTTTGTCCTTTTGGTTAAGTTCCTCTGGATGTAAGCACTGAAGCCCAACATATTTTAATGGTAGCTACTTCCTGACAACCTCTCACCCATTTTGTGAGATCCCATGGTGTGACTAACCATGTCATCACACCCAGTTGATCGCACCTGTGCGATCTTAGTTGCTAAGCAACCTAACACTACTGCACTGATCTGTGCAGTTGGGTGCTCACAGAAATTGGCTATTTGTTCCTAGTTGCTGCAGCTCTGTGCTAGTTTACTTTTTATTTCTTTTTAACTTTCTTGTGAGGTTATTAAAATGAAAACACATTATTCTCATACCATGTTTTCTTTTCTTTTCACAGGGTGACATAAAATAAAGAGGACTTTTGCTAATATAAACAGTTCTCTTGCCTTGATTAAAAATGCCGCAAATAAATTCCAGGTTTCTAGAAGTATTATTTGTTATTATATCACCTTACATTACTACTTTCTGCAACCCATACTGTGAAATTCATAATGTAATGCAAACAGTCATTATTGTTTACTTGCTGAGGGGTCAATTGCAATTTGACCTTCCTATTCATTAAATACTTATCAATCACTCAGTGGCTTAAAATTGTCTTCTCAGATCAATTCTCTAGCTCACATTATACCAAGCTTGTTAAACACCATAGTATTTTTAAACAATTATTATTCAGATAACACTGGGGTCAAATGCAACTTGACCTTCCTGTCATAAATACTGAAAGTTGATCTGGAGGCAAAGCATCATCTTTACTGTTTTAGATAGTGATTGTACAATGTTATTTATAATGTCCCAAAATTTTAACATCTCTTAGTACATTTGCTATAATGGCATTATTTGTTACCTCTCTGGGATCAATCGCAGCTTATTTATTTTGCTGAGGGCCAGTTGCTATTTGTGCCCAGATTTTTCTGCATGCCCAAAATGCATCCTTCTTGTGTGCAGAAAATTTAGAAGTGATAAAACTATGAAATGAGACTGTTTTAGCACATACGAAGTCCCCAGAATTAATGGCACACACAGTCATGTGTGTGAGTGGTGGCACAGAGTCCGCAGTTTTTTCTGCAGGCCCAAAATGCATCCCCTTGTGTGCAGACAATTGACAATGATAACACTGTGAAATGGGACTGTTTCAGCACATATGAAGTCCCCAGAATTAGTGGAGCACTCAGTCATGCCGCAGTGGTGGCGCAGAGTCCCAGATTTTTCTGCAGGACCAAAATGCATCCTCCTTATGTGCCAAAAATTAACAAGTGACAACACAGTGAAATGAGAGTGTTTGAGCACATACGAAGTCACCCAGAATTAATGGCACACTCAGTCATGTGCAGTGGTGGCACAGAGTCCCCAGATTTTTTCCCATGAGGCCCAAATGCATCCACCTTTGTGTGCAGAAAATTGGAAAGTGATAACACAGTGAAATGAGAATGTTTCAGCACATACCAAGTCCCACAGAAATAATGATGCACTCAGTCATGCATGCAGTGGTGCCACAAAGTCCCCAGATTTTTCTGCAAGCCCAAATGCATCCTCCTTGTGTTCAGAAAATTGACAAGTGGTAACACAGAGAAATGAGATTGTTTCAGCACATACAAAGACCCCAGAATTAATAGCACACTTAGTCATGCACGCAGTGATGGCACAGAGTCCTCAGATTTATTCTGCATGCCCAAAATGCATCCTCCTTGCATGCAGAAAATTGACAAGTGATAACACAGTAAAATCAGACTGTTTCAGCACATACAAAGTTCCCCAGAATTATTGACGATTCAGACATGTAGCGCAGTGGAGGCACAGAGTCCCCAGATTTTTTCCGTAGGGCCAGAAATGCATCCTCCTTGTGTGCAGAAAATAGACAAGTGGTAACACAGTGAAATGAGACTGTTTCAGCACATACAAAGTCACCCAGAATGAATGGCACACTCAGTCATATACGCAGTGGTGGCAACGAGTCCCAGATATTTTCTGAGGCCAAAATGCATCCTGCTTGTGTGCAGACAATTAACAAGTGATAACACTGTGAAATGAGACTGTTTCAGCACATAAAAGTCCTCCAGAATTAATGGCACACTCAGTCATGCACGTAGTGTTGAAACAGAGTCCCCAGATTTTTGGGCAGGCCCAAAATGCATCCTCCTTATCTGCCGAAAATTGATAAGTGGTAACACAGTGAAATGAGAGTGTTTAACACATAAAAGTCCCCAGAATTAATGGTGCACTCTGTCATGTGTGAAGTGGGGCACAGAGTCTTAAATTTTTCTGCAGCCTCAAAAGCATCCTTTCTTTTGTGCAGAAAATTGAGAAATGGTAACACAGTGAAATGAGAATGTTTGCACATACCAAGTCCCACAGAAATAAAGGAGCACCCAGTCATCCACACAGTGGTGCCACAAAGTCCCCAGATTTTTCTACAGGAACAAAATGCAGCCTCCTTGTGTGCAGAAAATTGGCAAGTGGTAACACAGAGAAATTAGATTTTTTCAGCACATACAAAGACCACAGAATTAATAGCACACTCAGTCATGCACGCAGTGTTGACACAGAGTCCCCAGATTTGTTCTTCCTGCCAAAATGCATCCTCCTTGCTGTGCAGAAAATTGACAAGTGATAACACAGTGAAATGAGAATATTTCAGCACATACAAAGTTCCCAGAATTATTGGCACATTCAGTCATGCGCACAGTGGAAGCTACAGAGTCCCCATATTTTTTCTGCTGGCCAGAAATGAATCCTCCTTTGTGTGCAGAAAATTGACAAGTGGTACACAGTGAAATGAGGTCTTTCAGCACATACAAAGTCCCCCAGAATTAATGGTGGACTCAGTCCTGCATGCAGTGATGGCACAAAGTCCCCAGATTTTTTCAGCATGCACAAAATGCATCTTCCTTGCATGTAGCAAATTGACAAGTGATAACACAGTGAAATTATAGTATTTTAGCACATACAAAGCCCCCAGAATTAATGGCACACTCAGTCATGAGCACAGTGGTTGCACAGGGTCAACAAATGTTTTATGCAGGTCCAAAAAGCATCCTCCTTGTGTTCAGAAAATTAACAAGTGTTAATACAGTGAAATGAGACTGTTTCAAGCAAAAAGTTCCCAGAATTAATGGTGCACTCAGTCATGCATACAGAAGTGGCACAGAGCCCCAGATTATTTCTGCTGTTCCAAAACACATCCTCCTTGTGTGAGAAAATTGACAAGTGGTAACACAGTGAAATGAGAGTGTTGCAGCAAGCAGAAAGAAACCAGAATTAATTACACAATCAGACACACGCCCAGTGGTGACACAGAGTCCCAGATTTTTCTACAGGCACAAATGCATCCTCCTTGTGTGCAGAAAATTCACAAGTGGTAAAATGTGAAATGAAAGTGATTCAGCAGATACAAAATCCCCTAGAATTAATGGCACACTCAGTCATGCGCACAGTGGTGGCATAAAGTCCCCAGATTTTTCTACAGGCCCAACATTCATCCTCCATCTGTGCAGAAAATTGACAAGTGGTAACACAGTGAAATGAGACTGTTTCTAAGTCATACAAAGTCCCCCAGAATTAATGGCGGACTCAGTCATTCACAGTAGTGGCACAGATTCCCAGATTTTTCTGCAGGCCCATAATGACACACTCAGTCATGAATGCAGTGGTAGCACAAGAGTCACCAGATTTTTTCTGCAGGCCCAAAATGCATCCTCCTTATGTGCTAAAAATTGACAAGAGGTAAAAAGAGAAATAAGAGTATTTCAGCACATACTGAAGTCTCCCAGAATTAATGGGCACTCAGTCATGCACGAAGGTGGCAGAGTCCCCAGATTTTCTTTGCAGGACCAAACTGCATCCTCCTTGTGTGCAGAAAATTGAAAAATGGTAACACAGTGAAATGAGATTGTTTCAGCACATACAAAATCCCCCAGCATTCAGTGGCACTCTCATTCATGTGTAAAGTGGTTGCAGAGTATCCAGATTATTGCTGCAGGCCCAAAATGCATCCTCCATGTGTGCAGAAAATTGACAAGTGGTAACACAGTGAAATGAGAGTGTTTCACTACATAAAAGTGCCCCAGAATTAATGGCACACTCAGTCATGTGCGTAGTGGTGGCACAGAGCCCATGCAGATTTTTTCTGCATGCCCAAAATGCATCCTCCTTGTGTGCAGAAAATTGACAAGTAATAACACAGTGAAATGAGACTGTTTCAGCACATATAAAGTCCCCAGAATTATTGTTGCATTCAGCCATGCGTGAGTGGAGGCACAGAGTCCCCAGATTTTTCTGCAGGCCTGAATGCATCCTCTGTGTAGTAAAATTGACAATTGGTAACACAGTGAAATGAGACTGTTTCAGCACATACAAAGTAACCCAGGATTAATGGCGCACTCAGTAATGCACACAGTTGTGGCATAGAGTCCCCAGATTTTTTCTGCATGCCCAAAATCCATCCTCCTTATGTGCGAAAATTGTCAAGTGGTAACACAGTGTAATGAGACTGTTTCAGCATATACAATTCACCCTAAATTAATGGCACTCAGTCATGCATGCAGTGTTGGAACAGAGTCCCCATATTTTTTCTGCAGGAGCATAATGCATCCTCCTTGTGTGCAGAAAATTGGACAAGTGGTAACACTGTGAAATGAGACTGTTTCAGCACATACCAAGTCCCCAGAATTAATGGCACACTCAGTCATGAACCCAGTGGTAGCACAGAGTCCCCAGATTTTTGCAGGCCCAAAATGCATCCTCATTATGTGCGAAAATTGATATGATGGTAATACAGAGAAATGAGAGTGTTTCAGCACATCTAAGTCCCCAAATTAATGGGATACTCAGTCATGCTTGCAGTGGTGGCACAGTGTGGCAGATTTTTGTGCAGGCCCAAATGGATCCTCCTTGTGTGCAGACACTGAGAAATGCTAACACAGTGACATGAGATTGTTTCAGCACGCTACAAAATCCTTCAGAATTCAATGCCACTCTCAGTCATGTGTGCAGTGTATGCAGAGTCCCTAGATTTTTTCTGCAGGCTCAAAATGCATCCTCCTTGTGTGCAGAAAATTGACAAGTGGTAACACAGTGAAATGAAAGTGTTTCAGCACATAATAAGTCCCCAGAATTAATTGCTCAATCGGACATGCGCAGAGTGGTGGCACAGAGTCTCAAATTGTTTCTGCAGGCCGAAAAGCATCCTTTCTTCTGCATAAAATTGAGAAATGTTAGCACAGTGAAATGAGAGTGTTTCAGCACGTAAAAGTCCCCAGGAATTATGGCACATTCAGTCATGCGCAGTGGTGGCAGAGTCCCAGATTTTTCTGAATGCCCAGAACGCATCCTCCTTGTGTGCAGAAAATTGACGAGTGGTAAAACTGTGAAATGAGACTGTTTCAGCACTTACAAAGTAACCGAGAATTAATGGCGCACTCAGTAATGCACACAGTTGCGGCACAGAGTCCCAGATTTTTCTGCATGCCCCAACCATCCGCCTTACATGTCAAAAAGTGTCAACTGGTAACACAGTGAAATAAGACTGCTTCAGCACATGCAAAGTCCCCAGAATTAACCCACACTCAGTCATGTACGCAGTGGTGGCACAGAGTACCAGAATTTTTCTGCAGGCCCAAAATACATCCTCCTTATGTGCCAAAAATTGACAAGTGGTATCACAGTGAAATGAGATTGTTTCAGCACATATGATGTCCCCCAGAATTAATGGCACACTCAGTCATGCGCAGGAGGCACAGAGTCACCAGATTTTTCTGCATGCCAAATGCATGCTTCTTGTGTGCAGAAAATAGGCAAGTGATAACACATTGAAATGAGACTCTTCAGTACATACAAAGTCCCACAGAATTAATGGCGCACTCAGTCATGGGCTCAGTGTTGACACAGAGTCCCCACATTTTTCTGCAGGTCCAAAATGCATCCTCCTTGTGTGCAGAAAATTGACAAGTGATATCACAGTGAAATGAGAGTATTTCAGCACATTCAAAACCCTCAGAATACAATGGAGCTCTCAGAAATGTGAACAGTGGTTGAAGAGTCCCAGATTTTTTCTGCATGCCCAAATGCATCCTCCTTGTGCACAAAATTGACAAGTGGTAACACGGTGCAATGAGGGGGTTTCAGCACATGAAAAGTGCTCCAGAATTAATTGCACACTCAGTCATGTGTGCAGTGGTCTCACAGAGTCTCAAATTTATTCTGCAGGCCTAAAAAGAATCCTTCTCTTGTGCAGAAAACTGAGACATGGTAACACATTGAAATTAGACTTTTTCAGCAGATAAACAGCCCCAGAATTAATGTTGCCTCTGTCATGTGTACAGTAGATGTACAGAGTCCCCAGAATTTTCTGCATGCCCAAAATGCATCCTCCATATGAGGCAAAATTGTCATGTGGTAATGCAGTGAAATGAGAGTGTTTGAGCACATATGAAGTCCCCTAGAATTAATGGTGCACACAGTCCTGCACACAATGATGGCACAGAGTCCCCACATTTTTCTGCTGGCCCAAAATGCATCCTCCTTGTGTACAGAAAATTGATTAGTGGTAACACAGTGAAGTGAGACTGTTTCAGCACATACAAAGTCCCCAGAATTAATGGCACACTCAGTCATGTGCACAGTGGTGGCAGAGTCCCAGATTTTTCTGCATGCCCAAAATGCATCCTCCTTGTGTTCAGAAAATTGACAAGTAATAACACAGTGTAATGACAGTGTTTCAGCAAACACAAGACCCCATTTATTATTGGCACATTCAGTCATGCGCCAGTGGTGGCACAGAGTCCACAGATTTTTGATGCAGGCCAGAAATCCATCCTCCTTGTGTGCAGAACATTGACAAGTGGTAACATAGTGAAATGAAAGTGTTTCAAAATATATGAAGTCCCCAAAATTAATGATGCGCTCAGTCATTCACCCAGTGGTGGCACAGAGTCCCCAGATTTTTCTGCAGGCCCAAAATTCATCCTCCAGCGTGCAGAAAATTGACAAGTGATAACTCAGTGAAATGAGACTGTTTCAGCACATACAAAGTAACCCAGAATTAATGGTGCACCTGAATGCACACAGCTGTGGCACAGAGTCCCCAGATTTTTTTCTGCATACCTAAAATGTCTCCTTATGTGCTGAAAAGTGTCAAGTGGTAACACAGTGAAATGAGACTGTTTCAGCACATGCAAAGTCCCCAAATCAATGGCGCACTCAGTCATGAACGCCGTGGTGGCACAGAGTCCCCAGATTGTTTTATGCAGGCCAAATGCATCCTCCTTGAGTGACGAAAATAGTCAAGTGATATCACAGTGAAATGATAGAGAGATTCAGCACATATGATTCCCACAGAATTAATGATGCACTCAGTCAAGCACACAGTGGTGGCACACAGTCCCCATATTTTTTCTCCATGCCCAAAATGCACCCTCCTTGTGTGCTGAAAATTGTCAATTTATAACACAGTGAAATGACATTGTTTCAGCACATTCAAAGTCCCCAGAAATAATGGTAAACCAAGTCTTACTGCGCAGTGGTGGCACAGAGTCCCCAGATTTGTTATTCCTGCCCAAAATGCATGCTCCTTTGCGTGCAGAAAATTGACAAGTAATAACACAGTGAAAAGGAGAGTGTTTCAGCGACAAAGTCCTCTCAGAATTAATGACACACTCAGTCATGTGCACAGTGCTGGCAGGGTCCCCAGATTTTTCTGCATGCCCAAAAATGCATCCTCCTTGTGTTCAGAAAATTGTCAAGTAATAACACAGTGTAATGACAGTGTTTCAGCAAACACAAGTCCCCAATTATTATTGGCACATTCAGTCATGCGCGCAGAGGTGGCACAGAGTCCACAGATTTTGATGCAGGCCAGAAATCCATCCTCCTTGTGTGCAGAACTTTGACAAGTGGTAACATAGTGAAATGAAAGTGTTTCAAAACATATGAAGTACCCTCAAAATTAATGATGCGCTCAGTCATTCACCCAGTGGTGGCACAGAGTCCCCAGATTTTTCTGTAGCCCAAAATTCATCCTCCGTGCATGCAGAAAATTGACAAGTGATAACACAGTGAAATGAGACTGTTTCAGCACATACAAAGTAACCCAGAATTAATGGTGCACTCTGTAATGCACACAGCTGTGGCACAGAGTCCCAGATTTTTCTGCATGCCTAAATGTCTCATAAGTGCTGAAAATTGTCAAGTGGTAACACAGTGAAATGAGACTGTTTCAGCATGTCAAGAATCCCCAATAATTAATGGCGCACTCAGTCATGAACGCCGTGGTGGCACAGAGTCCCCAGATTTTTATGCAGGGCCAAAATGCATCCTCCTTGAGTGTCGAAAATAGTCAAGTGGATATCACAGTGAAAATGAAATAGATTGAGCACCTATGATTCCGACAGAATTAATGATGCACTCAGTCAAGCACACAGTGGTGGCAACACAGTCTCAGATTTTTTCTCCATGCCCAAAATGCACCTCCTTGTGTGCTGAAAATTGTCAATTTATAACAGAGTGGAATGACATTGTTTCAGCACATTCAAAGTCCCCCAGAAATAATGGCAAACTAAGTATTGCGCGCAGTGGTGGCACAAAGTCCCCAGATTTGTTATTCCTGCCCAAAATGCATCCTCCTTGCGGCAGAAAATTTACAAGCGAATAACACAGTGAAATGAGAATGTTTCAGCACACAAAGTTCTCCAGAATTATTGGCGATTCAGTCATGCACAGTGGAAGCACAGAGTCCCTATATTTTTCTGCTGGCCAGAAATGCATCCTCCTTGTGTGCAGAAAATTGACAAGTGGTAACACAGTGAAATGAGAGTGTTTCAGCATATAAAAGTCCCCCAGAATTAATGGCACACTTCAGTCATGTCCCACTGGTGGCACAGAAACCCATATTTTAATGCAGACCCAAAATGCATCCTCCTTGTGAGCAGAAATTGACAACTGAAATACAATGAAATGAGGGTCTTTCAGCACATACAAAGTCCCCAGAATTAATGGTGGACTCAGTCCTGCAGTGATGGCACAAAGTCCCAGATTTTTTCAGCATGCCCAAAATGCATTTTCCTTGAGTGCAGCAAATTGACAATTGATAACACAGTGAAATTATAGTATTTTAGCACACAAAAGACCCAAGAATTAATGGTACACTCAGTCATGAGCACAGTGGTTGCAATGGGTCAACAAATGTTTTCTGCAGGCCCAAAAAGCATCCTCCTTGTGTTCAGAAAATTGACAAGTGTTAACACAGTGAAATGAGACTGTTTCAGCACAAAGTCCCTATAATTAATGGTGCACTCAGTCATGCATGGGAGTGGCACAGAGTCCCAGATTATTTTGCTGTTCCAAAACGCATCCTCATTGTGTAGAGAAAATTGACAAGTGGTAACACAGTGAAATGAGAGTGTTGCAGCAAGCAAAAGTAACCCAGAATTAATTACACAATCAGACATGCACCCAGTGGTGGCACAAAGTCCCAGATTTTTCTTCAGGCACAAATGCATCCTCCTTGTGTGCAGAAAATTCACAAGTGGTAAAATGTGAAATGAAATGATACAGCATGTACAAAATCCACTAGAATTCAAGCACACTCAGTCATACGACAGCGGTGGCATAGAGTCCCCAAATTTTTCTACAGGCCCAACATTCATCCTCCATCTGAGCAGAAAATTGACAAGTGGTAACACAGTGAAATGGAGACTGTTTCAGCACATACAAAAAGTCCCCAGAATTAATGGCGCACTCAGTCATTCACACAGTAGAGGCACAGATTCCCCAGATTTTTCTGCAGGCTCATAATGACCACTCAGACGTGAATGCAGTGGTAGCACAAGAGTCCCCAGATTTTTTCTGCAGGCCCAAAATGCATCCTCCTTATATGCTAAAAATTGACAAGTGGTAAAACAGAGAAATTAGAGTGTTTCAGCACATATAAAGTCTCCCAGAATTAATATAGCACTCAGTCATGCGTGCAGTGGTGGCAGAGTCCCCAGATTTTCTTTGCAGGACCAAAATGCATCCTCCTTGTGTGCAGAAAATTGACAAGTGGCAACACAGTGAAATGAGAGTATTTCAGCACTAAAAAATCCCCCAAATTAATGGCGCACTCAGTCAAGCGTGCAGTGATGGCACAGTGTCCCAGATTTTGGTGCAGGCCCAAAACGCATCCTCCTTGTGTGCAGAAAATTGAAAATGGTAACACAGTGAAATGAGATTGTTTCAGCACATACAAAATCCCCAGAATTCATTGGCACTCTATTCATGTAAAGTGGTTGCAGAGTATCCAGATTATTGCTGCAGGCCCAAAATGCATCCTCCATGTGTGCAGAAAATTGACAAGTGGTAACACAGTGAAATGAGAGTGGTTCACCACATAAAAGTGCCCAGAATTAATGGCACACTCAGTCATGTGCGTAGTGGTGGCACAGAGTCTGCAGATTTTTCTGCATGCGCAAAATGCATTCTCCTTGTGTGCAGAAAATTGACAAGTAATAACACAGTGAAATGAGACTGTTTCAGCACATATAAAGTCCCCCAGAATTATATGTTGCATTCAGTCATGCGTGAGTGGAGCACAGAGTCCTCAGATTTTTCTGCAGGCCAGAATGCATCATCTGTGTGTGCAGAAAATTGACAATTGGTAACACAGTGAAATGAGACTGTTTCAGCACATACAAAGTAACCCAGGATTAATGGCGCACTCAGTAATGCACACAGTTGTGGCACAGAGTCCCCAGATTTTTTCTGCATGCCCAAAACCATCCTCCTTATGTGCCAAAAATTGACAACAGGTAACACAGTGCAATGAGACTGTTTCAGCATATAATCACTCCTAAATTAATAGCGTACTCAGTCAGCATGCAGTGTTGGAACAGAGCCCCATATTTTTCTGCAGGAGCATAATGCATCCTCCTTGTGTGTAGAAAATTGGACAAGTGGTAACACTGTGAAATGACACTGTTTCAGCACATACAAAGTCCCCCAGAATTAATTGCACACTCAGTCATGACCCCAGTGGTAGCACAGAGTTCCCAGAATTTTTCTGCAGGCCCAAAATGCATCCTCATTATGTGCCAAAAATTGACATGTGGTAACACAGTATAATGAGACTGTTTCAGCACATACAATCCACCTAAATTAATGGCACACTCAGTCATGGAACCCAGTGGTAGCACAGAGTCCCCAGATTTTTTTGCAGGCCAAAATGCATTCTCATTATGTGCAGAAAATTGACATGTGGTAACACAGAGAAATGAGAGTGTTTCAGCACACGCAAAGTCCCCCAGAATTAATGGGATACTCAGTCATGCTTGCAGTGGTGGCACAGTGTGGCAGATTTTGTGCAGGCCCAAAATGCATCCTCCTTGTGTGCAGACAATTGACAAATGGTAACACAGAGAAATGAGAGGTTTCAGCACATACAAAATCCTCCAGAATCCAACGCACCTCAGTCATGTGTGCAGTGTATGCAGAGTCCCTAGATTTTTCTGCAGGCTCAAAATGCATCCTACTTGTGTGCAGAAAATTGACAAGTGGTAACACAGTGAAATGAAAGTGTTTCAGCACATAATAAGTCCCCAGAATTAATTGCCAACTCAGTCATGCGCGCAGTGGTGGCACAGAGTTCAAATTTTTTCTGCAGCCCGAAAGCATCCTTCTTCTGCAGAAAATTGAGAAATGTTAACACAGTGAAATGAGAGTGCTTCAGCATGTAAAAAGTCCCCAGAATTTATGGCACATTCATTCATGTGAGCAGTGGTGGCAGAGTCCCAGATTTTTTCTGAATGCCCAGAACGCATCCTCCTTGTGTGCAGAAAATTGACAAGTGGTAAAACAGTAAATGAGACTGTTTCAGCACTTACAAAGTAACTGAGAATTAATGGCGATCAGTAATGCACACGGTTGAGGCACAGAGTCCCCAGATTTTTTCTGCATGCCCCAAATCCATCCCTCCTTACATGTCAAAAGTGTCAACTGATAACACAGTGAAATAAGACTGCTTCAGCACATGCAAAGTCCCCAGAATTAACCACACTCAGTCATGTGCGCAGTGGTGGCACAGAGTACCCAGAATTTTTCTGCAGGCCCAAAATGCATCGTCCATATCTGCCAAAAATTGACAAGTGGTATCACAGCGAAATGAGATTGTTTCAGCACATACGAAGTCCCCAGAATTAATGGCACACTCAGTCAAGCTGCAGTGGAGGCACAGAGTCACCAGATTTTTCTGCATGCCCAAAATGCATCCTTCTTGTGTGCAGAAAATAGGCAAGTGATAACACATTGAAATGAGACTCTTTCAGCACATACAAAGTCCCCCAGAATTAATGGAACACTCTATGGGCTCAGTGTTGACACAGAGTCCCACATTTTTCTGCAGGCCCAAAATGCATCCTCCTAGTGTGCAGAAAATTGACAAGTGGTATCACAGTGAAATGAGAGTATTTCAGCACATTCAAAATCCCCAAAATACAATGGAGCTCTCAGAAATGTGAGCAGTGGTTGAAGAGTCCCCAGATTTTCTGCATGCCCAAAATGCGCCCTCCTTGTGTGCACAAAATTGACAAGTGGTAACACAGTGCAATGAGAGGGTTTCAGCACATGAAAAGTGCTCCAGAATTAATTGCACACTCAGTCATGCATGCAGTGGTCTCACAGAGTCTCAAATTTTTCTGCCGGCCAAAAAGAATCCTTCTCTTGTGCAGAAAACTGAGACATGAACACATTGAAATTAGACTTTTCAGCAGATAAAAAGCCCCCATAATTAATGGTGCATCCGCATGTGTACAGTAGATGTACAGAGTCCACGAATTTTTCTGCATGCCCAAAATGCATCCTCCATATGAGGCAAAATTGTCATGTGGAAATACTGTGAAATGAGAGTGTTTGAGCACACACGAAGTCCCCTAGAATTAATGATTGACACAGTCCTGCACACACAGTGATGGCACAGAGTCCCCACATTTTATGCAGGCCCAAAATGCATCCTCCTTGTGTACAGAAAATTGATTAATGGTAACACAGTGAAGTGAGACTGTTTCAGCACATATAAAAGTCCCCAGAATTAATGGCACACTCAGTCATGTGCACAGTGGTGGCAGAGTCCCCAGATTTTTCTGCATGCCCAAAATGCATCCTCCTTGTGTGCAGAAAATTGACAAGTAATAACACAGTGAAATGAGAGTGTTTCAGCACATACAAAGTCCCCCGAATTAATGGCACACTCCAGTACATGTGCACAGTGGTAGAGAGTCCCCAGATTTTTCTTCATGCTCAAAATGCATCCTCCTTGTGTTCAGAAAATTGACAAGTAATAACACAGTGTAATGACAGTGTTTCAGCAAACACAAGTCCCCTATAATTATTGGCACATTCAGTCATGCACGCAGTGGTGGCACAGAGTCCACAGATTTTGATGCAGGCCAGAAATCCATCCTCCTTGTGTGCAGAACATTGACAAGTGGTAACATAGTGAAATGAAAGTGTTTCAAAACATCACGAAGTCCCCCAAAATTAATGATGCTGCTCAGTCATTCACCCAGTGGTGGCACAGAGTCCCCAGATTTTTTCTGCAGGCCCAAAATTCATCCTCCGTATGGTGCAGAAAATTGACAAGTGATAGCACAGTGAAATGAGACTGTTTCAGCCACACAAAGTAACCCAGAATTAATGGTGCACTCAGTAATGCACACAGCTGTGGCACTCGAGTCCCCAGATTTTTTCTATACGCCTAAATGCCTCATGTGCTGAAAAGTGTCAAGTGGTAACACAGTGAAATGAGACTGTTCTGCACATGCAAAGTCCCCACAATTAATGGCGCACTCAGTCATGAACGCAGTGGTGCACAGAGTCCCCAGATTTTTATGCAGGGCTAAATGCATCCTCCTTATGTGCAAAATAGTCAAGTGGTATCACAGTGAAATGAAAGAGATTCAGCACATACGATTCCCACAGAATTAATGATGCACTCAGTCAAGAACACAGTGGTGGCACACAGTCCCCAGATTTTTCTCCATGCCCAAATGCACCCTCCTTGTGTGCTGAAAATTGTCAATTTATAACAGAGTGAAATGACATTGTTTCAGCATATTCAAAGTCCCCCAGAAATAATGGCACACTCAGTCTTGCACGCAGTGGTGGCACAGAGTCCCCAGATTTTTTCCTGCATGCCCAAAAAGCATCCTCCTGTGTGCAGAAATTGACAAATGGTAACACAGTGAAATTAGACTGTTTCAGCACATATAAAGTCCCCAGAATAATGACGCACTCAGCCATGCATGCAATAGTGGCACAGAGTCCCCAAATTTTTTCTGTATGCCCAAAACGCATCTTCCTGATGAGGCAAAATTGGCATGTGTTAACACAGTGAAATGAGACTGTTTCAGCATATACAAAGTCCCCAGAATTATTGGCATTCAGTCATGCACACAGTGGTGGCACAGAGTCCCCAGAATTTTTCTGCAGGCCAGAATTGCATCCTCCTTGAGTGCAGTAATTTGACAAGTGCAAACATAGTGAAATGAAAGTGTTTCATACATATGAAGTCCCCCCAAAGTTAATGATGCACTCAGTCATGCACCCAGTGGTGGTACAGAGTGCCCGGATTTTTCTGCAGGCCCAAAATTCATCCTCCGCGTGTGCAGAAAAATGACAAGTGATAACCAGTGAATGAGACTGTTACAGCACATACAAAGTAATCCACAATTAATGGTGGACTCAGTAATGCACGAGTTATGTCACAGAGTCCCCAGATTTTTTCTGCAGTGCCAAATGTATCCTCCTTATGTGCCAAAAATTGACAAGTGGTTTCACAGTGAAATGAGAGTGTTTCAGCACATACGATTCCCCATAATTAATGGTGCTCTCAGTCAAGTGCAGAGGTGCCACTCAGTCCACAGATTTTTTCATGCATGCCCCAAATGCATCCTCCTTGTGTGCAGAAAATCACAAGTGGTAACACAGAGAAATGAGACTGTTTCAGCACATACAAAACCCCATAATTAATTGTACACTCAGTCGTGCATGGTGGTGGCACAAAGTCCCCAGATTTTTTTATGCAGACCCAAAATGCATCCTCCTTGTGTGCAGAAAGTTGACAAGGGCAACACAGTGAAATGAGGGTATTTCAGCAAACAAAAGTTCACCAGAATTAATGGCACACTCAGTCATGCATGCAGTGGTGGCACACAGTCCCCAGATTTTTTCAGCATGCCCAAAATGCATCCTCCCTTGTGTGAAGAAAATTGGCAACTCATAAAACAGTAAATGAGGCTGTTTCAGCACATTTGAAGTCCCCAGAATTAATGGCACACTCAGCCACGTGCATTGTGTTAGCACAAAGTCTCCAGATTTTTCTGCAACTCAAAATCCATCCTCCTTGTGTAGAAAAAGGCAAGTGATACCACATGAAATGAGACTCTTTCAGCACATACAAAGTCCCCAGAATTAATGGTGCACTCAGTCATGCATGCAGTGGTGGCATAGAACCCAAGATGTTTTCTGCAGGCCCATAATTCATCCTCCTTGTGTGCAGAAAATTGACAAGTGGTATCACAGTGAAATGAGACTGTATCAGCACATAAGAAATCCCCAGAATTAATGATGCACTCAGTCATGCATAGAGTATTGGCACAGAGTCCCTAGATTTTTTCTGCATGCCAAAATGCTTCCTCCTTATGTGGCAAAAATTGACAAGTGGTAATACAGTGAAATGAGAATGTTTAAGCATATGCGATTTCCCCAGAATTAATGGCACACACAGTCAAGCATGCAGTGGTGTCCACAGTCCCCAGATTTTTTCTCCAGGCCCAAATGCATCCAGCATGAGTGGTGAAAATAGTCAATTAGTAACACAGTGAAATGAGATTGTTTCAGCATATACAAAGTCCAATGGAATTATTGGCGCATTCAGTACAAAGCGAGAGGTGGCACAGAGTCCTCAGATTTTTCTGCTTGCCAGAAAGGCATCCTCCATGTGTGCAGAAAATTGACAAGTGGTAACACGGTGAAATGAGACTGTTTCAGCACATTCAAAGTCCCAAAGATTTATGGCACACTCAGTCATGTGCACAGTGGCACCATAGAGTCCCAGATTTTTCTGAATGCCCAAATGCACCCTCCTTGTGTGCAGAGATTTGATAAGTGATAACACTGTGAAATGAGACTGTTTCAGCATACAAAGTCCCCAGAATTAATGGACACTCAGCCATGAATGCAGTGGTAGCACAGAGTCTACAAAATTTTTGGCAGACCAAATGCATCCTCCTTATGTGCCAAAAATTAACAAGTGGTAACACAGAGAAATGAGTGTGTTTCAGCACTTACGAAGTCTTCCAGAATTAATGGCACACTCAGTCATTCTTGCAGTGGTGGTACAGTGTCCCAGATTTTTTGTCAGGCCCAAAATGCATCGTCCTGTGTGCAGACAATTGACAAATGGTAACACAGTGAAATGAGATTGTTTCAGCACATACAAAATCCCAAAGAACTCAATGGTGCTCTCAATCATGTGTGCAGTGGTTTCAGAGTCCACAGATTTTTCTTCAGGCCCAAAATTCGTCCTCCTTGTGTGCAGAAAATTGACAAGTGCTAACACAGTGAAATGAGAGTGTTTCAGCATGTAAAAAGTCCCCAAAATAAATTGAACACTAAGTCATGTGCACAGAAGTGGCACAGAGTCTCACATTTTCTGCAGACCCAAAATCATCCTTCTCTTGTGCAGAAAATTGAGAAATGGTAACACAGTGAAATGAGAGTGTTTCAGCACACAGAAAGTCCCCAGAATTAATGGTGATTCCGTCATGTGCACAGTGGTGGCACAGAGCCCCTAGATTTTTCTACATGCCCAAAATGCATCCTCTTTGTATGCAGAAAATTGACAAGTGGTAACACTGTGAAATGAGACCATTTCAGCACATACAATGTCCCCAGAATTAATGGCACACTTAGTCATGCGGACAGTGGTGGCACAGAGAACCCAGATTTTTCTGCAGGCCCACAGTGCATCCTCCTTCCATAGCAGAAATTGACATGTAGTAACACAGTGAAATGGAGAGTTTCAGCATACACAAGTCCCCAGAATTAATGTCAGACTCAGTCATGTGTGTAGTGGTGGCACACATTCCGCTGATTTTTCTGCATTTCCAAAATACATCCTCCTGGTATGCAGAGAAATTGACAAGCGGTAACACAGAGAAATTAGATTGTTTCAGCACATACAGAGACCCCAGAATTAATGGTGCACTCAGTCATGCGCGCAGTGGTGGCTGAGTAACCAGATTTTTCAGCATGCCCAAAATGCATCTTCCTTGTGTGAAAAAATTGACAAGTGGTAAAACAGTGAAAGAAGAGTGTTTCAGCACATACAATGTCCCTCAGAATTATTGTCACATTCAGTCATGTGCGCAGTGGTGGATGAGTCACCAGATTTTTCAGCAAGCCCAATATGCATCCTCCTTCTGTGAAGAAAATTGACAAGTGGTAAAACAGTGAAATGAGACTGTTTCAGCACATATAAGCCTCCAGAATTAATGGCGCACTCAGTCATGCATAGTGTTGCTACAAAGTTCCAGATTTTTCAGCATGCCCAAAATCCATCCTCCTTATGTGAAAAAAATTGACAAGTGGTAAAACAGTGAAATGAGACTGTTTCAGCACATACGAAGTCCCCAGAATTAATGGCGCATTCAGTCATGCATTCAGTGGTGGTGGCATAGAGCCCAAGATGTTTTCTGCAAGCCCATAATTCATACTCCTTGTGTGCAGAAAATTGACAAGTGGTAACACAGTGAAATGAGACTATTTCAGCACGTAAGAAATCCCCCAGAATTAGTCACGCACTCAGTCATGCATACAGTATTGGCACAGAGTCCCCAGATTTTTCTGCATGCCAAAATGCTTCCTCCTATGTGGAAAAAATTGACAAGTGGTAATACAGTGAAATAAGAATGTTAAGCATATGCGATTTCCCCAAATTAATAGGCACACAGTCAAGCATGCAGTGGTGTCCCACAGTCCCCAGATTTGTTCTCCAGGCCCAAAAGCATCCAGCATGAGTGGTGAAAATAGTCAATTGGTAACACAGTGAAATGAGATTGTTTCAGCATATACAAAGTCCAATGGAATTATTAGCGCATTCAGTCTATGGCAGAGGGTGGCACAGAGTCCTCAGATTTTTCTGCTTGCCAGAAAGGCATCCTCCATGTGTGCAGAAAATTGACAAGTGGTAACACGGTGAAATGAGACTGTTTCAACACATTCAAAGTCCCAAACGATTAGTGGCACACTCAGTCATGTGCACAGTGGCATCATAGAGTCCCAGATTTTTCTGAATGCTCAAAATGCACCTCCTTGAGTGCAGAGATTTGACAAGTGATAACACTGTGAAATGAGACTGTTTCAGCACATACAAAGTCCCCAGAATTAATGGCACACTCAGCCATGAATGCAGTGGTAGCACAGAGTCTACAGAATTTTTGGCAGGACCAAATGCATCCTCTTATGCCAAAAATTAACAAGTGGTAACACAGAGAAATGAGTGTGTTTCAGCACTTAAAGTCTTCCAGATTTAATGGCACACTCAGTCATTCTTGCAGTGGTGGTACAGTGTCCCAGATTTTTGTGCAGGCCCAAAATGCATCGTCCTTGTGTGCAGACAATTGACAAATGGTAACACAGTGAAATGAATTGTTCAGCACATACAAAATCCCAAAGAACTCAATGGCGCTCTCAATCATGTGTGCAGTGGTTTCAGAGTCCACAGATTTTTTCTTCAGGCCCAAAATTCAGTCCTCCTTGTGTGCAGAAAATTGACAAGAGCAACACAGTGAAATGAGAGTGTTTCAGCATGTAAAAAGTCCCCCAAAATGAATTGAACACTAAGTCATGTGCACAGAGTGGCACAGAGTCTCACATTTTTTCTGCAGACCCAAAAATCATCCTTCTCTTGTGCAGAAAATTGAGAAATGGTAACACAGTGAAATGAGAGTGTTTCAGCACAGAAAGTCCCCCAGAATTAATGGTGATTCCGTCATGTGCACAGTGGTGGCACAGAGCCCTAGATTTTTCTACATGCCCAAAATGCATCCTCTTTGTATGCAGAAAATTGACAGTGGTAACACTGTGAAATGAGACCATTTCAGCATACAATGTCCCCAGAATTAATGGCACACTTAGTCATGCGGACAGTGGTGGCACAGAGAACCCAGATTTTCTGCAGGCCCACAGTGCATCCTCCTTCCATGCAGAAAATTGACATGTAGTAACACAGTGAAATGGGAAGTTTCAGCATATACGAAGTCCCCAGAATTAATGTCAGACTCAGTCATGTGTGTAGTGGTGGACACATTCCGCTGATTTTCTGCATTTCCAAAATACATCCTCCTGGTATGCAGAAAATTGACAAGCGGTAACACAGAGAAATTAGATTGTTTCAGCACATACAGAGACCCCAGAATTAATGGTGCACTCAGTCATGCGCGCAGTGGTGGCTGAGTAACAGATTTTTCAGCATGCCCAAAATGCATCTTCCTTGTGAAGAAAATTGACAAGTGGTAAAACAGTGAAAGAAGAGTGTTTCAGCACATACAATGTCCTCAGAATTATTGTCACATCTCAGTCATGTGCGCAGTGGTGGATGAGTCACCAGATTTTTTCAGCAAGCCAATATGCATCCTCCTTCTGTGAAGAAAATTGACAAGTGGTAAAACAGTGAAATGAGACTGTTTCAGCACATATGAAGCCTCCCAGAATTAATGGCGCACTCAGTCATGCGCATAGTGTTGGCACAAAGTTCCCAGATTTTTCAGCATGCCCAAAATCCATCCTCCTTATGTGAAGAAAATTGACAAGTGGTAAAACAATGAAATGAGACTGTTTCGCACATATCTAAGTCCCCAAATTAATGCGCATTCAGTCATGCATTCAGTGGTGGTGGCATAGAGCCCAAGATGTTTTCTGCAAGCCCATAATTCATACTCCTTGTGTGCAGAAAATTGACAAGTGGTAACACAGTGAAATGAGACTATTTCAGCACGTAAGAAATCCCCAGAATTAGTCACGCACTCAGTCATGCATACAGTATTGGCACAGAGTCCCCAGATTTTTGCATGCCCAAAATGCATCCTCCTTATGTGCCAAAATTGTCAAGTAGTAACACAGTGAAATGAGACTGTTTCAGCCCAAACAAAGTCCCCAGAAATAATGACGCACTCAGTCATGCACGAGTGGTGGCACAGAGTCCTGGATTTTTTCTGCAGCCCCATAATGCATCCTCCTTGTGTGCAGAAAATTTGATAAATAGTAACACAGTGAAATCAGTCATGAACGCAGTGGTGGCACAGAGTCCCCAAATCTTTTCTGCAGGGCCAAAATGCATCCTCCTTATGTGCCAAAATTGACAAGTGATATCACAGTGAAATAAAGAGATTCAGCACATACGATTCCCACAGAATTAATGTACTCTCAGTCAAGCTGTGTGTGGCACACAGTCCCCAGATTTTTCTCCAGGCCCAATGCACCCTCCTTGTGTGCTGAAAATTGTCAATTGGTAACACAGTGAAATGACATTGTTTCAGCACATACAAAGTCCCAGAATTAATGGCAACTCAGTCATGTTCGCAGTGGTGGCATAGAGCCCAAGATGTTTTCTGCAGCACATAATTAATACTCCTTGTGTGCAGAAAATTGACAAGTGTAACACAGTGAAATGAAACTGTTTCAGCACAAAGAAATCCTCAGAATTAATGATGCACTCAGTCATGCATACAGTATTGGCACAGAGTCACCAAATTTTTCTTCATGCCAAATGCTACCTCCTTATGTGGCAAAAATTGACAAGTGGTAACACTGTGAAATGAGAGTGTTTGAGCACATACAAAGTCCCCAGTATTAATGGTGCACTCAGTCATGTGCAGTGGAGGCACACAGTCCCAGATTTTTCTCCAGGCCCAAAAGTCATCCTCCTTGTTTGCTGAAAATTGTCAATTGGTAACACAGTGAAATGAGATTGTTTCAGCACATACAAAGTCCAACAGAATTATTGGCACATTCAGTCATGTGCACAGAGGTGGCACAGAATCCCCAGATTTTTCTGCAGGCCAGAAAGGCATTCTTCTTGTGTGAAGAAAATTGACAAGTGTTAACACAGTGAAATGAGACTGTTTCAGCACATTCAAATCCCCAGAATTAATGGCACACTCAGTCATGTGCGCAGTGGTGGCACAGTGTCCCAGATATTTTCTGCAGGCCCAAAATGCACTCTCTAGTGTGCAGACAATTGACAAGTAATAACACTGTGTAATGAGACTGTTTCAGCACATACAAAGTCCCCAGAATCAATGGCACACTCAGTCATGAATGCAGTGTTAGCACAGAGTCCCCAGAATTTTATGGTAGACCCAAAATGCATCCTCCTTATGTGCCGAAAATTTGCAAGTGGTAACACAGAGAAATGAGTGTGTTTCAGCACATACAAAGTCCCCAGAATTAATGGCACAGTGAAATAAGACTATTACAGCACATAGAAATCCCCAGAATTAATGGTGCATTCAGTCATACATGCAGTAGTGGCAAGAGTCCCCAGATTTTCTCTGTCTTCCAAAATGCATCCTACCTATGTGCCAAATATTGACAAGTGGTAACACAGTGAAACAAGAGTGTTTCCTACATACAAAGTCCCCAGAATTAATGGCGCATTCAGTCATGCGCAGTGGTGGCACACAGTCCTCAGATTTTTCTGCAGGCCTAAAATGTATCCTCCTTGTGCACAGAAAATTGACAAGTGGCAACTCAGTGAAATGAGTATGTCAGCACACAATGTCCCCCAGAATTAATGGCACACTCAGTCATGCATGCAGTGATAGCATAGAGTCCCAGATTTTTCTGCAGGCCCACAATGCATCCTTTTGTGTGCAGAAAATTAAGTAGTGGTAACTCAGTGAAATGAGACTGTTTCAGCACATTCAGAGTCCCCAGAATTAATGGTGCTCTCATTTATGAAGCAGTGTTGGCACAGAGTCCCAGATTTTTCTGCAGAACAAAATGCATCCTCCATGTGCAGACAATTAACAAAAGGTAACACGGTGAAATGAGATTGTTTCAGCACATACAAAGTCCCCAAGAATAAATGGCACTCTCAGTCATGCGTGCTGAGGTGGCAGAGTCACCAGATTTTTCTGCATGCCCAAAATGCATCCTCCATTTGTGAAGAAAATTGACAAGTGGTAAAACAGTGAAATGAGACTGTTTTAGCACATACAAAATCCCCAGAATTAATGGCGCACTCAGTCATGTGGGCAGTGGTGGCACAGAGTCCCAGATTTTCTGCAACCCCAAAATGCATCCTGCTTGTGTTCAGAAAATTGACAAATGGTAACACAGTGAAGAGAGTGTTTCTGCACATACAAAGTCCCCAGAATTAATGGTGCACCCAGTCTTGTGCGTAGTAGTGGTACACAATCCCCAGAATTTTCTGCATGACCAAAATACATCCTCCTTATATGAGGAAAATTGTCAATTGGTAACACAGTGAAGTGAGACAGTTTCTCAGCATAGAAAGTCCCTTAGAATTAATGGTACACTCAGTCATGCACGCTGTGTTGGCACAAAGTACCCAGATTTCTTCTGCGGGACCAAAATCAATCCTTCTTGTGTTCAGAAAATTGACAAATGGTAAGACAGTGAAATGAGAGTGTTTCAGCATGTACAAAGTCCCACAGAATTAATGGCGCACTCAGTCATGCGCACCGAGGAAGTAGAGTCCCAGATTTTTCTGCAGGCCCAAAATGCATCCTCCTTGCTTGCAAACAATTGACAAGTGGTAACACAGTGAAATGAGACTGTTTCAGCACAAGAAATCACCCAGAATTAATGGTGCATTCTGTCATGCATGCAGTAGTGGCACAGAGTCCCCATATTTCTTCTGCCTGCCCAAAATGCATCCTCCTATGTACCCAAATATTGACATGTAGTAACACTAATGAAATGAGAGTGTTTGAGCACATAAAAGTCCTAAATTAATGGCACTCTCTGTCATGTCTGCTGTGGTTGCAGAGTCCTCAGATTATTTCTGCAGTCCAAAATACATCCTGCTTATGTGTCGAAAATTGACCAGAGGTAACAGAGTGAAATGATAGGGTTTCAGTGCATATGAAGTCCCACAGAATTAATGGCACACTCAGTCATTGTGTAGTGGTGGCACACATTCCTAAGACTTTTTCTGCATGTCCAACATATATCCTCTTTGGGTGCAGAAAATTGACAACGATAACACAGAGAAATGAGATTGTTTCAGCACATGCCTAGACCCTAGAATTAATGGTACACTCAGTCATACTCACAGTGGTGGCTGAGTCACCAGATTTTATAGCATGCCCAAAATGTGTCCTCCTTAGTGAAGAAAATTGACAAGTGGTAAGACAATGAAATGAGACTGTTTCAGCACATACTAAGTCCCCAGAATTAATGGCGCACTCAGTCATGCGTGTAGTGTTAGCACAAAGTCCCAGATTTTTCTGCAACCCCAAAATGCATCTTCCTTGTGTTCAGAAAATTGACAAATGGTAACAGAGTGAAATGAAAGTGTTTCAAGCACATACAAAGTCCCCAGAATTAATGTTGCACTTGGTCATGCGAGTAGAGGTGGTACACAGTCCCCAGATTTTTCTGCATGCCCAAAATACATCCTACTTGTGTGCAGAAATTGTCAATTGATAACTCAGTGAAATCAGATTGTTTCAGCACATACAAATCCCCAGAATTAATGTCGCATTCAGTCATGAACGCAGTGGTGGCACAGAGTCCCAGATTTTTTCTGCAGGCTCAAATGCACTCTCCTTGTATGCCAAAAATTGTCAATTGGTAACACAGTGAAATGAAATTGCTTCCAGCACATGAAGTCCCCAAATTAATGGCACACTCAGTCATGCGCAGTGGTGGCACAGAGTCTCAGATTTTCTGCATGCCAGAAATCCATCCTCCTGAGTGTAGAAAATAGGCAAGTGATAACACATTGAAATGAGACTCATTGAGCACATACAAAGTCCTCCAGAATTAATGGCACACTCAGTCATGCGCAGTGGTGGCACAGAGTCCCAGATTTTTCTGCAGAACATAATTCATCCTCCTTGTGTGCAGAAATTGACAAGTGATAACACAGTGAAATGAGACTGTTTCAGCACATAAAATCCCCAGAATCAATAGCGCACTCAGTCATGCATACAGTAGTGGAACAGAGACCCCATATTTTTCTGCATGGCAAAATGCATCCTCCTTATGTGTAAAAATTTACAAGTGGTAACACAGTGAAATGAGAGTGTTTGGTACATATGATTCCACCAGAATTAATAGCACACTCAGTCATTCTTGCAGTGGTGGTACAGTGTCCCAGATTTTTGTACAGGCCCAAATGCATCGTCCTTGTGTGCAGACAATTGACAAATGGTAACACAGTGAAATGAGATTGTTTCAGCACATACAAAATCTAAAGAACTCAATGGTGCTCTCAATCATGTGTGCAGTGGTTTCAGAGTCCACAGATTTTTTCTTCAGGCCCAAAAATTCGTCCTCCTTGTGTGCAGAAAATTGACAAGTGCTATAACAGTGAAATGAGAGTGTTTCAGCATGTAAAAGTCCCCAAAATGAATTGAACACTAAGTCATGTGCACAGAAGTGGCACAGAGTCTCACATTTTTCTGCAGACCCAAAAATCATCCTTCTCTTGTGCAGAAAATTGAAAATGGTAACACAGTGAAATGAGAGTGTTTCAGCACACAGAAAAGTCCCCAAATTAATGGTGATTCCGTCATGTGCACAGTGGTGGCACAGAGCCCTAGATTTTTCTACATGCCCAAAATGCATCCTCTTTGTATGCAGAAATTGACAAGTGGTAACACTGTGAAATGAGACCATTTCAGCACATACAATGTCCCCAAATTAATGGCACACTTAGTCATGCGGACAGTGGTGGCACAGAGAACCCAGATTTTTCTGCAGGCCACAGTGCATCCTCCTTCCATGCAGAAAATTGACATGTAGTAACACAGTGAAATGGGAGAGTTTCAGCATATACGAAGTCCCCAGAATTAATGTCAGACTCAGTCATGTGTGTAGTGGTGGACACATTCCGCTGATTTTCTGCATTTCCAAAATACATCCTCCTGGTATGCAGAAAATTGACAAGCGGTAACACAGAGAAATTAGATTGTTTCAGCACATACAGAGACCCCAGAATTAATGGTGCACTCAGTCATGCGCGCAGTGGTGGCTGAGTAACAGATTTTTTCAGCATGCCCAAAATGCATCTTCCTTGTGTGAAGAAAATTGACAGTGGTAAAACAGTGAAAGAAGAGTGTTTCAGCACATACAATGTCCCTCAGAATTATTGTCACATTCAGTCATGTGCGCAGTGGTGGATGAGTCACCAGATTTTTTCAGCAAGCCAATATGCATCCTCCTTCTGTGAAGAAAATTGACAAGTGGTAAAACAGTGAAATGAGACTGTTTCAGCACATATGAAGCCTCCAGAATTAATGGCGCACTCAGTCATGCATAGTGTTGGCACAAAGTTCCCAGATTTTTCAGCATGCCCAAAATCCATCCTTCTTATGTGAAGAAAATTGACAAGTGGTAAAACAGTGAAATGAGACTGTTTCAGCACATACTGAAGTCCCCAGAATTAATGGCGCATTCAGTCATGCATTCAGTGGTGGTGGCATAGAGCCCAAGATGTTTTCTGCAAGCCCATAATTCATACTCCTTGTGTGCAGAAAATTGACAAGTGGTAACACAGTGAAATGAGACTATTTCAGCACGTAAGAAATCCCCAGAATTAGTCACGCACTCAGTCATGCATACAGTATTGGCACAGAGTCCCCAGATTTTTCTGCATGCCCAAAATGCATCCTCCTTATGTGCCAAAATTGTCAAGTAGTAACACAGTGAAATGAGACTGTTTCAGCCCAAACAAAGTCCCCAGAAATAATGACGACTCAGTCATGCACGCAGTGGTGGCACAGAGTCCTGGATTTTTCTGCAGCCCCATAATGCATCCTCCTTGTGTGCAGAAAATTTGATAAATAGTAACACAGTGAAATCAGTCATGAACGCAGTGGTGGCACAGAGTCCCAAATCTTTTCTGCAGGGCCAAAATGCATCCTCCTTATGTGCCAAAATTGACAAGTGATATCACAGTGAAATAAGAGATTCAGCACATACGATTCCCACAGAATTAATGACACTCTCAGTCAAGCGCTGTGTAGTGGCACACAGTCCCCAGATTTTTCTCAGGCCCAATGCACCCTCCTTGTGTGCTGAAAATTGTCAATTGGTAACACAGTGAAATGACATTGTTTCAGCACATACAATCCCCAAATTAATGGCACACTCAGTCATGTTCGCAGTGGTGGCATAGAGCCCAAGATGTTTTCTGCACATAATTAATACTCCTTGTGTGCAGAAAATTGACAAGTGTAACACAGTGAAATGAAACTGTTTCAGCACAAAGAAATCCTCAAATTAATGGAGCACTCAGTCATGCATACAGTATTAGCAGAGTCACCAAATTTTTCTTCATGCCAAAATGCTACCTCCTTATGTGGCAAAAATTGACAAGTGGTAACACTGTGAAATGAAGTGTTTGAGCACATACAAAGTCCCCAGTATTAATGGTGCACTCAGTCATGTGCAGTGGAGGCACACAGTCCCAGATTTTTCTCCAGGCCCAAAATGCATCCTCCTTGTTTGCTGAAATTGTCAATTGGTAACACAGTGAAATGAGATTGTTTCAGCACATACAAAGTCCAACAGAATTATTGGCACATTCAGTCATGTGCACAGAGGTACAGAATCCCCAGATTTTTCTGCAGGCCAGAAAGGCATTCTTCTTGTGTGAAGAAATTGACAAGTGTTAACACAGTGAAATGAGACTGTTTCAGCACATTCAAATCCCCAAATTAATGGCACACTCAGTCATGTGCGCAGTGGTGGCACAGTGTCCCAGATATTTTCTGCAGGCCCAAAATGCACTCTCTAGTGTGCAGACAATTGACAAGTAATAACACTGTGTAATGAGACTGTTTCAGCACATACAAAGTCCCCAGAATCAATGGCACACTCAGTCATGAATGCAGTGTTAGCACAGAGTCCCAGAATTTTATGGTAGACCCAAAATGCATCCTCCTTATGTGCCGAAAATTTGCAAGTGGTAACACAGAGAAATGAGTGTTTCAGCACATACAAAGTCCCCAGAATTAATGGCACAGTGAAATAAGACTATTACAGCACATAAGAAATCCCCAGAATTAATGGTGCATTCAGTCATACATGCAGTAGTGGCACAGAGTCCCCAGATTTTCTCTGTCTTCCCAAAATGCATCCTACCTATGTACAAATATTGACAAGTGGTAACACAGTGAAACAAGAGTGTTTCAGCACATACAAAGTCCCCAGAATTAATGGCGCATTCAGTCATGCGCAGTGGTGGCACCTGATCCCAGATTTTTTCTGCAGGCCTAAATGTATCCTCCTTGTGCACAGAAAATTGACAAGTGGCAACTCAGTGAAATGAGAGTATGTCAGCACAAAATGTCCCCCAGAATTAATGGCACACTCAGTCATGCATGCAGTGATAGCATAGAGTCCCAGATTTTTCTGCAGGCCCACAATGCATCCTTTGTGTGCAGAAAATTAAGTAGTGGTAACTCGGTGAAATGAGACTGTTTCAGCACATTCAGAGTCCCAGAATTAATGGTGTCTCATTTATGAATGCAGTGTTGGCACAGAGTCCCAGATTTTTCTGCAGAACAAAATGCATCCTCCATGTGTGCAGACAATTAACAAAAGGTAACACGGTGAAATGAGATTGTTTCAGCACATACAAAGTCCCCAAGAATAAATGGCACTCTCAGTCATGCGTGCTGAGGTGGCAGAGTCACCAGATTTTTCTGCATGCCCAAAATGCATCCTCCATTTGTGAAGAAAATTGACAAGTGGTAAAACAGTGAAATGAGACTGTTTTAGCTGATACAAAATCCCAAAATTAATGGCGCACTCAGTCATGTGGGCAGTGGTGGCACAGAGTCCCAGATTTTTCTGCAACCCCAAAATGCATCCTGCTTGTGTTCAGAAAATTGACAAATGGTAACACAGTGAAATGAGAGTGTTTCTGCACATACAAAGTCCCCAAATTAATGGTGCACCCAGTCTTGTGCGTAGTAGTGGTACACAATCCCCAGAATTTTCTGCATGACCAAAATACATCCTCCTTATATGAGGAAAATTGTCAATTGGTAACACAGTGAAGTGAGACAGTTTCAGCACATAGAAAGTCCCTTAGAATTAATGGTACACTCAGTCATGCACGCTGTGTTGGCACAAAGTACCCAGATTTCTTCTGCGGGACCAAAATCAATCCTTCTTGTGTTCAGAAAATTGACAAATGGTAAGACAGTGAAATGAGAGTGTTTCAGCATGTACAAAGTCCCACAGAATTAATGGCGCACTCAGTCATGCGCACGGAGGAAGCAGAGTCCCAGATTTTTCTGCAGGCCCAAAATGCATCCTCCTTGCTTGCAAACAATTGACAAGTGGTAACACAGTGAAATGAGACTGTTTCAGCACTAAGAAATCACCCAGAATTAATGGTGCATTCTGTCATGCATGCAGTAGTGGCACAGAGTCCCCATATTTCTTCTGCCTGCCCAAAATGCATCCTCTTATGTCCAAATATTGACATGTGGTAACGCAATGAAATGAGAGTGTTTGACACATACAAAGTCCCTAGAATTAATGGCACTCTCTGTCATGTCTGCTGTGGTTGCAGAGTCCTCAGATTATTTCTGCAGTCCAAAATGCATCCTGCTATGTGTCGAAAATTGACCAGAGGTAACAGAGTGAAATGATAGGGTTTCAGTGCATATGAAGTCCCACAGAATTAATGGCACACTCAGTCATGTGTGTAGTGGTGGCACACATTCCTAAGACTTTTTCTGCATGTCCACATATATCCTCTTTGGGTGCAGAAAATTGACAAGCGATAACACAGAGAAATGAGATTGTTTCAGCACATGCCTAGACCCTAGAATTAATGGTACACTCAGTCATCAGCAGTGGTGGCTGAGTCACCAGATTTATAGCATGCCCAAAATGTGTCCTCCTTGTGGAAGAAAATTGACAAGTGGTAAGACAATGAAATAGACTGTTTCAGCACATACTAAGTCCCCAGAATTAATGGCGCACTCAGTCATGCATGTAGTGTTAGCACAAAGTCCCAGATTTTCTCTGCAACCCCAAAATGCATCTTCCTTGTGTTCAGAAAATTGACAAATGGTAACAGAGTGAAATGAAAGTGTTTCACACATACAAAGTCCCCAGAATTAATGTTGCACTTGGTCATGCGAGTAGAGGTGCTACACAGTCCCCAGATTTTTCTGCATGCCCAAAAATACATCCTACTTGTGTGCAGAAATTGTCAATTGATAACTCAGTGAAATCAGATTGTTTCAGCACATACAAATCCCCAGAATTAATGTCGCATTCAGTCATGAACAGTGGTAGCACAGAGTCCCCAGATTTTTTCTGCAGGCTCAAATGCACTCTCCTTGTATGCCAAAATTGTCAATTGGTAACACAGTGAAATGAAATTGCTTCGCACATAACGGTCCCAGAATTAATGGCACACTCAGTCATGCGCAGTGGTGGCACAGAGTCCCAGATTTTTTCTGCATGCCAGAAATCCATCCTCCTTGAGTGTAGAAAATAGGCAAGTGATAACACATTGAAATGAGACTCATTGAGCACATACAAAGTCCTCCAGAATTAATGGCACACTCAGTCATGCGCAGTGGTGGCACAGAGTCCCAGATTTTTCTGCAGGAACATAATTCATCCTCCTTGTGTGCAGAAAATTGACAAGTGATAACACAGTGAAATGAGACTGTTTCAGCACATAAAAATCCCCAGAATCAATGACGCACTCAGTCATGCATACAGTAGTGGAACAGAGACCCCATATTTTTTCTGCATGGCAAAATGCATCCTCCTTATGTGGCAAAATTTACAAGTGGTAACACAGTGAAATGAGAGTGTTTAGTACATATGATTCCACCAGAATTAATGGCACACTCAGTCAAGTGTGAAGTGGTGGCACACAGTCCACAGATTTTTATCCAGTCCCAAATGCACCCTCCTTGTGTGCTGAAAATTGTCAATTGGCAACACAGTGAAATGAGACTGTTTCAGCACATTCAAAATCAATGGAATTATTGGCACATTCAGTCAGTTATGTGTAGTGGTGGCAAAGAGTTCTCAGATTTTTCTGCAGGCCAGAAAGGCATCCCCTTGTGTGAAGAAATTGACAAGTGGCAACACAGTGAAATAGTATTTCATCACACAAAAGTTGCCGAGAAATAATTGCACACTCAGTCATGCGCGCAGTGGCTAGCACAGATTCCCAGATTTTTTCTGCAGGCCCAAAATGCATCCTCCTTGTGTCGAAAATTAACAAGTGGTAACACAGTGAAATGAGACTGTTTCAGCACATACAAAGCCACCAGAATTTATAACACTCAGTCATGCGTGCAGTGGTGGCTGAGTCCATATTTTTATGAGTCCCAAAGCATCTTCATTGTATGAACAATTGACTAATACTGCAATGAACTGTTTCAGACAAATCGTTCAATGGATCTGCAGTATGTATGCAGAAACCAAATTTTTCTGCAGGACAAGCATCCTCTTGTGGAAAAGTGAAAAGTAGCAACACAGTGAAATAGAGTGTTACAGCACATACACAGTCCCCAGAATTAATGAGCACTCAGTCATGTGCACAGTGGTTGCAGAGTCCCAGATTTTTTCTCTGCATGCCCAAAATGCATCCTCTTGTGTGCAGAAAATTGACAAGTGGTAACACCATGAAACAAGTGTGTTTCAGTAAATATGAAGTCAAACAGAATTAATGAGGCACTCAGTCATACACCCAGTGGTGGCATAGAGACACCAGATTTTTTCTACAGCCCATAATGTATCCTCCTAATGTGTCAAAATTGTCTAGTGGTTACACAGTGAAATAGGGGTGTTTGAGCACATGCAAAACTCCCAGAATTAATGTCACACGCAGTCATGTGCAGGTGGCACAGTCCTAGATTTTTCTGCATCGCAAAATGCAACCTCCTTGTGTGCAGACAATTGACAATTCATAACACAATGAAATAAATTGTTTCAGCATATAAAATCCCCCAGATTTAGTGGCACTCTCAGTCATGAGAGCAGTTGTTGCAGAGTCACATACTTTCTGGAGGCCCAAAATGCATTCTCCTTGAGTGCCAAAAATTGACAAGTAGTATCATAGAAAATGAGACTGTTCGCTAATACAAGCTTCCCAGAATTAGTGGCACACTCAGTCATGAAGCGAGAAGCGAGGTCCCATATTTTTCTGCAGGCCAAAATCCATTCTCCATGTTAGCAGAAAATTGATAAGTGATAACACTGTGAAATGAGAATGTTTCAGCACATTCAAATTACCCCAGTATTGTAAGCACTCAGTCATGAGCGCAGTGGTGGCGCAGTCAGGATTTTTCTGCAGGCCCATAATGCATCCTCCTTGTGTGCAGAAAACTGTCAAGTGGTAACACAGTGAAATAGACTGTTTCAGCACATACAAAATCCCCAAAATTAACGGACACTAAGTCATGCGTGATTATGGCACAGTCCCAGATTTTCTGCAGGCCCAAAATATGTCCTCTGAGTGTGCAGAAAATTGTCAAATTGTAACATGTGAAATGAGAGCATTGCAGCACATAAAAGTCCCCAGAATTAATTGAACACTTAGTCATGACGAGCAGTGGTGGCTAGAGTCTCAAATTTTCTGAGGGCCCAAAAGGCATCCTTCTTGAGTGCACAAAATTAAGAAATGTTAACACAGTGAAATGAGAGTGTTTCAGCACCTAAAAGTCCCCAGAATTAATGGTGCATTCTGTCATGCGTGCAGTGTTGTCACAGAGTCCCTGGATTTTTTGCATGCCCAAATGCATCTTCCTTCTGTGCAGAAAATTGACAGAGTGGTAACACAGTGAAATGAGAGTGTTTCAGGACATATAAGTCCCGAGATTAATGAGGCAATCATTCATTCTCCCGAGGTGGCAGAGTCCCAGATTTTTTCTGCAGGTCAAAATTCATCTCCATGTGTGCAGAAACTTGACAAATGACAACACAGTGAAATGAGACTGTTTCACCATATCTGAAGTCACCAGAATTAATGGCGCACTCAGTCAAATGCAGTGGAGGCACAGATTCTAGATTTTTCTGCAAGCCCAAAATGCATCCTCCTTGTGTGCAGAAAATTGACAAGTGATAACACAGTGAAATGAGCATGTTTCAGCACATACAAGTACCACAGTAATAATGGCACACTCAGTCATCGTGCAGTAGGGCACAAAGTCCCTAGATTTTTTCTGCAAGCCTAAATTAATTCTGGGGACCTAGTTGTGCTAAAACACTCTCATTTCACTGTGTTACCACTTGTCAATTTTTCTGCACACAAGGGCGATGAATTTTGGGCCTGCAGAAAAATCTGTGGACTCTGTAAAACACTCACAGCATGAATGAGTGTGCTTATTATTTGGGGCCTTTGTGTGCTGAAACAATGTCATTTCTCTGTGTTACCACTTGTCAATTTTCTGCAGACAAGGAGGATGAATTATGGGCCTGTAGAATAAATCTGGGGCTCTGTGCCACCACTGCGTGCATGACTGAGCATCATTAATTCTGGGGATTTTATGTGCTGAAACAGTCTCATTCACTGTGTTACCACTTGTCAATTTCTGCACACAAGAAGGATGAATTATGGGCCTGTAGAACAAATCTGGGGCTCTGTGCTCCACTGCGTGCATGACTGAGTGTGCCATTAATTCTAGGGGACTTTGTGCTGAAAGAGTCTCATTTCAATGTGTTATCACTTGCCTATTTTCTGCACACAATGAGGATGCATTGGCATGCAGAAAATATCTGGGACTCTGTGCCAACACTATGCGCATGACTGGTGTGACATTAATTCTGGGGACTTTGTATGTGCTGAAACACTTTCATTTCACTGTGTCATCACTTGTCAATTTTCTGCACACAAGAAGGATGCATTTTGGGCCTACAGAAAAAATCTAGGGACTCTGTGCCACCAGTGCACGCATGACGGAATATGGCATTAATTCTGGGGGAATTTTTAGGTGCTGAAACACTCTCATTTCACTGTGTAACCATTTCTAAATTTTCTGCAATCAAGGAGGATGCTTTTTGGGCATGCAGAAAAAATCTGGGGTTCTCCAACCACTGCGCACGAGACTGAGAGCGCCATTGAATTCTGGGGGATTTTATATTTGCTGAACCAAACTCATTTCACAGTATTACATTTGTCAATTGTCTGTACACAGGCAGGATGCATTTTGGGCCTGCACATAAATTCTGGGATACTGAGCCACCACTGCACGCATGACTGATTGTGCCATTAATTCTGTTAAAATTTTATGTGCTGAAATACTCTCATTTCACTGCATTGCCAATTGTCAAATGTCTGCACAAAAGGGATGATGCATTTTGGGCTGCAGAAAAAATGTGGGTCTCTGAGCCAACACAGCGCACATGACTGAGTGTGCCATTAATTCTGGGGGATTTCGTATGTGCTGAAACACTCTCATTTCACAGTGTCATCACTTGTCAATTTTCTGCACACAAGGAGGATGTATTTTGGGTCTGCAGAAAAAATCTGGGGACTGTGTGCCACCAATGCACAAGACTTAGTGCGTCATTAATTCTGGGGGACTTTGTTTGCACTCAAACACTTTAATTTCACTGTGTTACCACTTGTCAATTTTTGCCACATAAGGAGGAGGCAATTTGGGCATGCTGAAAAAATCTGGGGGACTCTGTGCTACTACTGCATGCATGCATGACTAAGTGCATCATTAATTCAGAGGGATTTCTTATGTGCTGAAACAATCTCATTTCACTGTGTTACCAATTGACAATTTTCGGCACACAAGGAGGATGCATTTTAGGCCTGCAGAAAAAATCTGGGTACTCTGTGCCACCACTGCGCACTTGAATGAGTGCGCCATTTATTCTGGGAAACTGCATATGCTGAAACACTCCTCATTTCACTGTCATACTACTTGTCAATTTTCTGAAGACAAGGAGGATGCATTTTGGGACTGCAGAAAAAAATTGAGGATCTTTGCCAACACAGCATACATGACTGAGTGCACCATTAATTCTAGTTGACTTTGTATGTGCTGAAGCACTCTCATTTCACTGTGTTACCAACTGACAATTTTCAGCACACAAGTAGGAAGCATTTTGGGCCTGCAGAAAAATTCTGGGGACAGTGTACCACCACTGTGTACATGACTAACTGTGCCTTAATACTACAGGACTTAGTGTGTGCTGAAACACTCTCATTTCACTGTGTTACCAAATGACAATTTTCGCACACAAGTAGGAAGCATTTTGTGCCTGCAGAAAAAATCTGGGACAGTGTGCCACCAATGTCGCATGGACTGAGTGTGCCTTAATTTTGAGGGACTTCATATGTGCTGAAACACTGTAATTTCACTGTGTTACCACCTCTCAATTTTCGGCACAAAAGGAGAATGCATTTTGGGCCTGCAGAAAAAATCTGGGGACTGTCTGCCACCACTGCATTCATGACTAAGAGTGCCATTAATTCTGGGGGACTTTGTATGTGCTGAAAAAGACTCATTTCACTGTGCTACCAATTGTCAAATTTTCTGCACACAAGGAAGATGCATTGTGGGTCTACAGAAAAAATCTGGGTACTCTGTGCCACCACTGCGCGCATGACTGAGTGCACCATTAATTCTGGGGCACTTGTATGTGAAGAAACATTCTAATTTCACTCTGTTACCACCTGTCAATTTTCGACACATAAGGTGGATGCATTGACCTGCAGAAAAAATCTGGGGACTCTGTGCAGCACTGCATTCATGACTGAGCCGCCATAAATTCTGGGGTAATTGTATGTGCTGAAACAGTCTCATTTCACTGTGTTACCACATGTCAAATTATCTGCATACAAGGAGAATGCATTATGGGCCTGCAGAAAAATCTGGGGACTCTGTGCCACCACTACCGCACATGACTGAGTGTGCCATTAATTCTGGGAACTTTGTACATGTTGAAACAGTGTCCTTTCACAGTGTTAGCACTTGTCAAATGTCTGACACAAGGATTATGCATTTTGGGACTGCAGAAAAATCTGGGTACTCTGCTACCACTGCACTATGACTGAGACTGCCATTGAATTCTGGGGATTTTGTATGTGCTGAACAATCTCATTTCTCTGTGTTACCACTTGTCAATTGGCTGCACACATGGAGGATGTATTTTGGGCCTGCACATAACATCTGGGACACTGTGCCAGCACTGCATGCATGGCAGAGTGTGCCATTAATTCTGGGGGACTTTTTATGTGCTGAAATATTCTCATTCCACTGTGTTGCCACTTGTCAATTTTATGGACACAAGGAGGTAGCATTTTGGGCCTGCAGAAAAAATCTGGGGACTGTGTGCCACCACTGCGCATGACTGAGTGCGCCATTAGTTCTGGGGGACTTCGTATGTGCTCAAACACTCTCATTTCATTGTGTTACCACTTGTCAATTTTTGGCACATAAGGAGGATGCATTTTGGGCAGGCAAAAAAAATCTGGGGACTCTGTGCCACTACTGCATGCATGACTGAGTGTGCCATTAAATCTGGGGGATTTCTTATATGCTGAAACAGTCTCATTTCACTGTGCTACCACTTCTCAATTTTCTGCACACAAGGAGGATGAATTATGCGCCTCCAGAAAAAAACTGGGGCTGTGTGCCACCACTGCGCACATGACTGATCATCATTCTTCTGGGGACTTTGTATGTGCTGGAAGAGTCTCATTTCTGTGTGTTATCACTTGCCTGTTTTCTGTACACAGGGCGGA
The DNA here is from genome assembly GCA_016271365.2 of Neoceratodus forsteri. Lineage (NCBI taxonomy): Eukaryota > Metazoa > Chordata > Ceratodontiformes > Ceratodontidae > Neoceratodus > Neoceratodus forsteri. Next base: position 399,660,375 of record CM057456.1, read on the forward strand.
GGCATTTTGGGCATGCATAAAAAATCTGGGGACTCTGTGCCACCACTGCACATGACCGAGTGTGCAATGAATTTTGGGGACTTGATGTGCTCAAACACTCTCATTTCACTGTGTTACCAGTTGTCAATTTTGGCTCATAAGAAGGTCGCTTTTGGGCCTGCAGAAAAAATCTGGGACTCTGCTTCATCTGCAGCATGACTTAGTGGAGCCACTAATGCTGGAGGACCTTGTATGTTCTGAAACAGTCTCATTTACTGTGATACCACTTTTAATTTTCGTGCAAGGAGAATGCATTTTGGGCCTGCAGAAAAATCTGGGACTGTCTGCCACCACTGCGCATATGACTGAGTGTACCATTAATTCTGGGGATTTTTATTTGCTGAAACACTCTCATTTCACTGTGTTACCATATGACAATTTTCAACACACAAGTAGGAAGCATTTTGTGCCTGCAGAAAAATCTGGGGACAGTGTGCCACCATTGTGCGCATGACTGAGTGTGCCCTTAATTTTGAGGGACTTCATATGTGCGAAACACTGTAATTTCACTGTGTTACCACTTCTCAATTTTCGCACAAAGGAGAATGCATTTTGGGCCTGCAGAAAAAATCTGGGGACTGTCTGCCACCACTGCATTCATGACTAAGAGTGCCATTGATTCTGGGGGACTTTGTATGTGCTGAAAAGACTCATTTCACTGTGCTATTCAATTGTCAAATTTTCTGCACAAGGAAGATGCATTGTGGGTCTACAGAAAAATCTGGGTACTCTGTGCCACCACTGCTGCATGACTGAGTGCACCAATAATTCTGGGGCACTTTTGTATGTGAAGAAACATTCTATTTCACTCTGTTACCACCTGTCAATTTTCGACACATATGGTGGATGCATTTGGCCTGCAGAAAAATCTGGGGACTCTGTGCCAGCACTGCATTCATGACTGGAGCGCCATAGTTCTGGGGGTGTATGTGCTGAAACAGTCTCATTTCACTGTGTTACCACATGTCAAATTATCTGCACACAAGGAGAATGCATTATGGGCCTGCAGAAAAAATCTGGGGACTCTGTGCCACCACTACGCACATGACTGAGTGTGCCATTAATTCTGGGGAACTTTGTACATGTTGAAACAGTGTCCTTTCACAGTGTTAGCACTTGTCAAATGTCTGCACACAAGGATTATGCATTTTGGGACTGCAGAAAAAATCTGGGTACTCTGCTACCACTGCGCACATGACTGAGACTGCCATTGAATTCTGGGGGATTTTGTATGTGCTGAAACAATCTCATTTCTCTGTGTTACCACTTGTCAATTGGCTGCACACATGGAGGATGTATTTTGGGCCTGCACATAACATCTGGGACACTGTGCCAGCACTGCATGCATGGCAGAGTGTGCCATTAATTCTGGGGACTTTTATGTGCTGAAATATTCTCATTCCACTGTGTTGCCACTTGTCAATTTATGGACACAAGGAGGTAGCATTTTGGGCCTTCAGAAAAATCTGGGGACTGTGTGCCACCACTGTGCATGACTGAGTGTGCCATTAGTTCTGGGGACTTCGTGTGTGCTCAAACACTCTCATTTCATTGTGTTACCACTTGTCAATTTTGGCACATAAGGAGGATGCATTTTGGGCAAGCAAAAAAATCTGAGGACTCTATTGCCACTACTGCATGTATGACTGAGTGTGCCATTAAATCTGGGGATTTCTTATATGCTGAAACAGTCTCATTTCACTGTGCTACCACTTCAATTTTCTGCACACATGGAGGATGAATTATGGGCCTCAGAAAAAACTGGGGCTGTGTGCCACCACTGCGCACATGACTGATCATGCATCAATTCTGGGGGACTTTGTATGTGCTGGAAGAGTCTCATTTCTGTGTGTTATCACTTGCCTGTTTTCTGTACACAGGGCGAGGCATTTTGGGCATGCATAAAAAATCTGGGGACTCTGTGCCACCACTGCACATGACTGAGTGTGCAATTAATTTTGGGGCTTGTATGTGCTCAAACACTCTCATTTCACTGTGTTACCAGTTGTCAATTTTGGCTCATAAGAAGGTCGCTTTTGGGCCTGCAGAAAAATCTGGGACTCTGCTTCATCTGCACGCATGACTTAGTGAGCCATTAATGCTGGAGGACCTTGTATGTTCTGAAACAGTCTCATTTTACTGTGATACCACTTTTTAATTTTCGTGCGCAAGGAGAATGCATTTTAGGCCTGCAGAAAAATCTGGGACTGTCTGCCACCACTCGTACATGACTGAGTGTACCATTAATTCTGGGGAATTTTATTTGCTGAACACTCTCATTTCACTGTGTTACCATTGACAATTTTCACACACAAGTAGGAAGCATTTTGTGCCTGCAGAAAAAATCTGGGACAGTGTGCCACCATTGTGCGATGACTGAGTGTGCCCTTAATTTTGAGGGACTTCATATGTGCTGAAACACTGTAATTTCACTGTGTTACCACTTCTCAATTTTCGGCACAAAAGGAGAATGCATTTTGGGCCTGCAGAAAAATCTGGGGACTGTCTGCCACCACTGCATTCATGACTAAGAGTGCCATTGATTCTGGGGACTTTGTATGTGCTGAAAAGACTCATTTCACTGTGCTACCAATTGTCAAATTTTCTGCACACAAGGAAGATGCATTGTGGGTCTACAGAAAAAAATCTGGGTACTCTGTACCACCACTGCGTACATGACTGAGTGCACCATTAATTCTGGGGCACTTCGTATGTGAAGAAACATTCTCATTTCACTCTGTTACCACCTGTCAATTTTCGACACATATGGTGGATGCATTTGGCCTGCAGAAAAAATCTGGGGACTCTGTGCCAGCACTGCATTCATGACTGGAGCACGCATAATTCTGGGAGAATTGTATGTGCTGAAACAGTCTCATTTCACTGTGTTACCACATGTCAAATTATCTGCACACAAGGAGAATGCATTATGGGCCTGCAGAAAATCTGGGGACTCTGTGCCACCACTCGCATATGACTGAGTGTGCCATTAATTCTTGGGAACTTTGTACATGTTGAAACAGTGTCCTTTCACAGTGTTAGCACTTGTCAAATGTCTGCACAAAAGGATTATGCATTTTGGGACTGCAGAAAAATCTGGGTACTCTGCTACCACTGCGCACATGACTGAGACTGCCATTGAATTCTGGGGATTTTGTATGTGCTGAAACAATCTCATTTCTCTGTGTTACCACTTGTCAATTGGCTGCACACATGGAGGATGTATTTTGGCCTGCACATAACATCTGGAACACTGTGCCAGCACTGCATGCATGGCAGAGTGTGCCATTAATTCTGGGGACTTTTGTTCTGAAATATTCTCATTTCACTGTGTTGCCACTTTTCAATTTTATGGACACAAGGAGGTAGCATTTGGGCCTGCAGAAAAATCTTGGGACTGTGCTACCACTCGCATGACTGAGTGCGCCATTAATTCTGGGGACTTGTGTGCTCAAACACTCATTTCACTGTGTTATCACTTGTCAGTTTTGGCACATAAGGAGGATGCATTTTGGGCAGGCAAAAAAATCTGAGGACTCTGTCACTTCTGCATGCATGACTGAGGTGCCATTAATTCTGGGGATTTCTTATATGCTGAAACAGTCTCATTTCACTGTGCTACCACTTCTCAATTTTCTGCACACAAGGAGGATGAATTATGGGCCTCAGAAAAAATGGGGCTGTGTGCACCACTGCACATATGACTGACTGTGCCACTAATTCTGGGGACTTTGTATGTGCTGGAAGAGTCTCATTTCTGTGTGTTATCACTTGCCTGTTTTCTGCACACAGGGCGGAGGCATTTTGGGCATGCATAAAAAATCTGGGGACTCTGTGTCACCACTGCACATGACTGAGTGTGCAATTAATTTTGGGGGACTTCGTATGTGCTCAGACACTCTCATTTCACTGTGTTACCACTTGTCAATTTTTGGCTCATAAGAAGGTCACTTTTTGGGCCTGCAGAAAAAATCTGGGACTCTGCTTCATCTGCGTGCATGACTGAGTGAGCCACTAATGCTGGAGGACCTTGTATGTTCTGAAACAGTCTCATTTACTGTGATACCACTTTTTAATTTTCGGCACAAAGGAGAATGCATTTTGGGCCTGTGAAAAATATGGGGACTCTGCAACCACTGCTCACATGACTGAGAGTGCCATTAATTTGGGGATTTTGTTGCTGAAACAATCTCATTTCATTGTGTTTCCATTTGTCAATTGTCTGCATAAAAGGAGGATGCATTTTGGCCTGCAGAAAAAATCTGGGACTCTGTGCCACCACTACGCACATGACTGAGGGTGCCATTAACTCTGGGGAAATTTTTTTTTTCTGAAATACTCTCATTTCACTGCGTTGCTACTTCTCAATTTTCTGCACACAAGGAGGATGCATTCTGGGTATGCAGAAAAAGTCTGGGGACTCTGTGTCAACACTGCGCGCTTGAATGAGTGTGCTATTAATTTTGCAGTCTTTGTATGTGCTGAAACAATCTCATTTCTCTGTGTCAATTCTCTGCACACTAAGAGGATGCATTTTGGGGATGCAGAAAAAATCTGGGGACTCTGCAACCACTGGCGCACATGACTGAATGCGCCATTAATTCTGGTGGACTTTGTATGTGCAGAAACACTCTCATTTCACTGTGTTACCACTTGTCAATTTTAGGCACACCAGGAGGATGCATTGTGGGCCAGTAGAAAATATCTGGGGACTTTGTGCCAACACTGCATGCATGACTGAGTGTTCTAGTAATTTTGGGGTCTTTGAATGTGCTGAAACACTCTCATTTCACTGTGTTACCACTTGTCAATTTTCTAAAAACAAGGAGGATGCATTTTTTGCATGCAGAAAAGATCTTGGGACTCTGTGCCACCACTACAGGCATGACGGAATGCGTCATTATTTCTGGGGGACTTTTTATATGTGCTGAAACACTCTTATTCACTGTGTTACCATTTCTCAATTTTCTGCACTCAAGAAGACTGCTTTTTGGGCCTGCTGAAAAAAGCTGGGTGTTCTGCAACCACTGCGCACATGACTGAGAGCACCATTCAATTCTGTGGGATTTTGTATTTGCTGAAACAATCTCATTTTGCTGTGTTACATTTGTCAATTGCCTGCACATGGAGGATGGATTTGGGCCTGCACATAATATCTGGGAAGCTGAGCCACCAGTGAGCATATGACTGAGTGTGACATTAATTCTGGGGACTTTAATGTGATGAAATATTCTCATTTCAGTGTGTTGCCACTTGTCAATTTTCTGCACACAAGGAGGATGTATTTGGGCTTGCAGGAAAAATCTGGGACTCTTTGCCACCACTGCAAGGATGACTGAGTGCGCCATTAATTCTGGGGACTTTGTATATCCTGGAAACAGTCTCATTTCACAGTGTTACCACTAGTCAATTTTCTGCACAAAGGGTATGCATTTTGGGTCTGCAAAAATCTGTGGACTGTGTGCCACCAATGTAAATGACTGAGTGCACGATTAGTTCTGGGGGAATTCATATGTGCTCAAAAACTCTCATTTCACTGTGTTACCACTACTCAATTTTCTGCACACAAGGAGGATGAATTATGGGCCTGCAATAAAAATCTGGGGCTGTGTGCCACCACTGCACGCATGACTCAGTGCGCCATTAATTCTGGGGGACTTTGTATGTGCTTAAACACTCTCATTTCACTGTGTTACCACTTGTCAATTTTCAGAACACTAGGAGGATGCATTTTGGGCATGGAGAAAAAATCTGGGGACTCTGTGCCAACACTGCATGCATGATTGAGTGTGCTATTAATTCTGGGGTCTTTCTATGTGCTGAAACACTCATTTCACTGTCTTACCACTTGTCAATTTTCTAAAATCAAGGAGGATGCATTTTGGGCATGCAGAAAGATCTAGGGACTCTGTGACACCACTGCAGGCATGACAGAATGCGTCATTAATTCTGGGGTACTTTTATTTGCTGAAACACTCTCATTCACTGTGTTACCATTTCTCAATTTTCTGCACTCACGAAGGATGCTTTTGTGCCTGCAGAAAAAGCTGGGTGTTCTGCAAACTACTAGCATATGACTGAGAGCGCCATTGAATTCTGGGGATTTGTATTTGCTGAAACAATCTAATTTTACTGTTTTACATTTATCAATTTTCTACACAAGGAGGATGCATTTTGGGCCTGCAGAAAAATTGGGGACTCTGTGCTAACACTGCGTGCCTGACTGAAGATCGTCATTAATTCTGGGGTTTTCTTATGTCATGAAACAGTCTCATTTCACTGTGTTACCACTTGTCAATTTTTCTGCACACATTGTGGATGAATTATGGGACTGCAGAAAAATCTGGAGCTCTGTGAACCTCTTCGCTCATGACTGAGTGCACCATTATTTCTGGGTGATCTTTATTTGCTCAGACACTCTTATGACACTGTGTTACTACTTGTCATTTTTGACACATAGGAGGATGCATTTTTGGGCATGCAGAATTAATCTGGGGACTCTGTGCCCACTACTGCATGCATGACTGAGTGCGTCATTAATTCTGGGGATTTTCTTATGTGCTGAAACAATCTCATTTCTCTTTGTTACCACTTGTCAATTTTCTGCACACGAGGAGGATGCATCTTGGGCCTGCAGAAAAAATCTGGGGACTCTGTGTCACCACTGCATGCATGACTGAACGTGCCAATAATTCTGGGGGACTTTGTACATGCTGAAACAGTCTCATTTCACTGTGTTATCACTTGTCAATTTTCTGCACAAAAGAGGGATGCATTTTGGGCATGCAGAAAATATCTGGGAACTGTGCTACCTCTGCACACATGACTGAGTACGCCATTAATTCTGGAGGTATTTGTATGTGCTGAAACACTCTCATTTCATTGTGTTACCTCTTATCAATTTTCTGAACACAAGGAGGATGCATTTGGGGCATGCAGAAGAAATCTAGGACTCTGTGCCAAGACTGCATGCATGATGGAATGTGCAATTAATTCTGGGGGACTTTTTTATGTGCTGAAACACTCTCTTTTCACTGTGCAACCTTTTCTCAATTTTATGCACACAAGAAGGATGCTTTTTGGGCCTGCAGAAAAAATTTGAGATTCTGTGCCACCACTCCTCGCATGACTGAGTGTGCCATTAATTCTGGGGGAATTTTTATGTGCTGAAATACTCTCATTTCACTGTGTTGCCACTTGTCAATTTTCAACACACAAGAAGGATGCGTTTTGGGCCTGCAGAAAAAATCTGAGGGTTCTGCAACCACTGCGCTTTGTGACTGAGTGCGCCATTGAATCTAGGGATTTTGTATGTGCTGAAACAATCTCATTTCACTGTATTACATTTTAAATTGTCTGCACACAAGGAGGATGTATTTTGGGCCTGCACAAAAATCTGGGACACTGTGCCACCACTGTGCACATGACTGAGTGTGCCATTATTTCTGGGGGACTTAATGGGCTGAATTACTCTCATTTCACTGTGTTGCCTTCGGCAATTTTCTGCACAAAAGGAGGATGCATTTTGGGCCTACAGAAAAAATGTGAGGAATCTAAGCAATACTTGTGCACATGGACTGAGTGCGCTTATTAATTTCTGGTGGACTGTGATGCTGAAACACTCATTCACTTTGTCATCACTTGTCAATTTTCTGCACAAAAGGAGGATGCATTTTGGGCATGCAGAAAAAATCTGGTTGTCTGCAACCACTGCCCGCATGACTGAGAGCGCCATCAATTCTGGAGTACTTCATATGAGCTCAAACACTTTCATTCCATTGTGTTACCACTTTTCAATTTTTGCCACATAAGAAGGAGGCATTTTGGGCATGCTGAAAAAATCTGGGGACTCTGTGCAACTACTGCATGCATGACTAAATGCGTCATTAATTTTGGGGGATTTCTTATGTGCTGAAACATTCTCATTTCACTGTGTTACCACTTGTCAATTTTCTGCACACAAAGAGGATGAATTTCGGGCCTGCAGAAAAAATCTGGGGCTCTGTGCGACCACTGCTCGCATGACTGAGTGCGCTATTAATTCTGGGGGACTTTGTATGTGCTGAAAGAGTCTCATTTCATTGTGTTATCACTTGCCTGTTTACTGCACACAAGGAAGATGCATTTTGGGCATGCAGAAAATCCGGAGACACTGTGCCACCACTGTGCATGACTGAGTGCACCATTAATTCTGGGGACTTTTAAGTTCTGAAACACTGTCATTTCACTGTGCTACTATTTCTCAATTTTCTGCACTAAAAGGATTCTTTTGGGCCTGCAGAAAAATTTGAGACTCTGTGCCAACACTGCGTGCATGACTGAGTGTGCCATTAATTCTGGGGAATTTATTGCCAAAATACTCTAATTTCCACTGTGTTGCAACTTGTCAATTTTCTGCACACAACGATGATGCATTTTGGCCTTGCATAAAAAATCTGGGGTTCTGCAACCACTGCAAGACATGACTGAGAGCACCATTGAATTCTGGGGTATTTTTATGAGCTGAAACAATCTCATTTCACTGTATTACATTTGTCAATTGTCAACACACAAGGAGGATGCATTTTAGGCCTGCAAAAAATCTGGGACACTGTGCCACCACTGCGCACATGACTGAGTGTGCCACTAATTCTGGGGACATTTATGTGCTGAAATACTCTCATTTCACTGTGTTGCCACTTTTCAATTTTCTGCATACAAGGAGGATGCATTTGGGTACGCAGAAAAAATGTGGGTACTCTGTGCCAAAATTGCATGCATGACTGATTGTGCCATTAATTCTAGGGACTCGTGATGTGGTTAAACACTTTCATTTCACTGTGTCATCACTTGTCAATTTTCTGCACACAAGGAGGATAGATTATGGGCCTCAGAAAAAACTGGGGCTGTGTGCCACCACTGCGCCATGACTAGTTTCATATCAGTTCTGGGGGACTTTGTATGTGCTGAAGAGTCTCATTTCTGTGTGTTATCACTTGTCAGTTTTCTGTACACAGGGCGGAGGTATTTGGGCATGCATAAAAATCTGGGGACTCTGTGCCACCACTGCACATGACTGAGTGTGCAATTAATTTTGGGGCTTCGTATGTGCTCAAACACTCTCATTTCACTGTGTTACCAGTTGTCAATTTTTGCCTATAAGAAGGTCGCTTTTGGCCTGCAGAAAAATCTGGGACTCTGTTTCATCTGCACGCATGACTTAGTGAGCCATAATGCTGGAGGACCTTAGTTTCTGAAACAGTCTCATTTTACTGTGATACCACTTTTTAATTTTCGCCATAAGGAGAATGCATTTTAGGCCTGCAGAAAAAATCTGGGGATCTGTCTACCACTGCGTACATGACTGAGATGTACTATTAATTCTGGGAATTTTATTTGCTGAAACACTCTCTTCACTGTGTTACCATATGACAACTTTTCAGCACACAAGTAGTAGTTACTTTAGCTGCCTGTAGAAAAAAATCTGAGATAGTGTGCCACCATTGTGCATGACTGGAGTGTGTCTTTAATTTTGAGGGACTTCATATGTGCTGAAACACTGTAATTTCCACTGTGTTACCACTTCAATTTTCCGGCACAAAAGGAGATGCATTTTGGGCCTGCAGAAAAATCTGGGGACTGTCTGCCACCACTGCATTCATGACTGAGTGCCATTGATTCTGGGGGACTTTGTATGTGCTGAAAAAGACTCATTTCACTGTGCTGCCAATTGTCAAATTTTCTGCACAAAGGAAGATGCATTGTGGGTCTGCAGAAAAAATTTGGTACTCTGTACCACCACCGTGTATATGACTGGGTGCACCATTAATTCTGGGCACTGTCATGTGAAGAAACATTCTCATTTCACTCTGTTACCACCTGTCAATTTTTCGACACATATGGTGGATGCATTTGGCCTGCGAGAAAAAATCTGGGGACTCTGTGCCAGCACTGCATTCATGACTGAAGCGCTCTTAGTTCTTGGGAGAATTTAGTGCTGAAACAGTCTCATTTTCACTGTGTTACCACATGTCAAATTATCTGCACACAAGGAGAATGCATTATGGGCCTGCAGAAAAATCTGGGACTCTGTGCCACCACTGGGACATGACTAGTGTGCCATTAATTCTGGGGAACTTTGTACATGTTGAAACAGTGTCCTTTCACAGTGTTAGCACTTGTCAAATGTCTGCACAAAGGATTATGCATTTTGGGACTGCAGAAAAATCTGGGTACTCTGCTACCACTGCGCACGCAGCTGAGACTGCCATTACTTGGGGATTTTGTATGTGCTGAACAATCTCATTTCTCTGTGTTACCACTTGTCAATTGGCTGCACACATGGAGGATGTATTTTGGGCCTGCACATAACATCTGGACACTGTGCCAGCACTGCATGCATGGCAGAGTGTCCATTAATTCTGGGGACTTTAATGTTCTGAAATATTCTCATTTCACTGTGTTGCCACTTTCAATTTATGGACTACAAGGAGGTAGCATTTTGGGCCTGCAGAAAAATCTTGGGACTGTAGTGTCACCACTTCATGACTGAGTGCGCCATTAATTTGGGATCTTGTATGTAGCTCAAACACTCTCATTTCACTGTGTTACCACTTGTCAGTTTTGGCACATATGAGGATGCATTTGGGCAGGCAAAAAAATCTGAGGACTTGTGCTACTTCTGCATGCATGACTGAGTGTGCTCATTAATTCTGGGGATTTTTATATGCTGAAACAGTCTCATTTCACTGTGCTACCACTTCTCAATTTTCTGCACACAAGGAGGATGAATTATGGGCCTCAGAAAAAATGGGGCTGTGCCACCACTGCACACTTGCTGACTGTGCCACTAATTCTGGGGACTTTGTATGTTCTGGAGAGTCTCATTTCTGTGTGTTATCACTCGCCTGTTTTTCTGTACACAGGGCGGAGGCATTTTGGGCATGCATAAAAATCTGGGGACTCTGTGTCACCACTGCACATGACTGAGTGTGCAATTAATTTTGGGGACTTCGTATGTGCTCAGACACTCTCATTTCACTGTGTTACCACTTGTCAATTTTGGTCTACAAGAAGGCTCACTTTTGGGCCTGCAGAAAAATCTGGGACTCTGCTTCATCTGCGTGTATGACTGAGTGAGCTACCTAATGCTGGAGGACCTTGTATGTTCTAGGAACAGTCTCATTTTACTGTGATACCACTTTTAATTTTCGCACACAAGGAGAATGCATTTTGGGCCTGTGGAAAAATATGGGACTCTGCTACCACTGCTCACATGACTGAGAGTGCCATTAATTCTGGGGATTTTGTGTGCTGGAAACAATCTCATTTCATTGTGTTTCCATTTGTCAATTGTCTGCATAAAAGGAGGATGTGATTTTATCAGAAAAAATCTGGGACTCTGTGCCAGCACTACTCACATGACTGCGGGTGCCATTAACTCTGGGGAATTTTTTTTTCTGAAATTACTCTCATTTCATGCTGTTGCTACTTCTCAATTTTCTGCACACAAGGAGGATGCATTCTGGGTATGTAGAAAAAGTCTGGGACTGCTGTGTCAACACTGCGCGCTTGAATGGAGTGTGCTATTAATTTTGCAGTCTTTGTATGTGCTGAAACAATCTCATTTCTCTTGTGGCCAATTCTTGCACACTAAGAGGATGCATTTTGGGATGCAGAAAATCTAGGGACTTGTAACCACTGCGCATACATCAACGCGCCCATTAATTCTGGTGGACTTGTATGCAGAACACTCTATTTCACTGTGTTACCATTTGTCAATTTTAGGCACACCAGAGGATGCATTGTGGCCAGTAGAAAATATCATCTGGGACTTTGTGCCAACACTGCATGCATGACTTGTGTTCTAGTAATTTTGGGGTCTTTGAATGTGCTGAAACACTTTCATTTCACTGTGTTACCACTTGTCAATTTCTAAAAACAAGGAGGATGCATTTTTTGCATGCAGAAAAGATCTTGGGACTCTGTGCCACTACTACAGGCATGACGGAATGCGCTATTATTTCTGGGGGACTTTTATGTGTTGAAACACTCTTATTCACTGTGTTACCATTTCAATTTTCTGCACTCAAGAAGACTGCTTTTGGGCCTGCTGAAAAGCTGGGTGTTCTAAACCACTGCGCATACGACTGAGAGCACTCATTCACTCTGTGGGATTTTGTATTTGCTGAAATAATCTCTCATTTTGCTGTGTTACATTTGTCAATTGCCCGTACACATGGAGGATGGATTTTGGGGCCTGCATAATATCTGGGAAGCTGAGCCAGTGAGCATATGATTGAGTGTGACATTAATTCTGGGGACTTTTAATGTGATGAAATATTCTCATTTCAGTGTGTTGCCACTTGTCAATTTTCTGCACACAAGGAGGATGTTTTGGGCTTGCAGGAAAAATCTGGGACTCTGTGCCACCACTGCAAGGATGACTGAGTGCGCGATTAATTCTGGGGGACTTTGTATATCCTGAAACAGTCTCATTTCACAGTGTTACCACTAGTCAATTTTCTCGCACAAAAGGAGTATGCATTTTGGTCTGCATAAAAATCTGTGGATCATAGCACCAATGTAAATGACTGAGTGCACTGATTAGTCTGGGGGATTCTTATGTGCTCAAAAACTCTCATTTCACTGTGTTACTACTCAATTTTCTGCACACAAGGAGGATGAATTATGGCCTGCAATAAAATCTGGGGCTGTGTGCCACCCCACTGCACACGTGACTCAGTGCGCCATTAATTCTGGGGGACTTTGCATGCTAAACACTCTCATTTCACTGTGTTACCACTTTGTCAATTTTCAGAACACTAGAGGATGTATTTGGGCATGGAGAAAAATCTGGGGACTCTGTGCCAACACTGCATGCATGATTGAGTGTGCTATTAATTCTGGGGTCTTTCTGTGTGCTGAAACACTCATTTCACTGTCTTACCACTTGTCAATTTTCTAAATCAAGGAGGATGCATTTTGGGCATGCAAGCGATCTAGGGACTCTGGTGGACACTACTGCAGGCATGACAGAATGCGTCATTATTCTGGGGTACTTTTATTTGCTGAAACACTCTCATTCACTGTGTTACCATTTCTCAATTTTCTGCACTCCTGAAGGATGCTTTTTGTGCCTGCAGAAAAAAGCTGGGTGTTCTGCAAACACTGCGCACATGACTGAGAGCGCCATTGAATTCTGGGGGATTTTGTATTTGCTGAAACAATCTAATTTTACTGTTTTACATTTATCAATTTTCTGCACACAAGGAGGATGCATTTTGGGCCTGCAGAAAAAATTTGGGGACTCTGTGCTAACACTGCGTGCATGACTGAATGCGTCATTAATTCTGGGGGTTTTCTTATGTCATGAAACAGTCTCATTTCACTGTGTTACCACTTGTCAATTTTTCTGCACACATTGTGGATGAATTATGGGACTGCAAAAAATCTGGAGCTCTGTGAACCTCTTAGCTCATGACTGAGTGCACCATTATTTCTGGGTGACTTCATTTGCTCAGACACTCTTATGACACTGTGTTACTACTTGTCATTTTTGACTTACATAAGGAGGATGCATTTTGGGCATGCAGAATTAATCTGGGGACTCTGTGCCACTACTGCATGCATGACTGAGTGCGTCATTAATTCTGGGGATTTTCTTATGTGCGAAACAATCTCATTTCTCTTTGTTACCACTTCTCAATTTTCTGCACACGAGGATGCATCTTGGGCCTGCAGAAAAAATCTGGGGACCTGTGTCACCACTGCATGCATGACTGAGCGTGCTGAAATTCTGGGGGACTTTGTACATGCTGAAACAGTCTCATTTCACTGTGTTATCACTTGTCAATTTTCTGCATAAAGAGGATGCATTTTGGGCATGCAGAAAATATCTGGGAACTGTGCTACCTCTGCACACATGACTGAGTACTATTAATTCTGGAGGTATTTAGTATGTGCTGAACACTTCATCTTCATTGTGTTACCTCTTATCAATTTTCTGAACACAAGGAGGATGCATTTGGGGCATGCAGAAGAAATCTAGGGACTCTGTAGCCAAGACTGCATGCATGATGGAATGATGCAATTAATTCTGGGGACTTTTTATGTGCTGAAACACTCTCTTTTCACTGTGCAACCTTTTCTCAATTTTATGCACAAGAAGGATGCTTTTGGGCCTGCAGAAAAATTTGAGATTCTGTGCCACCACTCCTCGCATGACTGAGTGTGCCATTAATTCTGGAATTTTTATATTGCTGAAATACTCTCATTTCACTGTGTTGCCACTTGTCAATTTTCAACACACAAGAAGGATGCGTTTGGGCCTGCAGAAAAAATCTGAGGTTCTGCAACCACTGCGTACATGACTGAGTGTGCCATTTATTTCTGGGGATTTTGACATGTGCTGAAACACTCTCATTTCACTGTATTACATTTTAAATTGTCTGCACACAAGGAGGATGTATTTTGGGCCTGCACAAAATCTGGGACACGTGCTGCCACTGTGCACATGACTGAGTGTGCTATTAATTCTTGGGGACTTTAATGGGCTGAATTACTCTCATTTCACTGTGTGTGCCATTCGGCAATTTTCTGCACAAAAGGAGGATGCATTTGTGCCTACAGAAAAAAATGTGAGGAATCTGTGCCAATACTGTACATGTGACTGAGTGCTGCCATTAATTCTGGTGGACTTCGTATGTGCTGAAACACTCATTTCACTTTGTCATCACTTGTCAATTTTCTGCACAAAAGGAGGATGCATTTTGGGCATGCAGAAAAAATCTGGTTGTCTGCAACCACTGCCCGCATGACTGAGAGCGCCATCAATTCTGGAGTACTTCATATGAGCTCAAACACTTTCATTCCATTGTGTTACCACTTTTCAATTTTTGCCACATAAGAAGGAGGCATTTTGGGCATGCTGAAAAATCTGGGGACTCGTGTGCAACTACTGCATGCATGATTAAATGCGTCTATTAATTTGGGGATTTTATGTGCTGAAACATTCTCATTTCACTGTGTTACCACTTGGTCAATTTTCTGCACACAAAGAGGATGAATTTCGGGCCTGCAGAAAAAATCTGGGCTCCTGTGCGACCACTGCTCGCTCATGACTGAGTCGCTATTAATTCTGGGGACTTTGTATGTGCTCGAAAGAGTCTCATTTCATTGTGTTATCACTTGCCTGTTTACTGTACACAAGGAAGATGCATTTTGGGCAGTGCAGAAAATCCGAGACACTGTGCCACCACTGGCATGACTGAGTGCACCATTAATTCTGGGACTTTTTAGGTTCTGAAACTCTGTCATTTCACTGTGCTACCATTTCTCAATTTCTGCACTCAAAAAGGATTCTTTTTGGGCCTGCAGAAAAATTTGAGACTCTGTGCCAACACTGTGGCATGACTGAGTGTGCCATTAATTCTGGGAATTTATATGCCAAATACTCTAATTTCACTGTGTTGCAACTTGTCAATTTTCTGCACACAACGATGTATGTATTTGGGCCTGATAAAAAATCTGGGGGGTTCTGCAACCATCAGCACATGACTGAGAGCACCATTGAATTTTGGGTATTTTTATGAGCTGAAACAATCTCTTTTCACTGTATTACATTTGTCAGTTGTCAACACACAAGGAGGATGCATTTTAGGCCTGCACTAAAAATCTGGGACACTGTGTGCCACCACTGCAAGACATGACTGAGTGTGCCACTAATTCTGGGAGACGTGTGCTGGAAATACTCTCATTTCACTGTGTTGCCACTTTTCAATTTTCTGCATACAAGGAGGATGCATTTGTGCATAGAAAAATGTGGGTACTTCTGTGCCAAAATTGCATGCATGACTGATTGTGCCATTAATTCTAGGGGACTTCGTGTGTGGTTAAACACTTTCATTTCACTGTGTCATCACTTGTCAATTTTCTGCACAGAAGGGAATGCATTTTAGTCCTGCAGAAAAAAAATCTGAGGACTGTGTGCCACCACTGCTCATGACTTAAGTGCCATTAATTCTGGGGACTTCATATGGAGGAAATATTCTCATTTCACTCTGTTACCACCTGTCAATTTTTCATCACATAAGGAGGATGCATTTGGGCCTGTCCAAAATAATCTGGGATCTTGTGACACTGCGTTCATGACTGAGTGCACCATAAATTCGGGGGGACTAGTATGTCATGAAACAGTCTCATTTCTACAGTGTTACCACTTGTCAATTTCTGCACACAAGGAGTATCGTATTTGGGACTGCAGAAAATTCTGGGTACTCTCAACCACTGCGCATGACTAAGAGAACGCTATTGAATTCTGGGGGTTTTGTATGTTTTAGAGCAGTCTCATTTCACTGTGTTACCATTTGTGAATTGCCTGCACACATGGAGGATGGATTTTGGCCTGCACATAGCATCTGGGAAGCTGAGCCACCACTGAGCGTATGGACTGGGTGTGCCATTAATTCTGGGGACTTTCAATGTATGAAATATTCTCATTTCACTGTGTTGCCACTTGTCAATTTTCTACACAAAGGAGAATTAATTTTGTGCCTGCAGGAAAAATCTGGAACTCTGTGCCACCACTGCGTGGATGACTGAGTGCGCCATTAATTCTGGGGGACTTTGTACATCCTGAAACAGTCTTATTTCACAGTGTTACCACTTGTTAATTTTCTGCACACAAGGATTATGCATTTTGGGCCTGCAGAAAGAATCTGGGGACTGTATGCCACCACTGTAAATGACTGAGTGCGCGATTAGTTCTGGGGGAATTCGTATGTGCTCAAACACTCTCATTTCACTGTGTTACCACTTGTCAAGTTTTGGCTCATAAGAAGGTCGCTTTTTGGGTAAGCTGAAAAAATCTGGTGACTCTGTGCCACTACTGCATGCATGACTGAGAGCACCATTATCATTGGGATTTCTTATGCAGAAATAGTCTCAGTTCACTGTGTTACTACTAGTCAATTTTCTGCACACAAGGAGGATGAATTGGATCCTGCAATAAAAATCTGGGGCTGTGTGCCACCACTGCGCTCATGACTGAGTGTGCCATTAATTCAGGGAATTTGTGTTGGAAGGTCTGATTTCTATGTGATATCACTTGCCTATTTTCTCTACAAGGATGATGCATTTTGGGCATGCAGAAAAAATCTGGGGACTCTGGGCCACTACTGCGCATGACTGAGTGTGCCATTAATTCTGGGGACTTTGTATGTGCTGAAAAATCTTATTTCACTGGAGTTACCAATTGACAATTTTGGCATACTAGGATGCATTTTGGGCCTGCACAAAAATCTGGGGACTCTATGCCACCACTGCCCTTCATGACTGAGTGTGGCTGTAATCTCGGGGACTTGTATGTGCTGAAACAGGCTCATTTCTATGTTACCATTTGACTAATTTTTCTGCACAAGGAGGATGCATTTTGGGCCTGCTGAAAAAATCTGGGGACTCTGTGCTGCCACTGTAGTTCATGAATGAGTGTGCTTATTAATTCTGGGGAACTTTGTATGTGCTGAAACAGTCTCATTTCACTGAGTTACATGATCAAATTTTCTGCACACAAGGAGGATGCATTGTGTGCCTGCAGAAAATATCTGGGACTCTGTTTCTTACACTGCACTCATGACTGAGTGCGCCATTAATTTGGGGGACTTTTATGCTGAACAGTCTCATTTCACAGTGTTACTTGTCAACTGGATGCACACACGGAGGATGCATTTTGGGCATGCAGGAAAATCTGGGACTCTGTGGGACCACTGCACACATGACTGAGTGTGAAATTCATTCTGGGGACATTGTATTTGCTGAAACAGTCTCATTTCATTGTGTTACCACTTGACCATTTTGGCAGTTAAGGAGGATGCATTTTGGGCCTGCAGTGAATATCTGGGGACTCTTGCCACCACTGTGTCAAGACTGGTGCATCATTAATTTTGGGGGACTTCATATGTGCTAAAACACTTTTC
Source organism: Neoceratodus forsteri (assembly GCA_016271365.2). Taxonomy (NCBI): domain Eukaryota; kingdom Metazoa; phylum Chordata; order Ceratodontiformes; family Ceratodontidae; genus Neoceratodus; species Neoceratodus forsteri. The sequence goes on from CM057456.1 coordinate 399,678,368, forward strand.
ACTACGTTACCACTTTCTGTCAAGTTTCTTGCACAAGGAGGATGCAATTGGCCTGTAGAAAACATCTGTGGGCTCTGTTCCACCACTGTGCGCATGACTGAATGCAACAATAATTCTAGGGGACTTTGTATGTACTGAAACATTTTCATTTTACTGTTACCATTTCTCAATTTTCTGCACAAGAGAATTAAGCTTTTTGGGCCTGTAGACAAAATTTCAGTCTCTGTGCCACCACTGCACGCATGACTGAATGTGCAATTAATTCTGGGGGACTTTTGTTATGTGCTGAAACACTCTAATTTCACAGTGTTACCATTTCAATTTTCTGCACACAAGCAGGATGCATTTTGGGCCTGTTGAAAAAATCTGGGGACTCTGTGTTCCTCTGTTCATGACTGATTGTGCAATTAATTCTGGTGGACTTTTATGTGCTGAAACAGTCTCCATTTCACTGTGTTACCACTTGTCAAATTTTCTGCACACAAGGAGGATGTATTCTGGGCCTGCAGAAAATACCTGGGGACTCTGTTCCAACATTATGTCAAGATGACTGGGTGCACCATTAATTCTGGGGGAATTTTATGTGCTGAAACAGTCTCATTTCACTGTGTTACCACTTGTCAATTTTCGGCACAATAGGAGGATGCATTTTGGGCCTGCTGAAAATATCTGGGGACTCTGTGCTACCACTGTGTTCATGAATGAGTGTGCCATTAATGCTGGGGGACTTTGTATTTGCTGAAACAGTCTCATTTCACTCTGTTACCACTTGACCATTTTCAGCAGATAATGAGGATGCATTTTGGGCCTGCAGAAAAAATCTGGGGACTCTGTGCCACCACTGTGCGCATGACTTAGTGCATCATTAATTTTGGGGGACTTCATATGTACTGAAACACTGTCATTTCACTATGTTACCACTTGTCAATTTTCTGTGCACAAGGTGGATGCATTTCTGGAATGCAGAAAAAATCTGTGGGCTCTGTGCCACCACTGCACTCATGACTGAATGCACCAATATCTCGGGGAATTTGTATGTATGGAAACACTCTCATTTCACATGTTACCATTTCTCAATTTTCAGCACTAGAGAAGGAAGCTCTATGGGCCTGCAGAAAAAAATTAAGTCTGTGTGCCACCACTGCATGTATGACTGACAGTGCAATTAATACTGGGGGACTTTTTATGTGCTGAAGCACTCTCTTTTTACTGTGTTACCATTTCACAATAGTCTGCACACAAGCAGGATGCATTTTGGGCCTGCTGAACAAATCTGGGGGTTCTGCAACCACTGCACACATGACTGAGAGCGCCATTGAATTCTGGGGGATTTTGTATATGCTGAAACAATCTCATTTCACTTTCTTACATTTGTCAATTGTCTGCACACAAGGAGGATGCATTTTGGGCATGCTCAAAAAATCTGGGATTCTGTGCCAGCACTGTGCGCATGACTAAGTGTGCCATTAATTCTGGGGGACTTTTATGTGCTAAACTACTCTCATTTCACTGTGTTGCCACTTATCAATATTCTGCACACAAGTAGGATGCATTTTGGGACTGCAGAAAAAATCTGGGGACTGTGTGTCACCACTGCACGAGACTGAGTCCGCCATTAATTCTGGGGGACTTCATATGAGCTCAAACACTTTCATTTCACTCTGTTACCACTTGTCAATTTTTGCCACATGAGGAGGATGCATTGTGGGCCTAAAGAAAAAATCTGGGGACACTGTGCCACCACTGAGCATGACTGAGTGTGCCATTAATTTTGCGGCACTTTGTATGAGCTCAAAAACTCTCAATTCACTGTGTTATTGCTTGTCAATTTACTGCACATAAGGATGATGCATTTTGGGCATGAAGAAAAAATCTGGGGACTTTGTGCCACTACTGAGTGCATTACTGAGTGCACCATTAATTCTGGGTTACTTTGTATGTGCTGAAACAGTCGCATTTCTCTGTGTTGTCAATTGTGAATTTTCTGCACACACAGAGGATGAATTTTGGGCCTGCAGAAAAAATTTGGGACTCTGCCACCACTGAGCGCCTTGCTGAGTGCCTCATTAATTTGGGGGGACTTCATGTGTCCTGAAACACTCTCATTTCACTATGTTACCACTTGTCAATTTTCTACACACACTGAGGATGTATTTTGGCCTGCAGAAAAATCTGGGGACTCTGCTGTAATCAAGCATATGATAGAGTGCTCTATTAATTTTGGGGAATCTGTATACTATGGACACACTTTCATTTCACTGTGTTACATTGTCAATTTTCAGCACATAAGAGGATACATTTTGGCATGCTGCAAAATCTGGGGACTCTGTGCTACCACTGTGTTCATGACTGAGTGTGCCATTAATTCTGGGGGACTTTGTAAGTGCTGAAACAGTCTCATTTTCATTGTGTTACAACTTGTCAAATTTTCTGCACACAAGGAGGATGCATTATGGGCCTTCAGAAAATATCTGGGGACACTGTTCCAACACTCGCCGCATGACCGGTGCACCATTAATTCTGGTGGACTTTGTATGTAGCAACAGTCTCATTTCACAGTGTTATCACTTGTCAATTGTCTGCACACAAGGAGGATGCACTTTGAGCCTGCTGAAAAATCTGGGACCTTGCCTAATTGGCGCGGTGAGACAGAACACACTATTATTTCTGGGGATGTCGAATGTGCTGAAACACTTTATTTTCACTGTGTTACCACTTGTCAATTTTCAGCATATAAGGAGGATGCACTTTGGGCTTGCTGAAAAAATCTGGGGACTCTGTGCTACCACTGTGTTCATGACAGAGTGCTCTATTAATTTTGGGGGACTTTGTATGTGTTGAAACAGTCTCATTTCACTGTGTTACCACTTGTCAAATTTTCTGCACACAAGGAGGATGCATTATGGGCCTGCAGGAAATATCTGGGGACGCTGTTCCAATGCTGCGTGCATGACTGCATGCGCCATTAATTCTGGGGACATTGCATGTGCTGAAACAGCCTCATTTCACTGTGTTACCACTTGACCATTTTCGGTAGATAAGGAGGATGCATTTTGGGCCTGCAGAAAAATCTGGGGACTCTGTGCCACCACTGTGCGCATGACTGAGTGCATCATTAATTTTCAGGGACTTCATATGTACTGAAATCCTGACATTTCACTGTGTAACCACTTGTCAATTTTCTGCATACAAAGTGGATGCAATTCTGACCTGCTGAAAAAATCTGTAGGCTCTGTACCATTACTGCGCACATGACTGTATGCACCAATAATTCAGGGGGTCTTTGTATGTGGTGAAACACTCTCATTTCGCTGTGTTACCATTTCTCAAATTTCTGCACAAGAGAAGGATGCTTTTCGGGCCTGCAGAAAAAATGTCACTCCCTGTGCCACCACTGTACGCATGACTGAGTGTGCAATTAATTCTGGGGTACTTTGTATGTGCTGAAACAATCTCGTTTCACTGTGTTAACACTTGCCAGTGTTCTGCAAACAAGGAGAATGCATCTTGGGAGTGCAGAAAAAATCTGGAGACTCTGCAACCACTGCACACGTGACTGAGAGCGCCATTGAATTCTGGGGGATGTTGTATGTGCTGAAACAATCTTATTTCACTGTGTTTCCATTTCTCAATTGTCTGCACACAAGGACTATGCATTCTGGGCCTGCACTAAAAATCTTGCACACTGTGCCACCCCTGCACCTGGTGACAGAGTGTACCATTACTCTGGGGGACTTTATGTGCTTAAACAGTCTCATTTCCAGTGTTATCACTTGTCAATTGTCTGCACACAAGGAGGATGCATTTTGGGCATGCATAAAAAATCAGGGACTCTGTGCCACCACTGCACACGTGACTGAGTGTGCCACTAATTCTCGGGACATTGTATGTGCTGAAACAGTCTCTTGTCACTGTGTTATCACTTGACAATTTTTGGCACATAAGGAGGATGCATTTTGGGCCTGCAGAAAAAATCTGGGGACTCTGTGCCACCATTGTGCGCATGAGAGAGTGCATCATTAATTTTGGGGGACTTCATACGTACTGAAACTCTGTCATTTCACTGTGTTATCACCTTTTAGTTTTCTGCACAGAAGGTGGATGCATTTCTGGCCAGCAGAAAAAAATCTGTGTGCTCTGTGACACCACTGCGTGCATGACTGTATGCGCCAATAATTCAGGGGTACTTTGTATGTGTTGAAACACTCTCAATTCACTGTGTTACCATTTCTCAAATTTCTGCATAAGATAAGGATGCTTTTTGGCCTGCAGAAAAAAAATGTCAGTCGCTGTGCCACCACTGCATGCATGACTGAGTGTGCAATTAATTCTGGGGAACTTTCTGTGTTCTGAAACACTCTCATTTCACTGTGTTAACACTTGTCCATTTTTTGCTGACAAGGAGAACACATTTTGGGCCTGCAGAAAAAATCTGGGGACTCTGCAACCACTGCACACATAACTGAGGGCACCATTGAATTCTGCGGGATTTTGTATGTGCTGAAACAATCTAATTTCACAGTGTTACCATTTCTCAATTGTATGCACACAATTAGGATGCATTTTGGGCGTGCACCAAAAATCTGGGACACTGTGCCACTACTGCACACATGACTGTGTGTGCCATTAATTCTGGGGGAAGTTTTATGTGCTGAAACACTCTCATTTCACTCTGTTACCATTTCTCAAATTTCTGCACTCAAGAAGGATGCTTTTTGGGCCTGCAGAGAAAATTTGAGACTCAGTGCCACCACTGCGCGCATGACTGAGTGTGCCATTAATTCTGGGGGACTTTTTATATGCTGAAATACTATCATTTGACAGTGTTTCCACTTGTCAATTTTCTGCACAGAAGGAGGATGCATTTTGGGCCTGCAGAAAAAAAATGAGTGTTCTGCAAACAGTGTACCCATGACTGAGAGCGCCATTGAATTCTGGGGGATGTCGTATGTGCTGATACAATCTCATTTCACTGTGTTACATTTGTCAATTGTCTGCACACAAGGAGGATGCATTATGGGCCTGCTCAAAAAATCTGGGACACTGTGCCATCACTGCGCGCATGAATGTGTGTGCCATTAATTATGGGGGACTTTTATGTGCTGAAATACACTCATTTCACAGTTTTGCCACTTGTCAATTTTCTGCACACAAGAAGGCTGCATTTTTGGCCTGCAGAAGAAATGTCAGTCTCTGCGCCACCACTGCACGCATGACTGAGTGAGCAATTAATTTTGGGGGACTTTTTATGTGCTGAAACTCTCTCATTTCACTGTGTTATCATTTCTAAAATGTCTGCACACAAGGAGGATGCATTTCGGGCCTGCAGAAAAAACCTGGGGGTTCTGCAACCACTGAGCACATGACAGAGTGTGCCATTAATTCTGGAGTACTTTTTATGTGCTGAAATACTCTCATTTCACTGTGTTGCACTTGTCAATGTTTTGCACAGAAGGAGGATGTATTTTGGGCCTGCAGAAAAAACCTGTGGGTTCTGCAACCACTGCGCACATGACAGAGTGACTTTGAATTCGGGGGGATTTTGTATGTGCTGAAACAATCTCAATTCACTGTGTTACATTTGTCAATTGTCTGCAAACAAGGAGGATTCATTTTTGGCCTGCTCAAAAAATCTGGGACACTGTGCCACCATTGCGTGCATGACTGAGATCGCCATTGAATTCTGTGGGATTTTGTATATGCTGAAACAGTCTCATTTCACTGTGTTACTTTTTCTCAATTGTCTGATCACTAGGAGGATGCATTTTGGGCCTGCACATAAAATCTGGGACATTGTGGCCACCACTGCATGCATGACTGAATGTGCCATTAATTCTGGGAGATGTTTTTTGTGGTGATACACTCTCATTTCACTGTGTTACCATTTCTCAAATTTCTGCACTCAAGAAGGATGCTTTTTGGGCCTGCAGAAAAAATTTGAGACTCTGTGCCACCACTGCACGCATGACTGAGTGTGCCATTAATTCTGGGGGACTTTGTATGTGCTCAAACACTCTCATTTCAGTGTGTTATTGCTTGTCAATTTTCTGCACATACAGAGGATGAATTTTGGGCCTGCAGAAAAAATCTGGGACTCTGCCATGACTTGGCACATGGCTGAGTGCCTCATTAATTTTCAGCAACTTCATGTGTCCTGAAACACTCTCATTTCACTGTGTTACCACTTGTCAATGTTCTGCACACAAGGAGGATGCATTTTGGGCATGCATAAAAAATCCAGGGACTCTATGCCACCACTGCATGCAGGATGGAATGCGCCACTAATTCTGGGGGACTTTATATGTGCTGAACTGCTCCCATTTCACTGTATTACCATTTCTCAATTTTATGCACTCAAGAAGGATGATTTTTGGGACTGCAGAAAAAAATCTGGGGACTCTGCCTTAACTGCACGCATGTCAGACTACTCTATTAATTTTGGGGGACTTCGTATGTGCTGAAACACTTTCATTTCACTGTGTTACCTCTTGTCAATTTTCTGCACACAAGAAGAATGCATTTTGGGACTGCTGAAAAAAATCTGGGGACTCTGTGCTACCACTGTGTTCATGACTGAGTGTGCCATTAATTCTGCAGGACTTTGTATGAGCTGAAACAGTTTCTTTTCTCTGTGTTACCACTTGTCAAATTTTCTGCACACAAGGAGGATGCATTATGGGCATGCAGAAAATATCTGGGGACTCTGTTCCAACACTGTGTGCATGACTGAGTGCACCATTAATTCTGGGGGACTTTTTAAGTGCTGAAACAGTCTCATTTCACTGTGTTTTCTCTTGTCAATTGTCTGTACACAAGGAGGATGCATTTTGGACATGCAGAAAAAATCTGGGGCTCTGTGCCACCACTGCACACATGACAGAGAGCATCATTAATTTTTGGGGGACTTCATATGTACAGAAACCCTGTCATTTCACTCGGTTACCACTTTTTAATTTTCTGCACACAAGGTAGGTGCATTTCTGCACTGCAGAAAAAGTCTGTGGGTTCTGTGCCACCACTGCGCGCATGACTGTATGCGCCAATAATTCAGGAGGACTTTGCATGTGCTGAAACACTCTCATTTCACTGTGTTACCATTTTTCAAAATTCTGCAAAAGAGAAGGATGCTTTTTGGGCCTGCAGAAAAAATGTCAGCCTCTGTGCCACCACTGCAAGCATGACTGAGTGTGCAATTAATTTTGGGGGACTTTTTACGTGCTGAAACACTCTCATTTCACTGTGTTAACAGTTGTAAATTTTCTGCAGACAAGGAGAATGCATTTTGGGCCTGCAGAAAAAATTTGGAGACTCTGCCATAACTGCTCACTTGACAGAGTGCTATATTAATTTTGGGGGACTTCGTATGTGCTGAAACACTTTCATTTCACTGTGTTACCACTTGTCAATTTTTGGCACATAAGGAGGATGCATTTTGGGCCTGCTGAAAAAAACCTGGGGACTCTCTTCTACCACTGTGTTCGTGACTGAGTGTGCCATTAATTCTGGGGAACTTTGAATGTGCTAAAACAGTCTCATTTCATAGTGTTATCACTTGTCAATTGTCTGCACACAAGAAGGATGCATTTTGGGCATGCAGAAAAAAATCTGGGGACCCTGTGTCACTACTGAATGCATGACTTAGTGCATCATTAATTCTGGATGATTTCTTATTTGCTGAACAAATCTCATTTAACTGCGTTACCACTTACCAAATTGCTGCATACAATGAGGATGAATTATGGGTCTGCAGAAAAAATCTGGGGCTCTGTGCCACCACAGCACTCATGACAGAATGTGCATTAATTCTGGGGGACTTTGTATGTGTTGAAAGGGTCTCATTTCAATGTGTTATCACTTGCTTATTTTCTGCACACAAGGAGGATGCATTTTGGAACTGCAGCAAAAATCTGGGACTCTGTGCCACCACTGAGCGCATAACTGAATGTGCCATTAATTCTGGGGGGAATTTCTATTTGCTGAAATTCTCCCATTTCACTGTGTTTCCACTTTTTAATTTTCTGCACACAAGGAGGATGCATTTTGGTCCTGCAGAAAAAATCTGGGGACTATGTGCCAACACTGCGCGCATGACTGAGTGTGCAATTAATTCTGGGGTCTTTGTATGTGCTGAAAAAATCTTATTTCTCTGTATTACCACTTGTAAATTTTCAGCACATCAGGAGGATGCCTTTTAGGACTGCAGAAAATATCTGGGGACACTGTGCACCACTGTGCATGACTGAGTGTGCCATTAATTCTGGGGAACTTTGTGCTCAAAAACTCTCATTTCACTGTGTTATGGCTTGTCAATTTACAGCACATAAGGATGATGCATTTTGGGCATGCAGAAAAAATCGGGGGACTCTGTGCCACTACTGCATGCATTTCTGAGTGTGCCATTAATTCTGGGTTACTTTGTATGTGCTGAAACAGTCTCATTTCTCTGTGTTATCACTTGTCAATTTTCTGCACTCAAGGAGGATGCATTTTGGGCATGCAGAAAAAATCCAGGGACTCTGTGCCACCACTACGTGCATGGCGGAATGCGACATTAATTTTGGGGGACTTTTTATGTGCTGAGATACTCTCATTTCACTGTGTTGCAATTTCTCAATTTTCTGCACTCAAGAAGGATGCTTTTTAGGCCTGCAGAAAAAATTTGAGACTCTGTGTCACCACTGTGCGCATAACTGAGAGTGTTATTAATTTTAGGGGACTTTTTATGTGCTGAAACACTTTCATTTCACAGTGTTACCATTTGTCAATTTTGTGCACACAAGGAGGATGCAATTTGGGACTGCAGAAAAATCTTAGGACTCTGCCATAAGTGTGCGCATGACAGAGTGCTCTATTAATTCTAGGAGACTTCGTATGTGCTGAAACACTTAAATTTCACAGTGCTACCACTTGTCAATTTTCTGCACATAAGGAGGATGCATTTTGGGCCTGCTGAAAAAATCTGGGGACTTTGAGCCACCACTGTATGCATGACTGAGTTTGCCATTATTTCTGTGGGACTTCATATGTGCTGAAATCAGGGGACTCTGTGCTACCACTGTGTTCATGACTGAGTGTGCCATTAATTCTGGGGGACTCTGATGTGCTGAAACAGTCTCATTTCAATGTGTTACCACTTGTCAAATTTTCTGCACACAAGAAGGATGCATTATGGGTGTGCAGAAAATATCTGGGGACTCTCTTCCAACACTACGCGCATGACTGAGTGCGCCATTAATTTTGGGGGACTTTTTATGTGCTGAAACAGTCTCAATTCAATGTGTTACCAGTTGTCAAATTTTCTGCACACAAGAAGGATGCATTATGGGTGTGCAGAAAATATCTGGGGACTCTCTTCCAACACTACGCGCATGACTGAGTGCGCCATTAATTCTGGGGGACTTTTTATGTGCTGAAATAGTCTCATTTCACAGTGTTTTCACTTGCCAATTTTCTGCACACAATGAGGGTGCATTTAGGTCCTGCAGAAAAAATCTGGGACTCTGTGCCTCCACTGCACACATAACTGAGTGTGCCACTAATTCTCAGAAGATTGAATGTGCTGAAACAGTCTCATTTCACTGTGTTACCACTTGACAATTTTTGGCAGATAAGGAGGATGCATTTTGAGCCTGCAGAAAAAAATCTGGGGAATCTGTGCCACCACTGTACGCATGACTGATTGCATCATTAATTTTCAGGGACTTCATATGTACTGAAACACTGTGATTTCACTGTGTTACCACTTGTCAATTTTCTGCACACAAGGAGGATGCATTTCTGGCCTGCAGAAAAAATCTGTTGCTCTGCTTGCATTATTGAATGTGCCTATAATTCAGGGGGACTTTGTATGTGCTGAAACACTCTCATTTCACCATTTCTCAATTTTCTGCACAAGAAAAGGATGCTTTTTGGGCCTGCAGAAAAAATGTCAGTTCTGTGCCACCACTGCACGCATGACTGAGTGTGCCATTAATTCTGTGGAAATTTTTATGTGCTGAAACACTCTCATTTCACTGTGTTACCATTTCTCAATTGTCTGCACACAAGGAGGATACATTTTGGGACTGCACAAAAAATCTGTGACACTGTGCCACCACTCATGCCTGACTGAGTGTGCCATTAATTTTGGGGGACTTTTTATGTGCCAAAATACTCTCATTTCAGTGTGTTGCTACTTGTCAATTTTCTGCACAGAAGGAGGATATATTTTGGGCAAGCAGAAAAAATCTGGGGGTTCTGCAACCACTGTGTACATGACTGAGAGTTCCATTGAATTCTGGGGATTTTATATGTGCTGAAGCAATCTCATTTCACTGTGTTACATTTGTCAATTTTCTGCACACAAGGAGGATGCATTTTGAGCCTGATCAAAAAATCTGGGACACTGTGCCAACACTGCGTGCATGACTGAGTGGACTATTAATTTTGGGGGACTTCGTATTGCTCAAACACTTTTATTTCACTGTGTTACCACTTGTCAATTTTTGCCATATAAGGAAGATGCATTTTGTTCAAGCAGAAAAGATCTGGGGACTCTGTGCCACTACTGAGTGAGTCATTAATTCTTGGGGATTTCTTATTTGCTAAAACAATCTCATTTAACTGTTTTACCACTTGTCAATTTTCTACACAAAAGGAGGATGATTTATGTGCCTGCAGAAAAAAAAGGGACTCTATGCCACCACAGCACTCATGACTGAGTGTGCCATTACTTCTGGGGGACTTTATATGTGCTGAAATGGTCTCATTTCAATGTGTTATCACTTGCCTATTTTCTGAACACAAGGGGGATGCATTTTGGATCTGCACAAAAAATCTGGGGACTATGTGCCAACACTGTGTGCATGACAGAGTGTGCTATTAATTCTGGGGTCTTTGTATGTGCTGAAACAATCTTATTTCTCTATATTACCACCTGTCAATTTTCTGCACTCAAGGAGGATGCATTTTGGGGTTGCAGAAAACATCTGGGGACTTTCTGACACCACTGCATGCATGACTGAGTTTACCATTATTTCTGTGGGACTTAGTATGTACTGAAGTATTCTCATTCCTCTGTGTTGTCACTTGTCATTTTTCAGCACACCAGGAGAATGCCTTTTGGGCCTGCAGAAAAAATCTGGGACACTGTGCAGCACTGTGCATGACTGAGTATGCCATTAATTCTGGGGAACTTTGTGCTCAGACACTGTCATTTCACTGTGTTATCGCTTGTCAATTTTCTGCACACATGGAGGATGAATTTTGGGCCTGCAGAAAAAATCTGGGAATCTGCCACCACTGGGCGCATGGCTCTGTGCCTCATTAATTCTGGGGGACTTCATGTGTCCTGATACTCTCTCATTTCACTGTGTTACCACTTGTCAATTTTCTGCACACAAGGAGGTTGCATTTTGGGCAAGCAGAAGAAATCCAGGGTCTCTGCACCACCACTGCGTGCATTATGGAATGCGCCATTAATTCTGGGGGACTTTTCACGTGCTGAAGTACTCTCTTTTCACTGTGTTACCATTTCTTAATTTTCTGCACTCAAGAAAATTGCTTTTTGGGACTGCAGAAAAAAGTTGATACTCCACTGTGCATATGACTGAGAGTTCAATTAATTTTGGGGGAATTTTTATGTGCTGAAACACTTTCATTTCACAGTGTTACCATTTGTCAATTTTCTGCAGACAAGGAGGACGCATTTTAGGCCTGCAGAAAAAATCTGGGGACTCTGCCATAACTGCACGCATGACAAAGTGCTGTATTAATTTTGGGGGACTTCGTATGTGCTGAAACACTTTGATTTCACTGTGTTAAAACCTGTCAAATTTTGGCACATAAGGAGGATACATTTTGGGCTGCTGAAAAAATCTGGGGACTCTATGCTACCACTGTGCTCATGACTGAGTGTGCCATTAATTCTGGGGGACTTTGCATATGCTGAAACAGTCTCAATTCAATGTGTTACCACTTGTCAAATTTTCTGCACACAAGAAGGATGCATTATGGGTGTGCAGAAAATATCTGGGGACTCTCATCCAACACTACGCGCATGACTGAGTGCACCATTAATTCTGGGGGACTTTTTATGTACTGAAATAGTCTCATTTCACAGTGTTATCACTTGTCAATTTTCTGCACACAATGAGGATGCATTTTGGGCGTGCAGAAAAAATCTGGGACTCTGTGCCACCACTGCACACATAACTGAGTGTGCCATTAATTCTAAGGAGATTAATACAAATATGAAACAGTCTCATTCCACTGTGTTACCACTTGACAATTTTGGCAGATAAGGAGGATGCATTTTGAGAATGCAGAAAAAAAGCTGGGGAATCTGTGAAACCACTATGCGCAAGACTAGTGCATCATTAATTTTCAGGGACTTCATATGTACTGAAACACTGTGATTTCACTGTGTTACCACTTGTCAATTTTCTGCACACAAGAAGGATGCATTTTTGGCCTGCAGAAATAATCTGTTGCTCTGCTTGCATTACTGAATGCACTAATAATTCAGGGGGACTTTGTATATGCTGAAACACTCTCATTCCACTATGTTACCATTTCTCAATTTTCTGCAAAAGAAAAGGATGCTCTTTGGGCCTGCAGAAAAAATGTCAGTTCTGTGCCACCACTGCACGCATGACTGAGTGTGCCATTAATTCTGTGGAAATTTTTATGTGCTGAAACACTCTCATTTCACTGTGTTACCATTTGTCAATTGTCTACACACAAGGAGGATAATATTGGGACTGCTCAAAAACTGTGACACTGTGCCACCACGTATGACCAGAGAGTGCCATTAATCTGGGGACTTTATGCCGAATAATCTTATTTCAGTGTGTTGCTACCTATTAATTTTTCTGCACAGAAGGAGGGATATATTTTGGGCAAGCAGAAAATCTGGGGATCTGCAAACACTGTGTACATGACTGAAAGTGATTCAATTCTCAGGATTTTTATGTGCTAGAAGCAATCTCATTTCACTGTGTTGTCAATTTCTGCACACAAGGAGGATGCATTTTGGGCCTGCTCAAATAGTCTGGGACTCTGAGCCACCACTGCGTGCATGACTGAGTGCACCATTAATTCTGGGGGACTTCGTATTGCTCAAACACTTTTATTTCACTATGTTACCACTTTTCAATTTTTGCCACATAAGAAGGATGAATTATGGGCTTGCAGAAAAATCTGGGGCTCTGTACCACCACAGCACTCATGACTGAGTTCGCCATTAATTCTGGGGACTTGTATGTGCTGAGAGGGTCTCATTTCAATGTTGTCACTACGTGTTTCTGCACACAAGCGAGGATGCACTTGGAACTGCAGAAAAATCTGGGACTCTGATTCCACCACTGCACCATGACTGACTGTGCCAATAATTATGGGGAATTTCTAGAGCAGAAAAGTTCATTGGACTGTGTTATCACTTGACAATTTTCTGCACACATGCTGGATGCATTTTGGGCCTGCAGAAAAAAATCTGAGGACTATCTGCCACAACACTGCGTGCATGACTGAGGTGCTATTAATTCTGAGGTCTTGTATGTGCTGAAAATTCTATTTCTGTATTACCACTTGTCAATTTTCAGCACAACAGGAGGATGCCTTTTGAGCCTACAGAAAAAACAATCTCAGCACCTGTGCTTGACTGAGTGTTAAATTAATCTGTGAACTTTGTCTGTGTGCAAACACTCATTTCACTGTGTTATGGCTTGTCAATTTCTGCACATAAGGATGATGCATTTTGGGCATGCAGAAAAATGGAGGACTCTGTGCCACTACTGCATGCATTTCTGAATGCGCCATTAATTCTGGGTTACTCTATACAGCTGAAACAGTCTCATTTCACTGTGTTGTCAATTACAATTTTCTGCACACATGGAGGATGATTTTGGGCCTGCAGAAATATCTGGGACTCTGCCACCACTGGCAGCATGGCTGAGAGCCTCATTAATTCTGGTGGACTTCATGTGTCTTGAAACACTCTCATTTCCGTGTGTTAGCACTTGTCAATTTTCTGCACTCAAGGAGGATGCATTTTGGGCATGCAGAAAAAATCTGGGGACTTTGTGCCACTACTGCATGCATGACTGAGTTTGCCATTATTTCTGTGGGACTTCGTATGTGCTGAAATCAGGGGACTCTGTGCTACCACTGTGTTCATGACTGAGTGTGCCATTAATTCTGGGGGACTTTGATGTGCTGAAACAGTCTCATTTCAATGTGTTACCACTTGTCAAATTTTCTACACACAAGGAGGATGCATTATGTGTGTGCAGATAATATCTGGGGACTCTCTTCCAACACTATGCATGACTGAGTGCGCCATTACTTCTGGGGGACTTTTTATGTGCTGAAATAGTCTTCATTTCACAGTATACATTTCAAATTTTCTGCACACAATGAGGATGCATTTTGGGCCTGCAGAAAAAATCTGGGACTTAGCACTCCATCACTGCACTTATAACTGAGTGTGCAATTAATTCTAAGAAGATTGCATGTGCAGAAACAGTCTCATTTCACTGTGTTACCACTTGACAATTTTTGGCAGATAAGGAGGATGCATTTTGAGCCTGGGTAGAAAAAAAATCTGGGAATCGCTGCTACCACTGTGCGCATGACTGAGTGCATAATTAATTTTCAGGGACTTCATATGTACTGAAACACTATGATTTCACTGTGTTACCACTTGACAATTCTCTGCACACAAAGAGAATGCATTTCTGGCCTGCAGAAAAAATCTGTAGCTCTGCTTGCATTACTGAATGTGCCAGTAATTCAGGGGGACTTTGTATGTGCTGAAACACTCTAATTTCACCATTTCTCAATTTTCTGCACAAGAAAAGGATGCTTCTTGGGCCTGCAGAAAAAAATGTCAGTTCTGTGCCACCACTGCATGCATGACTGAGTGTGCCATTAATTCTGTGGAAATTTTTATGTGCTGAAACACTCACATTTCACTGTGTTACCATTTGTCAATTGTCTGCACACAAGGAGGATACATTTTGGGACTGCACAAAAAATCTGTGACACTGTGCCACCACACACTCATGACTTAGAGTGCCATTAATTCTGGGGGACTTTTTATGTGCCAAAATACTCTCATTTCAGTGTGTTGCTACTTGTCAATTTTCTGCACAAAAGGAGGATATATTTTGGGCCTGCAGAAAAAATCTGGGTGTTCTGCAACCGCTGTGTACATGACTGAGAGTGCAATTGAATTCTGGGAATTTTTTATGTGCTGAAGCAATCTCGTTTCACTGTGTTACATTTGTCAATATTCTGCACACATGGAGGATGAATTTTGGGACTGCTCAAAAAATCTGGGACACTGTGCCAACACTGCGTGCATGACTGAGTGCACTATTAATTCTGGGGGACTTCGTATTGCTCAAACACTTTTATTTCACTGTGTTACCACTTTTCAATTTTTGCCACATAAGGAGGATGCATTTTTGGCATGCAGAAAATATCTGGGGACTCTGTGCCACTACTGCATGCATGGCTGAGTGCGTCATTAATTCTTGGGGATTTCTTATTTGCTAAAACAATCTCATTTAACTGTTTTACCACTTGTCAATTTTCTACACAAAAGGAGGATGAATTATGAGCCTGCAGAAAAAATCTGGTACTCTATGCCACCACAGCACTCATGACTGAGTGTGCCATTAATTCTGGGGGACTTTGTATATGCTGAAAGGGTCTCATTTCAATGTGTTATCACTTGCCGATTTTCTGATCACAAGGAGGATGCATTTTGGAACTGCAGAAAAAATCTGGGGACTATGTGCCAACACTGTGTGCATGACTGAGTGTGCTATTAATTCTGGGGTCTTTGTATGTGCTGAAACAATCTTATTTCTCTGTATTACCACTTGTCAATTTTCTGCACACAAGGAGGATGCATTTCGGGGCTGCAGAAAAAATCTGAGGACTTTGTGTCACCACTGCACGCATGACTGAGTATGCCATTATTTCTGTAGGATGTCATATGTGCTGAAGTATTCTCATTCCTCTGTGTTGTCACTTGTCAATTTTCAGCACACCAGGAGGATGCCTTTTGGGCCTGCAGAAAAAATCTGGGGACACTGTGCAGCACTGTGCATGACTGAGTGTGCCATTAATTCTGGGGAACTTTGTGCTCAAACACTCTCATTTCACTGTGTTATCGCTTGTCGATTTTCTACACAAGAAAAGGATGCTTTTTGGGCCGGCAGAAAAATTGTCAGTTCTGAGCCACCACTGCATGCATGACTGAGTGTGCCATTAATTCTGTGGAAATTTTTATGTGCTGAAACACTCTCATTTCACTGTGTTACCATTTCTCAATTGTCTGCACACAAGGAGGATACATTTTGGGACTGCACAAAAAATCTGTGACACTGTGCCACCACGCACGTATAACTGAGAGTGCCATTAATTCTGGGGGACTTTTTATGTGCCGATATACTCTCATTTCAGTGTGTTGCTACTTGTCAATTTTCTGCACAGAAGGAGGATATATTTTGGGCCTGCTCAAAAAATCTGGGACTCTGTGCCACCACTGCGTGCATGACTGAGTGCACCATTAATTCTGGGGGACTTCGTATTGCTCAAACACTTTTATTTCACTATGTTACCACTTGTCAATTTTTGCCACATAAAAAGAATGAATTATGGGCTTGCAGAAAAAATCTGGGGCTCTGTACCACCACAGCACTCATGACTGAGTGTGCCATTAATTCTGGGGGACTTTGTATGTGCTGAGAGCGTCTCATTTCAATGTGTTGTCACTTACTTATTTTCTGCACACAAGGAGGATGCATTTTGGAACTGCAGAAAAAATCTGGGACTCTGTTCCACCACTGCGCGCATGACTGACTGTGCCATTAATTCAGGGGGAATTTCTATTTGCTGAAATACTCCCATTTCACTGTGTTGCCACTTCTTAATTTTCTGCACACAAGCTGGATGCATTTTGGGCCTGCAGAAAAAAATCTGGGGACTATCTGCCAACACTGCATGTATGACTGAGTGTGCTATTAATTCTAGGGTCTTTGTATGTGCTGTAAAAATCTTATTTCTCTGTATTACCACTTGTCAATTTTCAGCACACCAGGAGGATGCCTTTTAGGCCTGCAGAAAAAATCTGGGGACACTGTGCACCACTGTGCATGACTGAGTGTGCCATTAATTCTGTGGAACTTTGTCTGTACGCAAACACTCTCATTTCACTGTGTTATGGCTTGTCAATTTTCTGCACATAAGGATGATGCATTTTGGGCATGCAGAAAAAATCGGGGGACTCTGTGCCACTACTGCATGCATTTCTGAGTGCGCCATTAATTCTGGGTTACTCTGTATGTGCTGAAACAGTCTCATTTCACTGTGTTGTCAATTACAATTTTCTGCACACATGGAGGATGATTTTTGGGCCTGCAGAAAATATCTGGGACTCTGCCACCACTGGGAGCATGGCTGAGTGCCACATTAATTCTGGGGGACTTCATGTGTCTTGAAACACTCTCATTTCCGTGTGTTAGCACTTGTCAATTTTCTGCACTCATGGAGGATGCATTTTGGGCATGCAGAAAAAATCCAGGGAATCTGTGCCACCACTGCGTGCATGGCGGAATGCGTCATTAATTCTGGGGGACTTTTTATGTGCTGAGATAGTCTCATTTCACTGTGTTGCAATTCTCAATTTTCTGCACTCAAGAAGGATGCTTTTAGGCCTGCAGAAAAAAATTTGAGACTCTATGCCACCACCGCGCTCAGATGACTGAGGAGTGTAATTAATTTTAGGGGACTTTTTATGTGCTGAAACACTCTCATTTCACAGTGTTACCATTTGTCAATTTTTTGCACCCAAGGAGGATGCAATTTTGGACTGCAGAAAAAATCTTAGGACTCTGCCATAAGTGCGCGCATGACAGAGTGCTGTATTTATTCTGGGAGACTTTGTATGTGCTGAAATACTTTCATTTCACAGTGTTACCACTTGTCAATTTTCTGCACATAAGGAGGATGCATTTTGGGCCTGCTGAAAAAATCTGGGGACTTTGTGCCACTACTGCATGCATGACAGAGTTTGCCATTATTTCTGTGGGACTTCGTATGTGCTGAAATCAGGGGACTCTGTGCTACCACTGTGTTCATGACTGAGTGTGCTAATTAATTCTGGGGGACTTTGATGTGCTGAAACAGTCTCATTTCAATGTGTTACCACTTGTCAAATTTTCTGCACACAAGGAGGATGCATTATGTGTGTGCAGAAAATATCTGGGGACTCTCTTCCAACTCTATGCGCATGACTGAGTGCGCCATTAATTCTGGGGGACGTTTTATGTGCTGAAATAGTCTCATTTCACAGTGTTTTCACTTGCCAATTTTCTGCACACAATGAGGATGCATTTTGGGCCTGCAGAAAAAATCTGGGACTCTGTACCTCCACTGCGCACATAACTGAGTGTGCTATTAATTCTAAGAAGATTGCATCTGCTGAAACAGTCTCATTTCACTGTGTTACCACTTGACAATTTTTGGCAGATAAGGAGGATGCATCTTGAGCCTCCAGAATAAAATCTGGGGAATCTGTGCCACCACTGTGCGCATGACTCAGTGCATAATTAATTTTCTGGGACTTCATACGTACTGAAACACTGTGATTTCACTGTGTTACCACTTGACAATTTTCTGCACACAAAGAGAATGCATTTCTGGCCTGCAGAAAAACTCTGTTGCTCTGCTTGCATTACTGAATGTGCCAATATTTCAGGGGGACTTTGTATGTGCTGAAACACTCTCATTTCACCATTTCTCAATTTTCTGCACAAGAAAAGGATGCTTCTTGGGCCTGCAGAAAAAATGTCAGTTCTGTGCCACCACTGCACACATGACTGAGTGTGCATTTAATTCTGTAGAAATTTTTACGTGCTAAAACACTCTCATTTCACTGTGTTACCATTTCTCAATTGTATGCACACAAGGAGGATACATTTTGGGACTGCACAAAAAATCTGTGACACTGTGCCACTGCACACGCATGACTTAGAGTGCCATTAATTCTGGGGGACTTTTTATGTGCCAAAATACTCTCATTTCAGTGTGATGCTACTTGTCAATTTTCTGCACAGAAGGAGGATATATTTTGGGCCTGCAGAAAAAATCTGGGGGTTCTGCAACCACTGTGTACATTACTGAGAGTGCAATTGAATTCTTGGGATTTTATATGTGCTGAAGCAATGTCATTTCACTGTGTTACATTTGTCAATTTTCTGCACACAAGGAGGATGCATTTTGTTCCTGCTCAAAAAATCTGGGACACTGTGCCAACACTTCGTGCATGACTGAGTGCACTATTAATTCTGAGGACTTCGTATTGCTGAAACACTTTTATTTCACTGTGTTACCACTTTTCAATTTTTGCCACATAAGAAGGATGAATTATGGGGTTGCAGAAAAAATCTGGGGCTCTGTGACACTACTGCATGCATGGCTGATTGCGTCATTAATTCTTAGGGATTTCTTAGTTTGCTAAAACAATCTCATTTAACTATTTTACCACTTGTCAATTTTCTAAACAAAAGGAGGATGAATTATGGGCCAGCAGAAAAAATCTGGGACTCTATGCCACCACAGCACTCATGACTGAGTGTGCCATTAATTCTGGGGGACTTTGTATATGGTGAAAGGGTCACATTTTAATGTGTTATCACTTGCCGATTTTCTGATCACAAGGAGGATGCATTTTGAGCTACAGAAAAATCTGGGGACTTTAAAGCAACACTGTGCATGCCTGACTGTGCTGTTAATTGGGGTCTTTGTATGTGCTGAAACAATCTTATTTCTCTGTATTACCACTTGTCAATTTTCTGCACACAAGGAGGATGCATTTCGGGGCTGCAGAAAAAATCTGAGGACTTTGTGCCACCACTGCACGCATGACTGAGTATGCCATTATTTCTGTGGGACGTCATATGTGCTGAAGTATTCTCATTCCTCTGTGTTGTCACTTGTCAATTTTCAGCACACCAGGAGGATGCCTTTTGGGCCTGCAGAAAAAATCTGGGGACACTGTGCAGCACTGTGCATGACTGAGTGTGTCATTAATTCTGTGGAACTTTATGCTCAAACACTCTCATTTCTCTGTGTTATCACTCGTCGATTTTGTACACAAGAAAAGGATGCTTTTTGGGCCTG
The DNA here is from genome assembly GCA_016271365.2 of Neoceratodus forsteri. Taxonomy (NCBI): domain Eukaryota; kingdom Metazoa; phylum Chordata; order Ceratodontiformes; family Ceratodontidae; genus Neoceratodus; species Neoceratodus forsteri. The sequence goes on from CM057456.1 coordinate 399,698,540, forward strand.
CAGAAAAAATGTCAGTTCTGAGCCACCACTGCATGCATGACTGAGTGTGCCATTAATTCTGTGGAAATTTTTATGTGCTGAAACACTCTCATTTCACTGTGTTACCATTTCTCAATTGTCTGCATACAAGGAGGATACATTTTGGGACTGCACAAAAAATCTGTGACACTGTGCCTCCACGCACGTATAACTGAGAGTGCCATTAATTCTGGGGGACTTTTTATGTGCCGATATACTCTCATTTCAGTATGTTGCTACTTGTCAATTTTCTGCACAGAAGGAGGATATATTTTGGGCCAGCAGAAATAATCTGGGGGATCAGCAACCACTGTGTACATGACTGAGAGTGCCATTGAATTCTGGGTATTTTATAAGTGCTGAAGCAGTCTCATTTCATTGTGTTACATTTGTCAATTTTCTGCACTCAAGGAGGATGCGTTTTGGGCCTGCTCAAAAAATCTGGGACTCTGTGCCACCACTGCGTGCATGACTGAGTGCACCATTAATTCTGGGGGACTTCGTATTGCTCAAACACTTTTATTTCACTATGTTACCACTTGTCAATTTTTGCCACATAAGAAGGATGAATTATGGGCTTGCAGAAAAAATCTGGGGCTCTGTACCACCACAGCACTCATGACTGAATGTGCCATTAATTCTGGGTGACTTTGTATGTGCTGAGAGGGTCTCATTTCATTGTGTTGTCACTTACTTATTTTCTGCACACAAGGAGGATGCATTTTGGAACTGCAGAAAAAATCTGGGACTCTGTTCCACCACTGCGTGCATGACTGACTGTGCCATTAATTCTGGGGGAATTTCTATTGGCTGAAATACTCTCATTTCACTGTGTTGCCACTTATTAAATTTCTGCACACAAGCTGGATGCATTTTGGGCCTGCAGAAAAAAATCTGGGGACTATCTGCCAACACTGCGTGCATGACTGAGTGTGCTATTAATTCTGGGGTCTTTGTATGTGCTGTAAAAATCTTATTTCTCTGTATTACCACTTGTCAATTTTCAGCAATCCAGGAGGATGCCTTTTAGGAGTGCAGAAAAAATCTGGGGACACTGTGCACCACTGTGCATGACTGAGTGTGCTATTAATTCTGTGGAACTTTGTCTGTGCACAAACACTCTCATTTCACTGTGTTATGGCTTTTCAATTTTCTGCACATAAGGATGATGCATTTTGGGCATGCAGAAAAAATCGGGGGACTCTGTGCCACTACTGCATGCATTTCTGAGTGCGCCATTAATTCTGGGTTACTCTGTATGTGCTGAAATAGTCTCATTTCACTGTGTTGTCAATTACAATTTTCTGCACACATGGAGGATGATTTTTGGGCCTGCTCAAAATATCTGGGACTCTGCCACCACTGGGAGCATGGCTGAGAGCCTCATTAATTCTGGTGGACTTCATGTGTCTTGAAACACTCTCATTTCCATGTGTTAGCACTTGTCAATTTTCTGCACTCAAGGAGGATGCATTTTGGGCTTGCAGAAAAAATCCAGGGAATCTGTGGCACCACAGCGTGCATGACGGAATGCGTCATTAATTCTGGGGGACTTTTTATGTGCTGAGATACTCTCATTTCACTGTGTTGCAATTTCTCAATTTTCTGCACTCAAGAAGGATGCTTTTTAGGCCTGCAGAAAAAATTTGAGACTCTATGCCACCACTCGGTGCAGATGACTGAGAGTGTACTTTTTAGGGGACTTTTTATGTGCTGAAACACTCTCATTTCACAGTGTTACCATTTGTCTATTTTTTGCACCCAAGGAGGATGCAATTTGGGACTGCAGAAAAAATCTTAGGACTCTGCCATAAGTGCGCGCATGACAGAGTGCTCTATTTATTCTGGGAGACTTCGTATGTTCTGAAATACTTTCATTTCACAGTGTTACCACTTGTCAATTTTCTGCACATAAGGAGGATGCATTTTGGGCCTGCTGAAAAAATCTGGGGACTATGTGCCACTACTGCATGCATGACTGAGTTTGCCATTATTTCTGTGGGACTTCGTATGTGCTGAAATCAGGGGACTCTGTGCTACCACTGTGTTCATGACTGAGTGTGCCATTAATTCTGGGGGACTTTGATGTGCTGAAACAGTCTCATTTCAATGTGTTACCACTTGTCAAATTTTCTGCACACAAGGAGGATGCATTATGTGTGTGCAGATAATATCTGGGGACTCTCTTCCAACACTATGCACATGACTGAGTGCGCCATTAATTCTGGGGGACTTTTAATGTGCTGAAATAGTCTCATTTCACAGTGTTATCACTTTCCAATTTTCTGCACACAATGAGGATGCATTTTGGGCCTGCAGAAAAAATCTGGGACTCTGTACCTCCACTGCGCACATAACTGAGTGTGCTATTAATTCCAAGAAGACTGCATGTGCTGAAACAGTCTCATTTCACTGTGTTACCACTTGACAATTTTTCGCAGATAAGGAGGATGCGTTTTGAGCCTGCAGAAAAAAATCTGGGGAATCTGTGCCACCACTGTGCGCATGACTGAGGGCATAATTAATTTTCTGGGACTTCATACGTACTGAAACAATGTGATTTCACTGTGTTACCACTTGACAATTTTCTGCACACAAAGAGAATGCATTTCAGGCCTGCAGAAAAAATCTGTTGCTCTGCTTGCATTACTGAATGTGCCAGTAATTCAGGGGGACTTCGTATGTGCTGAAACACTCTCATTTCACCATTTCTCAATTTTCTGCACAAGAAAAGGATGCTTTTTGGGCCTGCAGAAAAAAATGTCAGTTCTGTGCCACCACTTCACACATGACTGAGTGTGCCATTAATTCTGTGGAAATTTTTATGTGCTGAAACACTCACATTTCACTGTGTTACCATTTGTCAATTGTCTGCACACAAGGAGGATACATTTGGGACTGCACAAAATCTGTGACACTGTGCCACCACACACACTCATGGACTTAGAGTGCCATTAATTCTGGGGGACTTTTTATGTGCCAAAATACTCTCATTTCAGTGTGTTGCTACTTGTCAATTTTCTGCACAGAAGGAGGATATATTTTGGGCCTGCAGAAAAAATCTGGGTGTTCTGCAACCGCTGTGTACATGACTGAGAGTGCAATTGAATTCTGGGAATTTTTCATGTGCTGAAGCAATCTCATTTCACTGTGTTACATTTGTCAATATTCTGCAAACAAGGAGGATGCATTTTGTGGCTGCTCAAAAAATCTGGGACACTGTGCCAACACTGCATGCATGACTGAGTGCACTATTAATTCTGGGGACTTCATATTGCTCAAACACTTTTATTTCACTGTGTTACCACTTTTCAATTTTTGCCACATAAGGAGGATGCATTTTTGGCATGCAGAAAATATCTGGGGACTCTGTGCCACTACTGCATGCATGTCTGAGTGCGTCATTAATTCTTGGGGATTTCTTATTTGCTAAAACAATCTCATTTAACTGTTTTACTCACTTGTCAATTTTCACACAAAGGAGTAATGAACATGAGCCTGCAGAAAAATCTGGTACTCTATGCCACCACAGCACTCATGACTGAGTGTGCCATTAATTTTGGGGGACTTTGTATATGCTGAAAGGTTCTCATTTCAATGTGTTATCACTTGCCGATTTTCTGATCACAAGGAGGATGCATTTTGGAACTGCAGAAAAAATCTGGGGACTATGTGCCAACACTGTGTGCATGACTGAGTGTGCTATTAATTCTGGGGTCTTTGTATGTGCTGAAACAATCTTATTTCTCTGTATTACCACTTGTCAATTTTCTGCACACAAGGAGGATGCATTTCGGGGTTTGAGAAAAAAAATCTGAGGACTTTGTGCCACCACTGCACGCATGACTGAGTATGCCATTATTTCTGTGGGACTTCATATGTGCTGAAGTATTCTCATTCCTCTGTGTTGTCATTTGTCAATTTTCAGCACACCAGGAGGATGCCTTTTGGGCCTGCAGAAAAAATCTGGGGACACTGTGCATCACTGTGATGACTGAGTGTGCCATTAATTTTGGGGAACTTTGTGCTCAAACACTCTCATTTCACTGTGTTATCGCTTGTCAATTTTCTGCACAAGAAAAGGATGCTTTTTGGGCTTGCAGAAAAAATGTTAGTTCTATGCCACCACTGCACACATGACTGAGTGTGCCATTAATTCTGTGGAAATTTTTACATGCTGAAACACTCTCATTTCACTGTGTTACCATCTCTCAATTGTCTGCAAACAAGGAGGATACATTTTGGGACTACTCAAAAAATCTGTGACACTGTGCCACCACGCACGTATGACTGAGAGTGCCTTTAATTCTGGGGGACTTTTTATGTGCCGAAATACTCTCGTTTCAGTGTGTTACATTTGTCAATATTCTGCAATCAAGGAGGATGCATTTTGGGACTGCTCAAAAAATCTGGGACACTGTGCCAACACTGCGTGCATGACTGAGTGCACTATTAATTCTGTGGGACTTCGTACTGCTCAGTCACTTTTATTTAACAGTGTTACCACTTTTCAATTTTTGCCACATAAGGAGGATGCATTTTGGGCATGCAGAAAAGATCTGGGGACTCTGTGCCACTACTGCATGCCTGGCTGAGTGTGTCATTAATTTTTTGGGATTTCTTATTTGCTAAAACAATCTCATTTAACTGTTTTACCACTTGTCAATTTTCTACACAAAAGGAGGATGAATTATGGGCCTGCAGAAAAAATCTGGGACTCTATGCCACCACAGCACTCATGACTGAGTGTGCCATTAATTCTGGGGTCTTTGTATGTGCTGAAACAATCTTATTTCTCTGTATTACCACTTGTCAGTTTTCTGCACACAAGGAGGATGCATTTCGGGGCTGCAGAAAAAATTTATGGACTTTATGCCACCACTGCACGCATGGCTGAGTATGCCATTATTTCTGTGGGACTTCATATGTGCTGAAGTATTCTCATTCCTCTGTGTTGTCACTTGTCAATTTTCAGCACACCAGGAGGATGCCTTTTGGGCCTGCAGAAAAAATCTGGGGACACTGTGCAGCACTGTGCATGACTGAGTGTGCCATTAATTCTGTGGAACTTTGTGCTCAAACACTCTCTTTTCACTGTGTTATCACGTGTCAATTTTCTGCACACATGGAGGATGAATTTTGGGCATGCAGAAAAAATCTGGGAATCTGCCACCACTGGGCGCATGGCTCCATGCCTCATTAATTCTGGGGGACTTCATATGTCCTGATACTCTCTCATTTCACTGTGTTACCACTTGTCAATTTTCTGCACACAAGAAGGTTGCATTTTGGGCAAGCAGAAGAACTCCAGGTACTCTGCACCACCACTGCGCGCATGACGGAATGCATCATTAATGCTGGGGGACTTTTCACGTGCTGAAGTGCTATCTTTTCACTGTGTTACCATTTCTTAATTTTCTGCACTCAAGAAAATTGCTTTTTGGGCCTGCAGAAAAAAGTTGATACTCTTTGCCACCACTGTGCATATGACTGAGAGTGCAGTTAATTTTGGGGGACTGTTTATGTGCAGAAACACTCTAATTTCGCAGTGTTACCATTTGTCAATTTTCTGCAGACAAGGAGGATGCATTTTAGACCTGCAGAAAAAATCTGGGGACTCTGCCATAACTGCACACATGACAGAGTGCTGTATTAATTTTGGGGGACTTCGTATGTGCTGAAACACTTTGATTTCACTGTGTTACCACTTGTCAAATTTTGGCACATAAGGAGGATGCATTTTGGGCTGCTGAAAAAATCTGGGGACTCTGTGCTACCACTGTGTTCATGACTGAGTGTGCCATTAATTCTGAGGGACTTTGCATGTGCTGAAACAGTCTCATTTCAAAGTGTTATTACTTGTCAGATTTTCTGCACACATGAAGGATGTATTATGGGTGTGCAGAAAATATCTGAGGACTCTCTTCCAACACTACGAGCATGACTGAGTGTGCCATTAATTCTGGGGGACCTTTTATGTGCTGAAATAGTCTCATTCACAGTGTTATCACATGTCAATTTTCTGCACACAATGAGGATGCATTTTGGGCATGCAGAAAAAATCTGGGACTCTGTGCCTCCACTGCACACATAACTGAGTGTGCCATTAATTCTAAGGAGATTGTATGTGCTGAAACAGTCTCATTTCACTGTATTACCACTTGACAATTTTTGAGGATAAGGAGGATGCATTTTGAGCCTGCAGAAAAAAATCTGGGGAATCTGTGCCACCACTGTGCGCATGACTGAGTGCATCATTAATTTTCAGGGACTTCATATGTACTGAAACACTGTGATTTCACTGTGCTACCACTTGACAATTTTCTGCACACAAGGAGGATGCATTTATGGCCTGCAGAAAAAATCTGTTGCTCTGCTTTCATTATTGAATGCGCCAATAATTCAGGGGGACTTTGTACGTGCTGAAACACTGTCATTCCTGTATTTTACCATTTCTCAGTTTTCTACACAAGAAAAGGATGCTTTTTGGGCCTGCAGAAAAAATGTCAGTTCTGTGCCACCACTGCACGCATGACTGAGTGTGCCATTAATTCTGTGTAAATTTTTATGTGCTGAAACACTCTCATTTCACTGTGTTACCATTTCTCAATTGTCTGCACACAAGGAGGATACATTTTGCGACTGCACAAAAAATCTGTGACATTGTGCCACCACGCACGCATGACTGAGAGTGCCATTAATTCTGGGAGACTTTTTATGTGCCAAAATAGTCTCATTTCAGTGTGTTGCTACTTGTCAAATTTCTTTACAGAAGGAGGATATATTTTGGGTCTGCAGAAAAAATCTGGGGGTTCTGCAACCACTGTGTTCATGACTGAGAGTGCCATTGAATTCTGAGGATTTTATACGTGCTGAAGCAATCTCATTTCACTGTGTTACATTTGTAAATTTTCTACACACAAAGAGGATGTGTTTTGGGCCTGCTCATAAAATCTGGGGACTGTGTGCCACCACTACACAAGACTGAGTCCGCCATTAATTCTGGGGGATTTCATATGAGCTCAAACACTTTCATTTCACTCTGTTACCACTTGTCAATTTTTGCCACATGAGGAGGATGCATTGTGGGCCTAAAGAAAAAATCTGGGGACACTGTGCCACCACTGTGCATGACTGAGTGTGCCATTAATTTTGCGGCACTTTGTACATGCTCAAAAACTCTCAATTCACTGTGTTATTGCTTGTCAATTTTCTGCACATAAGGATATTGCATTTTGGGCATGCAGAAAAAATCTGGGGACTTTGTGTCACTACTACGTGCATTACTGAGCGCGTCATTAATTCTGGGTTACTTTGTATGTGCTGAAACAGTCGCATTTCTCAGTGTTGTCAATTGTGAATTTTCTGCACACACAGAAGATGAATTTTGGGCCTGCAGAAAAAATCTGGGACTCTGCCACCACTGAGCGCCTTGCTGAGTGCCTCATTAATTTTGGGGGACTTCATGTGTCCTGAAACACTCTCATTTCACTATGTTACCACTTGTCAATTTTCTGTACACACTGAGGATGTATTTTGGGCCTGCAGAAAAAATCTGGGGACTCTACCATAACTGCGCACATGGCAGAGTGCTCTATTAATTTTGGGGACTTCGATATGCTGACACACTTTCATTTCACTGTGTTACTACTTGTCAATTTTCAGCACATAAGCAGGATGCATTTTGGGCATGCTGCAAAAATCTGGGGACTCTGTGCTACCACTGTGTTCATGACTGAGTGTGCCATTAATTCTGGGGGACTTTGTAAGTGCTGAAACAGTCTCATTTCATTGTGTTATCACTTGTCAAATTTTCTGCACACAAGGAGGATGCATTATGGGCCTTCAGAAAATATCTGGGGACTCTATTCCAACACTGCGCGCATGACCGAGTGCACCATTAATTCTGGTGGACTTTTTATGTGCTGAAACAGTCTCATTTCACAGTGTTATCACTTGTCAATTGTCTGCACACAAGGAGGATGCACTTTGAGCCTGCTGAAAAAATCTGGGACTCTGCCTTAATTGCGCGAATGACAGAACACTCTATTATTTCTGGGGGATGTCGAATGCTCTGAAACACTTTATTTTCACTGTATTACCACTTGTCAATTTTCAGCATATAAGGAGGATGCACTTTGGGCTTGCTGAAAAAATCTGGGGACTCTGTGCTACCACTGTGTTCATGACAGAGTGCTCTATTAATTCTGGGGGACTTCGTATGTGTTGAAACAGTCTCATTTCACTGTGTTACCACTTGTCAAATTTTTTGCACACAAGGAGGATGCATTATGGGCCTGCAGGAAATATCTGTGGATGCTGTTCCAATGCTGCGTGCATTACTGCATGTGCCATTAATTCTGGGGACATTGCATGTGCTGAAACAGCCTCATTTCACTGTGTTACCACTTGACCATTTTCGGTAGATAAGGAGGATGCATTTTGGGCCTGCAGAAAAGTCTGGGGACTTTGTGCAACCCCTGTGTGCATGACTGAGTGCATCATTAATTTTGGGGACTTCATATGTACTGAAATCCTGACATTTCACTGTGTAACCACTTGTCAATTTTCTGCATACAAAGTGGATGTATTTCTGGTCTGCAGAAAAAATCTGTAGGCTCAGTACCATTACTGCGCACATGACTGAATACACCAATAATTCAGGGGGTCTTTGTATGTGGTGAAACACTTTCATTTTACTGTGTTACCATTTCTCAAATTTCTGCACAAGAGAAGGATGCTTTTCGGGCCTACAGAAAAAATGTCACTCTCTGTGCCACCACTGTACGCATGACTGAGTGTGCAATTAATTCTGGGGTACTTTGTATGTGCTGAAACAATCTTGTTTCACTGTGTTAACACTTGTCAGTGTTCTGCAGACAAGTAGAATGCATCCTGGGCCTGCAGAAAAAATCTGGAGACTCTGCAACCACTGCACACGTGACTGAGAGTGCCATTGAATTCTGGGGGATGTTGTATGTGCTGAAACATTCTTATTTCACTGTGTTTCCATTTCTCAATTGTCTGCACACAAGGACTATGCATTCTGTGCCTGCACTAAAAATCTGGCACACTGTGCCACCTCTGCACATGTGACTGAGTGTGTCATTAATTCTGGGGGACTTTTTATGTGCTTAAACAGTCTCATTTCACAGTGTTATCACTTGTCAATTGTCTGCACACAAGGAGGATGCATTTTGGGCCTGAATAAAAAATCAGGGACTCTGTGCCACCACTGCACACGTGACTGAGTGTGCTATTAATTCTCGGGACATTGTATGTGCTGAAACAGTCTCTTTTCACTGTGTTATCACTTGACAATTTTCAGCACATAAGGAGGATGCATTTTGGGCCTGCAGAAAAAATCTGGGTACTCCGTGCCACCATTGTGCGCATGACAGAGTGCATCATTAATTTTGGGAGACTTCTTATATACTGAAACTCTGTCATTTCATGGGTTATCACCTTTTAATTTTCTGCACACAAGGTGGATGCATTTCTGGCTGGCAGAAAAAAATCTGTGGGCTCTGTGACACCACTGCACGCATGACTGTATGCGCCAATAATTCAGGGGTACTTTGTATGTGCTGAAACACTCTCATTTCACTGTGTTACCATTTCTCAAATTTCTGCATAAGATAAGGATACTTTTTTGTCTGCAGAAAAAAATGTCAGTCTCTGTGACACCACTGCACACATGACTGAGTGTGCAATTAATTCTGGGGGTCTTTTTGTTTCAGAAACACTCTCATTTCACTGTGTTAACACTTGTCCATTTTTTGCTGACAAGAAGAACACATTTTGGGCCTGCAGAAAAAATCTGGGGACTCTGCAACCACTGCACACATAATTGAGGGCACCATTGAATTCTGCGGGATTTTGTATGTGCTGAAAAAATCTCATTTCACTGTGTTACCATTTCTCAATTGTATACACACAATTAGGATGCATTTTGGGACTGCACCAAAAATCTGGGACACTGTGCCACTACTGCACACATGACTGTGTGTGCCATTAATTCTGGGGGATGTTTTATGTGCTGAAACACTCTCACTTCACTGTGTTACCATTTCTCAAATTTCTGCACTCAAGAAGGATGCTTTTTGGGCCTGCAGAGAAAATTTGAGACTCAGTGCCACCACTGCACGCAGGACTGAGTGTGTCATTAATTCTGGGGGACTTTTTACATGCTGAAATACTCTCATTTGACAGTGTTGCCACTTGTCAATTTTCTGCACAGAAGGAGGATGCATTTTGGGCCTGCAGAAAAAATGAGTGTCTAAAATCACTGCTACCCATGACTGAGTGCGCCTATTGAATCTGGGTTATTTCAGATAAAGGCATACAATCTCATTTCACTGTGTTACATTTGTCAATTGTCTGCACACAAGGAGGATGCATTATGGGCCTGCTCAAAAAATCTTGGAAACTGTGCCACCACTGCGCGCATGAATGTGTGTGCCATTAATTATGGGGGACTTTTATGTGCTGAAATACACTAATTTCACTATTTTGCCATTTGTCAATTTTCTGCACACAAGAAGGATGCATTTTCGGCCTGCAGAAGAAATGTCAGTCTCAGCGCCACCACTGCACGCATGACTGAGTGAGCAATTAATTCTGGGGGGACTTTTAAAGTGCTGAAACTCTCTCATTTCACTGTGTAATCATTTCTCAAATGTCTGCACACAAAGAGGATGCATTTCTGGCCTGCACAAAAAATCTGGGACACTGTGCCACCTCTGCACGCATGACTGAGTGTGCCAATATTTCTGGAGTACTTTTTATGTGCTGAAATACTCTCATTTCACTGTGTTGCACTTGTCAATTTTCTGCACCGAAGGAGGATGTATTTTGGGCCTGCAGAAAAATCCTGGGGGTTCTGCAACCACTGCGCACATGAAAGAGTGACTTTGAATTCGGGGGGATTTTGTATGTGCTGAAACAATCTCATTTCACTGTGTTACATTTGTCAATCGTCTGCACACAAGGAGGATGCATTTTGGGCCTGCTCAAAAAATCTGGAACACTGTGCCACCACTGCGTGCATGATTGAGAGCGCCATTGAATTCTGTGGGATTTTGTATGTGCTGAAACAGTCTCATTTCACTGTGTTCTTTTTCTCAATTGTCTGCTCACTAGGATGAAGCATTTTGGGCCTGCACATAAAATCTGGGACATTGTACCACCACTGCATGCATGACTGAATGTGCCATTAATTCTGGGGGATGTTTTTTATGGTGATACACTCTCATTTCACTGTGTTACCATTTCTCAAATTTCTGCGCTCAAGAAGGATGCTTTTTGGGCCTGCAGAAAAAATTTGAGACTCTGTGCCACCACTGCGCGCATGACTGAGTGTGCCATTAATTTTGGGGGACTTTGAATGTGCTAAAACAGTCTCATTTCACAGTGTTATCACTTGTCAATTGTCTGCACACAAGGAGGATGCACTTTGGGTGTGCAGAAAAAATCTGGGGACTCTGTGCCACTACTGCATGCATGACTGAGTGCATCATTAATTTTGGGGGATTTCTTATTTGCTGAACCAATCTCATTTAACTGTGTTACCACTTACCAAATTGCTGCATACAATGAGGATGAATTATGGGCCTTCAGAAAAAATCTGGGGCTCTGTGCCACCACAGCACTCATGACTGAGTGTGCCATTAATTCAGGGGGACTTTGTATGTGCTGAAAGGGTCTCATTTCAATGTGTTATCACTTGCTTATTTTCTGCACATAAGGAGGATGCATTTTGGAACTGCAGAAAAAATCTGGGACTCTGTGCCACCACTGCGCGCATGACTAAATGTGCCATTAATTCTGGGGGAATTTTTATTTGCTGAAATTCTCCCATTTCACTGTGTTGCCACTTCTTAATTTTCTGCACACAAGGAGGATGCATTTTGGGCCTGCAGAAAAAATCTGGGGACTATGTGCCAACACTGCGCGTATGACTGAGTGTGCTATTAATTCTGGGGTCTTAGTATGTGCTGAAACAGTCTCTTTTCACAGTGTTGTCAATTGTCAATTTTCTGCACACATGGAGGAAGAATTTTGGGCCTGCAGAAAAAATCTTGGACTCTGCCACCACTGGGCGCATGGCTGAGCGTGCCATTAATTCTGGGGACTTTGTCTCTGCTCAAATACTCTCATTTCACTTTGTTATGGCTTGTCAATTTTCAGCACATAAGGATGAAGCATTTTGGGCATGCAGAAAAAATCTGGGGACTCTGTGCCACTACTGCATGCATTTCTGAGTGTGCCATTAATTCTTGGTTACTTTGTATGTGCTGAAACAGTCTCATTTCACTGTGTTGTCAATCGTCAATTTTCTGCACACATGGAGGAAGAATTTTGGGCATGCAGAAAAATTCTGGGACTCTGCCACCACTGGGCACATGGCTGAGTGCCTCATTAATTTTGGGGGACTTCATGTGTCCTGAAACACTCTCATTTCCCTGTGTTAGCACTTGTCAATTTTCTGCACTCAAGGAGTATGCATTTTGGGCATGCAGAAAAAATCCAGGGACTCTGTGCCACCACTGCGTGCATGGCGGAATGCGGCATTAATTCTGGGGGACTTTTTATGTGCTGAGATACTCTCATTTCACTGTGTTGCAATTTCACAATTTTCTGCACTCAAGAAGGATGCTTTTTAGGCCTGCAGAAAAAATTTGAGACTCTATGCCACCACTGCACGCATGACTGAGAGTGTAATTAATTTTAGGGGACTTTTTATGTGCTGAAACACTCTCATTTCACAGTGCTACCATTTGTCAATTTTGTGCACACAATTTGGGAATGTAGAAAAAATCTTAGGACTCTGCCATAAGTGCGCGCATGACAGAGTGCTCTATTAATTCTGGGAGACTTTGTATGTGCTGAATCAGTTTCATTTCACAGTGTTACCATTTGTCAATTTTCTGCACATAAGAAGGATGCATTTTGGGCCTGTTGAAGAAATATGGGGACTTTGTGCCACCACTGCATGCATGACTGTGTTTGCCATTATTTCTGTGGGACTTCGTAAGTGCTGAAATCAGGGGACTCTGTGCTACCACTGTGTTCATGACTGAGTGTGCCATTAATTCTGGGGGACTTTGATGTGCTGAAACAGTCTCATTTCAATGTGCTACCACTTTTCAAATTTTCTGCACACAAGGAGGATGCATTATGTGTGTGCAGAAAATATCTGGGGACTCTCTTCCAACACTACGCGCATGACTGAGTGCGCCATTAATTCTGGGGGTCTTTTTATTTGCTGAAATAGTCTCATTTCACAGTGTTATCACTTGTCAATTTTCTGCGCACAATGAAGATGCATTTTGGGCCTGCAGAAAAAATCTGGGACTCTGTGCCTCCACTGCACACATAACTGAGTGTGCCATTATTTCTAAGAAAACTGTATGTGCTGAAACAGTCTCATTTCACTGTGTTACCACTTGACAATTTTTGGCAGATAAGGAGGATGCATGTTGAGCCTGCAGAAAAAAATCTGGGCAATCTGTGCCACCACTGTGCGCATGACTGAGTGCATAATTAATTTTCAGGGACTTCATATGTACTGAAACACTGTGATTTCACTGTGTTACCACTTGACAATTTTCTGCACATAAGGAGGATGCATTTCTGGCCTGCAGAAAAAATCTGTTGCTCTACTTGCATTACTGAATGCGCCAACAATTCAGGGGGACTTTGTATGTGCTGAAACACTCTCATTTCACTATTTCTCAATTTTCTGCACAAGAAAAGGATGCTTTTTGGGCCTGCAGAAAAAATGTCAGTTCTGTGCCACCACTGCATGCATGACTGAGTGTGCCATTAATTCTGTGGAAATTTTTATGTGCTGAAACACTCTCATTTCACTGTGTTTCCATTTCTCAATTGTCTGCACACAAGGAGGATACATTTTGGGACTGCACAAAAAATCTGTGACACTGTGCCACCACGCATGCATGACTGAGAGTGCCATTAATTCTGGAGGACTTTTTATGTGCCGAAATACTCTCATTTCAGTGTGTTGCTACTTGTCAATTTTCTGCACAGAAGGAGGATATATTTTGGGTCTGCAGAAAAAATCTGGGGGTTCTGCAACCACTGTGTACATGACTGAGAGTGCCATTGAATTTTGGGGATTTTATATGTGCTGAAGCAATCTCATTTCACTGTGTTACATTTGTCAATTTTCTGCACACAAGGAGGATGCATTTTGAGCCTGCTCAAAAAATCTGGGACATTGTGCCACCACTGCGTGCATGACTGAGTGCACTATTAATTCTGGGGGACTTCTTATTGCTCAAACACTTTTATTTCACTGTGTTACCACTTGTCAATTTTTGCCACATAAGGAGGATGCATTTTGGGCATGCAGAAAAGATCTGGGGACTCTGTGCCACTACTGTATGCATGACTGAGTGTGTCATTAATTCTTGGGGATTTCTTATTTGCTAAATCAATCTCATTTAACTGTTTTACCACTTGTCAATTTTCTGCACAAAAGGAGGATGAATTATGGGCCTGCAGAAAAAATCTGGGACTATGTGCCTCTTCAGCACTCATGACTGAGTGTGCCATTAATTCTGGGGGACTTTGTATGTGCTGAAAGGGTCTCTTTTCAATGTGTTATCACTTGCCTATTTTCTGAACACAAGGAGGATGCATTTTGGAACTGCATAAAAAAATCTGGGGACTATGTGCCAATACTGTGTGCATGACTGAGTGTGCTATTAATTCTGGGGTCTTTGTATGTGCTGAAACAATCTTATTTCTCTGTATTACCACTTGTCAATTTTCTGCACACAAGGAGGATGCATTTCGGGGTTGCAGAAAAAATCTGGGGACTTTGTGCCACCACTGCATGCATGACTGAGTTTGCCATTATTTCTGTGGGACTTCGAATGTGCCGAAGTATTCTCATTCCTCTGTGTTGTCACTTGTCAATTTTCAGCACACCAGGAGGATGCCTTTTGGGCCTGCAGAAAAAATCTGGGGACACTGTGCAGCACTGTGCATGACTGAGTGTGCCATTAATTCTGTGGAACTTTGTGCTCAAACACTCTCATTTCACTGTGTTATCGCTTGTCAATTTTCTGCACACACATGGAGGATGAATTTTGGGCCCGCAGAAAAAATCTGGGAATCTGCCACCACTGGGCACATTGCTCAGTGCCTCATTAATTCTGGGGACTTCATGAGTCCTGATACTCTCTCATTTCACTGTGTTACCACTTGTCAATTTTCTGCACACAAGGAGGTTGCATTTTGGGCAAGTAGAATCAATCCAGGGACTCTGCACCACCACTGCGGGCATGACTGAGTGCGTCATTAATTCTGGGGGTCTTTGTATGTGCTGAAACAGTCTCATTTTACTGTGTTACCACTTGTCCATTTTCGGCACACAAGGAGAATGCATTTTGGGGCTGCAGAAAATATCTGGGACTCTGTTCCTCCACTGCGCGCATGACTGAGAGTGCCATTAATTCTGGGGGCATTTTTATTTGCAGAAATACACTCATTTCACTGTGTTGCCACTTGTCAATTTTCTGCACACAAGGAGGATGCATTCTGGGCTTGCTGAAAAAATCTAGGGGATTTGTGCCACCACTGCGTGCATGGCTGAGTGCGCCATTATTTCTGTGGGACTTCATATGTGCTGAAACATTCTCATTTCTCTGTTTTATAACTTGTCAATTTTCACCACACAAGGAGGATGCATTTTGGGCCATCAGAAAAAATCTGCGGACTATGTTCCAACACTGCATGCATGACTGAGTGCCCCATCAATTGAGGGGGACATTTAATGTGCTGAAACAGTCTCATTTCACTCTGTTATCACTTTTCAATTGTTTGCACACAAGGAAGATGCATTTTGTAAATGCAGAAAAAATCCAGGGACTTTGTGCCAGCACTGCGCGCATGACGGAATGCGCCATTAATTCTGGGGGACTTCGTATGTGCTGAAACACTCTCATTTCACTGTGTTACCATTTCACAATTTTCTGCACTGAAGAAGGATGCTTTTTGGGTCTGCAGAAAAAATCTGGGGTCTCTGCCATACCTGCACACATGACAGAGTGCTCCATTAATTCTGGGGCTTTGTATGTGCTGAAACAGTCTCATTTCACTGTGTTACCACTTGTCAAATTTTCTGCACACAAGGAGAATACATTATTTGCCTGCAGAAAAAATCTGGGGACTCTGTTTCAGCACTGCGCACATGACTGACTGTTCCATTAGTTCTGGGAGACTTTTTAGGTACTGAAGCATTCTCATTTCACAGTGTTGTCACTTGTCAATTTTCAGCACATAAGTGGATGCATTTTGGTTATGCAGAAAAAATCTGGGGACTCTGAGCCACAACTGCATGCATTACTCAGTTCGTTATTAATTCTGGGTTACTTTGTATGCGCTGAAACAGTCTCATTTCACTGTGTTATCACTTGTCAATTGTCCGTACACATGGAGGATGAATTATGGTCCTGCAGAAAAACTCTGGGGACACTGTGCCACCACTGGGTGCATAACTGAATGCATCATTAATTTTGGGGGACATCATATGTACTGAAACACTCTCATTTCACTATGTTACCACTTGTCAATTTTCTGCTCACAAGGAGGATGCATTTCTGTCCTATAGAAAAATCTTGTGACTCTGTGCCACCACTGCACGCATGACTGAATGCGCCAAATATTCTGGGTGACTTTGTATGTGCTGAAACACTCTAATTTCACTGTGTTACCATTTCTCAATTTTCTGCACAAGAGAAGGATGCTTTTTGGGCCTGCAGAAAAAATTTGAGACTCTGTGCCACCACCGCATTCATGACTGAGTGCAGCATTAATTCTGGGGGACTTTGTATGTGCTGAAACACTCTAATTTCACTGTTTTACCATTTCTCAATTTTCTGCACAAGAGAAGGATGCATTTTTGGCATGCAGAAAAAAATCTGGGGATCTTGCAACTAATGCGCACATGACTTAGTGCACCATTTTATTCTGGGGGATTTTGTATGTGCTGAAACAATCTCATTTCACTGTGTTACATTTGTCAATTGTCTGCACTCAAGGAGGAGGCATTTTGGGCCTGCTCAAAAAATCTGGGACAGTGTACCACCACTGTGCGCATGACTGAGTGTGCCATTAATTCTGGGGGACTTTGTATGTGCTCAAACACTCTCATTTCACTGTGTTATCGCTTGTCAATTTTCTGCACATATGGATGATGCATTTTGGGAATGCAAAAAAATCTGGGGACTCTGTGCCACTACTGCGTGCATTACTGAGTGCGCCATTAATTCTGGGTTACTTTGTATGTGTTGAAACAGTCTCATTTCACTGTGTTTTCAAATGTCAATTTTCTCCACACAGGGAGGATGAATTTTGGGCCTGCAGAAAAAATCTGGGACTCTGCCACTACTGCGCACATGACGGAATGCGCCATTAATTCAGGAGGACTTTTTATGTGCTGAAATACTCTCATTTCACTGTGTTACCATTTCTCAATTTTCTGCACTCGAGAAGGATGCTTTTTGTTCCTGCAGAAAAAATTTGAGACTCTGTGCCACCACTGCGCACATGACTGAGAGTGCAATTCATTTTGGGGGATTTTTTATGTGCTGAAACACTCTCATTTCACAGTGTCACCATCTGTCAATTTTCTGCACACAAGGAGGACGCAATTTGGGCCTGAAGAAAAAAACTGGGGACTCTGCCATAACTGTGCGCATGACAGAGTGCTCTATTAATTCTGCAAGACTTCATATGTGCTGAAACACTTTCATTTCACTGTGTTACCACTTTATCAATTTTCGGCACATAAGAAGGATGCATTTTGGGCCTGCTGAAAAATCTGGGGACTCTGTCCTACAACTGTGTTCATGACTGAGTGTGCCATTAATTCTGGGGAACTTTTTATGTGCTGAAACAGTCTCATTTCACAGTGTTATCACCTGTCAATTGTCTGCACTCAAGGAGGATGCATTTTGGGCCTGCTGAAAAAATCTGGGGACACTGTGCCACCACCGTGCACATGACTGAGTGCATCATTAATTTTGGGGGGACTTCATATGTACAGAAACACTGTCATTTCACTATATTACCACTTGTCGATTTTCTGCTCACAAGGAGGATGCATTTCTGGCCTGCAGAAAAAATCTGTGGGCTCTGTGCCACCACTGCGTGCATGACTGAATGGGCCAATAATTCAGGGGTACTTTGTATGTGATGAAACATTCTCATTTCACTGTGTTACAATTTCTCAATTTTTTGTACAAGAGAAGTTTGCTTTTTGGGCCTGCCGAAAAAATGTCAGTTTCTGTGCCACCACTGCACGCAATACAGAGTGTGCACTTATTTCCTGGGGACTTTTTATATGCTGAAACACTCTCATTTCACTGTGTTACCACTTGTCAATTTTCTGCAGACAAGGAGGATGCATTTTGGGCCTGCAGAAAAAATCTTTGAACACTGCATCCATTGCGCACATGACTGAGAGCACCATTTAATTCTGGGGGATTTTGTAGATGCTGAAACAATCTCATTTCACTGTGCTACATTTGCCAATTGTCTGCACACAAGGAGGATGCATTTTGGGCCTGCTCAAAAATTCTGGTACACTGTGCCACCATTGCGTGCATGACTGAGTGCACCATTAATTCTGGGGGACTTTCTATGTGCTGAAACACTTTCATTTCACTGTGTTACCACTTTGTCAAATTTTGGCACATAAGAAGGATGCATTTTGGGCCTGCTGAAAAAATCTGGGGACTCTGTGCTACAAATGTGTTCACGACTGAGTGTGCCATTAATTCTGGAGAACTTTTTATGTGCTGAAACAGTCTCATTTCTCACTGTTATCACCTGTCAATTGTCTGCACACTAGAAGGATGCATCTTGGGCCTGCAGAAAAAATCTGGGACTCTGTGCCACCACTGCACACATGACTGAGTGTGCCATTATTTCTGGGTACTTTGAATATGCTGAAACAGTTTCATTTCACTGTGTTACCACTTGACAATTTTCGTCACATAAGGAGGATTCATTTTGGGCCTGCAGAAAAACTCTGGGGACACTGTGCCACCACTGTGCACATGACTGAGTTCATCATTAATTTTGGGGGACTTCATATGTACAGAAACACTGTCATTTCACTATGTTACCACTTGTTGATTTTCTCTTCACAAGGAGGATGCATTTCTGGCCTTCAGAATATATCTGTAGGCTCTGTGCCACCACTGCATGCATGACTGAATGTGCCAATAATTCAGGTGGACTTTGTATGTGATGAAACACTCTTATTTCACTGTTATAATTTTTCAATTTCTTGCACTACAGAAGGATGCTTTTTGGGCCTGCAGAAAAAATGTCAGTCTCTGTGCCAACACTGCACGCATGACTGAGTGTGCAGTTGATTCTGGGGAACTTTTTATGTGCTGAAACACTCTCATTTCACTGTGTTACCACTTGCTAATTTTCTGCAGACAAGGAGAACGCATTTTGGGACTGCAGAAAAAATCTTTGAACTCTTCAACCGCTGCACACCTGACTGAGAGCACCATTGAGTTCAGGGGGATTTTGTATGAGATGAAACAGTCTTATTTCACTGTGTTACCTTTTCGCAATTGTCTGCACACAAGGAGGATGCATTTTGGGCCTGCAGAAACAAAATTGGGTGATCTGAACCACTGTGCACATGACTGAGACTGCCATTTAATTCTGGGGGATTTTTTAGGTGCTGAAACAATCTCATTTCACTGTGTTACCATTTCTCAAATTTCTGCCCTCAAGAAGGATGCTTTTTGGGCCTGAAGAAATCATTTGAGAGTCTGTGCCACCACTGCATGCATGAGTGAGTGTGCTTTTAAATCTGGGGGACTTTTTATGTGCCAAGATACTCTTATTTCACCGTGTTGCCACTTGTCAATTTTCTGCACAAAAGCAGGATGCATTTTGGGCCTACAGAATAAAGATCTGGGGGATCTGCAACCACTGTGCACATGACCGAGAGCGCTATTTAATTCTGGGGGATTTTGTATGTGCTGAAACATTCTCATTTCGCTGTGTTACATTTATCAATTGTCTGCCCTCAAGGAGGAGGCATTTCCGGCCTGCTCAAAAAATCTGGTACACTGTGCCACCACTGCATTCATGACTGAGTGCGCCATTAATTCTGGGGGACTTTGTATGTGCTCAAACACTCTCATTTCAATGTGTTATCACTTGTCAATTTTCTGCACATATGGATGATGCATTTTGATCATGCAAAAAAAATCTGGTGACGTTGTGCCACTACTGCAGGCATTACTGAGTGCTCCATTAATTCTGGGTTACTTTGTATGTGCCGAAACAGTTTCATTTTACTATGTTGTCAAATGTCAATTTTCTGCACACAAGGAGGATGAATTTTGGGCCTGCAGAAAAAATCTGGGACTCTGCCACCACTGGGCGCATGGCTGAGTGCCTCATTAATTCTGCGGGACTTCATGTGTCCTGAAACACTCTCATTTCACTGTGTTACCACTTGTCAATTTTCTGCACACTAGGAGGATGCATTTTGGGCATGCAGAAAAAAATCCAGGGACCCTGTGCCACCACTGCACGCATGACGGAATGTGCCATTAATTCTGGGGACTTTTTATGTGCTGAAATACTCTCATTTCACTGTTACCATTTCTCAATTTTCTGCACTCAAGAAGGATGCTTTTTGGTTCTGCAGAAAAAGTTGAGACTCTGTGCCACCACTGCGCGCATGACTGAGAGTGCAATTAATTTTGGGGGATTTTTTATGTGATGAAACACTCTCATTTCACTGTGTTACCATTTGTCAATTTTCTGCACACAAGGAGGACGCAATTTGGGCCTGAAGAAAAAAATCTGGGGATTCTGCCTAAGTGCACACATGACAGAGTGCTCTATTTATTCTGGGAGACTTCGAATGTGCTGAAACATCTTCATTTCACTGTGTTACCACTTGTCAATTTTCGGCACATAAGGAGGATGCATTTTGGGCATGCTGAAAAAATCTGGGGACTTTGTGCTACCACTGTGTGCATGACTGAGTGTGTCATTATTTCTGAGGGACTTTGTATGTGCTGAAACAGTCACATTTCACAGTGTTACTACTTTTCAAATTTTCTGCACACAAGGAGGATGCATTATGGGTCTGCAGAATAAATCTGGGGACCCTGTTCCAATGCTGTGTGCAAGACTGAGTGTGCCATTACTTCTGGGAGACTTTTTTATGTGCTGAAACAGTCTCATTTCACAGTGTTATCATCTGTCAATTGTCTGCACATAAGAAGGATGCATTTTGGGCCTGCAGAAAAAATCTGGGACTCTGTGCAACCACTGCATGCTTGACTGATTGTCCTCTTAATTCTGGAGGACTTTGTATGTGCTGAAACACTCTCCTTTCACTGTGTTACCACGTATCAATTTTCTGCACTCAAGGAGGATGCATTTTGGACATGCATAAAAAATCCAGGAACTCTTTCCCAGCACTGCACACATGACAGAATGCGCCATTAACTCTGGGGGACTTTTTATGTGCCGAAATACTCTCATTTCACTGTTTTACCATTTGTCAATTTTCTGCACACAAGGAGGATGCAATTTGGGCCTGCAGAAAAAATCTGATGATTCTGCCATAAGTGCATGCATGACAGAGTGCTCTATTAATCCTGGGAGACTTTGTATGTGCTGAAACACTTTCTTTTCACTGTGTTACCACTTGTCAATTTTTGGCACATAAGGAGGATACATTTTGGGCCTGTTGAAAAAATCTGGGCACACTGTGCTACCACTGTGTTCATGACAGAGTGTGCCATTAATTCTGGGGGACTTTGTATGTGTTGAAACAGTCTCATTTCACAGTGTTATCACCTGTCAATTGTCTGCACAAAAGGAGGATGCATTTTGAGCCTACAGAAAAAATCTGGGACTCTGTGCCACCACTGCACACATGACTGAGTGTGCCATTAATTCTGGGGACTTTGTATGTGCTGAAACAGTCTCAGTTAACTGTGTTGCCACTTGACAATTTTCTGCACATAAGGAGGATGCATTTTGGGCCTGCAGAAAAAATCTGGGGACACTGTGCCACCACTGTGTGCTTGACTGAGTGCATCATTAATTTTGAGGGACTTCATATGTACTGAAACACTATCATTTCACTATGTTACCACTTGACGATTTTCTGCTCACAAGTAGGATGCCTTTCTGGCCTGCAGAAAAAATCTGTAGGCTCTGGGCCACCACTGCACACATGACTGAATGTTGCAGTAATTCAGGTGGACTTTGTATTTGATGAAACACTCTCATTTCTCTGTGTTACCGTTTCTCAATTTTTTGCACAAGAGAAGGATGCTTTTTGGGAATGTAGAAAAAATGTCAGTCTCTGTGTCTCGCCTGCACACATGACTGAGTGTGCAATTAATTCTGGGGGACTTTTTATGTGCTGAAACTCTCTCATTTTACTATGTTACCAATTGTCAGTTTTCTGCAGACAAGGAGAACACATTTTGAGCCTTCAGAAAAGATCTGGGACTCTGCAACTACTGCACACATGACTGAGTGTGCCATTAATTCTGGGGGATGTTTCATGTGCTGAAATACTCTCATTTCACTGTGATACCATTTCTCAAATTTCTGCTCTCAAGAAGGATGGTTTTTGGGACTGCAGAAAAAATTTGAGACTCTGCCACCGCTGCCTGCATGACTGAATATGCCATTAATTATGGGGGACTTTATATGTGCCGAAATACTCTGATTTCACTGTTTTGCCACTTGTCAATTTTCTGCAAAGAAGGAGGATGCATTTTGGGCCTGCAGAAAAAATCTGGGATATCTGGAATCATTGCGCACATGACTGAGAGTGCCTTTGATTTCTGGGGGATTTTGTATGTGCTGAAACAATCTCATTTCACTTTGTTACATTTGTCAATTGTCTGCTAACAAGGATGATGCATTTTGGGCCTGCAGAAAAAAATCTGGGACACTGTGGCACCACTGCGCGCATGACTGAGAGTGCCATTAATTCTGGGGGACTTTGATGTGCTGAAATACTCTCATTTCACTGTGTTGCCACTTGTCAATTTTCTGCACACAAGGAGGATGCATTTGGGGCCTGCAGAAGAAATCTGGGGACTGTATGCCACCACTGCGCATGACTGAGTGCGCCATTAATTCTGGGGGAGTTTGTATGTGCTCAAACACTCTCTTTTCACAGTGTTATCTCTTGTCAATTTTCTGCATCTATGGATGATGCATTTTGGGCATGCAGAAAAAATCTGGGCCTCTGTGCAACTACTGCACACATGACAGAATGCACCATTAATTCGGGGGACTTTTTATGTGCTGAAATACTCTCATTTCACTGTGTTACCATTTCTCAATTTTCTGCATTCAAGAAGTATAATTTTTGGGCTTGCAGAAATAATTTGAGACTCTGTGCCACCACTGCATGCATGACAGAGAGTGCAATTAATTTTGGGGGACTTTTTAAGTGCTGAAACACTCTCATTTCACAGTGTTACCATTTTCAATTTTCTGCACACAAGAAGGATGCATTTTGAGCATGCAAAAAAATCTGGGGACTCTGTGCAACTACTGCGTGCATTACTGAGTGCACCATTAATTCTGGGTTACTTTTTATGTGTTGAAACAGTCTCATTTCACAGTGTTATCACCTGTCAATTCTCTGCACTCAAGGAGGATGCATTTTGGGAGTGCTGAAAAATTCTGGGGATACTGTGCCACCACTGTGCCTATGACTGAGTGCATCATTCATTTTGGGGGACTTGATATGTACAGAAACACTGTCCTTTCACTATATTACCACTTGTCGATTTTCTGCTCACAAGGAGGATGCATTTCTGGCCTGCAGAAAAAATCTGTGGGCTCTGTGCCACCACTTCGTGCATGACTGAGTATGCAGTTAATTCTGGGGGACTTTTAATGTGCTGAAACACTCTCATTTCACTGTGTTACCACTTGTCAATTTTCTACAGACAAGGAGAATGCATTTTGGGCCTGCAGAAAAAATCTTTGAACTCTGCAACCGCTGCATACCTGACTGAGAGCACCATTGAGTTCTGTGGATTTTGTATGTGCTGAAACAATCTCATTTCACTGTGTTACCTTTTCTTAATTGCCTGCACATAAGGAGGATGCATTTTGGGTCTGCACAAAAAATCTTTGACACAGTGCCACCACTGCACGCATGACTGAGTGTGCCATTAATTCTCA
This sequence comes from Neoceratodus forsteri, assembly GCA_016271365.2. Classification (NCBI taxonomy): domain Eukaryota; kingdom Metazoa; phylum Chordata; order Ceratodontiformes; family Ceratodontidae; genus Neoceratodus; species Neoceratodus forsteri. The sequence goes on from CM057456.1 coordinate 399,722,807, forward strand.
GGGATATTTTATGTGCTGTAACACTCTCATTTCACTGTTACCATTTCTCAAATTTTTGCCCTCAAGAAGGATGCTTTTTGGGCATGCAGAAAAAATTTGAGAGTCTGTGCCACCACTGTATGCATGAGTGAGTGCGCTATTAATTCTGGGGGAATTTTTATGTGCCTAAATACTCTCATTTCACCATGTTGCCACTTTTCAATTTTCTGCACAGAAGGAGGATGCATTTTGGGCCTACAGAAAAAATCTGGGGGATCTGCAACCACAGCGCACATGACTTAGAGCGCCATTTAATTCTGGGGGATTTTGTATGTGCTGAAACAATCTCATTTCACTGTGTTACATTTGTCAATTGTCTGCACTCAAGGAGGAGGCATTTTCGGCCTGCTCAAAAAATCTGGGACACTGTGCCACCACTGTACACATGACTGAGTGTGCCATTAATTCTGGGGGACTTTGTATGTGCTCAAACACTATCATTTCAATGTGTTATCACTTGTCAATTTTCTGCACATGTGGATGATGCATTTTGGACATGCCAAAAAAATCTGGAGACTCTGTTCCACAACTGCATGCATTACTGAGTGTGCCATTAATTCTGGAGGACTTTTTATGTGCTGAAACTTTCTCATTTCACTGTGTTATCACTTGTCAATTTTCTGCACACTAGGAGGATGCATTTTGGGCATGCAGAAAAAATCCAGGGACTCTGTGCCACCACTGTGCAGATGACGGAATGCACCATTAATTCTGGGGACTTTTTATGTGCTGAAATACTCTCATTTCACTGTGTTACCATTTATCAATTTTCTGCACTCAAGAAGGATGCTTTTTGGTCCTGCAGAAAAAATTTGAGACTCTGTGCCACCACTGCGTGCATGACTGATTGTGCAATTAATTTTGGGGGATTTTTTATGTGATGAAACACTCTCATTTCACAGTTTTACCATTTGTCAATTTTATGCACACAAGGAGGACGCAATTTGGGCATGAAGAAAAAATCTGGGATCTCTGCCTAAGTGCACACATGACAGAGTGCTCTATTTATTCTGGGAGACTTCGAACATGCTGAAACATCTTCATTTCACTGTGTTACCACTTGTAAATTTTCGGCACATAAGGAGGATGCATTTTGGGCCTGCTGAAAAAATCTGGGGACTCTGTGCTACCACTGTGTTCATGACTGAGTGTGTCATTAATTTTGGGGGACTTTGTATGTGCTGAAACAGTCTCATTTCACTGTGTTTCCCCTTGCCAAATTTTCTGCACACAAGGAGGATGCATTATGGGCCGGCAGAATAAATCTGGGGACCCTGTTCCAACACTGTGCACATGACTGAGTGTGCCACTAATTCTGGGGGACTTTTTATGTGCTGAAACAGTCTCATTTCACAGTGTTATCAGCTGTCAATTTTCTGCACACAAGAAGGATGCATTTTGGGCCTGCAGAAAAAATCTGGGACTCTGTGCCACCACTGCACACATGACTGAATGTGCCATTATTTCTGGGGCTTTGTATGTGCTGAAACAGTCTCATTTCACTGTGTTACCACTTGACAATTTTTGGCACATAAGAAGGATTCATTTTGGACCTGCAGAAAAACTCTGGGGACACTGTACCACCAGTGTGCACATTACTGGGTGCATCATTAATTTTGGGGACTTCATATGTACTGAATCACTGTCATTTCACTATGTTACCACTTGTCAATTTTCTGGTCACAAGGAGGATGCATTTCTCGCCAGCAGAAAAAATCTGTGGGCTCTGTGCTGCCACTGCGTGCACGACTGAATGTGACAATAATTCAGGGGGACTTTTTATGTGATGAAACACTCTCATTTCACTGTGTTATCTCTTGTCAATTTTCTACACATATGGATGATGCATTTTGGGCATGCAGAAAAAATCTGGGGACTCTGTGCTACTACTGTGTGCATTACTGAGTGTGCCATTAATTCTGGGTTACTTTGTATGTGCTGAAACACTGGGCGTATGGCTGAGTGCCTCATTAATTATGGAGGACTTCATGTGTCCTGAAACACTCTCACTTCACTGTGTTACCTCTTGCCAATTTTCTACACACAAGGAGGTTGCATTTTGGGCATGCAGAATAAATCTGGGGACTCTGCCACCACTGTGCACATGACTGAGTGTGCCATTAATTCGGGGGACTTTTTATGTGCTGAAATACTCTCATTTCACTGTGTTACCATTTCTCAATTTTCTGCATTCAAGAAGGATACTTTTTGGGCCTGCAGAAATAATTTGAGACTCTGTGCCACCACTGCATGCATGATAGAGAGTGCAATTTATTTTGGGGGACTTTTTAAGTGCTGAAACACTCTCATTTCACAGTGTTACCATTTTTCAATTTTCTGCACACAAGAAGGATGCATTTTGAGCATGAAAAAAAAATCTGGGGACTCTGTGCAACTACTCCGTGCATTACTGAGTGCACCATTAATTCTGGGTTACTTTTTATGTGCTGAAACAGTCTCATTTCACAGTGTTATCACCTGTCAATTCTTTGCACTCAAGGAGGATGCATTTTGGGCCTGGTGAAAAATTCTGGGGACACTGTGCCACCACTGTACCTATGACTGAGTGCATCATTCATTTTGGGGGACTTGATATGTACAGAAACACTGTCCTTTCACTATATTACCACTTGTTGATTTTCTGCTCACAAGGAGGATGCATTTCTGGCCTGCAGAAAAAATCTGTGGGCTCTGTGCCACCACTGCGTGCATGACTGAATATGCCAATAATTCAGAGGGACTTTGTATGTGATGAAACACTCTCTTTTCACTCTGTTACCATTTCTCAATTTTTTGCACAAGAGAAGGATGCTTTTTGGGCCTGCAGAAAAAATGTCAGTCTCTGTGCCACCACTGCACGCATGACTGAGTATGCAGTTAATTCTGGGTGACTTTTAATGTGCTGAAACACTCTCATTTCACTGTGTTACCACTTGTCAGTTTTCTGCAGACAAGGTGAATGCATTTTGGGCCTGCAGAAAAAATCTTTGAACTCTGCAACCGCTGCATACCTGACTGAGAGTACCATTGAGTTCTGGGGGATTTTGTATGTGCTGAAACACTCTCATTTCACTGTGGTACCATTTCTTAAATTTTGGCCCTCAAGAAGGATGCTTCTTGGGCATGCAGAAAAAATTTGAGAGTCTGTGCCACCACTGCATGCATGAGTGAGTGCGCTATTAATTCTGGGGGACTTTTTATGTGCCTAAATACTCTCATTTCACTTTGTTGCCACTTGTCAATTTTCTGCACAGAAGGAGGATGCATTTTGGGCCTGCAGAAAAAATCTGGATGATCTGCAACCTCTGCGCACCATGACTTAGAGCACCATTTAATTCTGGGGGATTTTGTATGTGCTGAAACAATCTCATTTCACTGTGTTACATTTGTCAGTTGTCTGCACTCAAGGAGGAGGCATTTTCAACCTGCTCAAAAAATCTGGGACACTGTGCCACCACTGTACACATGACTGAGTGCGTCATTAATTCTGGGGGACTTTGTATGTGCTCAAACACTCTCATTTCAGTGTGTTATCACTTGTCAATTTTCTGCACATGTGGATGATGATTTTGGACATGCCAAAAAAATCTGGAGACTCTGTGCCACAACTGCATGCATTACTCAGTGTGCCATTAATTCTGGGTTACTTTGTATGTGCCGAAACAGTTTCATTTCACTGTGTTTCAAATGTCAATTTTCTGCACACATGGAGGATGAATTTTGGGCCTGCAGAGAAAATCTGGGACTCTGCCACCACTGGGCGCATGACTGAGTGCCTCATTAATTCTGGGGGACTTCATGTGTCCTGAAACACTCTCATTTCACTGTGTTACCACTTGTCAATTTTCTGCACACTTGGAGGATGTATTTTAAGCATGCAGAAAAAATCCAGGGACTCTGTGCCACCACTGTGCACATGACAGAATGCGCCATTAATTCTGGGGACTTTTTATGTGCTGAAATACTCTCATTTCACTGTGTTACCATTTCTCAATTTTCTGCACTCAAGAAGGATGCTTTTTGGTCCTGCAGAAAAAATTTGAGACTATGTGCCACCACTGCACGCATGACTGATAGTGCAATTAATTTCGGGGGACTTTTTATGTGATGAAACACTCTCATTTCACAGTTTTGCCATTTGTCAATTTTCTGCACACAAGGAGGACGCAATTTGGGCATGAAGAAAAAATCTGGGATCTCTGCCTAAGTGCACACATGACAGAGTGCTCTATTTATTCTGGGAGACTTCGAATATGCTGAAACACCTTCATTTCACTGTGTTACCACTTGTCAATTTTCGGCACATAAGGAGGATGCATTTTGGGCCTGCTGAAAAAATCTGGGGACTCTGTGCTTCCACTGTGTTCATGACTGAGTGTGTCATTAATTCTGAGGGACTTTGTATGTGCTGAAACAGTCTCATTTCACTGTGTTTCCCCGTGTCAAATTTTCTGCATACAAGGAGGATGCATTATGGACCTGCAGAATAAATCTGGGGACCCTGTTCCAACACTGTGCACATGACTGAGTGTGCCACTAATTCTGGAGGACTTTTTATGTGCTGAAACAGTCTCATTTCACAGTGTTATCAGCTGTCAATTGTCTGCACACAAGAAGGATGCATTTTGGGCCTGCAGAAAAAATCTTGGACTCTGTGCCACCACTGCACACATGACTGAGTGCTCCATTATTTCTGGGTCTTTGTATGTGCTGAAACAGTCTCATTTCACTGTGTTACCACTTGACAATTTTCGGCACATAAGGAGGATTCATTTTGGACTTGCAGAAAAACTCTGTGGACACTGTACCACCAGTGTGCACATTACTGATTGTATCATTAATTTTGGGGACTTCATATATTCTGAAACACTGTCATTTCACTATGTTACCACTTGTCAATTTTCTGCTCACAAGGAGGATGCATTTCTCACCAGCAGAAAAAATCTGTGGGCCCTGTGCTGCCACTGCGTGCACGACTGAATGTGACAATAATTCAGGGGATCTTTTTATGTGATGAAACACTCTCATTTCACTGTGTTACCATTTCTCTATTTTTTGCAAAAGAGAAGGATGCTTTTTGGGCCTGCAGAAAAAATGTCAGTCTCTGTGCCACCAGTGCAAGCATGACTGAATGTGCAATTAACTCTGGGGGACTTTTTATGTGCTGAAACACTGTCATTTCACTGTGTTACCACTTGTCAATTTTCTGCAGACAAGGAGAACTCATTTCGGGCCTGCAGAAAAAATCTTTGGACTCTGCAACCACTGCACACCTGACTGAAAGCGCCATTGAATTCTGTGGGATTTTGTATGTGCTGAAACAGTCTCATTTCACTGTGTTACATTTGTCAAGTGTCTGCACCCAAGGAGGATGAATTTTGGGCCTGCTCAAAAAATCGGCTAAACTGTGCCACCACTGCGTGCATGAGTGAGTTTGCCATTAATTCTGGGTGTCTTTTATTTGCTGAAATACTTTAATTTTACTGTGTAGCCACTTGTCAATTTTCTGCACACAAGGAGGATGCATTTTGGACCTGCAGAAAAACTCTGGGGACACTGTACCACCAGTGTGCACATTACTGAGTGCATCATTAATTTTGGGGACTTCATATGTACTGAAACACTGTCATTTCATTATGTTACCACTTGTCAATTTTCTGCTCACAAGGAGGATGCATTTCTGGCCAGCAGAAAAAATCTGTGGGCTCTGTGCTGCCACTGCGTGCATGACTGAATGTGCCAATAATTCAGGGGGACTTTGTATGTGATGAAACACTCTCATTTCACTGTGTTACCATTTCTCTATTTTTTGCACAAGAGAAGGATGCTTTTTGCGCCTACAGAAAAAATGTCAGTCTCTGTGCCACCACTGCACGCATGACTGAGTATGCAGTTAATTCTGGGTGACTTTTAATGTTCTGAAACACTCTAATTTCACTGTGTTACCACTTGTCAATTTTCTGCAGACAAGGAGAATGCATTTTGGGGATGCAGAAAAAATCTTTGGACTCTACAACCGCTGCACACCTGACTGAGAGTGCCATTGAATTCTGGGAGATTTTGTATGTGCTGAACCAATCTCATTTTGCTGTGTTACATTTGTCAATTGCCTGCACACAAGGAGGATGAATTTTGGGCCTGCTCAAAAAATCTGGGAAACTGTGCCACCACTGTGCACATGAGTGAGTTTGCCATTAATTCTGGGGGACTTTTATTTGCTGAAATACTTTCATTTCACTGTGTAGCCACTTGTCAATTTTCTGCACACAAGGAGGATGCATTTTGGGCCTGCAGAAAAAATCTGGGTACTGTGTGCCACCACTGCGCATGACTGAGTGCGAAATTAATTCTGGGTTACTTTGTATGAGCTGAAACAGTCTCATTTCACTGTGTTGTCAATTTTCAATTTTCTGCACACACACGGAGGATGAATTTTGGGCCTGCAGAAAAAATCTGGGATTCTGCCACCACTGGGCGCATGGCTGAGTGCCTCATTAATTCTGGTGGACTTCATGTGTCCTGAAACACTCTCCATTCACTGTGTTACCACTTGTCAATTTTCTGCACTCAAGGAGAATGCATTTTGGGCATGCCGAAAAAATCCAGGGACTCTTTCCCAGCACTGTGCACATGACCGAATGCGCCTTTAATTCTGGGGGACTTTTTATGTGCTGAAATACTCTCATTTCACTGTGTTACCATTTCTCAATTTTCTGCACTCAAGAAAGATGCTTTTTGGTCCTGCAGAAATAATTTGAGACTCTGTGCCACCACTGCGTACATGACTGAGTGTATAAATAATTTTGGGAGACTTTTTATGTGCTGAAACATTCTCATTTCACTGTTTTACCATTTGTCAATTTTCTGCACACAAGGAGGATGCATTTCAGGCCTGCAGAAAAAATCTGGCGACTATGTGCCAACACTGCACACATGAATGAGTGTGCTATTAATTCTGGGGTCTTTGTATGTGCTGAAACAATCTTATTTCTCTGTATTACCACTAGTCAATTTTCAGCACACATGGAGGATGCATTTCGGGGTTGCAGAAAAATCTAGGGACTTTGTGCCACCACTGAACACATGACTGAGTTTGCCATTATTTCTGTGGGACTTTGTATGTGCTGAAGAATTCTCATTTTACTGTGTGATCACTTGTCAGTTTTCCGCACACAAGGAGGATGCTTTTTGGGCCTGCAGAAAAAATCTGGGAACACTGTGCACCACTGTGCATGACTGAGTGTGCCATTAATTCTGGGGAACTTTGTCTCTGCTCAAACACTCTCAATTCACTGTGTTATCACTTGTCAATTTTCTGCAGATAAGGATGATGCATTTTGGGCATGCAGAAAAAATCTGGGGACTCTGTGCCACTACTGCATGCATTACTGAGTGCATCATTAATTCTGGGTTACTTTGTATGTGCTGAAACAGTTTCATTTCACTGTGTTGTCAAATGTCAATTTTCTGCACTCACAGAGGAAGAATTTTGGGCCTACAGAAAAAATCTGGGCCTCTGCCACCACTGGGTGCATGGCTGAGTGCCTCATTAATTCTGGGGGACTTCATGTGTCCTGAAACACTCTCCTTTCCCTGTGTTACCACTTGTCAATTTTCTGCACTCAAGGAGGATACATTTTGGGAATGCAGAAAAATTACGGAACTCTGTGCCACCACTGCGAGCATGATGGAATGCGCAATTACTTCTGGGGGAATTCTTATGTGCTGAAATACTCTTATTTCACTGTGTTACCATTTCCCCATTTTCTGCTCTCAAGAAGGATGCTTTTTGGGCCTGCAGAAAAAGTTTGAGACTCTCTGCCACCACTTTGCGCATGGCAGATCGGTGCAATTAATTTTGGGGGACTTTTCATGTGCTGAACAGTCTCATTTCACTGTGTTACCACTTGTCAAATTTTCTGCACACAAGGAGGATGCGTTAAGTTCCTGCAGAAAAAAATCTGGGGACTCTGTTGCAACACTGCGCGCAAGACTGAGTGTGCCATTAATTCTGGGGGACTTTTTATGTGCTGAAACAGTCTCATTTCACAGTGTTATCAATTGTCAATTGTTTTCACACAAGGAGGATGCATTTTGGGGCTGCAGAAAAAATCTGGGACTCTGTGCCACCACTGCACACATGACTGAGTGTGCCATAAATTCTGGGGACTTTGTATGTGCTGAAAAAGTCTCATTTCACTCGGTTACCACTTGACAATTTTCGGCACATAATGAGGATGCATTTTGGGCCTGCAGAAAAACTCTGGGTACACTGAGCCACCTCTGTGTGCATGACTGAGTGCATCATTCATTTTGGGGTACTTCATATGTACTGAAACACTGTCATTTCAATATGTAACCACTCGTCAATTTTCTGCTCACAAGGAGGATGCATTTCTGGCCTGCAGAAAAAATCTGTGGGCTCTGTGCCACCACTGCGAGCATGACTGAATGCAACAATAATTCAGGGGGGCTTTCTATGTGATGAAACTCTCATTTCACTGTGTAACCATTTCTCAATTTTTTACACAAGAGAAGGATGCTTTCTGAGCCTGCAGAAAAAATGTCAGTGTCTGTGCCACGACTGCACACATGACTGAGTGTGCAATTAATTCTGGGGGACTTTTTATGTGCTGAAACACTCTCATTTCACTGTGTTACCACTTGTCAATTTTCTGCAGACAAGGAGAAGACATATTGGGCTGCAGAAAAAATCTGGAGACTCTGCAACCATTACACACATGAGTGAGAGCACCATTGAATTCTGGGGGATTTTGTATGTGCTGAAACAATCTCATTTCACTGTGTTACCATTTCTCAATTGTCTGCATACAAGGAGGATGCATTTTGGGCCTGTGCAAAAAATCTGGGACATTGTGCAACTACTGCACGCATGACTGAGTGTGCCATTAATTCTATGGGACATTTTATGTGCTGTAACACTCTCATTTCAATCTGTTATCATTTCTTAAATTTCTGCACTCAAGAAGGATGCTTTTTGGGCTAGCAGAAAAAATTTGAGACTCTGTGCTACCACTGTGTGCTTGACTGAGGGCGCCATTAATTCTGAGGGACTTTTTATGTGCCAAAATACTCTCATGTCACTGTGTTGTCACTTGTCAATTTTCTGCAAAAATGGAGGATGTATTTTTGGCTTGCAGAAAAATCTGGGATTTCTGCAACCACTGCACTCATGACCGAGAGTGCTATTGAATTCTGGGGGATTCTGTATGTCCTGAAACAATCTCATTTCACTGTCTTAAATTTGTCAATTATCTGCACACAAGGAGGATGCATTCTGGGCCTGCAGAAAAAATCTGGGGACTGTGTGCCACCGCTGCGCATGACTGAGTGTGCCATTAATTCTGCGGGACTTTGTATGTGCTCAAACACTCTCATTTCACGGTGTTATCGCATGTTAATTTTCTGCACATATGGATGATGCATTTCGGGCGGCAGAAAAAATCTGGGGACTCTTTGCCACTACTGCGTGCATTACTCAGTGCACCATTAATTCTGGATTACTTTGTATGTGCTGAAACAGTCTCATTTCACAGCATTGTTATTTGTCAATTTTCTGCACACATGGAGGATGAATTTTGGGCCTGCAGAAAAAATCTGGGACTCTGACATCACTGGGTGCATGGCTGAGTTACTCATTAATTCTGGGGGGACTTCATGTGTCCTGAAACACTCTCATTTCATTGTGTTACCACTTGTCAATTTTCCGCACACAAGGAGGTTGCATTTTGGGCAAGCAGAAAAAATCCAGGGACTCTGTGCCACCACAGCGCGCATGACAGAATGCGCCATTAATTCTGGGGGACTTTTTACATGCTTAAATACTCTCATTTCACTGTGTTACCATTTCTCAAATTTCTGCACTCTAGAAGGATGCTTTTTGGGCCGCAAAAAAATTTTAGACTCTGTCTCACCGCTGTGCATATGACTGAGAGTGCAGTTTATTTTGGGGGACTTTTTATGTTCTGAAACACTCTCATTTCACAGTGTTACCATTTGTCAATTTTCTGCAGACAAGGAGGACACATTTTGGGCATGCAGAAAAAATCTTTGGACTCTGTCATAACTGCGCTCATGACAGAGTGCTGTATTAATTCTGGGGGACTTCATATGTGCTGAAACACTTTGATTTCCCTGTGTTACCACTTGTCAAATTTCGGCACATAAGGAGGATGCATTTTGGGCGTGCTGAAAAAATCTGTGGACTCTGTGCTACCACTGTGTTCATGACTGAGTGTGCCATTAATTCTGGGGGACTTTGTATGTGCTGAAACAGTCTCATTTCACAGTGTTGCCACTTGCCAAATTTTCGGCTCACAAGGAGGATGCATTATGGGTGAGCAGAAAATATCTGGGGCTCTCTTCCAAGACTGAGCGCATGTCTGAGTGCGCCATTAATTCTAGGTGAATGTTTATGTGCTGAAACTATCTCATTTCACAGTGTTATCACTAGTCAATTGTCTGCACACAAGGAGGATGCATTTTGGGCCTGCAGAAAAAATCTGGGACTCTGTGCCACCACTGCACACGTGACTGAGTGTGCCATTAATTATATGGACATTGTATGTGCTGAAACAGTCTCATTTCACTGTGTTACCACTTGACAATTTTCGGCAGATTAGGAGGATGCATTTTGGGCCTGCAGAAAAAATCTGGGGAGTCTGTGCCACCACTGTGCGCATGACTGAGTGCATCATGAATTTTGGGGGACTTCATATATACTGAAACACTGTCATTTCACTGTGTTACCACTTGTCAATTTTCTGCACATAAGGAGCTTGCATATCTGGCCTGCAGAAAAAATCTGTGGCTCTGTGCCACCACTGCTCACATTACTGAATGCACCAATAATTCAGTGGGACTTCTTATGTGCTGAAAAACTTCATTTCACTGTGTTACCATTTCTCAATTTTCTGCACAAGAGAAGAATGCTTTTTGGTCCTGCAGAAAAAATGTCAATCTCTGTGCCACCACTGCACGCATGACTGAATGTGCAATTAATTCTGGGTGACTTTTTATGTGCTGAACCACTCTCATTTCACTGTGTTACCATTTCTCAATTGTCTGCACACAAGGAGGATGCATTTTGGGTCTGCACAGAACATCTGTGACATTGTGCCACCACACACGCATGACTGAGTGTGCCATTAATTCTGGGGGCTTTTTTACATGCCAAAATACTCTCATTTCAGTGTGTTGCCACTTGTCAATTTTTTGCACAGAAGGAGGATACATTTTGGGCCTGCAGAAAAAATCTGGGGGTTCTGCACCCACTGTGTACATGACTGAGAGCGCCATTGAATTCTGGGGGATTTTGTATGTGCTAAAACAATCTCATTTCACTGTGTTACATTTGTCAATTGTCTGTACACAAGGAGGATGCATTTTTGGCCTGCACAAAAAATCTGGGACACTGTGCCACCACTGCGCACATGACTGAGTGTACCATTAATTCTGGGGGACTTTATGTGCTGAAATACTCTCATTTCACTGTGTTGCCACTTTTCAATTTTCTGCACTTAAGGAGGATGCATTCTGGGCCTGCAGAAAAAATCTGGGGACTGTGTGCCACTACTGCACATGACTGAGTGCGCCATTAATTATAGGCGACTTCGTATGTGCCCAAACACTTTTATTTCACTGTGTTACTACTTGTCAATTTTTGCCATATAAAGAGGATGAATTTTGGGGACGCAAAAAATATCTGGTTACTCTGTGCCACTACTGCATGCATGACTGAGTGCGTCATTAATTCTTGGGGATTTCTTATTTGCTAAAACAATCTCATTTATCTGTGTTACCACTTGTCAATTTTCTGCACAAAAGGAGGATGAATTATGGGCCTGCAGAAAAAATCTAGGGATCCGTGCCACCACAGCACACATGACTGAGTGTGCCATTAATTCTGGGGGACTTTGTGTTTGCTCAAAGGGTCTCATTTCAATGTGTTCTCACTTGCCTATTTTCTGCACCCAAGAAGGATGCATTTTGGGCTTACTGAAAAAATCTGGGGACTTTGTGCCACTACTGTGTGCATTTCTGAGTGCACCATTAATTCTGGGGGACTTTGCTTGGGCTGAAACAGTCTCATTTCACTCTGTTGACAACTGTCAATTTTCTGCACACATGGAGGATGAATTTTGGGCCTGCAGAAAAAATCTTGGACTCTGCCACCACTGGGTACATGGTTGAGTGCCTCATTAATTCTGGGGGAGTTCATGTGTCCTGAGAAACTCTCTTTTCCAGTTTTACCACTTGTCAATATTCTGCGCACAAGGAGGATGCATTTTTGGCATCCAGATAAAATCCAGGGACTCTATGCCACCACTGCGCACATGGCGGAATGCGCCAATATTTCTGGGTGACTTTTCATATGCTGAAATACTGTCATTTCACTGTGTTACCATTTCTCAATTTTCTGCACTCAAGAAGGATGCTTTTTGGGCCTACAGAAAAAAATTGAGACTCTGTGCACCACTGCGTGCATGGCTGACAGTGCAATATAGTTTTGGGGGAATTTTTATGTGCTGAAACACCCTCATTTCACAGTGTTACCATTTGTCAATTTTCTGCACACCTAGAGGATGCATTTAGGGCCTGCAGAAAAAATCTGGGGACTCTGCCATAACTGTGCATGTGACAGAGTGCTCTGTTAATTCTGGGGGGCTTCGTATTTGCTGAAACACTTTCATTTAACTGTGTTACCACTTGTCAATTTTCGGCACATAAGGAGGATGCATTTTGGGCCAGCTGAAAAAATCTGGGGACTCTCTGCTACCACTATGTTCATGACAGAGTGTGCCATTAATTCTGGGTGACTTTGTATGTGCTGAAACAGTCTCATTTCACTGTGCTACCATGTGGCAAATTTTCTGCACACAAGAAGGATGAATTATGGGGCCTGCAGAAAAAATCTGGGGATTGTGTTCCAACACTGCATGCATGACTGAGTGTGCCATTAATTCTAGGAATATTATATGTGCTGAAACAGTCTCATTTCACTATGCTACCACTTGACAATTTTTGGCACATAAGGAGGATGCATTTCTTGCCTGCAGAAAAAATCTGTATTCTCTGTGCCACCACTGCGCGCATGACTGAATGTGCCCACAATTCAGCGGGACTTGGTATGTCCTGAAAGACTCTCATTTCACTATGTTACCATTTCTCAATTTTCTGCACAAGAGAAGGATGCTTTTGGGCCTGTAGAAAAAAGTCTGGGGACTCTGTGCCACTTCTGCGTGCATTACTGAGTGCACCATTAATTTTGGGTTACTCTGAATGTGCTGAAACAGAGTCATTTCACTGTGTTACCATTTCTCAATTTTCTGCACTCAAGAAGGATGCTTTTTGCACCTGCAGAAAAAGTTTGACACTCTGTGTCAGCTCTGCGTGCATGACTGTGTGTGCCATTAATTCTGGGGGAGTTTTTATGTGCTGAAACACCATTATTTCACAGTGTAATCATTTGTCAATTTTCTGCACACAAGGAGGATGCATTTTGGGCCTGCAGTAAAAATCTGGGGACTCTGCCATAACTGTGTGCATGACAGAGTGCTCCTTTAACTCTGGGGGACTTCATATGTGCTCAAACACTCTCATTTCACTTTGTTACCACTTGTCAATTTTCAGTACATATGGAGGATGCATTTTGGTGGTGCCAAAAAAATATGGGAACTCTGTGCTACCACTGTGTTCATGACTGAGTGCACCATTAATTCTAGGGGACTTCCTATGTGCTCAAACATTCTCATTTCACTGTGCTATCACTTGTTAATTTTCTGCACATAAGGAGGATGCATTTTGGGCATGTTGAAAAAATCTGACGACTCTGTGCCACTTCTGCTTGCATTTCTGAGTGCGCCATTAATTTTGGTTTACTTTGAATGTGCTGAAACAGAGTCATTTCACTGTGTTACCATTTCTCAATTTTCTGCACTCAAGAAGGATGCTTTTTGCACCTGCAGAAAAAGTTTGATACTCTGTGTCAGCTCTGCGCGCATGACTGTGTGTGCCATTAATTCTGGGGGACTTTTTATGGGCTGAAACAGCATTATTTCACAGTGTTATCACTTGTCAATTGTCTGCACACAAGAAGGATGCATTTTGGGCATGCATAAAAATTCTGGGACTCTGTGCCACCACTGCGCACATGACTAAGTGTGCCATTAATTCTGGGGAACTTTGCATGTGCTGAAGCAATCTAATTTCTCTGTATTACCACTTGTCAATTTTCTGCACACAAGGAGGATGCATTTTGGGCTTGCAGAAAAAATCTGAGGACTTTTTGCCACCACTGCGCTCTGGACTGGGTGCGACATTATTTCTGTGGGACTTCGTATGTGCTGCAACATTCTCATTTCACTGCTTTATCAATTGTCAATTTTTTATTCACAAGCAGGATGCATTTTGGGGCTGAAGAAAAAATCTGGGGACTCTGTGCCACCACTGAAATTGACTGAGTGCGACATTAATTCTGGGGGACTTCGTACGTGCTCAAACACCCTCATTTCACTGTGTTATCACTTGTCAATTTTCTGCACATAAGGAGGATGCATTTTGGGCATGCAAAAAAAATCTGGGGAGTCTGTGCCACTTCTCCATGCATTTCTGAGTGCGCCATTAATTTTGGGTTACTTTGTATTTGCTGAAACAGTCATTTCACTGTGTTACCATTTCTCAAATTTCTGCACTCAAGAAGGATGCTTTTTGCGCCTGCAGAAAAAATTTGACACTCTGCGTTAGCACTGCGTGCATGACTAAGTGTGCCATTAATTTTGGGGGACTATTTATGTGCTGAAACACCATTATTTCACAGTGTTACCATTTGTCAATTTTCTGCACACAAGGAGGATGAATTTTGGGCCTGCAGTAAAAATCTGGGGACTCTGCCATAACTGTGTGCATGACAGAGTGCTCCTTTATATGTATTATGGGCTTGCAGAAAAAATAAGGGGACTCTGTTCCAACACTGCACGCATGACTGAGTGCCCCATTAATTGTGGGCGACTTTTTATGTGCTGAAACAGTCTCATTTCACAGTGTTAACACTTTTCAACTGTCTGCAAATAAGGAGGATGCATTTTAGGCCTGCAGAAAAAAATCTGGGATGCTTTGCCACCACTGCGCACATGACTGAGTGTGCCTTAAATTTTGGGGGACTTTGTATGTGCTGAAACTGTCTCATTTCAAAGTGTCATCATTTGTCAATTTTCTGCAGATACAGAGGATGAATTTTGTGCATGTAGAAAGAATCTGGGGCTCTGTGCCACCACTGGGCGCATGACTGAGAGTGCCTCATTAATTCTGTGGGACTTCATATGTACTGAAACACTCTCATTTCTCTGTGTTACCACTTGTCCATTTTCTGCAGACAAGGAGGATGCATCTCTGGCCTGCAGAAAAAATCTGGGGACTCTGTGCCACCACTGAACTCATGACTGAATTCGCCAATAATTCTGGGGGGACATTGTATATGCTGAAACAGTCTCTTTTCACTGTGTTTTTAGTTGTCAATTATCTGCCCACTAGGAAGATGCATTTTGGGCATGCAGAAAAAATCTGGGGACTTTGTGCCACCACTGCGCTGCTGACTGCGTGCGCCATTATTTCTGTGGGACTTCGTATGTTCTGCAACATTTTCATTTCACGCTTTATCAATTGTCAATTTTTTCTTCACAAGCAGGATGCATTTTGGCTTGCAGAAAAAATCTGGGGACTCTGTGCCACCACTGAACTCATCACTGAATTCGCCAATAATTCTGGGGGACTTTATAGATGCTGAAACAGTCTCTTTTCACTGTGTTATTAGTTGTCAATTATCTGCCCACAAGGAAGATGCATTTTGGTCATGCAGAAAAATTCTGGGGACTCTGCCACCACTGCGCACTTGACTGAGCATGTCATTAATTCTGGGGGACTTTGTATATGCTAAAACACTCTCAATTCAATGTGTTACAACTTGTCAATTTTCTGCACACAAGGAGGATGCATTTTGGGCATGCAGAAAAAATCTAGGGACTCTGTGCCACCACTGTGTGCATGATGGAATGGTCCATTAATTCTGTGGGACTTTTTATGTGCTGAAAGACTCTCATTTCACTGTGTTACCATTTATCAATTTTCTGCACAAGAGAAGGATGCTTTTTGGGCCTGCAGAAAAAAGTTGAGACTCTGTGCCACCACTGCGCACATGACTAAGTGTGCAATTAATTCTGGGTGACATTTTGTGGGCTGGAACACTCTCATTTCACTGTGTTACACTTGTCAATTTTCTGCTCACAAGAAGGACACATTTTGGGCCTACATAAAAAATTTGGGGACTCTGCAACCACTCCTCACTTGACTGAGAGTGCCATTCATTCAGGGGGATTTTGTATGTGCTGAAACAATCTCATTTTATTGAGTTACCATTTCTCAATTGTCTGCAAACAAGGAGGATGCATTTTGTGCCTGCAGAAAAAATCTGGGACTCTGTGCCACCACTGCGCGCATGACTGAGTGTGCCATTAATTCTGGGCAATTTTTATTTGCTGAAATACTCTCATTTCACTGTGCACCACTTCTCGATTTTTGGCACGCAAGAAGGATGTGCATTTTCAGCATGCAGAAATAATCTGGGGACTCTGTGCCAAAACTACGCACATGACTGAGTGTGCTATTAATTCTGAGATCTTTGTATGTGCTGAAACAATCTAATTTCTCTCTATTACCACTTGTCAATTATCTACACACAAGGAGGATGCATTTTTGGCTTGCAGCAAACATCTGGGTACTTTGAACCACCACTGCGGACATGACTGAGAGCGCAATTATTTCTTGTGGACTTCGTATGTGCTGAAACATTCTCATTTCACTCCTTTATGACTTGTCATTCTCATTTCACTGCTTTATCAGTTGCCATTTTTCTGCACAGAAGGAGGATGCATTTTGTGCCTGCAGAAAAATCTGGGGACTCTGTGCGACCACTGAAATTGACTGAGTGCGACATTAATTCTGGGGCACTTTGTATGTGCTTAATCACTCTCATTTCACTGTGTTACTATTTGTCTATTTTCTGCACATTAGGAGGATGCATTTTGGGCATGCACAAAAAATCTGGGGATTTTGTGCCACTTCTGCATGCAATACTGAGTGCGCCATTAATTCTGGCTTATTTTGTATGTGCTGAAACAATCTCATTTCACTGTTACACCACTTGTCAAATTTTATTCACACAAGGAGGATGCATTTTGGGCCTGCAGAAAAAATCTGGGGACTCTGTGCCACCACTGAAATTGACTGAGTGCGCCACTAATTTGGGGGGACTTTTTATGTGCTCATACACTCTCATTTCACTGTGTTATCACTTGTCAATTTTCTGCACATAAGGAGGATGCATTTTGGGCATGCAGAAAAAATCTGGGGACTCTGTGCCACTTCCTCGTGCATTACTGAGTGCACCATTAATTTTGGGTTACTTCGTATGTGCTGAAACAGAGTCATTTCACTGTGTTACCATTTCTCAATTTTCTGCACTCAAGAAGGATGCTTTTTGGGCCTGCAGAAAAAATTTGACACTCTGTGTCAGCACTGCGCGCATGACTGAGTGTGCCATTAATTCTGGGGGACTTTTTATGTGCTGAAACACCATTATTTCACGTTGTTACCATTTGTCAATTTTCTGCACACAAGGAGGACGCATTTTGGGCCTGTAGAAAAATCTTGGGACCCTGACATAACTGCGTGCAGGACAGAGTGCTCCTTTAACTCTGGGGGACTTCGTATGTGCTCAAACACTCTCATTTCACTGTGTTACCACTTGTCAATTTTCGGTACATATGGAGGATGCATTTTGGTTCTGCCAAAAAAAATATGGGAACTCTGTGCTACCACTGGGTTCATGACTGAGTGTGCCATTAATTCTGGGGGACTTTCTATGTACTGAGACAGTGTCATTTCACTGTGTTACCACTTGACAAATTCTCTGCACACAAGAAGGATGCATTATGGGCTTACAGAAAAAATCTGGGGACTCTGTTCCAACACTGCACACATGACTGAGTGCCTCATTAATTGTGGGGGACTTTTTATGTGCTGAAACAGTCTCTTTTCACAGTGTTATCACTTTTCAATTGTCTGCAAACAAGGAGGATGCATGTTGGGCCTGCAGAAAAAATTTGGGGACTCTGTGCCACCACAGAAAATGACTGAGTGAGCCATTATTTCTTGGGGATTTCATATGTGCTCAAACACTCTCATTTCACTGTGTTATCACTTGTCAATTTTCTACACAAAAGGAGGATGCATTTTGGGCATGCAGAAAAAATCTGGGGACTCTGTGCCACTTCTGCGTGCATTACTGAGTGTGCCATTAATTTTGGGTTACTCTAAATGTGCTGAAACAGAGTCATTTCACTGTGTTACCATTTCTCAATTTTCTGCACTCAAGAAGGATGCTTTTTGGGCCTGCAGAAAACATTTGACACTCTGTGTCAGCACTGTGTGCATGACTGTGTGTGCCATTAATTCTGGGGGACTTTTTATGTGCTGAAACAGCATTATTTCACAGTGTTATCACTTGTCAATTGTCTGCACACAAGGAGGATGCATTTTGGGACTACAGAAAAAATCTGGGACTCTGTGCCACCACTGTGTGCATGACTGAGTGTGTCATTAATTCTAGGTAATTTTTAGTTGTTGAAATACTCTTATTTCATTGTGCACCACTTCTCAATTTTTGGCACACAAGGAGGATGTGCACTTTCAGCATGCAGAAAAAATCTGGGGACTCTGTGCCACAACTACGCACATGACTGAGTGTGCTACTTATTCTGAGATCTTTGTATGTGCTGAAACAATCTAATTTCTCTCTTTTACCACCTGTCAATTTTCTGCACACAAGGAGGATGCATTTTGGGCATGCAGCAAACATCTGGGTACTTTGAACCACCACTGCGGACATGACTGAGAGCTCGATTATTTCTGTGGGACTTTGTATGTGTTGAAACATTATCATTTCACTCCTTTATGACTTGTCATTTTTCTGCACCGAAGAAAGATGCATTTCAGGCCTGCAGAAAAAATCTGGGGACTCTGCCATAACTGCGTGCAGGACAGAGTGCTTCTTTAACTCTGGGGGACTTCGTATGTACTCAAACACTCTCATTTCACTGTGTTACCACTTGTCAATTTTCGGTACATATGGAGGATGCATTTTGGTCCTGCCAAAAAAATATGGGAACTCTGTGCTACCACTGTGTTCATGACTGAGTGTGCCATTAATTCTGACGGTCTTTCTATGTGCTGAAACAGTCTCATTTCACTGTGTTACCACTTGTCAAATTTTCTGCTCTCAAGAAGGACACATTTTGGGCCTGCATAAAAAAATTGGGGACTCTGCAACCTCTCCTCACTTGACTGAAAGTGCCATTCATTCAGGGGGACTTTGTATGTGCTGAAACAATCTCATTTTATTGAGTTACCATTTCTCAAATGTCTGCACACAAGTAGAATGTATTTTGGGCCTACAGAAAAATCTGGGACTCTGTGCCACCACTGCACACTTGTGACTGAGGTGCCATTAATTTGGCCAATTTTATTTGCTGAAATACTTTAATTTCACTGTGCACCACTTCTCAATTTTTGCAAGCAAGGAGGATGTGCATTTTCAGCATGCAGAAAAAATCTGGGGACTCTTGCCAAACTATGCACATGACTGGGTGTGCTATTAATTCTGAGATCTTTGTAAGTGCTGAAACAATCTAATTTCTCTCTATTACCACTTGTCAATTTTCTGCACATAAGAGGATGCATTTGGGCTTGCAGCAAACATCTCGCGTACTTTGAACCACCACTGCGGACATGACTGAGAGCTAGATTATTTTGGGGATTCAATGTGCTGAAACATTCTCATTTCACTGCTTTATCACTTGTCATTTTTCTGCACAGAAGGAGGATGCATTTTGGGCCTGTAGAAAATCTGGGGACTCTATGTTACCACTGCACATGACCGATGTGCATTAATTTGGGGACTTCGAATGTGCTCAAACACTCTCATTTCACTGTGTTAACACTTGTCAATTTTCTGCACATTAGGAGGATGCATTTTTGGCAAGCATAAAAAATCTGGGGACTCTACCACCTCTGGGTGCATGAATGAGTGCCTCATTCATTCTGGTGGACTTCATATGTCCTGAAACACTTTCATGTCACTATGTTACCACTAGTCAATTTTCTGCACACAAGGAGGATGTATTTTTGGCATGCAAAAAAAATCCAGAGACACTGTGCCGCCACTGTGCACATGACGGAATGCACCATTAATTCTGGGGGACTTTTTATGAGCTGAAACACTCTCAATTCACTGTGTTACCATTTCTCAATTTTCTGCACTCAAGAAAGATGCTTTTTGGGCCTGCAGAAAAAATATAAGACCCTGTGCCACCACTGCGTGCATGACTGAGTGTGCAATTAATTCAAGGGGACTTTTTATGGGCTTAAACACGCTCAGTTCACAGTGTTACCACTTATCAAATTTCTCACAGAAGGGGAATGCATTTTGGGCCTGCAGAAGAATTCTGGGACTCTGCCATAACTGCACACATGACAGAGTGCTTCTTTAATTCTCAGGAACTGTGTATGTGCTGAAACATTCTCATTTTACTGTGTTACCACTTGTCAATTTCTTCCCATAAAGAGGATGGATTTTGGTACTTGTCGAAAAAGTCTGGGGGCTCTGTGCTATCACTGTGTTCATGACTGAGTATGCCATTAATTCTGGGGAACTTTGGTATGTGCTGAAACAGTCTCATTTACAGTGTTACCACTTGTCAAATTTTCTCACACAAAGGAGGATGCATTATGGGCCTGCAGAAAAAATCTGGGGACTCTGTTTCAACACTGCGCGCATGACTGAGTGCACCATTAATTGTGGGGACTTTTTATGTGCTGAAACACTATTATTTCACAGTGTTACCACTTGTCAATTGTCTGCACACAAGGAGGATGCATTTTGGGCATGCATAAAAAATCTGGGACTCTGTGCCACCACTGCGCACATGACTGACTGTGCCATTAATTCCGGGGAAATTTGTATGTGCTGAAACAATCTAATGTCTCTATATCACCACTTGTCAATTTTCTGCACACAAGGAGGATGCATTTTGGGCTTGCAGAAAAAATCTGGGGACTTTGTGCCACCACTGCGTGCATGACTGAGCTCGCGATTATTTTTGTGGGACTTTGTATGTGCTGAAACATTCTCATTTCACTGCTTTATCACTTGTCAATTTTTTCTTCACAAGCAGGATGCATTTTGGGCCTGCAGAAAAAATCTGGGGACTCTGTGCCACCACTGAAATTGACTGAGTGCGCCATTAATTCTGGGGGACTTTGTATGTGCTCAAACGCTCTCATTTCATTGTGTTATCACTTGTCAATTTTCTGCACAAAAGGAGGATGCATTTTGGGCATGCAGAAAAAATCTGGGGAGACTGTGCCACTTCTGCGTGCATTTCTGAGTGTGCCATTAATTTTGGGTTACTTTGTATTTGCTGAAACAGAGTCATTTCACTGTGTTACCATTTCTCAATTTTCTGCACTCAAGAAGGATGCTTTTCGGGCCTGCAGAAAAAATTTGACACTCTATGTCAGCACTGTGCGCATGACTGAGTGTGCCATTAATTCTGGGGGTCTTTGTATGTGCTGAAATATCATTATTTCACAGTGTTACTTACTTGTTAATTTTCTGCACACAAGCAGGACGCATTTTGGGCCTGCAGAAAAAAATCTGGGGACTCTGCCATAGCTACATACAGGACAGAGTGCTCTTTTTAACTCTGGGGGACTTCGTATGTGCTCAAACACTCTCATTTCACTGTGTTACCACTTGTCAATTTTTGGTACATATGGAGGATGCATTTTGGTCCTGCCAAAAAAATATGGGAACTCTGTGCTACCACTGTGTTGATGACTGAGGGTGCCATTAATTCTGGGGCACGTTTTATGTGCTGAAACACTCGCATTTCACTGTGTTACCCTTTCTCAATTTTCTACACACAAGAAGGATGCTTTTTGGGCCTGCAGAAAAAATTTAAGACTGTGCCACCACTGCGCGCAGGACAGAGTGTGCAATTAATTCTGGGGGACTTTTTATGTGCTGAAACACTATTATTTCACAGTGTTACCACTTGTCACTTTTCTGCACAGAAGGAGGATGCATTTTGGGCATGCAGAAAAATCTGGGGACTCTGTGCCACTTCTACATGCATTACTGAGTGCGCCATTAACTCTGGGTTACTTTTCATGTGCTGAAACAGTCTCATTTCACTGTGTTACCATTTCTCAGTTTTCTGCACTCAAGATAAATGCTTTTTGGGTGTGCAGAAAAAATTTGAGACTCTGTGTCATGATTGGCTGCATGACTGGGTATGCAATTAATTCTGGGGGACTTTTTATATGCTGAAACACTCTCAATTCACAGTGTTACCACTTGTCAAATTTCTGCACAGAAGGGGGATGCATTTTGGGCCTGCAGAAAAATTCTGTGACTCTGCCATAACTGCGTTCATGACAGAGTACTCCTTTAATTTTGGGGGGACTGACTATGTGCTGAAACACTCTCATATCGCTGTGTTACCACTTGTCAATTTTCAGCACATAAGGAGGATGCATTTTGATACTGCCGAAAAAGTCTGGGGACTCTGTGCTACAACTGTGTTCATGACTGAGTGTGCCATTAATTCTGGGAGACTTTGTAAGTGCTGAAACAGTCTCATTTCACAGTGTTACCACTTGTCAAATTTTCTGCACACAGGGAGGATGCATTTTGGGCCTGCAGAAAAAATCTGGGGATTCTGTTCCAACACTACACGCATAGCTGAGTGCCCCATTAATTGTGAGAGACTTTTTATGTGCTGAAACAGTCTCATTTCACAGTGTTATCACTTGTCAATTGTCTGCACACAAGGAGGGTGCATTTTGGGAATGCATAAAAAATCTGGGACTCTTTGCCACCACTGCGCACATGACTGAGTGTGCCATTAATTCTGGGGAACTTTGTATGTGCTGAAACAGTCTAATTTCACTATGTTACCACTTCACAATTTTCAACATATGAGAAGGATGCATTTTGGCAATGCAGAATAAATCTGGGGACTCTGTGTCACTACTCCGTGCATTACTGAGTGTGCCATTAATTCTGCGTTACTTTGTATGTGCTGAAACACTCTCATTTCACTGTTTTATCATTGTCAATTTTCTGCACACACAGAGGATGAATTTTGTGCATGCAGAAAAATCTGGGGCTCAGTGCCACCACTGGGCAGAATGACTGTGAGTGCCTCTTTAATTCGGTGGACTTCTGTGTACTGAAACACTTTCTCATTTCACTGTTTTAAAACTTGTCAATTTTCTGCACACAAGGAGGATGCATTTTTTCCTGCAGAAAAATCTGGGGACTTGTGCCACCATGAATGCAGATGACTGAATAATTCTCTGGGGACTTTGTATATGCTGAAACAGTCTCATTTCACTGTGTTATTACTTGTTAATTTTCAGCACAAGAGGAAGATGCATTTTGGGGCTGCAGAAAAATTCTGGGGACTCTGCCACCACTGCGCACATGACTGAGAGTGCAATTAATTCTGGAGGACTTTGTATGTGCTGAAACACTCTCAATTCAATGAGTTAATACTTGCCAATTTTCTGCACACAAGAAACATGCATTTTGGGCATGCAAAAATAATTAAGGGACTCTATGACACCACTGCACGCAAGACAGAATGCACCATTAATTCTGGAGGACTTTTATGTCTGAAACACTTTCATTTCACAGTGTTACCATTTCTAAATTTTGTGCACTAAGAAGGATGTCTTTTGGGCATGCAGAAAATGTGAGATTCTGTGCCACCACTAAGTGCATGACTGAGTGTGCAATTAATTCTGGGGACTTTTATGTGCTGCAACACCTCATTTCTCAGTGTTACAATTTGTCAATTTTCTGCACACAAGGAGGACACATTTTGGGCCTGCAGAAAAATCTGGGACTCTGCCATAACTGCTCAGATGACAGAGTGCTTCTTTAATTTTGGTGGACTTTATGTGCTGAAACACATTTATTTCACTGTGTTACCACTTGTCAATTTTCAGTACATAAGGAAGATGCATTTTAGTCCTGCTAAATAAATCTGGGGACTCTGTGCTACCATTGTGTTCATGACTGAGTGTGCCATTAATTCTGGGAACTTTGTATGTGCTGAAACAGTCTCATTTCACTGTGTTACCACTTGTCAAAATTTTATGCACACAAGAGGATTGCATTTTGGGACTGCAGAAAAAATCTGGGGATTCTACATAACTGGTGCACACCACAGAGTGCCCTTTAATTCTGGGGACTTCATATGTGCTGAAACACTTTCATTTCACAGTGATATCATTTGTCAATTGTCTGCACACAAGGAGGATACATTTTGGGCATGCAGAAAAATCTGGGACTCTGTGCTACCACTGCACACATGACTGAGTGTGCCTTTTAATTTGGGGGTCTGTATTTACTGAAACAGTCTCATTTTCACTGTGTTACCAATTGACAATTTTCAACATAAAGGAGGATGCATTTTGGGCATGCAGAAAAAATCTGGGGACTTGTGCTACTACTTCATGCATTACTGAGTGTGCCATTATGTCTTGGTTACTTTGTATGTGCTGAAACAGTCTCATTTCACTGTGTTACATTTTCTGTCAATTTTCTTCATACAAAGAGCATGCACCATTGCTGGCAGAAAAAATCTGGGGAATCTGTGTCTACCACTGCATGCACATGACTGAATGCGCCTAATATTACTGGGGGTCTTTATAATGTACTGAAACAGTCTCATTTCACTGTGTTATCAATTGTCAATTTTCTGCACACAGGAAGGATGCATTTTGGCCATGCAGAAAAAATATGGGGACTCTGCAAACCACTGCACACACATGACTGAGTGCGCCATTAAATCTGGGGACTTTGTATGTGCTGAAACACTCTAATTTCACTGTGTTACCACTCGTCAATTTTCTGAACACTTGGAGGATGCAGTTTGGGCATGCGAAATAATCTAGGGACTTGTGCACCCACTGGGCATGATGGAATGCGCCATGAATTCTGCTTACTTTTTATGTGTTGAAACACCTTGTTCTCTTACTTGTGTTTCTATTTCTTAATTTTCTGCACCCAAAAGGATGCTTTTCTGGGCCTGCAGAAAAAATATTGAACTCCATGCCACCACTGCGTGCATGACTGAGTGTGCAATTAATTCTGGGAGATTTTGTATGTGTGGAAAGAGTCTCATGTAAATGAGTTTTCACTTGCATATTTTCTTAGACAAGGAGGATGTATTTTGGGCATGCAGAAAAAATCTTGGGACTCTGTGCAACCACTAGGCGTATAGTCTGAGAGTGCCTCATTAATCTTTTGACCTCATATGTACTGAAACACTCTCTTTTCACTGTGTTACCATATGTCAATTTTCTGCACACAAGGAGGATGCATTTATCTGCTGCAGAAAAATCTGGAGACTGTGCCACCACTGTGCGCATGACTGAATCTACTCAGTAATTCTGGGGACTACGATATGCTAAAACAGTCTCATTTCCATGTGTTATTAGTTGTCAATTTTCTGCACACAAGGAAGATGCATTTGGGGCATGCAGAAAAGTTCTTGGGACTTCCCACCACTGCACAATGACTGAGTGTGCTATTAATTCTGGGGGACTTTGTATGTGCTGAAACACTCTAAGTTCAATGTGTTACAACTTGTCAATTTTCTGCTCACAAGGAGGATGCATTTTGGGCATGGAGAAAAAATCTAGGGACTCTGTGCCACCACTGCACGCATGATGGAATGTGCCATTAATTCTGGGGGACTTTTTATGTGCTGAAAGTTTCATTTCACTGTTACCATTTATCAATTTTCTGCAAAAAGAGAAGGATGCCCTTTGGGCCTGTATAAAAATTTGACACTCTGTGCAACCACTGCGGTATGAGTGAATGAAATTCACTCCTTGGGGACAGTTTATGTGCTGGAACACTCTAATTTCACTGTGTTACCACTTGTCAATTTTCTGCACAGAAGGAGGAGGATGCATTTTGGGCTGCAGAAAAATTTGGGGACTCTGCACTCCTCACATGACTTAGAGCCATTAATTCATGGGGATTGTATGTGCGGAAACAATCTCATTTTATTGTGTTACCATTTATCTATTGTCTGCCCACAAGAAGGATGCATTTTGGGTTTGCATAAAGAGTCTAGGACTTTGTCACCACTGCGGTTGCATGACTGAGTTTGTCATTAATTCTGGAGGACTTTGTATGTGGTGAAACAGTCTTATTTTTCTGTTACCACTTGTCAATTTTCGGCACACAAGGAGAATGCATTTTGGGCCTGCAGAAAAAATCTGGTACTCTGTGCCACAACTGCACGCATGACTGAGTGTGCCATTAATTCTGATGGAATTTTTGTTTGCTGAAATACTCTCTTTTCACTGTGTTTCCAGTTCTCAATTTTCTGCACACAAGGAGAATGCATTTTGAGTCTGCAGAAAAAATCTGGAAACTCTGTGCTACCACTGCGCATGACTGAGTGCGCCATTAATTCTGGGAGACTTCCTATGTGGTGAAATAGTCTCATTTCACTGTGTTGTCACTTGCCAATTTTCTGCACACATGGAGGATGCATTTTGGGCCTGCAGAAAAAAAATCTGTGACTCTGCCACCTCTGGGCACATATGACTGAGTGTTGTTAATTTTGGGTGACTTCATATGTCCTGAAACACTCCTCATTTCACTGTGTTACCACTTGTCAATTTTCTTCATACATAAGGAGGATGCATTTTGGGCATGCAAAAAAAAAAAATCCAGGGACCTGTGGCACCACTGCATGTGTGACAGAATGCACCATTAATTCTGGGGAAATTTTATGAGCTGAAACACTCTCATTTTGATGTGTTAACATTTCAATTTTTGTACTCAAGAAGGATGCTTTTGGGCATGCAGAAAAATTTGAGAATCTGTGCCACCACTATGCGCATGACTGAGTGTGCAATTAATTGTGGGACTTTTTATGTGCTGCAACACTTTCATTTCACAGTGTTACAATTTGTCAATTTTCTGCACAAGGAGGACACACTTTGGGACATAGAAAAATCTGGGTGTCTTTTTAACAGCACTGCAAACATTACTGAGTGTGCCTTTAATTCTGTAATATTGTATGTGCTGAATCAGTCTCATTTCACTGTGTTATCACTTGTCAATTTTCTGTGACATGGAGCATGAATTTTGGGGCCTGCAGAAAAAATCTGGGGACTCTGTGCCACCACTGGGCGCATGACTCAGTGCATCATTAATTTTGGGGTACTTCATATGTACTGAAACACTCTCATTTCACTATGTTATCACTTGTCAATTTTCTGCACACAAGGAGGATGCATTTTGGGCCTGCAGAAAAAATCTGGGGACTCTGTGCTACCACTGAGCGCATGACTGAATGCACCAATAATTTTGGGGGACTTTGTATGTGCTGAAACATTTTCATTTCACTGTGTTACAATTTCTCAATTTTCTGCACAAGACAAGGATGTTTTTTGGGCCTGAAGAAAAAATTTGAGACTCTGTGCCACCACTGCATTTATGACTGAGTGAGACATTTAATCTGGGAGACTTTGTATGTGCTGAAACACTCTCATTTCACAATGTTACCACTTGTCAATTTTCTCGTACATATGAGGATGCATTTCTGGCCTGCAGAAATAATTGGGGACTCTGTTGCACCACTGAGTGCATGACTGAATGCTGCGAATAATTTTGGGGGACTTTGTGTGTGCTGAAACACTTTCATTTCACTGCATTACCATTTCTCAATTTTCTGCACAAGAGAAGGATGCTTTTTGGGTATGCAGAAAAAATCTGGGACTCTATGCCGCCACTGTGCACATGACTGGGTCCGCCATTAATTCTGAGGGACTTTTTATTTGCTGAAACACTCACATTTCAATGTGTTACCATTTCTCAATTTTCTGCACTCAAGAAGGATGCTTTTTGGGCTTGCTGAAAAATTCTGGGGACTATGCCATAACTGCACACACGACAGAGTGCTCCATTAATTCTGGGGGACTTTGTTTGTGCTGAAACATTCTCATTTCACTGTGTTACCATTTGTCAAATTTTATGCACTCAAGGAGAATGTATTATGGGCCTGCAGAAAAATCTGGGACTCTGTGCCACCACTTCACATGACTGAGTGTACTTTAATTTGGGAGTTTGTATTTTTGAAACAGTCTCATTTCTACTGTGTTACCTCTTGACAATTTTCAACACATAAGGAGGATGCATTTTGGGCATGCAGAAAAATCTGGTGACTCTGTGCTACCATTTTGTGCATTACTGATAGTGCTATTTTGTCTGAAGTTAGCTTTGTATGCAAAGGAACAGTCTCATTTCACTGTGTTTATTAGATGTCAATTTTCTGCACAGAAAGAGCATGCACTTGCCGCTAGCAGAAAAATCTGGGGACTTGTCTCACCACTGCATGCATGACTGAATGCCTACTATTACTTGGGGTCTTATATGTGCTGAAACAGTCTCATTTCGCTGTGTTATCACTTGTAAATTTTCTACAGGATTGGTGAAGATGCATTGGCTATGCAGAAAATATGGGGACTCTGTAATCACTCATGCATATGACTGAGTGTGCCATTAAATCTTGGGGGACTTTGTATGTGCTGAAACACTCTCAATTCACTGTGTTACCACTCATCAATTTTCTGAACACTTGAGGATGCAGCTTGGGCATGCAGAAAATCTAAGGACTCTGTGCACCCCATTGCGCATGACGGACTGCACCATGAATTCTGGCTTTTATGTGCTGAAACACTCTCGCTTCACTGTGTTATTATTTCTTAATTTTCTGCACTCAAAAGGATGCTTTCTGGCCTGCAGAAAAACTGAACTTCATGCCACTACCAAGTGCATGACTGAGTGTGCAATTAATTCTTGGAGATTTTGTATGTTGAAAGAGTCTCATGTAAATGAGTTATCACTTTGTATATTTTCTGCACACAAGGAGGATGCATTTTGGGTTTGGTAGAAAATTTAGGGTCTGTGCCACTCTTTGCGCATGACTGAGTGTGCCATTAATTCTGGGGGTCTTCGATGCGCTGAAACAATCTCTCTATTTCACTGTGCTACCAATTGACAATTTTCTGCACACAAGGAGGATGCATTATGGGCCTATAGAAAAATCCTGGACTTTGTGACATCACTGCGAGCATGACTGAGTTTGTCATTAATTTTGGGACTTTGTATGTGGTGAAATAGTCTTATTTTTCTGTTACCACTTGTCAATTTTCAGCACAGAAGGAGAATGCATTTTGGGCTTGCAGAAAAAATCTTGGACTCTGTGCCACAACCACGCGCATGACTGAGTGTGCCATTAATTTTGGGGGAATTTTTTTTTGAAATACTCTCATTTCACTGTGTTGCCATTTCTCAATTTTCTGCACACAAGAGGATGCATTTTGCTCCTGCAGAAAAAATATGGGTTCTCTGTGCCAACACTGCGCGCATGACTGATTGTGGTATTAATTCTGGGGTCTTTGTATGTGCTGAAACAATCTGATTTCTGTGTATTAGCACTTGTTACTTTTCTGCACAAAAGGATAATGCATTTTGGGTTTGCAGAAAAAATCTAGCAACTTTGTGCCACTACTGCATGCATGACTGAGTGTGCCATTATTACTGTGGTACTTCGTATGCGTTGAAACATTCTGATTTCACTGTGTTATCACTTGTCAATTTTCTGCACAGAAGGAGGATGCATTTTGGGTTTGCAGAAAAATCTGTGGACTCTGTGCCACCACTTCATCATGACTGAGTGTACCATTAATTTGGTGGACTTCATATGTGGTGAAACAGTCTTATTTCACTGTGTTGTCATTTGTCAATTTTCTGCACTGATGGAGGATGAATTTTGGGCCTGCAGAAAAAAATCTGGGACTCTGCCACCACTGCGCACTTGACTGAGTGCCTCATTAATTCTGGGGGACTTCATATGTCCTGAAACACTCTCATTTCACTATTTTACCACTTGTCAATTTTCTGCACACATGTAGGATGCATTTTGGGCTTGTAAAAATTCAGGGACTCTTGTGACACCCCTGCACCCATTGGCAGAATGCAGCAATAATTTGGGGGACTTTTTATGTGCTGAACACACCTATTTCACTGTGTTACCATTTCTCAACTTTTTGCACTCAAGAAGGATGCCTTTGGGGCCGCAGAAAAAATGATACTGTGCTCACTCGCACGCATGACTGAGTGTAATTCATTCTGGGGGACTTTTTATGTTGCAACACTCTCTATTTCTTACAGTGTTACAATTTGTCAATTTTCTGCACACAAGGAGGAAACTGTGGGGCTCTCCAGAAAATCTGGGACTTCTGCCAAACTGTGCATGGCATAGAGTGCTCTTTAATTTGGGGACTTCGTATGAGCTGGAAACATCTTCATTTCACTCTGTTACTTTGTCAATTTTGGCACATAAGGAGGATGCATTTTTGTCCTGCTAAAAATCTGAGGACTCTGTGCTACCATTGTGTCTCATAACTGAGTGTGCCATTAATTATGGGGAACTTTGTATGTGCTGAACAGTCTCTATTTCACTGTGTTACCACTTGTCAAATTGTCTGCACAAGTAGGATGCATTTTAGGTCTGCAGAAAAATCTGGGGACTATGTAATAGTCAAGTGACATCACAGAGTGCTTTAATCAGACTTCAAAGGAAAGGAAACACTCCTCATTTCACAGTGATATCATTTGCTTCACTGCCTGCAATTTTGTAAGGAGGATGTATTTTGGGCATGCAGAAAAAATCTGGGACTCTGTGCCACCACTAGGAGCATGTCAGAGGAGTGCCTCATTAATTCTGTGGGACCTCATATGTACTGAAACACTCTCATTTCACTGTGCTACCACTTGTCAATTTTCTGCACACAATTAGGATGCATTTATTGGCTGCAGAAAAATCTGAGACTCTGTGCCAACACTGTGCATGACTGAATTCACCAATAATTTGGGACTCTGTAGATGCTAAAACAGACTCATTTCCATGTGTTATTACTTGTCAATTTTCTGCACACAAGGAAGATGTATTTTGGGCATGCAGAAAAGTTCTTGGGACTCTTCCTACCACTGCACACATGACTGATAGTGCCATTAATTCTGGGGGCTATGTATGTGCTGAAACACTCTCAGTTCAATGTATTACAACTTGTCAATTTTCTGCACACAAGGATGATGCATTTTTTGGGCATGTAGAAAAATCTAGGGACTCTGTGCCACTACTGTGCGCATGACGGAATGTGCCATTAATTCTGGGTGACTTTTTATGTGCTGAAAGACTCTCATTTCACTGTGTTACCATTTATTAATTTTCTGCAAAAAAGAGAAGGATGCCCTTTGGGCCTGCAGAAAAAATTTGAGACTCTGTGCAACCACTGGGCGCATGACTGAGTGTGCAATTTATTCTGGTGGACATTTAATGTGCTGAATCACTCTAATTTCATTGTGTTACCACTTGCCAATTTTCTGCACACAAAAAGGACGCATTTTGGGCAGCAGAAAAAATCTGGGGAATCTGCAACCACTCCTCACATGACTGAGAGTGCCATTAATTCATGGGGATTTTGTATTTGCAGAAACAATCTAATTTTATTGTGTTACTATTTATCTATTGTCTGTCACACAAGGAGGATGCATTTTGGGCCTGTATAAAAAATCTGGCTCTTCTGTGCCACCACTGCGTGCATGACTGAGTTTGTCATTAATTCTGGGGGACTTTGTATGTGGTGAAACAGTCTTATTTTTCTGTTACCACTTGTCAATTTTTGGCACACAAGGAGAATGCATTTTGGGCCTGCAGAAAAAATCTGGGACTCTGTGCTACAACTGCGCACATGACTGAGTGTGCCATTAATTCTGATGGAATTTTTGTTTGCTGAAATACTCTCATTTCTCTGTGTTGCCACTTCTCAATTTTCTGCACACAAGGAGAATGCATTTTGTATCTGCAGAAAAAATCTGGAGACTCTGTGCTACCACTGCGCATGACTGAGTGCGCCATTAGTTCTGGGGGACTTCCTATTTGGTGAAATAGTCTCATCTCACTGTGTTGTCACTTGTCAATTTTCTGCATACTTGGAGGATGCATTTTGGGCCTGCAGAAAAAAAATCTGAGACTCTGCCACCTCTGGGCACATGACTGAGTGCTTCATTAATTCTGGGTGACTTCATATGTCCTGAAACACTCTCATTTCACTGTGTTATCACTTGTCAATTTTCTTCACACAAGGAGGATGCATTTTGGGTATGAAAAAATCCAGGGACTCTCTGGCACTCATCTGCATGTATGACAGAATGCACCATTAATTTGGGGAAATTTTATGAGCTGAAACACTTCATTTTGATGTGTGTACTATTTCTCAATTTTTGCACTCAAGAAGGATACTTTTTGGGCATGCAGAAAAATTTGAGAATCTGTGCTACCACTGCTTGCATGACTGAGGTGCAATTAATTGTGGGGACTTTTATGTGCTGCAACACTTCTTTCTCAGTGTTATAATTTGTCAATTTTCTGCACACAAGAGAGGACACATTTTGGGACACAGAAAATCTGGGTGTTTTGCTAGCACTGCACACATTATTGAGTGTGCCTTTAATTCTGGTAACTTTGTATATGCTGAATCAGTCTCATTTCTACTGTGTTATCACTTGTCAGTCTTACTGTGCACACTGGAGGATGAATTTTGGGCCTGCAGAAAAATATGGGGACTCTGTGCCACCACTGGGCGCATGACTCAGTGCATCATTAATTTTGGGGTACTTCATATGTACTGAAACACTCTCATTTCACTATGTTATCACTTGTCAATTTTTCTGCACACAAGGAGGATGCATTTTGGGCCTGCAGAAAAAATCTGGGGACTCTGTGCTACCACTGAGCGCATGACTGAATGCACCAATAATTTTGGGGGACTTTGTATGTGCTGAAACATTTTCATTTCACTGTGTTACAATTTCTCAATTTTCTGCACAAGACAAGGATGTTTTTTGGGCCTGAAGAAAAAATTTGAGACTCTGTGCCACCACTGCATTTATGACTGAGTGAGACATTTAATCTGGGAGACTTTGTATGTGCTGAAACACTCTCATTTCACAATGTTACCACTTGTCAATTTTCTGCACATAAGGAGGATGCATTTCTTGGCCTGCAGAAAAATCGGGGACGCTGAAGTATTCCTGAATCACAGTGTCATGTGAACTTAATGCTGTAGTGGAATGCTGGCACTGATCTTTTACCCTTCCTTGTGGAGAATTCCTGTTACAGTGGGTTTGGTTGCACGCAAGCGCAGGTCTAAAAATGGAAAGTCCCATCCAGGACATACTTTTTCAACTGGTATGTCCCGAGTTGTTTCGACTGTGTCCAACCCAGTAAGATATGCCTTCACCATTACCTCCATTCATCCACGGCATGGATATGGACAAGTGGCAAAACAGCAGGAGTTATATTTGTGTATAACTGCACTGACGGGGGTGCTAGGGTTGCTTGTGATGTTGGTGTGAATAATCAGCAGTAAGGTGGATTGTCCAGTAAATCTTCCAGGAATTTGACAGCATGCAATGATTGGTTAGCACATGTGACCTGTTCACACTGGTGAGAACATGTTGGGTGGTAGACTGAAACTGAAAGATGGCTAGACCTCTGTGCCTGACAGCTGGGTTATAGTGAGACAATGGGTCAAATGTGGAAATGCATCACTAATGGTGGTTTGTTTTGTGTTCCATGCATGGACTGGTTTAAATCTTGGTTCAGAGTTTCTACAGCACTGATATAAAGGACATGCAGACTGTTGTATGACATATCTGCCCTCACTTTTCAAGATCTGGAAAGACCCGTGACCAACTGCGGTAGTTGCAGATACAAAACAGCCTGCTCAGCACCGCTAGTTGGAAGTTGTCACCGATGGAGTCTACTATGGTAGAGAGGTTGTATACAAAGCTATTCAGAATATCTTTGATGCACACTAGCTATGACAGTTCTGGGCCCATGTTCATGACAACTGAACAGTGGCACCATGGACTCTGTAATAATTTTGGTTTTGAACATGCCACACAGGCAGTGAGGGTAGTTCATTAGTAATCAATCACTGCCGGGTGCTGAGGCAGACAATGAATGTACAGCATAGCTTTGATGTTGCTAGAGATGATGGTAGCAGTATGTTGCTGCAACACATGCTGATGTATTCAACTAGGTTTGTCACACAGAGATTCAGCGTAGTGACAACTTGTTATAGCAACAATGTTGGACCCATGATACATGGAATGCATCAGTACTGGAGGAGGGCCTGAATAGTAAAAGATATCGTGGTCAACTGGCACTTGGTTCATGGGGGCGTTGTGTTACGTTAAGGTCAGCAAACCTGCAGCATAATCCGCTGAAGGTATACCTGGAGGACCATGTTCTGCAAGGAAGGGATGAAACCAGGTGGTCTGTCATCCAAAGTGGCATCAACTCATTTTGGGAGGCCGTTCCACGTGGGTATTTGGAATAAATGATTTGGGAGAACAGGATGACATCAACAACGACTTAGTGGCACAGAGAATGGTTGAGTAATATTTGTCTGAAAACAGGCATCTGACAATAACTAAAGATCCTTTTGTACTGGAGTGGAAAGGCCAGTGAATGTCGAGCGATTGCAGTGGCACTTGAAGTACCTCATGCCCACCCTACAGTGTAAGTGTTGAGAGAGTATCTGTTCAGCAGGTGCAATAGCGATTGTTGACAAACCTGTCTCCCAAATGTTAGTTTCAACATTCATTAAATGAATGAGAGGTACATACTAGCACAGACTGCAACCTTGGGATTTGTACCTGCCTATTCATGGTGGTCTTGCTGATGTGAAATGACCATCCTGGTCATTGGCGTGGCTGCCTGAACAGCACACCACTGGCATAGATGACAATACAATGGAGAAAGAATTTCCTGTGGTCAGATTTCAGACATCGGGGGACTGTGAGTGCAGCTTTATTTGTGAGGATGATGATGGTTAATGTTGCAGTTTATCGAAGTTTTTAAAGGTGGTGCCCCAAGACCATCACCACCAGGACTGATGTTAGCCACTGCCACCACTGAGCCTGAGTCTGTTCACCCCCGGCCACCCACACTTGACTGATATGCTTACTGCTACCAATGAGCTTGGTCTGTCCGCCTCCTGACCAGCACTACCAGGACTGATGTTAGCTACTGCCACCACGAGCCTGAGTCTGTATAACCTCTGACCACCACTACTGACCGTTAGCCACTGCTACCACTGAGCCTGAGTCTATCTACCCCTACCACCACCATTAGGATCTGTTAGCCATTGCCACCACTTAGCCTGAGTCTGTCCAGACTGCTACATCCATCAGCCACAGACACTTTAATATTTAAACCATAAAGGAGTGTGTGTACTTATGTTTGTTAAGCTGCTTCCTCTTTAGTTGTATGTTTTGTTTTCTGTAGATTAGAGCCAATGGTAAACACATACGTACACTTATTTTGTTTCTTTTACAGGTTAACAAAAGTTCCATTGCTAAAAGTCAGTGGGAATGGTACTGCAGCTGTATCGTATAGAGAGGAACTATGGAATATCCATGAATCTATTCAGGTAAGTATGAAGATTTTATTTCATTTCATTGTTTTGGAAAGACTGGCAAATTTTGTACACAGGTTGTGTTAGTTTACAAGATGTGGGTTTGAATGAAACTTGACTTGAGATTGAGAACCAGAGGACAACAACACTAAGTTGTGTAGTTATTCATTTTTTTAGGAAACTCAGATGCTTTGTTGTTCGTCAAAGTGGCCTTTTATCCCAAAAAGTTCTTCAACAACAGGCACACTACCCCAGGCAGGGCACATGCACATGCAGAAGTCATTAATCCAATGACCATGACCATCATTAACAACTGATCAGAAGGATGCAGATGAAATCTGTAGAAGTAAAAAATAAGAAACCATTGTGACAAACTGTAAATATGATTCCCCCCACTAAAAAAATACTTACCTTCATGTGTTTAGAGTTATCCATTTTATCATTGCTAAAAATTTCTATTGAGCACTGGAATGTGCACACTAAGTTTTGGTGACTGTGATTTATGCAAAAAATATGAGTACATGTCCATGTCAACTGCCCATCTCACCTACAAATACAACCATATTCATATATATATCTACTCACCAAGACTACTACTAGTGTGAATAAAAAAGGCACCTTCAGTCCAGTTGAGATGATCCTATTGACGGTTTCGAATCACCCTGTAGAATATATTAACCAGCAACAGGATGCTCATGGTCATCATTTTATTCTGGGGACTTTGTATGTGCTGATTGCTGAAAGTCTCATTTCACTGTGTTACATTTGTGAATTTTCTGTACACATGGAGGATGTTCTTGGCCTGGTGAAAAACTGGGAATCTGTGCCACCACTGCGCGATGACTGAGTGCACCATTAATTTGGAGACTTTGTATGCTGAAACTCTCATTTCCTCGTTTACACTTATCATTTTTTGCACACAATAGGCATGCATTTGACATGCAGAAAAGTCTGGGACTCTGTGCTACCACTGCAGGTATGACTGAGTATGCCAGTAATTCTGGGACTTTCGTGTTTAAACAGTCTCATTTCATGTGCACCAATTGTCAATTGTCTGCACACAAGGAGGATGCATTTTGGGCCTGCAGAAAATTCTGAGGACTCTGTCACCACCGCGCCAATGACGGTGTAGCTATTAATTTGGGGATCAGAGGAAACAGACTCATTTACTGTGTTGCTATTTGTGAATTTTCTGCACACATGGAGGATGGATTCTGGCCTGCAGAAATTGGGAATCTGTGCCACTACCTGGTATGACTGAGCACCATTAATTCTGGGAGACTTTTGATGCTGGAACACTCTCATTTCACTGTGTTACCACTTATCATTTTTTGCACACAAGAAGCATGCATTTGGGGTGCTGAAAAAGTCTGACCGTGCCACACTGCAGCATGACTGAGTATGTCAGTAATTTGGGGACTTTTGTGTGTTGAACAGTTCATTTCACTGGCTACTAATTGTAAATTGTCTGCACACAAGGAGGATGCATTTTGGGCCTGCAGAAAATTCTGAGGATCTCATGCTCACCACTGCGCCAATGACAGTGTGTGTGTAATAATTTGAAGACATCATGTTGGAACAGTCTCATTTCACTGTGTTACTACTGTCAATTATCTGCACACAAGGAGGATGCATTTTGGGCATGTAGATGAAGTCTGGGGATTCCAGCCACCACTGCACGTAGGACTGAGTGCACCATTAATTTGGGGATTTGTAAGTGCTAGCTCTCTTTATTTCACTGTGCTACCATGAATTTTCCACACAAGGAGGCTGCATTTGACCAGCAGAAAATCTGGGACTCTGTGCCACCACTGCATGCATGACTGAGGTGTCATTAATTTTGGGGACTTCTGATGTCCTGAAAACTCTATTTCACTGTGTTACCACTTGTCAATTTTCTGTACACAAGGAGAATGTATTTGGCCTGCTGAAAGTCTGTGATTCTGTGCTACCACAGGCGCATGACTGAGGCACCATTAATTTGGGACTTTGTATGCTGGAACAATCTCATTTCACTGTGTACCATTTATCAATTTTCTGCACCAAGGAGGATGATCTGGGCCTGAAGGAAAATTTGGACTTGTGCCACCACTGCGGCATGACTGAGTGTGCCATTAATTCTGGGGCTTTGGTTGTTGGGAAACACTCATTTCACTGTGTTACCACTTGTTAACTTTCTGTACACAAGAAGGATGCATTTTGCCAGAGAAAATCTGGGGACTAGACACCACTGTGTGCAATTGAGTGTGTTAAGTCTGAGGACTTTGTGTGCTGAACAGTCTCATTTCATGTGTAACCACTTGTCAATTTTTTTCCAGACAAGGAGGATGCATTTGACCTGCAGAAAAATCTGGGGACTGCAACCACTGTGGGCTGACTGAGTGCCATTAATTTGAGGGACTTTGTATGTGCTAAACAGTCTCATTTCACTGTGTTACTATTTGTCAATTTTCTGCACACAAGGAGGATGCATTTCTGGCCTGCTGAAAAATTCTGGGACTCTGTGCCACCACTGCGCAGATGACTGAGTCAGTGCTATTAATTTGGGGACTTTGAATGTGCTGAAACACTGTATTTCACTGTGTTACTACATATCAATGTTCTGTACACAAGGAGCATGCATTTGGGTATGCAGAAAAGTCTGGGGACTCTGTGCCACCTCTGAGGGAATGACTGAGTATGCTATTAATTTGGAGGACTTTGTAAAGGAATAGGGTCATTTAACTGTGTTACTATGGTCAATTGTCTGCACACAAGGAGGATGCATTTTGGGCCTGCAGAAAATTCTGGGAATCTAGCCACCACTGCAACCTATGACTGAGTGCGCTATTAATTTGGGGACTTTCTGTGTGCTGGAAACAGACTCATTTCACTGTGTTACTACATGTAAATTATCCGCTTACAAGGAGGATGCATTTTGGGCCTGCAGAAAAAAAATCTGGGAACTCTATGCCACAACTGCGCGCATGACTGAGTGCACCATTAATTCTGGGACTTTGTATGTGCTGAAACAATCCCATTTCACTGTGTTACCATTTGTCAATTGTCTGCACAGGAAGAGATGGGCCTGTATAAATCTGGGACTCTGTGCCCTCACTGGTGTGCATGACTGAGTGTGCCATTAATTCTGGGGACTTTTGCTGAAACACTCTCATTTCACTGTGTTACCATTTGTCAATTTTCTGCACACAAGGAAGATGCAGTTTGGGCATGCAGAAAATCTTGGGAATCTGTTCCACCACTGTGCTTATGACTGAGTGCGCAATAATTTGGGACTTTTAATGAGCTGAAACAAGCCATTTCTCCACTGTTTTATTGATATGTCAATTTTCGCACACAATGAGGATGCATTTTGGGGTCGTAGAACAAATCTGGTAGGACTGTGTGCTACCACTGCACGTGACTGAGTGCATCATTAATTTGGGGACTTCATATGCTCAGACACTCTCATTTCACTGTGTTACAACTTGTCAATTTTCAGTAATGATAAGATGCATTTTGGGTATGCAGAAAAATTGGGGACTCTTTTCTCACTACTAGATGTGCATGACTGATTGCGCATTTATTCTGGGGGACTTTGTATGTAGTAAACAATCTCATTTCAATGTGTTACCACTTGTCACTTTTCTGTACATGAGGAGGATGTATTTCTGCCTGCAGAAAAATATGGGAGTCTGTGCCACCACTGTGCCCGTATGACTGAGTGTGCCATTAATTCAGGGAACTTGTATGTGCTGAAATACTCTTATTTCACTGTTTTACCACTTGTCAATTTTCTGCACACAAGGAGCATGCATTTGGGCCTGTAGAAAAATCTGTGACACAGTGCCACTACTGCACACATTTCTGAGTGCACCATTAATTCTGGGAACTTTTATGTGCTGAAACGCTCTCATTTTACTGTGTTACCACTTGTCAATATTCTACACACAAGGAGGATGTATTCTGTGCCTGCTGAAAGAATCTGAGGACTCTGTGCCAACACTACATGCATGACTATGTGTGCCAATAACTAGGGGCTTTGTATAAATGTAATAGTCTCATTTCACAGTTTTACTACTTGTCAATTTTCTGCACACAAGGAGGATGCATTTTGACCTGCATAAAATCTTGGGACTGTATACCACCACTGCTCATGACTATGTCACACTGGGGTACTTCATGTGCTCACACTATTCACTGTATTATCACTACAATTTTCTGCACACAAGGAGGAAAATTTTGGACCGTGAAAAAAATCAGGGGACTCTGCCACCACTGTGAGCATCACTGAGTGCAAGCACACCCTGGGACTTTGCATGTGCTGAAACAGTCTAATTTCCCTGTTTTACCGCTTGTTAATTTTCTGTACACAAGGAAGATGACCCTTGGGGCCTGCAGGAAAAATTGTGATTTTGCCACCACTGGGTGATTGACTTGAGTATGCCATTAATTCTGCTGGACTTCGTATGTGATGAAACAGTCTCATTTCACTGTGTTACTTTTTAATTTTTTGTACACAAGGAGGATGCATTTGGGCTCGCAGAAAATCTGGGACTTCACACCACTGGGTGCTTGACTTAGTGCGCCATTAATTCTGGAGGACTTTTGTACAGTATGTGCTGAATAGCCCTTTCACTGTGTTACTATTTGTCAATTTTTCGTATCCAAGGAGATGCATTTAGTCCCAGAAAATGAGTCATCTATTAATTTTGGTGAACTTTGTTTGTCCTGAAACAGTCTCATTTCACTGTGTTATCTCTTGTCAATTTTCTGCACTCAAGGAGGATTCATTTTTGGCCTGCAGAAAAACCTGATATTCTGTGCCACCACTGGTGCATGACTGAGTGTGCCATTAATTTTTGGGGCTTTGTATGTGGTGAATAACTCATTTCACTGTGTTACCATTTGGTCAATTTTCTGCAAACAAGGAGGATTCATTTTGGGCCTGCAGAAAAATCTGGGGACTCAGTTACCACTGTGCGCATGACTGAATGCGCCATTAATTTGAGGGACTTTGTTTATGCTGAAACAGACTCATTTCACTGTGTTACCACTTATCAATTTTTCTGCAGAACGAGGATGCATTTTGAGGCCGCAGAACAAATCTGGGGACTGTGTGCCAGCATCTATGCATGACTGAGTGCGCCATTAATTCTGGGGACTTGTATGTGCTGAAACAATCCCATTTTCACTGTATTACTATTTTCAAATGTCTGCACAGAAGGAGGATGCATTTTGGGCCTGTATAAAAATCTGGGACTTGTATCCCCACTGTGTGCATGACTGAGTGTGCCACTAATTCGGGGACTTTTAAGTGCTGAAACACTCTCATTTCACTGTGTTACTACTTGTCAATTTTCTGCACACAAGGAGGATGCAGTTTGGGTATGAAGAAAATTTGGGAATGTATTCCACCACTTGGGGTATGACTGAGTGCTGCTATTTCTGGGGGCCTTCAGATGAGCTGAAACAATCTCATTTCACTGTGTTATTTCATGTCAGTTTTCTGTCACAACGAGGATGCATTTTGGGGCTGCAGAACAAATCTGGGGACTGTATGCCACCACTGCACATGACTGAGTGCGCTAATAATTCTTAGGAGACTTCACATGTGCTCAGCTACCTTATTTCACTGTGTTACAACTTGTCAATTTTGGCACATAAGGAGGATGCATTTTGAGTAAGCAGAAAAATTTGGGGATCTTTCTTGCCACTACTTCACGTGCATGACTGATTATGTGTCATTTATTCTGGGGGACTTTGTATGTACTAAACAATCTCTCATTTCACTGTTTTACCATTTGTCAATTTTATGTACACTAGAGGATGTATTTGGCCTGTAGAAAAACTAGGACTTTTGCCACCACTCTTCTGATGATTGAGTGTGCCATTAATTTGGGTGACTTTTAAGTGCTGAAACACTCCCATTTCACTGTGCTACCACTTGTCAATTTTCCGTATATAAGGTGGATGCATTTTGGGCCTGTAGAAAAATCTGGGACTAGTGCTACCATTGTGCGCATATGGCTGAGTGCTACAGTAATTGTGGGGTTTTTATATGGTGAACACTCTCATTTCTACTGTGTTACTATTGTCAATTTTCTACATAGAAGGAGGATGCATTCTGAGACTGCTGAAAGAATCTGTGGACCTCGTGCAAAACTGTCTGCATGACTGAGTGTGCCAATAATTTTGGGACTTTGTATGTGCTGAAACAGTCCTCATTTCACTGTTTTACCACTTTGTCAATTTTCTGCAAACAAGGAGGATGCATCTTGGACCTGCAGAAAACTCTTGGGGACTCTACTACCACTGTGCCATGACTGAGTGTATCTTTAATTCGAGGGTACTTCTGTATGCTCACACTCATTTTCAATGTGTGTTATCACTACCATTTTCTGCATACAAGGAGGAAGAATCTTGGAATTGCAGAAAAAATCTGGGGACTCTTGCTACCATCAAGAAAGGCCACTCGAGTGAGCCATTAATTTGGGGACTTTGCATGAGCTTTTGACAGTCTAATTTCCCCAAGTAAATTACCACTTGTTAATTTTCTGCTAAGGAAGATTCACTTGGGCCTGCAGAAAATCTGGGGACATTTGTTTGATGATTCACTGTGTGGCAGGCTGCACTGTGGAGGCCTATTTCTTCTGTTTTTAAAATAAAATTGGTGTGATTAACTGGATCTGTTTTTTGAATTGAGACCTATATTTTCTAATTCCAAGCCTATTTGATGTGTTGTTGGTGACACTGTTTGAATTGGAGTCCTGTTTCTTTGGGTAGCAACCCATTTGGGGGGCTTTGAGTAGAATTGTGATTCATTGTTGCTGGCTTCACTAGCTGCAAAGTTTAGTGCAGAGTGGGGAAGGGTGCTAATGGTCTGACCAGAGGCCTTAGCTACCTGATTTGTTTGGAAGACTTGGTTGGTCCGACTTCAACCCCTCACCCCACCCACCCGGTCCATGATTTTATACTCAGGGTTCTGATATCACTTTCAAACGGGCAAAGGATATGCACCTGTCATAGCAGAAGCAGACATCCAGGAAGGGAACAGCAGCAAGTGAAGAGGTGACTGCTATTCTCAGTGAAGGGAAGTAAATGCAAATCTAGAGCTTATTATTACTTCTTCACTTTTGATATTGCATTGAGAAAGGTGGAGTAGGAGTTTGAAGAAGGCCGTAGTAACGGCTACTTAAAGTCTCTTTTGAGTGTGGATAGGAAGGATAGGAATATAAAAGCAGTTGCTCAATATCTTCAAAAGTGTACAACAAAGGGGTAAGGGAACAAAGAAAGGAATGCTTGGTACTGATAGAGGGGGGAGAGGGGAGACTTGTGGGGAGTGTTTGGCATCCTGCCTCTGAAGGTGGGGGTCGCCAGGGCATCACAGCAATGTGGGTAGGTGGTAGGCTGCAACAGCTGCGGTGCACCAATCTTTCTAAAAATTGCCTGGAGTGTGGAGGATGTTTAGTGTGCAAACCACAGGAGAACCTAGAAAGGAGATCGAGGGTCTGCAGAAGGAACCAAGACAGGCAAGTCAGATTGGGTTGGCTCACCAATACTGAGGAGGATGAAGGGAGATGAGGAAGGGTGATTTAAGCCAACAGTGGTGAGGAGAGGGTGCCTGAAGAAGGGCAGAGACAAGGGCCCAGGCCAGGAAGAACGATTGCTGGGGAAACCAGGTCAGAGACAAAAGACAAATGGAAGGAGTGAGATAGGGATGTAGGGGAGGCGAAGAAGCTGCAAAAGTAATGGAGTGGAAAGGAGAGAACAGGTTATGAAGAGAGAGGGAGCGGGCATTTCAGAAGGGTCTCAGAATATAGTTTTGCACCTGCTAGAGAGGAAGAAGGTGGAGGAGGGAAATGATGAAATTAGAGGAGAATTGATAAATGCCTGACCAAACTGGAGCAGGGGAAATTCTGCTCAGAGAATTGCAATAGGGTAAAAGGGGAAATAATGTGCAGGAGGAAGAAGAGGAGCTGGAAAAGAGGGGATATGAATGGAAGCAAGCAGGAGTAAGAGGGGTGGAATCTTAGTGCTGGGAGACTCAATGCTAAGAGGAGTCAGGTGGGGTAGCAAGGGGAGAGGCATAGTCGTGATTTGGGTGGAGGCCATGCCAGGAATGATAGTGAAAGGGTGGGACAATCTGTTCTGAAACATGTGCTAGAAGGGTAGGACAAGCCTCATTTAATTATACATCTTGGATATCAAATGACCTGGCTGACAAGACAGTAGATATAGTCCAGAGGAGGTTTGAGGAACTAGCACACTATGTGAGGGGCAGAAGATCAGTAACTTTTTTCAGAGATACTTCCAGTGCCAGCAAGGCAAGCACAACAAGAAAGCTGAGAATAGAGGAATTTAACGGATGGCTAAGAACCTGTGTTGTGCTAAAGGG
Organism: Neoceratodus forsteri; assembly: GCA_016271365.2. Taxonomy (NCBI): domain Eukaryota; kingdom Metazoa; phylum Chordata; order Ceratodontiformes; family Ceratodontidae; genus Neoceratodus; species Neoceratodus forsteri. Next base: position 399,766,947 of record CM057456.1, read on the forward strand.
TGGGCTGTTGTGGGGTGGGAGGGACCTGGGAGGACAGTAGTCTCTATGCCAAGAACAGACTACACTTGAGTGAGGGAGAGAGAAAGGTTGAAACAGAGGATGGAGGAGTACACAGAGGAAGTTGGGAATTTAAACTAGGAGTGGGGGGTGGCAATTGGGGAACAGATATGCAGAGACCACAGGTTGGGAACCATATGAGCTTACCTCCCATAACAGTGACAAAAGGACAAATGGCAAGTACTATTGGTGATGCTAGGAAAGGGGCAGGATGGAGGGGGAAGGGTGGAAGGTGGTTACCCTTTAATGCTAGGAGCCCTTGGGAGGAAAAACTGCAGAGTTACAGCTTCTCATGGCAGAGGGAGAGGTGGACATGGCAGCCATCTTGAGAAACATGGGCCACCCAATACAATGACTGGGACCTGTCTGTACCAGGGTACAGGTTATTTCAGAGGGACAGGTGATTGGGAAAGGAGGGGTGGCACTATATGTGAAGGGAAGGATCAAAGTGTGTAAGGGAGGAAGGAGAAGGGCAGTACGGAGTCACTTTGGATGCAAATCCAGGATCCCAAGAATAGGATTTTAGAATGGGAGTGGTCATAGCCACCATCTCAGACGGAGGAGTTAGACAGGAACTAGCGGGGACAGACTCAGCAGGACCTACGAGAAGGGTAGTGTGGTGATTGTGGGGACTTCACATGCCAGGAGGGACTGGAGTACCCCAACAACCAGGAACAGAAGGAGAAGGTACTGCTGGATGCTCTTCCAGGACAGCTTCCAGCTGCAAAATGGTCAGTGAACCAACCAGGTTAGGGAATACCTTGACCTTGTGCTGGCAATGGGGACTTTGAGAGAACTACAGTGGAGGAAACTGCTGTCAGGAAGTGACCACCACCCAGTATGGCCTACATTGGATATGGGCAAGGAAGGAGGGAATCTGGCACAAGAGTGCTGGACTTCAGGAGGGCCAACTTTGGGAGGATGGGGGAAGTGGTAAAGGGTACTCAACAGAATTCAATCTAGTATGGACACTAACCAGAGGTGGAGCCTACAGCTGGGGATAGTTGAGGCAACCAAAACCTGCTGCAAAGCCCAGAGCAAGAAGGCTAGGGCTAAGAAACTGAGCTGGTTCAGCAAGGAGGTCATGGAAAAGGTAAGGAGGAAAAGAGCTGCCTTTAGGAAGTACAAGAAAACAGGGAGGAGGGAGGACAGGGAGGAGTACTTGACAGAATCGAAGGAGGTGACAAGGGCAGTAAGGGGAGCCAAAGCATCTACGGAACTCAGGCTGGCACAAGGCATTAAGAAGGGGGAGAAGGACTTCTTTAAGTACATCAGGGAGAAAAGGAGCTGTAAGGACCATATAGTAAGGATTAGGAAGGGGGGTTGGTGGAACAGGGATGCATGAGCAGAAGCAATTAAATGAGTCCCTTCTGCTCAGCATTTACTAAAGAGAAGAGGGGGGTGACCCTAGGTGGGAGAAATGGCAGAAATGGGGAAGGGGGACAGATCTGCAACTCATGGAGGGCAGAGTTTGAGAGGGTTTGAAGGCACTGAGGTGGACAAGGTGCCAGGCCCAGATGGCATCCACCCCAGGGTACTGAAGGAGTTGGCTGAGGTCCTTGCAGGACCCTTTAGCAGACCTATTTAATGCCTCACTACATTTGGGGCGTGTACCTCAGGACTGAGGATGGCTTCTTTGGTGCCCCTCCACAAGAATGGCCCCAAGGATGAACTGAAACCTACAGACCAGTGAGCCTCACATCCATCGGGTGGGTAAGCTAATGGAGACTATCCTGAAGTGAGAGGCTGGTGGCCCTCCTAGAGGCCAAAGGACTACAGGACAGCAGACAGCATGGCTTCATATGTGGCAGATCCTGCCAAACCAACCTGGTGGAGTTCTATGACTGGGTAACTAGGCAACTGGACAGGGGCATGCAGTGGATGTCCTGTATCTGACTTCAGTAAGGCATCTGACCCAGTGCCATGGAAGGCTGGAAGGAAATTAGTAGGCACGGGGCGGTGCAAAGCTGGTGAGAGGGGTAGGAAACTGGTCAGGAAGGCAACAGAGGTGGTGGTGGTGGTGGGGGAACCTCACACCCAAGGGCAGTGATGAGCGGTGTCTCACAGGGCCTCAGTGTTGGGACCAGTGTTGTTTGGGATATTCATTGCAGACATATCATGGGACATCAAGAGCAAGATCAGTCTGTTTGCTGATGATACCAAAGTAGGCGCTGTGGTGGATGACCTAGGGGATGGCAGGGGTTGCAGGATGATCTGGCAAAGCTTTAAACCCTGGTCAGACACCTGGCAACTTGGTTTAAATGCCAAAAAGTGAAAGGTGCTGCATTTTGGGATGAAGAACCCAAGGGGAGTTACCAGCTGGGGGGAGTGCAGCTAGCCCAAACAGAGGAGGAGAAGGATCTGCTGTGCTTATTACAGGGTCAATGAACAACTCGGCACAATGTAGGAAGCCAGCTGCAAAGGCCAACAAATGCTGGGTTGCATTGCAAGGGTATATCCTCGAGGAGGAGGAGATGATCTGCCACTGTATAGGTCATTAGTTAGACCACACCTGGAGTACTGCTTGTAGTACTGGTGCCTGGATTGAAGAGGGACATTGTTACTGGAGGGGTGCAGCGAGGTGACAAAGATGATCAAGGGGCTGGGGACTTATCATATGAGAGGAGGCTAGATGGAGTTGACATGTACTCTGTGGAGGAGGAGGGACAGGGTGACATGATTGAAACCTTTAAATACATGAAAGGAATAAACAAGATGGGGTACAGAGGGGCTGTTCAAAGTAATGGAGGGAAGGCTACTAGGGGCCATGATTTGAGACTGGAGGGAGGGAAGGTTCAGGAGGGAGATGAGGAGGCACTTTTTACAGAGAGGGTGGTGGCTGGGTGGAATGCATTACCTGCAGAAGTGGTATCCAGTAGAACAGTGACTGCTTCAAAAGGGGATGGACAGGACATGAGGGGAGGTTAATGAAGGGAAGGTGAAGGAGGGGCAGCTTCAGAATAGTGGTGCTAGCTGTACATCTCGAGCAGACTTGATAGACCTCTAGGCCTTTTATCTGCTGGCAAATTCTCATATGTTCGTATGATGAGTGGCCACCATTGTGCGCATGACTGAGTGCGCCATTAATTCTAGTGGACTTCATATGCTGAAACAGTTCTCATTTTATTGTGTTACCACTTGTTAATTTTCTGTACACAAGGAGGATGCATTTTGGGCCTGCAGGAAAAATTTGGGGACTCTCTGCCACAACTGGGTGATTGACTGAGTGCGCCATTAATTCTGGAGGACTTTGTACAGTATGTGCTGAACAGCCTCATTTCACTGTGTTACCATTTGTCAATTTTCTGCACACAAGGAGGATGCATTTTGGTCCTGCAGAAAATGAGTGCACCATTAATTCTGGGGATCTTTGTATATTCTGCAACAGTCTCATATTCTCACTGTGTTATCACTTGTCAATTTTCTGCACCAAGGAGGATTCATTTAGGGCCTGAAGAAAAAATCTGGATACTTAGTGCCACCGCTGCACACATGACTGAGTGTGCCATTAATTCTGTGGGACTTTGAATGTGCTGAAACAGTCTCATTTCACTGTGTTACCAACTGATAATTTTCTGTACACAAGGAAAATGCATTTTGGGCCTGCAGAAAAATCTGGGGACTTGTGCCACCACTGGGTGCATGACAGATCTGCCCATTAATTCTAGAGGACTTTGTGCTGAACAGCCTCATTTCACTGTGTTACCATTTGTCGATTTCTGCACACAAGGAGGATGCATTTCTGGCCTACAGAAAAAATCTGTGACTTCAGGAGTCACCACTCGCGCCGCATGACTGAGTGCTTATTAATTTAGGGGGTGCTTATATGTGTGAACAGCCTCATTTCACTGTGTTACGATTTGTCAATTTTCTGCACTCTAGGAGGATGCATTTTGGTCTTGCAGAAAAATCTGGGACTCTGCCACCACTGCACGATAATTGAGTGCGCCTATTAATTCTGGGAACTTGTATGCCCTGAAACAGTCTCATTTCACTGTGTTATCACTGTCAATTTTCTTCTACAAGGAGGATTCATTTTGGGCCTGCAGAAAATCTAGGACTCAGCCACCACTGCATGCATGACTGAATGCCATTAATTCTGGGGACTTTGTATGCTGAAACAGTCTCTACTTTCACTGTGTTACCACTTATCAATTTTCACAAAGGAGCATGCATTTTGGGCATGCAGAAAAGTCTGAGGACTCTGTGCCACCACTGCGGGCATGACTGTATGTGCCATTAATTTGGGGACTTTCTGTGGGCTGAAAGAGTCTCATTTCACTGAGTTACCACTTGTCAATTGTTTGCACTACTAGAAGATGCATTTTGGGCTTGCAGAAAAATCTGGGACTCTGTTGCTACCACTGCGGCATGACTGAGAGCGCCATTATAATTCTCTGGGACTTGGTATGTTGAAACACTCTATTTCACTTGCGTTACTCACTGATCAGTTTTCTGCACAAATGGAACATGCAATTTGGGCATGCAGAAAAGTCTGAGACCTCTGTGCCACCATCACGTGGCATGACTGTGTGTGCCATTAATTTGGGGAATTTCTGTGAGCCGAAACAGTCTCATTTCACTGTGTTACCACTTCACAATTGTCTGCACACAAGGAGGATACATTTTGGGCCAGCAGAAAATCCAGTGACTCAGCTACCCCGCGCGCTGACTGAGTGCGCCATTAAATCTGGGGGACTTTGTATGTGCTGAAACAGTCTCATTTCACTGTGTTACCATTTGTGAATTTTCTGCACACAAGGAGGATGCATTTCTGGCCTGCAGAAAATGCTGGAACTCGTGCCACCACTTCCCCATGATTGGGCAAGTGAGCCATTAATTCAGAGGGATTTTCTATGTGCTGAAATAGTCTCATTTCACTGTGTTTCTATTTGTCAATTTTTCTGTACACAAGGAGGATGTATTTTGGGCCTGCAGAAAAATCTGAAACTCAATGCCAATATCATGCGGATGACTGATTACACCATTAATTTGGGGACTTTATATGTGCATGAGACAATCCCATTTCACTGTGTTACCATTTGTCAGTTGTCTGCACAGAAGGAGGATGCATTTGGGGCCAGCAGAAAAAATCTGTGTCTTTGTGCCACCACTGCGTGCATGACTGAGTGTGCCATTAATTCTGGGGGACACTGTACGTGCTGAAATAGTCTCATTTCACTGTGTTACCACTTGTCAATTTTTTCCAGAAAAGGAGGATGCATTTTGAGCCTGCAGAAAAAATCTGGGGACTCTGTGCCACCACTGCATGTATGACAGAGTGAGCCATTAATTCTGAGGGACTTTGTATGTGCTGAAACATTCTCATTTCACTGTGTTATCACTTGTCAATTTTCTGCACACAAGGATGCTGCAGATTGGGCAGAAAAAATCTGGGGAATCTGTTCCACCACTGCGAGCATGACTGAGTGTGCCAATAATTTGGGGCGCCAGATAGGAGCTGAAACAGTCTCATTTCACTATGTTACTACATGTCAATTTTCTGCACAACAATGAGGATGCATTTTGGGCCCCTCAGAACAGATCTGGGAACTGTGTGCCACCACAGCGCAAGAATGAGTGTGCCAATAATTCTGGAGGACTTCATATGTGCTCAAACACTCTCATTTCACTGTGTTACAACTTGTCAATTTTTGGCACATAAGAAGGATGCATTTTGGGTATGCAGAAAAAATTAGGGGACTCTGTGCCACTACTATGTTCATGACTGATTGCGCCATTTATTCTGGGAGACTTTGTATGTGCTAAAAAAATCTCATTTCACTGTGTTACCACTTGTCCATTTTCTGAACAAAAGGAGGATGCATTTTGGGCCTGCAAAAAATGTCTGGGGAATCTGCCACCACTGCGTGCATGACTGAGTGTGCGATTAATTTTGGGGGACTTTGTATGTGCTGAAATAGTCTCATTTCACTGAGTTACTGTTTGCCAATTTTTGGCACATAAGAAGGATACATTTTGGGCCTGCAGAAAAAATCTGGGGACTCTGTGCCACCACAGCATGCTTAACTCAGTGCGCCATTAATTCTTGAGGACTTTCTATGTGCTGAAACAGTCTCATTTCACTATGTTACCATTTGTCAATTTTCTGCACTCAAGGAGGATGCATTTTGGTCCTGCAGAAAAAATCTGAGGACTCTGTGTCACCATTAAGCGCATGACTGAGTGCGCCATTAATTCTGGGGAACTTTGTATGCCCTGAAACAGTCTCATTTCACTGTGTTATCACTTGGTAATTTTCTGCACACAAGGAGAATTCATTTTGGGCCTGCAGAAAAAATCGGGGGACTCAGCCACCACTGCACGCATGACTGAGTGAGCCATGAATTCTGAGGGACATAGTATGTGCTGAAACAGTCTCATTTCACTGTGTTACTATTTATGAATTTTCTGCATGCAAGGAGCATGCATTTTGGGCCTACTGAGGAAAGTTCAGACTTGTGCCACCACTGCAAGCATGACTGTGTGGGCCATTAATTTTGGGGACTTTCTGTGCTGAAATAGTCTCATTTCAATGTGTTACCACTTGTAATTGTCTGCACACAAGGAAGATGCATTTGGGCATGCCAAAAATCTGGAATCTCAGCCACCACTGCGCACATGACTGGGTGCTTTTAATTCTGGATGACATTGTATCTGTTGAAACAGTCTCATTTCACTGTGTTACCACTTGTCAATTTTTTCCAGACAAGGAGGATGCATTTTGGGCCTGAGAAAAATCTGCAGACTCTGTGACACCACTGGTGCATGAGTGAGTGGACCATTAATTCAGAGGACTTATATGTGCTGAAATGGTCTCATTTCACTGTGTTACTCGTTTGTCTATTTTCTGCACACAAGGAGCATGCATTTTGGGGAATACTGAAAGTTCTGGGGACTCTGTGCCACCACTGTGCGCATGACTGAGTGTGCCATTAATTCTGGGGGACTTCGTATGTGCTGAAACAGTCACATTTCACTGTGTTACCATTTGTGAATTTTCTGAACACAAGGAGGATACATTTCTGGCCTGCAGAAAAAATCTGGGACTCTGTGCCACCACTATGTGCTTGACTGAGTGTACCATTAATTCTGGGGGATCTTTGTATATTGATAAAACACTCTCATTTCACTGTGTTACCACTTATCAGTTTTCATTTCTCAAGCAGCATGCATTTTGGGCCTCAGAAAAATCCAGACTCTGTTACCCCGCGCTTGACTGAGTGCGCCATTAAATCTGGGGACTTCTGATCTAGGAAACAGTCTCATTTCACTGTGTTACCATTTGTGAATTTCTGCACACAAGGAGGATGCATTTCTGGCCTGCAGAAAAAGCTGGAACTCTGTGCCACCACTGCCCCCATGACTGGGTGTGCCATTAATTCAGAGGGATTTTCTATGTGCTGAAACAGTTTCATTTCACTGTGTTTCCATTTGTCAATTTTCTGCACACAACCAGGATGTATTTTGGGCCTGCAGAAAAAATCTGAAACTCTATGCCACTACTGTGTGCATGACTGAGTACGTCATTAATTCTGGGGGACTTTGTATGTGCTGAGACAATCCCATTTCACTGTGTTATCATTTGTCAATTGTCTGCACAGAAGGAGGATGCATTTTGGGCCAGCAGAAAAATCTGGATCTGTGTGCCACCACTGCGTGCATGACTGAGTGTGCCATTAATTCTGGGGGACACTGCATGTGCTGAAACAGTCTCATTTCACTGTGTTACCACTTGTCAATTTTTTCCAGACAAGGTGGATGCATTTTGGGCCTGCAGAAAAAATCTGGGGACTCTGTGCCACCACTGCACGCATGACAGAGTGAGCCATTAATTCTGAGGGACTTTGTATGTGCTGAAACACTCTCATTTCACTGTGTTACCACTTGTCAATTTTCTGCACATTAGGATGATGCAGATTGGGCATGCAGAAAAAATCTGGGGAATCTGTTCCACCACTGCGAGCATGACTGAGTGTGCCAATAATTCTGGGGAGCGTCATATGAGCTGAGACAATCTCATTTCACTATGTTACTACATGTCAATTTTCTGCACAACAATGAGGATGCATTTTGGGCCTGCAGAACAGATCTGGGGACTGTGTGCCACACAGCACAAGACTGAGTGTGCCAATAATTCTGGGTGACTTCATATGTGCTCAAACACTCCCATTTCACTGTGTTACAACTTGTTAATTTTCAGCACATAAGGAGGATGCATTTTGGGTATGCAGAAAAAATTAGGGAACTCTGTGCCACTACTATGTTCGTGACTGATTGCGCCATTTATTCTGGGTGACTTTGTATGTGCTAAAAAAAAATCTCATTTCACTGTGTTACCACTTGTCCATTTTCAGAACAAAAGGAGGATGCATTTTGGGCCTGCAGAAAAAATCTGGGGAATCTGCCACCACTGCATGCATGACTGAGTGTGGCATTAATTTTGGGGGACTTTGTATGTGCAGAAATAGTCTTATTTCACTGAGTTACTGCTTGCCAATTTATGGCACAAAAGAAGGATATGATTTGGGCCTGCAGAAAAAATCTGGGGACTCTGTGCCACCACAGCATGCTTAACTCAGTGCGCAATTAATTCTGGAGGACTATCTATATACTTAAACAGTCTCATTTCACTGTGTTACCATTTGTCAATTTTCTGCACACAAGGAGGATGCATTTCTGGACTGCAGAGAAAAAATCTGGGACACAGTGCCACTACTGTGCACATGGCTGATTGCGCCATTAATTCTGGGGGACTTTTTATGTGCTGAAACACTTTCATTTCACTGTGTTACCATTGTCAATTTTCTACACACAAGGAGGATGCATTATGGGCCTGCTGAAAGAATCTGAGGACTCTGTGCCAACACTGCACGCATGACTGAGTGTGCCAATAATTCTGGGGGCTTTGTATGTGCTGAAACATTCTCATTTCACTGTTTTACCACTTGTCAATTTTCAGCACACAAGTAGGATGCTTTTTGGACCTGCAGAAAACATCTGGGGACTGTGTGCCACCACTGCACAATACTGAGTGTGCCATTAATTCTGGGGTACTTCATATGTGCTGTCACTCATTTCATGTGTTATCACTTTCAAATTTTCTGCACACAAGGAGGAAGAATTTTGGGACTGCAGAAAAAGTCTGGGGACTCTGCCACCATTGCGAGCATCACTGAAAGTGTCAATAATTCTGGGGTACTTTGTATGTGTTGAAACAGTCTAATTTCACTTTGTTACCACTTGTTAATTTTCTGTACACAAGGAAGATGCATTTTGGGCCTGTAGAAAATATCTGGGGACTCTGTGCCACCACTGGGTGCTTGACTGAGTGTGCCATTAATTCTGGAGGAATTTGTATGGGCTGAACAGCCTCATTTCACTGTGTTACCATTTGTCAATTTTCTGCACACAAGGAGGTTGCATTTCTTGCCTGCAGAAAAAATCTGAGACTCTGTGCCACCATTGCTCGCATGACTGAGTGCACCATTAATTTTGGGGAAGTTTGTATGGCCTGAAACCATCTCTTTTCACTGTGTTATCACTTGTTAATTTTCTGCACACAAGGAGAATTCATTTTGGGCCTGCAGAAAAATCCGGGGACTCAGCCACCTCTGTGCGCATGACTGAGTGTGCCATTAATTCTGGGGGACTTTGTATGTGCTGAAACATTCCCATTTCACTGTGTTAATATTTGTCAATTTTCTGCACAGAAGGAGGATGCATTTTGGGCCCGCAGAAAAAATCTGGGCCTCTGTTCCACCACTGTGTGCATGCCTGAGTGCCATTAATTCTGGAGGGCTTTTAAGTGCTGAAACACTCTCATTTCACTGTGTTACTACTTGTCAATTTTCTGCACACAAGGAGGATGCAGTTTGGGCATGCAGAAAAAATCTGGGGAATCTGTTCCACTGCTGCGCACATGACTGAGTGCACCAATAATTCTGCGGTGCTTTGTATGAGCTGAAACAATCTCGTTTCACTGTTTTACCACTTGTCAATTTTCTGCACACAACGAGGATGCATTTTGGGTCTGTAGAACAAATCTGGTGACTTTGTGACACCACTGCACATCACTGAGTGTGCCATTAAATTGGGGGGACTGCGTATGTGCTTACACTCATTTCACTGTGTTATTACTTTCCAGTTTTCTTCACACAAGGATGAAGAATTTTGGGACTGCAATAAAATCTGGGGACTCTGGTGCTACTGCGCACATGACTGAGAGCACCATTAATTCTGGAGGGCTTCGTATGAGCTGAAAGAATCTCATTTCACTGTGTTACAACTTGTCAATTTTTGGCAAGTAAGGAGGATGCATTTTGGGTATGCAGAAAAAATCTGGGACTCTGTGCCAGTACTACGTGCATGACTGATAGAGCCATTTGTTCTGGGGGACTTTGTGTGTGTTGAAACAATCTCATTTCACTGTGTTACCACTTGTCACATTTCTGTACACAAGGAGGATGCATTTTGGGCCTGCAGAAAAAATATGGGGACTCTGCAACCGCTGCGCGCATGACTGAGGGCGCCATTAATTCTGGGGGACTTTGTATGTGCTGAAACAGTCTCATTTCACTGTGTTACCATTTGTCAATTTTCTGCAAAGAAGGAGGATGCATTTCTGGAATGCAGAAAAAATCAGGGGGTCTGTGCCACCACTGCACTCATGACTGAGTGTGCCATTAATTCTGGGGGACTTAGTATGTGCTGAAACACTCTCATTTCACTGTTTTACCACTTGTCAATTTTCTTCACAGAAGGAAAATGCATTTTGGGTCTGCAGAAAAAATCTGGGACTTAGTGCCACTACTGCGCACATGTCTGATTGCGCCATGAATTCTGGGGAACTTTTTATGTGCTGAAACACTCTCATTTCACTGTGTTACCATTGTCAATTTTCTACTGACAAGGAGGATGCATTTTGGGCCTGCTGAAAGAATCTTGGGACTGTGTGCCACCACTGCGCATGTCTAAGCGCACCATTAATTCTGTTGTACTTCGTATGTGCTCACAGTCATTTCACGTGTTATCACTTTCGAATTTTCTGCACACAAGGAGGAAGAATTTTGGGACTGCAGAAAAATTGTGGGGAATCTGTCACCACTGCGAGCATCACTGAGAGCACCATTAATTCTGGGGGACATTGCATGTGCTGAAACAGTCTCATTTCACTGTGTTACCACTTGTTAATTTTCTGCACACAAGAAGGTTGCATTTCTGGCCTGCAGAAAAAATCTGGGACTCTGTGCCACCTCTGCGGGCATGACTATGTGTGCCATTAAATCTGGGGGACTTTCTGTGTGCTAAAACAGTCTCATTTCACTGTGTTACAATTTGTGAATTTTCTGCACACAAGGGGGATGCATTTCTGGCCTGAAGAAAAAATCTGGGACTCTGTGCCACTACTATGTGCATGACTGAGTGCGCTATTAATTCTGGGGGAAGTTTGTATGTGTTGAAACACTTTCATTTCACTGTGTTACCACTTATCAATTTTCTGTTCTTCAGCAGCAAGCATTTTGGGCCTGCAGAAAAAGTCTGGAGGCTCTGTTCCACCACTGTGGGCATGACTGAGTGTGCCATTAATTCTGGGGGACTTTCTGTATGCTGAAACAGGCTCATTTCATTGTGTTACCACTTGACAATTGTCTGCACACAAGGAGGATGCATTTTGGACCTGCATAAATATCCGGGGACTCAGTCACCACTTCGTGTATGACTGAGTGCATCATTAATTCTGGGGGACTTCGTATGTGTTGAAACATTCCCATTTCACTGTGTTAATATTTGTCAATTGTCTGCACAGAAGGGGGATGAATTTTGGGCCTGCAGAAAAAATCTGGGACTCTGTTCCTCCACTGCGTGCATGACTGAATGTGCCATTTTTTCTGGGAGACTTTTGAGTGCTGAAACACTCTCATTTCACTGTGTTACTAGTTGTCAATTTTCTGCACACAAGGAGGATGCAGTTTGGGCATGCAGAAAAAATCTGGGGAATCTGTTCTACCACTGCACACATGACTGAGTGTGCCTTTAATTCTGGGGGGCTTCGTATGAGCTGAAATAATCTCATTTCACTGTGTTGCTACTTGTCAATTTTCTGCACACAATGAGGATGCATTTTGGGCCCACAGAACAAATCTGGAGACTGTGTGCTACCACTGCGCATGACTGAGAGCACCATTAATTCTATAGGACTTCATATGTGCTCACACTCATTTCACTGTGTTAGCACTTTCCAATTTTCTTCACACAAGGATGAAGAACTTTGGGACTGCAATAAAATCTGGGGACTCTACCGCCACTGCGCACTTGACTGAAAGCACCATTAATTCTGGGGGGGCTTCGTATGAGCTGAAACAATCTCACTTCACTGTGTTACAACTTGTCAATTTTCAGAACATAAGGAGGATGCATTTTGGGTATGCAGAAAAAATCTTGAACTCTGTGCCACTACTATGTGCATGACTGATTGCGCCATTTATTCTGGGGGACTTTGTATGTGCTAAAACAATCTCTTTTCACTGTGTTACCACTTGTCACTTTTCTGTACACAAGGAGGATGCATTTTGGGCCTGCAGAACAAACCTGGGGAATCTGCCACCGCTGCGCACGTGACTGAGGGCGCCATTAATTCTGGGGGACTTTGTATGTGCTGAAACAGTCTCATGTCACTGTGTTACCATTTATCAGTTTTCTGCACACAAGAAGGATGCACTTTTGGCCTGGAGAAAAAATCTGGGACTCAGTGCCACTACTGTGCATATAGCTGATTGTGCCATTAATTCTGAGGGACTTTTTATGTGCTGAAACACTATCATTTCACTGTGTTACCATTGTTAATTTCCTACTCACAAGGTGGATGCATTCTGGGCCTGCTGAAAGAATCAGAGGACTCTGTGACAACACTGCACACATGACTGAGTGTGCCAATAGTTCTTGGGGGCTTTGTATGTGCTGAAACATTCTCATTTCACTGTTTTACCACTTGTCAATTTTCTGCACACAAGGAGGATGTTTTTTGGACCTGCTGAAAAAATCTGGGGACAGTGCGCCATTAATTCTGGGGTACTTCGTATGTGCTCACACTCATTTCATGTGTTATCACTTTCCAATTTTCTGCACACAAGGAGGAAGAATTTTGGGACTGCGGAAAAAATCTGAGGAATCTGCCACCGCTGCAAGCATCACTGAGAGTGCCATGAATTCGGGGGGACTTTTTATATGCTGAAACACTATCATTTCACTATGTTACCATTGTCAATTTTCTGCACTCAAGGAGCATGCATTTTGGTCCTGCAGAAAAAATCTTGGGACTCTCTGCCACCACTGGGTGCTTGACTGAGTGCGCCATTAATTCTGGGGGACTTGTATTTGCTGAAACACTCTCATTTCACTACGTTACCGCTTATCAATTTTCTGCACACAAGAAGCATGCATTTTGGGCCTGCAGAAAAAGTCTGGGGACTCTGTGCCACATCTGCGGCATGGCTGTGTGTGCCATTAATTCTAGGGGACTTTGTATGTGCTGAGACAATCTCATTTCACTGTGTTACCACTTGCCAATTATCTGCACACAAGGAGGATTCATTTTGGGTCTGCAGAAAAATTTGGGGGACTTTATGCCAAAACTGTGCCCATGACTGGGTTCACCATTAATTATAATGGACATTGTATGTGCGGAAACAGACTCATTTCACTGTGTTACCATTTGTCAATTTTTTCCAGACAAGGAGGATGCATTTTGGGCCTGCAGAAAAAATCTGGGGACTCTGTGCCACCACTGAGCACATGACTGAGTATGCCATTAATTCTGGGGGACTTTCTGTGTGCTGAAACAGTCACACTTCACTGTGTTACCATTTGTCAATAGTCAGCACACAAGAAGGATGCATTTTGGGCCCGCAGAAAAATTCTGGGGACCCTATAATACCACAGTGCCTATGATGGGGTGCGCCATTAATTCTGGAAAACATCATATGTACGGAAACAGTCTCATTTCACTGTGTTACCATTTGTGATTTTTCAACACACAAGGAGGATGCATTTCTGGCCTACAGAAAAAAATCTGGGACTCTGTGCCACCACTGCGCACATGACTGAGTGTGCCATTAATTCTGGGGGACTTCGTATGTGCTGAAACACTCTCATTTCACTGTGTTACCACTTATTAATTTTCTGTTCTCAAGCAACATGGATTTTGGGCCTGCAGAAAAAGTCTGGGGACTCTGTGCCACCACTGCGGGCATGACTGAGTGTACCATTAATTCTGGGAGTCTTTCAGTGTGCTGAAACAGGCTCATTTCACTGTGTTACACTGGTCAATTATCTGCACACAAGGAGGATTCATTTTGGGTCTGCAGAAAAATTCTGGGGACTCTATGCCGCCACTGCGCCCATGACTGATTTTGTCATTAATTTTGGGGGACATTGTATGTGCTGCAACAGACTCATTTCACTGTGTTATCACTTGTCAATTTTTTCCAGAGAAGGAGGATGCATTTAGGGACTGCAGAAAAAATCTGGAGACTCTGTGCCACCACTGCGTGCATGACTGATTGCTCCATTAATTTGAAGGGACTTTATATGTGCTGAAACAGTCTCATTTCACTGTGTTCCCTTTTGTTAATTTTCTGCACACAAGGAGCATGCATTTTGAGCATGCAGAAAAAGTCTGGGGACTCTGTGCCACCACTGCACGCAGGACTGAGTGTGCCATTAATTCTGGGGGACTTCATATGTGCTGAAAGAGTCTCATTTCACTGTGTTATCATTTGTGAATTTTCTGCACACAAGGAGGATACTTTTCTGGCCTGCAGAAAAAATCTGGGACTCTGTGCCACCACCATGTGCATGACTGAGTGTACCATTAATTCTGGGGGATCTTTGTATGTTGCCGAAACACTTTCATTTCACTGTGTTACCACTTATCAATTTTCTGTTCTCAAGCAGCAAGCATTTTGGGCCTGCAGAAAAAGTCTGGGGGCTCTGTTCCACCACTGCAGGCATGACTGAGTGTGCCATTAATTCTGGGGGACTTTCTCTGTGCTGAAACAGGCTCATTTCATTGTGTTACCACTTGACAATTGTCTGCACACAAGGAGGATACATTTTGGGCCTGCATAAAAATCCGGGGACTCAGTCACCACTTCGTGTATGGCTGAGTGCACCATTAATTCTCGGGGACTTTGTATGTGTTGAAACATTCCCATTTCACTGTGTTAATATTTGTCAATTGTCTGCACAGAAGGGGGATGCATTTTGGGCCTGCAGAAAAATTCTGGGGACTCTATGCCACCACTGTGAAAATGACGGGGTGTGCCATTAATTCTGGAAGACTCTGTTCCACCACTGCGTGCATGACTGAGTGTGCCTTTTTTTCTGGGAGACTTTTGAGTGCTGAAACACTCTCATTTCACTGTGTTACCACTTATCAGTTTTCAGTTGTCAAGCAGCATGCATTTTGGGTCTGCAGAAAAAGTCTGGGGACTCTGTGCCACCACTGAGGGCATGGCTGAGAGCGCCATTAATTCTGGAGGACTTTCTGTGTGCTGAAACAGGCTCATTTCACTGTTTCACCACTTGTCAATTATCTGCACTCAAGGAGGATGCATTTTGGGCCTGCAGAAAAATTCTGGGGACTCTATGCCACCACTGTGAAAATGACGGGGTGTGCCATTAATTCTGGAAGACATCATATGTGCGGAAAAAGTCTCATTTCACTGTATTACCATTTGTGATTTTTCCACACTCAAGGAGGATGAATTTCTGGCCTGCAGAAAAAATCTGGGACTCTGTGCCACCACTGCGTACATGACTGAGTGTGCCATTAATGCTGAGGGCATTTGTATCTGCTGAAACACTCTCATTTTACTATTTTATCACTTATCATTTTTCTGCACACAAGTAGCATGCACTTTAGGCCTGCAAGAAAATGTGGGACTCTGTGCCACCACTGCGCGCATGACTGAGTGTGTCATTAATTTTGGGGGACTTCGTATGTGCATAAACATTCTCATTTCACTGTGTTACCATTTGAGAATTTTCTGCACACAAGAAGGATGCATTTCTGGCATACAGAAAAAAATCTGTGACTCTGTGCCACTACTATGCGCATGACTGAGTGCACCATTAATTCTGGGGGAACTTTCTATGTGCTAAAACACTCTCATTTCACTGTGTTACCACTTATCAATTTTCTGTTCTCAAGCAGCATGTATTTTGGGCCTGCAGAAAAAGTCTGGGGACTCTGTGCCACCTCTGCGGGCATGACTGAGTGTGCAAACAGGTATCTGCCTCTATCTCTGAAACAAACAGGTATCTGCCTCTATCTCTGAATTCAAATAAAGAGGCAGAAGACACTGCAGAGCAGGACACTGTGGCACAGGAGCTAGCACAACAATACTCACCCAAATCAGGAACCAAAACTAAACAAGCACAAAGGAAATCCAAAAAACTTCTGATCATAGGAGACTCCATGATTCGGGGAGTTGATACCCATCTCCAGCCAGGGGTGATGGTCAGATGTCTCCCAGGTACATCAGCATGGAGAGACACTGACTGCATTGCTAAAATTGTTCACAAAGCAGGAGAAAACATTGATGTCCTAGTACACATAGGGACTAATGATCTCGCCAGCCGGTCAGTTGTGGAGACCAAGGAACACCTGACTAAGCTGGGTGACAAACTATCATCTATTTAGTCTGGCATCTCCTTCTCTGAGATCCTGCCAGTCTGGGAGAAGGGAGCAGATGGACGGAAGGTCAGAGAAGGGGAGATAGGGGAGCTAAACACGTGGCTCAAGGACTGGTGCCAGGAAAAGGACACAGATTTGTAGGAACTGGCAACAGTTCTGGGAGCGAAAGTTCTTTAAATTTGACGGACTGCATCTGACTAAAGAGGAGTCAGTATTGGGGCAGAAGTTTGACGTCTTTGCAGAATATTTAAACTAGCAATGGGAGAGGGGTGCAGCACCTATACGAATGGGAAGAACACCCTCCCCCTCAGCTAGTGGTCAAACAGAATTCAGCGTGGTTTGCCATTCATTTGCATCACCAGGTAAGAAAAAGGTTTGTTTCCCATACGATGCACAGGGTAATGCCAAACTTCACCCAACAACTAACACACCAAAATCTGGGCAATGGAAAATCATGTACACAATGCTCACAGCCTGGGAAATAAGATCCCAGACCTGCAGGCAATAATGTCAGAGGCTAAACTGGACATAGTAGCAATTAGTGAGACGTGGTTTACCAGTAACCACACTTGGGAGACTTCCAGTACCTGGCTATGTATTGTTCTAGAAGAGACCGAGGTGTAAAGGGGGAGGAGGTCCTGTATGTTAATGAAAATATCAAAGCTACAGAAATTCAGAATACACATAAGGAGCCAGAAGAACTGTGGGTCACCCTGGAAACAGGAAATGGGACAGCTATAAGAACTGGGGTTGTCTACAGGCCCCAGACCAGAGGAAGGACATAGACACATTATTGTTAGAAGATATACAAAACATGACAGCTAAAGGGAGGTTCTGATAATGGGAGACTACATGCCAGATACAGATTGGTCAATACCAGCAGGAACATCTGCCAGAACTAGACTCATAGTGGATTCCCTGCAGGGGGAGGGCCTCAAACAACTGGTACAGCAACCCACAAGAGACAGGGCTATCTTAGATCTAGTACTGACTAACATAGAAGGGATCACATATCTCCAGGTAGAAGGTCACCTGGGGGCCAGTGACCATCACATGGTATGGTTCAATTTGGCTACTACATCTAAATCATCCCATTCCAAGGCAAAAATATGGGACTTCAGAGGAGCTGACTTTGATAAGATGGCCAACAGAGTTAAGCTAGCCCTGGCAAAAAGAAACACAGGTGAGGAGGTACAGGCAAAGTGGGCAAGCATTAAGGATACAATACTTGAAGCAACATCCCATTGTGTTAGACAGAAAAGGAAGTGCAAAAGAAGAAGAAAACCACTTTGGTTCTCAAATACAGTAGCAGAAAAGGTCAGAGCCAAAAGGCTGGCCTTCAGGAAATATAAGGGAACACAGCGGGATGAAGATAGGGAGGCATACCAAACTGCCCTAAGGGAAGCAGGGAAGGCAGTAAGGCAGGCAAAGTCCCAAACTGAGGAAACACTAGCATGAACAGTAAAAGAAGGTGACAAGACTTTCTATAGATACATTAGTGAAAGGAGAAAGTCCAGAGGGGTTTTGCTAAGCTTAATGGAGAAAAGAGAGCATGTGAGGAGGAGGACCCTGTAAAGGCATCTATCCTAAATAGATACTTTTGCTCAGTATTTACTGAAGAGAAGGTAGGGCAGGGCCCACAGCTCAGCATCATGGACACAGGGGGGAGGGAGGTGAGCACTACTCCCTTCACAAAAGAAAGGGTCCTACAAGAGCTTGCTAAGCTCAGGGTGGATAAGGCAATGGGACCTGATGGCATACATCCCAGGGTACTACAGACCAGTCAGTCTTACCTCAGTAGTGGGCAAGATTATGGAGGCACTCCTTAAGGAAAGGACAGTGCAACACCTGGAATCCATAGGGCACAGGATCCAAGACAGCATGGTTTACAAAGGAAGGTCCTGTCAAACTAATCTCATAGATTTCTTTGACTGGGTAACCAGAGTGGTGGACCAAGGGGAGCAGTTGATGCTGCCTACCTTGACTTCAGCAAAGCTTTTGACACTGTTCCACATAGAAGATTGATAAATAAGCTAGGTAGGCTCAGGGTGGGTCAGAAGTTGGTCAACTGGGTGGCAAACTGGTTGACTGGCAGAAAACAGAGAGTGGTGGTAAATGGTATACAGTCAGAAGAGATGCAAGTCACAAGTAGGGTACCTCAGGATCAGTCCTGGGGCCAGTCCTATTCAACATCTTCATTAGTGACCTCACAGATGGACTAGAGGGTAGGCTTGTCTGTTTGCAGATGACACCAAGATCTGCAACAGAGTAGATGATCCAGATGGGTGGGCAGAAAAGAAGAGATCTGGATAAACTAGCAAAATGGTCAGAAGAGTGGCAACTGGGATTTAATGCAAAGAAGTGCAAAATCATGCACATAGGGAAGAGAAACCCTAAGCCACTTATAGGCTGGGAGGGAGTTGCTAGCAGTCACAAAGGAAGAAAGAGACTTGGGCATCATCATCACTGATGACCTAAAATCATCCAAGCAGACCTCTAAAGCAGTAGGTAAGGCTAGGGGGTGTTAGGTGTATTAGTAGGGGTATCACAAGTCGTAAGAGGGAGGTAATAATCCCTCTGTACAAGACATTGGTTAGGCCTCATCTGGAGTACTGCGTGCAGTATTGGAGGCCACACCTTCACAAGGACATTAACCAAATTGAGGCAGTCCAGAGAAGGGCAACCAAAATGGTGCAGGGACTGCATCAGAAGACATATGAGGACAGATTAACGGAGCTCAATATGTATACCCTTGAACAAAGGAGGGAGAGAGGTGATATGATCGAGACATTTAAACACCTTAAGGGCATAAACAAGGTGAAAGAGTCTAACATGTTTAAATATAAGAAAAATAGCAGGACAAGAGGACACAGCATGAGATTAGAGGGAGGCAGATTAAGGGGAATGAGGAAATTATTTTTCAGAAAGGGTGGTAGATGCATGGAATGGCTTACCACAAGAAGTGGTGGCTATGAATACAGTGCAGGGCTTCAAACAGGCATGGGATAGGCATAAGGGAGCAATACAAATGACTATGAATAGATAGGTCACTGACAGAGCAAAGGCCGATGGCACATTTATAAGGTAGAAAAAAAAATGGGCAGACTGGATGGGCCTTGCGGTCCTTATCTGCCGTCAACTTCTATGTTTCTATGTTTCTATGCCATTAATTCTGGGTGACTTTCTGGGTGCTGAAACAGGCTCATTTCACTGTGTTACCACTTGTCAATTATCTGCACACAAGGAGGATGCATTTTGGGCCTACAGAAAAATCCGGTGACTCAGCCACCACTGTGCGCATGACTGAGTGTGCCATTAATTCTGGAGGACTTTGTATGTGCTGAAAC
This sequence comes from Neoceratodus forsteri, assembly GCA_016271365.2. Classification (NCBI taxonomy): domain Eukaryota; kingdom Metazoa; phylum Chordata; order Ceratodontiformes; family Ceratodontidae; genus Neoceratodus; species Neoceratodus forsteri. The sequence goes on from CM057456.1 coordinate 399,787,050, forward strand.
ATTCCCATTTCACTGTGTTAATATTTGACAATTGTCTGCACAGAAGGAGGATGCATTTTGGGCCCGCAGAAAAAATCTGGGCCTCTGTTCCACCACTGCGTGCATGACTGAGTGAAATTAATTCTGGGGAGCTTTTAAGCGCTAAACCACTCTCATTTCACTGTGTTACTACTTGTCAATTTTCTGCTCACAAGGAGGATGCAGATTGGGCATGCAGAAAAAATCTGGGGAATCTGTTCCACCACTGCGCACATGACTGAGTGTGCCAATAATTTTGGGGGGCTTCATATGAGCTGAAACAATCTCATTTCACTGTGTTACCACTTGTCAATTTTCTGCACACAACGAGGATGCATTTTTGACCTGCAGAACAAATCTGGTCACTTTGTGACACCACTGCGCATCACTGAGTTTGCCATTAATTCGGGGGGACATCGTTTGTGCTCACACTCATTTCACTGTGTTATCACTTTCCAGTTTTCTTCACACAAGGATGAAAAATTTTGGGACTGCAATAAAATCTGGGGACTCTGCCACCACTGTGCAGATGACTGAGAGCACCATTAATTATGGAGGTTCTTCGTATGAGCTGAAAGAATCTCATTTCACTGTCTTACAACTTGTCAATTTTTGGCACGAAAGGAGGATGCATTTTGGGTATGCAGAAAAAATCTGGGGACTCTGTGCCACTTCTACGTGCATGACTGATAGTGCCATTTATTCTGGGGGAGTTTGTGTGCGCTAAAACAATCTCATTTCACTGTGTTACCACTTGTCACTTTTCTGTGCACAAGGAGGATGCATTTTGGGCCTGCAGAAAAAATCTGGGGAATCTGCAACCGCTGCGCACATGACTGAGGGCGCCATTAATTCTGGGGGACTTTGTATATGCTGAAACAGTCTCATTTCACTGTGTTACCATTTGTCTATTTTCTGCACAGAAGGAGGATTCATTTCTGGAATGCAGCGAAAATCTGGGGGTCTGTGCCACCACTGCATGCATGACTGAGTGTGCCATTAATTTTGGGGGACTTCGTATGTGCTGAAACACTCTCATTTCACTGTTTTACCACTTGTCAATTTTCTGCACTGAAGGAAAATTCATTTTGGGTCTACAGAAAAAATCTGGGACTTAGTGCCACTACTGCACACATGGCTGATTGCGCCATGAATTCTGGGGAACTTTTTATGTGCTGAAACACTCTCATTTCACTGTGTTACCATTGTCAATTTTCTACACACAAGGAGGATGAATTCTAGGCCTGCTGAAAGAATCTGAGGACTCTGTGGCAACACTGCACACTTGACTGAGTGCGCCATTAATTCTGGGGGACTTGAATGTGCTGAAACACTCTCATTTCACTGCGTTACCACTTATCAATTTTCTGCACACATGGAGCATGCATTTTGGACCCGTAAAAAAAGTCTGGGGACTCTGTGCCACCTCTGCGGGCATGACTGTGTGTGCCATTAATTCTGGGGGACTTTATGTGTGCTGAAACAAGGTCATTTCACTGTGTTACCACTTGTCAATTATCTGCAAACAAGGAGGATGCATTTTGGGCCTGCAGAAACATTCTGGGGACTGTATGCCACCACTGTGCCGATGACGGGGTGTGCCATTGATTCTGGAAGACATCATATTTGCGGATACAGTCTCATTTCACTGTATTACCATTTGTGATTTTTCCGCACACAAGGAGTATGTATCTCTGGCCTGCAGACAAAATCTGTGACTTTGTGCCACCACTGCGTGCATGACTGAGTGTGCCATTAATTCTGCGTGGCTTTGTATGTGCTGAAACACTCTCATTTCACTGTTTTATCACTTATCTATTTTCTGCCCACAAGCAGCATGCACTTTAGGGCTGCAAAAAAAATCTGGGACTCTGTGCCACCACTGCGCACATGACTGAGTGTGCCATTAATTCTGGGGGAATTCTTATGTGCTTAAACAGTCTCATTTCACTGTGTTACCATTTGTGAATTTTCTGCACACAAGGAGGATGCATTTCTGGCCTGCAGAAAAAATCTGGGACTCTATTCCACTACTAAGCGCATGACTGAGTGCGCCATTAATTCTGGGGAAACTTTCTATGTGCTGAAACACTCTCATTTCACTGTGTTACCACTTATCAATTTTCTGTTCTCAAGCAGCATGAATTTTGGGTCTGCAGAAAAAGTCTGGGGACTCTGTGCCACCTCTGCGGGCATGACTGAGTGTGCCATTAATTCTGGGTGATTTTCTGGGTACTGAAACAGGCTCATTTCACTGTGTTACCACTTGTCAATTATCTGCACACAAGGAGGATGCATTTTGGGCCTGCAGAAAAATCCGGGGACTCAGCCACCACTACGCGCATGACTGAGTGTGCCATTAATTCTGGGGGACTTTGTATGTGCTGAAACATTCCCATTTCACTGTGTTAATATTTGTCAATTGTCTGCACAGAAGAAGGATGCATTTTGGGCCTGCAGAAAAAATCTGGGGAATCTGTTCCACCACTGCACACATGACTGAATGTGCCAATAATTCTCTGGTGCTTCGTACAAGCTGAAACAATCTCATTTCACTGTGTTACCACTTGTCAATTTTCTGCACACAACGAGGATGCATTTTGGGCCCGCAGAACAAATCTGGTCACTTTGTGACACCACTGCGCATCACTGAGTGTGCCATTAATTCGGGGGGGACATCGTTTGTGCTCACACTCATTTCACTGTGTTATCACTTTCCAGTTTTCTTCACACAAGGATGAAGAATTTTGGGACTGCAATAAAATCTGGGGACTCTGCCACCACTGCGCAGATGACTGAGAGCACCATTAATTATGGAGGTTCTTCGTATGAGCTGAAAGAATCTCATTTCACTGTCTTACAACTTGTCAATTTTTGGCACAAAAGGAGGATGCATTTTGGGCATGCAGAAAAAATCTGGGGACTCTGTGCCACTTCTACGTGCATGACTGATAGTGCCATTTATTCTGGGGGAGTTTGTGTGTGCTAAAACAATCTCATTTCACTGTGTTACCACTTGTCACTTTTCTGTGCACAAGGAGGATGCATTTTAGGCCTGCAGAAAAAATCTGGGGAATCTGCAATCGCTGCGCACATCACTGAGGGTGCCATTAATTTTGGGGGACTTTGTATATGCTGAAACAGTCTCATTTCACTGTGTTACCATTTGTCAATTTTCTGCACAGAAGGAGGATTCATTTCTGGAATGCAGCGAAAATCTGGGGGTCTGTGCCACCACTGCATGCATGACTGAGTGTGCCATTAATTCTGGGGGACTTCGTATGTGCTGAAACAGTCTCATTTCACTGTTTTACCACTTGTCAATTTTCTGCACAGAAGGATGCATTTCTGGCCTGCAGAAAAAAATCTGGGACTCTGTGCCTCCACTGCTCGCATGACTGAGAGTGCCATTAATTCTGGGGGAATTCGTATCTGCTGAAACGGTCTCATTTCACTGTGTAACCATTTGCGAATTTTCTGCACACAAGGAGGATCATTTCTGGCCAGCAGAAAAATCTGGGACTCTGTGCCACCACTATGCGCATGACTGAGTGCAACATTAATTCTGGGGGAACTTTGTATGTGCTGAAACACTCTCATTTCACTGTGTTACCACTTATTAATTTTCTGTTCTCAAGTAACATGGATTTTGGGCCTGCAGAAAAAGTCTGGGGACTCTGTGCCACCACTGCGGGCATGAATGAGTGTACCATTAATTCTGGGAGACTTTCAGTGTGCTGAAACAGGCTCATTTCACTGTGATTCACTTGTCAATTATCTGCACACAAGGAGGATTCATTTTGGGTCTGCAGAAAAATTCTGGGGACTCTATGCCACCACTGCACCCATGACTGATTTCACCATTAATTCTGGGGGACATTGTATGTGCTGAAACAGACTCATTTCACTGTGTTACCACTTGTCAATTTTTTCCAGACAAGGAGGATGCATTTTGGGCCTGCAGAAAAAATCTGGGGACTCTGTACCACCACTGCGCGCATGACTGAGAATGCCATCAGTTCGGGGGGACTTTGTATGTGCTGTAACAGTCACACTTCACTGTGTTACCAATTGTCAATTGTCAGCACACAGGGAGGATGCATTTTGGGCCTGCAGAAAAATTCTGTGCACTCTGTGCCACCACTGTGCCGATGACGGGGTGTGCCATTAATTCTGGAAGACAACATAGGTGTAGAAACAGTCTCATTTCACTGTTTTACAATTTGTGATTTTTCTGCACACATAGAGGATGCATTTCTGGCCTGCAGAAAAAATCTGGGACTCTGTGCCTCCACTGCGTGCATGACTGAGTGTGCCATTATTTCTGAGGGGCTTTGTATGTGCTGAAACACTCTCATTTCACTGTTTTATCACTTATCCATTTTCTGCACACAAGTAGCATGCACTTTAGGCCAGCAAAAAAAATCTGGGACTCTGTGCCACCACTGTGCGCATGACTGAGTGCGCCATTAATTCTGAGTGATTTTAGATGTGCAGAAACAGTCTAATTTCACTGTGTTTCCATTTGTCAGTTTTCTGCACACGAGTAGGATGCATTTTCGGCCTACAGAAAAAATCTGGGACTCTGTGCCACCACTGCGGGCATGACTGAGTGTGCCATTAATTCTCGGGGACTTTCTGTGTGCTGAAACAGGTTAATTTCATTGTGTTACCACTTGTCAATTGTCTGCACACAAGGAGAATGCATTTTGGGCCTGCAGAAAAATCCGGCGACTCTGTCACCACTGCGTGCTTGACTGAGTGCGCCATTAATTCTGTGGGACTTCTTATGTGTTGAAACATTCTCATTTCACTGTGTTAATATTTGTCCAATGTCTGCACAGAAGGAGGATGCATTTTGGGCCTGCAGAAAAAATCTCGGACACTGTTCCACCACTGCGTGCATGACTGTGTGTACCATTTATTCTGGGGGACTTCTGAGTGCTGAAACACTCTCATTTCACTGTGTTATTAGTTGTCAATTTTCTGCACACAAGGAGGATGCGATTTGGGCATGCAGACAAAACCTGGGGAATCTGTTCTACCACTGTGCACATGACTGAGTGTGCCAATAATTTTGGGGGGCTTCAAATTGGCTGAAACAACCTCATTTCACTGTGTTACTGCTTGTCAATTTTCTGCACACAATGAGGATGCATTTTGGGCCCGCAGAACAAATCTGGGGATTGTGGGCTACCACTGCGCATGACAGACTGCGCCATTAATTCTGGAGGACTGCGTATGTGCTCACACTCATTTCACTGTGTTAACACTTTCCAATTTTCTTCATACAAGAATGAAGAATTTTGGGACTGCAATAAAATCTGGGGACTCTGCTGCCACTGCGCACTTCACTGAGAGCACCATTAATTTTGGGGGTCTTGGTATGAGCTGAAACAATCTGATTTCACTGTGTTAAAACTTGTCGATTTTCGGCACATTAGGAGGATGCATTTTGGGTATGCAGAAAAAATCTTGGGACTCTGTGGCACTACTACGTGCATGTCTGATTGCACCATTTATTCTGGGGGACTTTGTATGTGCTAAAACAATCTCATTTCACTGTGTTACCACTTGTCACTTTTCTGTTCACAAGGAGGATGCATTTTGAGCCTGCAGAAAAAATCTGGGGAATCTGCCACCACTGCGCACGTGACTGAGGGCGCCATTAATTCTGGGGGACTTTGTATGTGCTGAAACAGTCTCATTTCACTGTGTTACCACTTATCAATTTTCTTCACCCAAGAAGGATGCATTTCTGGCCTGCAGAAAAAAATATGGGAGTATGTGCCTCCACTGCGCGCATGACAGAGTGTGCCATTAATTCGGGGGGACTTTCTGTGTGCTGAAACAGTCTCACTTCACTGTGTTACCAATTGTCAACTGTCAGCACACAAGGAGGATGCATTTTGGGCCTGCAGAAAAATTCTGGGGACCCTATAATACCACTGTGCTGATGATGGGGTGTGCCATTAATTCTGGAAAACATCATATGTGCAGAAACAGTCTCATTTCACTGTGTTACCATTTGTGATTTTTCAACACACAAGGAGGATGCATTTCTGGTATGCAGAAAAAAATCTGGGACTCTGTGCCTCCACTGTGCGCATGACTGAGAGTGCCATTAATTCTGGGGGAATTCGTATCTGCTGAAACAGTCTCATTTCACTGTGTAACCATTTGTGAATTTTCTGCACACAAGGAGGATCATTTCTGGCCAGCAGAAAAAATCTGGGGCTCTGTGCAACCACTATGCGCATTACTGAGTGCACCATTAATTTTGGGGGAACTTTGTATGTGCTGAAACACTCTCATTTCACTGTGTTACCACTTATTAATTTTCTGTTCTCAAGCAACATGGATTTTGGGCCTGCAGAAAAAGTCTGGGGACTCTGTGCCACCACTGCGGGCATGACTGAGTGAACCACTAATTCTGGGAGACTTTCAGTATGCTGAAATAGACTCATTTCACTGTGATACACTTGTCAATTATCTGCACACAAGGAGGATTCATTTTGGGTCTGCAGAAAAATTCTGGGGACTCTATGCCACCACTGCACCCATGAAAGATTTCGCCATTAATTCTGGGGGACATTGTATGTACTGAAACAGACTAATTTCACTGTGTTGCCAGTTGTCAATATTTTCCAGACAAGAAGGATGCATTTTGGGCCTGCAGAAAAAAATCTGGGACTCTGTTCCACGACTGCGTGCATGACTGAGAACACCATTAATTCAGAGGGACTTTGTATGTGCTGAAACAGTCTCATTTCACTGTGTTACCTTTTGTCAATTTTCTGCACACTTGGAGAATGCATTTTGGGCATGCAGAAAAAGTCTGAGGACTCTATGCCACCACTGGAGGCAAGACTGAGTATGCCATTAATTCGGGGGGACTTTCTGTGTGCTGAAACAGTCTCACTTCACTGTGTTACCAATTGTCAGCACACAAGGAGGATGCATTTTGGGCCTGCAGAAAAATTCTGGGGACTCTGTGCCACCACTGTGCCGATGACGGGGTGTGCCATTAATCCTGGAAGACATCATAGGTGCGGAAACAGTCTCATTTCACTGTGTTACCTTTTGTGATTTTTCTGTACACATAGAGGATGCATTTCTGGCCAGCAGAAAAAATCTGGGACTCTGTGCCTCCACTTCGTGCATGACTGAGTGTGCCATTATTTCTGAGGGGCTTTGTATGTGCTGAAACACTCTCATTTCACTGTTTTATCACTTATCTATTTTCTGCACACAAGTAGCATGCACTTTAGGCCAGCAAAAAAAATCTGGGACTCTGTGCCACCACTGTGCGCATGACTGAGTGTGCCATTAATTTTGGGAGGCTTCGTATGTGCTGAAACAGTCTCATTTCACTTTGTTACCATTTGCAAATTTTCTGCACACAAGGAGGATGCATTTCTGGCCTGTAGAAAAAATCTGGGACCCTGTGCCACCACTACGCGCATGACAGAGTGTGCCATTAATTTTGGGGGAACTTTGTATCTGCTGAAACACTCTCATTTCACTGTGTTACCACTTATCAATTTTCTGTTCTCAAGCAGCATGCATTTTGGGCCTGCAGAAAAAGTCTGGGACTCTGTGTCACCACTGCGGGCATGACTGAGTGTGGCATTAATTCTTGGGGACTTTGTATGTGCTGAAACAGTGTCATTTCACGTTGTTACCATTTGTGAATTTTCTGCACTCAGGGAGGATGAATTTCTGGCCTGCAGAAAAAGCTGTAACTCTGTGCCACCACTGCGCCCATGACTGGGTGCGCCATTAATTCTGAGGGATTTTGTATGTGCAGAAACAGTCTCATTTCACTGTGTTTCCATTTGTCAATTTTCTGCACACAAGGAGGATGCATTTTGGGCCTGCAGAAAAAATCTGGGACTCTGTGCCAACCTTGCGTGCATGACTGAGTGTGCCATTAATTCTGAGGGACTAGTAAGTGCTGAAACACTCTCATTTCACTGTGTTAGCACTTCTCAATTGTCTGCACACAAGAAGGATGCACTCTGGGCATGCAGGAAGAATCTGGGGAATCTGTTCCACCACTGCACACATGACTGAGTGCGCCATTAATTCTGTGGGACTTCGTGTGTGCTCACACTCATTTCACTGTGCTATCATTTTCCAATCTTCTTCACACAAGGATGAAGAATTTTGGGACTGCAATAAAATCTGGGGACTCTTCCGCCACTGCTCACATGGCTGAGAGCACCATTAATTATGGGGTGGCTTCGTATGAGCTGAAACAATCTCATTTCACTGTGTTAGAACTTGTCAATTTTCGGCACATAAGGAGGATGCATTTTGGGTATGTAGAAAAAATATGGGGACTCTGTGACACTACTTCATGCATGACTGATTGCGCCATTTATTCTGGGGGACTTTTTATGTGCTGAAACACTCTCATTTCACTGTTTTACCACTTGTCAATTTTCTGCACACAAGGAGGATGCATTTTGGGCCTGCAGAAAAAATCTAGGACTCTGTATCACTATTGCGCACATGGCTGAGTGCGCCATTAATTCTGGTGGACTTTTTAAGTGCTGAAACAGTCTCATTTCAATTCACTGTTTTACCAATTATCAATTGTCTGCACACAAGGAGTATGCATAGTTGGCATGCAGAAAAAGTCAGGGAACTCTGTGCCACCACTGCGGGCATGACTGAGTATGCCATTAATTCTGGGGGACTTTCTGTGTGCTGAAACAGTCTCATTACACTGTGTTGCCATTTGTGATTCTTCCGCACACAAGGAGGATGCATTTCTGTCCTGCAGAAACAATCTGGGACTCTGTGCCTCCACTGCGTGCATGACTGAGTGTGCCATTAATTCTGAGGGGCTTTGTATGTGGTGAAACACTCTCATTTTACTGTTTTATCACTTATCAAATTTCTGCACACTAGGAGCATGCAATTTTGGATTGCAAAAAAAATCTGGGACTCTGTGTCTCCACTGCATGCATGACAGAGTGTGCCATTAATTCTGGGGGACTTTGTATGTGCTGAAACACTCTCATTTCACTGAGTTTCCATTTGACAATTTTCTGTACACACGGAGGATGTATTTTGGGCCTGCAGAAAAAATCTGGGACTCTGTGCCAACACTGTGTGCATGACTAGGTGTACCATTAATTCTGGGTGATTTTTAAGTGCTGAAACACTCTCATTTCACTGTGTTACCACTTGTCAATTTTTTGCACACAAGGAGGATGCAGTCTGGGTATGCAGAAAAAATCTGGGGAATCTGTTCCACCACTGCGCGCATGACTGACTGCACCAAAAATTCTGGGGGGCTTCGTATGAAATGAAACAATCTCATTTCACTGTGTTACTACATGTCAATTTTTTGCACACAATGTGGATGCATGTTGGGCCTGTAGAACAAATCTGGGGACTGTGTGCCACCACTGCACATGACTGAGTGCATCATTTATTCTGGGGACTTCATATGTCCTCAAACACTTTCATTTCACTGTGTTACAACTTGTCAATTTTTGGCACATAAGGAAGATTCAGTTAGGGTATGCAGAGAAAATCTGGGGACTGTGCCACTACTACGAGCATGACTGATTGCTCCATTTATTCTGGGGGACTTCATCTGTGCTGAAACAGTCTCTTTTCAGTGTGTTACCATTTGTGAATTTTCTGTACACAATGAGCATGCATTTTGGGCCTGCAGAAAAAATCTGGTACACTGTGCCAGTACTGCGCGCTTGACTGAGTGCACCATTAATTCTGGTGGACTTGTATGTGCTGAAACACTCTCATTTCACAGCGTTACCACTTATCAATTTTCTGCACACAAGGAGCATGCATTTTGGGCCTGCAGAAAAAGTCTGTGGACTCTGTGCCACCTCTGCAGGCATGAATGCGAGTGCCATTAATTCTGGGGGACTTTCAGTGTGCTGAAACAGTCTCATTTCACTGTGTTACCAATTGTCAATTATCTGCACTCAAGGAGGATTCACTTTTGGCCTGCAGAAAAAATCTGTGGACTCTGTGCCACCATTGCGCACATGACTGAGTACGCCATTAATTCTGAGGCACTTTGTATGTGCTGAAACAATCTCATTTCACTGTGTTACCACTTGTCAATTTTTTCCAGACAAAGACGATGCATTTTGGGCCTGCAGAAAAAAATCTGGGGACTCTGTGCCACCACTGCGTGCATGACTGAGTACTCCATTAATTCTGAGGCACTTTGTATATGCTGAAACAGTCTCGTTTCACTGTGTTACCTTTTGTCAATTTTCTGCACACTTGGAGCATGCATTTTGGGCATGCAGAACAAGTCTGGGGACTCTGTGCTACCACTGAGGGCATGACAGAGTATGCCATTAATTCTGGGGGACTTTCTGAGTGCTGAAACAGTCTCATTTCACTGTGTTACCAATTGTCAATATTCTGCACACAAGGAGGATGCATTTTGGGCCTGCAGAAAAATTCTGGGGACTCTGTGCTACCACTGTGCCGATGGCGGGGTGTGCCATTAATTCTGGAAAACTTCATATGTGCGGAAACAGTCTCATTTCACTGTGTTACCATTTGTGATTTTTCCGCACAGAAGGAGGATGCATTTCTGGCCTGCAGAAAAAATCTGGGACTCTGTGCCACCACGGCGTACATGACTAAGTGTGCCATTAATTCTGAGAGGCTATGTATGTGCTGAAACACTCTCATTTCACTGTTCTGTCACTTATCTATTTTCTGTGCAAAAGTAGCATGCACTTTAGGCCTGCTAAAAAAATCTGGGACTCTATGCCACCACTGCGCGCATGACTGAGTGTGCCATTAATTCTGGGGGACTTCGTATGTGCTGAAACAGTCTAATTTCACTGTGTAACCATTTATGAATTTTCTGCACACAAGGAGGATGCATTTCTGGCCTGCAGAAAAAATCTGGGACTATGTGCCACCACTATGCATATGACTGAGTGTGCCATTAATTCTGGGGGACTTCGTATGTGCTGAAACAGTCTAATTTCACTGTGTAACCATTTATGAATTTTCTGCACACAAGGAGGATGCATTTCTGGCCTGCAGAAAAAATCTGGGACTATGTGCCACCACTATGCATATGACTGAGTGTGCCATTAATTCTGGGGGAACTTTTTATGTGCTGAAACACTTTCTTTTCACTGTATTACAACTTACCAACTTTCTGTTCTCAAGCAGCATGCATTTTGGGCCTGCAGAAAAAGTCTGGGGACTCTGTGCCACCACTACGGGTATGACTGAGTGTGCCATTAATTCTGGGGGACTTTTAAGTGCTGAAACACTCTCATTTCACTGTGTTACCACTTGTCAATTTTATGCACACAAGGAGGATGCAGTCTGGACATGCAGAAAAAATCTGGGGAATCTGTTCCACCACTGCCACATGACTCAGTGTTCCAATAATTCTGGGGGGCTTCCTATGAGCTGAAACAATCTCATTTTACTGTTTTACTATTTGTGCATTTTCTGCACACAATGAGGATGCATTTTGGGCCCACAGAACAAACATGAGGACTGTGAGCCACCACTGCGCATTACTGAGTGCACCATTAATTTTGGGGGACTTTGTATGTGCTCTCACTCATTTCACAGTGTTATCACTTTCCAATTTTCTTCACACAAGGACAAAGAATTTTTGGACTGCAATAAAATCTGGGGACTCTGCCACCACTGCGCACATGACTGAGAGCACCATTAATTCTGGGGTGGCTTTATATGAGCTGATACAATCTCATTTCACTGTGTTAGAACTTGTCAATTTTAGGCACATAAGGAGGATGCATTTTGGGTATGTAGAAAAAAATATGGGGACTCTGTGCCACTACTACATGCATGACTGATTGCGCCATTTATTCTGGGGGACTTTGTATGTGCTAAAACAATCTCATGTCACTGTGTTACCACTTTCACTTTTCTGTACACAAGGAGGATGCATTTTGGGCCTGTAGAAAAAAAATCTGGGGAGTCTTCCACCGCTGCGCTCATCACTGACGGTGCCATTAATTCTGAGGGACTTTGTATGTGCTGAAACACTCTCATTTCACTGTTTTACCACTTGTCAATTTTCTGCACACAAGGAGGATGCATTTTGGGCCTGCAGAAAAAATCTAGGACTCAGTGCCACTACTGTGCACATGCCTGAGTGCACCATTAATTCTGGTGGACTTTTTAAGAGCTGAAACAGTCTCATTTCACAATGTTACCAATTATCGATTTTCAGCACACAAGGAGCATGCATTTTTGGTATGCAGAAAAATCTGGGAACTCTGTGCCACTACTGCGGTCATGACTGAGTTTGCCATTAATTCTGGGGGACTTTCTGTGTGCTGAAACAGTCTAATTTCACTGTGTTACCAATTGTCAATGTTCTGCACACAAGGAGAATGTATTTTGGGCCTGCAGAAAAACTCTGGGGACTCTATGCCACCACTGCACCTATGACAGGGTGTGCCATTCACTCTGGAAGACATCATATCTGTGGAAATAGTCTAATTTCACTGTGTTACCATTTGTGATTTTTCCACATACAAGGAGGATGCATTTCTGGCCTGTAGAAAAAATCTGGGACTCTGTGCCACCACTGCATGCATGACTGAGTGTGCCTTTAATTCTGAGGGTCTTTGTATGTGCTGAAACACTCTCATTTCACTGTTTTATCACTTATCAATTTTCTGCACACTAGAAGAAAGCAATTTTGGCCTGCAAAAAAAATCTGGGACTCTGAGCCACCAATGCAAGCATGACTGAATGCACCATTAATTCTGGGGGACTTTGTATGTGCTGAAACAGTCTCATTTCACTGTGTTTCCATTTGCCAATTTTCTGTACACAAGGAGGATGTATTTTGGGCCTGCAGAAAAAATCTGGGACTCTGTGCCACCACTGCGTGCATGACTAGGTGTGCCATTAATTCTGGGGGAGTTTTAAGAGCTGAAACACTCTCATTTCACTGTGTTACCACTTGTCAATTTTCTGCACAGAAGGAAGATGTAGTGTGGGTATGCAGAAAAAATCTGGGGAATCTGTTGCACCACTGCACGCATGACTGAGTGCACCAAGAATTCTGGGGGGCTCCATATGAGATGAAAAAATCTCATTTCACTGTGTTACTACACGTCAATGTTTTGCACACAACGTGGATGCATGTTGGGCCTGCAGAACAAATCTGGGGACTGTGTGCCACCACTGCACATGACTGAGTGCATCATTAATTCTGGTGGACTTCTTATGTGCTCAAACACTCTTATTTCACTGTGTTACAACTTGTCAATTTTCGGCACATAAGGAGGATTCATTTTGGGAATGCAGAAAAAATCTGGGGACGCTGTGCCACTACTACGAGCATGACTGATTGCACCATTTATTCTGGGGGACTTTGTATGTGCTAAAATAATCTCATTTCACTGTGTTATCACTTGTCAATTTTCTGCACACAAGGAGGATTCATTTTTGGTCTGCAGAAAAGATATGGGGACTCAGCCACCACTGCACGCATGACTGAGTATGCCATTAATTCTGGGGGACTTTCTGTGTGCTGAAACATTCTCATTTCACTGTGTTACCAATTGTCAATTTTCCGCACACAAGGAGGATGCATTTTGGGCATGCAGAAAAATTCTGGGGACTCTATTCTAGCACTGTGCCGATGACGGGGTGTGCCATTAATTCTGGAAAACATCATATGTGCGGAAACAGTCTCATTTCACTGTGTTACCATTTGTGATTTTTCCGCCCAAAAGGAGGATGCATTTCTGGCCTGCAGAAAAAATCTGGGACTCTGTGCCACCACGGCGTACATGACTAAGTGTGCCATTAATTCTGAGGGGCTATGTATGTGCTGAAACAATCTCATTTCACTGTTTTATCACTTATCTGTTTTCTGCACACAAGTGGCATGCACTTTAGGCCTGCTAAAAAAATTTGGGACTCTGTGCCACCACTGCGCGCATGACTGAGTGTGCCATTAATTTTGGGGGATTTTGTATGTGCAAAAACAGTCTCATTTCACTGTGTAACCATTTGTGAATTTTCTGCACACAAGGAGGATGCATTTCTGGCCTGCAGAAAAAATCTGGGACTCTATGCCACCACTATGCATTTGACTGAGTGTGCCATTAATTCTGGGGGAACTTTGTATGTACAGAAACACTCTCATTTCACTGTGTTACCACTTATCAATTTTCTGTTCTCAAGCAGCATGCATTTTGGGCCTGCAGTAAAAGTCTGGGGACTCTGTGCCACAACTGGGGGCATGACTGAGTGTGGCATTAATTCTGGGGGACTTTCTGTTTGCTGAAACAGGCTCATTTCACTGTGTTGCCACTTGTCAATTATCTGCACACAAGGAGGATGCATTTTGGGCCTGCAGAAAAAATCCGGGGACTCAACCACCACTGCGCGCATGACTGAGTGTGCCATTAATTCTGGGGGATTTTGTATGTGCAAAAACAGTCTCATTTCACTGTGTAACCATTTGTGAATTTTCTGCACACAAGGAGGATGCATTTCTGGCCTGCAGAAAAAATCTGGGACTCTATGCCACCACTATGCATTTGACTGAGTGTGCCATTAATTCTGGGGGACTTTGTATATGCTGAAACAGTCTCATTTCTCTGTGTTACCATTTGTGAATTTTCTGCACACAAGAAGGATGCATTTCTAGCCTGCAGAAAAAGCTGGAACTCTGTGCCACCACTGCACACATGACTGGATGCACCATTAATTCTGAGGGATTTTTTATGTGCTGAAACAGTCTCATTTCACTGTGTTTCCATTTGTCAATTTTCTGCACACAAGGAGGTTGTATTTTGGGCCTGCAGAAAAAATCTTTAACTCTATGCCACAACTGTGCACATGACTGAGTGCACCATTAAACTGGGGGACTTTGTATGAACTGAAACATTCCCATTTCACTGTGTTAACATTTGTCAATTGTCTGCACAGAAGGGGGATGCATTTTGTGCCTGCAGAAAAAATCTGGGACTCTGTGCCTCCACTGCGTGCATGACTGAGTGTGCCATTAATTCTGGGGGACTTCGTGTGTGCTCAAACTCATTTCGCTGTGTTATCACTTTCCAATTTTATGCACACAAGGATGAAGAATTTTGGGACTGCAAAAAATTCTGGGGACTCTGCTGCCAATGTGCGCATTACTGAGAGCACCATTAATTATGGGGGGGCTTCGTATGAGCTGAAACAATCTCATTTCACTGTGTTACAGCTTGTCAATTTTCGGCACATAAGGAGGATGCATTTTGGGTATGCAGAAAAAATCTGGGGATTCTGTGCCACTACTACGTGCATGACTGATTGTGCAATTTATTCTGGGGGACATTGTATGTGCTAAAACTATCTCATTTCACTGTGTTACCACTTGTCACTTTTCTGTACTCAAGGAGGGTGCATTTTGGGCGTGCAGAAAAAATTCTGGGGACGGTGTGCCACTACTACGAGCATGACTGATTGTGCCATTTATTCTGGGGGACTTTGTATGTACTAAAATAATCTCATTTCACTGTGTTATCACTTGTCAATTTTCTGCACACAAGGAGGATTCATTTTGGGCCTGCAGAAAAAATCTGGGAGTCTGTTCCACCACTGCAGACATGACTGAGTGTGCCATTAATTCTAGGGGACTTTGTATGTGCTGAAACACTCTTGTTTCACTGTTTTACAATTTGTCAATTTTCTGCACACAAGGAGGATGCATTTTGGGCCAGCAGAAAAAATCTGGGACTCAGTGCCACTACTGCGTGCATGGCTGAGTGCACCATTAATTCTGGGGGACTTTTTATGTGCTGAAACACTCTCATTTCACTGTGTTACCATTGTCAATTTTCTAGACACAAGGAGGATGTATTCTGGGCCTGCAGAAAGAATCTAAGGACTCTGTGCCAACACTGCGCACATGACTGAGTGTGCCAATAATTCTGGGGTCTTTGTATGTGCTGAAACAGTCTCATTTCACTGTTTTACCACTTGTTAATTTTCTCCACACAAAGAGGATGCATTTTGGACTTGCAGAAAAAATCTGGGGACTGTGTGCCACCACTGCACATGACTGAGTGCGCCATTAATTTTGGGGTACTTCGTATGTGCTCACACTCATTTCACTGTGTTATCACATTCCAATTTTTCTCACACAAGAAGGAAGAATTTTGGGACTGCAGAAAAAATCTGGGGACTCTGCCACCCCTGCAAGCATCACTGAGTACATCATTAATTCTGGAGGACTTAGCATGTGATGAAACAGTGTCATTCAAAAGTGTTTCCACTTGCCAATTTTCTATACAGAAGGGGAACGCATTTTAGGTCAGCAGAAAAAATCTTAGGACTCTGTGCCACCACTGCGCATGACTGAAAGTACCATTAATTCTGGGGGCTTTGTATGACCTGAAACATCTAATTTCACTGTGTTAGCACTTGTCAATTTTCTGCACTCATGGAGGATGCATTTTGGGCCTGAAGAAATAATCTAGAGAATGTGTGCCACCACTGCTCATGACTGAGTTTACCATTAATTCTGGGGGTCTTCATACGTGCTCAAACACTCTCATTTCTGTGCATTACCACTTGTCAGTTTTCAGTACATAAGGAAAATGCATTTTGGGCCTGCAGAAAAAATCTGGGGACTCTGTGCCACCACTGCATGCACGACTGAGTGTGCCATTAATTCTGACTAACTTTGTATGTGCTGAAACACTCTCATTTCACTGTTTTACCACATGTAAATTTTCTGCACACGGGGAAGATGCATTTTGGGCCTACTAAAAAAGTCTGGGTACTCTGTGCCACCACTGTACACATGACTGAGTGTGCCATTAATTTTGGGAGAGTTTTTATATGCTGGAACAGTTTAATTTCACTGTCTTACCATTTGTCAATTTTATGCACTCAAGGAGCATTCATTCTGGGCATGCAGAAACAATCTGAGGACTCTGTGCCAACACAGGCCAGATGACTGAGTGCACCATTAATTCTGGGGAACTTTGTATGTGCTGAAACAATCTCATTTTACTGCATTACCGTTTGTCAATTTTCTGCACACAAGTAGGATGCATTTTGTGCCTGCTGAAAAAGTCTGGGACTCTGTGCCACCACTGCACGCATGACTGAGTGTGCCATTAATTCTGGGGGAGTTTTGTATGTGCCAAAATGCTCTCATTTCACTGTGTTACCACTTGTCAATTTTCTGCACAAAGGAGGATGTATTTTGGGCATGCAGAAAAGATCTGGGGACTCTGTACCAACACTGCAGGCATGACTGAGTGTGCCAATAATTCTGGGGGCATTGTATGTGCTGAAACAGTCTAATTTCCCTGTGTTACCATTTGTCAACTTTCTGCACACAAGTAGGATGCATTTTGGACATGCATAAAATATCTGGGTAATGTGTGCCACTCTGTGCATGACTGAGTGCGCCATTAATTATGGGGACTTCATATGTGCTCACACTCATTTCACTGTGTTATCACTTTCCAATTTTCTGCACACAAAGAGGAAGAATTTAGGGACTGCAGAAAAAATCTGGGGACTCTGCCACCACTGTGCACTTCACTGTGTGTGCCATTAATTCTGGGGGACTTTGCATCTGCTGAAACAGTCTCATTTCACTGTGTTACCACTTGCCAATTTTCTGCACACTAGGAGGAAGAATTTAGGGACTGCAGAAAAAATCTGGGGACAGTGTGCCATCACTGCGCGCAGGACTGAGAGCACCATTATTTCTGGGGGACTTTGAATGTGCTGAAACAATCTCATTTCACTGTGTTACCATTTCTCAATTTAATTTTCTGCACTCAGGGAGGATGTATTTTGAGCCTGCTGAAAAAATCTGGGACTCTATGCCACCACTGCATGCATGACTGAGTGTGCCATTAATTCTGGGGGACTGTTTATGTGCTGAAAAACTCTCATTTCACTGTGTTACCACTTGCCAATTTATTGTACACAAGGAAGATGCATTTTGGACCTGCAGAAAAAATCTGGGGACTGTGTGCCACCACTGTGCATGTCTGAGTGTGCCAATAATTCTGGGTGACTTTGTATGTGCTCACACTCATTTCACTGTGGTATCACTTTCCAATATTCTGCACACAAGGATGAAGAATTTTGAGACTGCAGAAAAATCTGGGAACTCTGCTGCCACTGCACACATGACTGAGAGCACCATTAATTCTGGGGAGGCTTTGTATGTGCTGAAACAATCTCATTTCACTGTGCTACCACTTGTCAATTTTCTGCACACAAGGAGGATGCATTTTGGCCCTACAGAAAAAATTTGGGGATTCTGCCACCACTGTACGCTTGACTGAGTGTGCCATTAATTCTGGGGATCTTTGCATGTGCTGAAACAGTCTCATTTCACTGTGTTATCACTGGCCAATTTTCTGCACACAAGGAGGATGCATTTTGGGTTTGCTGAAAAAATCTGGGGACTCTGTGCCACCACTGCACATGACTGAGTGTGCCATTAATTCTGGGGGACTTCATATGTGCTGAAAGAGTCTCATTTCACTGTGTTACCACTTGTCAATTTTTGGCACTTAAGTAGGATGCATTTTGGGTGTGCAGAAAAAATTGGGGGGCTCTGTGCCACCAATGCGTGCTTGACTGAGTGCACCATTAATTCTGGAGGACTTTGCATTGGCTGAAACAGTATCATTTCACTCTGTTACCATTTGTCAATGTTCTGCACACAAGTAGGATGCATTTCTGGCCTACAGAAAAAATCTGGGACTCTGTGCTACCACTGTGTGCATGACTGAGTGCACAATTAATTTTGGGGGACTTTGTATGTGCTAAAACAGTCTCATTTTACTGTGTTACTATTGTCAATTTTCTACACACAATGAGGTTGCATTCTGGGCCTGCAGAAACTATCTGAGGACTCTTTGCCTACACTGCGAGCATGACTGAGTGCTCCGTTAACTCTGGGCCTGCAGAAAAAACCTGGGGACTGTGTGCCACTAGGCGTGCATGACTGCGAGTGCCATTAGTTCTGGGGAACTTTGTATGTGCTGAAACAGTCTCATTTTACTGTGTTATCACTTGTCAATTTTCTGCACACAAGAAGGATACATTTGGGCCTGCAGAAAAAATCTGGGGACTCCGCCACCACTGTGCACATGACTGAAAGCGCCATTAATTCTGGATACTTTGTATGTGCTGAAACAATCTCATTTCAATGTGTTACCATTTGTGAATTTTCTGCACCCAAGAAGGATGCATTTTGGAACTTCAGAAAAAATCTGGGGACTCTTTGCCACCACTGCGTGCATGACTGAGTGTGCCAATAATTTTGGGGGCTTTGTATGTGCTAAAACAGTCTCATTTCACTGCATTACCACTTGTCAATTTTCTGCACCCAAGGAGGATGCATTTTGGAACCGCAGGAAAATTCTGGGGACTGTGTGCCACCACTGCACATGACTGAGTGCACCATTAATTTTGGGGGACTTTGCATGTGCTCACACTCAGTTCACTGTATTATCACTTTCCAATTTTCTGCACAAAAGGAGGAAGCATTTTGGGCCTACAGAGAAAGTCTGGGGACTCTGTGCCACAACAGTGTGCATAACTGAGTGCACCCTTAATTCTGGTGGACTTTGTATGTGCTGAAACAGTCTCATTTTACTGTGTTACTATTGTCAGTTTTCTACACACAATGAGGATGCATTCTGGGCCTGCAGAAACAATCTGAGGACTCTTTGTCTACACTGCAAGCATGACTGAATGCACCGTTAATTCTGTGCCTCAGAAAAAATCTGGGGACTGTGTGCCACTGTGGCATGCATGACTGCGAGTGCCATTAGTTCTGGTGGACTTTGTATGTGCTAAAATAATCTCATTTCACTGTGTTATCACTTGTCAATTTTCTGCACTCAAGGAGGATGCATTTTGTGCCTACTGAAAAAATCTGGGACTCTGTGCTACCACTGTGCGCATGACTGAGTGTGCCATTAATTCTGAGGGACTTTGTATGTGGTGAAACACTCTCATTTCACTGTTTTACCACTTGTCAATTTTCTGCACACAAGGAGGGTGCATTTTGGGCCTACAGAAAAAGTCTGGGGACTCTGTGCCACAACAGTGCGCATGACTTAGTGCACCCTTAATTCTGGGGGATTTTGTATATGCTGAAACAGTCCATTTTACTGTGTTACTATTGTCAATTTTCTACACACAATGATGATGCATTCTGGCCCTGCAGAAACAATCTGAGGACTCTGTGCCTGCACTGCGAGCATGACTGAGTGCACCGTTAATTCTGGGGTACTTCGTATGTTCTCACACTCATTTCACTGTGTTATCACTTTCCAATTTTCTGCACAAAAGCAGGAAGACTTTTGGGAGTGCAGAAAAAATCTGGGGACTGTGCTACCACTGCATGCATCACTGACTGCGCCATTAATTCTGGGGGACTTTGCATGTGCTGAAACAGTCTAATTTCACTGTGTTACCACTTGCCAGTTTTCTACACACAAGGAGAATGCAATTGACTGAGAGCACCATTAATTCTGGGGGGAATTAGTATGTGCTGAAACAATCTCATTTCACTGTGTTAGCATTTCTCAATTTTCTGCACTCAGGGAGGATGTATTTTGGGCCTGCTGAAAAAATCTGGGACTCTGTGCCACCACTGCGTGCATGACTGAGTGTGCCATTAATTATGGAAAACTTTCAGAGTGGTGAAACAGTCTCATTTCACTGTTTTAAGACTTGTTAATTTTCTGCACACAAGGACGATGCATTGTGAGCCTGCAGAAAAATACTGGGGACTCTATGCCATCACTGCGCCCATGACTGGGTGCACCATTAATTCGGGGGAGATTGCATGTGCTGAAACAGTTGCATTTCACTGCATTACCACTTGTCAATTTTCAGCACATAAGGCGGATGAATTTTGGTCCTGCAGAACAAATGTGGGGACTCTGTGCCACAACAGCATGCATGACTGAGTGCGCCATTAATTTTGGGGGACTTCGTAGGTGCTGAAACAGTCTCATTTCACTGTGTTACCATTTGTCAATTTTCCACAAAAAAGGAGGATGCATTTTGGGCATGCAGAAAAAATCTGGGGACTCTGTTCCACCACTGTGCACATGACAGGGTGCGCCAATAATTCTGGGGTTATTTATGACCTGAATCAATCTCATTTCACTGTGTTACCACTTATCAATTTTTTGCACATAAGGAGAATGCATTTAGGGCCTGCAGAAAAAATCTGGGGACTATGTGCCACCACTGCGCATGACCGTGCCATTAAGTCTGTAGGACTTCATATGTGAGCAAACACTCTCTTATCACTGTGTTACAACTTGTCAATTTTTGGCACATAAGGAGGATGCAATTTGGGTCTGCAGAAAAAATCAGAGGACTCTGTGCCACTACTGCATGCATGACTGAGTGCGCCATTTATTCTGGGGGACTTTGTATGTGCTGAAATAATCTCATTTCACTGTGTTACCATTTCTCAATTTTCTGCACTCGGGGAGGAAGTATTTTGGGCCTGCTGAAAAAATCTGGTACTCTGTGCCACCACTGCGCACTTGACTGAGTGTGCAATTAATTCTGGGGGACTTTGTATCTACTGAAGCACTCTTAATTCACTGTGTTACCACTTGTCAATTTTCTGCACACAAGGAGGATATATTTTGGGCCTGCAGAATATGGGGACTCTGTGCTTGTGGTAGGGCACAGGTGTAAGTGGGCAATCATAGAGAAACATACATCACCAATTCTTTTTAAAAGTTCCAGTTTTACTTAATTCTTCTTCAGAAGTTGTTTACATCAGGACAAATTCAATACAGCAGAATAATCTGGCAGCTTAATCTTCCATTTGGAGCAGCAAATATTCACATAGAAACTCTACAGAGCACCTTCAATAACATCCTGAAGTGTACCTCCAGACTCATAAGCAAATCTGATTACTAAACTCAGTGTTCAGCATTTATAAACTGCAGGGGTCAGGTGAAATCTTAACCCCACCCCTATACTTTATTTCAACTATTATCTCTTTATTTAGAACTTGTATATTTTATATTGAATGTCTAAACATTGTCTAATTGACATAACAACTGAATCTCATACAGTGAGGTGAAATACAGTCTTTCTGTGAAATATTTAATTCAATCTCTAATCCCAGAAACCACCACCCCTTGTTATTCAGTATAAAGGCAGTCAGGAAATGGCCAGCTGACTCCTAAGGAAACTACTGCAGCTGAGGAAGAGTCCACTCGGGGCTCTGAAACACAAAAAGAAAAATAACAAATACCTTCACTTTCCAGAGGTCCCAACTGCAGCACCAAACCTCTTTATTCTGCCTTCAGATTTGTAGAACTCAAAACATTATATATTATTTAGTACATTTCATTTTAGGGGAAACCCAAAAGTAAAATGTTTTATTTACACAGCCAAGTCCTTGAAAGCACAGCAAGGACAAAATAGGGCTGAAACAGAATTAGCAGCACCTTGCAATACGGAGGGCTGTTTCCTCACAAAACAGAAGCCCTCACTACTAAACATACAAGCAGGTAGCCTGCGCTATTGGAAACAACTTAATACAAGACAAACCGGGAGATTCATTCATTGCTAACTAACTTAGAATACCACTTATAGCATTTAAAGCCTTACAGTTTTCTGATTTATTTCCTTTCCATATCATTTCTGTTTCTTTCATTTACTTTATAAATGCAACACCTAAAGCACTCACTTCTTTCCTAAGCACTATCTTCCTATTTCTATAATGCAGAGAAATGGGGGGGGGGTGAGGGGACACCATTAAGACATGTTGTTCTATACTCATAGCTCTTTCACTCATTATTTTTAATTTTTTTAAACACTAAGTTATAATGTTATAACAAGTTTAAGGCTCAGCTGCTAGGTTCCCTTATTTTATAATTTCAAAAGACGCCCCCTAGAATAGCAGTTGCCTTACAACTAAACAAACATGAGCACATAAATCCAATGCATAACAAAGACGAACATCAGGCTGAACTAAAACAGCCTGCCTGTGTGATGATGAGCACTATGGCAGCACCTTTAGGGCATTAAACAGCCGGACCTTCAGGTATCCAGTATTTTTACAATTATTATTTCGGGGGCTTCAACCCTTCACAGGGGCACCCTGTAACAGTGCTAACACTGCACGCATGACTGAGCATACCAATAATTCTTGGGGCTTTATATGTGCTGAAACAGTCTCATTTAACTGTTTTACCACTTGTCAATTTTCTGCACACAAGGAGGATGCATTTTGGGCCTGCAGAAAAAATCTGGAGACTTTTCCACCACTGCACACATGACTGAGAGCGTCATTAATTCTGGTGGACTTTGTATGAACTGAAGCACTCTTAATTCACTGCGTTACCACTTGTCAATTTTCTGCACACAAGGAGGATGAATTTTTGGCCTGCAGAAAAAATATGAGGACTCTGTGCTAACACTGCGTGCATGACTGAGCATGCCACTAATTCTGGGGGCTATATATGTGCTGAACTCTCTCATTTAATTGTTTCACCACTTGTCAATTTTGTGCACACAAGGAGGATGCATTTTGGGGCTGCAGAAAAAATCTGGAGACTCTGCCACCACTGCACACATGACTGAGAGAGCCATTAATTCTGAGGGACTTTGTATGTGCTGAAACAATCCCACTTCACTGTGTTGTCTCTTGTCAATTTTTGGCACATAAGGAGGATGCATTTTGGGCCTGCAGAAAAAATCTGGGACTCTGTGCCACCACTGCATGCATGACTGAGTGTGCCATTAATTCTGAGGGACTTTGTATGTGCTGAAACACTCTCATTTCACTGTTTTACCACATGTCAATTTTCTGTACACACGGAGGATGTATTTTGGACCTACAGAAAAAGTCTGGGTACTCTGTGCCACCACTGTGCGCATGACTGAGTGCGCCATTAATTGTGGGAGAGTTTGTATATGCTGAAACAGTCTCATTTCACTGTTTTACCATTTGTCAATTTGATACACACAAAGAAGATGCATTTTGGGCCTGACAGAAAAAATCTGGGACTCAATGCCACTACTGCGCACATGGCTGAGTGCACCACAAGGAGGATGCATTCTGGGCCTACAGAATAAGTCTGGGGACTCTATGACACAACAGTGTGCACAACTGAGTGCACCCTTAATTCTGGGGGAATTTGTATGTGCTGAAAAAGTCTCATTTTACTGTGTTACCACTTGTCAATTTTCTGCATACAAGTAGGATGCATTTTGGGGCCTGCAGAAAAAATCTTGGGGACTCTGCCACCACTGTATGCAAGACTGAGAGCACCATTAATTCTGGATACTTTGTATGGCTGAAACACTCTCGTTTCACTATGTTACCATTTGTCAATTTTCTGCACACAAGGAGGATGCATTTTGGGTCTGCAGAAAAAATCTGGGGACTCTGTGCCACCACTGCGCGCATGACTGAGTGTGCCATTAATTCTGAGGGACTTTGTATGTGCTGAAACACTCTCATTTCACTGTTTTACCACATGTCAATTTTCTGTGCACATGGAGAATGCATTTTGGGCCTACAGTACAAGTCTGGGTACGCTGTGCCACCACTGTGCGCATGACTAAGTGCGCCATTAATTGTGGGAGAGTTTGTATATGCTGAAACAGTCTCATTTCACTGTTTTACCATTTGTCAATTTGATGCACACAAAAAGGATACATTTTGCACCTGCAGAAAAAATCTGGGACTCAGTGCCAGTACTGCGCGCATGTCTGAGTGTGCCATTACTTCTGAGGGACTTTTTAGGTGCTGAAACACTCTCATTTCACTGTGTTACCATTGTCAATTTTCTACACACAAGGAGGATGCATTCTGGGACTGCAGAAACAATCTGAAGACTCTGTGCCAACACTTTGCACATGACTGAGTGTGTCATTAATTCTGGGGAACTTTGTATGTGCTGAAACAATCTCATTTTACTTTGTCACCACTTGTCACTTTTCTGCACACAAGTAGGATGCATTTTGTGCCTGCATAAAAAATCTCGGGGCTCTGCAACCACTGCACACATGACTGAGAGCACCATTAATTCTGGATACTTTGTATGTACTGAAACAATCTAATTTCACTGTGTTACCATTTGTCAATTGTCTGCACACATGGAGGATGCATTTTAGGCCTGAAGAAAAAAATCTGGGACTCTGTGCCACCACTGTGCGCTTGACTGAGTGTGCCATTAATTCTGGGGGAGTTTTGTATGTGCTGAAACACTCTCATTTCACTGTGTTATCACTTGTCAATTTTCTGCACAATGGAGGATGTATTTTGGGCATGCAGAAAAGATCTGGGAACTCTGTACCAACACTGCACACATGACTGAGTGTGCCAATAATTCTGGGGGCTTTGTATGTGCTGAAACAGTCTCATTTCACTGTTTTACCACTTGTTAATTTTCAGCACACAAGGAGGATGCATTTTGGTCATGCAGAAAGAATCTGGGGACTATGTGCCACCAGGCGCATGACTGAGTGCACCATTAATTCTGAGGTACTTCGTATGTGCTCACACTCATTTCACTGTGTTATCACCAGGGCCGCTGAAAAATTGCACCAGCAATTTTTTTTGCAGAAGATGCGATTTTCACCATTCTCTGAAAAAACTGACATGTTCCTCAATTTCTTGCAATTTTTTGAGTTTTTATATTATCTGTGTAAAAAGTATTAACATTTTTAATAAAATACTATCAAATATATTGACAATTTTGCAAACAGTCTTGGGTTTGGCCAAAACAATACAGTGCAAGGTAGGGCAAGGAGTTTGTGTGACACTGATTTCTTTTGAATCCTTGTCTTGTTTGGTTTCAAAATCCACTTGCCAAGCATAAGTACACTTAAATACTTAACATTCATTCTGCGTTGAAGCAGTCTATCAGAAAACTTTTTGTTGCCACACAGACTGAAACAAAAGATGGGATAAAATGTGCAAATTATCCCATTCACTTAAATGGGGTGCTTATTATGAATCCTTTTTGTAAGTGGAAGGGGAAGTATTTCCTTGTCTGCATACTTTTATTAAGACTAGTTTTGATTCAAACAGCTTAAGAGTTTTGGATGACCCTGCCAAATTTAAACTTGAATAAGCTAGTTGCTATTGCTAACAGTGATCCTACTCTTAGCACGTACCCACTAGATGCTCACATGCAAAGACTACAATAAAAACCTGACTAAAGTCTAAAAACAAGCTTATAAAACACAAAATGTATCGGAAAATTTATCTTTAACTAATCAAAATCATTGCAACCAGAGTGAAACAAAGGTAAATTACAGGGTACCCTGACTACTGCATGATGCCGTAAAAATACATTGATTTTTTTTACATTTTTTGGTAACCGGTCAGGCCCTCTAGGCACAAGTGCCTGTTTTCAGGTACAATACAGGAGCACTGAGGAGGTTAAGTGACTTGCTCAGACTTGCACAGTACACAAGTGGAGGATGTGGGAATCAAACCCAGGTCTGCTAGATGTTGTCAGCTCACTCACAGTTTGTTAAACTATCCTCTAGATTATACTGCCATCCCCATTAACTCCCAGATTTAATGTTTAAATATGTGATTTCAAAAATAGTGTACAGTACCTACAGTACAAATTATGACCATTAAACACTTTAATAACATTTTACTAAAACTCAATTATTCACCAATCTGCTTATTTTTCTCATATCAAAGTGGGTGAATAGCTAGCAGAGCACTGTAAACAGCTGTTGATTAGGCTGCATTATTCTACAGCCAGAAACAAAAAAAAATATATATTTCTTCTGGCTTTATTTAATATTGGTTTGCTGTGGCTCAATTTTATAGAATCTATTTAGCACTGTATGAGGCAGATGCTTTTAAATTTTGCAAGATAGGCATCGTTTATGATACCTTATGAGTTTAGTATTCTTTTTAGGAACATAAACATTTTTTAAGTTTTAAACATATTTAGATGTCAGTGTATTTATTTAGTAATCTATGCTAACTAATATATGCTGCATAAAACATTAGAAGATTTATTGTGAAGCACTCAGGGTCTATAGTAGAACCCCCACAATGTCCTGCAAGTTTTGTAAAATGCTCCGCAATTATGGGTAACCTTTTCCACAATATTCCAGTGGCCCAGGCTATCACTTTCCAATTTTCTGCACACAAGGAGGAAGAATTTAGGGACTGCAGAAAAAATATGGGGACACTTCCACCACTGCACACATCACTGAGCATGCCATTAATTCTGGGGGACTTTGCATCTGCTGAAACAGTCTCATTTCACTGTGTTACCACTTGTCAATTTATTGCACACAAGGAGGATGCATTTTGGGCCTGCAGAAAAAATATGGAGACTTTGCCACCACTGCACAGATGACTGAGAGCGCCATTAATTCTGGGGGACTTTTAAGTGCTGAATCACTCTCATTTCACTGTGTTACTACTTGTCAAATTTCTGCACACAAGCAGGATGCATTTTTGGCCTGCAGAAAAAATCTGGGGACTCTGTGCTAACACTGCGTGAATGACTGAGCATACCACTAATTCTGGGGGCTTTACATGTGCTGAAACAGTCTCATTTCACTGTTTTACCACTTGTCCATTTTCTGCACACAAGGAGGAAGTATTTTTGGCCTGCAGAAAAAAATCTGGGACTATGTGCCACCACTGCGTGCATGACTGAGTCTGCCATTAATTCTGAGGGGCTTTGTATGTGCTGAAACACTCTCATTTCACTGTTTTACCTCATGTCAATTTTCTGCACACACGGAGGATGCATTTTGGGCCAACAGAAAAAGTCTGGGTACTCTGTGCCACCACTGTGAGCATGACTGAGTGTGCCACTAATTGTGGGAGAGTTTGTATATGCTGAAACAGTCTCATTTCACTGTTTTAATATTTGTCAATTTGATGCACACAAAGAGGATGCATTTTGGGCCTGCAGAAAAAATCTGGGACTCAGTGTCACTACTGTGCAAGGCTGAGTGCGCCATTAATTTTGAGGGACTTTTTATGTGCAGAAACACTCTCATTTCACTGTGTTACCATTGTCAATTTTCTGCACACAAGGAGGATGCATTTTGGATTTGCTGAAAAAATCTGGGGACTGTGTGCCACCACTGTGCATGACTGAGTGTGCCATTAATTCTGGGGGACTTCATATGTACTCAAACACTCTCATTTCACTGTGTTACAACTTGTCAATTTTCAGCACATAATGAGGATGCATTTTGGGTCTGCAGATAAAATCTGGGGGCTCTGTGCCAACACTGCATGCTTGACTGAGTGTGCTATTAATTCTGGAGGACTTTGTATGTGCTGAAACAGCCACATTTCACTGTGTTACCATTTGTCATTGTTCTGCACACAAGGAGGATGCATTTCTGGAGTTCAGAAAAAATCTGGGACTCTGTGCTACCACTGTGCACATGGCTGAGTGTGCCATTAATTCTGAGGGACTTGGTATGTGCTGAAACACTCTCACTTCACTGTTTTACCAATTGTCAATTTTCTGCACACAAGGAGGATGCATTTTGGGCCTACAGAAAAAGTCTTGGGACTCTATGCCACAACAGTGTGCAAGACTGAGTGCACCCTTAATTCTGGGGAATTTGTGCTGAAAAAGTTTCATTTTACTGTGTTACTATTGTCAATTTTCTGCACACAAGTAGGATCCATTTTGGGCCTGCAGAAAAAATCTGGGGACTCCGACACCACTGTACACATGACTGAGAGCACCATTAATTCTGGATACTTTGTATGTGCTGAAACACTCTCGTTTCACTGTGTTACCACCTGTCAATTTTCTGCACAAAGGAGGATGTATTTTGGGCCTCAGAAATGATCTGGGGACTCTGTGCCAACACTGCGTGCATGACTGAGTGTGCCATTAATTCTGGGTGAGTTTTGTATGTGCTGAAACACTCTCATTTCACTGTGTTACGACTTGTCTATTTTTTACACAAAGGAAGATGTATTTTGGGCCTGCAGAAATGAACTGAGGACTCTGTGCCAACACTGCACGCATGACTGAGAGTACCAATAATTCTGGGAGCTTTGTATTTGTTGAAACAGTCTCATTTCACTGTTTTACCACTTCTCAATTTTCTACACACAAGGAGGATGCATTTTGGACATGCAGAAAGAATGTCTGGACTGTGTGCCACCACTGCGGATGACTGAGTGTGCCATTAATTCTGGGGTACTTTGTATGTGCTCACACTCATTTCACTGTGTTATTATCACTTTCCAATTTTCTGCACACAAGGAGGAAGAATTTAGGGACTGCAGAAAAAACTGGGGACTCTGCCACCACTGCGCACATCACTGAGTGTGCCATTAATTCTGGGGGACTTTACATCTGCTGAAACAGTCTCATTTCACTGTATTACCACTTGGCAATTTATTGCACACAAGGAGGATGCATTTTGGACCTGCAGAAAAAATCTGGGGAATGTGTGCCACCACTGCACGCAGGACTGAGAGCACTATTAATTCTGGGGGCTTGGTATGTGCTGAAACAATCTCGTTTCACTGGGTTACCATTTCTCAATTTTCTGCACTCAGGGAGGATGTATTTTGGGCTTGCTGAAAAAATCTGGGACTCTGTGCCACCACTGCGTGCATGACTGAGTGTTCCAATAATTCTGGGGGAATTTTTATGTGCTGAAAACTCTCATTTCACTGTGTTACCAGTTGCCAATTTATTGCACACAAGGAGGAAGCATTTTGGACCTGCAGAAAAAATCTGGGGACTGTGTGCCACCACTGCACATGACTGAATGCTCCATTAATTCTGGGGGATTTCGAATGTGCTCACATTCATTTCACTGTGTTATCACTTTACAATTTTCTTCACACAAGGATGAAGAATTTTGGGACTCAGCAGTAATCTAGATCATGCCGCCATCATGATGACTGATAGCACCATTAATTCTTAGGGGGCTTCGTATGAGTTGAAACAATCTCATTTCACTGTGTTACCATTTGTCAATTTACTGCACACAAGGAGGATGCATTTTGGGCCTGCAGAAAAAATCTGGGGACTGTGTGCCACCACTGCTCATGACAGAGTGTGCCATTAATTCTGGGGACTTCATATGTGCTCAAACACTCTCCTTTCACTGTTTCAACTTGTCAATTTTCCGCACATAATCAGGATGCATTTTGCATCTGCAGAAAAAATCTGGGGGCTCTGTGCCAACACTGCATGCTTGACTGAGTGCACTATTAATTCTGGAGGACTTTGTATGTAGTGAGTCTCTTTTCACTGTGTTACCATTTGTCAATGTTCTGCACACAAGGAGAATGCATTTCTGGCCTACAGAAAAAATCTGACAATCTGTGCTACCACTGTGTGCATGACTGAGTGCACCCTTAATTCTGGGGGAATTTGTATGTGCTGAAACAATCTCATTTTACTGTGTTACCACTTGTCAATTTTCTGCACACATGGAGGATGCATTTGGGCCTGCCGAAAAAATTTGGGGACTGGGTGCCACCACTGCACATGACTGAGTGCGCCATTAATTCTGGGGGACTTCATATGTGCTCACACTCATTTCCCTGTGTTATCACGTTCCAATTTTGTGCACACATGGAGGAAGAATTTTGGGACTGCAGAAAAAATCTGGGGACTCTGCCATCACTGCACGCATCACTGGGTGCACCATTAATTCTGGGGGACATTGCATGTGCTGAAACAGTCTAATTTCACTGTGTTACCACTTGCCAATTTTCTACACACATGGAGGATGCAATTTGGGTCCGCAGAAAAAACCAGGAGACTCTGTGCCACCACTGCGTGCATGACTGAGAGCACCACTAATTCTGGGGGACTTTGTATGTGCTGAAACAATCTCATTTCACTGTGTTAGCATTTCTCAATTTTCTGCACTCAGGGAGCATGTATTTTGGGAATGCTGAAAAAATCTGGGACTCTGTGCCACCACTGCATGCATGACGGAGTGTGCAATTAATTCTGCTGGCTTTGTATGTACTGAAGCACTCTTATTTCACTGTGTTAACAATTGTCAATTTTCTGCACACATGGATGATGCATTTTGGGACTGCAGAAAAAATCTGGGACTCTGTGCCAACACTGCACTGATGAATGTGTGCGCTATTAATTCTGGGGGACTTTGTATGTGCTGAAATAATCTTATTTCACTGTTTTACCATTTGTCAATTTTTAGCATACAAGGAGGATGCATTTTTGGCATGCAGAAAAAATCTGGGACTCAGGGCCACCACTGCACGCATGACAGAGTGTGCCATTAATTCTGAGGGAATTTTTATGTGCTGAAACACTCTCATTTCACTGTGTTACCACTTGTCAATTTTCTGCACAAAAGGAGGACGCATTTTGGGCATGCAGAAAAAATCTGGGGCTCTGTTCCACCATTGCGCGCATGACTGGGTGCGCCAATAATTCTGGGGGAGCTTCATATGACCTAAAACAATCTCATTTCACTGTGATACCACTTATCAATTTTCTGCACACAAGGAGGATGCATTTAGGGGCTGCAGACAAAATCTGGGGACTGTGTGCCACAACTGCCCATGACTGTGCCATTAAGTCTGTGGGACTTCATATGTGGTCAAACACTGTCATTTCACTGTGTTACAACTTGTCAATTTTTGGCACATAAGGAGGTTGCATTTTGGGTCTGCAGAAAAAATCTGGGGACTCTGTGCCACTACTGCATGAATGACTGAGTGTGCCATTTATTCTGGGGACTTTGTATGTGCTGAAACATTCTCATTTCACTATGTTACCATTTCTCAACTTTCTGCAGTCAGGGAGTATGTATTTTGGGAATGCTGAAAAAATCTGGGACTGTGCCCCCACTGCACACATGACTGAGTGTGCAATTAATTCTGGGGGACTTTGTACTGAAGCACTCTTAATTCACTGTATTACCACTTGTGAATTTTCTGCACATAAGGAGGATGCATTTTTGGGCTGCAGAAAAAATCTGGGGACTCTGTGCCACTACTGCAAGCATGACTGTGTGTACCATTAATTCTGGGGGACTTTCTCTGTGCTGAAACAGTCTCATTTCAATGTGTTGCCACTTGTCAGTTTTCTGCACATAAGGAGGAGGCATTTTGTGCCTGCATAAAAAATCTGGGGACTCTGCCACCACTGCGCACTTGACTGAGATCGCCTTTAATTCTGGGGGAATTTGTTTGTGCTGAAACAGTCTCATTTCACTGTTTTACCGCTTGTAAATTTTCTGCACACAAGGAGGATGCATTATGGGTCTGCAGAAAAATTCTGGAACTCTGTGCCACAACTGTGCGCATAAATGATTGTGCTATTAATTCTGGGGGACTTTGAATGTGCTGAAACAATCTCATTTCACTGTGTTACCACTTGTCAATTTTCTGCAGACAAGGAGTATGCATTTTGGGTATGCAGAAAACATCTGGGGACTCTGTTCCACCACTGCACGCATGACAGAGTGCACCAATAATTCTGGGGGACTTTGTATGAGCTGAAACAGTCTCATTTCACTGTTACAACTTGTTGATTTTCAGCACATAAGGAGGATGCATTTTGGGCCAGCAGAAAATATCTGGGGACTCTGTCCCACTACTGAATGCATGACTAAGTGTGACATTTATTCTGGGGGACTTTCTATGTGCTGAAACAATCTCATTTCACTGTGTTATCACTTGCCATTTCCGGCACACAAGGAGGTTTTATTTTGGGCCTGCAGAAAAAATCTTCGGAATCTGCATGACTGCGTGCATGACTAAGTGAACATTAATTCTGGGAGACTTTGCATGTGTTGAAACTGTCTCATTTCACTGTGTTATCACTTGCCAATTTTCTGCACAAAAGGAAGATGCATTTTGGATCAGCAGAAAAAAATCTGAGGACTCTGTGCCACCACTGCGCATGACTGAGTGTGCCATTAATTCTTGGGGACTTCGTATATGCTGAAACAGTCTCATTTCACTTTGTTAATACTTGTCAACTTTTGGCACATAAGGAGGATGCATTTCTGGCCTGTAGAAAAAAATCTGTAGTCTCTGCCACCACTGCCCGCATGGCTGAATGCACCATTAATTCTGGGGGACTTTGTATTTTCTGAAACAGTCTAATTATCACTGTGTTATCACTTGTCAATTTTCTGCATAGATGGAGAATGAATTTTGGGCATGCAGAAGAAATCTGGGGCTCTGCCAGCACAGCATGCATGACTGAGTGTGCCATTAATTTTGGGGGACTTTGCATGTTCTGAAACAATCTCATTTCAATTGTTTTACCATTTGTAAATTATCTGCACACAAGGAGGATGCATTTCTGGCATGCAGAAAAAATCTGGGACTCAGTGCCCCCACTGCGCGCATGACTTGAGTATGCCATTAATTCTGGGGGACTTTGTGTGTGCTGAAACACTGTCATTTCATTTTTTTACCACTTGTCAATTTTCTTCCCACAAAGAGGATGCATTTTGGGCCTGCACAAAAAATCTGGGGACTCTGTGCCATCACTGAGTTTATGACTGAGTGTGCCATTAATTCTGGAAAACTTTCAGAGTGCTGAAACAGACTCATTTCACTGTTTTAATAATTGTTAATTTTCTGCACATAAGGAGGATGCATTTCTGGCATGCAGAAAAAATCTGGGGACTCTGTGCCACCACTGCACGCATGACTGAGAGCACTATTAATTCTGGGGGACTTTTTATGTGCTGAAACAATCTCATTTCACTGTGCTACCACTTGTCAATTTTCTGCCCAGAAAGAGGATGCATTTTGGGCCTGCACAAAAAATCTGGGGACTCTGTGCCATCATTGAGTGCATGACTGAGTGTGCCATTAATTTTGGAAAACTTTCAGAGTGCTGAAACAGTCTCATTTCACTGTTTTAATACTTGTTAATTTTCTGCACACAAGTAGGATGAATTTTGGGTCTGCAGAAAAAATCTGGGAAGACTGCCACCACTGTGCACATGACTTAGAGCGCCATTAATTCTGGATTCTTCGTATGTGCTGAAACACTCTCATTTCACTGTATTACCATTGGTCAATTTTCTGCACACAAGCAGGATGCATTTTTGGCCGGCAGGAAAAATCTGGGAATCAGTGCCACCACTGCACGCTTGACTGAGTGTGCCATTAATTCTGAGAGACTTTGTATGCCTGAAACACTCTCATATCACTCTGTTACCACCTGTTAATTTTCTGCCCACAAGGAGGATGCATTTTGGGCCTGCAGAAGAAATCTGGGAACTCTGTGCAATAACTTCATGAATGACTTAGTGAGCCATTAATTCTTGAAACATGTCAGAGAGCTGAAACAGTCTCATTTCACTGTTTTAAGACTTGTTAATTTTCTGCACACAAGGACGATGCATTTGGAGCCTGCAGAAAAATTCAGGGAAATCTATGTCACCACTGCGGCCATGACTTGGTGTGCCATTAATTCTGGGGGACATCGTATGTGCTGAAACATTCTCATTTCACTGCGTTACCACTTTTCAATTTTCAGCACATTAGGTGAATGAATTTTGGGATTGCAGAACAAATCTGGGGACTCTGTGCCACCACAGCATGTATATGCTGAAACAGTCTCATTTCACTGTGTTTCCATTTGTCAATTTGCTGCATACAAAGAGGATGCATTATGGGTCTGCAGAAAAAATCAGTGACTCTGTGCCACCACTGCATGCATGACTGAGTGTGCCATTAATTCTGGGGGATTTTTGTGTGCTAAAACACTCTCATTTCACTGTGTTACCACTTGTCAATTTTCTACAGAAAAGGAGGATGCATTTTGGGCTTGCTGAAAAAATCTGGGAACTCTGTTCCACCACTGTGTGCATGAGTGGGTGTGCCAAAAATTCTGGGGGACTTTGTATGACCTGAAACAATCTCATTTCGCTGTGTTACCACTTATCAATTTTCTGCACAGATGGAGGATGCATTTAGGGCCTGCAGAAAAAATCCGGGGACTGTATGCCACAACTGAGCATCACTGTTCCATTAAGTCTGTGGTGCTTCATATGTGCTCAAACACTCTCATTTCACAGTGTTACAACTTCTCAATTTTTGGCACGTAAGGAGGATGCATTTTGGGTCTGCAGAAAAAAAAACTGGGGACTCTGTGCCACTACTGCATGCATGACTGAGTGCGCCATTTATTCTGGGGGACTTTTTATGTGCTGAAACAATATGATTTCACTGTGCTACCATTTCTCAATTTTCTGCACTCAGGAAAGATGTCTTTCGGGCCAGCGGAAAACATCTGGGACTCTGTGCCACCACTGCACACATGACTGAGTGTTCAATTAATTCTGGGGGACTTTGTATTTACTGAAGCACTCTTAATTCACTGTGTTAGCACTTGACCATTTCCTGCACACAAGGAGGATGCATTTTGGGCCTGCAGAAAAATTCTGGGGACTCCGCCACCTCTGTGCACATGACTGAGAGAGCCATTAATTGTGGATACTTTGTATGTACTGAAACACTCTCATTTCACTGTGTTACCATTTGTCAATTTTCTGCACACAAGGAGGATGCATTTTGGGCCTGCAGAAAAAATCTGGGGACTCTGTGCCACCCCTTCGCATGACTGAGTGTGCCATTAATTTTGGTGGATTTCGTATGTGCTCACACTCATTTCTCTGTGCTGTCACATTCCAATTTTCTGCACACAAGGAGGAAGAATTTTGGGACTGCAGAAAAAATTTGGGGACTCTGCCACCACAGTGCGCATCACTGATTGCGCCATTAGTTCTGGGGCTTTGTATGTACTGAAGCACTCTTATTTCACTGTGTTGTGACTTGTCAATTTTCTGCACATAAGGAGGATGCATTTTGAGCCTGCAGAAAATCTGGGGACTCTATGCCATCACTGCAGTCATGAATGAGTGGCTATTAAATTTGGGGACTTTGTATGTTGAAACAATCTGATTTCACTGTTTTACCATTTATCAATTTTCTGCACACACAAGTAGGATGCATTTTGGCCTGCAAGAAAAATTCAGGGACTCTCTGCCACCACTACAGCCATGACTGGGTGTGCCATTAATTTTGGGGGACATCGTATGTGCTGAAACATTCTCATTTCACTGCGTTACCACTTGTCAATTTTCAACACATTAGGCGGATGAATTTTGGGCCTGTAGAACAAATCTGGGGAATCTGTGCCACCACAGCATGTATGTACTTAAACAGTCTCATTTCACTGTGTTTCCATTTGTCAATTTTCTGCACACAAGGAGGATGCATTTTGGGTCTGCAGAAAAAATCAGTGACTCTGTGCCTCCACTGCGTGCATGACTGCATGTGACATTAATTATGGGTGACTTTTAATGTGCTGAAACACTCTCATTTCACTGTGCTACAACTTGTCAATTTTCTGCACAAAAGGAGGATGCATTTTGGGCATGCTGAAAAAATCTGGGGACTCGGTTCCACCACTGTGCGCGTGAGTGGGTGTGCCAAAAATTTTGGGGGACTTTGTATGACCTGAAACAATCTCATTTCACTGTGTTACCACTTTACAATTTTCTGCACAGAAGGAGGATGCATTTAGGGCCTACAGAAAATATCTGTGGACCGTGTGCCACAACTGCACATTACTGTACCATTAAGTCTGTGGTACTTCATATGTTCTCAAACACTCTCATTTCATGGTGTTACAACTTGTCAATTTTTGGCACGTAAGGAGGATGCATTTTGGGTGTGCAGAAAAAATCTGGGGACTCTGTGACACTGCTGCATGCATGACTGAGTGCGCGATTTATTCTGGGGGACTTTGTATGTGCTGAAACAATATCATTTCACTGTGTTACCATTTCTCAATTTTCTGCACTCAGGGAGGATGTATTTTGGGCATGCTGAAAGAATCTGGGACTCTGTGCCACCACTGCACACATGACTGAGTGTGCATTTAATTCTGGGGGAATTTGTATGTAATGAAGCACTCTTAACTCACAGTGTTACCACGTGACAATTTTCTGCACACAAGGAGGATGCATTTTGGGTCTGCAGAAAAAAACTGGGGACTCTGTGTCACTACTGCATGCATGACTGAGTGCGCCATTTATTCTGGGGGACTTTTTATGTGCTGAAACAATATGATTTCACTGTGCTACCATTTCTCAATTTTCTGCACTCAGGAAAGATGTATTTCGGGCCAGCGGAAAACATCTGGCACTCTGTGCCACCACTGCACACATGACTGAGTGTGCAATTAATTCTGGGGGACTTTGTATTTACTGAAGCACTCTTAATTCACTGTGTTAGCACTTGACAATTTCCTGCACACAAGCAGGATGCATTTTGGGCCTGCAGAAAAATTCTGGGGACTCTGCCACCTCTGTGCACATGACTGAGAGAGCCATTAATTGTGGATACTTTGTATGTACTGAAACACTCTCATTTCACTGTGTTACCATTTGTCAATTTTCTGCACACAAGGAGGATGCATTTTGGGCCTGCAGAAAAAATCTGGGGACTCTGTACCACCACTGCACATGACTGAGTGTGCCATTAATTTTGGTGGATTTCGTATGTGCTCACACTCATTTCTCTGAGCTGTCACATTCCAATTTTCTGCACACAAGGAGGAAGAATTTTGGGACTGCAGAAAAAATTTGGGGACTCTGCCACCACAGTGCGCATCACTGATTGCGCCATTAGTTCTGGGGGCTTTGTATGTACTGAAGCACTCTTATTTCACTGTGTTGTGACTTGTTAATTTTCTGCACACAAGGAGGATGCATTTTGAGCCTGCAGAAAAAATCTGGGGACTCTATGCTATCACTGCAGTCATGAATGAGGGCGCTATTAAATTTGGGGGACTTTGTATGTGCTGAAACAATCTTTCACTGTTTTACCATTTATCAATTTTCTGCACACAAGTAGGATGCATTTTGGGCCTGCAGAAAAATTCAGGGGAATCTATGCCACCACTACGGCCATGACTGGGTGTGCCATTAATTTTGGGGGACATCGTATGTGCTGAAACATTCTCATTTCACTGCGTTACCACTTGTCAATTTTCAACACATTAGGCGGATGAATTTTGGGCCTGTAGAACAAATCTGGGGAATCTGTGCCACCACAGCATGTATGTACTTAAACAGTGTCATTTCACTGTGTTTCCATTTGTCAATTTTCTGCACACAAGGAGGATGCATTTTGGGTCTGCAGAAAAAATCAGTGACTCTGTGCCTCCACTGCATGCATGACTGCATGTGACATTAATTATGGGTGACTTTTAATGTGCTGAAACACTCTCATTTCACTGTGTTACAACTTGTCAATTTTCTGCACAAAAGGAGGATGCATTTTGGGCATGCTGAAAAAATCTGGGGACTCGGTTCCACCACTGTGCGCGTGAGTGGGTGTGCCAAAAATTCTGGGGGACTTTGTATGACCTGAAACAATCTCATTTCACTGTGTTACCACTTTACAATTTTCTGCACAGAAGGAGGATGCATTTAGGGCCTACAGAAAATAACTGGGGACCGTGTGCCACAACTGCGCATTACTGTACCATTAAGTCTGTGGTACTTCATATGTTCTCAAACACTCTCATTTCATGGTGCTACAACTTGTCAATTTTTGGCACGTAAGAAGGATGCATTTTGGGTGTGCAGAAAAAATCTGGGGACTCTGTGACACTGCTGCATGCATGACTGAGTGCGCAATTTATTCTGGGGGACTTTGTATGTGCTGAAACAATATCATTTCACTGTGTTACCATTTCTCAATTTTCTGCACTCAGGGAGGATGTATTTTGGGCATGCTGAAAGAATCTGGGACTCTGTGCCACCACTGCACACATGACTGAGTGTGCAATTAATTCTGGGGGAATTTGTATGTAATGAAGCACTCTTAACTCACAGTGTTACCACTTGACAATTTTCTGCACACAAGGAGGATGCATTTTGGGTCTGCAGAAAAAATCTGGGGAATTCTGTGCTAACACTGCACATGACTGAGCATACCAATAATTCTTGGGCTTTATATGAACTGAGACAGTCTCATTTCAATGTTTTACAACTCTTCAATTTTCTGCAATCAAGGAGGATGCATTTTGGGCCTGCAGAGAAAATCGGGGGACTCTGCCACCACTGCGCACATGACTTAGAGTGCCATTAGTTCTGGGGGACTTTGTATGTGCTAAACCAATCCCACTTCACTGTGTTGTCACTTGTCAATTTTCGGCACAAAAGGAGGATGCATTATGGGCATGCACAAAAAATCAATGGACTCTGTGCCACCTCTGCGCACATGACTGAAAGCATCATTAATTCTGGGGGAATCTGTATGTCTTGAAACAATCTCTTTTCATTGTGTTACCATTTCTCAATTTTCTGCACTCTGGGAGGATGTATTTTGGGCCTGCTGAAAAAATCTGGGTCTCTGTGCCACCACTGCGTGCGTGACTGAGTGTGCCAAAAATTCTGGGGGAATTTTTATGTGCTGAAACACTCTCATTTCACAGTGTTACCACTTGCCAATTTTCTGCACATAAGGAGGATGCATTTCTGGCATGCAGAAAAAATCTGAGACTCAGTGCCCCAACTGCGTGCATGACTGAGTGTGCCATTAATTCTGGAAAACTTTCAGAATGCTGAAACAGTCTCATTTCACTGTTTTATTACTTGGTAATTTTCTGCACACAAGGAGGATGCATTTCTGGTTTGCAGAAAAAATCTGGGTATTCTGTGCCACCACTGAACGCATGACTGAGAGCACTATTAATTCTGGGGAACTTTTTATGTGCTGAAACAATCTCATTTCACTGTGCTACCACTTGTCAATTTTCTGCCCACAAAGAGGATGCATTTTGGGACTGCACAAAAAATCTGGGGACTCTGTTCCATCATTGAATGCATGACTGAGTGTGCCATTAATTCTGGAAAACTTTCAGAGTGCTGAAACAGTCTCATTTCACTGTTTTAATACTTGTGAATTTTCTGCACACAAGGACGATGCATTTTGAGCCTGCAGACAAATTCTGTTGACTCTATGCCACCACTGCACCCATGACTGAGTAAACCCTTAATTCTGGGGCACTTTGTATGTGCAGAAACAGTCTCATTTTGCTGTGTTACCACTTGTCAATTTTCTGCACACAAGTAGGATGCATTTTGGGCCTGCAGAAAAAATCTGGGGAGACTGCCACCACTGTGCACATGACTGAGAGCGCCATTAATTCTGGATACTTCTTATGTGCTGAAACACTTTCATTTCACTGTATTACCATTGGTCAATTTTCTGCACACAAGCAGGATGCATTTTTGGCCGGCAGGAAAAATCTGGGAATCAGTGCCACCACTGCGTGCTTGACTGAGTGTGCCATTAATTCTGAGGGACTTTGTATGCCT
This sequence comes from Neoceratodus forsteri, assembly GCA_016271365.2. Classification (NCBI taxonomy): domain Eukaryota; kingdom Metazoa; phylum Chordata; order Ceratodontiformes; family Ceratodontidae; genus Neoceratodus; species Neoceratodus forsteri. Next base: position 399,827,436 of record CM057456.1, read on the forward strand.
GAAACACTCTCATATCACTCTTTTACCACTTGTTAATTTTCTGCCCACAAGGAGGATGCATTTTGGGCCTGCAGAAAAAATCTGGGGACTCTGTGCAATAACTTTGTGAATGACTTAGTGAGCCATTAATTCTGGAAACATTTCAGTGTGCTGAAACAGTCTCATTTCACTGTTTTAAGACTTGTTAATTTTCTGCACACAAGGACGATGCATTTGGAGCCCGCAGAAAAATTCAGGGGAATCTATGCCACCACTGTGGCCATGACTTGGTGTGCCATTAATTCTGGGGGACATCGTATGTGCTGAAACATTCTCATTTCACTGCGTTACCACTTTTCAATTATCAGCACATTAGGCGAATGAATTTTGGGCATGCAGAACAAATCTGGGGACTCTGTGCCACCACAGCATGTATGTGCTGCATCAGTCTCATTTCACTTTGTTTCCATTTGTCAATTTTCTGCACACAAAGAGGATGCATTATGGGTCTGCAGAAAAAATCAGTGACTCTGTGCCACCACTGTGTGCATGACTGAGTGTGACATTAATTCTGGGGGACTTTTAATGTACTGAAACACTCTCATTTCAATGTGTTACCACTTGTCAATTTTCTGCACAAAAGGAGGATGCATTTTGGGCTTGCTGAAAAAATCTGGGGACTCTGTTCCACCACTGTGTGCATGAGTGGGTGTGCCAAAAATTCTGGGGGACTTTGTATGACCTGAAACAATCTCATTTCGCTGTGTTACCACTTATCAATTTTCTGCACAGAAGGAGAAGGGGTTTAGGGCCTGCAGAAAAAATCTGGGGACTGTGTGCCACAACTGAGCATGACTGTTCCATTAACTCTTTGGTGCTTCATATGTGCTCAAACACTCTCATTTCACAGTGTTACAACTTGTCAGTTTTTGGCACGTAAGGAGGATGCATTTTGGGTCTGCAGAAAAAAAAACTGAGGACTCTGTGACACTGCTGCTTGCATGACTGAGTGCGCCATTTATTCTGGGGGACTTTGTATGTGCTGAAACAATATGATTTCACTATGCTACCATTTCACAATTTTCTGCACTCAGGGAGGATGTATTTTGGGCCTGCGGAAAAATTCTGGGACTCTGTGCCACCATTACACACATGACTGAGTGTGCAATTAATTCTGGGGGAATTTGTATGTACTGAAGCACTCTTAACTCACTGTTTTACCACTTGACAATTTTATGCACACAAGGAGGATGCATTTTGGGCCTGCATAAAAAATCTGGGGACTCCGTGCAACTCTACACATGACTGTGTCATTAAGTCTGTGGTACTTCATATGTGGTCAGATACCCTCATTTCACGGTGTTACAACTTGTCAATTTTTGGCATGTAAGGAGGATGTATTTTGGGCCTGCAGAAAAAATCTTGTCACTCTGTGCCACTACTGCATACATGACTGAGTGCGCCATTTATTCTTGGGGACTTTGTACGTGCTGAAACAATCTCATTTCAATATGTTACCGTTTCTCAATTTTCTGCATTCAGGAAAGATGTATTTTGGGCCTGCTGAAAAATCTTGGACTCTAGTACCACTGCACACTATGACTGAGTGTAAATAATTCTGAGGACTTGTATTTACTGAAGCACTCTTAATTTTCTTTGTTACCACTAAACAATTTTCTGCACACAAGGAGGATGCATTTTGGGCATGCATTAAAATGCTGCAGACTCTATGCCACCACTGCTCCCATAACTGAGTGCAGCATTAATTTTGGGGGACTTTGTATCTGCTGAAACAGTCTCATTTTACTGAGTTACCACTTGTCAATTTTCTGCACACAAGTACGATGCATTTTGGGCCTGCAGAAAACATCTGAGGAATCCGCCACCACTGTGCACATGACTGAGAGCGCCATTAATTGTGGATACTTTGTATGTGCTGAAACACTCTCATTTCACTCTGCTACCATTTGTCAATTGTCTGCAGACAAGGAGGATGCATTTTGGGCCTGCAGAAAAAATCTGGGGACTCTGTGCCACCACTGCGCATGACTGAGTGTGTCATTAATTTTGGGGACTTCGTATGTGCTCACACTCATTTCTCTGTGTTATCACATTCCCATTTTCTGCACAAAAGGAGGAAGAATTTTGGGACTGCAGAAAAAAATTGGGGACTCTGCCACTACTGCGCTCATCTCTCAGTGCGCCAATAGTTCTGGGGGCTTTGTATGTACTGAAGCACTCTCATTTCACTTTGTTTCCATATGTCAATTTTCTGCACACAAGGAGGATGCATTTTGGGTCTGCAGAAAAAATCAGTGACTCTGTGCCACCACTGCATGCATGACTGCATGTGAAATTAATTCTGGGGGACTTTTAATGTGCTGTAACACTCTCATTTCACTGTGTTACAACTTGTCAATTTTCTGCACAAAAGGAGGATGCATTTTGGGCATGCTGAAAAAATCTGGGTACTCTGTTCCACTACTGTGCGCATGAGTGGGTGTGCCAAAAATTCTGGGGGACTTCGTATGACCTGAAACAATCTCATTTCACTGTGTTACCACTTAACAATTTTCTGCACAGAAGGAGGATGCATTTAGGGCCTGGAGAAAAAATCTGGGGTCAGTGTGCCACAACTGAGCATTATTGTTACATTAAGTCTGTGGTACTTCATATATTCTGAAAAACTCTCATTTCACGGTGTTACAACTTGTCAATTTTCTGCACGCAAGGAAGATGCATTTTGGGCATGCAGAAAAAATCTGCGGAATCTGTGCTAACACTGCACATGACTGAGCATACCAATAAGTCTGGGGGCTTTAAATGTGCTGAGACAGTCTCATTTCACTGTTTTACAACTCATCAATTTTCTGCACACAAGGAGAATGCATTTTGGGCCTGCAGAAAATATAGGGGGAATCTGCCACCACTGCGCACATGACTTAGAGCACCATTAATTCTGGGGGACTTTGTATGAACTGAAGCACTCTTAATTCACTTTGTTAAAAATTGTCAATTTTCTGCACACAAGGAGGATGCATTTTTGGCCTGCAAATAAAATCCGGGGGCTCTGTGCTAACACTGCATGCATGACTGAGCATACCAGTAATTGTGGGGTCTTTATATGTTCTGAAACTGTCTCATTTCACTGTTTTACCACTTGTCAATTTCCGACACAAGTAGGATGCATTTTTGGCCTGCAGAAGAAATCTGGGGACTCTGCCACCACTGCACACATGACAGAGATCACCATTAATTCTGGGGGACTTTGTATGTGCTGAAACAATCCCACTTCACTGTGTTGTCACTTGTCAATTTTCGGCACATAAGGAGGATGCATTTTGGGCCTGTTGAAAAAATCTGGGGACTGTGTGCCACTACGGCGTGCATGACTTCATGTGCCATTAATTCTGGTGCAGCTTTGTATGTGCTGAAACAGTCTCATTTCACTGTGTTACCACTTGTCAATTTTCTGCACACAAGGAAGTTGCATTATGGGCCTGCACAAAAAATCTATGGACTCTGTGCCACCACTGCGTGCAGGACTGAGAGCACAATTAATTTTGGGTGACTTTGTATGTGCTGAAACAATCTCATTTCACTGTGTTACCATTTCTCAATTTTCTGCACTCAGGGAGGATGTTTCTTGGGCCTGCTGAAAAAAATCTGGGACTCTGTGCCACCACTGCGTGCATGACTGAGTTTGCCATTAATTATGGGGGAATTTGTATGTGCTGAAACACTTTCATTTCACAGTGTTACCACTTGCCAATTTTCTGCACACAAGGAGGATGCATTTCTGGCATGCAGAAAAAATCTGGGACTCAGTGCCCCCACTGCACGCATGACTGAGTATGCCATTAATTCTGGGGGACTTTCTGCATGCTGAAACACTCTCATTTCATTTTGGTACCACTTGCTAATTTTCTGCCTCAAAGAAGATGCATTTTGGGCCTGCACAAAAGCCTGGTGACTCTGTGCCATCATTGAGTGCATGACGGAGTGTGCCATTAATTCTGGAAAACTTTCAGAGTGCTGAAACAGTCTCATTTCACTGTTTTAATACTTGTTAATTTTCTGCACACAAGGGCGATGCATTTTGAGCCTGCAGAAAAGTTCTGGGGACTCTATGCCACCAATGTGCCCATGACTGAGTTAACCCTTAATTCTGGGGTACTTTGTATGTGCTGAAACAGTTTCATTTTACTGTGTTACCACTTGTCAATTTTCTGCACATAATTAGGATGAATTTTGGGCCTGCAGAAAAAATCTGGGGACTCTGCAACCACTGTGCACATGACTGAGAATGCCATTAATTCTGGATACTTTGTATGTGCTGAAACACTCTCATTTCACTTTTTTACCATTTGTCAATTTTCTGCACACAAGGAGGATGCATTTTTGGCCTGAAAGAAAAATGTGGGGTCTCTGTGCCACCACTGCACATGACTGGGTGGGCCATTTATTCTGAGGAACTTGGTAAAACCTGAAACAGTCTCATTTCACTGTGTTACCACTTATCAATTTTCTGCACACAAGGAGGATGCATTTAGGGCCTGCAGAAAAAATCTGGGGACTGTGTGCCATCACTGCGCATGACTGTGCCATTAAGTCTGTGGTACTTCATATGTGTTCAGACACCTCATTTCACGGTGTTACAACTTGTCAATTTTCGGCACATAAGGAGGATGCATTTTGGGCCTGCAGAAAAAATCTTGTCACAGTGTGCCACTGCTGCATGCATGACTGAGTGCGCCATTTATTCTGGGGGACTTTGTATGTGCTGAAACAATCTCATTTCAATGTGTTACCATTTCTCAATTTTCTGCACTAAGGAACGATGTATTTTGGGCCTGCTGAGAAAATCTGGGACTCTGTGCCACCACTGCACACATGACAGAGTGTACAATTAATTTTGGGGGACTTTGTGTGTACTGAAGCACTCTTAATTCACTGTGTTACCACTTGACAATTTTCTACACACAAAGAGGATGCCTTTTGGGCCTGCAGAAAAATTCTGGGGACTCTATGCCACCACTGCTCCCATAACTTGGTGCTGTATTAATTCTGGGGGACTTTGTATCTGCTGAAACAGTCTCATTTTACTGAGTTACCACGTGTCAATTTTCTGCACAAAAGTAGGATGCATTTTATACCTGAAGAAAATTCTGGGGACTCCGAGACCACTGTGCACATGATTGAAAGTGCCATTAATTCTGGATACTTTGTATGTTCTGAAACACTCTCATTTCACTGTGATACCATTTGTCAATTTTCTGCACACAAGGAGGATGCATTTTGGGCCTGCAGAAAAAATCTGGGGACACTATGCCACCAATGCGCTTGACTGAGTGTGTCATTAATTTTGTGGGTCTTCGTATGAGCTCACACTCATTTCTCTGTGTTATCGCTTTCCAATTTTCTGCACACAAGGAGGAAGAATTTTGGGACTGCATAAAAAATGTGTGGACTCTGCCAGCACTACGCACATCACTGAGTGCGCCATTAATTCTGGGGGACTTAGTATTTGGTGAAACAGTCTCATTTCAATGTGTTACCATTTCTCAATTTTTAGCACTCATGGATGATGTATTTTTGGCCTCCTGAAAAGATCTGGGACTCTGTGCCACCACTGCACACATGACTGAGTGTGAAATTTATTCTGGGGTCTTTGTATGTACTGAAGCACTCTTATTTCACTGTGTTACCACTTGTCAATATTCTGCACACAAGGAGGATGAATTTTGGGCCTGCAGAAAAAATCTGGGGACTCTGTGCCATCACTGCACTCATTAATGAGTGCACAATTAATTTTGGGGGACTTTGTATGTACTGAAACAATTTCATTTCACCATTTTACCATTTATCAATTTTCTGCACACAAGGAGGATGCATTTTTGGCATACAGAAAAAATCTGGGACTCCGTGCCACCACTGCGCACTTGACTGAGTGTGCCATTAATTCTGAGGGACTTTGTATGCCTGAAACACTCTCATATCACTCTGTTACCACTTGTTAATTTTCTGCACTCAAGGAGGATGCATTTTGAGCCTGCAGAAAAAATCTGGGGACTCTATGCCATCACTGCACTCATGAATGAGGGCGCTATTAAATTTGTGGGAGTTTGTATGTGCTGAAACAATCTGATTTCACTGTTTTACCATTTATCAATTTTCCTGCACACAAGTAGGATGCATTTTAGGCCTGCAGAAAAATTCAGGGGACTCTCTGCCACCACTACGGCCATGACTGGGTGCGCCATTAATTTTGGGGGACATCGTATGTGCTGAAACATTCTAATTTCACTGCGTTACCACTTGTCAATTTTCAACACATTTGGCGAATGAATTTTGGGCCTGTAGAACAAATCTGGGGAATCTGTGCCACCACAGCATGTATGTGCTTAAACAGTCTCATTTCACTGTGTTTCCATTTGTCAATTTTCTGCACACAAGGAGGATGCATTTTGGGTATGCAGAAAAAATCAGTGACTCTGTACCTCCACTGTGTGCATGACTGCATGTGACATTAATTACGGGTGACTTTTAATGTGCTGAAACACTCTCATTTCACTGTGTTACAACTTGTCAATTTTCTGCACAAAAGGAGGATGCATTTTGGGCATGCTGAAAAAATCTGGGGACTCGGTTCCACCGCTGTGCGCATGAGTGGGTGTGCCAAAAATTCTGGGGGACTTTGTATGACCTGAAACAATCTCATTTCACTGTGTTACCACTTTACAATTTTCTGCACAGAAGGAGGATGCATTTAGGGCCTACAGAAAATATCTGGGGACTGTGTGCCACAACTGTGCATTACTGTACCATTTAGTCTGTGGTACTTCATATGTTCTCAAACACTCTCATTTCACGGTGTTACAACGTTTCAATTTTTGGCACGTAAGGAGGATGCATTTTGGGTGTGCATTAAAAATCTGGGGACTCTGTGACACTGCTGCATGCATGACTGAGTGTGCGATTTATTCTGGGGACTTTGTATGTGCTGAAACAATATCATTTCACTGTGTTACCATTTCAATTTCTGCACTCAGGAGGATGTATTTTGGGCCTGCTGAAAGAATCTTGGGACGCTTAGCCACCACTGCACACATGACTGAGTGTGCAATTAATTCTGGGGAATTTGTATGTAATGAAGCACTTTAACTCACAGTGTTACCACTTGACAATTTTCTTCACACAAGGAGGATGCATTTTGGGCCTGCAGAAAAAATCTGGGGAATTCTGTGCTAACACTGCACATGACTGAGCATACCAATAATTCTTGGGCTTTATATGTACTGAGACAGTCTCATTTCAATGTTTTACAACTCTTCAATTTTCTGCAATCAAGGAGGATGCATTTTGGGCCTGCAGAGAAAATCGGGGGACTCTGCCACCACTGCGCACATGACTTAGAGTGCCATTAATTCTGGGGACTTTGTGTGGCTAAACCAATCCCACTTCACTGTGTTGTTACTTGTCAATTTTCGGTACAAAAGGAGGATGCATTATGGGCATGCACAAAAAATCTATGGACTCTGTGCCACCTCTGCGCACATGACTGAGAGCACCATTAATTCTGGGGGAATCTGTATGTGCTAAAACAATCTCATTTCACTATGTTACCATTTCTCAATTTTCTGCACTCAGGGAGGATGTATTTTGGGCCTGCTGAAAAAATCTGGGTCTCTGTGCCACCACTGAGTGCGTGACTGAGTGTGCCAAAAATTCAGGGGGAATTTTTATGTGCTGAAACACTCTCATTTCACAGTGTTACCACTTGCCAATTTTCTGCACACAAGGAGGATGCATTTCTGGCATGCAGAAAAAATCTGAGACTCAGTGCCCCAACTGCGTGCATGACTGAGTGTGCCATTAATTCTGGAAAACTTTCAGAATGCTGAAACAGTCTCATTTCACTGTTTTAATACTTGTGAATTTTCTGCACGCAAGGACAATGCATTTTGAGCCAGCAGAAAAATTCTGTTGACTCTATGCCACCACTGCGCCCATGACTGAGTAAACCCTTAATTCTGGGGCACTTTGTATGTGCAGAAACAGTCTCATTTTGCTATGATACCACTTGTCAATTTTCTGCACACAAGTAGGATGCAATTTGGGCCTGTAGAAAAAATCTGGGGAGACTGCCACCACTGTGCACATGACTGAGAGCGCCATCAATTCTGGATACTTCGTATGTGCTGAAACACTCTCATTTCACTGTATTACCATTGGTCAATTTTCTGCACACAAGCAGGATGCATTTTTGGCCGGCAGGAAAAATCTGGGAATCAGTGCCACCACTGCGTGCTTGACTGAGTGTGCCATTAATTCTGAGGGACTTTGTATGCCTGAAACACTCTCATATCACTCTTTTACCACTTGTTAATTTTCTGCCCACAAGGAGGATGCATTTTGGGCCTGCAGAAAAAATCTGGGGACTCTGTGCAATAACTTTGTGAATGACTTAGTGAGCCATTAATTCTGGAAACATTTCAGAGTGTTGAAACGGTCTCATTTCACTGTTTTAAGACTTGTTAATTTTCTGCACACAAGGACGATGCATTTGGAGCCTGCAGAAAAATTCAGGGGAATCTATGCCACCACTGCGGCCATGACTTGGTGTGCCATTAATTCTGGGGGACATCGTATGTGCTGAAACATTCTCATTTCACTGCGTTACCACTTTTCAATTATCAGCACATTAGGCGAATGAATTTTGGGCCTGCAGAACAAATCTGGGGACTCTGTGCAACCACAGCATGTATGTGTTGAAACAGTCTCATTTCACTTTGTTTCCATTTGTCAATTTTCTGCACACAAAGAGGATGCATTATGGGTCTGCAGAAAAAATCAGTGACTCTGTGCCACCACTGTGTGCATGATTGAGTGTGACATTAATTCTGTTAGACTTTTTATGTGCTGAAACACTCTCATTTCAATGTGTTACCACTTGTCAATTTTCTGCACAAAAGGAGGATGCATTTTTGGCTTGCTGAAAAAATCTGGGGTCTCTGTTCCACCACTGTGTGCATGAGTGGGTGTGCCAAAAATTCTGGGGGAGTTTGTATGACCTGAAACAATCTAATTTCGCTGTGTTACCACTTATCAATTTTCTGCACAGAAGGAGAATGCGTTTAGGGCCTGCAGAATAAATCTGGGGACTGTGTGCCACAACTGAGCATGACTGTTCCATTAACTCTTTGGTGCTTCATATGTGCTCAAACACTCTCATTTCACAGTGTTACAACTTGTCAGTTTTTGGCACGTAAGGAGGATGCATTTTGGGCCAGCAGAAAAAATCTGGGGACTCTGTGCTAACTCTGCATATGACTGTGCCATTAAGTCTGTGGTACTTCATATGTGTTCAGATACCCTCATTTCACGGTGTTACAACTTGTCAATTTTTGTCACGTAAGGAGGATGTATTTTGGGCCTGCAGAAAAAATCTTGTCACTCTGTGCCACTGCTGCATGCATGACTGAGTGCGCCATTTATTCTGGGGGACTTTGTATGTGCTGAAACAATCTCATTTCAATGTGTTACCATTTCTCAATTTTCTGCATTCAGGAAAGATGTATTTTGGGCCTGCTGAAAAAAATCTTGGACTCTGTGCCACCACTGCACACATGACTGAGTGTGCAATTAATTCTGGGGGACTTTGTATTTACTGAAGCACTCTTAATTCTCTGTGTTACCATTTGACAATTTTCTGCACACAAGGAGGATGCATTTTGGGCTTGCATAAAAATGCTGCGGACTCTATGCCACCACTGCTCCCATAACTGAGTGCAGCATTAATTCTGGGGGACTTTGCATTTGCTGAAACAGTCTCATTTCACTCTGTTACCACTTATTAATTTTCTGCCCACAAGGAGGATGCATTTTGGGCCTGCAGAAAAAATCTGGGGACTATGTGCCATCACTGCGTGAATGACTGAGTGTGCCATTAATTCTGGAAAAATTTCAGAGTACTGAAACAGTCTTATTTCACTGTTTTAAGACTTGTTAATTTTCTGCACAGAAGGACGATGCATTTGGAGCCTGCAGAAAAATTCAAGGGAATCTATGCCACCACTGCGGCCATGACTGGGTGCACCATTAATTCTGGGGGACATCGTATTTGCTGATACATTCTCATTTCACTGCGTTACCACTTGTCAATATTCAGGACATTAGGCGAATGAATTTTGGGCCTGCAAAACAAATCTGGGGACTCTGTGCCACCACAGCATGTATGTGCTGAAACAGTCTCATTTCACTGAGTTTCAATTTGTCAATTTTCTGCACACATGGAGGATGCATTTTGGGTCTGCAGAAATAATCAGTGACTCTGTGCCACCACTGCATGCATGACTGAGTGTGCCATTAATTCTGGGGAACTTTTTATGAGCTGAAACACTTTCATTTCACTGTGTTACCACTTGTAAATTTTCTGCACAAAAGGAAGATGCATTTTGTTCATACTGAAAAAATCTGGGGTCTCTCTTCCACCACTGTGTGCATGAGTGAGTGTTCCAAAAATTCTGGGGGACTTCGTATGACCTGAAACAATCTCATTTCACTGTGTTACCACTTATCAATTTTCTGCACAGAAGGAGGATGCATTTAGGGCCTGCAGAAAAAATCTGGGGACTGTGTGCCACAACTGCACATGACTGTTCCATTAAGTCTGTGGTACTTCTTATGTTCTCAAACACTCTCATTTCATGGTGTTACAACTTGTCAATTTTTGGCACGTAAGGAGGATGCATTTTGGGTTTGCAGAAAAAATCTAGGGACTCTGTGCCACTGCTGCATGCATGACTGAGTGCACCATTTATTCCGGGGGACTTTGTATGTGCTGAAACAATATCATTTCACTGTCTTACCATTTCTTAATTTTCTGCACTCATGGAGGATGTATTTTGGGTCTGCTGAAAAAATCTGGGACTCTGTGCCACCACTGCACACATGACTGAGTCTGCTATTAATTCTGGGGGAATTTGTATGTACTGAAGAACTCTTAACTCACTGTGTTTCCACTTGACAATTTTCTGCATCAAGAAGGATGCATTTTGGGCCTGCAGAAAAAATCTGGGGAATCTGTGCTAACACATGCACATGACTGAGCATACCAATAATTCTGGGGGCTTTATGTGTGCTGAGACAGTCTCATTTCACTGTTTAACAACTTGTCAATTTTCTGCACACAAGGAGGATGCATTTTGGGCCTGCAGAAATAATCGGGGGGCTCTGCCACCACTGCGCACATGACTTAGAGTGCCATTAATTCTGGGGGACTTTGTATGAACTGAAGCACTCTTAATTCACTTTGTTAAAAATTGTCAATTTTCTGCACACAAGGAGAATGCATTTTGGGCCTGCAGAAAAAATCTGGGGACTCTGTGCAATAACTTCGTGAATGACTTAGTGAGCCATTAATTCTGTAAACATTTCAGTGTGCTGAAACAGTCTCATTTCACTGTTTTAAGACTTGTTAATTTTCTGCACACAAGGACGATGCATTTGGAGCCTGCAGAAAAATTCAGGGGAATCTATGCCACCACTGCGGCAATGACTTGGTGTGCCATTAATTCTGGGGGACATCGTATGTGCTGAAACATTCTCATTTCACTGCGTTACCACTTTTCAATTATCAGCACATTAGGCGAATGAATTTTGGGCCTGCAGAACAAATCTGGGGACTCTGTGCCACCACAGCATGTATCTGCTGAAACAGTCTCATTTCACTGTGTTTCCATTTGTCAATTTTCTTCACACAAAGAGGATGCATTATGGGTCTGCGGAAAAAATCAGTGACTCTGTGCCACCACTGTGTGCATGACTGAGTGTGACATTAATTCTGTGGGACTTTTAATGTGCTGAAACACTGTCATTTCAATGTGTTACCACTTGTCAACTTTCTGCACAAAAGGAGGATGCATTTTGGGCTTGCTGAAAAAATCTGAGGACTCTCTTCCACCACTGTGTGCATGAGTGGGTGTGCCAAAAATTCTGGGGGACTTAGTATGACCTGAAACAATCTCATTTCGCTGTGTTACCACTTATCAATTTTCTGCACAGAAGGAGAATGCATTTAGGGCCTGCAGAAAAAATCTGGGGACTGTGTGACACAACTGAGCATGACTGTTCCATTAACTCTGTGGTCCTTCATATGTGCTCAAACACTCTCATTTCACAGTGTTACAACTTGTCAGTTTTTGGCACGTAAGGAGGATGCATTTTGGGTCTGCAGAAAAAAACTGAGGACTCTCTGACACTGCTGCTTGCATGACTGAGTTCGTCATTTATTCTGGGGGACTTTGTATGTGCTGAAACAATATGATTTCACAGTGCTACCATTTCTCAATTTTCTGCACTCAGGGAGGATGTATTTTGGGCCTGCTGAAAAAATCTGGGACTCTGTGCCACCACTACACACGTGACTGAGTGTGCAATTAATTCTGGGGGAATTTGTATGTACTGAAGCACTCTTAACTCACTGTTTTACCACTTGACAATTTTATGCACACAAGGAGGATGCATTTTGGGCCTGCAGGAAAAATCTGGGGACTCTGTGCTAACTCTGCACATGACTGTGCCATTAAGTCTGTGGTACTTCATATGTGTTCAGCCACCCTCACTTCACGTTGTTACAACTTTTCAATTTTTGGCACGTAAGGAGGATGTATTTTGGGCATGCAGAAAAAATCTTGTCACTCTGTGCCAATGCTGCATGCATGACTGAGTGCGCCATTTATTCTGGGGACTTTGTATGCTGAAACAATCTCATTTCAATGTGTTACCATTTCTCAATTTTCTGCATTCAGGAAAGATGTATTTTGGGCCTGCTGAAAAAAATCTTGGACTCTGTGCCACCACTGCACACATGACTGAGTGTGCAATTAATTCTGGGGGACTTTGTATTTACTGAAGCACTCTTAATTCTCTGTGTTACCACTTGACAATTTTCGGCACACAAGGAGGATGAATTTTGGGCCTGCATAAAGATGCTGCGGACTCTATGCCACCACTGCTCCCATAACTGAGTGCAGCATTAATTCTGGGGGACTTTGTATCTGCTGAAACAGTCTCAATTTACTGAGTTTCCACTTGTCAATTTTCTGCACACAAGTACGATGCATTTTGGGAGTGCAGAAAAAATCTGGGGAATCCGCCACCACTGTGCACATGACTGAGAGCGCCATTAATTGTGGATACTTTATATGTGCTGAAACACTCTCATTTCACTCTGCTACCATTTGTCAATTTTCTGCACACAAGGAGGATGCATTTTGGGCCTGCAGAAAAAATCTGAGGACTCTGTGCCACCACTGCGCATGACTGAGTGTGTCATTAATTTTGGGGGACTTCGTATGTGCTCACACTCATTTCTCTGTGTTATCACATTCCAATTTTCTGCACAAAGGGAGGGAGAATTTTGGGACTGCAGAAAAAAATTGGGGACTCTGCCACTACTGCGCTCATCTCTGAGTGCGCCAATAGTTCTGGGGGCTCTGTATGTACTGAAGTACTCTCATTTCGCTGTGTTTCCATTTGTCAATTTTCTGCACACAAGGAGGATGCATTTTGGGTCTGCAGAAAAAATCAGTGACTCTGTGCCACCACTGCATGCATGACTGCGTGTGACATTAATTCTTGGGGACTTTTAATGTGCTGAAACACTCTCATTTCACTGTGTTACAGCTTGTCAATTTACTGCACAAAAGGAGGATGCATTTTGGGCATGCTGAAAAAATCTGGGTACTCTGTTTCACTACTGTGCGCATGAGTGGGTGTGCCAAAAATTTTGGGGGACTTTGTATTACCTGAAACAATCTCATTTCACTGTGTTACCACTTAACAATTTTCTGCACAGAAGGAGGATGCATTTAGGGCCTGGAGAAAAAATCTGGCATCTGTGTGCCACAACTGAGCATTATTGTTCCATTAAGTCTGTGGTACTTCATATATTCTGAAAAACTCTCATTTCACGGAGTTACAACTTGTCAATTTTCTGCACGCAAGGAGGATGCATTTTGGGCATGCAGAAAAAATCTGAGGAATCTGTGCTAACACTGCACATGACTGAGCATACCAATAATTCTGGGGGCTTTAAATGTGCTGAGACAGTCTCATTTCACTGTTTTACAACTCATCAATTTTCTGCTCACAAGGAGAATGCATTTTGGGCCTGCAGAAAATATAGGGGGAATCTGCAAACCACTGCACACATGACTTAGAGCACCATTAATTCTGGGGGACTTTGTATGAACTGAAGCACTCTTAATTCACTTTGTTAAAAATTGTCAATTTTCTGCACACAAGGAGGATGCATTTTTGGCCTGCAAATAAAATCCAGGGACTCTATGCTAACACTGCTTGCATGACTGAGCATACTAATAATTGTGGGGTCTTTATATGTGCTGAAACTGTCTCATTTCAATGTTTTACCACTTGTCAATTTCCAATACAAATAGGATGCATTTTTGGCCTCCAGAAGAAATCTGGGGACTCTGCCACCGCTGCGCAAATGACAGAGATCACCATTAATTCTGGGGGACTTTGTATGTGCTGAAACAATCCCACTTCACTGTGTTGTCACTTGTCAATTTTCGGCACATAAGGAGGATGCATTTTGGGCCTGTTGAAAAAATCTGGGGACTGTGTGCCACTACGGCGTGCATGACTTCATGTGCCATTAATTCTGGTGCAGCTTTGTATGTGCTGAATCAGTGTCATTTCACTGTGTTACCACTTGTCAATTTTCTGCACACAAGGAAGTTGCATTATGGGCCTGCACAAAAAATCTATGGACTCTGTGCTACCACTGCGCGCAGGACTGAGAGCACAATTAATTTTGGGTGACTTTGTATGTGCTGAAACAATCTCATTTCACTGTGTTACCATTTCTCAATTTTCTGCACACAGGGAGGACGTATCTTGGGCCTGCTGAAAAAAATCTGGGACTCTGTGCCACCAATGTGTGCATGACTGAGTTTGCCATTAATTATGGGGGAATTTGTATGTGCTGAAACACTCTCATTTCACAGTGTTACCACTTGCCAATTTTCTGCACACAAGGAGGATGCATTTCTGGCATGCAGAAAAAATCTGGGACTCAGTGCCCCCACTGCGCGCATGACTGAGTATGCCATTAATTCTGGGGGACTTTCTGCATGCTGAAACACTCTCATTTCATTTTGGTACCACTTGCTAATTTTCTGCCTACAAAGAAGATGCATTTTGGGCCTGCACAAAAAACCTGGCGACTCTGTGCCATCATTGAGTGCATGATGGAATGTGCCATTAATTCTGGAAAACTTTCAGAGTGCTGAAACAGTCTCATTTCACTGTTTTAATACTTGTTAATTTTCTGCACACAAGGGCGATGCATTTTGAGCCTGCAGAAAAGTTCTGGGGACTCTATGCCACCAATGCGCCCATGACTGAGTTAACCCTTAATTCTGGGGGACTTTGTATGTGCTGAAACAGTTTCATTTTACTGTGTTACCACTTGTCAATTTTCTGCACATAATTAGGATGAATTTTGGGCCTGCAGAAAAAATCTGGGGACTCTGCAACCACTGTGCACATGACTGAGAATGCCATTAATTCTGGATACTTTGTATGTGCTGAAACACTCTCATTTCACTTTTTTACCATTTGTCAATTTCCTGCACACGAGGAGGATGCATTTTTGGCCTGCAAGAAAAATGTGGGGACTCTGTGCCACCACTGCAAATGACTGGGTGCGCCATTTTTTCTGGGAGACTTTGTAAAACCTGAAACAGTCTCATTTCACTGTGTTACCACTTATCAATTTTCTGCACACAAGGAGGATGCATTTAGGGCCTGCAGAAAAAATCTGGGGACTGTGTGCCATCACTGCGCATGACTGTGCCATTAAGTCTGTGGTACTTCATATGTGTTCAGACACCCTCATTTCACGGTGTTACAACTTGTCAATTTTCGGCACATAAGGAGGATGCATTTTGGGCCTGCAGAAAAAATATTGTCACTGTGTGCCACTGCTGCATGCATGACTGAGTGCGCCATTTATTCTGGGGGACTTTGTATGTGCTGAAACAATCTCATTTCAATGTGTTACCATTTCTCAATTTTCTGCACTAAGGAACAATGTATTTTGGACCTGCTGAAAAAATCTGGGACTCTGTGCCACCACTGCACACATGACAGAGTGTGCAATTAATTCTGGGGGACTTTGTGTGTACTGAAGCACTCTTAATTCACTGTGTTACCACTTGACACACACAAAGAGGATGCCTTTTGGGCCTGCAGAAAAATTCTGGGGACTCTATGCCACCACTGCTCCCATAACTTAGTGCTGCATTAATTCTGGGGGACTTTGTATCTGCTGAAACAGTCTCATTTTACTGAGTTACCACCTGTCAATTTTCTGCACAAAAGTAGGATGCATTTTATACCCGAAGAAAATTCTGGGGACTCTGCCACCACTGTGCACATGATTGAAAACGCCATTAATTCTGGATACTTTGCATGTTCTGAAACACTCTCATTTCACTGTGATATCATTTGTCAATTTTCTGCACACAAGGAGGATGCATTTTGGGCCTGCAGAAAAAATCTGTGGACTCTATGCCACCACTGCGCCTGACTGAGTGTGTCATTAATTTTGGGGGACTTCGTATGAGCTCACACTCATTTCTCTGTATTATCACTTTCTAATTTTCTGCACACAAGGAGGAAGAATTTTGGGACTGCATAAAAAATGTGTGGACTCTGCCAGCACTACGCGAATCACTGAGTGCGCCATTAATTCTAGGGGACTTAGTATTTGGTGAAACAGTCTCATTTCATTGTGTTACCATTTCTCAATTTTTTGCACTCATGGATGATGTATTTTTGGCCTCCTGAAAAGATCTGGGACTCTGTGCCACCACTGCGCACATGTTGAGTGTGCAATTTATTCTGGGGGCTTTGAATGTACTGAAGCACTCTTATTTCACTGTGTTACCACTTGACAATATTCTGCACACAAGGAGGATGAATTTTTGGCCTGCAGAAAAAATCTGGGGACTCTGTGCCATCACTGCACTCATTAATGAGTGCACAATTAATTCTGGGGGACTTTGTATGTGCTGAAACAATTTAATTTCACTGTTTTACCATTTATCAATTTTCTGCACACAAGGAGGATGCATTTTTGGCATACAGAAAAAATCTGGGACTCAGTGCCACCACTGCGCACTTGACTGAGTGTGCCATTAATTCTGAGGGACTTTGGATGCCTGAAACACTCTCATATCACTCTGTTACCTCTTGTTAATTTTCTGCCCACAAGGAGGATGCATTTTGGGCCTGCAGAAAAAATCTAGAGACTCTGTGCCATCACTGCATGAATGACTGAGTGTGCCATTAATTCTGGAAAATTTTCAGAGTGCTGAAACAGTCTCATTTCACTGTTTTAAGACTTGTTAATTTTCTGCACACAAGGACGATGCATTTTGAGCCTGCAGAAAAATTCAGGGGAATATATGCCACCACTGCGGCCATGACTGGGTGAGCCATTAATTCTGGGGGACATCGTATGTGCAGAAACATTCTCATTTCACTGCGTTACCACTTGTCAATTTTCAGCACATTAGGTGGATGAGTTTTGGGCCTGCAGAACAAATCTGAGGACTCTGTGCCACCACAGCATGTATGTGCTGAAACAGTCTCATTTCACTGAGTTTCCATTTGTCAATTTTCTGCACACATGGAGGATGCATTTTGGGTATGCAGAAATAATCAGTGACTCTGTGCCACCACTGCATGCATGACTGAGTGTGCCATTAATTCTGGGGGACTTTTTATGTGCTGAAACTCTTTCATTTCACTCTGTTGCCACTTGTAAATTTTCTGCACAAAAGGAGGATGCATTTTGTTCATACTGAAAAAATCTGGGGACTCTGTTCCACCACTGTGTGCATGAGTGAGTGTGCCAAAAATTCTGGGGGACTTCGTATGACCTGAAACAATCTCATTTCACTGTGTTACCACTTATCAATTTTCTGCACAGAAGGAGGATGCATTTAGGGCCTGCAGAAAAAATCTGGGGACTGTGTGCCACAACTGCGCATGACTGTTCCATTAAGTCTGTGGTACTTCAGATGTTCTCAAACACTCTCATTTCATGGTGTTACAACTTGTCAATTTTTGGCACGTAAGGAGGATGCATTTTGGGTCTGCAGAAAAAATCTAGGGACTCTGTGCCACTGCTGCATGCATGACTGAGTGCACCATTTATTCTGGGGGACTTTGTATGTGCTGAAACAATATCATTTCACTGTCTTACCATTTCTCAATTTTCTGCACTCATGGAGGATGTATTTTGGGTCTGCTGAAAAAATCTGGGACTCTGTGCCACCACTGCACACATGACTGAGTCTGCAATTAGTTCTGGGGGAATTTGTATGTACTGAAGAACTCTTAACTCACTCTGTTACCACTTGACAATTTTCTGCACACAAGGAGGATGCATTTTGGGTCTGCAGAAAAAATCTGGGGAATCTGTGCTAACACTGCACATGACTGAGCATACCAATAATTCTGGGGGCTTTATATGTGCTGAGACAGTCTCATTTCACTGTTTTACAACTTGTCAATTTTCTGCACACAAGAAGGATGCATTTTGGGCCTGCAGAAAAATCGGGGGGGCTCTGCCACCACTGCGCTCATGACTTGGAGTGCCATTAATTCTGGGGGTCTTTGTATGAACTGAAGCACTCTTAATTCACTTTGTTAAAAATTGTCAATTTTCTGCACACAAGGAGGATGCATTTTGGGCCTGCAGAAAAAATCTGGGGACTCTGTGCCAACACTGCACTCATGAATGAGTGTGCTATTAATTCTGGGGGACTTTGTATATGCTTAAACAATCTCATTTCACTGTTTTACCATATGTCAATTTTCTGCACACAAGGGGGATGCATTTCTGGCATGCAGAAAAAATCTGGGACTCAGTGCCACCAGTGTGCGCATGACTGAGTGTGCCATTAATTCTGAGAGACTTTGTATGTCCTGAAACACTCTCATTTCAGTGTGTTGCCACTTGTCAATTTTCTGCACAAAAGGAGGATGCATTTTGGGCATGCAGAAAAATCTGGGGACTCTGTTCCACCAATGTCCGCATGACTGGGTGCACCAATAATTCTGGGGGAATTCGTATTACCTGAAACAGTCTCATTTCACTCTGTTACCTCTTATCATTTTTCTGCACACAAGGAGGATGCATTTAGGGCCTGCAGAAAAAGTCTGGGGACTGTGTGCCACCACTGCACATGACTGTGCGATTAAGTCTATGTGATTTCACATGTGCTCAAACACTCTCATTTTACTGTGTTACAACTTGTCAATTTTTTCCGCCTAAGGAGGATGCATTTTGGGTCTGCAGAAAAATCTGGGGACTCTGTGCCACTACTGCGAGCATGACTGAGTGCGCCATTTATTCTGGGGGACTTTGTATGTGCTGAATCAATCTCGTTTCACTACCATTTCTCAATTTTCTGCACTCAGGGAGTATGTACTTTGGGAATACTGAAAAAATCTGGGACTCTGTACCACCACTGCACACATGACTGAATGTGCAATTGATTCTGGGGGACTTTGTATGTATATTCACTGTGTTACCACTTGTCAATTTTCTGCACACAAGGAGGATGATTATTGGCCTGCAGAAAAGATCTGGGGACTCTGTGCTGACACTGCATGAATGACTGATCATACCAATAATTCTGGTGGCTTTATATCTGCTGAAACTGTCTCATTTCACTGTTTTTCCACTTGTCAATTTTCTGCATACAAGGAGAATGCATTTTAGGCCTGCAGAAAAAATCTGGGGACTCTGCCACTACTGCACACATGAATGAGTTCGCCATTAATTCTGGGGGACTTTGTATGTGCTGAAACAATCCCACTTCACTGTGTTGTCACTTGTCAATTTTACACACATATGGAGGATGCATTTTGAGCCTGCAGAAAAAATCTGGGGACTGTGTTCCACAATGGTGTTCATGACTGAGTATGCCATTAATTCTGGGGGACTTTGTATGTGCTGGAACAGTCTCATTTCACTGTGTTACCAGTTGTCAATTTTCTGCACAGAAGGACAATGCATTTTGAGCCTGCAGAAAAATTCTGGGGACTCTATGCCACCACTGCACCCATGACTGGGTGCGCCATTAATTCTGGGGGACATCGTATGTGCTGTAACAGTCTCATTTCACTGCATTACCACTTGTCAATATTTAGCACATTAGGCGGATGAATTTTGGGCCTGCAGAACAAATCTGTGGACTCTGTGCCACCTCTGCGCGCAAGACTGAGTTTGCCATTAATTCTTGGGGACTTTTTATGTGCTGAAACACTCTCATTTCACTGTGTTACCACTTGCCAATTTTCTGCACAAAAGGAGGATGCATTTTGGGCATGCAGAAAAAATCTGGGGACTCTGTTCCCCCACTGTTCGCATGACTTTCTGCACCAATAGTTCAGGGGAACTTCGTATGACCTGAAACAATCTCATTTCACTGAGTTACCACTTATCAATTTTCTGCACACAAGGAGGATGCATTTAGGGCCTGCAGAAAAATTCTGAAGACTGTGTGCCACCACTGCGCGCATGACTGTGCCATTAAGTCTGTGGTACTTCATATGTGCTCAAACACTCTCATTTCATGGTGTTACAGCTTGTCAATTTTCTGCCCACAAAGAGGATGCATTTTGGGTCAGCAGAGAAAATCTGGGGACTCAGAGCCACTACTGCATGCATGACTGAGTGTGCCATTCATTCTAGGGGACTTTGCATGTCCTGAAACAATCTCATTTCACTGCGTTACCATTTCTCAATTTTCTGCACAGAAGGACGATGCATTTTGAGCCTGCAGAAAAATTCTGGGGCCTCTATGCCACCACTGCTCCTATGACTGGGTGTGCCATTAATTCTGGGGGGACATCGTATATGATGAAACATTCTCATTTCACTGTGTTACCAGTTGTCAATTTTCAGCACGTTAGGTGGATGAATTTTGGGCCTTTGGAACAAATTTGGGGACTCTGTGCCACCAGTGAGTGCATGACTGAGAGTGCCATTAATTCTGGGGGACTTTGTATGTGCTGAACACTATCATTTCACTGTGTTACCACTTGTTAATTTTCTGCACAAAAGGAGGATGCATTTTGGGCATGCTGAAATAATCTGGGGACTCTGTTCCACCTCTGTGTGCATGACTGGGTGAGTCAATAATTTTGGGGGACTTCGTATGACCTGAAACAATCTCATTTCACAGTGTTACAACTTGTCAATTTTTGATACGTAAGGAGGATGCATTTTGGATCTGCAGAAGAAATCTGGGGGCTCTGTGCCACTCATGCGTGCATGACTGAGTGCGTTATTTATTCTGGGGGACTTTGTAGGTGCTAAAACAATATCATTTCACTGTGTTACCACTTGCCAATTTATTGCACACAAGGAGGATGCATTTTGGACCTGCAGAAAAAATTGGGGGACTCTACCACCACTGTGCACATGACTTAGAGCATCATTAATTCTGTGGGACTTTGTATGTGCTCACACTTATTTCACTGTGTTATCACTTTCCAATTTTCTGCACACAAGGATGAAGAATTCTGGGACAGCAGAATAATCTGTGGACTCTGCTGCCACTGCGCGCATGAGTGAGAGCACCATTAACTCTGGGGGGCATCTTATGAGCTGAAACAATCTTATTTCACTGGGTTACCACTTGTCAATTTTCTGTACACAAGGAGGATGCATTTTGGGCCTGAAGAAAAGAATCTGGGCACCGTGAGCCACCAATGCACATGACTGAGTGTGCCATTAATTTTGGGGACTTCATATGTGCTCAAACACTATCATTTCACTGTGTTACAACTTGTCAATTTTCTGCACACAAGGGGGATGCATAATGGGCCTGCAGAAAAAATCTATTGACACTGTACCACCACTGCACACATGACTGAGTGCGCCATTTATTCTGGAGGACTTTGTATGTGCTGAAACAGTCACATTTCATTGTGTTACCACTGGTCAATTTTCAGCACATAAGGAGGATGAATTTTGGGGCTGCTGAGCAAATCTGGGGACTCTCTGCCACCACTGCCTGAATGACTGAGTGCACCATTAATTCTGGTTGACTTTGTAAGTGCTGAAACAGTCTGATTTCACTGTGTTTCCATTTGTCAGTTTTCTGCACACAAGAAGGATGCATTATGGGTCTGCAGAAAAAATCTGGAACTCTGTGCCTCAACTGTGCGCATGACTGATTGTCCTCTTAATTCTGGGGGACTTTGTATGTGCTGAAACACTCTCATTTCACTGTGTTACCACTTGTCAATTTTCTGCATAGAAGGAGGATGCATTTTAGGCATGCAGAAAAATTCTGGGGACTCTGTTCCACCACTGTGTGCATGACTGAGTGCACCAAAAATTCTGGGGGACTTTGCATGAGCTGAAACAATTTCATTTCACTGTGTTACAACCTGTTAATTTTTGGCACATAAGAAGGATGCATTTTGGGCATGCAGAAAAAATCTGGGGACTCCTTACCCACCCTGACGTGCATGTTAGTTCATTCTGGGGGCTTCGTATGAGCTAGAAAGCAATCTCATTTCACTGTGTTATCCTCGTCAATTTTCTGCACACAAGGAGGATGCATTTTGGGCCTGCAAAAAAATCTGGGGACTTGTGTGCCTCACTTGCATGACTAAGTGCCAATAATTCTTGGGACTTTGTATGTGTTGAAACTGTCTCATTTCACTGTGTTAACACTTGCCAATTTTCTGTACACAAGGAGGATGAATTTTGGGGCTGCTGAGCAAATCTGGGGACTCTCTGCCACCACTGATTGAATGACTGAGTGCACTATTAATTCTGGTTGACTTTGTAAGTGCAGAAACAGTCTCATTTCACTGTGTTTCTGCACACAAGGAGGATGCATTATGGGTCTGCAGAAAAAATCTGGAACTCTGTGTCACAACTGTGTGCATGACAGATTGTGCTCTTAATTCTGGGGGACTTTGTATGTGCTAAAACACTCTCATTTCACTTTACCACTTGTCAATTTTCTGCAGACAAGGAGGATGCATTTTGGGCATGCAGAAAAAATCTGGGGACACTGTTCCACCTCTGCGCGCATGACTGAGTGCGCCAAAAATTCTGGAGAACTTCGCATGAGCTGAAACAATCTCATTTCACTGTGTTACAACCTGTTACTTTTTGGCACATAAGAAGGATGTATTTTGGGCCTGCAGAAAAAATCTGGTGACTCTGAGCCACTACTGCGTGCATGACTGAGGTTGTACATTTATTCTGGGGACTTGTATGTGTTGAAACACCTCATTTCACCATGTTACCACTTGACATTTTTCTGCACACAAGGAGGTTGTATTTTGGGCCTGCAGAAAAAATCTGGTGAATCTGTCACCACTGCGCGCATGACTAAGTGCGCCAATAATTCTTGGAGACTTTGTATGTGTTGAAACTGTCTCATTTCACTGTGTTAACACTTGCCAATTTTCTGTACACGAGGAGGATGCATTTTATGTATGTAGAAAAAATCTGGGGACTCTGTGCCACCACTGCGCATGACTGAGTGCACCATTAATTCTGGGGCATTTTGTATGTGCCGAAACAGTCTGATTTCACTATGTTAATACTTGTCAATTTTGGCACATAAGGAGGATGCATTTCTGGCTCAAGGAAAAATTCTGGACTCTGCCACTACTTCATGCAAGATCTGCGTAATTATTTATTCTGGAGGACTTTGTATTTTCTGAAACAGTCTAATTTCACTGTGTTATTACTTGTCAATTTTCAGCACAGAGGGAGAATGAATTTTGGGCATGCGGAAGAAGTCTGGGGCTCTGCCACCACTGTGTGCATGACTGACTGTGCCATTAATTCTGGGGGACTTTGTATGTGCTGAAACTACCTCTTTTCACTGTTTTACCATTTGTCAATTTTCTGCACACAAGGAGGATGCATTTCTGGCATGCAGAAAAAACCTGGGACTCAGTGCTGCCACTGCATGCATGACTGAGTATGCCATTAATTCTGGGGGACTTACTGCGTACTGAAACACACTCATTTCAGTTTGTTACCACTTGTCAATTTTCTGCACACCAGGAAGATGCATTTTGGGCCTGCAGGAAAATTCTGGGGACTCTGTGCCACCACTGCGCGCATGGCTGAGAGCACTATTGATGCTGGGGGACTATTTATGTACTGAAACAATCTCATTTCACTGTGTTACCACTTGTCAATTTTCTGCCCACAAAGAGGATGTATTTTGGGCCTGCAGCAAAAAACCTGGGGACTCTGTACCATCACTGCTTGCATGACTCAGTATGCCATTAATTCTGGGGGACTTTCAAATTGCTGAAACAGTTTAATTTCACTGATTTAAAACTTGTTAATTTTCTGCACACAAGGATGATGCATTTTGAGCCTGCAGATAAATTCTGGGGACTCTATGCCACTACTGCGCCCATGACTGAGTGCACCATTAATTCTGTGGGGCTCTGTACATGTTAAACAGTCTCATTTTACTGTGTTACCACTTGTCAATTTTCTGCACACAACTAGGATACATTTTGGGCTGCAGAAAAAATCTGGGGACTCTGCCACCACTGTGCACATGACTGAGAGCGACATTAATTCTGGATACTTTGCATGTGCTGAATCATTCTCATTTCACTGTGTTACCATTTGTCAATTTTCTGCACACAAGGAGGATGCATTTTGGGCCTGCAGAAAAAATCTGGGGACTCTTTGCCATCACTGCGCATGACTGAGTGTGCCATTAATTCTGCGGGACTTCATATGTGCTGAAACAGTCTCATTTCTCTGTGTTATTACTTGTCAATTTTTGGCACATAAGGAGGATGCATTTCTGGCCTGCAGAAAAAATCTGTTGACTCTGCCACCACTACATGCATGACTGAATGCACAATTAATTCTGGGGGACTTTCAGAGTGTTGAAACAGTCTAATTTCACTGATTTAATACTTGTTAATTTTCTGCACTCAAGGACGATGCATTTTGAGCATGCAGAAAAATTCTGGGGACTCTATGCCACCACTGCACCCATGACTGAGTGCACCATTAATTCTGTGCGGCTTTGTATGTGCTGAAACAGTCTAATTTCACTGTGTTACCTCGTGCAAATTTCTACACACATGGAGGATGCAATTTGGGCCTGCAGAAAAAATCTGGGGTCTCTGTGCCACCACTGCGCACATGACTGAGTGTGCAATTAATTCTGGGGAGGCTTTGCATGTACTGAAGCACTCTTAATTCACTGTGTTACCACTTGTCACTTTTCTGCAAACAAGGAGGATGCATTTTGGGCCTGAAGAAAAATTCTGGGAACTCTGCCACTACTGCGCACATGTCTGAGATCTCTATTAATTCTGGGGGACTTTGTATGTGCTGAAACAATCCCACTTCACAGTTCAGTCACTTGTCAATTTTCGGCACATATGGAGGATGCATTTTGGGCCTGCAGAAAAAATCTGGAGACTCTGTGCCACCACTGCGGACATGACTGAGTGCGCCATTAATTCTGGGGGACTTTGTATGTGCTGAAACAGTCTCATTTCCACAGTGTTACCACTGGTCAATTTTCAGCACATAAAGAAGATGAATTTTTGGCCAGCTGAGCAAATCTGGGGACTCTGTGCCACCATTGCATCCATGACTGAGTGCACCATTAATTCTGGGGGACTTTGTATGTGCTGAAACAGTCTCATTTCACTGTGTTTCCATTTGTCAGTTTTCTGAAAACAAGGATAATGCATTATGGGTCTGAAGAAAACATCTGGAACTCTGTGCCACAACTACGCGCATGTCTGGTTGTGCTGTTAATTCTGGTGGACTTTGTATGTGCTGAAACACTCTCATTTCACTGTATTACCACTTTTCAATTTTATGCAGACTAGGAGGAAGCATTTTCGACATGCAGAAAAAAATCTGGGGACTCAGTTCCACCACTGTGCTCATGACTGAGTGCACCAATAATTCTGTAGGACTTTGTATGAGCTGAAACAATCTCATTTCACTGTGCTACAATTTGTTAATTTTTGGCACATAAGGAGGATGCATTTTGGGCCTGCAGAAAAAATCTGGGGACTCTGAGCCGCTACTGCGTACTTGACAGCATTTATTCTGGGGGACTTTTGTATGTGCAGAAACAATCTAATTTCACTGGGTTACCACTTTTCAATTTATTGCACAGAAGGAGGTTGCATTTTGGACCTGCAGAAAAAATCTGGGGACTCTGTCAAAACTGCATGCATCACTGAGTGCCCCATTAATTCTGGGGGACTTTGCATGTGCTGAAACAGTCTAATTTCACTGTGTTACCTCTTGCCAATTTTCTACACACAAGGAGGATGCAATTTGGGCCTGCAGAAAAAATCTGGGGACTCTGTGCCACCACTGCGCACATAACTGAGTGTGCAATCAATTCTGGGGGCTTTGTATGTACTGCAGCACTCTTATTTCACTGTGTTACCACTTGTCAATTTTATGCACACAAGGAGGATGCATTTTGGGCCTCCAGAAAAAATCTGGGTACTCTGTGCCAACATTGCACTCATGAATGAGTGTGCTATTAATTTTGGGGGGCTTTCTATGTGCTGAAACAATCTCATTTCACTGTTTTACCATTTGTTAATTTTCTGCAGACAAGGAGGATGCATTTTTGGCATGCAGAAAAAATCTGGGGCTCAGTGCCACCTCTGCGCTCATGACTGAGAGCATCATTAATTCTGGGGGACTTAGTATGTGCTGAAACAATCTCATTTCACTGTGTTAGCATTTCTCAATGTTCTGCATTCAGGAAGGATGTATTTTGGGACTGCTGAACAAATCTGGGACTCTGTGACACCACTGCGTGCATGACAAGTGCGCCATTAATTCTGAGAGACTTTGTTTGTCCTGAAACACTATCTTTTCACTGTGTTACCACTTGTCAATTTTCTGCCCAGAAGGAAGGTGCATTTTGAGCCTGCAGAGCAAATCTGGGGACTCTGTGCCATCACTGAGTGAATGACTGAGTGTGCCATTTATTCTGGAAAACTTTCAGCGTGCTGAAACAGTCTCATTTCACTGTTTTAAGAATTGTTAATTTTCTGCACACAAGGACGATGCATTTGGAGCCTGCTGAAAAATTCTGGGGACTCTATGCCACCACTGTGCCCATGACTGGGTGCACCATTAATTCTGCGGACATCATATGTGCTGAAACAGTATCATTTCAATGCGTTACCACTTGTCAATTTTCAGCACATTAGGCAGATGAATTTTGGGCCTGCAGAACAAATCTGGGGACTCTGTGCCACTACTGCATACATGACTGAATGCACCATTAATTCTGTGGGACTTTTAATGTGCTGAAACACTCTCATTTCACTGTGTTACCATTTCTCAATTTTCTGCACTCAGGGAGGATGTACTTTGGGCCTGCTGAAAAAATCTGGGACTCTATGCCACCACTGCACACCTGACTGAGTGTGCAATTAATTTTGGGAGCTTTGTATGTACTGAAGCACTCTTAATTCATTGTGTTACGTTTGTCAATTTTCTGCACACAAGGAGGATGCATTTCTGGCTGCAGGAAAAATCTGCAGACTCTGTGCCACCACTGCATGCATGACTGAATGCACCAATAATTCTGGGGGACTTTGTATGTGCTGAAACAGTCTCATTTCACTGTGTTATCACTTGTAAATTTTCTGCACACAAGTAGGATTGATTTTGGGCATGCAGAAAAAATTCTGGGCACACTGCAACCACTGCACACATGACTGAGTGCACCATTAATTCTGGGGACTTTGTATGTGCTAAAACACTCTCATTTCACTGTGTTACCACTTGTCAATTTTCTGTACACAAGGAGGATGCATTTTGGGAATGCGGAAAAAATCTGGGGACTCTGTGCCACCACTGTGAGCATGACTGAGTGCGCCATTAATTCTGGGGGACTTTGTATGTGCTGAAAACTCTTTTTTCACTGTTTTACCACTTGTCAATTTTCTGCACAGATGGAGGATGAATTTTGGTCCCGCAGAAAATAATCTGGGGACTCTGTGCCAACCCTGCGCACATGACTGCGTGTGCGAATAATTCCGGGGACTTTGTATGTGCTGAAATAGTCTCATTTCACTGTGTTATCACTTGTCAGTTTTCAGTACATAAGGAGGATGTATTTTGTTACTGCAGAAAAAACCTGGACACTATATGCCACCACTTCGAGATGACTAAGTCTTCCATTAATTCGGGGGGAATTTTTATTTGCTGAATTACTCTCATTTTACTGTGTTGCCACTTCTCAATTTTCTGCACACAAGTAGGATGCATTTTGGTCCTGCAGAAAAAATCTGGGGAGTATGTGCCACCACTGCGTGCATGACTGAGTGTGCCATTTATTTTGGGGGACCTTTTATGTGGCAAAAGACTCTCATTTCACTGTATTGCCACTTGTCAATTTTCTGCACACAAGGAGGATGCATTTATGGCCTGCAGAAAAAATCTGGGAACTGTGTGCCACCACTGCATGCATGACTGAGTGTGCCATTTATTCTGGGGGCCTTTTTATGTGCCAAAATACTCTCTTTTCACTGTATTGCCAGTTGTCAATTTTCTGCACTCAAGGAGGATGCATTTTGGGAATGCAGAACAAATCTGGGGACTGTGTGCCATCACTGCACGCATGACTAAATTCGCCAATAATTCTGGTTCACTTTGTATGTGCTGAAACAGTCTCATTTCACAGTGTTATCAGTTGTCAATTTTCTGCACATAAGGAGGATGCATTTTGGGCATGCAGAAAAAATATTTGGACTCTGTGCCAACACTGCGCGCAGGACTGAGTGTGCTATTCATTCTGGGGTCTCTGTATGTGCTGTAACAATCTCATTTCTCTGTGTTACCACTTGTCAATTTTCTGAACACAACAAGGATGCATTTTGGTCCTGCAGAAAAAATCTGAGGACTGTGCGCCACCAATGCATGACTGACTGAGTGTGCCATTAATTCTGGGGGACTTTTTATGTGCCAAAATACTCTTATTTCACTGTGTTGCCACTTGTCAATTTTCTACACACAAGGAGGATGAATTTTGGGCCTGCAGAAAAAATCTGGGGATTCTGCAACCACTGGGCACATGACTGAGAGCACCATTCAATTCTGGGGGATTTTGTATTAGCTGAAACAATCTTATTTCACTGTGTTACATTTGTCAATTGTCTGCACACAGAAGGATACATTTTGGGCCTGCACAAAAAAATCTGAGACACTGTGCCAAGACTGCTCGCATGACTGAGTGTGCCATTAATTCTGGGGGACTTTTATGTGCTGAAATATTCTCATTTCACTATGTTGCCACTTGTCAATTTTCTGCACACAAGGAGGATAGATTTTGGGCCTGCATAAAAAATGTGGGTACTTTGTGCCAACACTGCATGCTTGACTGAGTGCGCCATTCATTTTGGGGGACTTTGTATGTGCTGAAACACTCTAATTTCACTGTGTTATCACTTGTCAGTTTTCTGCACACAAGGAGGATGCATTATGGGCCTGCATAAAAAATGTGAGTACTTTGTGCCAACACTGTGCATGACTGAGTGCACCATTAATTCTGTGGGACTTCGTATGTGCTCAAACACTCTCATTTCACTGTGTTACCATTTGTCAATTTTTGCCACATAAGGAGGATGCATTTTGGGCATGCAGAAAAAATCGGGGGACTCTGTGCCACTACTGCATGAATGACTGAGTGCATCGTTAATTCTGGAGGATTTCTAATGTGCTTAAACAGTCTCATTTCAAAGTGTTATCACTTGTCTATTTTCTGCACACAAGGAGGATGCATTTTGGGCATGTAGAAAAGATCTGGGGACTCTGTGCCACCACCGTGTGATTGACTGAATGCACCATTAATTCTGGAGGACTTTGTATGTGTTGAAACAGTCTCATTTCACTGTGTTACCACTTGTCAATTTTATGCACACAAGCTGGATGAATTATTGGCCTGCAGAAAAAATCTGGGGCTCTGTGATACCACTGCGCGCATGACTGAGTGCGCCATTAATTCTTGTGGACTTTGTATGTGCTGAGAGAGTCTCATTTCAAAGTGTTATCACTTGTCTATTTTCTGCACACAAGGAGGATGCATTTTGGGCATGCAGAAAAGATCTGGGGACTCTGTGCCACCACTGTGTGATTGACTGAGTGCACCTTTAATTCTGGAGGACTTTGTATGTGTTGAAGCAGTCTAATTTCAGTGTGTTACCACTTGTCAATTTTCTGCACACAAGGAGGATGCATTTCTGGTCTGCTGAAAAAATCTGGGACTTGGTGCCACCACTGCGTGCATGACTCAGTGTGGCATTAATTTCGAGGCACTTTGTATGTGCTAAAATAGTCTCATTTTACTGTGATGCTAGTTTTCAATTTTAGGCACATAAGGAGAATGCATTTTGGGCCTGCAGAAAAAATATGGGGACTCTACAACCACTGCTCACATGACTGAGAGTGCCATTAATTCTGGGGAATTTTGTCTGTGCTGAAACAATCTCATTTCATTGTGTTACATTTGTCATTTGTCTGCGCAAAAGGAAAATGCATTTTTGGCCTGCAGAAAAAAATCTGGGACTCTGTGCCACCACTGCTCGCATGTCTGAGTGTGCCATTAATTCTGGGGGAATTTTTATTTGCTGAAACAATCTCATTTCCCTTTGTTACCACTTGCCAATTTTCTGCACACAAGGAGGATGAATGTTGGGCCTTTAGAAAAATGTGTGGACTGTGTGCCACCACTGCGCAAGACTGAGTGCGCCATTAATTCTGGGGTACTTCGTATTTGCTCAAACACTCTCATTTCACTGTGTTACCACTTGACAATTTTCAGCACATAAAGAGGATGCATTTTGGGAATGCAGAAACAATCTGGGGACTATGTGCTACTGCTGCGTGCATTACTGAGTGTGCCATTAATTCTGGGTTACTCTGTATGTGCTGAAACAGTTTAATTTCACTGTGTTATCACTTGTCAATTTTCTGCACACACAGAGGATGACTTTTGGGCATGCAGAAAAAATCTGGGGACTCTGTGCCACCTCTGGGCACATGACTGAGTGCCTCATTAATTCTGGGGGATTTCATATGGGCTGAAGCACTCTCATTTAACTGTGTTATAACTTGTCAATTTTCAGCACACAAGGAGGATGCATTTTTGGCATGCAGAAAAAATCTGGGGACTCTGCAACCACTGCGAAGATGACTGAGTGCACCATTAATTCTGGGGAACTTTGTATGTGCTAAAACACTCTCATTTCACTGTGTTACCACTTGTCAATTTTCTGCACACATGGAGGATGCATTTTGGGCCTGCTGAAAAAATCTGGGGACTCTGTGCAACACTGCACGCATGACTGAGTGCAGCATTATTTCTGGGGGACTTTGGATGTGGTGAAAGAATCTCATTTCAATGAGTTATCTCTTACCTATTTTCTGCACACGTGGACGATGCATTTTGGGCATGCACAAAAAATCTGGGACACTGTGCTACCACTGTGCTCACATGACTGAGTTTGCCATTAATTGCAGGAGACTTTGTTAATGCTGAAACAGTCACATTTCACTGTGTTACCGTATGTCAATTTTCTGCACACAAGGAGGATGCATTCTGGGCCTAGAGAAAAAGTCTGGGGACTCTGGGCCACCACTGTGAGCACATGACTGAGAGTGCCAATTATTTGGAGGGACTTTGTATCTGCTGAAACACTATCTTTTCACTGTTTTACCACTTGTCAATTTTCTGCACAGAAGGAGGATGCATTTTGGGCCTACAGAAAAAGTCTGGGGACTCTGGGCCACCACTGTGAGCACATGACTGAGTGCGCCGTTAATTGTGGGAGTTTTTGTATATGCTGAATCAGTCTCATTTCACTGTTTTATCATTTGTTAATTTTATGCACACAGGGATGATGCATTTTGGGCCTGCAGAAAAAATCTGGGGACTCTGTGCAACACTGCGCGCATGACTGAGTGCAACATTATTTCTGGGGGACTTTGGATGTGGTGAAAGAATCTCATTTCAATGAGTTATCTCTTACCTATTTTCTGCACACGTGGACGATGCATTTTGGGCATGCACAAAAAATCTGGGAC
The DNA here is from genome assembly GCA_016271365.2 of Neoceratodus forsteri. Lineage (NCBI taxonomy): Eukaryota > Metazoa > Chordata > Ceratodontiformes > Ceratodontidae > Neoceratodus > Neoceratodus forsteri. The sequence goes on from CM057456.1 coordinate 399,859,618, forward strand.
ACTGTGCTACCACTGTGCTCACATGACTGAGTTTGCCATTAATTGTAGGAGACTTTGTTAATGCTGAAACAGTCACATTTCACTGTGTTACCATATGTCAATTTTCTGCACACAAGGAGGATGCATTCTGGGCCTAGAGAAAAAGTCTGGGGACTCTGAGCCACCACTGTGAGCACATGACTGAGTGCGCCGTTAATTGTGGGAGTTTTTGTATATGCTGAATCAGTCTCATTTCACTGTTTTATCATTTGTTAATTTTATGCACACAGGGATGATGCATTTTGGGCCTGCAGAAAAAATCAGGGGACTCTGTGCCAACACTGCGTGCATGACTGAGTGTGCAAATAATTCTTGGGACTATGTATGTGCTGAAACAGTCTCATTTCACAGTGTTATCACATGTCAATTTTTAGCACATCAGGAGGATTCATTTTGGGCCTGCAGAAAAACTCTAGGGACTGTCTGTCACCATTACGCATGACTGAGTGTGCCATTAATTCTGGGGGAATTTTTATTTGCTGAAATACGCTCATTTCACTGTGTTGCCACTTCTCAATTTTCTGCACACAAGTTGGATGCATTTTGGGCCTGCAGAAAAAATCTGGGGAATCTGTGCCAACACTGCTTGCAAAACTGAGTTTGCTATTAATTCTGGGGTCTTTGTATGTGCTGAAACTATCTCATTTCTCTGTGTTACCACTTATCAATTTTCTTCACACAACGAGGATGCATTTTGGTCAAGCAGAAAAAATCTGGGGTCTGTGTGCCACCACTGCATGCATGACTGAGTATGCCATTAATTCTGGGGGACTTTTCATGTGCCAAAATAATCTCATTTCACTGTGTTGCCATTTGTCAATTTTCGCACACAAGGAGGATGCATTTTGGGCCTGCATAAAAATTGGGGGTACTCTTTGCCAACACTGCGCACATGACTTGAGTGTGAAATTAATTCTGGGGGACTTCGTATGTGCTGAAACACTCTCATTTCACTGTGTTATCACTTGTCAGATTACTGCACACAAGGAGGATGCATTTTGGGCCTGTAGAAAAAATGTGGGGACTGCGTGCCACCACTGCACATGACTAAGTGCGCCATTAATTCTGGTGGACTTCGTATGTGCTCAAACACTCTCATTTCACTGTGTTACCACTTGTCAATTTTTGCCACATAAGGAGGATGCATTTTGGGCATGCAGAAAAAATCGGGGGACTCTGTGCCACTACTGCATGAATGACTGAGTGCATCGTTTATTCTGGGGGATTTCTAATGTGCTGAAACAGTCTCATTTCACTGTGTTACCACTTGTCAATGTTCTGCACACAAACTGGATGAATTATTGGCCTGCAGAAAAAATCTGGGGCTCTGTGCCACCACTGCATGCATGACTGAGTGCACCATTAATTCTTGTGGACTTTTTATGTGCTGAGAGAGTCTCATTTCAAAGTGTTATCACTTGTCTATTTTCTGCACACAAGGAGGATGCATTTTGGGCATGCAGAAAAGATCTGAGGACTCTGTGCCACCACCGTGTGATTGACTGAATGCGCCATTAATTCTGGAGGACTTCGTATGTGTTGAAACAGTCTCATTTCACTGTGTTACCACTTGTCAATTTTCTGCACACAAGCTGGATGAATTATTGGCCTGCAGAAAACATCTGGGGCTCTGTGCCACCACTGCGCGCATGACTGAGTGTGCCATTAATTCTTGTGGACTTTGTGCTGAGAGAGTCTCATTTCAAAGTGTTATCACTTGTCTATTTTCTGCACACAAGGAGGATGCATTTTGGGCATGCAGAAAAGATCTGGGGACTCTGTGCCACCACTGCGTGATTGACTGAGTGTGCCTTTAATTCTGGAGGACTTTGTATGTGTTGAAACAGTCTAATTTCAGTGTGTTACCACTTGTCAATTTTCTGCACACAAGGAGGATGCATTTCTGGTCTGCTGAAAAAATCTGGGACTCAGTGCCACCACTGCGTGCATGACTCAGTGTGGCATTAATTTTGAGGCACTTTGTATGTGCTAAAATAGTCTCATTTTACTGTGATGCTAGTTTTCAATTTTAGGCACATAAGGAGAATGCATTTTGGGCCTGCAGAAAAAATATGGGGACTCTACAACCACTGCTCACATGACTGAGAGTGCCATTAATTCTGGGGAATTTTGTCTGTGCTGAAACAATCTCATTTCATTGTGTTACATTTGTCATTTGTCTGCTCAAAAGGAAAATGCATTTTTGGCCTGCAGAAAAAAATCTGGGACTCTGTGCCACCACTGCTCGCATGTCTGAGTGTGCCATTAATTCTGGGGGAATTTTTATTTGCTGAAACAATCTCATTTCCCTTTGTTACCACTTGCCAATTTTCTGCACACAAGGAGGATGAATGTTGGGCCTTTAGAAAAAATGTGTGGACTGTGTGCCACCACTGCACAAGACTGAGTGCGCCATTAATTCTGGGGTACTTCGTATTTGCTCAAACACTCTCATTTCACTGTGTTACCACTTGACAATTTTCAGCACATAAAGAGGATGCATTTTGGGCATGCAGAAAAATTCTGGGGACTCGGTGATACTGCTGCGTGCATTACTGAGTGCGCCATTAATTCTGGGTTACTCTGTATGTGCTGAAACAGTTTCATTTCACTGTGTTATCACTTGTCAATTTTCTGCACACACAGAGGATGACTTTTGGGCATGCAGAAAAAATCTGGGGACTCTGTGCCACCACTGGGCACATGATTGAGTGCCTCATTAATTCTGGGGGATTTCATATGGGCTGAAGCACTCTCATTTAACTGTGTTATAACTTGTCCATTTTCGGCACACAAGGAGGATGCATTTTTGGCATGCAGAAAAAAATCTGGGGACTCTGCAACCACTGCGCAGATGACTGAGTGCGCCATTAATTCTGGGGGACTTTGTATGTGCTAAAACACTCTCATTTCACTGTGTTACCATTTGTCAATTTTCTGCACACATGGAGGATGCATTTTGGGCCTGCAGAAAAAATCTGGGGACTCTGTGCAACACTGCGCACATGAATGAGTGTGCTATAAATTCTGGGGTCTTTGTATGTGCTGAAACAATCTCATTGTGATTGGTTGGCATCCCATGGCACTCCAAGACATTACCTCATTGGTTACAGCCCACCTGACAGGCTAATGATGCACATGACCCAGATCAGATTTCAAGTATATCCAGGTCCCAGGAACCCCTGCTCTCCAGTTGTAATTTGTGCATCTGAATAGGCAAGAAGCATCCAGAGAACCCCTGTCTGCTCTTTAACTTCTAAGGTAGGAAATGTGTTTTTCTCAAACAGCCTCCGGTATGTGATTGTAATTTAATTGTAATTTAATTGTAATCTATTTGGATTGTTGGATGGATATAATGTAAGAGAGGAGCATTTTGGGCTCCTAAAAGAAATACCAGCTCTAATAAACCATTTTGTTGTTTAATTGTGCCTCAGAAGCCTTCCTCCTCAATAATCAAATTAGTCTGGCTATTGTGGCACCTCTGCGAGGCTTTGTTCATTTTCAGCGAATTCCTCATACTCTGGGCCGCTGCCCTGCCCTTCCAGGCCTTCTAGGCAGCGTGCTACCTGCCCCGTAAGCCACACGGCCTCGCGGGCCTTTCCTACCAGGCACTCACCTGTAAAAACCCTCCGCGAGTCGCCTCTGCGCCCCGCGACTCCGCGGTCTTCCCTGCGGCCCTCTCTCTCTCCTCGAGGACCTCCCCTCCCTTCCCAGCTCCTCGAGGCCCTGCCGCTAGGCCTCCGGGCCCTTGTTGCTTCTCGGTGCTCTCGGGCACCGGCCACGCGGCCGTTAATTCCCTCTACCAGGCCCTTGCCTGGCCTTCCCGGAGTCGCCTCTCCTCCCTGCGACTCTGCGGCCCTCCCTGGGTGTTCTTTTCTCCTTGCGAGGCCCTCTCCTCCCCCCTCCAGGGCTTCCTGGGCCTCCCGCGGCCCTCGCAGCCATTCCTCTCATCTGGGCCATCCGCCCAGATGCCTCCTGGCCTGCTAACACCTCCGCTCCTCAGGTGGAGCGCAGCTCTCTTCCTCAGCCCCGCCCAGCTCTCTCCCTTAGCAGGTGCGGCCGACGTCCCTAGGCCCAGCGGGCGTGAGGCCTCTTGCCTCTCTCTCCCTTCTCGGCCATCAGAGAGGCAGTTAGCGTAGTGATCTAAGGCTCCGAGCTGCAAATCTGGTGACTCCAGTAGGCCAGACCGGGGTTGAATCCCTCAGTTTCCACTTAAAGGGCTGACGGCCCCAGGGGCATTCAGGCATTCCCGGTGGCTTCTCTCCAGCTCTCTCCTTGTCCCCTCTCCGGGGGGGTTGCGCTTGTGGTGTGGTCATTCCAAGTGGACGAAAATTTCCTTTAGCATCGGCCACGCCGCGCGATGCCTTCCTAGGCCTCGGGGCGACGCCCTTCTTCCTTGGGGGAGATTCCCCATTCCTACAGGCCGTGTTTTCTCATTGGGGTGCATATTGGCCCTCCCCAGAGACCATGCTAGCTGGGGATAAGATAAGGAAAAAAAAAAACCACAGAGACGAAGAATTGAGAGGGCCCAGGCCCCTGCAGGCCTCCCAACCCTCAACCTTCATGCAGCGATTAAGTTATTGGATCCCACCATTCCACCCCCACCCAACAGGCCAGGGAAATCAGGGGTCAGACCAAGGCCCACTCTGCACTTCTGGACACAAAAAAAAAAAAACGGGGAGTCATCCTTACTCCAACTCGGGTCCCTCACACAGCGACCCCAGTAGGACACCGCTGAGCTCTTGCCCGGGTACCTCCCATAGCGACCCTGGTAGGCTCCGGTGGACTCTATCCCCACCACTCGGTGGCTGCGGCCCCCTCCCACAGTGGGCCCCGGCTCACCCTGAGTAGGAATCATCTGAGAAGGGATAGGCAGGTAAGGATTCTTGGGAGAGGAGTCTCCGCCCATTCCAGGTCTGTCTAAGGGCCCTCACACAGTGCCCTTATCACAGCACTCTCCGGCTCCTTCCACCCCCGATCCCCTCCCTCACCCCGCCCACCTGCGGGGCTTACCTTCTGGGGCATAAGGGGGAAAAAGCTCCGGAGTCACCACTCTTCGCTCAGACCTCTCTCTTTATTGTTCAGATGGTTAAGGCAAAGAAATGCACCACATGCAGTGCCACCCTCCTCCACCACCCAGCGCAGAGCCCCCTCGCCAGAGAGACCCTCCAGAGGAACCACCAGCCACAGAGGACCCTCTTCCCAGCATTCCCATGGATGGCAACCCAGAAGAAGGAGACAAAGAGGATGAATTTGACGAGGAGGAGGAGGAGGAGGAGCATGGCTTGGAGTCAGACACGAAGGACATCGTTCAGCAGGCAACTCCGTCCCTGATGTCAAAACTGTGTGCGTTCAAGACAATCCCCGGTCTTATGAAGGTCATCAAGGCCACCATGGGCCTGTCCACGGAGGAACAGGAAGGGGAGAAGGCGGAATCGAAGCTAGATCCAATGATCCAGCTAAGGACCACCACCTCAGAGACCTTCCCAGTCTTCCCGGCCATTGAAGAACTGATCCACACAGAATGGCAATCCACAGACCCGAGCAGAATGCCAAACCGAAGGAACTTACACAAGAGGTACCTGGCTCAGGGCGACAAGTCAGACGCCTGGTGCAAGGCGCTCTCCATCGATCCCCAAGTGGCGGCCTTGAGTAAGAAAACTGTGCTACCATGCGGTACCATAGCCCTCAAGGACCCTACCGACAAAAGAATCAAAGATATGTTAAAGAGGACTTTTGAAATTGAGGGCACCATGGCCAAGGCGATGACGGCGGCGATCTATACCTCTCGGGCCCAGATCCGCTGGCTGGAGGAACTCCAGGAGCAGGCGAGTCCAAAGTCCAGGAGGCTGAACTTTTAGACTGCACCGACGCAGCCAAATACCTGGCAGACATGGCAGTGGACTCCTTACGCCTCCAGGCCAGGGCGGCCACAATCATAACTCGGGCCCGCAGAGCGCTATGGCTCAAGCTCTGGGATGCCGATTCAGAATCTAAGACTCTACTTCAGAACTTACCCTTAAGGGGAGTCATGTATTTGGGGAAGGTCTCCAAAACTACCTAAAACAGAGGGAAGAGGGTAGGAACCTCCTAAGAAATCGTTCTAGACCCTCACATCTGCCTGCCACTAGACGCAGGTTTCATCCTGGGGCCAAGAACCAAACCCGCAGGGACTCCTACCCACAGAACCATTCCTTTCGGAGTAGGGTCTCCACATCCTACCCCCGCACTCCCACCTTCAGCAACTACAAATTCCCCTCCTTCAGACCCCGGGGCAAAGGTCCGGAGGCCGTGGAAGAGGCTTCAGGGGAAAACAGTGACTCGGTCTCCCCGAGCCTCCCTCACCAGAACTCGTACACTGTCGGCCAACAGCTAGCTCTATTCACCCATCGCTGGGGCCCACCACGCCGGACAGGTGGGTCGAGACGTGGTCTCCAGGGATACACCATAGAGTTGACCCGTCCTCAATCCCCATCTCCAGAAGAAGAGCCCTCCTCACCAGGTACAGGGAATCCTGGAAGAGCTGATCCAGAACAGGGCCATACAACCCGTCCCAGTTCAGGAACAGGGGGAAGGCATGTACTCCATCTTCTTCCTGGTGCCCAAGAAATCGGGGGAGCTGAGGCCCATCCTGGACCTCAAATGCCTGAACCGATACATTATCCCACGACGGTTCAAAATGGAGACCGTCCAGTCCACCCTCCAGGGAATCAGGGTAGGCGACTTCCTAACATCCATCGATCCAAAGGACGCCTACCTACAGATCCCCATCATCAAGAGCCACAGAAGGTTCCTACGCTTCCACATCTTGGGACACCACTTTCAATACCGGGCGCTCCCATTCGGGCTGTCCTCGGCCCCCAGAGTCTTCACCAAGGTTTCCATCACCTTGGTGGCCAGACTCAGAGAACAGAGACTGGACATAGTACCGTACCTGGGCGACTGGCTCATTACGCCTGATCCGAGGATCAGCGCATCATCTCGGAACTCGCCGTATGGGCACTCAAAGATCACTGTTGGTGGTGAACAGAGAGAAGAGCCAGCTCGTCCAACCCAACAGATCAAGCATCTCGGGCCATCATCAACTCAGCGGAAGGTTGGGCGAGACCGGCACCAGCACGGATCCGCAGCCTCCGGAAGCTGGCCAGGCAATTAAGGACACGCTCCCGCACTACGGTGGTGAAAGTGGCTAAACTCCTGGGATGCATGGCCTCCTGCATCGACCTCATCCCTTGGGCCAGGTGGCACATGCGTCCACTCCAAAATTACATCCTGACGCTGCGAGCACCCAACGAGACCAACCTGCATTGTGTGGTTCAGTTATCCGCCGAAGTGAGATCCTCCCTGGAGTGATGGGTCACTCCGGGAAATCTGACGAGGGGGGTTCCCCTGGAAGCCCTCTCCGATCCCCATCAAGACGGACGCGAGCCTCTCCGGCTGGGAAGCCTGTCAGGGGGACGAGTCAGCGCAGGGTACTTGGTCCCCAGCAGAGTCTCTACTCTCTATCAACGTTCTGGAAATGAGAGCAGTGTTCCATGCACTAAGGGCCTTCCGCCACATCATACAGGGACAGTCGGTTCTGACCAACTCCGACAATCGAGTGACGGTGGCATACATCGCAAAGCAAGGAGGTACCAGAAGCAGGGCCATGTCATGGGAAACCTCAAGGGTGATGAACTGGGCGCAAACGCACCTATCACACCTGGGAGCAGTACATTTAGCGGGAAAACTGAACGTAAGGGCGGATTGGCTCAGCCGGCAACAGATCCACCCCGGAGAATGGCGCCTGCACCCGGACCTGTTTCAGGTAATCCAGGCGGCATGGGGACCAGTGTCCATGGACTTAATGGCATCCAGGGAGAACAACCAGGTGGACCGGTATTTTTCCCTGTTCAGGGACACGCACTCCCAAGGCACGGACGCCCTGTCTCAGGCATGGTCACGGGACTACGCATACGTGTTCCCACCGCTCCCCCCTCATCCCACAAGTTTTGGGAAAAATCTGGAAATCTCGAACCACCATCATTCTGGTCGCCCTGTACTGGCCTCGCAGATCTTGGTTCGTGGCAATCACAGAGATGTCACTAGCCAGCCTCCGGACACTGACCCGTCCAGACATGCTGACGCAGGGACCAGTGCTACACCTGTCCCCTCGAACGCTAAAGCTCATGGCCTGGCTCCTGAGAGGGAACGACTAACGGCTACCGGGTACCACGAGTCGGCCATAGGCACGCTCCTCCGATCTCGTCGAGCCTCCACTACTTCCACCAATGAGAGGCAATGGGCTGTCTTCTCACAGTGGTGCCACCTTCGAGGATCGGTACCGGAACAAGCCGACCTCCCCACTATCCTCCTGTTCCTACAACAAGGGTTGGACAAGGGGCTGGCACCCTCCTCTCTAAGGGTGCAACTGGCGGCCATCGGGGCGGCCAGAGGCCTCATCGAGGGGCACCCACCGGGGGCACACCCGGATGCCATCCACTTCTTGAGGGCCGTGGACCTCATGCGTCCCAGGTCCAGACCTAGCGTCGCGCCCCTGGGACCTACCTCTGGTATTGGATCCCCTAAGAGTGCCACCGTACATACCACTCGTCGAAGCAGACCTCTTCTGGGCAGGCCTGAAGACTGCCTTTCTTGTGGCCATCTGCTCAGCCAGAAGAATAGGAGAACTCGGTGCCCTATCTTGCGCACCGCCCTACACCATCTCCACCCCCAAAGGGGTACAGCTCCGGACAGTACCGGCCTTCCAACCGAAGGTTCCGATGAAGTTCCATAGAGAACAACCTATAGACCTACCCACTCTGCCTCGCACAGCCCCTCAGGCTGAGAGTGGTACTCCTGACTCCCTGGATGTGGGATCGGTCCTCTCGACCTACCTGACCAGGACTCAATCCATCCGTAAGACGGAGAGACTCTTCATCGTCTCGAAAGGTCAACGACAGGGGCTCGCAGCGTCCAAGACCACCATCGCAGGGTGGATCAGACGGGTCGTCCTCCATGTGTACACGGTGAAGTGGCGGACCCCACCCAGGGATATCAGAGCTCACTCCACCAGGGCAGTATCCACCTCCTGGGCAGAACGAGCATTGGTATCGTCCAAAGACATCTGTAGGGCGGCTACCTGGAGCTCCCTACACACCTTCGCTAGGCACTACAGGCCGGAACAACTCCAGGACTTCAGGCCAGCCTTCGCCTCCCATGTCCTAGCAGTGGCTCCATCTCCTGGACCCTCCTATTCATCCGAATCCCAACCGGAGGTTTAACTGCTTCTTATCTCCCATGAGGTAATGTCTGGCGTGCCATTGGGATGCCAACCAATCACAATGGGTGTTTACTCACCTGGTAAAGGTGATTGTGTTGGTTGGCATCCATGGCACTCCAAGGCCCTCCCACGGGAATGATCGGAGTGTCCCGCCAGAAAAGAACCAGGAGGTCCCTACACCAGTCCTTCAGACCTCAATCCTGATGCTAAATCAGTCGAACCATGGTTCGAGGTAGTGTGTACATAATAGGGAATAAACTCAGGCCTCTGGCCTTGTTATTTTTTATCATGTCATTGCAGACCTCATCCTTGCTAGTCTCTATTGTGTGTATTGTTTCTTGTACTAACATTCTTCCTTTCAGCTATGGAAAATTCAGACTGGAGAGCAGGGGGTTCCTGGGACCTGGATATACTTGAAATCTGATCTGGGTCATGTGCATCATTAGCCTATCAGGTGGGCTGTAACCCATGAGGTAATGTCTGGAGTGCCATGGATGCCAACCAACACAATCACCTTTACCAGGTGAGTAAACACCCATTTCTCTCTGTTACCACTTGTCAATTTTCTGCACAGAAGGAGGATGAATTATGGGCCTGTAGAATGAATCTGGGGCTCTGTGCCACCACTGTGCGCATGACTGAGTGTGTCATTAATTCTGGGGGATTTCTTATGTGCTGAAACAATCTCTTTTCACTGTTTTACCATTTGTCAATTTTCTGCACACAAGGAGGATATATTTCTGGCATGCAGAAAAAATCTGGGACTCAGTGCCACCACTGCGCGCATGACTGAGTGTGCCATTAATTCTGAGGGACTTTGGATGTCCTGAAACATTCTAATTTCACTGTGTTACCCCTTGTCAATTTTCTGCACAAAAGGAGGATGCTTTTTGGGCTTGCAGAAAAAATCTGGGGACCTCTGTTCCACCACTGTCCGCATGTCTGCGTGCACCAATAATTCTGGTTGAATTTGTATGACTTGAAACAATCTCATTTCACTGTGTTACCACTTAATTTTCTGCACACAAGGAGGATGCATTTAAGGCCTGCAGAAAAAATCTGGGGACTATGTGCCACCACTGCACATGACTATGCCGTTAAGTCTGTTCGACTTCATTTGTGCTCAAACACTCTCATTTCACTGTGTTACAACTTGTCACTTTTCAGCACATAAGGAGGATGCATTTTGGGAATGCTGAAAAAATCTGTGTCTCTGTGCGACCACTGCGCACATGACTGACTGTGCAATTAATTCTGGGGGACTTTGAATGTACTGAGGCACTCTTAATTCACTGTGTTACCACTTGTCACTTTTCTGCACACAAGGAGGATGCATTATTAGCTTGCAGAAAAAATCTGGGGTCTCTGTGCTAACACTGCGTGCATGACTGAGCATACCAATTATTCGGGGGGATTTATATGTGCTGAAACTGTGTCATTTCACTCTTTTACCACTTGTCAATTTTCTGCACACAAGGAGGATACACTTTGGGCCTGCAGAAAAAATCTGGGGACTCTGCCACTACTGCGCACATGACTGAGTGCGCCATTAATTCAGGGGACTTTGTATGTGCTGAAACAGTCTCATTTCACTGTGTTACCACTGTTCAATTTTCTGCACATAAGGAGGATGAATTTTGGGCCAGCTGAGCAAATCTGGGTACTCGGTGCCACCACTGTATGCATGACTGAGTGCACCATTAATTCTGGGGAAATTTGTATGTGCTGAAACAGTCTCATTTCACTGTGTTTCCATTTGTCAGTTTTCTGCACACAAGGATAATGCATTATGGATCTGCTGAAAAAATCTGGAACTCTGTGCCACAACTATGCACATGACTAATTGTGCTGTTAATTCTGGTGGACTTTGTATGTGCTGAAACACTCTCATTTCACTGTATTACCACTTGCAATTTTCTGCAGACAAGAAGGATGCATTTTGGGCCTGTAGAAAACATCTGGGGACTCTGTGCCACTACTGTGTGCATGACTGAGTGCAACATTTATTCTGGAGGACTTTGTATGTGCTGAAACAATCTCATTTCACTGTGTTACCACTTGTCAATTTTATGCACACAAGGAGTTTACATTTAGGGCCTGCAGAACAAATCTTTGGAATCTGCCACCACTACACGCATGACTAAGTGCGCCATTAATTCTGGGAGACTTTGTATGTGTTGAAACTGTCTCATTTCACTGTTTTATCTCTTGCCAATTTTCTGCACACAAGGAGGATGCATTTTGGGTATGCAGAAAAAATCTGGGGACTCTGTGCCACCACAGCATGCATGACTGAGTGTGCCATTAATTCTGGGGGACTTTGTATGTGCTGAAACAGTCTCATTTCACTGTATTAAAACTTGTCAATTTTTAGCACATAAGGAGGATGCATTTCTGGCCTGCAGAAAAAATCTGTGGACTCTCCCACCACTGCACACATGACTGAATGCACCATTAATTTTGCTGGACTTTGTATTTTCTGAAACAGTCTAATTTCACTGTGTTATCACGTGTCAATTTTCTGCCATGAAGAGGATGCATTTTGGGCAGGCAGAAAAAATCTGGGGACTCTGTGCCACTGCTGCCTGCATGACAGAGTGTGCCATTAATTCTGGAAATCTTTCAGAGTGCTGAAACCATCTCATTTCACTGTTTTAATACTTGCTAATTTTCTGCACACAAGGACTATGCATTTTGAGCCTGCAGAAAAATTCTGGTGCTCTATGCCACCACTGCACCCATGACTGAGTGCACCATTCTGTGGGACTTTGTATGTGCTGAAACATTCTCATTTTACTGTGTTACCACTTGTCAATTTTATGCACACAAGTAGAATGCATTTTGGGCCTGCAGAAAAAATCTGGGGACTCTGCCACCACTGTGCACATGACTGAGAGCGCCATTAATTCTGGATACTTTGTATGTGCTGAAACACTCTCCTTTCACTGTGTTACCATTTGTCAATTTTCTGCACAAATGGAAAATGCATTTTTGGCCTGCAGAAAAAAATCTGGGACTCTGTGCCACCACTGCTCACATGTCTGAGTGTGCCATTAATTCTGGGGGAATTTTTATTTGCTGAAACAATCTCATTTCTCTTTGTTACCACTTGTCAATTTTCTGCACACAAGGAGGATGAATTTTGGGCCTTTAGAAAAAATCTGGGGACTGTGTGCCACCATTGAGCATGACTGTGTGTGCCATTAATTCTGGGGTGCTTCATATTTGCTCAAACACTCTCATTTCACTGTGTTACCACTTGACAATTTTCAACACATAAAGAGGATGCATTTTGTGCATGCAGAAAAAATCTGGGGACTCTGTGCTACTGCTGCGTGCATTACTGAGTGCGTCATTAATTCTGGGTTACTCTGTATGTGCTGAAACAGTTTCATTTCTCTGTGTTATCACTTGTCAATTTTCTGCACACACAGAGGATGACTTTTGGGCATGCAGAAAAAAACTGGGGACTCTGTGCCACCACTGGGCACATGACTGAGTGCCTCATTAATTCTGGGGGATTTCATATGGGCTAAAGCACTCTCATTTAACTGTGGTATAACTTGTCAATTTTTGGCACACAAGGAGGATGCATTTTTGGCATGCAGAAAAAATCTGGGGACTCTGCAACCACTGCACAGATGACTGAGTGTGCTATAAATTCTGGGCGACTTTGTATGTGCTAAAACACTCTCATTTCACTGTGTTACTACTTGTCACTTTTCTGCACACATGGAGGATGCATTTTGGGCCTGCAGAAAAAATCTGGGGACTCTGTGCAACTCTGCGCACATGAATGAGTGTGCTATAAATTCTGGGGTCTTTGTATGTGCTGAAACAATCTCATTTCTCTGTGTTACCACTTGTCAATTTTCTGCACACAAGTAGGATGAATTATGGGTCTGTAGAATGAATCTGGGGCTTTGTGCCACCACTGCACACATGACTGAGTGCGTCATTAATTCTGGGAGATTTCTTATGTGCTGAAACAATCTCTTTTCACTGTTTTACCATTTGTCAATTTCCTGCACACAAGGAGGCTGTATTTCTGGCATGCAGAAAAAATCTGGGACTCAGTGCCACCACTGCTCGCATGACTGAGTGTGCCATTAATTCTGAGGGACTTTGTATGTCCTGAAACATTCTAATTTCACTGTGTTACCCCTTGTCAATTTTCTGCACAAAAGGTGGATGCATTTTGGGCTTGCAGAAAAAATCTGGGGACTCTGTTCCACCAATGTCCGCATGTCTGCGTGCACCAATAATTCTGGTTGAATTTGTAAGACTTGAAACAATCTAATTTCACTGTGTTACCACTTAACAATTTTCTGCACACAAGGAGGATGCATTTAGGGCCTGCAGAAAAAATCTGATGACTGTGTGCCACCACTGCACATGACTGTGCCATTAAGTCTGTTCGACTTCATTTTTGCTCACTCACTCTCATTTCACTGTGTTACAACTTGTCAATTTTCTGCACACAAGCAGGATGAATTTTGGGCCTGAGGAAAAAATATGGGGACTCTGCCACCACTGTGCACATGACTGAGAGCACCATTAATTCTGGATACTTTGTATGTGCTGAAACACTCTCCTTTCACTGTGTTACCATTTGTCAATTTTCTGCACACAAGGAGGATGCTTTATGGGACTGCACAAAAAATCTGGGGACCCTGTGCCACCACTGTGTGCATGACTGAGTGTGCCAATAATTCTGGGATCTTTGTCTGTGCTGAAACAGTCTCATTTCACTGTGTTTCCACCGGTCAATTTTCTGCACATAAGAAGGATGCATTTTGGAAGTGCAGACAAAATCTGGGGACTGTTGGCCACCACTGCGCATTACTGAGTCAGCCATTAATTCTGGGGGACTTCGTGTGTGCTGACATTCATTTATCTGTGTTATCGCTTTCCAATTTTCTGCACACAAGGAGGAAGAATTTTGGGACTGCAGAAAAAATCTGGGGACTCTGTTCCACTACTGCATGCATGACTGAGTGTGCCATTTATTCTGGGGGACTTTGTATGTGCTGAAACAATTTAATTTCACTGTGTTACCATTTCTCAATTTTCTGCACTCAGGGAGAATGTATTTTGGGAATGCTGAAAAAATCTGGGTCTCTGTGCCACCACTGTGCACATGACTGAGAGCGCCATTAATTCTGGATATTTTGTATGTGCTGAAACACTCTCCTTTCACTGTGCTACCATTTGACAATTTTCTGCAAACAAGGAGGATGCATTTTGGCCCTGCACAAAATATCTGGGCACTCTGTGATACCACAGCTTGCATGACTGAGTGTGCCATTATTTCTGGGGACTTTGTATGTGCTGAAACAGTCTCATTTCACTGTGTTAATACTTGTCAATTTTTGGCACATAATGAGGATGCATTTCTGGCCTTCAGAAAAAATCTGTGGACTCTGCCACCACTGCGCACATGACTGAATGCACCATTAATTGTGGGGGACTTTTATTTTTTCTGAAACAGTCTAATTTCACTGTGTTATCACTTGTCAATTTTCTGCTCAGAAGGAGAATGAATTTTGGGCATGCAGAAGAAATCTGGTGCGCTGCCACCACTGCGTGCATGACTGAGAATGCCGTTAATTCTGGGGGACTTTGTATGTGTTGAAACAATCGCATTTCACTGTTTTACCATTTGTCAATTTTCTGCACACTAGGATGATGCATTTCTGGCATGCAGAAAAAATCTGGGGACTCATTGCCTCCACTGGTCACATGACTGAGTATGCCATTGATTCTGGGGGACTTTCTGCGTGCTGAAACACTCTCACTTCACTTTGTTACCGCTTGTCAATTTTCTGCACACAAGGAGGTTGCATTTTGGACCTGCAAAAAAAATTCTGGGGACTCTATGCCACCACTGCATGCAAGATTGTCTGCACCATTAATTCTGGGGGACTTTGTATGTGCTGAAACAGTCTCATTTCACTGTGTTATCATTTTCCAATTTTCTGCACACAATTAGGATACATTTTGGGCATGCAGAAAAAAATCTGTGGACTCTGTGCCACCACTGTGCACATGACTGAGAGCACTCTTAATTTTGGGGGACTTTAAAAGTGCTGAAACATCCAATTTTCTGTCCACAAAGAGCATGCATTTTGGCCCTGCAGAAAAAATCTGGGGACTCTGTGCCATCAGTGCATGCATGACTGAGTGTGCCATTAATTTTGGAAAACTTTCAGAGAGCTGAAACAGTCTCATTTCGCTGTTTTAATGCTTGTTAATTTTCTGCACACAAGGACAATGCATTTTGTGCCTGCATAAAAATTCTGGGGCTCTTTGCCACCACTGTGCCCATGATTGAGTGCACCATTAATTCTGTGAGACTTTGTAGTAGTAGTAGAATGTTTATTGTTCTTCCAAAAAAGTTTAAAAATTTTGGACATTACAATCTCATTAAATATAGAAAAAAGAAGATAACCAATACATACAGTATACAATAAATAGAAATAAACATATTAAAGCATTAAATAATCTTAAATATTAGTGTAAAAATATTTATAAATCTATAACCCCCCATTTCCTTTCTTTTATTGTTTTGATTTCCTCCTTTTTCTGGGGGACTTTGTATGTGCTGAAACAGTCTTATTTCACAGTGTTATCAGTTGTCAATTTTCGGCACACAAGGAGGATGCATTTTGGGCATGCTGAAGAAATCTTTGGACTCTGTGCCAACACTACGCGCATGACTGCGTGTGCTATTAATTTTGGGATCTTTGTATGTGCCATAACAATCTCATTTCTCTGTGTTACCACTTGTCAATTTTCTGCACACAAGGAGGATGCATTTTGTGCCTGCAGAAAAAATCTGGGGACTCTGTGCCAACACTGCTCACATAACTGAGTGTGCTATTAATTCTGGGGTCTTTGTACGTGCTGAAACAATCTCATTTCTCTGTGTTACCACTTGCCAATTTTCTGCACACAAGGAGGATGCATTTTGGGCCTGCAGAAAAAATCTGTGGGTTCTGCAACCACTGCGCACTTGACTGAGAGCGCCATTGAATTCGGGGGGATTTTGTATGAGCTGAAACAATCTCATTTCACTCTGTTACATTTGTCAACTGTCTGCACACAGAAGCATGCATTTTGGGCCTGCACACAAAATCTCAAACTGTGCCAAGACTGCGTGAATGACTGAGTGTACCATTAATTCTAGGGGATTTTTAAATGCTGAAATACTCTCATTTCACTGTGTTGCCACTTGTAAATTTTCTACACAAAAGGAGGATGCATTTTTTGCATGCATAAAAAAGTTGGATACTTTGTGCCAACACTGCGTGCTTGACTGAGTGTGAAATTAATTCTGGGGGACTTCATATGTGCTGAAACACACTAATTTCACTGTGTTATCACTTGTCAGTTTTCTGCACACAAGGAGGATGCATTTTGGGCTTGCAGAAAAAATCTGGGGACTGTGCCACCACTGCACATGACTGAGTGCGCAATTAATTCTGGTGTACTTCGTTTGTGCTCAAACACTCTCATTTCACTGTGTTACAACTTGCCAATTTTTGCCACATAAGGAGGATGTATGTTATGAATGCAGAAAAAATCTGAGGACTCTGTGCCACTACTGCATGAATGACTGAGTGCATCATTAATAATGGGGGATTTCTTATGTGCTGAAACAATCTCATTTCACTGTGTTACCATTTGTTAATTTTGTGCACACAAGGAGGATGCATTTCTGGTCAGCAGAAAAAATCTGGGACTCTGTGCCACCACTGCGTGCATGACTGAGTGTTGCATTGATTTTGGGGCACTTTGTATGTACTGAAACAGTCTCATTTTACTGTGATGCTAGTTTTCAATTTTAGGCACACAAGGAGAATGCATTTTGGGCCTGCAGAAAAAATATGGGAATCTGCAACCACTGCTCACATGACTGAGAGTGCCATTAATTCTGGGGGATTCTGTGTGTGCTGAAACAATCACATTTGATTGTGTTACAATTTGTCAATTTTCTGTACAAAAGGAAAATGCATGTTTGGCCTGCAGAAGAAAATCTGGGACTCTGTGCCACCACTGCTCGCATGACTGAGTGTGCCATTAATTCTGGGGGACTTTGTATTTGCTCAAACACTATCATTTCACTGTGTTACCACTTGACAATTTTCAGCTCATAAAGAGGATGCATTTTGGGCATGCAGAAAAAATCTAGGGACTCTGTACTACTGCTGCATGCATTACTGAGTGCTCCATTAATTCTGACTTACTCTGTATGTGCTGAAACAGTTTCATTTTACTGTGTTATCACTTGTCAGTTTTCAGCACACACAGAGGATGACTTTTGGGATTGCTGAAAAAAATCTGTGGACTCTGTGCCACCACTACGCGCATGAATGAGTGCCACATTAATTATGGGAGATTTCATATGGGCTGAAACACTCTCCTTTAACTGTATTATAACTTGTCAATTTTCAGCACACAAGGAGGATGCATTTTTGGCATGCAGAAAAAATCTGGGGACTATGCAACCACTGCGCACATGACTGAGTGTGCCATTAATTCGGGGGGACTTTGTATGTGCTAAAACATTCTCATTTCACTGCGTTACCTCTTGTCAATTTTCTGCACACAAGGAGGATGAATTATGGGCCTGTAGAATAAATCTGGGGCTCTGTGCCACCACTGCATGCTTGACTGAGTGCATCATTAATTCTGGGGGATTTCTAATGTGCTGAAACAGTCTCATTTCACTATGCCATCACTTGTCAATTTTCTGCACACAAGGAGGATGCATTTTGTGCCTGCAGAAAAATCTAGGGACTGTGAGCCACCAGTGCATGCATGCCAGAATGCGGCCTTAATTCTGGGGGACTGTTTATGTGCTGAAAAACTCTCATTTAACTGTGTTACCTTTTCTCAATTTTCTGCACTCAAGAAGGATGCTTTTTGGGCCTGCACAAAAAATCTGGGGGTTCTGCAACCGCTGCGCACATGACTGATTAATTCTGAGGGACTTCGTATGTGCTGAAACAATCTCATTTCACTGTGTTACCAATTGACAAATTTCATCACACAAGGAGGATGCATTTTGGACCTGCAGAAAAAATCTGGGGACTGTGTGCCACCACTGCATGCATGACTGAGTGTGCCATTAATTCTGAGGTACTTTGTATGTGCTGAAATACTCTCATTTCACTGTGTTTCCACTTGCCAATTTTCTACACACTAGGAAGATGCATTTTGGGCCTGCAGAAAAAATCTGTAGGTTCTGCAACCACTGCGCACATGACTGAGAGTGCCATTGAATTCTGGGGGATTTTGTATGAGCTGAAACAATCTCATTTTGCTGTGTTACATTTGTAATTGTCTGCACACTGGAGGATGCAGATTGGGCCAGCACAAAAAATGTGGGACACTGTGCCAAGACTGCACGCATGACTGAGTGTGCCATTAATTCTGGGGGACTTTTACGTGCTGAAATGCTATCATTTCAGTGTTTTGCCACTTGTCAATTTTCAGCACACAAGGAGGATGCATTTTGGCTTGCATAAAAATGTGGGTACTCTGTGCCAACACTGCATGCTTTACTGAGTGCGCCATTAATTCTGGGGGACTTCGTATGTGCTGAAACACTTTCATTTCACTGTGTTATCACTTGTCAGTTTTCTGCACACAAGGGGGATGCATTTTGGGCCTGCAGAAAAAATCAGGGGACTGTGTGCCACCACTGCACATGACTGAGTGCGCCATTAATTCTGGGGGACTTAGTATGTGCTCAAACACTCTCATTTCACTGTGTTACCACTTGTCAATTTTTGCCACATAAGGAGGATGGATTTTGGGACTGCAGAAAAAATCTGGGTATTCTGCAACCACTGCGCTCATTACTGAGAGCGCCATTGAATTCTGGTGGATGTTGTATTTGCTGAAACAATCTCATTTCACTGTGGTACCATTTGTCAATTATATGCACACATGGAGGATGCATTTTGGGCCTGCACATAACATCTGGGACACTGTGCCACCACTGCATGCATGACTCAGTATGCCATTAATTCTGGGGCGCTTTTTATGTGCTGAAATATTCTCATTTCACTGTGTTGCAACCTGTCAATTTTCTGCACGCAAAGAGGATGCATTTTTGTGCCTGCATAAAAATGTGGGTACTCTGTGCCAACACTGCGTGAATGACTGAGTGCGCCATTAATTCTGGTGGACTTCGTATGTGCTGAAACACTTTCATTTTACTGTGTTATCACTTGTCAGTGTTCTGCACACAAGGAGGATGCATTTTGGGCCTGCAGAAAAAATCAGTGGACTGTGTGCCACCACTGCACATGACTGAGTGTGCCATTAATTCTGGGGGACTTCGTATGTGCTCAAACACTCTCATTTCACTTTGTTACCTCTTCTCAATTTTTGCCACATAAGGAGAATGCATTTTGGGCATGCAGAAAAAATCTGTGGACTCTATTCCACTACTGCATGCATGACTGAGTGCATCATTAATTCTGGGGGATTTCTTATGTGCTGAAACAGTCCCATTTCACTGTGTTACCACTTTTCAATTTTCTGTACACAAGCTGGATGAATTATTGGCCTGCAGAAAGAATCTGGGTTTTCAGTGCCACCACTGCGCGAATGACTGAGTGTGCCATTAATTCTTGGGGTCTTTGTATGTGCTTAAAGAGTCTCATTTCAATGTGTTATCACTTGCCAATTTTCTGCACACAATGAGGATGCATTTTGGACATGCAGAAAAAATCTGGGGACTGTGTGCCTCCTCTGCGTGATTGACTGAGTGCGCCATTACTTTTGGAGGACTTTGTATGTGCTGAAACAGTCTCATTTCACTGTGTTACCACTGATCAATTTTCTGCACAATAGGAGGATGCATTTCTGACCTGCAGAAACAATCTGGAAATCTGTGCTACCACTGTGCGCATGACTGAGTGTGCCATTAATTCTGGGTGACTTTTTATGTTCCAAAATACTCTCATTTCACTGTGTTACCACTTGTCAATTTTCCACATACAAGGAGGATGCATTTTGGGCCTGCAGAAAAAATCTGTGGGATCTGCAACCACTGCGCACATGACTGAGAGCGCCATTGAATTCTGGAGTATTTTGTAGGAGCAGAAACAATCTCATTTCACTGTGTTACATCTATCAATTGTCTGCACACAGCAGGATGCATTTTGGGCCTGCACAAAAAATCTGGGACACTGTGACAAGACTGCGCTCATGACTGAGAGTGCCATTAATTCTGGGGGAATTTTATGTGCTGAAATACTCTCATTTCACTGCATTGCCAATTGTCAAATGTCTGCACAAAGAGGATGATGCATTTTGGGCTGCAGAAAAAATGTGGGTCTCTGAGCCAACACAGCGCACATGACTGAGTGTGCCATTAATTCTGGGGACTTCTTATGTGCTGAAACACTCTCATTTCACTGTGTTATCACTTGTCAGTTTTCTGCACACAAGGAGAATGCATTTAGGGCCTGCAGAAAAAATCTGGGGACTGTGTGCCACCACTGCACATGCCTGGGTGCGCCCTTAATTCTGGTGGACTTCGTTTGTGCTCAAACACTCTCATTTCACTGTGTTACAACTTGTCAATTTTTGCCACATAAGGAGGATGCATTTTGGGCATGAAGAAAAAATCTGGGGACTCTGTGCCACTACTGCATGAATGACTGAGTGCATCATTAATTCTGGGGGATTTCTTAAGTGCTGAAACAGTATAATTTCACTGTGTTACCACTTGTCAATTTTCTGCACACAAGCAGGATGAATTATTGGCCTGCAGAAAGAATCTGGGACTCTGTGCCACCGCTGCGTGCATGACTGAGTGTGGCATTAATTTTGCAGCACTTTGTATGTGCTGAAACAGTCTCATTTTACTGTGACGCTAGTTTTCAATTTTAGGAGAATGCATTTTCAGCCTGCAGAAAAAATATCTGAATCTGCAACCACTGCTCACATGACTGAAAGTGCCATTAATTCTGGGAGATTTTGTGTGTGCTGAAACAATCTCATTTCATTTTGTTACTATTTGTCAATTGTCTGCACAATAGGAAAATGCATTTTTGCCCTGCAGAAAAAAATCTGGGACTCTGTGCCACCACTGCTCGCATGACTGAGTGTGCCATTAATTCTGGGGGAATTCGTATTTGCTCAAACACTCTCATTTCACTGTCTTACCACTTGACAATTTATTAATAAAGAGGATGTATTTTGGGCATGCAGAAAAAACTGGGGACTCTGTGCTACTGCTGCGTGCATTACTGAGTGCGGGATTAATTCTGGGTTACTCTGTATGTGCTGAAACAGTTTCATTTCACTGTGTAATCACTTGTCAATGTTCTGCACACACAGAGGATGACTTTTGGGATTGCAGAAAAAAATCTGGGTACTCTGTGCCACCACTGGGTGCAAGAATGAGTGCCTCATTAATGCTGGGGATTTCATTTGACTGGGTGACCAAAGTAGTAGACCATGGAGGGGCTGTGGACATGGCCTACCTAGACTTTAGCAAGGCATTTGACACAGTCCCACACAAAAGATTGACAGTCAAATTAACCAGCCTGGGAGTGGGTCACAGGGTGGTAGTCTGGGTAAAACATTGGCTGGACAACAGGATACAGAAGGTAATTGTAAATGGAGTCCACTCTGAAGAAAGAGAGGTTACTAGTGGGGTACCGCAGGGTTCAGTATTGGGTCCAGTCCTTTTTAATGTCTTCATCAGTGACATTGCAGAGGAACTGGAAGGAAAAGTATGCCTTTTGCAGATGACACAAGATCTGCAACAGGGTTGATACACAGGAGGCGTGGAAAGGATTAAAAGGGACTTAGCAAGGTTGGAGGAATGGTCAGACATATGGCAGCTAGGATTCAATGCAAAACAGTGCAAAATAATGCACCTGGGAAACAAGAACCCAGGGAAGAATACACAATGGGTGGGAGGTAGTAACAACAACAAAACAGGAAAGGGACCTGGGGTAATCATCTCAGATGACCTTAAGGTTAGCAAGCAATGTGAGAAGGCAGTAGGGAGGGCCGGGGTATACTGGGATGCATGGGAGGCATCAGCAGCAGAAAACAGGAAGTTGTTATCCCTCTGTTCAGACAGTTGGTGAGACCCCATCTGGAGTACTGTGTCAGTTCTGGAGACCCCATCTCCAAGGACATAGACAGGATAGAGGCAGTCAGAGGAGGGCAACTAAAATGGTGCAGGGTCTGCAAGAGAAGCCGTATGAGGAGAGACTAAAGGAGCTTAATATGTATACCCTTGAGGAAAGAGAGGAGGGGGACATGATAGAAACTTTCAAGTACCTCAAGGGAATCAACAAAGTCCAACAGGGTAGCATCTTTCAGAAAAGAGACTTGCAAGAACAAGGGACACAATTTAAAGATAGAAGGAGGGCAGTTCAGGGCAATGTGAGGAAGTATTATTTCACAGAGAGGTAGTGGATGCATGGAACAGCTTTCCTGAGGAAGTTGTGGGGTCTAAAACTGTTGGAGAATTCAAGAATGCATGGGACAGACATAAAGGCAATTCTTGTGGGGGCAGGAAGATAAAGGCTGTTGGTTAACTAGGATCTGCGGCCTATCCTGTAGGTAGGGAAATGGGCAGACTAGATGGGCCTAAGCGGTCCTTATCTGCCGTCAAAGTCTATGTTTCTATGTTTCTATGTTTCATATTGGCTGAAACACTCTCATTTAACTGTGTTATAACTTTTCAATTTTCGGCACACAAGGAGGATGCATTTTGGCATGCAGAAAAATCTTGGGACTCTGCAACCACTCGCACATGACTGAGTGCACCATTAATTCTGGGGACCTAGTGTGTGCTAAAACACTCTCATTTCACACTGTGTTACCACTTGTCAATTTTCTCACACAAGGACGATGAATTTTGGGCCTGCAGAAAAATCTGTAGACTCTGTAAAACACTACGCGCATGAATGAGTGTGCTATTATTTCTGGGGCCTTTGTATGCTGAAACAATGTCATTTCTCTGTGTTACCACTTGTCAATTTTCTGCACACAAGGAGGATGAATTATGGGCCTGTAGAATAAATCTGGGGCTCTGTGCCACCACTGCGTGCATGACTGGTGCATCATTAATTCTGGGGTTTCTTTATGTGCTGAAACAGTCTCATTCACTGTGTTACCACTTGTCAATTTTCTGCACACAAGAAGGATGAATTATGGGCCTGTAGAACAAATCTGGGGCTCTGTGCCTCCACTGCGTGCATGACTGAGTGTGCCATTAATTCTAGGGGACTTTGTGCTGAAAGAGTCTCATTTCAATGTGTTATCACTTGCCTATTTTCTGCACACAATGAGGATGCATTTTGGGCATGCAGAAAATATCTGGGGACTCTGTGCCAACACTATGCGCATGACTGGGTGTGACATTAATTCTGGGGGACTTTGTATGTGCTGAAACACTTTCATTTCACTGTGTCATCACTTGTCAATTTTCTGCACACAAGAAGGATGCATTTGGGCCTACAGAAAAAATCTAGGGACTCTGTGCCACCATGTACGCATGGACAGAATATGGCATTAATTCTGGGAATTTTTAGGTGCTGAAACACTCTCATTTCACTGTGTAACCATTTCTAAATTTTCTGCAATCAAGGAGGATGCTTTTGGGCATGCAGAAAAAATCTGGAGTTCTCCAACCACTGCGCCAGAGACTGAGGCGCCATTGAATTCTAGAGGATTTATATTTGCTGAACCAAACTCATTTCACAGTATTACATTTGTCAATTGTCTGTACACAGGCAGGATGCATTTGGGCCTGCACATAAATTCTGGGATACTGAGCCACCACTGCACGCATGACTGATTGTGCCATTAATTCTGTTAAAATTTTATGTGCTGAAATACTCTCATTTCACTGCATTGCCAATTGTCAAATGTCTGCACAAAGGATGATGCATTTTGGGCTGCAGAAAAAATGTGGTCTCTGAGCCAACACAGCATCATGACTGAGTGTGCCATTAATTCTGGGGATTCGTGTGTGCTGAAACACTCTCATTTCACAGTGTCATCACTTGTCAATTTTCTGCACACAAGGAGGATGTATTTTGGGTCTGCAGAAAAAATCTGGGGACTGTGTGCCACCAATGCACAAGACTTAGTGCGTCATTAATTCTGGGGGACTTTGTTTGCACTCAAACACTTTAATTTCACTGTGTTACCACTTGTCAATTTTTGCCACATAAGGAGGAGGCATTTTGGGCATGAAGAAAAAATCTGGGGACTCTGTGCCACTACTGCATGAATGACTGAGTGCATCATTAATTCTGGGGGATTTCTTAAGTGCTGAAACAGTATAATTTCACTGTGTTACCACTTGTCAATTTTCTGCACACAAGCAGGATGAATTATTGGCCTGCAGAAAGAATCTGGGACTCTGTGCCACCGCTGCGTGCATGACTGAGTGTGGCATTAATTTTGCAGCACTTTGTATGTGCTGAAACAGTCTCATTTACTGTGGCGCTAGTTTTCAATTTTAGGAGAATGCATTTTCAGCCTGCAGAAAAAATATCTGAATCTGCAACCACTGCTCACATGACTGAAAGTGCCATTAATTCTGGGAGATTTTGTGTGTGCTGAAACAATCTCATTTCATTTTGTTACTATTTGTCAATTGTCTGCACAATAGGAAAATGCATTTTTGCCCTGCAGAAAAAAATCTGGGACTCTGTGCCACCACTGCTCGCATGACTGAGTGTGCCATTAATTCTGGGGGAATTCGTATTTGCTCAAACACTCTCATTTCACTGTCTTACCACTTGACAATTTTTAGCACATAAAGAGGATGTATTTTGGGCATGCAGAAAAAAACTGGGGACTCTGTGCTACTGCTGCGTGCATTACTGAGTGCGGGATTAATTCTGGGTTACTCTGTATGTGCTGAAACAGTTTCATTTCACTGTGTAATCACTTGTCAATGTTCTGCACACACAGAGGATGACTTTTGGGATTGCAGAAAAAAATCTGGGTACTCTGTGCCACCACTGGGTGCAAGAATGAGTGCCTCATTAATGCTGGGGATTTCATTTGACTGGGTGACCAAAGTAGTAGACCATGGAGGGGCTGTGGACATGGCCTACCTAGACTTTAGCAAGGCATTTGACACAGTCCCACACAAAAGATTGACAGTCAAATTAACCAGCCTGGGAGTGGGTCACAGGGTGGTAGTCTGGGTAAAACATTGGCTGGACAACAGGATACAGAAGGTAATTGTAAATGGAGTCCACTCTGAAGAAAGAGAGGTTACTAGTGGGGTACCGCAGGGTTCAGTATTGGGTCCAGTCCTTTTTAATGTCTTCATCAGTGACATTGCAGAGGAACTGGAAGGAAAAGTATGCCTTTTTGCAGATGACACAAAGATCTGCAACAGGGTTGATACACAAGGAGGCGTGGAAAGGATTAAAAGGGACTTAGCAAGGTTGGAGGAATGGTCAGACATATGGCAGCTAGGATTCAATGCAAAACAGTGCAAAATAATGCACCTGGGAAACAAGAACCCAGGGGAAGAATACACAATGGGTGGGGAGGTAGTAACAACAACAAAACAGGAAAGGGACCTGGGGGTAATCATCTCAGATGACCTTAAGGTTAGCAAGCAATGTGAGAAGGCAGTAGGGAGGGCCGGGGGTATACTGGGATGCATAGGGAGGCATCAGCAGCAGAAAACAGGAAGTTGTTATCCCTCTGTTCAGACAGTTGGTGAGACCCCATCTGGAGTACTGTGTCCAGTTCTGGAGACCCCATCTCCGCAGGACATAGACAGGATAGAGGCAGTCAGAGGAGGGCAACTAAAATGGTGCAGGGTCTGCAAGAGAAGCCGTATGAGGAGAGACTAAAGGAGCTTAATATGTATACCCTTGAGGAAAGAAGGAGGGGGACATGATAGAAACTTTCAAGTACCTCAAGGAATCAACAAAGTCCAACAGGGTAGCATCTTTCAGAAAAGACTTGCAAGAACAAGGGACACAATTTAAAGATAGAAGGAGGGCAGTTCAGGGGCAATGTGAGGAGTATTATTTCACAGAGAGGTGAGTGGATGCATGGAACAGCTTTCCTGAGGAAGTTGTGGGGTCTAAAACTGTGGGAGAATTCAAGAATGCATGGGACAGACATAAGGCAATTCTTGTGGGGGGCAGGAAGATAAAGGCTGTTGGTTAACTAGGATCTGCGGCCTATCCTGTAGGTAGGGAAATGGGCAGACTAGATGGGCCTAGCGGTCCTTATCTGCCGTCAAAGTCTATGTTTCTATGTTTCTATGTTTCATATTGGCTGAAACACTCTCATTTAACTGTGTTATAACTTTTCAATTTTCGGCACACAAGGAGGATGCATTTTTGGCATGCAGAAAAAATCTGGGGACTCTGCAACCACTGCGCACATGACTGAGTGCACCATTAATTCTGGGGGACCTAGTGTGTGCTAAAACACTCTCATTTCACTGTGTTACCACTTGTCAATTTTCTGCACACAAGGACGATGAATTTTGGGCCTGCAGAAAAAATCTGTGGACTCTGTAAAACACTACGCGCATGAATGAGTGTGCTATTATTTCTGGGGCCTTTGTATGTGCTGAAACAATGTCATTTCTCTGTGTTACCACTTGTCAATTTTCTGCAGACAAGGAGGATGAATTATGGGCCTGTAGAATAAATCTGGGGCTCTGTGCCACCACTGCGTGCATGACTGAGTGCATCATTAATTCTGGGGGATTTCTTATGTGCTGAAACAGTCTCATTCACTGTGTTACCACTTGTCAATTTTCTGCACACAAGAAGGATGAATTATGGGCCTGTAGAACAAATCTGGGGCTCTGTGCCTCCACTGCGTGCATGACTGAGTGTGCCATTAATTCTAGGGGACTTTGTGCTGAAAGAGTCTCATTTCAATGTGTTATCACTTGCCTATTTTCTGCACACAATGAGGATGCATTTTGGGCATGCAGAAAATATCTGGGGACTCTGTGCCAACACTATGCGCATGACTGGGTGTGACATTAATTCTGGGGGACTTTGTATGTGCTGAAACACTTTCATTTCACTGTGTCATCACTTGTCAATTTTCTGCACACAAGAAGGATGCATTTTGGGCCTACAGAAAAAATCTAGGGACTCTGTGCCACCAGTGCACGCATGACGGAATATGGCATTAATTCTGGGGGAATTTTTAGGTGCTGAAACACTCTCATTTCACTGTGTAACCATTTCTAAATTTTCTGCAATCAAGGAGGATGCTTTTGGGCATGCAGAAAAAATCTAGGGTTCTCCAACCACTGCGCCTGAGACTGAGGCGCCATTGAATTCTGAGGATTTATATTTGCTGAACCAAACTCATTTCACAGTATTACATTTGTCAATTGTCTGTACACAGGCAGGATGCATTTAGGCCTGCACATAAATTCTGGGATACTGAGCCACCACTGCACGCATGACTGATTGTGCCATTAATTCTGTTAAAATTTTATGTGCTGAAATACTCTCATTTCACTGCATTGCCAATTGTCAAATGTCTGCACAAAAGGATGATGCATTTTGGGCTGCAGAAAAAATGTGGGTCTCTGAGCCAACACAGCGCACATGACTGAGTGTGCCATTAATTCTGGGGGATTTCGTATGTGCTGAAACACTCTCATTTCACAGTGTCATCACTTGTCAATTTTCTGCACACAAGGAGGATGTATTTTGGGTCTGCAGAAAAAATCTGGGGACTGTGTGCCACCAATGCACAAGACTTAGTGCGTCATTAATTCTGGGGGACTTTGTTTGCACTCAAACACTTTAATTTCACTGTGTTACCACTTGTCAATTTTTGCCACATAAGGAGGAGGCAATTTGGGCATGCTGAAAAAATCTGGGGACTCTGTGCTACTACTGCATGCATGCATGACTAAGTGCATCATTAATTCAGAGGGATTTCTTATGTGCTGAAACAATCTCATTTCACTGTGTTACCAATTGACAATTTTCGGCACACAAGGAGGATGCATTTTAGGCCTGCAGAAAAAATCTGGGTACTCTGTGCCACCACTGCGCACTTGAATGAGTGCGCCATTTATTCTGGGGAAACTGCATATGCTGAAACACTCTCATTTCACTGTCATACTACTTGTCAATTTTCTGAAGACAAGGAGGATGCATTTTGGGACTGCAGAAAAAAATTGAGGATCTTTGCCAACACAGCATACATGACTGAGTGCACCATTAATTCTAGTTGACTTTGTATGTGCTGAAGCACTCTCATTTCACTGTGTTACCAACTGACAATTTTCAGCACACAAGTAGGAAGCATTTTGGGCCTGCAGAAAAAATTCTGGGGACAGTGTACCACCACTGTGTACATGACTAACTGTGCCCTTAATACTACAGGACTTAGTGTGTGCTGAAACACTCTCATTTCACTGTGTTACCAAATGACAATTTTCGGCACACAAGTAGGAAGCATTTTGTGCCTGCAGAAAAAAATCTGGGGACAGTGTGCCACCAATGTGCGCATGACTGAGTGTGCCCTTAATTTTGAGGGACTTCATATGTGCTGAAACACTGTAATTTCACTGTGTTACCACCTCTCAATTTTCGGCACAAAAGGAGAATGCATTTTGGGCCTGCAGAAAAAATCTGGGGACTGTCTGCCACCACTGCATTCATGACTAAGTGCCATTAATTCTGGGGACTTTGTATGTGCTGAAAAAGACTCATTTCACTGTGCTACCAATTGTCAAATTTTCTGCACACAAGGAAGATGCATTGTGGGTCTACAGAAAAAATCTGGGTACTCTGTGCCACCACTGCGCGCATGACTGAGTGCACCATTAATTCTGGGGCACTTCGTATGTGAAGAAACATTCTAATTTCACTCTGTTACCACCTGTCAATTTTCGACACATAAGGTGGATGCATTCGGCCTGCAGAAAAAATCTGGGGACTCTGTGCAAGCACTGCATTCATGACTGAGCACGCCATAAATTCTGGGGTAATTGTATGTGCTGAAACAGTCTCATTTCACTGTGTTACCACATGTCAAATTATCTGCATACAAGGAGAATGCATTATGGGCCTGCAGAAAAAATCTGGGGACTCTGTGCCACCACTGCGCACATGACTGAGTGTGCCATTAATTCTGGGGAACTTTGTACATGTTGAAACAGTGTCCTTTCACAGTGTTAGCACTTGTCAAATGTCTGCACACAAGGATTATGCATTTTGGGACTGCAGAAAAAATCTGGGTACTCTACTACCCTAGCACATGACTGAGACTGCCATTGAATTCTGGGGATTTTGTATGTGCTGAAACAATCTCATTTCTCTGTGTTACCACTTGTCAATTGGCTGCACACATGGAGGATGTATTTTGGGCCTGCACATAACATCTGGGACACTGTGCCAGCACTGCATGCATGGCAGAGTGTGCCATTAGTTCTGGGGACTTTTGTATTGAAATATTCTCATTCCACTGTGTTGCCACTTGTCAATTTATGGACACAAGGAGGTAGCATTTTGGGCCTGCAGAAAAATCTGGGGACTGTGTGCCACCACTGCGCATGACTGAGTCGCCATTAGTTCTGGGGGACTTGTTGTGCTCAAACACTCTCATTTCATTGTGTTACCACTTGTCAATTTTGGCACATAAGGAGGATGCATTTGGGCAGGCAAAAAAAATCTGGGGACTCTGTGCCACTACTGCATGCATGACTGAGTGTGCCATTAAATCTGGGGGATTTCTTATATGCTGAAACAGTCTCATTTCACTGTGCTACCACTTCTCAATTTTCTGCACACAAGGAGGATGAATTATGCGCCTCCAGAAAAAAACTGGGGCTGTGTGCCACCACTGCGCACATGACTGACTGCGCCATTAATTCTGGGGGACTTTGTATGTGCTGGAAGAGTCTCATTTCTGTGTGTTATCACTTGCCTGTTTTCTGTACACAGGGCGGAGGCATTTTGGGCATGCATAAAAAATCTGGGGACTCTGTGCCACCACTGCACATGACCGAGTGTGCAATGAATTTTGGGGGACTTGGTATGTGCTCAAACACTCTCATTTCACTGTGTTACCAGTTGTCAATTTTTGGCTCATAAGAAGGTCGCTTTTTGGGCCTGCAGAAAAAATCTGGGACTCTGCTTCATCTGCGCGCATGACTTAGTGAGCCACTAATGCTGGAGGACCTTGTATGTTCTGAAACAGTCTCATTTTACTGTGATACCACTTTTTAATTTTCGACGCGCAAGGAGAATGCATTTTGGGCCTGCAGAAAAAATCTGGGGACTGTCTGCCACCACTGCGTACATGACTGAGTGTACCATTAATTCTGGGGGGATTTTTATTTGCTGAAACACTCTCATTTCACTGTGTTACCATATGACAATTTTCAACACACAAGTAGGAAGCATTTTGTGCCTGCAGAAAAAAATCTGGGGACAGTGTGCCACCATTGTGCGCATGACTGAGTGTGCCCTTAATTTTGAGGGACTTCATATGTGCTGAAACACTGTAATTTCACTGTGTTACCACTTCTCAATTTTCGGCACAAAAGGAGAATGCATTTTGGGCCTGCAGAAAAAATCTGGGGACTGTCTGCCACCACTGCATTCATGACTAAGAGTGCCATTGATTCTGGGGGACTTTGTATGTGCTGAAAAAGACTCATTTCACTGTGCTACCAATTGTCAAATTTTCTGCACACAAGGAAGATGCATTGTGGGTCTACAGAAAAAAATCTGGGTACTCTGTGCCACCACTGCGCGCATGACTGAGTGCACCAATAATTCTGGGGCACTTCGTATGTGAAGAAACATTCTCATTTCACTCTGTTACCACCTGTCAATTTTCGACACATATGGTGGATGCATTTGGCCTGCAGAAAAAATCTGGGGACTCTGTGCCAGCACTGCATTCATGACTGAGCGCGCCATAAGTTCTGGGGGAATTGTATGTGCTGAAACAGTCTCATTTCACTGTGTTACCACATGTCAAATTATCTGCACACAAGGAGAATGCATTATGGGCCTGCAGAAAAAATCTGGGGACTCTGTGCCACCACTGCGCACATGACTGAGTGTGCCATTAATTCTGGGGAACTTTGTACATGTTGAAACAGTGTCCTTTCACAGTGTTAGCACTTGTCAAATGTCTGCACACAAGGATTATGCATTTTGGGACTGCAGAAAAAATCTGGGTACTCTGCTACCACTGCGCACATGACTGAGACTGCCATTGAATTCTGGGGGATTTTGTATGTGCTGAAACAATCTCATTTCTCTGTGTTACCACTTGTCAATTGGCTGCACACATGGAGGATGTATTTTGGGCCTGCACATAACATCTGGGACACTGTGCCAGCACTGCATGCATGGCAGAGTGTGCCATTAATTCTGGGGGACTTTTTATGTGCTGAAATATTCTCATTCCACTGTGTTGCCACTTGTCAATTTTATGGACACAAGGAGGTAGCATTTTGGGCCTTCAGAAAAAATCTGGGGACTGTGTGCCACCACTGTGCATGACTGAGTGTGCCATTAGTTCTGGGGGACTTCGTATGTGCTCAAACACTCTCATTTCATTGTGTTACCACTTGTCAATTTTTGGCACATAAGGAGGATGCATTTTGGGCAAGCAAAAAAAATCTGGGGACTCTGTGCCACTACTGCATGTATGACTGAGTGTGCCATTAAATCTGGGGGATTTCTTATATGCTGAAACAGTCTCATTTCACTGTGCTACCACTTCTCAATTTTCTGCACACATGGAGGATGAATTATGGGCCTCCAGAAAAAAACTGGGGCTGTGTGCCACCACTGCGCTCATGACTGACTGCGCCATCAATTCTGGGGGACTTTGTATGTGCTGGAAGAGTCTCATTTCTGTGTGTTATCACTTGCCTGTTTTCTGTACACAGGGCGGAGGCATTTTGGGCATGCATAAAAAATCTGGGGACTCTGTGCCACCACTGCACATGACTGAGTGTGCAATTAATTTTGGGGGCTTCGTATGTGCTCAAACACTCTCATTTCACTGTGTTACCAGTTGTCAATTTTTGGCTCATAAGAAGGTCGCTTTTTGGGCCTGCAGAAAAAATCTGGGACTCTGCTTCATCTGCACGCATGACTTAGTGAGCCATTAATGCTGGAGGACCTTGTATGTTCTGAAACAGTCTCATTTTACTGTGATACCACTTTTTAATTTTCGGCGCGCAAGGAGAATGCATTTTAGGCCTGCAGAAAAAATCTGGGGACTGTCTGCCACCACTGCGTACATGACTGAGTGTACCATTAATTCTGGGGGAATTTTTATTTGCTGAAACACTCTCATTTCACTGTGTTACCATATGACAATTTTCAGCACACAAGTAGGAAGCATTTTGTGCCTGCAGAAAAAAATCTGGGGACAGTGTGCCACCATTGTGCGCATGACTGAGTGTGCCCTTAATTTTGAGGGACTTCATATGTGCTGAAACACTGTAATTTCACTGTGTTACCACTTCTCAATTTTCGGCACAAAAGGAGAATGCATTTTGGGCCTGCAGAAAAAATCTGGGGACTGTCTGCCACCACTGCATTCATGACTAAGAGTGCCATTGATTCTGGGGGACTTTGTATGTGCTGAAAAAGACTCATTTCACTGTGCTACCAATTGTCAAATTTTCTGCACACAAGGAAGATGCATTGTGGGTCTACAGAAAAAAATCTGGGTACTCTGTACCACCACTGCGTACATGACTGAGTGCACCATTAATTCTGGGGCACTTCGTATGTGAAGAAACATTCTCATTTCACTCTGTTACCACCTGTCAATTTTCGACACATATGGTGGATGCATTTGGCCTGCAGAAAAAATCTGGGGACTCTGTGCCAGCACTGCATTCATGACTGAGCGCGCCATAAGTTCTGGGAGAATTGTATGTGCTGAAACAGTCTCATTTCACTGTGTTACCACATGTCAAATTATCTGCACACAAGGAGAATGCATTATGGGCCTGCAGAAAAAATCTGGGGACTCTGTGCCACCACTGCGCACATGACTGAGTGTGCCATTAATTCTGGGGAACTTTGTACATGTTGAAACAGTGTCCTTTCACAGTGTTAGCACTTGTCAAATGTCTGCACAAAAGGATTATGCATTTTGGGACTGCAGAAAAAATCTGGGTACTCTGCTACCACTACTTTATGACTGAGACTGCCATTGAATTCTGGGGATTTTGTATGTGCTGAAACAATCTCATTTCTCTGTGTTACCACTTGTCAATTGGCTGCACACATGGAGGATGTATTTTGGGCCTGCACATAACATCTGGGACACTGTGCCAGCACTGCATGCATGGCAGAGTGTGCCATTAATTCTGGGGGACTTTAATGTTCTGAAATATTCTCATTTCACTGTGTTGCCACTTTTCAATTTTATGGACACAAGGAGGTAGCATTTTGGGCCTGCAGAAAAAATCTTGGGACTGTGTGCCACCACTGCGCATGACTGAGTGCGCCATTAATTCTGGGGGACTTCGTATGTGCTCAAACACTCTCATTTCACTGTGTTATCACTTGTCAGTTTTTGGCACATAAGGAGGATGCATTTTGGGCAGGCAAAAAAAAATCTGAGGACTCTGTGCCACTTCTGCATGCATGACTGAGTGTGCCATTAATTCTGGGGATTTCTTATATGCTGAAACAGTCTCATTTCACTGTGCTACCACTTCTCAATTTTCTGCACACAAGGAGGATGAATTATGGGCCTCCAGAAAAAAAATGGGGCTGTGTGCCACCACTGCGCACATGACTGACTGTGCCACTAATTCTGGGGGACTTTGTATGTGCTGGAAGAGTCTCATTTCTGTGTGTTATCACTTGCCTGTTTTCTGCACACAGGGCGGAGGCATTTTGGGCATGCATAAAAAATCTGGGGACTCTGTGTCACCACTGCACATGACTGAGTGTGCAATTAATTTTGGGGGACTTCGTATGTGCTCAGACACTCTCATTTCACTGTGTTACCACTTGTCAATTTTTGGCTCATAAGAAGGTCACTTTTTGGGCCTGCAGAAAAAATCTGGGACTCTGCTTCATCTGCGTGCATGACTGAGTGAGCCACTAATGCTGGAGGACCTTGTATGTTCTGAAACAGTCTCATTTTACTGTGATACCACTTTTTAATTTTCGGCACACAAGGAGAATGCATTTTGGGCCTGTGGAAAAAATATGGGGACTCTGCAACCACTGCTCACATGACTGAGAGTGCCATTAATTCTGGGGGATTTTGTGTGTGCTGAAACAATCTCATTTCATTGTGTTTCCATTTGTCAATTGTCTGCATAAAAGGAGGATGCATTTTTGGCCTGCAGAAAAAATCTGGGACTCTGTGCCACCACTCACTTACATGACTGAGGTGCCATTAACTCTGAAATTTTTTTTTCTGAAATACTCTCATTTCACTGCGTTGCTACTTCTCAATTTTCTGCACACAAGGAGGATGCATTCTGGGTATGCAGAAAAGTCTAGGGACTCTGTGTCAACACTTGCGGCTTGAATGAGTGTGCTATTAATTTTGCAGTCTTTGTATGTGCTGAAACAATCTCATTTCTCTGTGTCAATTCTCTGCACACTAAGAGGATGCATTTTGGGGATGCAGAAAAATCTGGGGACTCTGCAACCACTACGCATGACTGAATGCGCCATTAATTCTGGTGGACTTTGTATGTGCAGAAACACTCTCATTTCACTGTGTTACCACTTGTCAATTTTAGGCACACCAGGAGGATGCATTGTGGGCCAGTAGAAAATATCTGGGGACTTTGTGCCAACACTGCATGCATGACTGAGTGTTCTAGTAATTTTGGGGTCTTTGAATGTGCTGAAACACTCTCATTTCACTGTGTTACCACTTGTCAATTTTCTAAAAACAAGGAGGATGCATTTTTTGCATGCAGAAAAGATCTTGGGACTCTGTGCCACCACTACAGGCATAGTGAATCGTCATTATTTCTGGGGACACTATGTGCTGAAACACTCTTATTCACTGTGTTACCATTTCTCAATTTTCTGCACTCAAGAAGACTGCTTTTGGGCCTGCTGAAAAAAGCTGGGTGTTCTGCAACCACTGCGCACATGACTGAGAGCACCATTCAATTCTGTGGGATTTTGTATTTGCTGAAACAATCTCATTTTGCTGTGTTACATTTGTCAATTGCCTGCACACATGGAGGATGGATTTTGGGCCTGCACATAATATCTGGGAAGCTGAGCCACCAGTGAGCATATGACTGAGTGTGACATTAATTCTGGGGGACTTTTAATGTGATGAAATATTCTCATTTCAGTGTGTTGCCACTTGTCAATTTTCTGCACACAAGGAGGATGTATTTTGGGCTTGCAGGAAAAATCTGGGACTCTGTGCCACCACTGCAAGGATGACTGAGTGCGCCATTAATTCTGGGGGACTTTGTATATCCTGAAACAGTCTCATTTCACAGTGTTACCACTAGTCAATTTTCTGCACAAAAGGAGTATGCATTTTGGGTCTGCATAAAAAATCTGTGGACTGTGTGCCACCAATGTAAATGACTGAGTGCACGATTAGTTCTGGGGGAATTCATATGTGCTCAAAAACTCTCATTTCACTGTGTTACCACTACTCAATTTTCTGCACACAAGGAGGATGAATTATGGGCCTGCAATAAAAATCTGGGGCTGTGTGCCACCACTGCACGCATGACTCAGTCGCGCCATTAATTCTGGGGACTTTGTATGTGCTTAAACACTCTCATTTCACTGTGTTACCACTTGTCAATTTTCAGAACACTAGGAGGATGCATTTTGGGCATGGAGAAAAAATCTGGGGACTCTGTGCCAACACTGCATGCATGATTGAGTGTGCTATTAATTCTGGGGTCTTTCTATGTGCTGAAACACTCATTTCACTGTCTTACCACTTGTCAATTTTCTAAAATCAAGGAGGATGCATTTTGGGCATGCAGAAAAGATCTAGGGACTCTGTGACACCACTGCAGGCATGACAGAATGCGTCATTAATTCTGGGGTACTTTTTATTTGCTGAAACACTCTCATTCACTGTGTTACCATTTCTCAATTTTCTGCACTCACGAAGGATGCTTTTTGTGCCTGCAGAAAAAAGCTGGGTGTTCTGCAAACACTGCGCACATGACTGAGAGCGCCATTGAATTCTGGGGGATTTTGTATTTGCTGAAACAATCTAATTTTACTGTTTTACATTTATCAATTTTCTGCACACAAGGAGGATGCATTTTGGGCCTGCAGAAAAAATTTGGGGACTCTGTGCTAACACTGCGTGCATGACTGAATGCGTCATTAATTCTGGGGGTTTTCTTATGTCATGAAACAGTCTCATTTCACTGTGTTACCACTTGTCAATTTTCTGCACACATTGTGGATGAATTATGGGACTGCAGAAAAAATCTGGAGCTCTGTGAACCTCTTCGCTCATGACTGAGTGCACCATTATTTCTGGGTGACTTCTTATTTGCTCAGACACTCTTATGACACTGTGTTACTACTTGTCATTTTTTGACACATAAGGAGGATGCATTTTGGGCATGCAGAATTAATCTGGGGACTCTGTGCCACTACTGCATGCATGACTGAGTGCGTCATTAATTCTGGGGATTTTCTTATGTGCTGAAACAATCTCATTTCTCTTTGTTACCACTTGTCAATTTTCTGCACACGAGGAGGATGCATCTTGGGCCTGCAGAAAAAATCTGGGGACTCTGTGTCACCACTGCATGCATGACTGAACGTGCCAATAATTCTGGGGACTTTGTACATGCTGAAACAGTCTCATTTCACTGTGTTATCACTTGTCAATTTTCTGCACAAAGAGGGATGCATTTTGGGCATGCAGAAAATATCTGGGAACTGTGCTACCTCTGCACACATGACTGAGTACGCCATTAATTCTGGAGGTATTTGTATGTGCTGAAACACTCTCATTTCATTGTGTTACCTCTTATCAATTTTCTGAACACAAGGAGGATGCATTTGGGGCATGCAGAAGAAATCTAGGGACTCTGTGCCAAGACTGCATGCATGATGGAATGTGCAATTAATTCTGGGGGACTTTTTTATGTGCTGAAACACTCTCTTTTCACTGTGCAACCTTTTCTCAATTTTATGCACACAAGAAGGATGCTTTTTGGGCCTGCAGAAAAAATTTGAGATTCTGTGCCACCACTCCTCGCATGACTGAGTGTGCCATTAATTCTGGGGGAATTTTTATGTGCTGAAATACTCTCATTTCACTGTGTTGCCACTTGTCAATTTTCAACACACAAGAAGGATGCGTTTTGGGCCTGCAGAAAAAATCTGAGGGTTCTGCAACCACTGCGCACATGACTGAGTGCGCCATTGAATTCTGGGGGATTTTGTATGTGCTGAAACAATCTCATTTCACTGTATTACATTTTTAAATTGTCTGCACACAAGGAGGATGTATTTTGGGCCTGCACAAAAAATCTGGGACACTGTGCCACCACTGTGCACATGACTGAGTGTGCCATTAATTCTGGGGGACTTTAATGGGCTGAATTACTCTCATTTCACTGTGTTGCCACTCGGCAATTTTCTGCACAAAAAGGAGGATGCATTTTGGGCCTACAGAAAAAAATGTGAGGAATCTGTGCCAATACTGTGCACATGACTGAGTGCGCCATTAATTCTGGTGGACTTCGTATGTGCTGAAACACTCATTTCACTTTGTCATCACTTGTCAATTTTCTGCACAAAAGGAGGATGCATTTTGGGCATGCAGAAAAAATCTGGTTGTCTGCAACCACTGCCAGCATGACTGAGAGCGCCATCAATTCTGGAGTACTTCATATGAGCTCAAACACTTTCATTCCATTGTGTTCCACTTTTCAATTTTGCCACATAAGAAGGAGGCATTTTGGGCATGCTGAAAAAATCTGGGGACTCTGTGCAACTACTGCATGCATGACTAATTGCGTCATTAATTCTGGGGGATTTCTTATGTGCTGAAACATTCTCATTTCACTGTGTTACCACTTGTCAATTTTCTGCACACAAAGAGGATGAATTTCGGGCCTGCAGAAAAAATCTGGGGCTCTGTGCGACCACTGCTCGCATGACTGAGTGCGCTATTAATTCTGGGGGACTTTGTATGTGCTGAAAGAGTCTCATTTCATTGTGTTATCACTTGCCTGTTTACTGCACACAAGGAAGATGCATTTTGGGCATGCAGAAAAAATCCGGAGACACTGTGCCACCACTGTGCATGACTGAGTGCACCATTAATTCTGGGGACTTTTTAAGTTCTGAAACACTGTCATTTCACTGTGCTACCATTTCTCAATTTTCTGCACTCAAAAAGGATTCTTTTTGGGCCTGCAGAAAAAATTTGAGACTCTGTGCCAACACTGCGTGCATGACTGAGTGTGCCATTAATTCTGGGGGAATTTATATGTGCCAAAATACTCTAATTTCACTGTGTTGCAACTTGTCAATTTTCTGCACACAACGATGATGCATTTTGGGCCTGCATAAAAAATCTGGGGGTTCTGCAACCACTGCGCACATGACTGAGAGCACCATTGAATTCTGGGGTATTTTTTATGAGCTGAAACAATCTCATTTCACTGTATTACATTTGTCAATTGTCAACACACAAGGAGGATGCATTTTAGGCCTGCACAAAAAATCTGGGACACTGTGCCACCACTGCGCACATGACTGAGTGTGCCACTAATTCTGGGGACATTTATGTGCTGAAATACTCTCATTTCACTGTGTTGCCACTTTTCAATTTCTGCATACAAGGAGGATGCATTTGATGCTAGAGAAAAATAGTGGGTACTCTGTGCCAAAATTGCATGCATGACTGATTGTGCCATTAATTCTAGGGACTTACGTGATGTGGTTAAACACTTTCATTTCACTGTGTCATCACTTGTCAATTTTCTGCACACAGGAGGAATGATTTGGGCCTCAGAAAAAACTGGAGCTGTGTGCCACCACTACGCCTATGACTGATTTCATCATCAATTCTGGGGGACTTTGTATGTGCTGGAAGAGTCTCATTTCTGTCTGTATATCACTTGCCTGTTTTCTGTACACAGGCGGAGGCATTTTGGGCATGCATAAAAAATCTGGGGACTCTGTGCCACCACTGCACATGACTGAGTGTGCAATTAATTTTGGGGGCTTCGTATGTGCTCAAACACTCTCATTTCACTGTGTTACCAGTTGTCAATTTTTGGCTCATAAGAAGGTCGCTTTTTGGGCCTGCAGAAAAAATCTGGGACTCTGCTTCATCTGCACGCATGACTTAGTGAGCCATTAATGCTGGAGGACCTTGTATGTTCTGAAACAGTCTCATTTTACTGTGATACCACTTTTTAATTTTCGGCGCGCAAGGAGAATGCATTTTAGGCCTGCAGAAAAAATCTGAGACTGTCTGCCACCACTGCGTACATGACTGAGTGTACCATTAATTCTGGGGAATTTTGTTTGCTGAACACTCTGTTCACTGTGTTACACATGACAATTTTCAGCACACAAGTAGGAAGCATTTTGTGCCTACAGAAAAAAATCTGGGGACAGTGTGCCTACCATTGCTGCATGACTGAGTGTGCCCTTAATTTTGAGGGACTTCTATGTGCTGAAACACTGTAATTTCACTGTGTTACCACTTCTCAATTTTCGCACAAAAGGAGAATGCATTTTGGGCCTGCAGAAAAATCTGGGGACTGTCTGCCACCACTGCATTCATGACAAAGAGTGCCATTGATTCTGGGGGACTTTGTATGTGCTGAAAAAAGACTCATTTCACTGTGCTACCAATTGTCCAAATTTTCTGCACACAAAGAGGCATTGTGGGTCTACAGAAAAAATCTGGGTACTCTG
The DNA here is from genome assembly GCA_016271365.2 of Neoceratodus forsteri. NCBI lineage: Eukaryota > Metazoa > Chordata > Ceratodontiformes > Ceratodontidae > Neoceratodus > Neoceratodus forsteri. The sequence goes on from CM057456.1 coordinate 399,899,839, forward strand.
TACCACCACTGCGTACATGACTGGGTGCACCATTAATTCTGGGGCACCAGCATAACGAAGAAACATTCTCATTTCACTCTTGACCTACCTGTCAATTTTTCGACACATATGGTGGATGCATTTTGGCCTGCAGAAAAAAATCTGGGGACTCTGCCGCTTCACTGCATTCATGACTGTTGAGCGCCATAAGTTCTGGGAGAGTTGTATGTGCTGAAACAGTCTCATTTCACTGTGTTACCACATGTCCAAATTATCTGCACACAAGGAGAATGCATTATGGGCCTGCAGAAAAATCTGGGGACTCTGTGCCACCACTACTTTATGACTGAGTGTGCCATTAATTCTGGGGAACTTTGTACATGTTGAAACAGTGTCCTTTCACAGTGTTAGCACTTGTCAAATGTCTGCACAAAAGGATTATGCATTTTGGGACTGCAGAAAAATCTGGGTACTCTGCTACCACTGCGCACATGACTGAGACTGCCATTGAATTCTGGGGATTTTGTATGCTGACAAAACAATCTCATTTCTCTGTGTTACCACTTGTCAATTGGCTGCCACATGGAGGATGTATTTTGGGCCTGCACATAACATCTGAGACACTGTGCCAGCACTGCATGCATGGCAGAGTGTGCCATTAATTCTGAGGGACTTTAATGTTCTAAATATTCTCATTTCACTGTGTTGCCACTTTTCATTTTATGGACACAAGGAGGTAGCATTTTGGGCCTGCAGAAAAATCTTGGACTGTATGCCACCACTGCGCATGACTGAGTCGCGCCATTAATTCTAGGGGACTTCGTGTGTGCTCAAACACTCTCATTTCACTGTGTTATCACTTGTCAGTTTTGGCACATAAGGAGGATGCATTTGGGCAGGCAAAAAAAATCTGAGGACTCTGTGCCACTTCTGCATGCATGACTGAGGTGCCATTAATTCTGGGGATTTCTTATATGCTGAAACAGTCTCATTTCACTGTGCTACCACTTCTCAATTTTTCTGCACACAAGGAGGATGAATTATGGGCCTCCAAAAAAAAATGGGGCTGTGTGCCACCACTCGCACATGACTGACTGTGCCACTAATTCTGGGGACTTTGTATGTGCTGGAAGAGTCTCATTTCTGTGTGTTATCACTTGCCTGTTTTCTGCACACAGGGCGGGAGGCATTTTGGGCATGCATAAAAATCTGGGACTCTGTGTCACCACTGCACATGACTGAGTGTGCAATTAATTTTAGGGGACTTCTGTGTGCTCAGACACTCTCATTTCACTGTGTTACCACTTGTCAATTTGGCTCATAAGAAGGTCACTTTTGGGCCTGCAGAAAAATCTGGGACTCTGCTTCATCTGCGTGCATGACTGAGTGAGCCACTAATGCTGGAGGACCTTGTATGTTCTGAAACAGTCTCATTTTACTGTGATACCACTTTTTAATTTTCGGCACACAAGGAGAATGCATTTTGGGCCTGTGGAAAAAATATGGGGACTCTGCAACCACTGCTCACATGACTGAGAGTGCCATTAATTCTGGGGGATTTTGTGTGTGCTGAAACAATCTCATTTCATTGTGTTTCCATTTGTCAATTGTCTGCATAAAAGGAGGATGCATTTTTGGCCTGCAGAAAAAAATCTGGGACTCTGTGCCACCACTACGCACATGACTGAGGGTGCCATTAACTCTGGGGGAATTTTTTTTTTCTGAAATACTCTCATTTCACTGCGTTGCTACTTCTCAATTTTCTGCACACAAGGAGGATGCATTCTGGGTATGCAGAAAAAGTCTGGGGACTCTGTGTCAACACTGCGCGCTTGAATGAGTGTGCTATTAATTTTGCAGTCTTTGTATGTGCTGAAACAATCTCATTTCTCTGTGTCAATTCTCTGCACACTAAGAGGATGCATTTTGGGATGCAGAAAAATCTGGGGACTCTGCAACCACTGCCATATGACTGAATGCGCCATTAATTCTGGTGGACTTTGTATGTGCAGAAACACTCTCATTTCACTGTGTTACCACTTTGTCAATTTTAGGCACACCAGGAGGATGCATTGTGGCCAGTAGAAAATCTGGGGACTTTGTAGCCAACACTGCATGCATGACTGATGTTCTAGTAATTTTGGGGTCTTTGAATGTGCTGAAACACTCTCATTTCACTGTGTTACCACTTGTCAATTTTCTAAAACAAGGAGGATGCATTTTTGCATGCAGAAAAGATCTTGGGACTCTGTGCCACCACTACAGGCATGTAATGAACCGTCATTATTTCTGGGGACTTTTTGTGCTGAAACACTCTTATTCACTGTGTTACCATTTCTCAATTTTCTGCACTCAAGAAGACTGCTTTTTGGGCCTGCTGAAAAAAGCTGGGTGTTCTGCAACCACTGCGCACATGACTGAGAGCACCATTCAATTCTGTGGGATTTTGTATTTGCTGAAACAATCTCATTTTGCTGTGTTACATTTGTCAATTGCCTGCACACATGGAGGATGGATTTTGGGCCTGCACATAATATCTGGGAAGCTGAGCCACCAGTGAGCATATGACTGAGTGTGACATTAATTCTGGGGACTTTAATGTGATGAAATATTCTCATTTCAGTGTGTTGCCACTTGTCAATTTCTGCACACAAGGAGGATGTATTTTGGGCTTGCAGGAAAAATCTGGGACTCTATGCCACCACTGCAAGATGACTGAGTGCGCCATTAATTCTGGGGACTTTGTATATCCTGAAGACAGTCTCATTTCACAGTGTTACCACTAGTCAATTTTCTGCACAAAAGGGTATGCATTTTGGGTCTGCATAAAAATCTGTGGATATGTGCCACCAATGTAAATGACTGAGTGCACGATTAGTTCTGGGGAATTCATATGTGCTCAAAACTCTCATTTCACTGTGTTACTACTCAATTTTCTGCACACAAGGAGGATGAATTATGGGCCTGCAATAAAAATCTGGGGCTGTGTGCCACCACTACGCATGACTCAGTGCGCCATTAATTCTGGGGACTTGTATGTGCTTAAACACTCTCATTTCACTGTGTTACCACTTGTCAATTTCAGAACACTAGGAGGATGCTTTTGGGCATGGAGAAAATCTGGGGACTCTGTGCCAACACTGCATGCATGATTGAGTGTGCTATTAATTCTGGGGTCTTTCTATGTGCTGAAACACTCATTTCACTGTCTTACCACTTGTCAATTTTCTAAAATCAAGGAGGATGCATTTTGGGCATGCAGAAAAGATCTAGGGACTCTGTGACACCACTGCAGGCATGACAGAATGCGTCATTAATTCTGGGGTACTTTTTATTTGCTGAAACACTCTCATTCACTGTGTTACCATTTCTCAATTTTCTGCACTCACGAAGGATGCTTTTGTGCCTGCAGAAAAAGCTGATGTTCTGCAAACACTGCGCATATGACTGAGAGTTTACTGAATTTTGGGGATTTGTATTTAAGGAACAATCTAATTTTACTGTTTTACATTTATCAATTTTCTGACACAAGGAGGATGCATTTTGGGCCTGCAGAAAAATTCGGGACTCTGTGCTAACACTGCGTGCCTTGACTCAAGATCGTCTATTAATTCTGGGGTTTCTTATGTCATGAAACAGTCTCATTTCACTGTGTTACCACTTGTCAATTTTCTGCACACATTGTGGATGAATTATGGGACTGCAGAAAAATCTGGAGCTCTGTAGAACCTCTTCGCTCATGACTGAGTGCACCATTATTTCTGGGTGACTTCTTATTTGCTCAGACACTCTTATGACACTGTGTTACTACTTGTCATTTTTTGACACATAAGGAGGATGCATTTTGGGCATGCAGAATTAATCTGGGGACTCTGTGCCACTACTGCATGCATGACTGAGTGCGTCATTAATTCTGGGGATTTTCTTATGTGCTGAAACAATCTCATTTCTCTTTGTTACCACTTGTCAATTTTCTGCACACGAGGAGGATGCATCTTGGGCCTGCAGAAAAAATCTGGGGACTCTGTGTCACCACTGCATGCATGACTGAACGTGCCAATAATTCTGGGGGACTTTGTACATGCTGAAACAGTCTCATTTCACTGTGTTATCACTTGTCAATTTTCTGCACAAAAGAGGGATGCATTTTGGGCATGCAGAAAATATCTGGGAACTGTGCTACCTCTGCACACATGACTGAGTACGCCATTAATTCTGGAGGTATTTGTATGTGCTGAAACACTCTCATTTCATTGTGTTACCTCTTATCAATTTTCTGAACACAAGGAGGATGCATTTGGGGCATGCAGAAGAAATCTAGGGACTCTGTGCCAAGACTGCATGCATGATGGAATGTGCAATTAATTCTGGGGGACTTTTTTATGTGCTGAAACACTCTCTTTTCACTGTGCAACCTTTTCTCAATTTTATGCACAAGAAGGATGCTTTTGGGCCTGCAGAAAAAATTTGAGATTCTGTGCCACCACTCCTCGCATGACTGAGTGTGCCATTAATTCTGGGGGAATTTTTATGTGCTGAAATACTCTCATTTCACTGTGTTGCCACTTGTCAATTTTCAACACACAAGAAGGATGCGTTTTGGGCCTGCAGAAAAAATCTGAGGGTTCTGCAACCACTGCGCACATGACTGAGTGTGCCATTGAATTCTGGGGGATTTTGTATGTGCTGAAACAATCTCATTTCACTGTATTACATTTTTAAATTGTCTGCACACAAGGAGGATGTATTTTGGGCCTGCACAAAAATCTGGGACACTGTGCCACCACTGTGCACATGACTGAGTGTGCCATTAATTCTGGGGGACTTTAATGGCTGAATTACTCTCATTTCACTGTGTTCCACTCGGCAATTTTCTGCACAAAAGGAGGATGCATTTTGGGCCTACAGAAAAAATGTGAGGAATCTAAAGCAATACTTTGTGCACATGACTGAGTGCTTCATTAATTCTGGTGGACTTAGATGGCTGAAACACCTTTCACTTTTGTCATCACTTGTCAATTTTCTGCACAAAAGGAGGATGCATTTTGGGCATGCAGAAAAAATCTGGTTGTCTGCAACCACTGCCCGCATGACTGAGAGCGCCATCAATTCTGGAGTACTTCATATGAGCTCAAACACTTTCATTCCATTGTGTTACCACTTTTCAATTTTTGCCACATAAGAAGGAGGCATTTTGGGCATGCTGAAAAAATCTGGGGACTCTGTGCAACTACTGCATGCATGACTAAATGCGTCATTAATTCTGGGGGATTTCTTATGTGCTGAAACATTCTCATTTCACTGTGTTACCACTTGTCAATTTTCTGCACACAAAGAGGATGAATTTCGGGCCTGCAGAAAAAATCTGGGCTCTGTAGCGACCACTGCTCGCATGACTGAGTGCATATTAATTCTGGGGACTTTGTATTGCTGAAAGAGTCTCATTTCATTGTGTTATCACTTGCCTGTTTACTGCACACAAGGAAGATGCATTTTGGGCCATGCAGAAAAAATCTGAGACACTGTGCCACCACTGTGCATGACTGAGTGCACCATTAATTCTGGGGACTTTTAAGTTCTGAAACACTGTCATTTCACTGTGCTACCATTTCTCAATTTTCTGCACTCAAAAGGATTCTTTTGGGCCTGCAGAAAAATTTGAGACTCTTGCCAACACTGCGTGCATGACTGAGTGTGCCATTAATTCTGGGAATTTATATGTGCCAAAATACTCTAATTTCCACTGTGTTGCAACTTGTCAATTTTCTGACACAACGATGATGCATTTTGGCCTTGCATAAAAAATCTGGGGGTTCTGCAACCACTAAGACATGACTGAGAGCACCATTGAATTCTGGGGTATTTTTATGAGCTGAAACAATCTCATTTCACTGTATTACATTTGTCAATTGTCAACACACAAGGAGGATGCATTTTAGGCCTGCACAAAAAATCTGGGACACTGTGCCACCACTGCGCACATGACTGAGTGTGCCACTAATTCTGGGGACATTTATGTGCTGAAATACTCTCATTTCACTGTGTTGCCACTTTTCAATTTTCTGCATACAAGGAGGATGCATTTGGGTACGTAGAAAAAATGTGGGTACTCTGTGCCAAAATTGCATGCATGACTGATTGTGCCATTAATTCTAGGGGACTTCGTATGTGGTTAAACACTTTCATTTCACTGTGTCATCACTTGTCAATTTTCTGCACACAAGGGGAATGCATTTAGGTCCTGCAGAAAAAAATCTGAGGACTGTGTGCCACCACTGCTCATGACTTAGTGCGCCATTAATTCTGGGGGACTTCATATGTGAGGAAATATTCTCATTTCACTCTGTTACCACCTGTCAATTTTCATCACATAAGGAGGATGCATTTGGGCCTGCCAAAATAATCTGGGGACTCTGTGACACTACTGCGTTCATGACTGAGTGCACCATAAATTCTGGGGGACTAGTATGTCATGAAACAGTCTCATTTCACAGTGTTACCACTTGTCAATTTTCTGCACACAAGGAGTATGCATTTTGGGACTGCAGAAAAATTCTGGGTACTCTGCAACCACTGCGCACATGACTGAGAACGCTATTGAATTCTGGGGGTTTTTGTATGTGTTGAAACAGTCTCATTTCACTGTGTTACCATTTGTGAATTGCCTGCACACATGGAGGATGGATTTTGGGCCTGCACATAACATCTGGGAAGCTGAGCCACCACTGAGCGTATGACTGAGTGTGCCATTAATTCTGGGGGACTTTCAATGTGCTGAAATATTCTCATTTCACTGTGTTGCCACTTGTCAATTTTCTACACACAAGGAGAATTAATTTTGTGCCTGCAGGAAAAATCTGGAACTCTGTGCCACCACTGCGTGGATGACTGAGTGCGCCATTAATTCTGGGGGACTTTGTACATCCTGAAACAGTCTTATTTCAGAGTGTTACCACTTGTTAATTTTCTGCACACAAGGATTATGCATTTTGGGCCTGCAGAAAGAATCTGGGGACTGTATGCCACCACTGTAAATGACTGAGTGCGCGATTAGTTCTGGGGGAATTCGTATGTGCTCAAACACTCTCATTTCACTGTGTTACCACTTGTCAAGTTTTGGCTCATAAGAAGGTCGCTTTTTGGGCAAGCTGAAAAAATCTGGTGACTCTGTGCCACTACTGCATGCATGACTGAGAGCACCATTAATACTGGGGGATTTCTTATATGCAGAAACAGTCTCAGTTCACTGTGTTACCACTAGTCAATTTTCTGCACACAAGGAGGATGAATTATGGTCCTGCAATAAAAATCTGGGGCTGTGTGCCACCACTGCGCTCATGACTGAGTGTGCCATTAATTCAGGGGGAATTTGTATGTGCTGGAAGGGTCTGATTTCTATGTGATATCACTTGCCTATTTTCTGCACACAAGGATGATGCATTTTGGGCATGCAGAAAAAATCTGGGGACTCTGGGCCACTACTGCGCATGACTGAGTGTGCCATTAATTCTGGGGAACTTTGTATGTGCTGAAAAAATCTCATTTCACTGAGTTACCAATTGACAATTTTTGGCACACAAGAAGGATGCATTTTGGGCCTGCACAAAAAATCTGGGGACTCTATGCCACCACTGCCCTTCATGACTGAGTGTGGCTGTAATTCTGGGGGACTTTGTATGTGCTGAAACAGGCTCATTTCACGGTGTTACCATTTGACTAATTTTCTGCACACAAGGAGGATGCATTTTGGGCCTGCTGAAAAAATCTGGGGACTCTGTGCTACCACTGTGTTCATGAATGAGTGTGCTATTAATTCTGGGGAACTTTGTATGTGCTGAAACAGTCTCATTTCACTGAGTTACCACTTGTCAAATTTTCTGCACACAAGGAGGATGCATTATGTGCCTGCAGAAAATATCTGGGGACTCTGTTTCTTACACTGCACTCATGACTGAGTGCGCCATTAATTCTGGGGGACTTTTTATGTGCTGAAACAGTCTCATTTCACAGTGTTATCACTTGTCAACTGGATGCACACACGGAGGATGCATTTTGGGCATGCAGAAAAAATCTGGGACTCTGTGGGACCACTGCACACATGACTGAGTGTGAAATTCATTCTGGGGACATTGTATTTGCTGAAACAGTCTCATTTCATTGTGTTACCACTTGACCATTTTTGGCAGTTAAGGAGGATGCATTTTGGGCCTGCAGTGAATATCTGGGGACTCTGTGCCACCACTGTGTGCAAGACTGAGTGCATCATTAATTTTGGGGGACTTCATATGTACTAAAACACTTTCTTTTCACTACGTTACCACTTGTCAAGTTTCTGCACACAAGGAGGATGCAATTCTGGCCTGTAGAAAACATCTGTGGGCTCTGTTCCACCACTGTGCGCATGACTGAATGCAACAATAATTCTAGGGGACTTTGTATGTACTGAAACATTTTCATTTTACTGTTACCATTTCTCAATTTTCTGCACAAGAGAATTAAGCTTTTTGGGCCTGTAGACAAAATTTCAGTCTCTGTGCCACCACTGCACGCATGACTGAATGTGCAATTAATTCTGGGGGACTTTTGTTATGTGCTGAAACACTCTAATTTCACAGTGTTACCATTTCTCAATTGTCTGCACACAAGCAGGATGCATTTTGGGCCTGCTGAAAAAATCTGGGGACTCTGTGCTTCCACTGTGTTCATGACTGATTGTGCAATTAATTCTGGTGGACTTTGTATGTGCTGAAACAGTCTCATTTCACTGTGTTACCACTTGTCAAATTTTCTGCACACAAGGAGGATGTATTATGGGCCTGCAGAAAATACCTGGGGACTCTGTTCCAACACTGCGCGCATGACTGGGTGCACCATTAATTCTGGGGGAATTTTATGTGCTGAACAGTCTCATTTCACTGTGTTACCACTTGTCAATTTTCGCACAATAGGAGGATGCATTTGGGCCTGCTGAAAAGTATCTGGGGACTCTGTGCTACCACTGTGTTCATGAATGAGTGTGCCATTAATGCTGGGGACTTTGTTGGCTGAAACAGTCTCATTTCACTCTGTTACCACTTGACCATTTTCAGCAGATAATGAGGATACATTTGGGCCTGCAGAAAAATCTGGGGACTCTGTGCCACCACTATGCGCATGACTTAGTGCATCATTAATTTTGGGGACTTCATATGTACTGAAACACTGTCATTTCACTATGTTTACCACTTGTCAATTTTCTGTGCACAAGGTGGATGCATTTCTGGAATGCAGAAAAAATCTGTGGGCTCTGTGCCACCACTGCACGCATGACTGAATGCACCAATATCTCGGGGAATTTGTATGTATGGAAACACTCTCATTTCACATGTTACCATTTCTCAATTTTCAGCACTAGAGAAGGAAGCTCTATGGGCCTGCAGAAAAAAATTAAGTCTGTGTGCCACCACTGCATGTATGACTGACAGTGCAATTAATACTGGGGACTTTTTATGTGCTGAAGCACTCTCTTTTACTGTGTTACCATTTCACAATAGTCTGCACACAAGCAGGATGCATTTGGGCCTGCTGAACAAATCTGGGGGTTCTGCAACCACTGCACATGACTGAGCGCCATTGAATTCTGGGGATTTTGTATATGCTGAAACAATCTCATTTCACTTTCTTACATTTGTCAATTGTCTGCACAAGGAGGATGCATTTTGGGCATGCTCAAAAAATCTGGGATTCTGTACCAGCACTGTGCGCATGACTAAGTGTGCCATTAATTCTGTGGGGACTTTTATGCTAAACCTCAAAACTATTTCACTGTGTTGCCACTTATCAATATTCTGCACACAGTAGGATGCATTTTGGGACTGCAGAAAAAATCAGGGACTGTGTGTCACCACTGCGAGACTGAAGTCCGCCATTAATTCTGGGGACTTCATATGAGCTCAAACACTTTCATTTCACTCTGTTACCACTTGTCAATTTTGCCACATGAGGGAGTGATGCATTGTGGCCTAAAGAAAAAATCTGGGGACACTGTGCCACCACTGAGTGACATGACTGAGTGTGCCATTAATTTTGCGGCACTTTGTATGAGCTCAAAAACTCTCAATTCACTGTGTTATTGCTTGTCAATTTACTGCACATAAGGAAATTGCATTTTGGGCATGAAGAAAAAATCTGGGGACTTTGTGCCACTACTGAGTGCATTACTGAGTGCACCATTAATTCTGGGTTACTTTGTATGTGCTGAAACAGTCGCATTTCTCTGTGTTGTCAATTGTGAATTTTCTGCACACAGAGAAGATGAATTTTGGGCCTGCAGAAAAATTTGGGACTCTGCCACCACTGAGCGCTTGCTGAGTGCCTCATTAATTTGGGGGACTTCATGTGTCCTGAAACACTCTCATTTCACTATGTTACCACTTGTCAATTTTCTACACACACATGAGGATGTATTTTTGGGCCTGCAGAAAAAATCTGGGACTCTACTGCACAACTTAACGCACATGACAGAGTGCTCTATTAATTTAGGAACTTCGCATATGCTGACACACTTTCATTTCACTGTGTTACTACTTGTCAATTTTCAGCACATAAGGAGGATACATTTTGGGCATGCTGCAAAAATCTGGGGACTCTGTGCTACCACTGTGTTCATGACTGAGTGTGCCATTAATTCTGGGGGACTTTGTAAGTGCTGAAACAGTCTCATTTCATTGTGTTACAACTTGTCAAATTTTCTGCACACAAGGAGGATGCATTATGGGCCTTCAGAAAATATCTGGGGACACTGTTCCAACACTGCGCGCATGACCGAGTGCACCATTAATTCTGGTGGACTTTTTATGTGCTGCAACAGTCTCATTTCACAGTGTTATCACTTGTCAATTGTCTGCACACAAGGAGGATGCACTTTGAGCCTGCTGAAAAAATCTGGGACTCTGCCTTAATTGCGCGCATGACAGAACACACTATTATTTCTGGGGGATGTCGAATGTGCTGAAACACTTTATTTTCACTGTGTTACCACTTGTCAATTTTCAGCATATAAGGAGGATGCACTTTGGGCTTGCTGAAAAAATCTGGGGACTCTGTGCTACCACTGTGTTCATGACAGAGTGCTCTATTAATTCTGGGGGACTTTGTATGTGTTGAAACAGTCTCATTTCACTGTGTTACCACTTGTCAAATTTTCTGCACACATAGGAGGATGCATTATGGGCCTGCAGGAAATATCTGGGACGCCTGTTCCAATGCTGCGTGCATGACTGCATGCCATTAATTCTGGGGACATTGCTGATGTGCTGAAACAGCCTCATTTCACTGTGTTACCACTTGACCATTTTCGGTAGATAAGGAGGATGCATTTTGGGCCTGCAGAAAAATCTAGGGACTCTGTGCCACCACTGGCATGCGACTGAGTGCATCATTAATTTTCAGGGACTTCATATGTACTGAAATCCTGACATTTCACTGTGTAACCACTTGTCAATTTTCTGCATACAAAGTGGATGTATTTCTGGTCTGCAGAAAAAATCTGTAGGCTCAGTACCATTACTGCGCACATGACTGAATACACCAATAATTCAGGGGGTCTTTGTATGTGGTGAAACACTTTCATTTTACTGTGTTACCATTTCTCAAATTTCTGCACAAGAGAAGGATGCTTTTCGGGCCTGCAGAAAAATCTCCTCCCTATTGCCACCACTGTGCGCATGACTGAGTGTGCAAGTAATTCTGGGTACTGTATGTGCTGAAACAATCTGCGTTTCACTGTGTTAACACTGCAGTGTTCTAAACAAGGAGAATGCATCTTGGGAGTGCAGAAAAAATCTGGAGACTCTGCAACCACTGCACACGTGACTGAGGCGCCATTGAATTCTGGGATGTTGTATGTGCTGAAACAATCTTATTTCACTGTGTTTCCATTTCTCAATTGTCTACACAAGGAGACTATGCATTCTGGGCCTGACACTAAAATCTGGCACACTGTGCCACCTACCGATGTGACAGAGTGTACATTAACTCTGGGGGACTTTATGTGCTTAAACAGTCTCATTCACAGTGTTATCACTTGTCAATTGTCTGCACACAAGGAGGATGCATTTTGGGCATGCATCAAAAATCAGGGACTCTATGCCACCACTGCACGTGGACTGGTGTGCCACTAATTCTGGGACATTGTATGTGCTGAAACAGTCTCTTGTCACTGTGTTATCACTTGACAATTTTTGGCACATAAGGAGGATGCATTTTGGGCCTGCAGAAAAAATCTGGGGACTCTGTGCCACCATTGTGCGCATGAGAGAGTGCATCATTAATTTTGGGGGACTTCATACGTACTGAAACTCTGTCATTTCACTGTGTTATCACCTTTTAGTTTTCTGCACAGAAGGTGGATGCATTTCTGGCCAGCAGAAAAAAATCTGTGTGTTTTGCATACTACCGCGCATGACTGTATGCGCCTAATAATTCAGGGTACTTGTATGTGTTGAAACACTCTCAATTCACTGTGTTACCATTTCTCAAATTTCTGCATAAGATAAGGATGCTTTTGGCCTGCAGAAAAAAATGTCGGCAAGCGCCACCACTGCATGCATGACTGAGTGTGCAATTAATTCTGGGGAACTTTCTAGTGTTCTGAAACACTCTCATTTCACTGTGTTAACACTTGTCCATTTTTGCTGACAAAGGAGAACACATTTTGACCTACGAAAAAATCTGGGACTCTGCAACCACTGCACACAAACTGAGGGCACCATTGAATTCTCGCAGGGATTTTGTATGTGCAGAGAACAATCTAATTTCACAGGTGTTACCATTTCTCAATTGTATGCACACAATTAGGATGCATTTGAGGCGTGCACCAAAAATCTAGGACACTGTACACTACTACACACATGACTGTGTGCCATTAATCCTGGGGAAGTTTATGTGCTGAAACACTCTCATTTCACTGTATTACCATTTCAAATTTCTGCACTCAAGAAGGATGCTTTTGGGCCTGCAGAGAATTTGAGACTCAATTTCCACCACTGCGCATGACTGAGTGTGCCCATTAATTCTGGGGACTTTTTATATGCTGAAATACTATCATTCCGACAGTGTTTCCACTTTTCAATTTTCTGCACAGAAGGAGGATGCATTTTGGGCCTGCAGAAAAAAATGAGTGTTCTTACAAACAGTGTACCCATGACTGAGGCGCCATTGAATTCTGGGGGATGTCGTATGTGCTGATACAATCTCATTTCACTGTGTTACATTTGTCAATTGTCTGCACACAAGGAGGATGCATTATGGGCCTGCTCAAAAATCCTGGAGACACTAGCTGCCATGCCCCGCATGAATGTGTGTGCAATTAATTATGGGAGACTTTTATGTGCTGAAATACACTCATTTCACAGTTTGCCACTTGTCAATTTTACACACAAGAAGGCTGCATTTTTAGCCTGCAGAAGAAATGTCGCTCTCGCCACCACTGAGCGACTGGTGAGCAATTAATTCTGGGGACTTGTTATGTGCTGAAACCTCTCATTTCACTGTGTTATCATTTTCTAAAATGTCTGCACACAAGGAGGATGCATTGCAGGCCTGCAGAAAAAACAGGGTTCTGCAACCACCACTGAGCACATGACAGAGTGTGCCATTAATTCTGGAGTACAACACATGTGCTGAAATACTCTCATTTCACTGTGTTACACTTGTCAATGTTTTGCACAAAGGAGGGATATTTGGGCCTGCAGAAAAAACCTGTGGGTTCTGCAACCTAGCACTTTATGACAGAGTGACTTTGAATTCGGGATTTTGTATAATGCTGAAACAATCTCAATTCACTGTGTTACATTTGTCAATTGTCTGCAAACAAGGAGGATCCATTTTTGGCCTGCTCAAAAAAATCGGGACACTGTGCCATATACTGCAAGTGCATGACTGAAGATAAGTCATTGAATTCTGTGGGAGTTTGTATATGCTGAAACAGTCTCATTTCACTGTGTTACATTTCTCAATTGTCGAACACTAGGAGGATCATTTTGGGCCTACACAAAATCTGGACATTTTCACATGACTGAATGTGCCATTAATTCAGGAGATGTTTTGTAGTGATACACTCACATTTCAACATTTACCATTTCTCAAATTTCTGCACTCAAGAAGGATGCTTTTGGCCTCAGAAAATTGAGACCTATGCCACCACTACGCATGACGGAGTGTGCCATTAATTCTGGGGACTTTGTATGTACTCAAACACTCTCATTCCAGTGTGCGCCGCTTAAATTTCTGCACACACAGAGGATGAATTTTGGGCCTGCAAAAAATCTGGGACTCTACCATGCTGGCACTGGCTGAGTGCCCATTATTTTCAACAACTTCTGTGTCCTGAAACACCTCATTTCATTCACCACTTGTCCAATGTTCTGCACAAGGAGGATGCAGCCACGGCATGCATAAAAAAATCAGGGACTCTATACACCACTGCATACAGGATGGAATCGCCATAATTCTGGGGACTTTATATGTGCTGAACCTCCCATTCACTGTACCATTTCTCAATTTATGCACTCAAGAAGGATGATTTTGGGACTGCAGAAAATCTGAGATCTGCCTGAACACGCATTAAGACTACTCTATTAATTCTGGGGACCAGTATGTGCAGACACTTTCATTTCCTGCAATACACATGCAACCTTTTGTGTTCAGAAAATTCTGACAAATGGTAACACAGTGAAATGTGACTGTTTCAGCACATACGAAGTCCCCCAGAATTAATGGCACACTCAGTCATGCGCACAGTGGTGGCACAGAGTCCCCAGACTTTTCTGTATTCCCAAAATGCATGCTCCTTGTGTGCAGAAAATAGACAAACGGTAACACAGTGAAATGAGACTGTTTCAGCACATATAAAGTCCCTCTGAATTAATGGTCCACTCACTCATGCACGCAGTGGTGTCACAGAGTCTGCAGATTTTTTCTCCAGGCCCAAAATGCATCCTCCTTGTCTGGAAAAAATTGACAAGTGGTAACACAGTGAAATGAGACTGTTTCAGCAGATACAATGTCATCCAGAATTAATGACGCACCCAGTCATGTGCGCAGTGGTGGCACAGATTCCCAGATTTTTTTGGCATGCCCAAAACGCATCTTCCTTGTGTGCAGACAATTAACAAGTGGTAACACATTGAAATGAGACTATTTCAGCACAGAGAAAGTCCCCCAGAATTAATGGCCCACACAGTCATGCTTGCAGTGGTGGCACAGAGTCCCCAGACTCTCTCAGTAGGCCCAAAATGCATGCTCCTTGCATGCAGAAAATTCACAAATAGTAACACAGTGAAATGAGACTGTTTCAGCACATACTATGTCCCTCAGAATTCATGGCTTACTCAGTCATGCGCACTTGAGTGGCTGGAGTCCCCCGATTTCTGCAGGCCCAAATGAGATTCTCCTTGTGTGCAGAAAATTACCAGTGATAACACAGTGAAATGAGACTGTTTCAGGGCACAAAGTTCCCAGAATTAATGGCGCACTCAGTCATGCGCTTAAGGTGGCACAGAGTCCTCAGATTTTTCTGCAGGACCAAATGCATCCTCCTGAGTGCAGAAAATTGACAAATGGTAACATAGTGAAATGAGACTGTTTCAGCACATAGAAAGTCCTCAAGAATTAATGGCGCACTGAGTTAAGCATGCTGTGGTGGCACAGAGTCCCCAGATTTTTTCTGCAGGCCCAAAATGTATCCTTCTTATGTGCCAAAAATTGGCAAACAGTAACTCAGTGAAATGAGACTATTTCAGCACATACAAAGTCCCCCAGAATTAATCGCACACTCAGTCATGCACGCAGTGGTGGCAGATTCCCCAGACATTTTTTGCAGGCCCAAAATGCATCCTCCTTTTGTTCAGAAAATGGACAAGTGGTAACACAGTGAAATGAGATTTTTAGCATACAAAGTCTCCCAGAATAAATGGCGCAATCAGTCATGAACATAGTAGTGGCACAGAGTCCCTAATTTTTCTGCATACCCAAAATGCATCCTTCTTATGTGCCAAAAATTGACAAGTTGTAACACAGTGAAATGAGAGTGTTTGAGCACATATGAAGTCCTCCAGAATTATTGGCACACTCATTCTTGCGCTGTGGTGGCACACAGTTCCCAGATCTGTTCTGAGGGCCCAAAATGCATCCTCATTGTTGTGCAGAAAATTGACATGTAGTAACATAGTGAAATGAGACTGTTTCAGCTCATACGACGCCCCCCAGAATTATTGGCACACTCAGTCATGCTCGCAGTGGTGGAACAGATTCCCCAGATTTTTTCTGCCCAATCTGCAGCATCCTTGTGTGCAGAAAATTGACAAGTGATAACACAGTGAAATGAGAATGTTTCAGCACATACAAAGTCCCTCAGAATTAATGGCTCACTCTGTCATACATGCAGTGGTGGCACAGAGTCCCCAGATTTTTTCTGCAGGCTCAAAATGCATCCTCCTTTTCTGGAAAAAATTGACAAGTGGTAACACAGTGAAATGAGACTATTTCAGCACGTACAGTGTCCCCCAGAATTAATGGCACACTCAGTCATGCACGCAGTGGTGGCACAAAGACACAGATTTTTTCTGCTGGCCCAAAATGCATCCTCCTTCTGTGCAGACAACTGACAAATGGTAACACAGTGAAATGGGATTGTCTCAGCACATATAAAGTCCCCCAGAATTAATGGTGTAATCAGTCATGCACTCAGTATTGGCATTGAGTTTCAGATTTTTTCTGCAGGCCCAAAATACATCCTCCTTGTGTGCAGAAAATTGACAAATAGAAACACAGTGAAATGAGACTGTTTCAGCACATAGAAAATCCCTCTGAATTAATGGCTCACCCAATCATGGGGGAAGTGGTGGCACAGAGTTCCAGCATTTTCTGCAGGCCAGAAATGCATCCTCCTTGTGTGCAGAAAATTCACAAATGGTAACACAGTGAAATGAGACTGTTTCAGCACATACAAAGTCCCCCAGATTTAATGGCGCACTCAGTCAAGCGCGCAGGGGTGGCTGAGTCACTGGATTTTTTCTGCTGGCCCAAAATGTATCCTCCTTGTGTGCAGACAATTGGCAAGTGGTAACACAGTGAAATGAGACTGTTTCGGCTCACAGAAATTCCCCTAGAATTAATGGCACACACAGTCATGCCCGCAGTGGTGGCACAGAGTCCCCAGACTTTTTCTGCATGCCCAAATTGCATGTTCCATTTGTGCAGAAAACTGATCAGTGGTAACGCAGTGAAATGAGAGTGTTTCACCACATACAAGTCCCAGAGAATTAATGGCGCTCTCAGTCATGCGCGCAGTGGTAGCACAGAGTCCCAGATTTTTTCTGCAAGCCCAAAATGCATCTTCCTAGTGTGCAAACAATTGACAAGTGGTAACTCAGTGAAATGAGACTCTTTCAGCCCACAGAAAGTCCCCCAGAATTAATGGCACATACAGTCATGCCCGCAGTGGTGGCACAGAGTCCTCAGACTTTTTCTGCATGCCCAAAATGCATGCTCCTTTTGTGCAGAAAATTGATAAGTGGTAACACAGTGAAATGAGACTGTTTCAGCACATACAAAGTCCCCCAGAATTAATGGCGCATTCAGTCATGCATGCAGTGGTGGCTGAGTCCCTAGATTTTTTCTGCAGGCCCAAAATGAATCCTCCTTGTGTGAAGAAAATTGACAAGTGATAACACAGTGAAATGAGACTGTTTCAGGGCATACAAAGTTCCCCAGAATTAATGGCGCACTCAATTATGCGTGCAGTGGTGGCACAGAGTCCCCAGATTTTTTCTGCAAGACCAAAATGCATCCTCCTAGAGTGCAGAAAATTGACAAATCGTAACACAGTGAAATGAGGCTGTTCACCACATATAAAGCACCCCCTAAATTAATAGCGCACTCAGTCATGCGCGCAGTGGTGACACAAGTCACAGATTTTTTTCTGTAGGCCAGAAATGCATCCTCCTTGTGTGCAGAAATCTGACAAATGGTAACACAGTGAAATGAGGCTGTTCAGCACAAAGTCCTCTAGAATTAATGGCGCAGTCTGTCATGCACCCAGTGGTGGCACAGAGTCCCCAGATTTTTTCTGCAGGCCCAAAATGCATTTTCCTTGTGTACAGAAAATTATCAGTTGGTAACACAGTGAAATGAGACTGTTTCAGCACATTCAAAGTCCCACAGAATTAATGGCACACTCAGTCATGTGTGCAGCGGTGGCACAGAGTATCCAGATTTTTTCTTCAGGCCCTAAATGAATCCTCCTTGAGTGCAGAAAATTGACAAGTGATAACACAGTGAAATGAGACTGTTGCAGAATATACAAAGATCCCCAGAATTAATGGTGCACTCATTTTCTGCAGGACCAAAATGCATCCTCCTTGTGTGCAGAAAATTGACAAATGGTAACACAGTGAAATGAGGCTGTTCAGCACATACTGTACAAAGTCCTCCAGAATTAATGGCGCACTCAGTCAATCACCCAGTTGTGGCAGAGAGTCCCCAAATTTTTCCTGCAGGCCCAAAATGCATCCTCCTTGTGTACAGAAAATTAACAAGTGGTAACACAATAAAATGAGACTGTTTCAGCACATATGAAGTCCCGCAGAATTAATGGCGCACTCAGTCATGCGCACAATGGTGGCACACAGTCATACGAACATATGAAATTTGCCAGCAGATAAAGGCCTAGAGGTCTATCAAGTCTGCTCGAATGTGCAGCTAGCACCCCTTATTCTGAAGCTGCCCCTCCCTTCCACCCTTCCCCTTCATTAACCTTCCCCCTTGTCCTGTCCCATCCCCTTTTGAAGCAGTCCACTGTTCTACTGGATACCACTTCTGCAGGTAATGCATTCCACCCAGCCACCACCCTCTCTGTAAAAAAGTGCCTCCTCATCTCCCTCCTGAACCTTCCTCCCTCCAGTCTCAAATCATGGCCCCTGGTGGCCTTCCCCTCCATTACTTTGAACAGCCCCTCTGTACCCATCTTGTTTATTCCTTTCATGTATTTAAAGGTTTCAATCATGTCACCCCTGTCCCTCCTCTCCTCCAGAGAGTACATGTTCAACTCCTTCAACCTCCTCTCATATGATAAGTCCCCCAGCCCCTTGATCATCTTTGTCACCTTGCGCTGCACCCCCTCCAGTAACTTAATGTCCCTCTTCAGATACGGGCACCAGTACTACAAGCAGTACTCCAGGTGTGGTCTAACTAATGACCTATACAGTGGCAGAATCATCTCCTCCCTCCTCGAGGATATACCCCTTGCAATGCAACCCAGCATTTTGTTGGCCTTTGCAGCTGGCTTCCTACATTGTGCCGAGTTGTTCATTGACCCTGTAATGAGCACAACCAGATCCTTCTCCTCCTCTGTTTGGGCTAGCTGCACTCCCCCCAGCTGGTAACTCCCTTGGGTTCTTCATCCCAAAATGCAGCACCTTTCACTTTTTGGCATTTAAACCAAGTTGCCAGGTGTCTGACCAGGTTTAAAGCTTTGCCAGATCATCCTGCAACCCCTGCCATCCCCTAGGTCATCCACCACTGCGCCTACTTTGGTATCATCAGCAAACAGACTGATCTTGCTCTTGATGTCCCATGATATGTCTGCAATGAATATCCCAAACAACACTGGTCCCAACACTGAGCCCTGTGGAACACCGCTCATCACTGCCCTTGGGTGTGAGAGTTCCCCACCCACCACCACCACCCTCTGTTGCCTTCCCTGAAGCCAGTTTCCTACCCCTCTCACCAGCTTTGCACCCGCCCCGTGCCTACTAATTTCCTTCCCAGCCTTCCATGTGGCACTGAGTCGAGTGCCTTACTGAAGTCCAGATACAGGACATCCACTGCATGGCCCCTGTCCAGTTGCCTAGTTACCCAGTCATAGAACTCCACCAGGTTGGTTTGGCAGGATCTGCCACATATGAAGCCATGCTGTCTGCTGTCCTGTAGTCCTTGGCCTCTGGAGAGGCCACCAGCCTCTCCTTCAGGATAGTCTCCATTAGCTTACCCACGATGGATGTGAGGCTCACTGGTCTGTAGTTTCCCGGTTCATCCTTGGGGCCATTCTTGTGGAGGGGCACCAAAAGAGCCATCCTCCAGTCCTGAGGTACACGCCCCAAATGTAGTGAGGCATTAAATAGGTCTGCTAAAGGTCCTGCAAGGACCTCCGCCAGCTCCTTCAGTACCCTGGGGTGGATGCCATCTGGGCCTGGCACCTTGTCCACCCTCAGTGCCTTCAAACCCTCTCAAACTCTGCCCTCCATGATTTACCGATCTGTCACCCCTTCCCCCCCATTTCTGCCATTTCTCCCACCTTGGGAGTCACCCCCCTCTTCTCTTTAGTAAATACTGAGCAGAAGGACTCATTTAGTGCTTCTGCCTTATCGCACCCTTGCTTCCACCCAACCCCTCCTTCCTAATCCTCTACTTGGTCCTTACAGCTCCTTTTCTCCCTGATGTACTTAAAGAAGTCCTTCTCTCTTCTTAATGCCTTGTGCCAGCCTGAGTTCCGGTAGATGCTTTGGCTCCCCTTACTGCCCTTGTCACCTCCTTCGATTCTGTCAAGTACTCCTCCCTGTCCTCCCTCCTCCCTGTTTTCTTGTACTTCCTAAAGGCAGCTCTTTTCTTCCTTACCTTTTCCATGACCTCCTTGCTGAACCAGCTCGGTTTCTTAGCCCTAGCCTTCTTGCTCTGGGCTTTGCAGCAGGTTTTGGTTGCCTCAACTATCCCCAGCTTTATGAGCTCCCACCTCTGGTTAGTGTCCATACTAGATTGAATTCTGGCCAGGTACCCTTTACCACTTCCCCATCCTCCCCAAAGTTGGCCCTCCTGAAGTCCAGCACTCTTGTGCCAGATTCCACTCCTTCCTTGCCCATATCCAATGTGGGCCATACTGGGTGGTGGTCACTTCTGACAGCGGTTCCTCCACTGTAAGTTCTCTCACAAAGTCCCCATTTGCCAGCACAAGGTCAAAGGTATTCTCTAACCTGGTTGGTTCACTGACCATTTGCAGCTGGAAGCTGTCCTGGAAGGCATCCAGCAGTACCTTCCCTCTGTTCCTGGTTGTTGGGGTACTCCAGTCCACTCCCTGGCATGTTGAAGTCCCCCACAATCACCACACTCCCCTTCTCGTAGGTCCTGCTGATCTGTCCCGCTAGTTCCCTGTCTAACTCCTCCGGCCTGAGATGGTGGCCTGTACACCACTCCCATTCTAAGAATCCTATTCTGGAATCCTGGATTTGCATCCAAAGTGACTCCATTACTCACCCTCTCCCCTTCCTCCTTACACACTTCAGTCCTTCCTTCACATATAGTGCCACCCCTCCTTTCCCAATCACCTGTCCCTCACGAAATAACCTGTACCCTGGTACAGACAGGTCCCAGTCATTGTATTGGGTGGCCCATGTTTCATGTTGATGGCTGCAATGTCCACCTCTCCTCTGCCATGAGAAGCTGTAACTCTGCAGTTTTCTCTCCTGGCCCTAGCATTAAGTGGTAACCACCTTCCACCCTTCCCCCTCCCATCCTGCCCCTTTCCTAGCATCACCAATAGTACTTGCCATTTGTCCTTTGTCACTGTTATGGGGGGTAAGCTCATATGGTTTCCCAACCTGTGGTCTCTGCATATCTGTTCCCCAATTGCCACCCCCCACTCCTAGTTTAAATTCCCAACTTCCTCTGTGTACTCCTCCATCCTCTGTTTCAACACTTTCTTTCTCTCCTCACTCAAGTGTAGTCTGTTCTTGGCATAGAGACTACTGTCCTCCCAGGTCCCTCCCCACCCCCACACAGCAGCCCATACCTTTGAGCACAGCACCAGGTTCTTAGCCATCCGTTAAATTCTCTATTCTCAGCTTTCTTGTTGTGCTTGCCTTTTTGCACTGGAAGTATTCTGAAAAAGTTACTGATCTTCCTGCCCCTCACATAATTGTGCTAGTTCCTCAAACCCTCCTCTGACTATATCTACTGTCTTGTCAGCCAGGTCATTTGTCCCAAGATGTATAATTAAATGAGGCTTGTCCCTACCCCTTCTAGCATATTTCAGAACAGATTGTCCCACCCTTTCCACTATCATTCCTAGCATGGCCTCCACCCAAATGCGACTATGCCTCTCCCCCTTGCTACCCCACCTGACTCCTCTTAGCATTGAGTCTCCCAGCACTAAGATTCCACCCCTCTTACTCCCTGCTTGCTTCCATTCATCTCCTCTCTTTCCAGCTCCTCTTCTTCCTCCTGCACATTATTTCCCCTTTACCCTGTTGCAATTCTCTGAGCAGAATTTTCCCTGCTCCAGTTTGGTCCAGGCATTTATCATTCACCTCTAATTTCATCATTTCCTCCTCCACCTTCTTCCTCTCTAGCAGTGCAAAACTATATTCTGAAGACCCTTCACAAATGCCCGCTCCCTCTCTCTTCATAGTAACCTGTTCTCTCCTTTCCACTCCATTACTTTTGCCGCTTCTTCGCCTCCCCTCACAAGTCCCTATCTCCTCCTTCCATTTGTCTTTTGTCTCCTGACCTGGTTTCCCCAGCAATCGTTCTTCCTGGCCTGGGCCCCTTTGTCTCTGCTTCCCTTCTTTCTGACCCTCCTCACCACTGTTGGCTTAAATCACCCTTCCTCATCTCCCTTCATCCTCCCTCCAGTATTGGTGAAACCCACCCCCAATCTGCCTTGCCTGTCTTTAGTTCCTTCTGCAGACCCCCGATCTCCTTTCTAAGTTTCTCTATGTGGTTGCACACTAAACATCCTCCCACACTCCAGGCAATTTTTAGAAAGATTGGTGCACCGCAGCTGTTGCAGCCTACCACCCTACCCATTGCTGTAGTTGCCCACCAGCGACCCCCACCCTTCCAGAGGCAGGGATACCAACACCTCCCAAGTCTCCCTCTCCCTCTATCAGTGCAAAGCATTCTTTTCTTTATTTCCCTTACCCCCTTTGTTGTACACTTTTAGATATATTGAGCAACTGCTTTTTATATTCCTATCCTTCCTATCCACACTCAAAAAGAGACTTTAAGTAGCCGTTGCACAACCTTCTTCAAACTCCTACTCCACCTTTCTCTAATGCAATATCAAAGTGAAGAAGTAATAATGAAAGCTCCTAGATTTGCATTTACTTCCCTTCCACTGAGATAGCAGTCACCTCTTCACTTGCTGCTGTTCCTTTCCTGGATGTCTGCTTCTGCTATGACAGGTGCATATCCTTTGCCCGTTTGAGGAAGGATGTCAGAACCCCCAGTATAAAGGAAATCATGGACCGGGGTGGTGGGGTGAGGGGTTGGGGGTCGGACCAGCCCAAGTCTTCCAGAAACAATCAGGTAGCTAAGGCCTCTGGTCAGACCATTAGCACCCTTCCCCCACTCTGCACTAAAACTTTGCAGCTAGTGAAGCCAGCAACAATGAATCACAATTCTACTCAAAGCCCCCCAAATAGGTTTGCTACCCAAAGAAACAGGACTCCAATTCAAACAGTGTCACCAACAACACATCAAAATAGGCTTGGAATTAGAAAATATAGGTCTCCAATTCAAAGAAACAGATCCAGTTAAATCACACCAATTTTATTTTAAAACAGAAGAAATAGGCCTCCATGAATGCAGCCTGCCACACAGTGAATCATCAAACAAATGTCCCCAGATTTTTTCTGCAGGCCCAAAGTGAATCTTCCTTATGTACAGAAAATTAACAAGTGGTAATTTGGGGAAATTAGACTGTTTCAGCTCATGCAAAGTCCCCCAGAATTAATGGCTCACTCAGTGACGCTCGCAGTGGTAGCAGAGTCCCCAGATTTTTTCTGCAATTCCAAAATTCTTCCTCCTTGTGTGCAGAAAATGGTAGTGATAACACAGTGAAATGAGTGTGAGCACATACGAAGTACCCTCGAATTAAAGATACACTCAGTCATGGCACAGTGGTAGTAGAGTCCCCAGAGTTTTTCTGCAGGTCCAAGATGCATCCTCCTTGTTTGCAGAAAATTGACAAGTGGTAAAACAGTGAAATGAGACTGTTTCAGCACATACAAAGTCCCCAGAATTATTGGCACACTCAGTCATGCATGCAGTTTTGGCACAGAGTCCACAGATTCTTTCAGCAGTCACAGAATGCATCCTCCTTCTGTGTAGAAAATTGACAATGGTAACACAGTGAAATGAGAGTGTTTCACCATATAAAAACTTCCCCAGAATTACTGTAGCACTCAGCCATGTGCGCAGTAGTGGCACTGAGTCCCAGATTTTTTCTGCAGGCCCAAAATGCATCCACCTTATGTACGGAAAATTGACAAGTGGTAGCACAGTGAAATGAGAGTGTTTCAGCACTTAAAAGTCACCCAGAATTAATGGCACACTCAATCATCCGGAGTGGTGGCAAAGAGTCCCTGAATTTTTTCTACAGGCCAGAAATACATCCTCCTAGTGTGCATAAAATTGACAAATGGTAAAACAGTGAAATGAGATTGTTTTAGCACATACAAAGTCCCCCAGAATAAATGGCTCAATCAGTCATGCACGTAGTAGTGGCAAAGAGTCCCCAGAATTTTTCTGCTTACTCAAAATGCATCCTCCTTATGTGCCAAAAATTGACAAGTTGTAACACAGTGAAATGAGAGTGTCTGAGCACATATGAAGTCTCCTAGAATTAATGGCGCACTCAGTCATGTGCAGTGGTGGCACACAGTCCCCAGATTTGTTCTGCAGCCCCAAAATGCATCCTCGTTGTGTGCAGAAAACTGACATGAAATAACACAGTGAAATGAGATTGTTTCAGCTCATACGAAGGCCCCCAGAAATATTGGCGCACTCAGTCATGCACGCAGTGGTGGAATACATTCCCCAGAATTTTTCTTCATACCCAAACTGCATCCTCCTTGTGTGCAGAAAATTGACAAGTGGTAACACAGTGAAATGAGAGTGTTTCAGCACTTAAAAGTCCCCCGGAATTAGTGGCACACTCAGTCATGCACGCAGTGGGGATACAGAGTCCCAGATTTTTTATGCAGGCCCAAAATGCATCCTCCTTCTGTGCAGACATTTGAAAAATGGTAATACAGTGAAATGGGATTGTTTCAGCACATACAAAGTCCCCCAGAATTAATGGCGCACTCAGTCATGCGCAGTGCTGGCACACAGTCCCCAGATTTGTTCTGCGGCCTCAAAATGCATCCTCGTTCTGTGCAGAAAATTGATAAGTGGTAACACAGTGAAATGAGTCTGTTTCAGCATAAACAAAGTCCCTCAGAATTAATGGCGCATTCAGTCATGCGCACAGTGGTGGCTGAGTCCCCAGATTTTTTCTGCAGGCCCAAAATGAATCCTCCTTGTTTGCAGAAAATTGACAAATGGTAACACAGTGAAATGAGGTTGTTCACCACATACAAAGCCCCCAAGAATTAATGGCACACTCAGTCATGCACCCAGTGGTGGCACAGAATATCCAGGTTTTTTCTGCAGGCCCAAAATGAATCCTCCTTGAGTGCAGAAAATTGACAAGTGATAACACAGTGAAATGAGACTGTTTCAGGACAAACAAAGTTCACCAAAATTAATGGAGTACTCATTTTCTGCAGGACTAAAATGCATCCTCCTTGGGTGCAGAAAATTGACAAATGGTAACACAGTGAAATGAGGCTATTCAGCACATACTGTACAAAGTCCTCCAGAATTAATGGCGCACTAAGTCAAGCACCCAGTGGTGGCAGAGAGTCCCCAGATTTTTTCTGCAGGCCCAAATGCATCCTCCTTGTGTACAAAAAATTAAAAAGTGGTAACACAGTGAAATGAGACTGTTTCATCACATACGAAGTCCAGCAGAATTAATGGCATACTCCGTCAATCACCCAGTGGTGGCAGAGTCCCCAGATTTTTTCTGCAGGCCCAAAGTGCATCTTCCTTGTGTACAGAAAATTAACAAGCGGTAAAACAGGGAAATTAGACTGTTTCAGCACATGCAAAGTCCCCCAGAATTAATGGCACACTCAGTGATGCTCACAGTGGTGGCAGAGTCCCCTGATTTTTTCTGCAGTCCAAAAATTTTTCCTCCTTGTGTGCAGAAAATTGTAAAGTGATAATACAGTGAAATGAGTGTGAGCACACATGAAGTACCCCTGAATTAATGGCGCACTCAGTCATGAGCAGTGGTGGTATACAGTCCCCAGAATTTTTATGCAGGTCCAAAATGCATCCTCCTTGTGTGCAGAAAATTGACAAGTAGTAAAACTGTGAAATGAGACTGTTTCAGCACATACAAAGCCCCCTGAATTATTGGCACACATAGTCATGCATGTAGTGTTGGCACAGAGTCCTCAGATTCTTTCAGCAGGCACAGAATGCATCCTCCTTGTGTGTAGAATATTGACAAGTGGTAACACAGTAAAATGAGAGCGTTTCAGCACATAAAAAGTTCCCCAGAATTAATGGTGCACTCAGAAATGTGTGCAGTAGTGGCACTGTGTCCCAGATTTTTTCTGCAGGCCCAAAATGCATGCTCCTTGTGTGCAGAAAATTGACAAGTGGTAAAACAGTGAAATGAGAGTATTTCAGCACATACAAAGTTCCCCTGAATTAATGGCACACTCAGTCATGCGCGCAGTGGTGGCACAGACTCCCATATTTTTTCTGCAGGCCAGAAATGCATCCTCCTCATGTACAGAAAAGTGACAAGTGGTAACACAGTGAAATGAGATTGTTTTAGCACATACAAAGTCCCCCAGAATAAATGGCGCAATCAGTCATGCATGTAGTAGTGGCAAAGAGTCCCCAGATTTTTTCTGCATACCCAAAATGCATCTTCCTTATGTGCTGAAAATTGACAAGTTGTAACACAGTGAAATGAGAGTGTCTGAGCACATATGAAGTCCCCCAGAATTAATGGTGCACTCAGTCACGTGCAGTGGTGGCACACAGTCCTCAGATTTGTTCTGCGGCCCCAAAATGCATCCTCATTGTGTGCAGAAAATTGACATGTAGTAAAACAGTGGAATGAGCTTGTTTCAGCTCATTCGAAGTCCCCCAGAATTATTGGCGCACTCAGTCATGCGCACAGTGGTGGAACAGATTCCCCAGATTTTTTCTGCATGCCCAAACTGCATCTTCCTTGTGTGCAGAAAATTGACAAGTGGTAACACAGTGAAATGAGAGTGTTTCAGCACTTAAAAGTCCCCCAGAATTAATGGCACACTCAGTCATGCACGCAGTGGGGGCACAGAGTCCCAGATTTTTTATGCAGGCCCAAAATGCATCCTCCTTCTGTGCAGACAATTGACAAATGGTAACACAGTGAAATGGGATTGTTTCAGCACATACAAAGTCCCCAGAATTAGCTGTACCCACAATACAAGTAGTTGTGGTAGTATAGAGTTCTCAGATTTTTTTTCTGCAGGCCCAAAATGCATCCTCCTTGTAAGCGGATAATTTACATGTAGTAACACAGTGAAATGAGTCTGTTTCAGCACACAGAAAGTCCCCCAGAATTAATGGCGCACTCAGTCATGGGTGCAGTGGTGGCACAGATTCCCCAGAATTTTTCTGCAGGCCCAAAATGCATCCTCCTTGTGTGCAGACAATTGACCATTGGTAACACAGTTAAATGACACTGTTCAGCACACAGAAAGTCCTCCAGAATTAATGGCATACTCAGTCATTCCCGCAGAGGTGGCACAGAGTCCCCAGACTTTTTCTGCATGCCCAAAATGCATGCTCCTTGTGTGCAGAACATTGATATGTGGTAACACAGTGAAATGCGAGTGTTTCAGCACATTCAAAGTCCCCCAGAATTAATGGCACACTCAGTCATGCGCGCAGTGGTGGCACAGAGTCCCAGATTTTTTCAGCAGGCCAGAAATGCATCCTCCTTGTGTGCAGAAAATTGACAAATGGTAACACAGTGAAATGAGACTGTTTTAGCACATACAAAGTCCCTCAGAATTAATGGCGCACTCAGTCATGCGCGCAGTGGTTGCACAGAGTCCCCAGATTTTTTCTGCAGGTCCAAAATGCATCCTCCTTGTCTGGAAAAAATTGACAAGTGGTTACACAGTGAAATGAGACTGTTTCAGCACATGCAAAGTCCTCCAGACTTAATGACACACTCAGTCATGCACACAGTGGTGTCTGAGTCCCCAGATTTTTTCTGCTGGCCCAAAATGCATCCTTCTTGTGTACAGAAAGTTAACAAGTGGTAACACGGTGAAATGAGAGTGTTTCAGCAACATACAAAGCCCCCAGAATTAATGGCACACTCAGTCATGCCCGCAGTGGTGGCACAGAGTCCCAAATTTTTCCTTCAGGCCCAAGATGCATCCTCCTTGAGTGCAGAAAATTGATAAATGGTAACACAGTGAAATGAGATTGTTTCAGCACATACAAAGTCCCCCAGAATTAATGGTGCACTCAGTCATGCGCCCTGTGGTGGCACAGAGTCCCAGACTTTTTCAGCAGGCCCAAAATGCATTCTCCTTGTGTACAGAAAATTGACAAGTGGTAACACAGTGAAATGAGATGTTTTCAGGACATACGAAGTCCCCCAGAATTAATGACACACTCAGTCATGCATGCAGTGGTGGCACAGAGTCCCAGATTTTTTCTGCTGGTCAGAAATGCAGCCTCCTTGTGTGCAGAAAATTCACAAATGGTAGCACAGTGAAATGAGAATGTTTCAGCACTTACAAAGTCCCCCAGAATTAATGGTGCACTCAGTCCTACGTGCAGTGGTGGCTGAGTCCCCAGACTTTATCTGCATGCCCAAAATGCATCCTCCTTGTGTGCAGATAATTGACAAGTGGTAACACAGTGAAATGAGACTGTTTCCGAACATATGATGTCTTCCAGAATTATTGGCACACACTGTCATTGGCGCAGTGGTGGCATAGAGTCCTCAGAATTTTTCTGCAGGCCCAAAATGCATCCTCCTTGTGTGCAGACAATTTACAATTGGTAGCACAGTGAAATGAGACTGTTTCAACACACAGAAAGTCCCCCAGAATTACTGGCATACTCAGTCATGCCTGCAGTGGTGGCACAGAGTCCCCAGACTTTTTCTGCATGCCCAAAATGCATGCTTCTTGTGTGCAAAAAAATGATAAGTGGTAACACAGTGAAATGAGAGTGTTTCAGCACATACAAAGTCTCCCAGAATTAATGGTGCACTCAGTCATGCACGCAGTGGTGGCACAGATTCCCAGATTTTTTCTGCAGGCCAGGAATGCATCCTCCATGTGTGCAGAAAATTCACAAATGGTAACACAGTGAAATGAGTCTGTTTCAGCACATACGAAGTCCCCCAGAATTAATGGCACACACCGTCATTGGCGCAGTGGTGGCATAGAGTCCTCAGAATTTTTCTGCAGGCCCAAAATGCATCCTCCTTGTGTGCAGACAATTGACAATTGGTAGCACAGTGAAATGAGACTGTTTCAACACACAGAAAGTCCCCCAGAATTACTGGCATACTCAGTCATGCCTGCAGTGGTGGCACAGAGTCCCCAGACTTTTTCTGCATGTCCAAAATGCATGCTTCTTGTGTGCAAAAAAATGATAAGTGGTAACACAGTGAAATGAGAGTGTTTCAGCACATACAAAGTCTCCCAGAATTAATGGTGCACTCAGTCATGCGCGCAGTGGTGGCACAGATTCCCAGATTTTTTCTGCAGGCCAGGAATGCATCCTCCATGTGTGCAGAAAATTCACAAATGGTAACACAGTGAAATGAGACTTTTTCAGCAATCAGCACATACAAAGTCCCCCAGAATAAAATGATGACCATGAGCATCCTGTTGCTGGTCCAATATGTTCTGCAAGGTGATTCGAGCAAATGCAATGAGATCATCTCAACTGGACTGAAGGGTGCCCTTTTTTGTACACTAGTAGTAGTCTTGGTGAGTAGATATATATATATAGATATATGGTTGTATTTTGTAGGTGAGATGGGCAGTTGACATGGACATGTACTCATGGTATTTTTTTGCATCGTCACAAGTCACACAAAAACTATTGGTGTGCACATTCCAGTGCTCAATGAGAATTTTTGCGCTGATATTGGAAATGGATAACTCTAAAGCACATGAAGGTAAGTATTTTTTTTTTTGGTGGGGGGAATCATATTTGCAGGTTTGTCTGTAATGGTTTCTTATTTTTTTACTTCTACACAGATTTCATCTGCATCCTTCTGGAGTCCGGTTGTTAATGATGGTCATGGTCATTGAATTAAATGACTTCTGCATGTTGCATGTGTGCCCTGCCTGGGGGAGTGGTGTGCCTGTTGTTGAAGAACTTTTTGGGATAAGGCCACTTTGACGAACAACAAAGCATCTGGAAGTTTCCTAAAAAAAAGAAATGAATAACTTCTTACAACTTAATTGTTATTTGTCCCTCCCTGGTTCTCAATCTCAAGTCAAGTTTCATTTCAAACCCACATCTTGTAAACTAACACAACCTGTGTACAAAATTTGCTGCAGTCTTTCCAAAACAATGAAATGGATGAAATAAAATCTTCATACTTACCTGAATAGATTTCACATGGATATTCCATAAGTTCCTCTCTGTACGGTACAGCTGCAGTACCATTCCCACTGACTTTTAGCAATGGAGACTTTTTGTTAACCTGTAAAAGAAACAAAATAAGTGTACCGTATGTGTTTTACCATTGTGGCTCTGAAAATCTACAGAAAACAAAACATACAACTAAAGGAAGCGAAGCAGCTTAACAAACATGAGTACACATACTCACTTTATGGTTTAAATATTAAGAAGTGTCTGTGGCTGATAGATGTGGCAGTCTGGACAGACTCAGGCTAAGTGGTGGCAATGGCTAACAGCAGTCCTAATGGTGGTGGTACAGGGGGTGGATAGACTCAGGCTCAGTGGTAGCAGTGGCTAACAGCAGTCCCGGTAGTGGTGGTCCGGGGGTTGTACAGACTCAGGCTCCGTGGTGGCAGTGGCTAACATCAGTCCTGGTGGTGGTGGTCCAGGAGGCGGACAGACCCAGGCTCATTGGTGGCAGTGGCTAATATCAGTCCAAGTGGTGGTGGCCCGGGGGGTGAACAGACTCAGGCTCAGTGGTGGCAGTGGCTAACATCAGTCCTGGTGGTGGTGATGGTCTTGGGGGGCACACCACCTTTTAAAAACTTCAGATAAAACTTGCAAACATTAACCACATCATCATCCTCATAAATAAAGCTGCACTCACAGTCACTTCGATGTCTGAAATCTGACCACAGGGAAATTCTTTCTCCATTGTATTGTCATCTATGCCAGTGGTGTGCTGTTTCAGGCAGCCACTGCCAGTGCCACCAGGATGGTCCATTTCCACATCAGCAAGACCACCATGAATAGGCCGGGGTACAAATACCAAGGTTGCAGTCTGTGCTAGTATGTGCCTCTCATTCATTTTAATGAATGTTAGCAAACTAACATTTGCAGGAGACAGGTTTGTCTGACAATCCCTGACTATTGCACCTGCTGAGCTGAATACTCTCTCAACACTTACACTGTAGGGTGGGCATGTGAGGTACTTCAGTGCCACTGCAGTCAGCTCCGGCCATTCACTGGCCTTTCCACTCCAGTACAAAAGAGGATCTTTGGTTATTGTCAGATGCCTGTTTTCAGACAAATATTACTCAACCATTCTCTGTGCCACACTAAGTCCAGTTGTTGATGCATCATCCTGTTCTCCCAAATCATTTATTTCACAAATACCCACGTGGGACGAAGCCTCCCAAAGTGGGTTGATGCCAGCCACTTTGGATGACAGACCACCTGGAACTGCAGTCCCCTTCCCCTTGCAGAACATGCTTGATGGTCCTCCAGGTATACCTTCAGCCGGATTATGCTGCTGAGGTTTGCTGACCTTAGCACGTGACTTCTGTGCCCCATGAACCAAGTGCACCAGTTGACCACCGATATCTTTTACCTGTTCAGGCCCTCCCTCCAGTACTGATGCAATTCCACATATGTATCATGGGTCCAACATTGTTGCTATGACAAAGTTGTCACTACGCTGAATGCTCACAATGTGACAATTCTGGTTGAATACTGTCAGCATGTGTTGCAGCAACATACTGCTACCATCATCTCTGGCAACATCAAGGCTATGCTGTACATTCACCATTGTCTGCCTCAGCACCCGCAGCAGTGAATTGATTGGCTAATGGAGGCAGACTGCCACTCACTGCCTGTGTGGCATGTTCAAAAGGCCACAAAATTGTTATTACAGAGTCCATGAGGTGCCACTGTTCAGTTGTCATAGACATGGAGGCCCCAGAACTGTCATGGCTAGTGTGCATCACAAGATATTCTGAGATGGCTTTGTATTGTTCATACAACCTCTCTGCCATGTATAAAGTGGAGCTCCATCAGGTGACAACTTCCAGCTTCAAGCGGTGCTGAGGCAGGCTGTTTTGTATCTGCAACTACCGCAGTTGGTCATGGGTCTTTCCAGATCTTGAAAAGTGAGGGCAGATATGTCATGCAACAGTCTGCATGTCCTTTATATCAGGGTGCTGTAGAAACTCCTGAACCACAAGATTTAAACAGTGATCCATGCATGGAACACAAAACAAACCACCATTCGTGATGCATTTCACCACATTTGACCCATTGTCTCTTGCTATGAACCCAGCTGTCAGGCACAGAGGGTCTGGCCATCTTTCAGTTTCAGTCATTACCACGCCCAACATGTTCTCACCAGTGTGTGAACAGGTCACATTGTGCATAGCAATCATTGCATGCTGTCAAATTCCTGGAAGATTGTTACTGCGACAATCCACCTTACTGCACTGATTATTCACACTACCAACATCACAAGCAACCCCTGGCACCTGCGTCCAGTGTGCAGTTATACACAAATATGAACTCCCTGCTGTTTTGCCACTTGTCCACATATCCATACTTAAATGGATGAATGGAGAGGAGTAATGTTGAAGGGCATGTCTTACTGAGTTGGACACAGTGCGAAACAACTCGGGGACAGCACGGTTAGAAAAGTATGTCCTGGATGGGACTTTCCATTTTAGACACGCACGTGCAGCAAACCACTGTAACCCAGAATTCTCCACAAAGGAGAAGGGTAAAAGATCAATTGCCAGCATTTCCACTACAGCAGCATTAAGTTCACATGACACTGTATGATTCGGGGGGGTACTTCAGCTTGTGCGCAAAAACACTCTGTAACATGGGCTGACTTAATTGTTTTACACGGGGTGTGTTGATAACAAATGGTTGTGCTCTGTGATGAATGGCATTGGCAGGGGCTGGAGTGTGGACATTTGATGAAGACGGTTGCACAGGTGATGATGACAAACCCAGAAATTATGTTATTTTTCCAGATTTGCCAACCGGGGTTGATGTACCACTTGCACTAGACATATTGCATTCACCACCACCACCAAAACTGCTACTGTCACCAGCACTGGACAACATTTCAAAGTCATTATTGTCCTCCACCTCATCATGCCTGTAGTAATCCTCTGCTCTTTTTACCTCACTACTGCACACGTTTAATTTCCTACTGGACTTAACAGTCATGGAAGGGGATAGCATGCTGGCTATGGTTGCCAGTGACGAGGGTGAACGCCACACTGTGGTATTAGCTGCCAGCTTGTGCTGGGTCCACAGTGCCAAGTGCCTATTCTTAGAATGTGTATGCTGTCCTCCTGTGCCCAAATGGCTTCCCTTTTTACCTCGACTCACACGCACGTGACAAACCTGGCAGATTGCAACTGACTCATCATTTGCATCTTGAACAAAAGAATCCCAAACAAGGGATTGTGATGCTCTGCTTTTAACATGTCCATGATGTGGCTTATTTAAGTCCATTATTTTGAGCACTGAAGTGGGGGGGGGCATGTGATGTTTCAGGCACTGCACCCTTGGACTGCAACTGACCACCATGACTACCTATCATATTGATTACTGGGTTATCATCATCAACTAAAACTGGTAGATCACAAGTTTTTATGGGGGGGGATTCTTGCAAACAGACTCAGACTCAGCCTCTTTGAATTTCTTTTTCTCTGGTTCCCAACTGGGGTCAGTTACATCATCATCATATTCATCAACGTCACACACATCCACATCTTGTGCTTGGATGCTAGCATGTGGACTGCATGTTGCAACAGCAGCAACATCATCATCATCATCACATTCATCATCAGCATCTACACCACCATCACCTGATATTTTTTCACCACACTGTGAATCACTGCATGGAAAATGCATGATGTTAACTGCCATGGTGGTCGGAATATCACATGGTATGCTATCGCTGACATGATTATCAGAATCCTCAGGTTCAGTTACTGGGATGTTACTGGGAAGTATGACATCATCTACAGTGCCACTCACTTGCACTGCTTCACACTCAGTATTTTTGGATATGGTACACTGGTTGGAATTAGAACTTGACATAACAATACTAATACTATCACCACCACTAACACCAGTAACACTAACACCACTGGCTGGGAAAACATAATCTCCTCCTACTATGAGTGAAGCTACTGACTGGGCTGTAAAAAACATTGCAGGAGAAATACCTTTCCTCACATCAGCAATGCACTTCTGCATCTGCATACTACTACTACGCCCACAGACTATCTTATTGCCAACATTCCCATGGTGAGAAACAGCTTTGCTTGCACGTCTCTTTGAACACATTTTGGGGGATCAACCACAATATTATAACCAAATTCATATTTTGATATATTCACTCTCTGTCTGATTGGGGGACGCTGGATGTGAAGCCAAAAAAAACAACTGTAGCTTCTGCAACAGATAAGAGACTAGTCTGAGACTGTCACACAATGAAAACAACTTCAGTAACCAGTGGTGCTGATGAGGTCACAAAAACAATCCAATCTGGTAAAAAAATTCCTTTTGAATGTAGGGGTGAGGGGCACTGAATGCAGACAGTGCAGATTTTTAAGGCACTACAAGCAGCAAAACAAAGAACAGATACCACGATCGCAGTACAAAAATCAGGCAGCTGCAGTGGATAGCAGGTTCTCACTGCTGCACCTGCAATTATACTAGTCTGTGGCACAATAAAAGGTGTATTATTTGATGCACTCAACACCACACACACACACTCATGTGCAGAACAGTTTGTGTACAATGCTGAATGAGTAATGCGTAGCAAATGCAAAAATTCAGTACTGTGCCACGTTATATACTGTAAATTTGTAATGTAAAAAACCTGAAATTATGAACTGCTGCACCACATCCACACACAAACAGCAAGAAAATGTCAACAATTACTGACAATATTACTGTGTGTACATTAACACAGTCAGTTATATAAAAAAAAATAACCAAAAAACAAAGAAATCACTATTTCTCCAACTTAAATCTACCTACACCAGAGATACGCCCCCCAAAGCACACTTTCACTGTCTTTCACCACCCACACTCAATGTTGTAAATTAACATTCAAAATCCACACAAAAACAAAAATGCTCGATGATATGAGCACAGAAGGGTTTCCTACAATCAATGAA
Source organism: Neoceratodus forsteri (assembly GCA_016271365.2). NCBI lineage: Eukaryota > Metazoa > Chordata > Ceratodontiformes > Ceratodontidae > Neoceratodus > Neoceratodus forsteri. Next base: position 399,935,325 of record CM057456.1, read on the forward strand.
CTAAAGTTGGAGCCCCCACAAAAATGCAAAAATGCCTTTTTTAACAGCTTTTTCAAGAATTCTATTACAGACAGCTATCAGAGCACACTGTCTCCTATTCCTTCCTACACATACTACCCCCAACTGAGGCTGTGCAGATCAATATAGAGTCCATGTGACCTGAAATCCCAAGACTCACTGCAAAATTTGCCTTCAGAGCTCCAAAACAAGGCAAAGTGAGGCAAAGTGCACTGCCCGCAATGCACTTCGCCTTAAATTTGGCAGAGTAGTGATCAGGGGAGGCGGAGTAATGCAAAATCATTGTTTCCAATGCACTTCGTGTTCCTCATCATAATGCGAAGTACTCTGCTTTGCACTGCTGAGCACTCCTCGAATCTGTCTTTGCTCCTCAAATCACTTCGCAGAGCAGAATGAGCACACTTTGCCCACCACTAGGGCTGGGCAGTGTTTGCACCTGACAGTGCACTGAACACATGCTGTGTAGCAAATAGTTGCACTGCTTACTCCTGCTTTTCCACACACATACACTGCAAGACAGAAATAAAACATTACTGAGACCACTAAAATAATTATTCTTTTGGAAACAGAGATTATTAAGTTGGAATATAACAAGAAAGGGAAGGACACCATGTTTTTAGCTTATTTTCTGTAGAATGTTTTTGGCCAGTGTTCGTACAAATCTTGGGATGTAGTCTTATGTCCCAAAAATTTGCAACTCCAGATGAATGGAAATGAGAGCGCAAAAAGGAATGAAAAGTCTCTATTAATTCATACCACACTCAGTCATGCATGCAGTGCACCCAGTCCCCAGAACTGTGCACCTCTAAAATGCTGCTGTCTTCTAATGTTCCTGAAAATTCCCAACTCCAGATGAACAAAAATGAGAACACAAAATGGAATGAAAAGTCTCTATTATTTCATGCCACACTCAGTCATCCATGCACACACTGTAAAAACGATGTCACCTGCAGCTGCTGTTGGAATTTCATGTAATGCTTCTTGGCCTGACTGGGCTGATGCACAGTGGCTTGCCAAATGATGTGATAGAAGGATGACCTGACCATTGAGTTAATCATCCATGATGATTTGATAATGCTGTTGGTTCCCCAAAGTCTGCTGCACTGACCCCAACAGGAAGGATGCGATTTGTCTCAGATTCATGATCAGTGAATGGTGTGACATGACTAATGATAATGAACTGTATGCAAATACCTACAGCTGTACTTCCCTGGCTTGTACCACCCCAAACTCCCTGACTTGAAAACTCATATCAATGACTACAATGGTCAAGCTGAGATACTACAAAACAGGCTTACATGCAACTTACAACACAAAAACTTAGAGTTTTGTAATTTGTGAATCGTGACCGTGAAGATGAAGAATGCAGTTTGTATCGTGAATGACTCATGATGATTGCCCTGACTTAAAAATGCACATTAATGAGTACAATGTTCATGCTGAGATATGCACCACACCAGTACTCTAAAAGGAAGTCAGACAAACAACTGTGACTCAAGTAACTGATGGAGATTGGGCCCTAAAGAGATGCAAACGCACAGACATTAAGATAGTGCTGCACACTCAAGAGATGCACAACAACACCTTAACCAGTGCTCACAAGTCACAAATCCAAATCTGGAAAAGAATACCTTTTGACAGTTGGGGAGGGGGCAGTGCACTGCAGTAACAGTCCACTACCAAGATACCGCAAAGCAGTACAAAATAACCAAGGCCCCTGGAATTCTGTGATTCTGCGGTTGCGGAATTTTCCGCAGAATTTGCATCATGCTGCAGAATATATATAGTGCTGCAAAATTCATTGGTTTTGATGAATTTTCATTCAAATATACTGTTTTTCTATAGTGTTAGACTTTCTTTCCAATCACATTTATCCTGAAGTCCCTCTTCTATGCTCAACATATGATGTCATCGATGACATCACAACATATTTAGCCAATGGCAGGACTGTGTTCTGCCAGAGAAATGAATAAATCATGCTGCAGAAATCAGAAAATGCTGCCGCTGAAGCCAAGGAGCCCTGCCACAGAAATTAGAAAATTCTTCTGCAGAGCACTAGGGTCCCTGAAAATAACGCAGGTGCAGTGGATAGCAGGTTCACGCTGCTGGAATTACTGTGTGGCACAATAAAATGTTTCTGGTTTGATGGCACATGTTGAACACACAGTCACACACACTACAGGTAATGCACAGCAAATTGAAAACTTCAGTAATATAGCCAAATATTTTAAACAAACTGAAATTATGCACTGCTGCACCACAACAATCAGCAAAAAAATTTCAACAATTACTGAAAAAATTACTGTGTGTACATTAACACAGTTCTACAAGAAAAATGTAACCAAAGCAGAAAGACTGCCTTTCTCTCAGTTAATCTACCTCCACCACAGATACGCCACTTCCCCAAGCACACTTCAAGTGTCTGTCAGTACACAGACTAAATGTTCTAACTTAACATTCAAAATCCACACACAAACAATAAACACTCGATGATATGAGCACAGGAGGGTTTCCTACAATTGATATACTACATTTTGAGCAAAAAAAATAGTTCAAAAAAGCTTTTTGAATGGCTTTTAGTGGGTTTGAATCTCAGAGCTCTGAGAGCAAACTGTCTCCAGCTACCACTACACAGAACTGAGGCTATGCAGAATAATCTGAAGCCCATGTGACCTGCAATCCTATGAATCACTGCAAAATTTGCCTTGGAGCTCACCAACAAGACGAAGTGATGCAAAGTTCATTCATTTCAATGTACTCTGCATTAAAATTGGTGCAGAAGTGGTTGGGAGAAGGCGGAGTAATGCAAAGTCATTATTTTCAATGGACTTTGTGTTCCTCTTTATGAAGCGAAGTACTCCACTTTGCATTGCGGATTACTTTGTGGATTCCACCTTAATTCGAGAATTGCTTCACGGAGCAGATTTTGGCCACTTTGCCCACCTCTACTGGTGATCTAGTGGCCCCCCTCACCAAGCCTCAATGTCCCCCAGAATTATTGTAATAAGCATTCCTGCTGATCTAGTGGCCCCCCTTCCCGATCCCTGATGTCCCCCAGAATTACTGTGTTAAAAACAACCCTGGTTGTCTAGTGGACCCCCCACTTGGCAGTTCCCTACTATCCCACTCCCCCCATCCTGTAACTGAGCCAATGACTGGTACAGCCCACCACTCACAATCACACCTGTCCACCAATTGAGCTCTGAATGAGCATGTACTGAATAGAGTATGTGCTCAGTGATTGACAGTTTACTGAGTGCGCAGTATGTACTGTACTCACTCATTCAGAGCTCAGTCCATGGCTGGCAGTGGTGGTAAGTGGTGGGCTGTGCCAGTGGCTGGTTCCATTACAGGATGGCGGGAGCGACTTGGTAGGGCACTGCCAGGTGGGGGGTCCACTAGACTACCAGGGTTGTTTTTAATACAGTAATTGTGAGGGACATTGGGAATCTGGGATGGGGGGTCACTAGGTCACCAGGTTATTTTAATATAGCCATTCCAAGGGACATCGGGGAGCAGGGAGGAGAGCACTAGACCACCAGGTATTTTTATTACAATAATTCCAGGGGACATCAGGGATTAGGAAGGGGACTGCTAGCCACCAGAGACTAGCTAGAGTGGTGCACAGCTGTCCTACAGCTTGCAGCAGACCCTTAGGATGTGCTGTCTGTTTGGCACACTGCCAGGGTTGTTGCAAGTTATGGGACTTTGCAGCTGGGACCTTGCCCAATAGAGAATCGGGTACAGGGTCCCTGGTGCACCAGTCATTGATGCAAGCTGCCTTTGGTGGCAGCATGGGTCAGTTTAAGGACACTTCAAGAAATAGAGCCACCAGTGTTTTCCTCCACAATGGGAGTTTCTTTTTCTGTTTACCAGAGGTCACAAATTCCACCAAAAGATGGGGTTTGATATCAATCAGATATCTGGCTGCATGTTCCACTGCTCTCATCTCTCTAATTTGGGGAATGCCATTTAACACATTCCTCAAAGGGTCCATTAGACATCAAGTGGAATCCTCATGCAATTTCATAGGAGGAGCCCTCATTTGGGTGTTCCTTTGGTCATATGGTTGATCTTAGTTGCACCTTCTTGATGGTGGTAGTCTCAACCATGAGATTCAGAAAGAGTAAGTGATCGAACTATTCAAGTTGACACAGTGAATTCAAGGGATTTATCACGTAATTTGGGGGCAGTGGGCAAATCACATAGAAACATAACATAAAATGATCTTGTTCTCCACCACCCACAATAGTCACAAATCGCATACCCTTCTCATCACTAATGAGATAGGTTCTCCCCTGGAGCCTGTGCAACACTTTAAATTCCTGGGGATTATGGTTGACAACACAATGTTGTGTGCCCAACACATTGACAATGTTGCTAAGGCCATCAATACACGCATTGGGCTGTTGCACAGGCACAAGCACAGTTTGACCTCAGAGGCTCTTAAACTAGCTATCCACAGTTCCCTGGTATCAATCATTGGCTATGGACTGGTAAATTATGGGTCAGCCTCTGACACTGCCCTTGATTACATAAAAGTAGCTCTTAACAAAGCCTGCCTGCTTGTTACTGGATCCAGTCAGCTGACACACACATGCGATCTCTATGTGCAGGCTAACTGGCTACAGTTCTCAAGCAGGCTTATGTTCCAGCCCTGCCATTTGGTGAAAAAGATCAGTCTAGGCTTGATGTTCATTGGGGTACAGAATCTCGTCTCCCCATGTGATAACAGACGCTCCACCCACAGCTCAGAAAGTCAAATCTTTAAAATTCCCCACTGTAGGGCCTCCATGGGTCAAATATATTTCATGTATCATGCACCACATTGGCTGAACTCCCCCCCCCCAATATCTCTTAGGTTACTTTACTATGCCCTTTCAAAAGTAAACTGAGACAACAGCTAGTTCCAAGTTCCAGCTGTGATTGTTTTCTATAATTTAGCTCCTTACTGTCTCAGCCTCTAATTTATATTCTGTTTACACATTTGTCCCTCTATTTGATTTATGTTTGCACACAGCTTTCACCTGTCCTACCTTTGTACCCCCTCCTCTCAATCCCCCCAACTATCCCTCTTCTCTACCATACCCTCCACTCTATGTCCTATTTGTCTGGGCTCTCCCTTTGCCTCACCTGCTCCTTAGACTCTCACTTCCCTACTTCTTTATCTTGCCAACTTGACAAAGCCTTTGGGCTGATATTTTCCTCCCCCTGTAGTGACTGTAAGTTTCCTGCTGACACTCAATTCCGTATTGCTGTCAATATTTGTGAATTGCTATCTTGGTTGACTATTCACTGTTTATACTATATGTCCTAGTCTCATTTGCATGAAGATTTCACTCCATGATTTTTGGAATATCTCACAATCCTTCATGTATAAAGGTTTTGTAGATGTACTTATTCAACACATTTGCTTCACTTTTTGTGTAATCTCTGATGTGGAACCTACATAATGAGCTTGTTCTCAAATATGTTAATCCAAGATCATAAATAAACAAATAAATAAATAAACATTTTTTATTTTCATTTCATTTTTGTTATCCAGGTAGGTGCACTAGACGAGAGATTTTGCCTATTTTCAGGCACGACCCGGGAGGGTTACACATCAGAAACAGCAGATACATAGTGTCCACAACAGGATACAAAACATCTAGTTGGAAGGAAAATACAGTAATACATGACAATTTTGAATACATGGCACATCCAGGAACAACAAGCAGAATATACAAAGCATGAGGATAAACAGCAATCACAGTTACATAAACTTTTATAGAATTTTGAAAACCGTATAATTGATTGAAGAAATACATATACAGCAAACACTGGGGGTACAAAAGTGCTGAGAGGAAGTACCTTTCTCAAGGTGGTAGTCCAAGTGAGTGGAGACAAGCAAGAGGTAGAGCAGAAGCAGAGACCTGAGCTCATAAGGTGAGTTCTTGAACTTTTTTGAAAGGCCTGGTGATTAGCCGATTTTTAACATAGAGTGAAATGGTGTTCCACGTTCTGGGAGCAGATATGTCAAATGCAAGTTCACCCTTCTTGGTAAGACATCTAGGCATAACAAAGGAAGCATTTTCAGTAGATCTCAGTGTATAGAGCAAGTCAGGTTGTTTTAGTAGAGTTTCAAGGGACCTTGGAGTACTAGTCCGGGTTAATTTATCGACGAGACAACCAGCTGTGTACAGACGATAGGAGTACTGGGTGAGCCAATTGAGAGAAGAATAGAGCTGACAGTTATGTGTTAGTTTAAGAGCTGCAAGGGTGAAGTGGCAGATACTACTATAACAAGTGCTCCATTTCTGGATTACTTGCTTGCTAGCATTAAGGTAGACTATAGAGCCATAGTTGAGGCAAGGTCGAAGAATTCTCTGAGCAATGGCCAGTCTAGCTGTCGAATTTAGGGAGGCTCTTACCTTGTAAGCCAGGCCAAGTTTACTGTTCACTGCCTTACAAGTGCCTGCAACATGAAGATTAATGTCCAGTGAGGGGTCAAGAGTCATCCGAAGGTATCTGATGGATGTGACTGTATCCAGGGTTATGCCATTAGGTCCACGAAGGGAAAGTCCCATATGACAAGCTTTTAGCCTAGGGGAAGTCCCAAAGAGCATTGACACCATTTTGCTAGTGTTAAGTAGGAGCTTATTTTGTGTTAGCCAAGCCAAGAAGCAGTCAAAGTCAGATTGAAGGGAGGTGTGAATTGCCGAAATGTCATTAGCGGCAGAGTAGATAACCATATCGTCTGCATAGAAAGAGACAAAGCCGATCAGGACAGGGGGGAAGATTATTTCTAAAGAGAGAGAAAAGGAGGGGACCAAGAATGGAACCCTGGGGAACACCAACTGAGGTAGAGGCAAGATTGGATGCAACATTCCCTATTTGAACAAATTGTTGCCTACCCAGAAGGAAACTGCCAAACCAAGCCATGGCAGAATTTGAGAAACCAAGACAGGATAGTTTGGAGAGCAGAAGAGAGTGGTCAACCAAGTCAAATGCCTATGCAAGGTCAATAAAAATGGCCCCAGTGAGTTTTCCTTTGTCCATGTTAAGCAACACTTCATTAGTAAATTGTAATAGTGCCGTTGTGCTGTGGCTGGACCTAAAGCCATGCTGGGCTGGGGATAATAGTTTGCTTTTATGCAGATACTCTGTGACCTGAGAAGACACAGCCTTCTCTAGGAACATAGAAAATGTTGGCAGATAAAGGTCTAGCGGCCAATCCAGTCTACCTGGGCACGTCTAATTTTGAACTCAGTCCTCCATATTTCCATCTCCATTGTCTGCACCTTATGCAAAATTTGCAGGTGGCCTATTCCAGTCCCTTTCCAACCATCCCACTGTTAATCCCCAAGGACTGTTTTTTGTCCATCAGCACCCTTTTTGTAAAAAAGAACTTTTATCTCTTATTATTTGTCATCTTTGACCAGAAAAGGCACCTAAAACTGTGATAGCTTTTCTCTAGGTGCATCCTGTGGGGTGGGTTACATGGATCTGTTTTCTTGATTAAGGAATGTTGGCCATGACAGCTGTGAAACTCTCCTACTCTTATATAATAAGTGACATGGGATCTTTTACTTCCACTTTGACAGTGATTAGAGATCGGCAGGAGGGACCTTGGTTTAAAATCTCATCTGAAGAATGGCACCTCAACAGCACAGACCCCACTTGTGCTGTAGTACAGCATCACTCAGGGGTATTACCCACAGTACTTTGTGTAGGGCAGTAACCCATGGCCTTCCAAGATCCTCCTTGAGCACCCCCCACCAGTTTCAGGCAGTTACCTCTGGTGCCCATGTTTACACTCATTTTGAATAGCTTGCTGCTGTTCACCTTGGTAATTCTGCAGAGGTACTTGAATATCTCAATCATGCAACTCTTCTTTCTCCTGTCCTCTAATGTGTACATGTGTAGCTCCTCCAAGCCCTTCTCGTAGGATCTTCCCTTTTGCCCCCATATCATTTTGTTGGCTCATCTTTTCACTGTCTCTTACCTGTCCCTTTCTTTTTGCAAGTGCAAGCTCTGAAACTGTGCACAATACTTCAAATGAGGGTGACCCAGGGATCCATACAATAAATAATACACTAAGGAGGTCCTGAGGCTTCTAGCAAACTTGAAGGCTGAGAGTTTGGCTGGTCACGACACCATTGAACCTAAGTTCCTTAAACTAGGTGCAACTGCCCTTGCCTGCCCTGTACGAGACCTATTTGATTGCTCCTTCCTCTCTAGCACTGTTCCTGACAAAGTGGAACGTAGCGGTAGTCGTACTTGCGCATAAGGGGGGACTTAACTTGGTAACTGAAAACTTTAGACCAATATCTATCCTGTGCCCTTTGGCTACAATATAGGAGTACATAGTCTATAATCACCTGCAGAGTTACCTGGAGCACCACAGTTTATTCTCCCCGTATCAGCATGGATTCTGAATAAATCATAGCACCTTCACAGCTTTGATTAAAGTAACCTCTGACATTTTACAGACCATGGACCAAGGTTCTGTCACGGGTGCTATCTTTGTTGACCTGACAAAAGCATTCGACCTGGTGAATCACAATGGCTTCTCGAGCTTGGTCTTGATAACAATGCCTTGGATTGGGTTCACAGCTATCTGTCCTGCTGTTCACAAAGGGATAAATGGGCTGGTGCCCTCTCCAGCCTTAGACCCATAACACATGGAGTGCCACAAGGCTCTATTCTTGGGCCTATCTTGTTCTCCCTGTTTATCAATGATTTACCCAGCAACTGTGGTAGTGCATCTGTGCATTTTATGCCAGCTATGCCATTTTATACTTCTCCTCTCCAGACATCAACTGAATAAACAAGGATCTTGCCTCTGACTATGCCGCCCTTGAAGGTTGATTCATGCATAATCATCTTGTCCTTAACACAAACAAAATAACAAAAGTATGCTATTCTCACACATATCCTCCTGTCCTAGATCTTCCCCTCCCACTTAGCATTCCATCTCTGAATGGTGATGCCCTTAAATCTGTTCACACCTTTAAATACCTGGGCATCACCCTCGATTCCTCACTTTTCTTTAATATCTATGCCTCCACTATAGCTAAATCCCTTAACCAAAAATCTGGTCCTCTCTATCATATCTGTCCCTTCCTCACCTCTGCCTCTTGCTCTAAAATCATCTCCTCTTCTCATCTTCCTCTCCTAACCTATGGAGCTCCTCTTTTACTATGTATCGACATCACTTCCCTGCCCCTCCTGGCTCAGACGTATCATAGAGTAGGTGAGTTTGTTCTGGGGGTCAGTGCCCATCACCATCACTGTGACATCCCATCTGCTTTAGGCTAGCTTCCATATGAGTCTAAACTGAGGTATATCACCCCGTGTGTCATGCATAAGTTGGTTCATAAATGCACCCCTCCCTGCCTCAGTGAAATTGTTTGCCATAGACAAGCCCCTTGAGTACTTAGATCTGCCACATAACCCCTTCTTGTGCAACCAAATCTGCAACTTGCTACTGCCCATAAGTCCTTCACTTATGCAGCAGTGTCTTATTAGAACTCCCTTCCCCTTCCATCCTATCTTGCCTCACACTCCACATGTTCCAATCCAACTTGCTTGCCTCCCTCTCTTTAATGCTGCTATGTGCTCCTGCTTAAGGAGATACCCAACATACTCATTTCTTGCTGTTTATTCCTACCATGCTAAGTGCTTTTGCATCAGGTGATGCCTAGCAGACTCCTACCCTGCTGTTAATCCTTCCCTGCTGTTATTCCCACCGTCTTACCAAAATTGAAATAAATAAATATTACCTCTCTCCTTTTGCTAGTGATCCCTCTTCCTATGCACCCCAGCAACTGATTTGCCATGCCCACAGCCCTCCAGCACCAAGATGATGCCGACATGCTCTCTGTTATTAATACACAGAGGGTCTCTTTCCTCTGATGTTCTCTCCACAACCTCATTAATTGTATATTCTTTTATTGGCAACTTGGAGCTTTACCTTGCAGTCTTTCACACTAAATTTCAGCTGTGATACGCTCAACCACCTCTCCAGATTTTCAAAATCTTTTTTTATGTTACTTATCCCATCCTCAGTATTCACTCTTCCAGAAACCTTAGTGTCATCTGTGAAGAGATGTATCTTTCCATGAACCACCTCCCCTATATCTTAACTAAATATGTTAAAGAGAAGCAATCCTAGAACCAATCGCTAGGACACCCTGCTCATGACTTCCCTTTCCTCTGAGGGTTCTCAGTTTAGGATCACCCTCTGGGCTTCAAAGGTAGCCTGTTTTTCACCCACACCATAATCTTTTCCCCATCCCCAGGATACCCAGCATCTTTATTCCTTTTTTCTAGATGCACCCTGAATATCTGTTGCCGCTGTCTCTTCGTTCCCTATCCCTATCCACCGCCTGGTCCCCCTTCTCCCTACCCTCCTGTAGTACTCCTGTGTCCTTCCTCTTTTAATCACCTGAAATATGGACTTGGCTTAACTCCAGCTTTCACTTACTCCTGGTCCTTGCCGCTTCTCACTCGCATCCCCTGCTCCTTCCTATCCACTTCCCCTCCCTCCCTCTTTCCTTCCATATTTTACTACATCTTCCTGCTATGTTCCCCTGTGGGACCTGCGTGAATCTATCTGGGCCTAGTCCTTACCGGCATTACTGTTTGCTTGTCAATATATCTGCATCTCAGTTTATCTTTTGTTTGGACACACTGATAGGATTTACCTAACCTGGCCTACGCCGGCAATATTGCTTGTTGTACAGTTCTCCAATGCACTTGTGTTGTACATTTTGATTGACTGTATGATGTTCTTTTATACTGTATCCAGCACTTATATCTGCATCTGTATTTACAGATGCCGTTTGCTGTTATGTCCCTGCATTTGTATCTGTTGCTGTTCGTTTGTGTGAACTTTTTCTTTTTGTACTGTAAACCCCAGATCCACCTCCAAAATGAGCTCTGCTCAATGGTGCCCGCCTGGTTAAATAAAGATTTTGACTGATTGATTGATTGATTTATCAGTCTCCCATTTGAGATTGAGTCAAAGGCTTTGCTGAAGTCTAGGTACAAGGCATCAACTGCCTGATCCCTGTCCATGGCCTTTGTCATCCAATTAAAAAATTCAATCATGTTTGTTTGACTTGACCTCCAACTGGTAAATCCATGCTGCCAGGAATTCTGCAGGCAAGTGGCCTCCAGGAACTACACTGTCCTTTCCATAATTATAGATTGCAGGATTTTCTCTACTACAGACATCAGATTGACTGGCCTATACTTGCCTTGCTCCTTGCAACTCCCACTTTTATATAGGGGGACCGCGTTCACAGTCATCCAATCCTATAGCACTTCTCTTGTCTCCAAAAGTTGAAGCGATCCATTCATGGTTGCCAGAATCTATGAGTTTGGGGGTGCTGCAGCTGCCACTAGTGTACTAGTCAGGACCTGCCCCATCTCCCCTAACACTCTTCTGGGTGCAATGATTTATTCACAGTCAGTGTTTAAAGTCCTTTAAGTAAAAGGATTTTCAACACTGAATATGAATATTAACCACGCTCCTCTATTATGGAGTCCTTGTTTACACCTTTTTGCAGTCTGGCAGAAGATGTCCATTCTTCACTGTTATTACTAAACAAAAATAATTGTTAAGTAGATTTGTCTTACTTCTTTCATCCATGACCAATTCCTCCCCCTTCTTTAGCCTTATCAAACCTCCCTTGGTTTTGCTTTGCTCTTTTATATAGCATAAAATAAATAAATAAATGCCTTGTCACCCTTCCTAATCCCTTCTGCTAGCCTTCGTTCTGCCTCTGCCTTTGCCTGACTTACATCCCTGTTTCCCATTCCTCATATTTCCTGGTATGAAGCATTATCTTCATATTTGACTCCTTTTATTCTTATCAAATGGCTTCCTTTTCCCCCTTATTGCCCCTGAAGTGCTCTTTGAGAATCACAGTGATATCTATCACCTTGTACCCTTTCCCACCATTTTGGCACTGAGATCAGTCACCACCAGTACTGAGCCTTTCTCCACTTTCTATAGTTTATCCCCTAACATTTCCATCTTTCTCACAAAATGTGTCCATCTAAAGTCTGGGACCTTAGGCCTGAAGTGAACCCTCTTGGCTTTAGGCTTGAGCTAACCCCACAGAATCTGGTGATCACATGAACCCTTGGGTTCCATCACCATTACCTCCCCAGTGTTGTCCTTGTTTGTCAGAACTGATCTAATATGGCCCCTTCCCTAGTGAGATACATGACCCTCTGGCTCAGTAATGCCTCCTGAATCCTATCCAACAGAGCCCAATGTCTTGCACTTGCTGCTATTCGGTATTCCAGTTTACAGCCGACAGACTGAAATCCCCCAATATTAATATATCCCCATGTTCTGCCACCATGTTTATCTTATCTCCCAACTCACTGGCTGTCTCTTTCCCCTTGTGCTGGTGGGCTGTACACCACTCCAATCACTGGTCATCTTCCCCGGTACCATGAATTGGTACCACTCCTGTATTCTCTGTGGACACTTAGTGTTCGTTGCACATCAATCCTTTCCTTCCCTTCCCTACTAGTGGCATACTCTTTGGCCTTCAATAAATGGTATCACATGTAATCATCTGTTTTGTCTATTCATAATACTAATCCCTGAGCACCTCTTGCACAACCAAATGAAAATCTTCATTGAGGAGCATTCTTTTGGTTGCATTACTGAGCTATGTTTCACCTCCACTAGGAGTGCAACATAACGAATCTGCACAGCTAAACTATACACTGCCAATTATTCATGCATACATATAATAGTCCACTGACCCAGTGAATCAGGACTTGTGGAAAAATAAAGATTTTGAGGAGTCGTAACCATTGTGGAGTAACATCTCAGTGATGCATGGTTTTCTTACTCAAGTGTGAATTTGTACAGTGACCACAAAGAAAGAGTAGTGGATATGATTCTGTACTGTCTGAAAAATACAAGAAGGCGGGGACTTCTGGTGACATCATCACATGCATGGCGGCTTGAATTGGTAGGTCTCCATTCCACCAGCCTAAAAACTAAGAATTTACATGACTCCACTGATTACAAATAGAAGAAAATGCCTCCTAAATGTGCTGAAGACAGCAGATCAGCAAGATCTCATTCTGAAGCTGCCAACATATGCTCGGATGCCACCAGACTAAGTCCAGCTTACTCTCAGGACAGCAACTGCTCCTCACCAATGAGCAAGCAGGCCTCAGGCTCCGATACAGACACAGAATGGGAGGTATTAATCCGATCTAATTATGAACTCATATTAGCAGAAATTAAACAGTTCCACATGGAAACTCAGCTGGAATTCAAAAACCTAAACACTAAATTATTTGCAGTGGAGATCTACATGCAAGATGTAAAGGAGTGAGTCTCAAACTCAGAGGACTCTTGCACCCACCTCCATCGGGCAGTAGAATTCCTTCTTGACCAACAAGAAATGTTGCAAACAAAATGCCAGGATCTGGAGTCTCGATCACAGAGGGTTAACCTCTGAATTTATGGCCTGCCAGAAGGCACAGAAACATGGCACATTACAGACTTTAAATCAGACTTGATATGATATGTAGTGCCACTGCCTGAGGCCTTTCAATTCTGAGTGGAGAGGGACCATCATTCCCTGGTCCCACACGCTTCTGATCTGTCTGCCAAATCCAGATCCAGGTGTACTGAAGCTTTCTAGATTCAAAGATCAAGAAACAATATTTTGTGTGGCCTGGACGGCCAAAAAAATCAATTACAGTGGAGCCCAACTACTATTTGATCAGGACTATCCACCAGAGATCCTCTGACAATGCCTTGAGTATGGGGGCATCTTGCATGTACTTAAGGCACATCAGCTTCATTTCTTAACCCCATATCTAGCAAAGTTAAAACTGTTCTGGTCCATGGGTCCAGAATTATATACCACCCCATGAGAAGCTAAGCAAGCACTTTTAGCACATGGAATACATGACTCTACAGATCAAAACATAATGCCAAAATTGCAGCCACAGAGACCATGGGATAAACTCATCGGCTCACAACAGTTCAACAGAGCAGGAAAAGGTGCAGCCCATACCATAGTAGCTGAACTTCATCAACTGCTGCAGTCATCCAGAGAAAAGCTCATGGAGAAACAACATGAACAGGCAGTGGCAACTTGAACAAAGTAAGAATCCATATAACCTTGATTTTTCTTCTTCCACTTTGTGGAACTTGCCCGCGATGTGTCTGCTGAGATAACTCCAGGCTACTGCATGGGAATTGTCTTTCAGCTTTTACTTTGTACTAACTGATACCGTGAATTCAAAGTATACTGTATATGGCAGGATCTACTCAGACTGGCTTTCTCGCTCAGAGTGCAGGATGGACACCGGGCAATTGGGCATTCTACAGTAGGTAGATGGCTCATCTCCTTGATAACTCGATTGCTTGTTTCATTAATAGGAGCATTAATATTGCTGACCTTGATAACATTTTATGCTCCTTGAAGGAAATCAGATGCTGTTTATTTTTTTTACTGGTGTACTTTCCTTCTCTTTTACTTAACTGGAACATTCTAATAGTACAAACTTGTAAAAATGTGCATATACCACAGTTTTGATTTGGTGATCGTAGAAGGGCCAGAGTTGCCCACTGAATGCGATGGGTGGGGATTTACTTTTTGTTAGTTCACTTATTATCAACCCTCTATGATTTGCAAAGATACTGGAAAGGGAATCTTACTCTTATTAGGTAACCAAATATCAGGATGTGCATAATCTTAACGGCTAAAGGGAGAGATGGGGGGGGGGGAGAGAAGGGAAGGGAAGAGAACAATCTATGTTTTTTCTCTATTTAGTATTCCTCTCATCTACGCACTAAGTCATGATAACTGAACCTCAATAACTGGCTGTACAGTTATGACAACATGAGCAAATATTAATTTAGAAGCTGAATTTTTTTTTAAGTGGAGTTTTGGACTTCACCCTAATAATTTCTTAACATGTATTTTGATACATGGAAGGGGCTGGATGGGGGGGGACATTTAATACTTCATTCCTTAAGCAGGTAAGGGCCCACCCAAGAGATGGATGGGATAGCGTTGCCAGCCTGGGTGATGACGTACCTTGCCCTACTGGACATACTGTTGAGAGGCCTCCATAGTAGGGAGGGCCAAATGGCTCCTGCCATGCTTTACCCTCCAGATCGTACTACTAAATATATCTCAGGTCTAATGCAATCCTGCAAGGGCCTGGTCTTTAAGTCCCTCTGGGTTGGAAGTTAACCTAAATGTATAAACGTCCGTAGACAATGTTGGTCCACATTGTCAATTTGTAATGTTTTAGGTTGTTACAGTTGTTTGCTATGGGTCAATTTATATTATGATTTTAGGCTGGGAAATATTCTGCAAACTGCCTCACTGGGTTGGGGGACAGAGAGACACTGGGGCAACAAGCCAATGACATTGTTGGAGACAAACCAGATATCTGATAGGGGTGGACAAGGAGAAAATAAATGGAAGGGAGGAAAGGATTGGTGAGCCCATGATATTGGGAATGAGGAGCAGACATTTAAGCTACATGGTAAATATAGATTTAAAAACTAGAGTTTCCCTATTCAGATGATTGCCCCCTACTCAAAGCTTCTAATTTCCTCTGAAAACATCAACAGACTCAACAATCCCATTAAAAGGTATGAGGTTCTCTCCCTACTTTAAAAAAAACAAACTCCTTTATAATGATGTAGGAGATTCACATGGACCAGTCGGAGCATCAGAAACTGAAAAACTTGGTTTTAACCAGGTAGTCTCTTCATCATATAGGGGAGGAAAAAATAGAAGAACAGCATTGCTGGTCCCCCAAACCACCCCATATCAGGTAAATTCAACTTACATGAATGGAGAGGGTAGGCTGGCTATCACAGTAAGTACCTATAAGGGAACCCCTCTTATCCTGGCTAGCATATACATTCCCCCTGGGAAGGATGCAGAACAGTGAGAACACTTTTACAAAAAATCACAGAACACCAGCAGGGAGTTCTAGTGGTAGGTGGTGATTACAATATGATTCTGGATGACAGGGATACCACTAACCCCAAACCTCCAAATCACACAGTTGCACAGAAAACAACACAGAGATATCTGAAGGAAATGGGGTGGTTGGATATCTGGCATCATATGAATCCATCTAAAAGGATGTATATCCTCTACTCAGACCCACATAAGGTATCCACTCATATTGACATGTTAGATATCATGGGAACATAGCCATCTTATTCAGAAGTGCGACATCCTTCCTTTTGTACCCTCAGACCATTCACAGGTTTTAATTACTTTGAATTGGACCTCAGAACATAAGGCCACCTAGTGGCATTTTAATAGTTACTTGCTAAACATGAAGGATTTTCAGGAAATGATCAAAACTAGAATTCCACAAAGTTTACTAGAAAATAGGTTCTGGAGATAAATTATACCACTCTCTGGGACATGCTGAAGATGGCATTGCTGGGTGATATACTTAATTTTGTATCCCATTATAAGAAGCAACAATCAGCCTGACTGTCTGCCTTACAGTGACAAATAAGTGATTTACAGCAGCAGCATACTGCAGGAGATGACTCAGTATACCGCCTACTAGATATTACAAGACAGCAGTTACAAAACTTATTAGACATTAAAACTGAACAGACCATGTAATACCTGAGACAAAAATACTACGAGGGGGGGCCAAGGGCCACCAGAATCTTGGCAAACAGGCTGAGACAGTGGGTAATGCAAAACACTATCACGAAAATTAATTCTCAACAGACCAACAGATATTGCCGGACTCCCTCTGGGATAACTGAAGCTTTTACAAATTATTATTCAAAATTATATACACCAGAATCCTCTTCTGACCTCCAAGCTATTAACCAATTTCTGGTGAAGCTGCAGCTCCCACAGCTTGCTCAAGAACATCGGATCAGGCTGGAGGCTCCAATTACTAGAAGGGAGTTGGAAGGAGTGGTGGGGAATTTGAAAACTGGGAAGTCACCAGGACCTGATCATCTTACTAGAGAATTCTACCAATCATTTAAAGATCTCCTACTGCCCACCCTACAACAGGCCTTTCAGGAGGTGATTAAGGGAGAGACAATTCTGCCATCCTGGAGGTATGCAATCATTTCAAGCATACCTAAACCAGGAAAAGATCATGGTCAATGTAGCTCTTACCAACTGACATCAGTTTTAAATAATAATTATAAATGAGTTGCCTCGGTCTTAGCTAAAAGGCTAGAATCAATCTTGCCATGTTTGGTTAATTTAGATTAGAGTGAGTTTATCACCTCTAGTAAAACACAAGATAATATTAAGAGAACAGTACATCTTTAATACCACGCCTCCTGGTCGAGGGCCCCATTTTTATTATTAAGCCTGGATGCAGAAAAAGGCCTTCAACCTGGTGGCATGGCCATTTCTAGAGCCATCACTGAGATCATTTGGCTTCTCTATATCCTTTCAGCAGCTAATTATGGGAATTTATAACTGCCCTAAAGCATATGTTAAAATTAGTGGAACCATTGCCCACCCCCCCCCATCTCTCTTTATAGGGCCACGGATCAGTGGTGCCCTCTTTCACTCCTGCTATTTGCATTTTACTTGGAGTTCCTGGCTGAGGCCCTGAGACAGAAAAGGGAAATTACAGGACTTGCAATGGGGGAGAACAACATAAACTAGCATTACACACAGATAACCTATTAGTCTACCTAACCCAACCAGCTTAGTTTAGTTTAGTTTATTGTTCTAGGAATTATTACCTTTGACCCATGGCTCTTTTACAAGGGTTCCATGTCAATTGAGTACAAACAAGTCAAGTTACATAGAATGGCAAACAAGTTGTGTTGTGTCAATAGCCAGTATAACACAGTCCCTTAATAACAAACTTTGTGCAAGACAGGAAAAAAAAAACAATAAATACTTATTATACAACAAACTAGCTAGTTGTGGGGAAAAACATTAGAGAAATGTACAGATGGAGAGGGTAAGAGGAGGTGAGGGGAGTAGACATAATGAGAAAAGAGATTCTCAATATGCCTTTGTCAAGAAATGAAGTAGAGTGGGTAGATGATAGCAAAAGATTTAATCAAGGCAGTCACAGGAGCTGGAGGCTGCGAGGTGAGAGTATAGCCTAGATTTGAAAACTCCTAGGGAGGTGGAGGAGGTGATGAGAGTGCTGAGGGAATTAAGCCAGCTGGGGGCACGATAGGCAAATGATCTTTGACCCTGAGTAGTCCGGCATCGGGGTACCTGGAGAGGCTGATTTTCCGATCTTCTGGTGAAATGGATGCTAGTATTCGGGCATAACAGGTCTTGGATACACAGTGGAGTGAGGCCCATGGTGGATTTTTTCACCATCAAGCAGGTAAGGTACTTTAAACGGTTTGAAAGTTGCAACCAACCTGTTTCTGCGTAGAGCTCACATGTGTGACTATGTCTATGAGCACCAGTGAGCAGTCGACAGGCCTTGTTTAGGGAGGTTGTAATGCGTCTAAGTGTGGTGGTTGAGGCAGACCCATAGATAATTAAGCCATAGTCACTGATTGAGACGACAGAGCTTTGAATAGCAATCCTTAGCGCAGATTGGGTAAGGAACTGTCGGTTCCGCAGTACAGGATCCCTAATGTGCTGATTTACCACTTTTTGCTGTACTATCAATATGGGTCAAAGGTTATTAGCCTTTGATCAAAGGTGATTCCAAGATATTTAAATGTTGTCACTTGTTCGAGGGTATCCCAGGTACGTATTGATAGTAAGTGGTATTTGCCTTTTCTTGTTTTGGCGGGCTGGAGAAGAGCATGGATTTTGTTTTTTGTGGTTTAGGACCAGCTCTTTGTTCTAGGAACCACATCTCAACCTTTGAAAGCATGCCGCAGGCTAAGGTGTAAGGGTTTCGGATCTTATGAGAGGAAAGAATCACGCATCATCAGCATAGAGGATTATTTGTTCTGGGCAGGATTTGGGGAGAGAGTTTAGGAAAGGCTGAAAAGGAGGGGCCTAAGATGGATCCCTGGGGAACACCTGAGAGAACCGGTTTTGAGTCTGAGAGAACTCCAGCGATTTTACAGCTTGAGAGTGTTAAAGCGAGGTAACTTTTTACCCAGGCATCAGGACCCTGAGAGAGCCCAAGAGACTGTAGTTGTTTCGACTTAGTGCTATGGTGAACAGTATCAAACGCCTTAGTTAGGTCAATGTAAACAGCTCCGGTTTGGTATCCTTTGTCCAAAGCATTGTGGATTGCTCCTGAGAATTCCAGTAGAGCAGTCGATGTGCTGTGCCCTTTCCTGAATCCATGTCACTGAGTGCAGAGGATGTTATACTTTTGCAGGTAGTCTGTGAGTTGGTCCGCCACTATACGTTCAAGGGCCTTGGAGAGGGGTGGGAGTATTGATATGGGTCAATAGTTACCAGGTAGGGACTTGTCACCATTTTTGTTCACCAGGGTGACAATTGCAGACTTTCCGTTTGCTGGAAAATTGACTGAGGCAGAGGGAGAGATTGAAGATTTTGGTGAGTGGGAGCAGCACCTCTTCCAGAGTAAGGGACAGAAGTTTGAGGTCAATAGTATTGCTACTTGCTCGGGACTTAGAAATAGCCTTCTTTATATATTTGTAGACTTGATGTGCCTTGACTATTTTGAAATGGAAGGGCGGTTTGTTTGGAGAGTCAGTAGGAGACGTTGATTTTGGAGAGTCAGCATCAGAGAAGAAGTCCAGAGGGAGGACACCACTAAGGTCTGTGAAGGTTTCATTTAGGGTCTTTGCCATGACCATTGGATCTAGGGTAGTGGTTCCATCCACAGCCATTATTGTAGGAGAGGGACTTGGACTGCTTACCTGTGATATTTCTAATATTGTCCCAGAAGGATTTCCCATTGCCCCAGGAGCTGGAGAGGGCATTCTTGAAATAGGAGCTCTTCATCGAGCGTATTTGTTTAGTACAGTGGTTGCGAGCCTGTTTATACTTTTGAATGTCTGTCAGAGAGCCTGTGGCTCTTGCAATAGCCCAGAGGTGATCCCTACTTTTGAGTTGTGTCAATAGCTTTGCCGTGAGCCAGGGATTTGAGAGCACTTTGATTTTGCGCTTTTTTACTGGTGCATAGGTGTCGCAGGCAGCATTGAAAGTAGTGATAAAGTAATCAAGAGCTGAGTAAACATCTTGAGTATTGTATATTAGGGACCAGTCTTTCTGCCTGAGACAGGCCTTGAGATGAGTAAGGTTGCCATAAGGTAGTACTCTGCTTGAGATGGTTTTTGGAGGCGGCTTTCGGAACTTATTTGTCCAGGTACATATTACAGGGGAGTGGTCACTGAGAGAGTCTGGGAGAACAACTACATTATTACCAGAACAATATATCCCTTATTTATGGGATGTGCTTTAGAGGTTTGGAGAGGTAGCAGGTTACAAAATAAATACTACTAAAACAGAGGTTCTACAGGTCAATTACTCTTCAATGTATGCAGTGAAACACCAAGTCCATTTTCGCTGGGGCATGACACATTTGAAATATTTGGAGGTGCAGTTGACTGTCTCACCAATACATTTATACCAATACAATTCTGCACCATTGATAAGACAATTTACTTTGGATCTGGAGAAATGGAATAATGTCCCACTTCCTCTAATACAATGGGTGGAGGCAATTCGTATGAATTTACTCCCTAGATTTTCATATCTAGCACAAACACTCCCACTAGCTCCCCATCTTCTTTTTTCAAAGGTATTAGTAAAAAAAATATCCAGCTACTTCTGGGACTCCCAACCACCTAGGGTGCAGCTCAGTTCTTTAGTTTCCATCTAAATCCAAGGGACTGACTTTACCATGTTTCTGTAACTACTATGTGGCTTCCCAAATCAGAATAGTTTTCCTGTGGCTCCACCACTTGTATGTGGCAAGATGGAGTGAACTGGAGAAAAGAGAAGAAGATCTGGCTAATCTGGACAAAATATTACTGAGACAACACCTGATGCCCCTGGAGGAGGTGACACATAACCCATACACTAAAAATACGCTGTTATGTTGTCGGAGACTTTGGACATCCAAGCCACTGACTTTATATAAACATTATCTGTATTCCTTGCCTTAACTACAGTCCTTCCAACCAGACAGATTAGATAGTGGTTTTCATAGGTGGTGAAGGCATAGTATCCAGAACCTCCTTCAGTTTTATAAAAAAAGGGGATCTGATGTATTTTGAGGAAATTATGGTACAGTACAACCTCTCCCCACATGACAGATTCAGGTACCTGCAAGAAGTTAATTATGTTAGGACCCTGCCTTCCCCTCTTATTCAGGGCGAAAATCATCCTGCAATGTTGGAGATATTTAGAGTAGCACTACAAGGCTCAGCATCACAAAAACATATGATTTCCTACATCTATAAGGCAATTCTTGGTCTTCATAAGCATACCTTGGACTCAGTGAAGCTTTCCTGGAAAAGAGATCTGGAAGGCAATATAGATCCTAAGGTATGGAACACTCATTTTAGATATTTGCACCTGGGCACAAGATCATACATCTGGGGGAGTTCTCATGGAAGCTGACCCTAAGATTTTTTAGGTCCCCTGCCATTCAAATTAAGTATAATCCCTCAAAAGGTTCTGCCTGCTGATGGGGATGTGGTTATGCCCCAGCAGCACAGGCTCACATCTTCTGGGGCTGTCCAGTACTTAAACCTTTTTTGAGAGCTTTGCAGTTGGCTCTGGGAGACCTACTGGGAACCTCAGTGCTATTGACAGAGGAAATGTTTTTCTTTCTAAACTTAGATAGGGATCTAAGAGCCCCCTCAACCAGGAAGCTTATCCAAGAATGTTTCCTCAAGGCCAAAAAATCAATTACCAAAAAATGGCTATCCCAGATTCCCCCTACAATCAGAGAAAGGCAGGATCTCATGATCCAGATATATAATATGGGAAAACTCACGGCTTTGATTAACCACCATGTAGAAAATTTTGAAACACAATGGAGAAAATGGGTTCTCTGTATTATAGTCCCCAGGCAGGATTTTGTCCCATAGCTCCACCACATCGTATGAGATGGAAAGGGAATGAGATGGCTCATAACTTCTTCAACAGGCTCTACCCTAATGAACTTCAGGCACAAAGAAATTGGATTGTTTTTCTCTTTTTTACCCTTGATATCCACACGGGTAACCAAATTAGATTGTTTTTTTCTGTATATTCAAGAATGTATCTGTAAGATTATGTATTTTCTGTGTCTCTCACCTATTGGTTTCTTTTTATATTTTTAATACGAATGTAATTTACCAGCCAAGATATATGTGAACATGTTTTTACTTAACTGAATGACTCAGTGTATTGTGTAACTTGATAAAAGTTTTATTAAATAAAGAGTTAAAAAAAAAGAAAAATGCAAGAAGGCAGAAATTATTTCATGGCACAAGTTAAAATTAAGACCTAGAAAAGAGACATAGGGATAAGTCTTGGAGCAAAATGGTGGAGGATCTGCTCTAGCATTCTGCAAGCCTGGCCCTTGCCCAAAGCTTTGGATGGCAGGAGTGGTGACTGATAGGGATGGTAGGGGGTGGTTATCTCAGTGCTACCATCCTGGTGATGACAGTCTGTGTGATGCTGCACTTCTGGAGACACCTAGAGAGAATTTGGCAGTGGTGTTGCTGGTAAGGCAGGGAACACTTGTCACTAGGCATCCTCCAAGGGAATCCATGAGCATGTTCATGATTGGGAAGTCAGAGGTTCTATATGGGATGAATAATCCAGTTTATTGAAGATGGGATGGGCCACTGGCAGATGACTCCATTAGACAAATGAAACAGTTATCATCTCCCTCCCCAACTAAGTGTCTTCTGAATCCTGATTTCCCTCATGCAGCTGCACATAATGGGACACTTTCTAGGAGGTGCAAATCAAGGGATAAAGGCAGTCATTGGTGCTGATGCCTGGGACAACAGTGGCTCAAGCAGTGAGGGAGTTTCAGTGCTGGAATTGCTGTCAGCTCCAGGATCAGAGGATGATCCTGTTGAGTATGGGTAAAACAAATATTAAATAAAACAGACATTAAGTGTATGCAATGGATCCAATGATCTACACCAAATTGTCAATTTCAACATTATAAGGGCCAAAAGTTTAAACAAACATGATTGGCTGTCACAGTTTCATCAGGGTTACATTAATAACAGGGAAACTGTCATCTCCAGCAGTCTCACACATGAAGGGTTTCTAAAATAAAAAGTTCTCACCTCACAAGCATTCTTTGCATAACTGCTGTGACTGAGCTGTTATTTATTTCAAAGGCACCGCCAGTTTTGTCAGTCCTACTAACAGCATCACATTAAAAGAGAATTAGATTGCAAAATCACTTTTCATTACTAAAATGGTTTTGTTTTGTGTATTAAAATTGCTATGACAGCCCCAAAACCATAGAACTGTTAACCAGTTGAATAAATCATTTATTTGCTCACTTTTAAACAATCTAAGTAACTGATCTTTGTGTCTAATTGCCTTACTGCCCATCCTGAGCATTACCATACCAATGAATCCAGGTTACATATTCATGAGGAAATCCATAGTAGCTCACCTTATTGAAATATTCATTATGTAGTGTTACAAAAACTAGGACACCAACATTCTCTTCAGGTAAATCCACAAATGTCATTTAGTAATCAACATACCACAATATAGGCTAGATTAAATGTACAAATAAATGTTTTTTTGTCCCAAAAATATGGACATGCAAATGAAGATACCATGACAATGAGGTTACCATTGAAAAGTGCATTGTGCCATTATGCTGTACACGTTAGTGTAACATGCATACACAGGTTTTCTAAGAAACAAAGTACTCATAGCACTATATCACTATTTGAAATGGACCTCAAGAATGATAATCTATGTGAGATGCAACTATAATATTCACATAAAAATGCACACAGTGAAGAAGCAATTCAAACCAAGAGGCGCTGAGTAGAAGGGCAGATGATACTGGTTCCATGAGAAGGAAAAGAGAAGACACACAGACCCCCAAAACAAGTCTCCAAGACTTGTAGCAATAGAGATGGACTATTTCACACCAGAAATAAGTTAAAGTACATTCAAATGGTAAAAAAACCAAACGACAACAATTGTTCAAAAATGGAATTATAAGCAATAAGACTATCAATTGGTTAGATCTGCAGTCAGTTACTCATCCCTAGGTCATGTGGCATTCAAATACACCTCATGCCTCATTACACCCCCATTGGGGCAGTTAACAGACTGTTAATTTATACCCTGGAGTGCCTTATTGAAAAACTATTTTATGTCTTTGATTATATGACCCAGAACATTGTAAATGTTCTTTAGGCAACTGAGTAGACAACATTCTTAAAACAAATAAATCCAAATTGAGTAAATACATGTTATAAAGTTTATTAATAGTAAATTGATTTGTGTACTGTACATCTCACTAAATCCTACTTAGATATGTAATATAAACTAGCACTTGATTTAGACAACAGTGTATAGCTTATCCTAAAATCATGGACCATGCTAGAGAGAGCTTGAACAATTTAACAGTTCTTTTGTACTTCATTTTTACAAAAACAGTTATGCAATAAGTGTATACATGGTAAAAATGAAGCAGATACAGCATTAAGTTTACTCAAAAAACTAGAATGCAGAATTCTGCATCAATCCGTTTTGTTGCAGAAACAAAAGTAAGTACGCAGAGCTGACCACATGCTGGACAATATTAGTGGCAGATGTGATCACCAGACGTGTGATGGTATTTCCTCTGAGTGGTGAATGTCTTCTTGAAACTGATGTGAACATGATTAGCATTGAAAGTATGCTTTGTTCCTTTGCCTTCACATGGTCTCAATATTGACAGTTATCATTTACTTGAACTTTTGAATGAAATAGTAGTCTCTTCCAGGTAGATTTAGGCACCATGTTTTCAGCACAGTACTGCCTTCTGTTTTCCTGCTGGTGTTAAAAAACAAAACCCCAACAATTGTAGGTTTGGAAGTGGAGCCAAACTGTCTTAAGTCAGGCTGTTTGTATTATATTAACACTGAACTAATCTAATTCCACCACAGTCAGTACTGCTGAACATTGTGGTCTTAGTGAATAAGAACATTCAAAGGGCAGCATCCCTTATTGTCATACTGAAGTAAGAAAGATAGAAATTGATGCCAGAAAAAAAGCCCACTGGCACTTCTAGTCTGCCCGGCTATGCCTATGGTATAATAATAATAATAATAATAATAATAATAATAATAATAATAATAATAATAATTTTATTTATAACGCATCTTTCCAAATCCAAGGCGCCTAACAATTTAAAAACAGTTTATATAAAATCCAATAAAAACAATACAGCTGAAAATCATAAACAATTCAACAAAAACTTCAATTCTACAGAAAAGCTTTTTGCCACAGAAAGGTTTTTAAGCCCTTCTTAAATACCTCCACAGATGTGTACTCCTGTAACCAATGGGGTAGAGAATTCCAAAGGGTGGGAGCTGCATAAGCAAAAGCTCTTGAGCCAGATGATTTCAGATTCACCCTTGGAATCTCTGACAATCCCTCATCAGCCAAGTGGAGTGATCAACCAGGGCAGTAAGGAACCAGGAGCATTTTCAGATAGTCCAGGCCCTGTCCATGCAGGGCTTTAAAAGTCAGTAAACTGACTTTAAAGGTTATCCGCCACTGTATTGGCAGCCAGTGCAGTTCATGCAGCACCAGGGTGATATGGCAGGAACGACTAGAACCCATCAAAAGACAGGCTGCTGCATTCTGCACAAACTGCAGTTGATGTATTTCAACCCCTGAAAGCCCTAGATAGAGGGAGTTGCAGTAATCCAAGTGCGAGGACACAAAATTGTGGACCAAAGTCAGAGGGTCATCAAACGGAACCAGATGTTTCACCCTGGCAATATTCCTAACATGGTAAAAGGAAGTCTTGATGACAGCTGACACCTGCAAATGTGGGGTCAGTCCGTCATCAAAAACGACCCCAGGTTGTGCACCTGTTCAGAGGTCAGGAAAGAGACACCACCAAGATGAATTCAAGAAGGTGCACCAGCACCCGACCCCCATCCTGATGAGCCGGGTCCACCACCAATACCTCAGTCTTTTCCAAGTTCAATTTCAGCCAGCTAGAATCCATCCAATCCTGGATTTCTTTCAGACAGTTTTTAAAGACTGAGAGAGCTCCATTCTGGTCAGGTGCAAAAGAAAGGTAGAGCTGGGTATCATCTGCGTAGCAGTGAAACCTCAGCCCATACCTTCTTACAATATCTCTGAGGGGTAGCATATACACCACGAATAACATGAGTGACAGCACAGAACCCTGAGGCACCCCACACAACAAAGCAGTTGGACCTGAAGAAAAAAACCTAGATACAACTCTCTGTGTTCTCCCCGTGAGAAACTATGTAAACCATCTGAGGACTGTCCCCGACATTCCACAGATATACCTCAGGCATCCAATCAACACCATGTGATTCACGGTGTCAAAATCTGAAGAAAGATCGAGAAGAACCAAGATGGAATGACTCTTCCCATCTCTCGCCATCAGGAGATCATTGAGCACCCGAACCAGCACCGTCTCAGTACTATGTCTCTTACGAAAACTGAACTGGAGGGGTTCATAGATGTCATGGATGGTCAAGTGGTCCTCCAGCTGTGCTGCCACTACTTTCTCAATCACCTTCCCAACAAAGGGAAGGTTAGAGATAGGTCTGTAATTTGCAAGACAGTCTGGGTCCAAGGTAGCTTTCTTCAAGAGTGGTGTCACCACCGCCTCTTTCAGGGAGCTAGGAAACTCTCCTGATTCCAAGGAGCACCAGACTATCTGCACTAGGAATGGACTGATGATGTCACTACAACCCAAAATTAGGGCGGTCGGACCAGGGTCCAAACTACAGCCTGTAGGGTGCACACTCTGAATAATCCTCATGACATCCATGAACTCCAGTCGACTGAAGGTACTCCAGGAAAACTGAAGTACAGTGACCCTGCACTGATCAGCAGCAACCCCCTAGAGTGTGCTGGCTGCAGTACCGCCCTGATGTCAGCCACCTTATTTGCAAAGATTTGAGCACGCTCATCGCACGCTAACTGTGAAAAGGCTTTCCGAACATGCAGGCAGGCTGGGTTGCACAGTCTGTCCACAGTTCAAAATAGCTGAGCTGGTCAATTCTGAGCAGCCACAATCTCCCCAGACAGGAATTCTGCCTTCTTACCGGTGATTGCAGATTGATAGACTGAATAATGATCCATCAATCTAAGGTGGCTGGCATCAAGGACGGACTTTCTCCAGCAACGCTCTAACTTTTGTCCCTGTCTCCGCATCTCCCTCAATGTCCCATCAAACCACGGGGACTTGGGGTGAAGAGAAAGAGGGTGAACACAGACTGGAGCAATGGAATCCAGAGCCACCACAATAGTTGTGTTATAAGCTGACACGAGGGTCTCTGGATCATTGCTTGCCAACACAGGGAACGAGAGGTCAAGGACCACCACAAGGCCATGGGAATGAATATCCCATAAAGGGCGGTACCTAACCATCTCTGTAGGGGTAGGCCTTCTAGGGGATGCTAAAACTAAACCCCACGGTGTAGTGATCGGACCACCCAACTGGTTCCACCCCCACGTCAGATGTTTCGATCCCAAGGAGGAAGATGAAGTCCAAAGAGTGTCCATGTTTATGAGTAGCAGTGGAAACCACCTGTGTAAGGCCCAGAGATGTCATTAACTGGAGGAAGTGTTGCCCAAATTGTGAGAGTTCATCGTTGACCCAGGCGTTGAAGTCACCCAGAACCAGCAATCTGGGTGACTCAAATGCCAAGTCGATGACGAAGTCTGCCACTTCCTGAAGGAATCGCTTCTCATCACCTGGTGGATGGTAGATGAGAGCGATTCTGCAACCTACACTTGCTACTTCTGTACACTTGAAGGACTCAACCTCCTCAACTAATACCCCCATGAGGCCTAGTTCAGTCTTGAAACAGACTGATACCACCCCCACAATCCAATCTCGGGTGATGTATCACTGAGTACCCAGCTAGAGTCATAGCCTCCACAATGGGGCCAGAATTTTAATGGACCTGGCATTGCACAACACCACCCAAGTTGGATGAACCTCTCGGGCTGCCTGGGCCATCTGCCTACCACATTCAGTAGTGCCCCCCTTGGGTATGGGCACCAGACATGGGGAACCATGATCTGGATTCCATTTCACCCCAGGGTGTCTTCTGGATCCAACCACCACAATTCGGTGACCCTCCCTAGCACATCCTCCATTGTTCATGACCCCCCGCCCTCCTCCCTCTCCTAAGCATAATACCCAGTGCTCTTCAGCACTGGTAGGTCTCAAACTGGAGGGGGGGAGTATAAAAAGAGTGAAAGGCATGAAGGGTAGAGGATGAGTAGCACATAACTGTGGGGGTTGGCATCCAACACATTCTGTGGTGACCAACAAATTATAAATACACTAAACAAAGCCAATCATAACCCCACCCAAAGCAATAGTATACCAAAAATTCACAGTAATGAAACAGAATTAAAATAAGACAAAACAAACCCCACAATTACTCAGCTAACCCACCCTATATATAAAATACAATTTAAAGCACCACCCTATCTCCTATTAACTAACAGAGTCACTCCTTTACTTAAATCTGGAGCCCTCCAACCCTCTCACAGTCAGGGATAAGTGCAATTTAGGCACTCTCACTGCCCAGACAACTAATCACAAATAAACAGAATAACATATTAATAGTAAAAATTACCCCCTCCCCCAGTCCTCTCACGACTAGGCAGCTAGGGTAATTTCGGCACTCTCACTGCCAAAATAAAATTACAATCCACAAAAATAAAATCACAAAACTTTTAACATAGATAAATGAAAAGAAAAGAAATATATGGATGCCAAGGTCCTCTCACCACCCAGGCATCCAAAAAATCAAAATTTTTTTGATCCAGAGAAGGGTGCAGTTAGTTCCAGAAATCTTCACCAGTAAAGTACAGGAGTCACAAAATCCAAAACAAGGATTAGGTGACCATAAAACCAAACAGAGGAACCAGAACTGAACCACTCTTAACCAGACTGAAATAGAGATAGAAGCAAGAGGAAATCCAGTGTATATCTCCAATGTATATCTCCAGTATAAAGACGAGGGAAAGCTCAAATCCAAATCAAAGCCAATATCTGTCGAGGACTGCTGGGTGATTCTATTCAGCAGCTTAGGGCCCTCAACTCCAGTCTGAGTGTACCCTATGGGAAAAAATGCAGCCCCAACAAAAAAGACCCGAGTCAGGCCACACTGCAGCCAGACCCATGAATTAAGGGGAATGCAGTACCCCAGCCAGCTCCCTGGCTAAGTAAATACTCCAACCCCCCCCATGAGGCTGCAGATCCCATGGGAAACACTCAATGGAAACAGGTCCCCTTAAGTCACTATCCACCATCCAAAAAGTTTCCAGCCCAACACTAAATCGACTAGGAGTCATAGCTATAAACTTATTGGTGAGAAATGTGTATCCATTAAACGGAGTCGCTTTTATACACAAAGAGTGATTGGAATGTGGAATGCCTTGCCAGAAAGAGTTGTTAATAGTAGCAATTTAAAAACATTTAAGCAGAGATTGGATGACTTTACGGGGGAAAAAAAATTGAATTCCACCCTTAGGGTATATGGGTGGCGAGTGCAATAAAGGGCATTTTTTGCCTACTGTACTCATAAGCTTCTATGAACCTATCAACCAGTATTTGGTTTTAATTTTCCAAACCAAAGTTGGTTCACAGCCAAAATCCCAATAGAAACCAGACAAAAGATCCTTCGCTAGGTCTCCTTGAAATTTCCTCCCGACTAAACTTCAGCAGGTGTCCCGTTCCCTCTCTTGTGTTCTCCGCAAATCCACCAGATTCTCTCCACTACTCCTTCCTGTAGAGTCTCTCCGAGTTCCTTCCTACACCCAGAATGAGGAACACCAGCTACAGCAACAAACGATTCTTCAGGCTCACCAAGAGCTCCACAGGAGCCCAAATTGTGGTGCCAGGATGGAAAATTATATCGCTTTAGATCAAGTTTCAGCCGGGTTCATGTTACATGCTGACAGCTTGCAGCAGATGCTCCAGAGCACTCCAAAAGCCAAAATATAATGCAAATAATGCAAATAAAATCACTGAAGCAATTAAAATAAAATAAAAATAAAATATTACAAAATAAAACAAAAAAACACAAACTAACACAGGCGTTCACCGAGGAGAAGCTACAGCATGCCCAGCCTGGCGGCCATCATTTTCATTCAGTATGATGCAAATGCTTTACTAGTCCCTCATTCCCAAGTCCCAATGTGCATTTTTGTTCATTAAAGGTACCTCCACTATACATTGGTGCAACAGGGTAGATATTATAAACAGAGATGATGAGGAAAAACTATTGCAACAGCTGTCTTTGCAGAACAAACTTACAGCTCTGGCACTACTGTTGTTGTACCCAAACCTACAGCAACTGTATAAAATGGTTTGCTAGTTCTCAAACCTAAAATTGAAACAAAAATCCCAATGATTTGACTTGTTTCTCTTTTAATTACAGTACTCAGAGGAACAAAACGGGTGACATTTTAAAATCCCAAATTTGGAATGTCTAAAAACAGAACACAATACTGTGCAAAATATGGGGCTGGCACAATAGCTTAGAGGTTAGAACAAGGAGTGAGGAATGAGCTCGATGCGTCCATCATACCTAGGTTTTATTCCCACAAACTCCTCTTGTATTTGCGTGACCACGTGCAAGTCACTTAAACACCCTGTGCTGCCAGGACACAGCTGGAAATGATCCTTTGGAAACCATTGTAAAAGAGTACCTGACTCAATGATGTATATGTTTCTTAAGAATAAACATATAAAAAAAAAAACTAAATTATGCGTCATATAAATATGGAAGATAATAATAGGAAGTCACAGGCAGTTTTTCTGTGATGCTGAAGGACAACTAAGGGGTTCCAGGCTATTTTCTTATCCTTCTAGGAGAGCCAGGAGTTGTACTTAGAGACAAATGGTAAATTTATTGGAGGACTGCACAAGATCATGCAGAAAGGAAGGAAAGTGATTCTAATAAATAGCAAAAAGGCAACTATCTCAGAATAGGGAAAATATACTAATGTCACTATTTACAGCATATGCATATGTTAAAACACTATCTGCTGCAATTTTAGGTAATTTGGTGATGGTAACCTTATATTCTGTTGAGATCTTACCATGTGAGCTGATAGGCAAGCATACAATGCTGAGCACAATAAGTGTACTTGGGCCATTCGAGAGGCCAAAGCCTAGTACTACCAATCTGCTCTTGTCTCCTCCTGGGGGTCGGCTAGAAACTTTTGGTATAATGTAAAGGAGCTGAATAAGAAATTTTGCTCCCAACCCCCCTATCAACTCTCATTTAATGAAACCGTCTGCTCTGACCCCCTTGGCATTGCAGACTGCCTAAACCACACTTTCTCAGACCTGAGTTAAGTCCTGCCCAGTAACTTCTTTGACCCCATCCCAGTAGCACCCCTGCCCACTCTCCAGAGACCTCCTTTCTACCTATGTACCATCTTCCCATTGGAAGCTAGACCCCTTCTGCAAAAAGCCATTAGTAGTAACAACCCCAGCACTGACCTACTGGACATTAGGCTACTTTGTCTGGCATTGGATTCTATCCTGGTCCCACTTACCAAGCTGCTCAACCACTCTCTGTGCCTGGGGCAGTTCCCCAGCACATGGAAAACCGCCATCATCACTCCCATCCTAAAGAGTGGCGATCGAGCGACCCCAGGTAACTATCTACCTATCTCCATCCTCCCCCCACTCTCAAAGGCCCTTGAAAAAGTAGTTGCCTTGAAAAGTAGGTTAAGCTTGCTGAATACCTGGCCATGCACAACATCCTGTGCCCTGAACAGCATGGCTTTCATGCAGGCCACAGCACCGCAACCGCGCTATTTGAATTCTCCAACTTCCTGCACTCTGCTCTTGATGCCGGAAGTCCTGCTGGTGCCGTATTCATTGACCTCTCCAAGGTCTTTGACATGGATTGCCATCCCCCTCCTGCTTGACTCCCTCAGATGCCTTGGTTTCTCCCATGGCCCCTTGCATGATTCACCAGCTACCTCTCTGCCAGAACTCAATGTGTAAAAATCAATAGCACCCTATCTGACACATGACCTGTCCGCTCTGGGGTTCCCCAGGGCTCCATTTTAGGCCCTCTCCTCTTCAGCCTCTACTTCAACTCCCTCCCCTTGGCCTGCCCAAGCAAGATCCTCCTCTACGTGGATGACGCTGTGCTCTTCGCCTTTGATCCCAACCCCAACACTCTCCAGGCAACCCTCCAACAAGCTTTTGATAGAGCAGAGCATTGGTTCACATCACAAAGGCTAATCCTGAACCTAAAAAAGACCAAAGCTATGCTCTTCTTGCATCACCAAAGCAAAGCCAGTGGTGCCCCTCTTGTGATACTGCCTAGCACACTAAACCCCATTAAGCAGGTTTCCTCCTACAAGTATCTGGGCATTTCCTTTGATTCAGCACTCTCCTTCCATTCCCATATCAATGCCCTTTCCGCTGCCACCAATGTCAGGTTTGGACTCTTGTACCACCATAGGGACTGCCTACCACAAGAGGCCCTTAGATTGGCAAACACCTCCTCTGTCCTGTCGCTAATCAGCTATGGGCTGCCCATCTATGCTGAAGCCGACAACACTGTGCTTGCAAGAATCCAGCTCTCTATAAACAAAGCCTGCAGGCTAATGCTGGGAGCCTCTAGGTGCACCCATATGTGCCTGCTGTACTCCACCACCAACTTGCTCAATCTTGAAGAAAGACTTTGCTTCCAAACTTGCCTTCTTGTAATGAAGACCCTGGTAGGACTCTCCCCTCCTGGGGTTGCCACCTCCCTGCAGCATGCCTCCCCTCAGTCTCCACCCCCAGCACTGTCAAAACCTCCCTTATTGTCCCCAGGGTAAGGACCTCTATGGCCCAGAGATCCTTTTGCTATCGGGCTCCCTCCTGGTTCAATTCCCTCCCAGCCAAC
Organism: Neoceratodus forsteri; assembly: GCA_016271365.2. Lineage (NCBI taxonomy): Eukaryota > Metazoa > Chordata > Ceratodontiformes > Ceratodontidae > Neoceratodus > Neoceratodus forsteri. The sequence goes on from CM057456.1 coordinate 399,968,368, forward strand.
ATAGCTGACTCCACTAAGCTTGGTCCTTTCAAGGCCTCCCTCAGAAGCCATCTGACAAGCATTCACTGATGCAACTGCACATAATGCCCCACCTGCTCCTTACCCTCACCCCTAAGCTGGGTCTGCCCTATCTACTTTTGCTGTATATACCTGGGGTTTCAGGCAACATCTGCTGACTAATGTAATAAAATATCTCTGATTGCTACCTGACATGGTACCTGTGTACCTATAGTATGACTACTGTGATCAACCCATTACCAAGCATGTACCACCAGTTAATGCCCGTAACACTGGTTGCTTTTTGAATCTAAGCATTATGTTCTGTATTGTTTGCTGTGTTGTATTGCTCTCTTGACGAAGTGCCTTGGAAAATGAGTCTTTGACTCAAAGGTCTGTAAACCGATGATCTAATAAATAAAATAAATAAAAAAGTCCAAGCAAGATAATCAGAAGCATTTGTACACTCTATACACTCTAAGATTGGAGTTTTACTCTGTATCATAGTATTCTATACCTCTGTCTCTAAAGCTTAGCAAGCTAGACCTTAGTACTTTATATCATAATATTCTATATCTTCATACTAAAACCATAGGACAGAAGAAGGTGGTATGCCCATGTAACTCTTTGATTTCTAAATGTAAAGCCCCAGTAAAATGTTGTCCTAATTTACATGTGTACCTAATCTGATTCTGAAATCATTAAAATTACTACTTTCTGCTATATCAACAGAAAATGTATTCCTTTGGTACACCATCCTTTATTCAAAAAATAATTTTCTTTGTTTTCCTTTGTATGAAATGGAGACCTTGACAGTTTTGTAGTGCAGCCCCCAGTTATTAACATGCTATTGGGGTCTTTTATACTGAAATTATTTATAAACTCATTGCTTCATGTAATTTCATATGTTAGTAATATTTCTCCCCTTGTTCTTCTTGTCTCAAGACTATGCAATCCCTGACTAGTCATTCTTCATAGGATTGGTCTTGCAATCCCATTACCAATTTAGTTACCTGTTTCTAGAATCCATCTACTTTGTTTTTGTCAGTTGTCAAATACATATTCCAGAGCTGTGAACAATAGTCGAGTTGGTGTCTGACCAATCACCTATATAAAGACATGATCACCTCACTTTTTGTGATGATAAACTAATGCTTTATAAATCATGTATTAAATGTGGCTTTCTTAATAGCCTGTTGACACTATAGAGTTGGTTTTGCATCACTTAATATCGTAATACAGAAGTCCTTCACTGGTATAGTTACCTTCAGAGGTTTGCTACTGAGTGTGCATTTATAGGGACTGTTTGACTTATCCAAGTGCTTTACATACAGGATAATACATGTGCAGATATGTATTACAATTCTTATTCACGCACCCAAGGTGTGTGATGTCCTTTAAACCATGAGAGTGCAGCTCAGTGGTGAACACATTTGTTATTAAAATCTAGTTGTTTTTTTTGGCTCAGGAAGGGACAAACAAACCAACTCCCTGAATCAGTGGTGCTGAAGACATTTGGGAAGAGAAGTGAGGGAAACAGCCACACTGTCTGGAGTATAGAAGGGGACTGAATGCATCAGATAAACAACTGCGGGTTAGAAAAGATGGTTTGATGCTGAAATAGTAATCAGTGTGGTGGAAAATAGTTTTTTTAAGCATTGCTTAAGTCTTTTAATATTTTTTTCTAAATTGTAGTCTGTTAGCATGATAGCTGGTTTCCTGGTTATCATGGTTCATGTAACTTAAGTAGGTTTTTACAGCTTTTCAAAGACGTGTTAGAAGGTTTATAAACACTGCAATCAGTAACTATAATACATTTATCTTTGCAAAGTACAAATAAATCATATCAACAGGATTGTTATAGTCAAGCAAATTACTAACTTTTTCATAGAAGTCAAACAGGTTAGTATAACAAGACTTCTGCTTATCAAAACCATGCTGTGTGGTATCCCAAATTCCTGGTGACATCAAATGTTCCTCAGTTTTAACCTTAAAATGTTACTCTATTACTTTTACTAATATTGAATGAAGACTAATTGAGATATCAGTTTTTATTTCCAATTTATTCACCCTTTTTTAACAGTGGGATCACACCTGTATTCCTCCAAGCCTCCAGAACATCCTCCAAGACTAGAGAATAACAAAGGATTCTATAGAAAAGAGCTGACGACCATTCCAACTTGACTAGATATCATATTTGACGAGTCTTTTGATAAGTGTGAATGTAATCCATTGGGTCTAGATGATTTGGACTTGTTCAATAATTTTAATATTTTTTCATTGAACAACACATTTTTCATTGGGAGGTGTGGTGGTAGTAGCAATATCTTGAAAAATAATGGTCAGCGAAGGTGGCTTACTTGGACTGAATACTGAAAAAGAAGGTATTGAATGATTCAGCCATCTCAGCTGCCTCATGGATGTGGACACCATTGTTAATAATAGTCTTTACATTAGTATTAGTTCCCCTGAGTGAGTTTATATACATGTACAATTCTTTCACACCGCCTTTTTACTTTTTATTGGGAAATATATGTTATGCTTATGTTTTTGGGGGGTTTTTTGTTGCTCGCTTACATTTCTTTAGTATATTTTTATACTCATTCAGAGTCTTGGTGTCAGCCATAATTGTTTCTTTCCTCTGTTACTGTACATCAGATATTTAAGAATCAACATTTGCTTAGGACGAGTGCCTTCTTAAAGATCATCTACTGTTTCTTGATTGTTTTGTTTAGTTCTCTGGAGTAATCCCCTGTATGCAATAAAGCTCTAAACAATTGAAAGTCACTTCATTATGTTAATAGCATATGTTGTTGCTACGATCCTATGAAGTACATAAATTTAAATTACTTTCTATCCTGCAATGATTGCTAGATGCCAATGGCTCACAGTCCCACAGATGCTCAAATATGTTAGGGGTAGCCAGAAGTATTGGATCTAATATTTTACTACTTCTAATTGGCAAGTAAAAAATCTGTTCCAATCTACATCCTGATAGGGTCCTGAAGAAAGTTGTCTGAATTGATCACTAGTCCTTAATTAATCTACTTTATATCAGGGATGTTAAAATCTCCAATTATTATGGTGTCACTATGATTTGATGCCCTTTATATTTCTTCTATGAAGGCTGTATTACTAATTTCATCTGAACCAGCAGGTCTGTAACACACTCCCAGTGTAAACGCTTTGGTGTTATTCAGAATTGGCTTTATCCATAGGCTTTTAGTGGATGAATTATTGTTTTATTACTCAGAGTTCAATGTGTAATAATCTATTTGTTTACAATTAGATTGCCAAGCTTCTTCCTGACTAGTTTCTCTGTCCTTCCTGTAGGTTCTGTAATCTTGCAGATGCTTGCCCGAAGTGTCTTTATTACTCCAATATGTCTCTGTTATAGAAACATCAGGAGATTTATTAGCTATTATTATATCAAGATCTGCCCATTTATTACTGTGCTACTAGAACTTACTAATAGCAAACTACAACATTTTTTGCTTGAGACTGAGCCCAAGTGGTAGTCTTCTATGCTCGCCACATTCTTTCAGGACTTGTCATAACCAGTAAATTTATTAATCATGGCAGAATGAACTGCTGCCCTCGGTCTTCCCTTTCCCTTTCCCCAGAGTGAAGTTTAAATATTTAGTGATCACAGATCTAAAATCCCCCCCCCCAGCACCATTGTGCCAAAGTTGTTAAGGTGAAGGCTATCACAGTTATAAAGATCATTTCTGCCTGAAAGATTACCCATGAATAATTAATATAGTTCCATTTGATCACTGTTAAAGCCAGCTGTTGATCAAGCGGACTGCCTTCTGTTCCCCTGGAACACCTTCAGGGGGCAGGAATCTCTGAAATTACTTCACTGCTGCCCATGAACTTGTGATTTTATCACAGGATTCTAATGTTGTCCCTATTGTTGTCATTCAATTGCGTAACACTGTCATTGGTAGTAGTGTTGTGTTTGCATTATTGGTTTGGGTCCTGAATTAGACAATGCTTTGTATCATAAGTTCTTAAGTGGTCAGTCCTAGCTCAAGGCAGGCAATTAAATGATATGTAATCTGTCAGTTTTGCATATATAGTATGTCTGTCAGTATTCATTATGATAAATCACCTATGACAAACACTTTATTAGTATTTGGCTATTTAATTGCAAGGGCTGATTTAGAAATGTCTGCTAGCAGTTTTCATATAACAGTGCAAATCTTTTCCCTAGCAATAGGGGTGGTACTGTCAGTGAGTCTGCTCTCTTCCCCTTTTATATTGCCACCCCTGACCTACCAATACCTATTCTTCTGTAGCTCCAGTGGTGGTTTCTCTGCAGTCATCACCATTAGAGTAATCTGTTACCATCTTTTTCCTGACCTGGGTGTGATCAAAACGTTTGATCATAGTTATTATAAATTATAAATATTAAAAATTATCAAAGTACTCTCTATCTTAATACTCTGTCTCTTAGTACTCTAAATCTTAATACTCTAGGCTTTAGTATTCTACATATTAGAACTCAATATGAACTCTATGTTGGAGTACTCTATACTTAATTAACTAAATATTTGTATAGATTTCATTAAGACAGGGAGTCATCCTGGCAACACAGCAACACAGATATGAATGGAAATTCATAAGCATTGGATAGAAAACCTATTGTGGACCACCAGGACAGATTTATATCTTCCTCGAGTTAATGGACAAAGCAATGCTGGTGGAAGAAAAATAATTATGAGCTATAACATCACTTGTGTGCCTGTGTGCCATCAGGAGAAATTACACTCCTTAGGACAAAAAACAAAGCACTGCTGGGTGAAGAAAAAGAATCATCAGCTAGAAGGATGCCTAATGGCCAATGGGCCACAATACTCATTTTGGGTTGCTGGAAAGAGCACTGGTCATTAAAGAGCAAGAATGCTGATTTCAAGAATGCTGTTCTCTGGAATGCTGGTCACTGGAATATATCAGACTGCTCACAGGAATGTTAGTCACTGGAGAACTTCAGACTAGAATAGTGGTTGTTGGACTACTGAAAAAGAGGACACCACATTCCAACTGAATGTCAGATGAGGCCTATTTAATGAGCTCCTCAGCTGGCTTTCTCACTTTACTGGATTCAGTAATGGTGTGAAGATACTGTCACCATAACCTGCCATGACTATCTTACACTTACTCTAAATAATTACTGCCCAAGTACAGTAGGTGCTAGGCCGTAAGCTCTTGATAATTGTTTGGTAGAATACAGGGAAAAGGAATCTAGTACACTGTCAGTTGACTTTAGAATAATTCAAAATCCTAACAAAAGGACCAAGACTGCTGCAAAAGAGTTTAGAATACTGAGGAATGTCTTTTGGAATGTCTCAGAACCTATGGCTAATATGCTGGATCTTTGCAACAGAGGCTTGTGAGACTGAAGAATGTCTAGAAATGCTACAGAATGTTCTGAAATGCCACAGAACCTGGCTAAAGCTATCTGGATTGCTGCACAAGAGGATTAGAATGCTGCAGAATATATTTAGAATGCCTGAAAACCTTTTCAAAGGTGGCTAAGGGCTGTATTTTTAAATCTCATGATGCAGACACGAGTTTCTATTTCAGATGCAGACTGCACCATTGTAAATGTGCCAACATGCTTGCATTCTATTTTTAAATGTTTTGATGTATTTGCAAATGTCTTCTTCCCTTACATCACATAAATGATGCATACCTCATTATTTAAATGCATTTATCATTTTGGTGTGCATCTCATGCACTTGTGACATACAGTTAAATCAAGTTTTCTGTGGTCTAGCAGTCATGCAATAAGTAATGCACATGATCAAACACTGTTTTGCAAGTTTTTAAAAATCCAGCCCAAAGTTTACTTTGTTACAGAAGAGGCTTAGAATGTTGCAGAATGTTTTTGAAATATGACAAGATACACATCATGAATTTCAAGTTACACAAACAAATTAATAAAAGTTGCCCAGAGGATGCAGTCTTTTGTTTTTAATAATTATTATTTTTTTTAAATATGTATGTATATCTATATCAATATCTGTATCTATATATATTCATTGCAAAAAACTCTGTTAATGCATCAGTTAGGGTTGTTTTCACGGTGACAAAAGTGTTGAAATGCGATGTTAGGGTTACCAGACTGTGACCCCCAACCACCCCACCACCCCATCCTCCACAGACCAACAGATGCTGAGGTGTGCCATGGGGTCATATGTCCCAAATCTCACCCCATTCTATATGTAAATAAGTTGACATGCTAGAGTAAAGGAGAATGGGGTGAGACGTAGGCCGCACGACCCCATGGCACTCGTCAGCATCTATTGGTCAGGAGAGGATGCGGGGGTAGGGTGGTCAGGGTCTGGTAACCCTAACATCGCATTTCCACACTTCTGTCACTGTGGAAACAACCCTAACTGATGCATTAATGGAGTTTTTGTGCAATGAATTTCCCTTCTTTTTGAGAATGTGTAATATATATAGTAAACGGTATGAATTGCTAGGGGCGCGGGACCCGTCGCGCCCCACGCTTCCACCAAGCTGCCCATTTCTGCATAATGATATGTATTTGTGGAAGCATGGGCCCACTGGGCCCTGCGCTCCTACTTACACATAAGCACAGAGCCATACAGCAGCCATATAGGGCAAGGCAGCCTTGTAACATTAATGTGTCCATATCTGGGGAACCGTAGCAGCCGTCTCTTTTTTCTATTTAGGTGTATTAGTGTACAGCATTTAATGATTTGATGTTCTTCCACACCTATGTGTTGCCATCTATCCTCCAACATAGACAGCACTAAAAATACAAACAAGAGGCTACCAACGTTTCATTACTTCATGCTTATACTGTTTATGTCCAGTCTACATGCCTTTCACACTTAAGCTGGACATTAAGCAGAAAGATAAACATGAACAAATCACTTGGTTGCACTTGATTTATTATGTGAGCATCTCTGCCATATACTATTACTGTGGGTAACGCGGACACCGCAGTAGCATCGCAACATGCAAAATACAAGGTACAGCTTTTATCAGTGGCTTATTATCAACCCAACAGCCAAAACACATTGATAAGTACCATGCCACATCAGGGGTCATTTTGACATCACTGTACCTCTGCGGAGCTAGACAGAGGGCTGGCCCAACCACAGTTAACAACCAGAAAGCACCCAGGCAAGCTGTTTGGCACTGATAACTATAGATGTGGGCAACACATGATGCCCCCTGGCAACCCCATGCTGGCCTTTGTGGGGAAAATGATGCCAAAATATTACACAGGCCCACCCTGGTCTCACCACCACGTGTATCACAGGGATGCCGCTGCTGCAGGGTTCTTGTACTGCACTTGAAATGCCACATACAAACTGCTCTACAAGTCAAAACAATACACCAAAGTTCCCCATGAACAAGCAAAGACAAGGCCAGAGACAGCTGGATGTTACATGGTGGGCTGAGCCACATCAGGGGTCATTTTGACATCACTGTACCTCCATGGAGTCATATTAATGGCAGGCCCATCACAGTTAACAACCAGAAAGCATCCATACAAGCTGTTTGGTACTGATAACTCTAGGTGCAGGCACTGCATAACATCCCCTGACAACCCAATGCTGGCCTCTGTGGGGCAAATGATGCCAAACTATCATGCGGGTTCACCCTGGGCTCACCACCATGTGTATCACAGGGATGCCGCTGCTGCAGGGTTCTTGTACTGCACGTGGAATGCCACATCCAAACTGTCCTACAATGCATACCTCATTATTTCGATACATTTCTTTTCAGTACTATGGTGCTGCTGTATGGCTCCGTACATATGTGTAAGTGGGCGTGCAGGGCCCAGAGAGTCCATGCTCCCACATACATATACCATTACACAAAAAAATGAGCAACATGAAGGGAGCGCAGGGCCCAGCGGGCCTGCGCTCCCACAAACACATGCCAGTTACTAGTTACATTACACTTTCTCAAAAAGAAGGGAAATTCATTGCAAAAAACATCATTAATGCATCAGTTAGGGTTGCTAGCACAGTGACAAAAGTATGGAAATGTGATGTTAGGGTTACCACTCCAACCACCCCACCCCCACTCTACCCTCCATACACCAACAGACATTGGTGTGTGCCATGGTGTCATCAGGTCTAACTCTCACACCATTCTTCTATGCTGTATCATGTCTGCTGGTTTAGACATGGAATGGAGTGAGAGTTGGCCCTGATTACCCCATGGCACATCCCAACATCTGTTGGTGTGTGGAGGGTGGATGTGGGTGGTGTGGGCTAGTGGTAGGGGTGGTAACCCTAACATCACATTTCCATACTTTTGTCACTGTGCTAGCAACCCTAACTGATGCATTAACAAAGTTTTTGCAATGACAAATATATATATATAAATAGAATAATAGATAAGTCAGGAGATATAGTATGTATCGAGAGGTTCTGGGGACACAGAAAACCTCGAGAGCGAAGCTCGAGAGGTTTCATGTGTTCCCAGAACCTCGAGATGGAATTACTACCTTGTAATGCCAGAATCTATTTGTTATTTTTTTTAATATATGGATACGAGGTGAATTGACTCACCTCCGTTTCAGCAGTGGAGTTAGCGGGTGGATGTGCGTGCTGGCAGGGTTCCCCAGTCCTGTGTGGACGAGTGACTGCTGTGGTCTTCATTTAGCCGTTTTTTTTTTGTCAGTGGCGGTATCAAGCGAGCTGAGGAGCCCCAGAGCGAGTGCAGTTGTCAAATGGTTTTCAACCTAAAAAAAACCCCAAAAAATGGTTGCTTAACGGAAGATTGTCTTGCTAAGCGAGCGAGCAAGCCGCCATGTTTTCAAACTCCTTCTGCCCGCCCACAGGGGAAAAGCGGCCAATCAGAGGGCACGCTTTGTGAAACGTCAGAGATAGCCTTGCGCATGCGCTCTTCAGCTTTCTTGATAATACTATCGATCGGGTGCTGAACGATACTATTACGGCACCCGAACGATAGTATTATCACTTACCAACAGTAGTATTATCGCTCCAGGAGCGATGGTATTACAAGGATTTTTTTGTATGCTTTTTAAGCATATTATTTTCACAATCCATATATTAAATATATATATATATATATATATATATATATATATATATATGAGTAGGCACTTCTATGTTAAACTCGAATTATTGCACGTTAATAACTTTGGATCCGGTCAATGGATTTGCATGAAATTTGGAATGCATGGTGGGGCATGACAGGTCTCTTGATCTGCCAAATTTTGTTTCAGTTGAATTTACGGTTTTTGTGCACCAAAATGCTGAAAAGTACACTTTTCGCCAGTTGTGTGGGCAGTTTTTCAGATATTGTCTGTGGTGCTGCATGGCCATCATGTGGCGTACCACTCTGCAACTTGGCTCATCTGAAAGAGCTTGGGTCAAGGAACATGCCACTTTTTGTTTGGTGAAAATTCATTAATCCATTCAAAAGTTATTAAAGTTTTACATTCCCATTCTAAGTAAATAGGAAAATTTATATGGTTATGTTGTGAAAGAAGAATGGGTTTTGGACATCTGATCCCTCCTCGCAATCAAAGAATTTGCAGGCTCGCAATCAAAGAATCTTTGATCATGAGGAATTCTTTGCTCACGATGGCCACCATCTTGTTTTCAGTTTGTGGTTGGAAAAAGTCAAATATCTTGGTTCAGGGGTGACTCCTGAAGTAAAACTTGAATGGGTTTTGCTCAGGGGCCTTCGTTCTATTGAGCCATGGCTGTGGTTCTTTTAATTTGGTCAAAAAATAGACTTTTCAGCTTTTAAAATCTTTGATCGCCGGTCGTTAACGATCTTTGATCGCGAGCCTGCAAATGATTTGATCTCGACATTCTTTGACCGCGATCTTTGATCGCGAGGGTGCGACTAGATGGCCAGATGAAAAAATCTAATTTCTCAGCCATGGGGTGACTTATTAAGCCAAATGAGGATGGGTTTTGTTCGGGGGGCTTCGTTCTGTCGAGTCATGGCTGTGGTTTAATTTATTTTTGTGTAAAAATGGACTTTTATCAATTTTTATTCTTTGATCATGAGCCTGCATGGTCGCAAGCTTGCAAATTCTTTGATCATGAGATTCTTTGATTGCGATCTTTGATCACGAGGGAGGGACTAGATGGCCAGATTTGGAGGGACCAGATACCCCAATTTTAACAATTTTTAAAATTAAATGTCTTCTAAACGGTCGGGTCTTTTCACTTGAAATTTGGAGGGTGTTGCTGGGATGTCCTGTACATGTGAATTATGGTGTTTAGGTGCCAGACAATACATTTTTTGTGGAGAATATTGTGTGGCACAGTTTACATTTTGTGGACATTTTCCATTCTGGTACTGGCTTGAAATTTATAGAGGCTAGCATTACTGCCATGGATGTACATTTCAGTTGTTAGGTGTCTAAAATGTAAACAGGTGTGGAATTCTGTCACTTTGTCAAATGAAAATCTCAGACTTTCAAATGTTATATCTCAGAAATGGTTTGCTTTTTTAAATTGAAATTTGGAGGGTTTTGAGGGGATGTCCTGTACATGAGAATTATGGTGTTTAGGTGTTGGAAAAATAATTTGCTGCAGAGATATTGAATGATGCATTTTATGTTTTGCGTATAGTGTTTTCCATTGTGGTAGTGGGCTCACATTCATAGGGTACCTAGCCTTACTGCCATGGAGGTAATTTTCAGCGGTTAGGTGTCTGACATGTAAACAGGTGTAGAATTATGCCACTCTGATGATGGACACTTTGTTTTCTTTCAAGGTGGGTGGGCGTGGGGCCCTTTGAATTGCGCTCCCTATAATAACTCCACCAATACATATGATATTCAGTACTTGTACTCTTATCTTAGGCGAGAATTTTCGGGCCCCATACTCCTACCAACTTGCTCGACTTTCTACTTTTCTATCCTTTCTCAAAAAGTAAGGAAATTCTATGCAAAAAACTTTGTTTATGCATCATTTAGGGTTAACACACAAAAAGTCAGGAAATTAGACCTTTAGGATTGCCCCTTCCCCCCCATGGACCCGCCCATCCTCCCGAGATTGACAGACGACGGGGTGCGTCATTGGGGTTGTGAGGCCTAAATGTCACCTCATTCTTCTTTACTGTAGCTTGTGAATATGATTACACATGGAATGGGGTGACATTTTGGCCTCACAACCCTAATGACACACCCCCGCCATCTGTCAATCTCTGGAGGATGGGTAGGTCCATGGGGAGGGGCAACCCTAAAGGTCTCATTTTCTGACTTTTGTGTTTTAACCCTAAATGATGCATTAAGAAAGTTTTTTGCATAGAATATATATATATATATATATATAGCTTCGTGGAAAGTATTCTAGAGATAAAGTGTGACATTCATACACTCAAAAACAGCTTGTTTTTCTTTCCTCCTCCTTCCTCTCTACCCTGAATTCATTTTTCTTTACTTCCCTGCCCCTTGCACTCTCTAGCTGGAGTCCCCCTTCCACACATTAGTTTTCCTCCAGGCTGTCTTGCTCTGGTCATCCCTTTTCCTGCACCTGCACCTGGATGGTGCATGTTCTATTTTATTTTACTGTAGTTTGCCTGTCCATTAGGTGACTCAAAGTGCTGTGATCTCAGTCTGTACCTCTTTTCTCCTGCCAGGTGTCCTCCTCCTGTCCCTGGGGGTGGCTTGTTTCCCGTGCTTTTTCCTGGGACTCTCTGGCCGCTGCTGTCCTGCTTCCATATGGCCGGCCTGCTCCATTGTCCTGTTGGCTCCCAGATGCTGTTGGTGCTCTCTCCCATTTTTCTGTCCATTTTCTCCTGGGTTTCCTTCATCCTCCTTCCTCCATGCCACCATTGCTGGTTCTGTGTTTCTCCCTCCATTTGCTTTTTTTCCCCTGTTGTCTACCCAACGTCTCCTTCACGTGCTTTCTTACAATGAAAACAAATCATCCACATAAAAAAACCTCTTTACCCTGAACCTTGTGCTCCCAGTGGCTTGCACCACATCCCTGGTTTGTTCTTGTGTCTTTCACCTTTGCTGGCTCCCCTGTGCGCTTGTATTCAACTCTCATTCCTGGTCCCCCTTCTTACTCCTGCACTGCCACCAATACAGTCAAACAAACACACACACACAAAAAAAGACCTTTCTCCCCTATTTTTTGGCTTTTCCCCATGTTTGGCTCCCCACTCCTCCAATCCAATGCTTACGGGTGTGTTTTCGCCCCCCTGATGCTCAGTCCTTGACTATTGCACCTCATCTGCCTGTTGCAGTTCCTTCCTATGCTCTCACCAGACCCTTCCCTGTGCTCAATTCCCTGTTGTTTTGTTCTCTTGTCCTGACTTCTATATCTGTTCATCAGTTCCCTACACATTGTTCCACTGATTTTCCACAGGTTTCCACCTGTCCACTCCCCATGATACCTTGTGCTGCTGGATCACCTATTACTCCCTGTGTGTTTATTGCTACTGTGTACTGTACCTTTGTTTGTTCCCTCATGTTTTGTCTGGCAGTGTATGCCATCCCCTTGCTTGTGCTCTACCCTCCTATACTGCTGCCTTTGACCTTCTACCCCCTTATGCTTTATTGCTTTTCCCTCAAGCAGCCTCAGTCGCGCTTTCCTCACTCAGCCCATATCAGCAGTCGGACGGCCTGCATCCCTAACTCTACCTACTGGGCCACAGCAATGTAGGTAGGCTTCCCCTGTCTATCAGGAATGGGAGTCTGGTTACTCCATCTACAGTCTTACCCATTTATGTTTCCTGCCATCTGCGACAGTCTGTGTCCCTAACTCTACCCAGCATGGCATAGAGTGAAAGTTAGCTCACCCTGACTACCGGGGATGAGAGCCTGCATTCTCCATCAACTATATCATTCAACTACATTATGTATTGGATATCAGGTTGCCACATTCCCTTCGGGAATGGGACAATTATACCCCATTTGCCTTCCATCTACTGTTTCAAGCAATTTCATTCTATACCTGCTGCTTGGTTGCCATATTCCCTTCGGGAATGGGACCATTATACTCTATTTTCCTTCAATATCCTACCTCATTGAACTACAGCCTGCACTTCCATGGACTCAATGTACTTGTCCCTGCCTTGGCCTCCTCACTTTCTGGACTTGGACCCCGCTAGCTTGTTCAATCTCCACCTCCACTCAGTTCATCTGACTCCTGGACTTCCTTGCTGCTTATCTTCCTCCTCCTCCTCCTGTGTTCCCAAGTATCATTGTTGTGGCTTGCCTTCTGGCTCAATTTCATCTAATCTTCAGTCCTTCAGCTCTATGCTGCCATCTCCTCCCACTTTGCTATGCTGGATGTATATGTATCCCTCATTGCCTTCCTCTTGGACATGTATGCCCGCATTCTCCTTGGTTCCTGATGGATATGTGCCATTTGCTCCTCTTCAAGGATGTGTGCCTGAAGCATTCTACAAGTTTTCCCCGATGCTCCCCTTATCCCATCCAGTGGTCTTCCAGCAATGATTCCAGTGCTTGCCTATCTGAAATTCCAGTTCACCATCTCCTTCTGAGGTGGGAACCCATTACCCATCACTGCAGCACCTCACTACCATCTGTGCCAGTTTGCTGTCTCCTTTGGTGATGGGAACCTTGCACCTCAACTGCGCAGCACTTTGTACTTGGATTTGCTTCTTGGTTTTACATGGATCTCCCATCAAGGCCTGATTCAACTTTTCTGCATTCTATTCCAACATGCTGTGGTGCTTACCGCAGTCCCATATCTTACCTGCATCTGCCAATGTTTATACTGCTTGGCCTCTGCCATCTGCTTATCCAGCTCCATCCATCAGTCTGCTTGGACTATTCTCTCCATCCCTGGACTACTGCCTTCCTCATCACCACCCTGGTGGCTCAGGGCTCCTGCACATTTGCTGTGTCTCTTTTTGGGCATTCCTACAACTATTGATGTCCAGCATCCCTGCCTAATCAACTACTCCTACCCATTCATCTCTCTCATACTCCTACCTCGACCATCATAACAGCTCTCTTCCAACACTCTATGGAGTACATTTTCTTCTTACCTAAGGAAACCTTATTTCAACAACATTCCTTGAATAGCATGTCCTATAGACTCTTCCATCCCCATAAATCATCACTTCTTCCCAATGACCTCTCCAGGACATACTTCTGGAATCCAATTCAACTGGACTATAGAAGATTTCATATCAACCATCTCTGCAGGATGCTTCCTTATATATTCAATTAATTCAAGCAGTATAAGCATCACTACCTCCCATGTCTACATAGGATTAATATTTAGTGAAGTCTCCTTCACTCCTATCTTCTTACTTGGAAATGTGATGCTAATTCCTTCCAGGATGTACCAACTCCATAATAACCATCACTGCTAAGGATAATGGGAACCGCAGGATACCTCACAGCAGTACAGGCATCATCCATTATTCCTTCTCCTCATAGTCTTCTCCTTACAGGGCTACAATGTTCACAGACTGGACCGGGTTTCTAAAAAAGGTGGTGGCTGTGCCATCTATTTCAAAGACACACTCATGTGGCACCCCATAGCAACTCCCTCGCCTGCTGCCTCTGCCCAGACCCTGCCTATAAAAATTCTCTTATGACCAAATCATAAAGCTCTTACTATTGTCTCCATATACATTCCACCCAGGGATCAAAGACATGGTCTCAGTGATGTTCTTAACTTCATCAACTCTCAACCTCCTGACTCTGAACTTATTCTACTAGGAGATTTCAACATTAACTGGCTAGCATCGGATGCAAGTGCTCATAAAGATTCCATTGCAGCTGCCAACCTCACACAGATGGTTACCTCCCCTACCAGGACAAACTACAAAACTGGCACCAGTACCCTCCTGGACTGGGTACTCACCAGCCACCCCACCAGGATCTCTCATACCACCATTCCCCCTGACTCTCTCAGTGACCACTCCCCAGTCATTTGTGAATGGTCTAACAAATTCCTCAAGCCCCCTCCCAAAATCATCTCCAGCAGGGTCCTCCCTCGTGGACAACTTTCCCATCTCAAACATTACCTGAAACTGCAAGACTGGCTACCTATTTACTAGGTGATGGATGTTAACTTGGCTCTTGACTACTTCATCACTACTTTCAACATGGCTTGTGACCTCTTTGCCCCTGTTAAAAAATGCAAAGCTAAAACTCTCTGTAAGCCCTGAATCACTGCAGTACTTCTTACTCAGCTGAAATTGACAGACCATCTCTGGGCAGTAGCAAAAGCTACCAGCAATCAATCTGACATCCAAAAATACAAACAAACCCGTAATGCCTGCACAAAAGCCATCCAGCTTATGAAAAATTCCTATTACAAGGATGCTCTCACCAACACCTGGGGAAACAGATGAGCATTCTGGGATATATCAAGGAAATCACAGGGAAGCAGTCAAAAACCTCTCCGGCCATGCTAATAGTTGATGGATCCACTACCCACAACTCAATGGTCATTGCAAACACCTTTAACATGGCTTTTACAGACCTCAGTGCTGTTCTCCCTCCTGCCTTTTTCAAAGAAAGCGCCACCTCCTCTAGCCCCCCCCTTGTGCCCAGTCAAACCACAACCTTTTATACTTTAGGGAGGTCAGGTTGAATGAAGCACACCTCTATATTTCCTCTGCTATCTCTAAATCCAGAACTGGTGGTGACATCCTGGACCCTAAGCTACTGTCACTTACCCTCGATGATGTACTTCATCCCTTAACAAAAATTCTGAACCTCTCTCTCAGCTGCAGTCAATTCCCAGATAGATGGAAAACTGCCATCGTGACCCCTGTCCACAAAAGTGACAAGACCAGTCACTCAAACTATCGCCCTATCTCTATACTACCCCCTGCTCTCTAAGGCACTCAAGTGTATCTTGGCAGACCAACTCACCAACCACCTGGATAAATACAATATACTATGTGCACAACAGCACGGCTTCCGGAAAGGACACAGTACCACCACAGCCCTCCTCGAGTTCACTGGAGCAGCACATAGCTCCCTCGACAATGGCCTACTCACTGGGGCTGTCTTTATCGACCTCTCCAAGGCATTTGATACTGTCCACCATGGGCTGTTTATTGACCAACTACTGAATGCCGGTCTTTCACCTGATTCTGCACTATGGTTTAAAAGCTACCTTGAAAACCGGTTGCAAAGAGTAAAAATTGCCAATGTTTTTTTCAGATACCTTGCCTGTTCGCTCTGGTGTCCCCCAGGGGTCCATATTGGGACCCCTCCTATTCAGCCTCTTCTTAAACTCCCTACCTCAATCCTGCTCTGAACAAATCATACTGCATGCCGAGGATGCAGTTGTTTTTTCCTCACACAAAGTCCCCACATCATTACAACGCAGTCTCCAGCTTGGATTCAGCATCGTTGAGTCATGGTTCTATAATCATAAACTTGTCCTAAATCACAAGAAAACTAAGTCTATGCTTTTCCGCAGCTCTCACAATCCACACAAGCAACACCACATGGCTATCTCCACCACACAGGGAAATACCCTCAAACAGGTTCTGTCCTTCAAATATATAGGGATATTGCTTGACCCTAATCTTTCCTACAGGGCTCATGTCGACAATGTGGCCAGAGCTGCAAATACACATCTTGGTCTACTTTACAAACACAGACAACATCTTACCCAGGATGCATTGAAGATTGCTTTACAGAGCTCTGTGGTTTCGGATATCGACTATGGACTCATCATTTATGGCTCTGCCACAACGACAACCCTCATACATATATCAATTGCCTTAAACAAGGCGTGTCAGCTTATTATTGGTGTCCACCGTCTCACCCACACTTGTGACCTGTATGCTTAGACCGCTTGACTCCAACTATCAAACTGCATCAAGTATCTCACCTGTACCATGGCAAAAAAAATTTACCTTGGCCTTGCACCCCCAGGTGTCTTAGCCCTATTACACCAAAGCTCCAATTGTCGGAGCTTAAGGAGATCCAATAGGCAGCTCCTGAAAGTCCCCCACTGTCGCACTACCCAGGGTCAACACTCTTTTGCCTACAAAGCACGACTTTGGCTAAATGGCCTCAGCCCCACCATCTCCTCAGCCCCAACACTTGGCATGTTTAAAATCAGACTCTGGCACCATCTCATTGCCGCCAGCTCCTGTGATTGCCTCACCTAAACTTAGAATTACTATCTCTGCCCAGCTTTGTGGCCCCTTTGCCTCTCACCAGCCACACCAGCCACATCTCAGCATCTGTGTACCCCCGTTGCACTTTTACTTACTTTCCCATCCCCTGCTGCCACATCTTCTACCTGCTCTACCTCCTATCTGTCCTAGCCCCTTGCCTCCCCCCCCACCGGATAATAGCACTTCTCAACAAATTCTTTGTCTGACAAATGCCTCTGGCTGCTTCGTTGTTTCATTTATTCCAGTACACAAACTGTCTGTAATTACCACATTGTTGTTTGTTCTTTGACTTGCTGTATCCTCAATCTGTATTTTCCTTTTTTTTTTTTTTTTTATTTAGTTGTTTAACCAGGTATAGCACACTAAGCTGAAAGCTTTTTTACAGGAGCAACCTGGGAGCACAAGGAGGTTAAGTGACTTGCTCAGGGTCACACAGTATGCAAGTGGAAGCTGTGGGATTCAAACCCAAGTCAGGTCTGCTGGTTGTCACCAAATTTGCAGCTCAGAGCCTTAGACCACTGCGCTATACTGCCTCCTTATACTTGCCTCCTTACTGCCTCCATTTTCTGACGTGGAACCTTTGTGAAAGAGCCTTGGCTCAAAGGTAATAGCAATCATAGACCTGAATAAAAATAAATACAAATAAAACATATCGCACAGTGCTAAACTCCAAGCCTTGAGATGCTAATCTGGATGTCAAACCCTCTACAAAGTCTGATAGAGTACTTTAAGGATTTCATAACCCATCATACCTCCCACAGTTCGAAGTCTGGCAGCTTATTTAGTCAACTCATAATCTTCATGCTCACCTTGACTCTGTACCCCCATTGAATATCAACCAATATCATATTGGAATCCTCAACCGTGTTCACCCCTTTTCCAGCTGGACTTAATCCCATATTCGGGATCTGGACATTCCTTCAGAATAGACCTGCTTCCTCAAACTCAGACTCGACCTTCCAGAATGCATCATTCAACAGGATCTGAATATGGAATGTCATCTCTACAAACAGTTCACCTTATTCAGAAATTAGAATATGGTTGTAAGAACCTAGGATAATCTCCTCTTAGTTTGGCCTGAGGATAGGCAAGTCAGTAGCTATGGGTCCTCAGAAGTTTCCTCCACCTTGGGGTTTTTCCTCTCCTGTGTGCTACTGGTCATACTCTTCGTGAGTTGGAGAAGGTTATCTTTTCGGCCTTTTTATGCTCTACTCACTACCTGGCTTCCCTTCCAAGGGTGGCAATAGAGCAATGCCAAAGTTCAAAACATTACAAATATACACAAGCACTACTCTATTCACCAAAACATTGAAGCTACAGTATAATACTGCCATTGTCATTAGTAAGGCATAACTGAATTGATTCTTCCTCTCTGGCTAGTGTTGTGCCAGTCTCCTGTATGCCATCTTCCAGGTTTCTCTTCATCATTGTATCTGTGTGAGTCAATAAAGGTTTACTGTTTGTGACTTTGCAACTGTGCGTGTGGGTAGTGTTATTACTATACTGCTACTGTATCACTTTAAAGTTGGAGTGTCACCAGCTAAAAAATAGCTCTGTCATATTCCTGTGTGTCAGGTTAGGTAATGGTGATGTGTAAGAAGAAAAAATATGTGCATTTCTGTGGTGTCTTTACATTACTTACAATAACACACACGCACAAACACACACACACACACACACACACACACACACACACACACACACACACACACACAGCCAAGTCACAAAAACCTGCATTTTGATTTTAATTTGTGTAATTAAGTTTCTAGCAAGTGACCTGTTTAAAAATTGAAAATATTTCTGTCAGTGGTGATGCAAATGTTATGGAGGTTAATGAGGACATTTTCTGGGGCCACTTGAGGGGTGGGCACACAAGGGAGTCATCTGGTGACACAGTCAAAAGAGGCAGTGCTGCTGCTGGTGGCTAAAAAGAAGTCAGCTGCTGTAAAAAAATGTAGTCAGACTCAGCTTCAGCCTGTTAAGTATGCACCTTCTCCACCGAGTCAACCTAGTGGTACTGGGGTGGAAGGTGTTGCAGTCCCTTAATTGGCAAGTGTTGGGGAATGAGATGGTGGATGTATCTTAGCTGTTGAGAAGAAGAAATGTCTAGTCATCACTACCCATAGTGGACCACAAACATATGGGTTACATGCAGCAGTTCATTCTGTGTGTCCCAATGTGGAGGAGGTTGAGCATTCAGATGACAGTAAGAAGATAAAGGAAGTGATGATGACATGGATGTGGATAATATTCCAGCAACACAGTAAATGTTGCACGAGGAGTGGTGTGAAGACTATAATGAGAAGGGGGATGATGATGATGATGATGATGAAGAAACAGTGTGATCAAAGTGTGGTCAATCCAGTCTTCAGAATATTGAGGTGGCAAGGCAGGTGCCAGCAAGAAGAGGAAGACAATGTCACTTAGAGGTTCCATTACAGGCAGTTTTTGTAATGTAATGTAATGTAAGAAGAAGAGGAGGAGGAGGAGGAGGAGGAGGAGGAGGATTGTCATTCTGGATCTGGCTATAATACTAAGTCTGCCCCCATAAGGGGAGGCGGCCATAACACATCAGGTGTGTGTATATGTGTGCGTGTGTGTGTTTTCAGGAAGAGCCCGAAGGAAGTCACATGTGATATTTGCACACTAGATGGGGATAGTTTGAGCCGCATTGAACTCACAATGGCCCTGGGTATGTCCGGCATGCTAAAGGGGAAAGGGGAAATTGTTTAACCAGGACAGGCACACTAAGCCAGAGCTTGTTTCCAGGTACGACCTGGGAGCACAAGGAAGTTAAGTGACTTGTTCAGGGTCACACAGTATGCAAGTGGGGGCTGTGGGATTCAAATCCAGGTATCCAGGTTTGCAGCTCAGTGCCCTCAACCACTAAGCTATACTGCCTCCCATCTTCATTCCAAGCATTGGCAAGAGTGGTTAGGCTTTGCTCAGGAACAGACACCACAGTGACAAAGTACAACACCACCAATAATAAATTAAGAGGAAGAGGACAGATCCTCATCTGGAACCACTGATACTACAGGTTCTCAGCAGTCTATGACAGCAGGTCATTTGGCTAGCTGAACTCCATATCCACCAAGAAGAAGCATAATGAAGACAGGCCAGGCAACTGCTTCAAATGCACTATGGTGCCAGGTGACATTACAAGAAATTGTTGAAAGGAGCAAGTACATGAGCAGAGACATGGCTGCAGACAGGGTGGTGCTGCAGCGCCTCAAGTCAGGCAGCAGTTGTCCAGACATAAGATGCCCACCCAAAAACAGTTCTGGAGGTGGACCTCATTTAAACAGCTGGCAGAGATGCAATGCGTAGCCCACTACCTGTTTGGCAGAGAGGCAGTCACGGAGCCATGCAGTGAGCTGCGTGGTGTCCTGCAGACCAGGACACAGTGAGGACACACCATACTAGTAGAGGTGAAGGTGTGTGCCACCCTCTGTGTTCTTGCCAGTGGGGGATTCCAGACCCCGAGTGGGGATACAGTCAGCACATCACAGGCCTCAGTGTCTAGGTGCCTGCAGCAGGTCAAAGATGCACTGGTGCACACGTCATATCAGTACATCCACTTCCCAGTGGAAACACAGGAGCAGCTTCAGGTCAAGTAGAGGTTCTGTGCAACAGCAGATGTTCCATGTGTTCTGGGTACTATAGACTGCATCCAAATTGCTATACGGGCACCACTGCTTGATCCAGAAGCATACGTCAATCGGAGGGGATACCACTCCATGAACATCCAGGTGGTTTGTGACAATAACTGCCATATCCCAGATGTGGTAGCATCCTACCCCAGGTCATGCCTTGACTCATACATATTTATGAGCAGTGGACTCTTCCAGGCATTTGAAAATAGAACCCTATGGGATGGGTGGCTAATAGGTGGGTCACAAGCAAGGACAGGTAGGGGGTGTGAGCCAGCAGGGGTGAGGGTGTACCTAACTTTTGTTGTTTGTATTGATGTATGCCATGTTCAGTAGCACCCCTCTTTCAGAATCCCATGTATAGTTTGTGAATGAGCAAGAGTGAGCAACTAACACTAGTTATGGTTAGTAAAGGGAGAAGTATGGCTCTTTCAGTAGCTAGCTCCCCACCAGTTACATGCACATTAACTGGGGACCACACCTTAATTAAGACAATTTTGGGCAGATTTACCCTATATAAGGCATGCCATTTGAAGCAGATGCAGTTTGGAGTAGGGACTCATCTGATGGGTGGTCCACCTTGACTATGATAGCTGAGTGACTTCACAGCAGGGCCCTGAGATGAATACCAAGAGACCCCCAGTCCTTTTGAAATCAGATTAATAAGTAGCCAATACAGGCTGAAAAAATATTTATTGTTACATTTACCCCTTTCCTGGGAGGTTGAGGTGTGCCTGACTTTTGCCAAAAGTCAGTGCACACCCTCCCCCCCCCAAGAAAGGGGTAACTGTAACAATAAACATTGTTACAGCCTTGATTGACTACTTACTAATTCGATTTCAAAAAGGAGTGGGGGTCTCTTGGTATTCACCTCAAGGCCTTGCTGTGAAGTCTCCCAGCTACCAACGTTATGGACGGTGGACCACCCATCACCTGGGTCCCTACTCCAAACTGCATCTGCCAAAAATGGCTTCCTTTATGTAGGGTGCATCAGCCTAAAATTAGGTTATGTAAGGTGATGTCCCCAGCTAATGCATGGAAGGCACACAGCCCACCACCAGACAGGGCAAACCATGGCCACATAGAATGTGAGGATGCCACGTGCCATGAGCCCTGCATACAGTGGCCCAGTGAGCTGTGCCTGGGTCAGGCATCACACAATGGCCATATAGAGAGACAACAGATGTATGAGATGTGTGTACTAAAAAGCATATATTACACCCCTGCAGGTGATATTGGCTACCCACAGCTTCCATTGCTGATGACACCCATCAGGCAGCCTCAACCAGGACCACAGATAGCATACAATGAGGCCCATGCAGCAACAAGAGCTGTAATTGAAAGAACATTTGGGATACTGAAGATGAGGTTCCGGTGCCTAGAATGGTCCAGAGGAGCATTGCATTAGTAGCAGTAGTAAATTTAATTTATACAGTGTTTACACTGTTAGGACTATGAATACCCTTTTCACAAGGTGCACCTGTTTGTTACAGAGGTATAAATACATAGGCAACTACATAGACAATATATATCATAAACAGTAGACAGATAGAACATAATATACTTACAATGTCACATTAAAACACTGCCAGTGTAGATACTATTGCATTTATTCACCTGTTACACTCACAACGATAGGTTAATTCCTTCTGCACTGCAGTTTTAAAAGAGGTTTGTGACATTTCCAAACTTCTAAGATGTTGTGGAAGTGCATTCCGATTATGGGCTGCTTTATATTGGAAAGTTAATTTGATGAAATTATTTATAATCTTCGGCAATATTACGTCCCTAGCCCCCTTTTTTCCTTAAATTTAGACCATGTTATGGTCTTTGCACTCTCCCTATTAGGCCATGTACAGTAATATATTATTTTTAAATATTCCCCACACGTGGACATTCCATATACCTTTCCTTCTTAGGTCAAGTGGGTTCCAGCCTAACATGTTATACATTGTACAATGATGAGTTTTGTATGCACACTTTAGTATGAACCTTGCCAGGCTATTGTAAATGAGGTCAAGCTTCTTTAATTGCCATTTATGAGCATGGCCATATACATGGCACCCTTAATCAATGACTGGGAGAATCAATTGGCTCACCACTAAAGTGCAAACATGCTTTGTTGTACATTTTGAGATATGTCTAACTGCCCCAATCCATGCATTAGTTTTCCTTGTCAGTTGCTTAATATACTAGTCAAATTTTAACTGTTGATCAAAATAAACCCCTACATATTTGTACGCAGTAGTTTGAGTTAGTATGGCCCCTTCTTTTGTTTTTTCCCTAAGTTTATACCTCATTTTGTCATTATTTTTTATTGATTGTAATGAACCAAATAGCATGATTTGCATTTTTTTTGTCATTTATGATTGAACCCAAAGACAGGAGGAAAATCCCAGCCTCCCCCTACAAAACAGGGTACTAAATGAGAAAAAGACCAAGGTAGAAAGGTCAGTGGGGGATGCTGCTACAGAAGGTAAAGCCATCAAAAAGTGGAGAGCAATGAGTACCAATGCCCGTAGTCTGGGTAACAAGCATCCTGAATTAGTGGCCTTGATGGAGGAGGAACATCTGGATATCATGGCAGTCACAGAAACATGGTACACACAGAACCATGACTGGGACGTAAACATACCAGGATACACTATCTACAGGAGGGACAGGGAGGGTAAAAGAGGAGGAGGAGGAGCTCTCTACATAAGGGAAGGAATCAAAGCAACAGAACAAAAGGGTAAACAGGGGAGGAGATGAAGCACTGTGGGTCAATTTGGAGGCAGGCAATGGCACCACAATCTGCACAGGGGTTGTATACAGACCCCCCTCTCAGGGGGAGGAAATGGACAAGGAAATAATAGAAAGTATACTTAGAATGGCAGATAAAGGGGAGATATTGCTGATGGGTGATCTGAATATGCCAGATGTTAACTGGAGTGCAGTCGCAGCAACCACTTCTAAGAGTGGGATTATTCTAGATGCCCTACAGGAGGCATGCCTTAGACATCTAGTATTGGAACCCACTTGAGAGGGAGCAATCTTAGACCTGGTTCTCTCAAATGGAGATGGAGAGAGGGATCACAGATGTAGAAGTGGGTAGCCATCTGGGAACTAGCGACCATCGAACAGTATGGTTCACAATAAACACAGCAATAGGGTCAAGCCATTCAAGGCAAAAGTACTGAACTTCAGGAGGTCGGACTTTGCCAAAATGGGTGAGTGCCTAAGGAATGCACTAGCAAATGAGCAGGAAGGAGGGGTGGAAGAACAATGCGGAATAATAAAAACTGCCATCACAGAGGTAACAAGCCTTTGTGTGAAGCAAATAAACAAAACAAAACAATGTAAGAAACCACTATGGTTCTCAAAGGAGGTGGCAGTGAAGGTTCAAGAGAAAATGAAAGCATTCAGAAAGTACAAGGAATCACAGAAGGAGCAGGACAGAGAATTGTATCAGTTAAAGCAAAAAGGAAGCTGGGAAGGCTGTCAGAACAGCAAAGGCCCAAAATGAGGAAAAGATAGCCAACTCATTTAAGAAGGGGGATAAAACCTTTTTTAGGTATATCAGGGAGCGAAGGAAGACTACGGGAGGGATAGTGAGGCTTAATAAAGGGGAGGGGGTGGGCAGAGGGTGACGGTGAAAAGGCAGAGATACTAAACAAATATTTGTTCTCAGTATTTACAAATGAAGAGGGGGAGGTACCTAACACAAACAATAGAAACACTCTGGATACAGAAGTTGATGCCAGCCCATTTACAGAAGAAAGGGTTTTGAGAGAACTCTTAAAACTGAAGGTGGACAAAGCAATGGGGCCTGATGGGATTCATCCCAGAATTCTAAAAGAACTAAGGGTAGAACTAGTGACACCACTGACTACCCTCTTTAACAAATCATGGGAGGATGGGGTGGTACCTGAGGACTGGAGGAGGGCAGATGTGATTCCCCTTCACAAAAGTGGGAGCAGGGCAGAAGCAGAAAACTACAGACCTGTTAGTTTAACCTCAGTGATAGGTAAAATGAAGGAATCACTTCTGAAGGAAAGAATTATCGAATACCTAGAGGCCAGAGGGGGCACAGGACCCAAGGCAGCATGGATTCACAGTGGGAAGGTCATGCCAGATGAATCTAATAGATTTATTTGACTGGGTAACCAAAGTAGTAGATCAGGGAGGGGCTGTGGACATGGCCTACTGAGACTTTAGCAAGGCATTTGACTCAGTCCCACACAAAAGATTAATATACAAGTTAGCCAGCCTGGGAGTGGGTCCTAAGATGATAGCCTGGGTAAAGAATTGGCTGAAGAATAGGACACAGAGGATAATAGTAAATGGAGTCCACTCTGAAGAATGGCAGAGAAAGGGGAGATACTGTTGATGGGAGACCTGAATATGCCAGATGTTAACTGGAGCACATTTGCTGCAGCCACATCCAAGAGCAGGGCCATTCTTGATGCCCTACAGGTGGCAGGCCTCAGACAGCTAGTTTCGGAACCCACTCGTGAGGGAGCAATCTTAGACCTCATACTCTCAAACGGGGGCAGTGAGAGGATCTCAGATCTAGAAGTGGGTTGCCATCTGGGAACAAGTGACCATCAAACAGTGTGGTTCACGTTAAACTCAACTACAGAGTCAAGCCATACAAAAGTGAGGGTACTGGACTTTAGGAGGGCTGACTTTGGCAAGATGGGAGAGTACCTCAGAAAAGCACTAGCAAACAGGCTAGAAGGAGGTGTGGAGCAACAATGGGGAATCATCAAAACTGCCATCACAGAGGCAACAAGCCTTTGTGTGAAGCAAATAAACAAATCAAAACGAAAGAAAAGACCACTATGGTTCTCAAAAGAGGTGGCTGTAAAGTCAGGAAGAAAAGATATCCCGGAAGTATAAGGAAACACAGAAGGAGCAGAACAGACAGCTGTACCAGTTAAGGCAGAAGGAAGCAGGGAGGGAAGTCAGAATAGCAAAGGCCCAAACTGAGGAAAAGATAGCCAACTCGGTTAAGAAGGTGGATAAAACCTTTTATAGGTACATCAGCAAGCGTAGAAAGACAAAGGGAGGGATAGTGAGGCTGAATAGAATGAACAGTAGGTGGGCAGAGGGGGACAGTGAAAAAGCAGGGATACTGAACAAATATTTCTGCTCAGTATTCACAAAAGAGGAGGGGGAAGTGTCTAATCCAATTAACAGAAGCACTCTTGATAGGGGGGTCGATCCCAGTCCTTTCACAGAAGAAAGGGTTCTGCAAGAACTCCTAAAACTGAAGGTGGACAAAGCAATGGGGCATGATGGAATTCACCCCAGAATTCTAAAAGAATTAAGGGGGGAACTAGTGAAACCACTGGCAACTCTTTTTAATAAATCATGGGAGGATGGTGTGGTACCCGAGGACTGGAGGAAGGCGGATGTGATCCCCCTTCACAAAAGTGGGACCAAGGCAGAGGCAGAAAACCACAGTCCTGTCAGTCTGACCTCTGTGGTAGGGAAAGTGATGGAGTCACTTCTGAAGGAAAGAATAGCTGAGTACCTAGAGGTCAGTAGGGCACAGGACCCAAGGCAGCATGGGTTCACAGCGGGAAGGTCATGTCAGACGAATCTAATAGATTTCTTTGACTGGGTGACCAAAGTAGTAGACCAGGGAGGGGCTGTGGACATGGCCTACCTAGACTTTATGAAGGCATTTGACACAGTCCACACAAAGGATTAATAGTCAAATTAACCAGCCTGGGAGTGGGTCCCAGGGTGGTAGCCTAGGTAAAACATTGGCTGGACAACAGGACACAGAAGGTAATTGTAAATGGAGTCCACTCTGAAGAAAGAGGGGTTACTAGTGGGTACGCAGGGTTCAGTATTGGGTCCAGTCCTTTTAATGTCTTCATAAGTGACATTGCAGAGGGACTGGAAGGAAAAGTATGCCTCTTTGCAGATGATACAAAGATCTGCAACAGGGTTGATACACAAGGAGGCGTGGAAAGGATGAGAAGGGACTTGGCAAGGTTGGAGGAATGGTCAAAGTATGGCAGCCATAATTCAATGCAAAGAAGTGCAAATAATGCACCTGGGAAACAAGAACCCAGGGAAGAATACACAATGGGGAGGTAGTAACAACAACTAAAAAGGAAAGAGACCTGGGGGTAATCATATCAGATGACCTTAAGGTTAACAAGCAATGTGAGAAGGCAGTAGGGAGGGCTGGGCGTATACTGGAATGCATAGGGAGAGGCATCAGCAGCAGAAAACAGGAAGTTGTTATTCCTCTTTACAGACAGTTGGTGAGACCCCATCTGGAGTACTGCGTCCAGTTCTGGAGACCCCATCTCCGCAAGGACATAGACAGGATAGAGGCAGTCCAGAGGAGGGCAACTAAAATGGTTCAGGGTCTGCAAGAGAAGCCGCATGAGGAGAGACTAAAGGAGCTTAATATGTATACCCTTGAGGAAAGAAGGAAGAGGGGGCACATGATAGAAACTTTTAAGTACCTCAGTGGAATCAACAAAGTCCAAGAGGGAAGCCTCTTTCAGAAAAAGAGACGTGCAAGAACAAGGGGACACAATTTAAAGATAGAGGGGGGGGGCGGTTCAGGGGCAATGTAAGGAAGTATTATTTCACAGAGAGGGTAGTGGATGCATGGAACAGCCTTCCTGAGGAAGTTGTGGGGTCTAAATCTGTGGGAGAATTCAAGAATGCATGGGACAGACATAAGGCAATTCTTGTGGGGGGTAGGAAGAAAGAGGCTGTTGGTTAACTAGGATCTGCGGCCTATCCTGTAGGTAGGGAAATAGGCAGACTAGATGGGCCAGCGGTCCTTATCTGCCGTCAAAGTCTATGTTTCTATGTTTCTAGTAGGGTACTGCAGGGTTCAGTATTAGGATCGGTCCTCTTCAATGTCTTTATAACGACATTGCAGAGGGACTGGAAGAAAAGTATGTCTCTTTGCAGATGACACAAAGATCTGCAACAGAGTTGATACACAAGGTAAGGTGGAAAGGATGAGAAGGGACTTGGCAAGGTTAGAGGAATGGTCAAATGTATGGCAGCTTAGATTCAATGCTAAGAAGTGCAAGGTAATGCACCTGGGAAACAAAAACCCAGGGGAAGAGTACACAATGGGGGGTGAGATACTAACAACAACAAAATGGAAAGGGACCTGGGGGTAGATAAATCAGATGACTTAAAGGTGGGCAAGCAATGTGAGAGGGCAGTAAGGAGGGCTGGGGAGATACTGGGATGCATAGGGAGAGGCATCACAAGTAGAAAACAGGAAGTTGTTATCCCTCTGTACAGACAGCTGGTGAGACCCCATCTGGAGTACTTGTGCAGTTCTGGAGACCCAATCTCCGCAAGGACATAGACAAGATGGAAGCTGTCCAGAGGAGGGCAACTAAAATGGTGCAGGGTCTGCACCAGAAGACATATGAAGAGAGACTAAAGGAGCTTAATATGTATAGCCTTGAGGAAAGGGGGGCATGATATAAACTTTCAAGTACCTCAAGGGAATCAACAAAGTCCAAGAGGGTAGCGTCTTTCAAAAAAAGAGGTGTGCAAGAACAAGGGGGCACAATTTGAAGATAGAGGGGGGGTGGCTCAGAGGTAATGTAAGGAAGTATTTTTTCACAGAGAGGGTTGTGGATGCATCTAACGGCCTTCCGGAGGAGGTTGTGAAGTCAAAAACAGTGGTTGAATTCAAGCATGCATGGGACAGTCATAAGGCAATTCTAGGGGTTGGGGGTAGAAAGATGTAGTCTGCTGGTTAACTAGGATCTGCAGCTTATCCATTAGGTAGGGAAATGGGCAGACTGGGTGGGCCAAGCGGTCCTTATCTGCCGTCAAATTCTATGTTTCTATGTTTCTGTAAAGCACTCCTGTAACACAAAAAAATCAGTTTTTAGTTTTCCCTCTACTTCTCCCGAGCTCCTACCATCAGCAACAAGGACTGTGTCATCGGCATAAAGCCAAATACAGCAGTGCCTCATATGTTTGGGTAGGCCATTTATGTAGATTATAAACAACAGGGGGGCCAGGATTGATCCCTGGGGCACCCCTCTTATCAAAGGTAGTGTTTTAGATTGCAATCCAATTACTGCAACTACCTGAGTCCTCTCAGTCAAGTATGAGCCAAACCATCGGCATACTTCGTCATCCACTCCTATTTCTATAAGACTACCCAGTAAGGTTTTGTGATCCACCAAATCAAATGCTTTTGACAGGTCCACGTACACCGCTCCCACTGACATCCCAGCCCCAAAAGGGTAGCAACTAAATCTAAGAAGTCCGTGAGCATGGTGGCCGTGGACCTGCCCCTCCTAAATCCAGACTGAAATTGAGTCAGTTTATCATATTTCTTCAAATAGTCCATTAATTGTCCATGGACAATTCTTTCCAATATTTTGGAAACTGTTGACAATAGGGCTATAGGGTGATAGTTTGAGGGATCTGTTGGATCACCACCCTTAGCGATAGGAATAACCTTGGCCAATTTCCAACACTGCAGAAAAGTCTCGTCACTCAAACTCCAGTTTATTATTCCACTAAGTATTGGAGAAATTTCTGAAACAGACTCTTCTAATAGTCTAGTTTCCACACCGTCTAGCCTACTAGCTTTTTTTACTTCTAACTTATTCATAATTTTAGAAACTTCTTTAGCCGTTACTTTTCTAAATCTAAACCTAGGCATAGTGTTCTCAGCTCTCTTTACTAGACTGATTCTTTTTACTGCATTTACCATTGTCAGTTTAAGGTCAGGTAGATTTACAAAATAGTCATTTAGCAAATCCATCCGCTGAAGCCACTACTTGTTACAATACTCCATTTTCTCTAATCCTGACCTCTGGGTGGTTACTGGTTGGGGTTGTAAGATTTTTTTATCAGAGGACAGTAATCTTTCGGGTCTGTTGTCTCCCTGATTTTTTGTTTATAATAAAATGCCTTTGAATTTCTAATTTCAGAGCTTACTTTATTTTTTGACTTGCTTAAATCTGGTCCACAACTCAGGGTCGATGGTTTTATTGGCCTTCTTCCATAACTGATTTTTTTTTCTAATTGGTTTAGTAATTTTAGATCCCACCCAAGGGAAATATTTTTTTCAACGACTAATTTTTTTGGGGGGGCAAACTTTCAACATGCCTCCAGAAACATAGCAGTAAATTCCTTCACTGCCGATTTCAGGTCATGTATGAGAAAAACCCTATGCCAAGGCATCTTACTCAAAAAATTTCTAAATAACAGCTTATTGAAGTTTGTATAACACCTCCTATAGACATATTTCTTAGGCACTGGTTTATGTGCTTGCTGTGTAGTTAAGCTACATTGTATGACATTGTGATCTCCTAGATTAGGGCATTGGACACTTTTTTCTATTACATCTAAGTCTGAGGAAACAAAAATCTAATTCAGTATATTCCCTGGGCTATTTAATGCTCCCTTTCTGGTAGGAGAGTCTATGATCTGAGTCATATGTAAACTTTGCATAGAGCTATCTAATTTCTGACCTCTTGGTCCTCCCCATTCAGCACTGAAATAACCAATCAGAATTGACTTCTTACATCCCACATATTCAGTTAAATTGTGACAGAAACTATCAAAGTAAATCAGTTTCACTTTTGGTGGTGAACATACGACTCCTATCACTACGTTTAAAGTTTCTAAATCTACTAACAAACATTCAGTTCCATCTACATTTTTTGAATATAAAATCCTAGAGTGTCCCAAGGAATATTTTTTTTTATATCCACTATTTTTATCCTCCTTGCAGCCACAGCCCTGCTTACCTCCAGCCACCACTCCTCCTCACTGCTGATCCCGAAGTTGAAAGTGCCCAGCTGGCATATGCAGCTGTACCATCGAGAGGGGCCCCCCATGCCCCTGCACCTGGCCAGGATCCAATACCAGCACATGCCTCTGTTCAGGCATTCGCCGGGAGGTGAAGCTGCAGCAATCAAGCTGCCGCAGAATTGTGCTGCCATTTTTCCTCCTCGTTAGTGCCCCTGGAGTGTAAGCATGCAATGATATCAGGCACTTGTGCGCCAACATCTGCCGCACTCCACCCCCTTGCTGGCACCACTCTGTTAGTGCCTCCCGGTCATCACCAGGGGCTGCTACAGAGCAGTGGTTCCCCAGGTTGGGAAAGAAGTACTCTGGATGCTCGCTCCCATCCCTCCCTTGTCAACCCCTGGTGACCCGGGCTCACATCCAAACCCAGGTCGCCAGCATAGCGCAAGGTGTGGCATCCAGCACTTCAACCCTCAGTGCCACCGGGCCGGCTCATTCCAAGGAATATTTTATATGTTTCCACCCCCTCGTAGTCCCCTGTCCTGCCTGTAATGATAATAATCTTCCAGCTTAATTTCATCCTGATTTATTCCTTTATGGAGCCAAGTTTCTGTTAAAACTATAACATCAGGCTGGCCCAGTGGTGCTGAGGGTTGATGCATTGGACACCACACCTCACGCCACACCAGTGACTCATATTCAGGAATGAGTGTGGGCCACTGTGGGTTGGTGGGGAGGAGATGGACCCAGCATCTGATGGACAGCTCTCTATCTCTGGGGCGAGGGGGTAATGTCAGTCGGCGCATGCCTGACCCCTGGCGGAGGCTGGGACTCAGCGCTACACTGCTGAAACACTAGTGGCGTGGGAACAGGCAAATGCTTGGCTGGGCCATGCATTGGTGTGTGCGAGCGCCCGCTGCAGGCATGACTGTATGCCTGGCTCCCACAGGGGAAAAACGGAAAAGAGGAAAAGACCCTCGTGGCTGGTATTTGTGGCTTGATGGCCATCCCCATCACATTCCGTTCCTGAGGTAACGCGCCGAAACTGGATCCTTGTCAGCGGGTGGGGGTTCCTGCTGCTCCATCATGGAGGGTAATACATGGGGATTATGGGAGTGAGGGCCTGAAGGAACGGAGGTGTTGGACGGTGGCCAGATGAGAGCCGACCAGGTCCAGGGTGGGGGAGAAAAATCAGAAGCAAAAAAAAAAATCTATAACATCAGGGGATTCTGAAATAACCCAGGTTCTGAAGAGGTCCATTTTCTTTATTAAGCTTCTTGCATTATCATGAATCTCTTTAATGGTTCCCCCCTCTGGGCCTGGGTTAAGTTCTATGTCTCCACAGAGAACCAGAGACAACCAGGGAACATTGTTTTTGTAAGGACTAAATTTAAAAGAAACTTTCTGTAATTCAATTTTAATCAGATTGAAATGGTTTCTGCATTTAAAACATCCCTTTATCTCATAAAGGTTTAACCCACCCAGCCCTGTGTTCTGATAAACACTCATCCCTCCAGTGGGGACATTTGTTACAGTTGGAAGACATATCTGAGTAATAACGATCAGTACTACTACAATGCTCAATATATTTAAAAACATTCCCCAAAGTAATGAAATTTAAATAAATAAATGTACACTTATTAAAAAAAAAATAACTCACTTAAAGAAGAAGTAATACTCCCACTATGGGGCCAACTTCATTAGTTTCTAAGCTGTTTTAAATTAGCAATTTTTAAACTCACAAATGTCCTGTGCCAAATAATATTACCAGTTCAGTGTTCCTATCCTTGTTTTCTTCAGTCGGTGTTTTTCTCCCGAGTGCATTCGTGCTACTGTGATCACGCAGTAAGCAGTGCACGTCTTTTATAGTGTTCTGCCCCTTCTTCTCTGCTTGTGTCTGTCAGTCTACTCTCCTTTACACCTGGCTTTCAGCTCTGGTAACTGGGATGGCTTCACAACACAGGCTCACAGTTCTGATTTAGGAGTTCGGCAGTGTAGCAGAGTGGAGTGCTGGCACATAGACAAAACAGGTAATGCTTGTCTAAAAGCCTGTTGTTCTTTCTGGTGCTGATGTTTTAATACTGTTATTGCTCGCATGCACTTGTGGCTGCTGAGCAGGCAGCATGAGTCTTTTAGAATGTTCTACCCCTCCTTCTCTGCTTGCACCTGTCAGTCTCCTCCCCTTTACACCTGGCTTTAGTTTCCAGTAACCGGTATGGCTTCACAACACAGGCTCACAGTTCTGATTTAGGTGTTCGGCAATGTAGTAGAGTGGAGCGCTGGCACATAGACAAAACAGGTAATGCTTGTCTAAAATCCTGTTGTTCTTTCTGGTGCTGATGTTTTAATACTGTTACTGCTTGCACGCACCACCCAAAATGGCCTACAAGGTCATGGTGGCATGCTGTGTCCTGCACAACATCACCATTGCACACCATGTAGCGATGCCAGAGGCTGACACAGACATGCAGGGGGGATGCTGTGGGTGGAGAGGAGAAACAACAACTGGTCATAGGCCTGCCAAGGAACACCTGTGAACAGAATGCAGTTCATGGCCAATGCAGCTGGGTGAACCTGATCTTCGTACACTTCACCTGAACACACAGTGCCAACACTGTGTGGCACACAATATGCCATGGGTGTCTAGCACAGTGCACCATGAAAGCTCCACAGTGGACCTGAGGGCATGTGGCATCCCACACACCCCACACACACACACAGTGCAGCTGTGGTGTGGTGGCATATGGCTGCTAATATCAGATACTGTGTGCATGGTGGTGAACATCACTACTTAAATGCAGTGCAGAAAACAATCGAGACATGGCAAGAGGCCCACCATACAGCATGATCCTGGCCCAAGCTGCAGTGATGTGGAGGTATTGCCACCTGGGGCAGCACACAGGCAATGGTAGCACTATATGTTGGAGAGTGCCTATCACCGGTACCTAGTCCAGGTGGTGAACAGTCAACTGGCAGCCCACAGCTGGCTACAGTGGTGTGTGGTACAGTGGAAATGGTCATGATTGTAAATGCATTGGACAGGACATCATGGCTTATGCATAATGCTCACAGTGGTGGATGGTGGCTGTAGGCATGTTGGTGCTATTACCACAGTGAATACACGTATGTTCATCAGTGATGCCCGTAGCCAGTGCAGCAGTGCCACTGGGGTCAGTGATGGGGGCTGCGGGCAGTACATGCTGAGTGGTGTGCTGTATGCACCCATGTGATGTAGACGCCCCACACATGTGTGCCCCATGCCAGTGGTGTCCATTGGCGGACAATGTGGATGCCATGTGACAGAGCCATGCCATGTAGGGCACCCTAGGCAACACACAGGGTAGCAATGCAATCAACACACACCATAGTTCCAACAGAATGGTGTCTGCTATCCACACATATCAGTAGCAGCATCACCCAGCAACCCAGCCCAGACACACAGGTAACACACCTGGAAACCCTTGTATAGCAGTGTATGGACCCCCCAGTGCAGCGCAGGTACCCACAGACTGATCCACATATGCACGCCTTGCAGCGCACACTGCGTGGCATATACAGGCATATACTGGTGATACATAGTGTGTTGACAAAGGTATCCGGAGCAAGGTGCATTGGCGAAGGTTTATGCTGGTCGTGAGACTGTGCTGCTCTAATGCCACCATCATTCGGTATGCCCCACCACACCAAAACAAGCCATACTGCCCTTGAAGACTGCTGATACCCTGTGTATGTCAATTCCATCCTTCACAAACCATCCTGCATGTGTGGAATGAATACTGCATCGACAGTGTA
The DNA here is from genome assembly GCA_016271365.2 of Neoceratodus forsteri. Lineage (NCBI taxonomy): Eukaryota > Metazoa > Chordata > Ceratodontiformes > Ceratodontidae > Neoceratodus > Neoceratodus forsteri. The sequence goes on from CM057456.1 coordinate 400,002,687, forward strand.
CACAGAATCCGCAACATACACTGCATGGCGGACAACACTACGGATGGTGCGTTCACAAGTGTCATGTGTATCCCCACAGTGTCAGCAGTTTCCTTCATGTAGAGAGTGCATTGAGCAGCATTAAGATGCAAGTATGTTCACAAAGCAGAACAGAACAGTTCCTACAGGGGCAAGAAGCAAGTAATTACATCACAGAGGAAGAGATCACCAAACTTTTCAGATAAGGAGTCTGTGCCTCTCATCATTCTGGAGGAGCAGTGGTCATGGGTACTACTGGCTCTTGCCACTGAAGGGTCAACACCTACAGATAAGACCAGGGTCTGGAGGACCATCACCCTCCCCCTGCAGAAGGTCTCTGGAGTGTGACGCACTGTACGGCAGTTTCACCACAGGTGGAACAATACTGTGTGGAGGGAGGCTGAGCTCCTAGCCCATTTGAATGCAATCACTAGGGATGCGGATGTCCAGATGTGAGGGGGACATGCTCCAAGCACAGGTAGGTGCCTCTACACACACTATGTGCAACATCATAGACACACATACCCTGGCCATGTCTGGCTGCAACACTAACCTAGATAGATAGATAGATGGATGGATGGATGGATGGATGGATAGATAGATAGATAGATAGATAGATAGATAGATAGATAGATAGATGATAAACATATAGATAGACAGACAGACAGGCAGACAGACAGACAGACAGATAGATAGATATGTAAACCCTAGGTGGCCCAACCCCAAGGGTGACTACCCCTGCCTGCTTGGCTAGTTGCAGGTTAAGGGGCCTGGGTAATGAAACGGGTGCCTCCACCCGGAGGTCAGGGTTGTTAATGGTCAAGCTAACCTGAGCACAGCCCTCTGGGACACTGTAAACCATTTTTTCCCCTTCTAGTGGCCTAAACAATACACAATAATCACTTTCACAATGACCCTTGTTCACAATGCAATTACCCACACTGTTTGCACTTACCACCAGGGCTGGTTCCTCTAACTCGACCCTTGAAACCCCCTGTAAAACAAGGTTAAGCACAGCAAACAGCAACAGTACAATACTTTTGGCACAAACTGGAACCACAGTCAGCTTAAATGCAAAAAGATTCAGATTCTGATTTATTTAGGGGGACTTGAACAAAGGAGGGGCACAATCAGGTTGATTTGCTTAAAGACTATATCAATTAGACAGTTATGCATGCACTTCAGAGTCCCTACAAAGTCACACACTCTGGGTACCCAGGTGGGGAAGAGGTGGGATAGCCAGAAACATTGCCCGGGGTAGGCCGGCGTCGCAGCTGGTTGGGGCCCTGTGATGGAAAAAAGCAACATGCACAACACACTCTATTTGTAATCCGGAACCGGAGGGCTCAGTACATGAAAGAAAGACAACAAAGCAATCAGATGACAACACTTTAGATTTAGCTGTTGTTGCAGGGAACTACCCTGATGGTTGCTCATGATACCCAGTACAGGACACAGGCAGGATGAAATGGAGTCTGCAGGTTGTTGAACTGGAGTGCCAGGAGAAGCAGGGCCCACACGAATCACCGAGGTGTTATTCCTGTTCAAGCTTTGAGCAGGGGGCTGATTCCCAGGCAGGTCTCTCGTCGATGACTTTCTCTGTGCAGTGGTAGTCTGGCTGGACCAGTGTGGCAAGGCCCAGGCCGAAAGGAGATGCAAACAGATTTAGTCTGGTGGAGCTGGATGCTGCCTCCAGCAAGCAGAACACAATTCACACAGTGGGGAACCAAATCACGACCCACTATCAGCACACAACACATTTACATGTAAGGAAATTCTACTGTACCAGGCAGATTACTATCCAGTCACCATTACAGAGTCTCTGCACAAACCGAGAGTTCAGAGGCGGCTGGAAGTCCTGACAGGCCGATCGCATTCAGCAAATCTTCGGTCTTCTTCAGGTATGAGCTTGGTCACAGTTCAGTGGCTTACTTCATTCTCACAAACTCAGATTCAGTCTGAAATAATTCTCTTCTCCCTCTCAGAGGCAACAGACAAACAAGCAGGCCAAACTCAAGCCTTTCCACAGTTCTCCCACGTGAAACCATGCAGAACGGCTGCTCAACTGTCTAGAGCTGTTGCTTCTTCACTTCCCAACTTAGATCTGACCCAAACTACAGCAAGCCTGGGACTTTCTCTAGGATCCAAAAGGTTCGGTTGGCTGATGTGTCTGTCAGTCACAACAAGGGCTCCCCCTCCAGGCTCAGTTATGTGCCAAAAGCCCCTGGGGACAGGCTCCATTTTAGAGTCCCCAAAGGTACTGAATGGTCCAATTCGGCAGTCCAGGACCAAAATGGTGGTGATAAGCAGAAACTGTCCATGCTGCAAAGAAGGCAGGTAAGAAAAACTACAATATCTTTACTGCTGTAATAGATAATCAGCCAACAAGTACATCTTTTAACAAAGTTCCTTCTTCACAATTAGCAATGGCAGAAACGGAGTGATTATCAGGCAACCCGGGCTGGACCCAAGCATGGAAACACTCAGTCCCCCTCCCAGATTAATTATAACTACAATCTAGACAGCCCTTAAAGAGACAGTACACAGAAGCTATACAGGCACTCTCTGGCAATAACGTCTAACTGCTAAAACGCAGGACACCAGCCTGGCAGTGAGCATTTAGGCAAGATCAAGGAAGACATTTCGGGAAACCCCATTTGCAGGGGGGTTACACACTTCACTGCCTGGAGAAAACTTGGCATCCACATCAAGTCAGTACCATTAAATCATTAGGATTACAATACATACGAGACATATATAGCATCGGTATGCCATGCAAGTACTATCTAATACACCAGTTAACAAGCTTATCATGTTACTATACATTTCACCATAGTTCATTATACCATATCCATAATGACATTACTTATGCATTGCTTCATCCAGAGGATAATCATAAAGGAATCAGTATTACACCCTGAACTTCACAGTATTGTCTCATGTTATAACTTCTTGTACATTAAACAGCGTGAGAGGGGGCCCTTTCCTATCAGCTAGCTTGGGTCTGGATGGGGCATGGGCACCATACTGAGAAGGGAGAACAATCAATCTGGAATTGGTACTTAAGCTCAGTTTGGGTAGTGAGCTCTGAGAAACATAAACACCTCTGTGGACTACATTGAGAGGCAAATCCACTAGCCTCCCTGGAGAATCATAACTGAAGCACACTAATGGCTTGACAGCTTGGCCAGTCTTTCTAGGGGGAACAACCACAGTCTCTGCACTTTCAGCAATAGTCTTGGAGCTTTCATCACTTGGGAGGGTTGCTTCTGCATGGAGAGGAATGTCTTGTTTTGAAGCACCTTGTTCTGTAGGCTCTGGTTCCACAACACTTAACCCTCTTTGAGAAAGCTCAGGCACAGTTTGACTTTGGGGCACTGAAAGGCGGCTGTCAGCACTCTCATACTGTTCTTCAGGTTCTGGTGTGTTACCAGGGAAACTCAGACTATTAGCCCCTTTTTCGGGCAAGTCACACAGTTCCACAAAACACTGGGAATCCACAGCCTTAGAAGTAATACTTTGCACTTCACTTTCAGGAAGCACTGGATCCAAGGATGAAGCTGGGGAGTTAGGCAGTCCAGAAGGCCCAGCTTCATCTGCATGATTCAGCATAGGAGTTCCTCGAAACAACTGACAATTCATTTGAGGGGTAATAGGCATTAACACACTCACTATCATCAGTGGTATACTGGCAGGCACTATCAGTCTGGACTAGCTGCTGGGGAAACTTCAAATCTGTGACTACTGGGGTAGGTAAACTGTGTCTCTTTCTTGCAGCAGCATGAGTCACTGGCCCAGAGGAATCAATTTCTGATGGTTCAGCCTCAATTATGACTTGGCCTATAGGTAGCAAGTGGTTACGGTGCATGGTCTTGACAGGTTTGGAGTTATTCTCTGGGCGCACCTTGTACACAGGTAAATCATCCAACTTTCCAACTACTACGTGGGGAAGATGGTGCCACTGATCAGCAATTTTGTGTTTGCCATGCAGTCCCAAATTGCATAACAACACACAGTCTCCAGGTTGAAGTTCTTGAGCCTTTACTTTTTTATCGTGCCTCTCTTTTTTGGCTGGATTTCTCTTGGCGGCCATTGTCTGGGCCAGTTGATAGGCATGGCTCAATTGAGCTTTCAGTTTCTGTACATATTGCAGATAGTTTTTGGCTCAGACCCCATTTTTAAAGACCCCCAAAACAGACATTAACTGGCAATTGGGCCTCCCTCCCAAACATGAGGCAGTAGGGGGAGAACCCAGCAGCATCATTTGGGCTGGCAGTATAGCTTAGAGGTTAGAATAAAGAGTTGTGAACGTGCTTGGTATATCTAGCAGACCAGACCTTGGTTTGATTCTCACAACCTCCACTTGCATACTGTGTGACTCTGAGCAAGTCACTTAACCGCCCAGTGCTCCCAGGTCGCCCCTGAAAAACAGGCATTTGTGCCTAGTGGTCCTTACCCTGTTGCCGAAAACTAAAATAAAACAAAAAATTAAAATATCATTTTTCATGCAATTGTATGCATGTACCAAGGTGCTAATCTGCTGGCTCCATTTATGCTTGTCTTTTGGATGGAGGGTGCCCAGCATGTCTAGAAGGGTACGGTTAAAATGTTCTGGTTGAGGGTCTCCCTGCAGGTGACAGGGGGTGGTTCTTGACTTTCACACCCCCCCCCCATAGAGAGGGCATTTCTTTGATTAGTCGACTCTCAAAGTCTCTGCCCTGGTCAGAGTGGATCTGCTGGGGGGCATCATAGTGGAGGAAGAAATTTTCCACTAGCACCTTGGCCATGGTAGAAGCCTTTTGATCTTTGGTGGGGAAAGCTTGTGCATACCATGTGAAATGATCCATAACCGCTAACACATTGCCGATATTTCACTGATCAGGTTCTAAACACAAGAAGTCTATGCAGACTAGTTCCATGGGGGTGCTGGTAGTAATATTAACAAGGGGGGCAGCTCTCTGAGGCAGGGCTTTTCTTTGCAGGCAGTGACTACAAGTCTTTATGTGTTGCTCAACATCGGCCCCCATTTTGGGCCAGTAGAAGCGAGATTGTACCAGGTCAAGGGTTCTGTCAATACCAAGATGCCCTATGTGTTTGTGGAGAGACCTCAGTACCAAATCTTTAAAGGCCATGGGCAGGACCAATTGTTGCTTGTCTACTTGGCCATTATGATCTACTGTCTCTCTGTACAACAACTGATTGAGCAACTTCAACCTAGGGCCTTCTTTAAATACTAGAGCAGTTCACAAGTCAGGGGAATGCAATTTGGACACATCTTTCCCCACACACAGGGCATCAAGTGCTGGCTGAATCATAGGATCTTAGGAATGAGCCCACTGAATGCTATCATTGTCAGATTGAGGTAGTGCACTAATATCTAGAGCAGAGAAGTGGCAATAAGCAGCCGGTATGCAGGTATCGGGAGGGCCCAAGCAATCTACTAAACAGTCCACTGTGTCCGCAGACATCTATTCATCTCGATCAAACTTTTGGCACAAGGCTAGAATGTCAGGTTCAGACAAACTGACCAAATCACTCTTGGAAACTGGCTTTCGTGACAAGGCATCAGCATCAATATGGTTCACTCCTAGCCTGTATTCAACAGCATAATCATAGGTTGATAAGGTGGAAAGCCACCGGTGCCCAGTGGCGTCTAACTTAGCTGAAGTCTGTACATAGGTTAATGGGTTATTGTCGGTCTTCACCAGTATCTTTGCCCCATAGAGGTATTCATGAAACTGGTCGATGATGGACCATTTTAGCGCAAGGAACTCCAACTTATGCACAGGGTAGTTTTGTTCTGACGGGGTCAAGCTCCTACTGACAAAAGTCACTGGTCTCAAACCATCTTCATGGTCTTGATACAGCATAGCTCCTAGACCCTGCAGACTAGCTTCCGTATGCAGCGCATAGGATTTGGTGGGGTCAGCATAGGTGAGAATGGGGGCGTGGATGAGCTGGTATATGACTTCGTGGAAAGCTGCTTCACAGTTGGGCATCCAGCAGGGCCCAGAGAGTTCACCTGGGTGGAAGTAGACTTTCTCTGGTTGTTTGATGGCCCCTTTTTTGTATTTACGATTGGTAGGAGGGTAACCCTGGGTAAGGTTCAAGAGTGGGTGAATCACCTTTGAATAGTCTTATATGAACCTGCGGTAGTAGCTGCAGAACCCCAGGAAACGTTGTAGTTCTTTCAAATTATGGGGCTGGGGCCAAGTAGTCAGTAATTCAACCTTACTGGGATCAGTCTCTATCCCATTTGTAGATACTATGTACCTCACATACTTCATGGGGATTTGGAAAAACTGGCACTTATCAATGGACAGCTTGAGGTGGAAATCTTCCAGTCGGTCTAGGACTTTAAACAGTCAGGTCTCATGCTCCTCTAATGTGCTCCCAAACACAATGACATCATCCAGGAACACCAGGCATTCCAGCAAATTTATATCTCCCACCGCATGTTCTATCAGTCACTGAAAGGTGGCCGGGGCACCTGATATCCCCTGTGGCATCCTCAGAAATTCATATAACCCCAAAGGACAAATGAAGGTGGTTTTCTCATGGTCCTCCAGGGCCATCAGAATCTGGTAGTATCCGCTGCGAAGATCCAACACCGAGAACCATTTGCTCCCATTCAAGTAGTCCCGAGCATCTTGTATAAGGGGCATGGTGTATTGGTCTGGGACGGTCTGCCGGTTCAGGGTTTGATAATCAACACACATCCTCACAGACTCATTCTTCTTGCATACAACCACAATGGGAGAGGTATATGGGCTCCTTGACTCTTGTATCACACCAGCAGTGAGCATTTCCTGCAGTTGTCTCCTCACATCATCTATGTCTGCTGGGGTGAGGCGTTGGGATCTCCCTCGAAATGGCCAGTCATCATGCAGGCATACGTGATGCTCTGCAGCTTGGATACACCCCACATTCCATTCTTTTAATGAAAACACTTGGTCTCTCTGGGTGAGTTTTTTGCTAATTCTAGTCTTCTATTCAGCTGGCAATGGGGAGTCACCAAAATCAAACAGGTCCGGGGTCACTCTCCCCTTCTCACCAGAGCACTTGTTGCTGAGCAGTACTGCAGTGTCGGTGCAGTGTACTGTAGCTAAAGTGCACCCTCTGTTCACCTTGATCTCCCAATCTAACACATTTTTAATCTGGACCATCACTCGTCATGCATAGGCGTGGGCAAGAGCAGGCAAGATGCTGGGTTTGAGCAATAATCCTTCTGGCAATTTTCCATCGCCTGGCACATCCAACATCAGTACTTTGTTCTTGACATCTTTCCAGAGGTGTACCTCCCCCTGAATAGTACACTGGGCATTAGGGGCCAGCACCATTGAGTTGGAGACCTTCTTCCACATGATCCCCACTGATTCATCCTGGTCTACTTCCTCGGGTTTATGTTGCAAGTCATAGGCCCTCTTGATCAGAGCAGGAATTCTCAGGGCCCTCCCAGTCCGTTACCCTTGTTTCTCATGACAGAGTTGCGCCAGTCTCCCAAACATATGAGCATTTGTCCCAATTAAAAGGGGAACCCCATCATACAGTCCAGTAGGGGGACACACTAAGGCCAGCATCTCAACTTGTTCATCTACTCCAGCCACAGAGGTAGGGAAAGACAGCCAGATCCGAATATACCCTGAGTAGGGATAAGACTTCTCGGTCAACCCCCACACATGCAAGCCTTCCAAGGGTTGTAGAGGCACATCAGGCAGGTGCTTTCAATACCAGTCTTGGAACACTATAGTCACTTGAAACCCACTGTCAAGCATGGCCCAGGTGGACTCACTGTTCACCTTTATTGTAGTTTCCATTGAAGGACCCACTACCTCGGACTCTTTAGGTGCTGCAGGCTTGGAAGTCGACTTGGCAGCAGCCTTTGAAGAGTAACTTTTTCGAGCAGCTCCACCTGGCGGATGGTTATTGTTCCATCGAATCAAGGCTAATAATCTAGTGGTAACTTTTCTCAGATTCTCCAGTAAGCGACAAAAGAAATGGGTGTGCCCATCCTCCCCGCAGTGGTAACAAAAACTGTGTTCTCTAGAGTCTTTGAGTGGTGTGGGGAGCCTTCCCCCTGCTTGGGTACATCAGGGGCACCTCGAGGCCCTTCTTGGACTTGCAACTTGTGTTTCTGATCTTCTGGACCTCCACCAAGTTTGGGGGTTTGTGTGGCTCGTATTAAATCCCCCACCATAGCTATCAATCCTTGTACTTCCTCCAATAGGTTACCATCAGTCCGGGTTTCTGAAGAGACGACATGCACCCCAACCCCACTTTTTAACTTGGAGGGGCCTGGTAGAGGTCAGGATCTCTGGCCACCTTGGCAGCTTGTTGGTTGACCCTCCACTCTGTCAATTCTTTAATCAACTCTCTCATCTGCTGTACCTCATCTTCATCACTTCTCTCAGGGGTCTAGCAGGTACGAACAACCCCAGCATAGGGCTCCCAGCCCTCTTCATCATTCTCTGCCTCACGAATCTCTTTCATGAAGTGACAATACTCGGGAGGATTAGCCTTCCTGTCTTGCAATTTAAGTTTTAGCATCATCACAGTAGAGTACCTGGCTGACTTGAGAATATGGCCCAATCTGACCCAATTCAGTTCCTTAGCAGGCACCCCTCCTTTTCTGTGGGGCCTCTGTAGAGCCCTCTCAATTCTGGTAACAAACATAGACAACTTCTCATTCTTCCATTGCTTGGCGGATTTAAATTTCCACAGTAAATCATCCCCTGACTCAGTACTTCCAAAAGCTCCCTCCAATGCAGAGAGGTACTCAGCCACAGTAGCCTCCAGCCTAGTGGCTCATAGGAAGCAAATGGCCTCCAGTGCAGGGCCCCTCAAACTTTCCATGAGTCTCTTTCTTTTCTCCCCCCCTCAGAGCACTGCCACTCCTGGACCGGGGGGTAGCATAGTCCATCCATGTTTCCAGGCCATCCCCCTCCTTTCAGGCACTGGGACTGTGCCTGAGAAAAGTCTAAGTCTGCGGTAAGAGTCCAGGTGCACAGATGGGATTACTATGGGGGAGGTGACCACGGGGAACCCTTAGGGGAGGCAGGAGACACTATCGGAGACTGTAATGGTGTGGGTTCTTCAGAAAGGTCTAGCACCTTCACTAACTCTTGGGCGGTTTACCCCTCAGAAGCTAACAGCTTAATTAGCTTGTCCTTGAACCCCTCTATACTGGAAGACCCACCAGGGGTAGTCAGATCACTGTGTAAGTGGATGACCCTCCACCTCTTCTGGGCCCCTTTGGACAGAAAAACAGGGGATACCTTCTCTGGATCTAAGGGGAAGCTGCAGGAGAATAAAACTACCATGGTCTGATCAAACAGGTCTGAATCCATCCCCTTCACTTCAACCTCCCCCAAACACTTAACATGCTCCACAGCTTCTACAATAACAGCATTAGTGGTCCCTAATGGAACATCCATTAACAGGAGGGCCTGTCGGGGATCCGTCCCCTCAGCTTCACTCCACCCCATCATTCGCTGTACTAACAGCTTATGGAGGGTGATTTTGAGCTTAGGCATAGCAAGCTGTTCCATTTTTTCACCAGTTCTGAACATAATGGGGTAATTCCCTCCTCTGGCCACTAGAGGACGCTAATCCCAGTGGTGCCTCCAAGATGTGACCTCTAGGTGGCACTATCCCAAGGGCTACTACCCCTGCCTGCTTGGCTAGTTGCAGGTTAAGGGGCCAGGGTAATGAAATGGGTGCCTCCACCCGGAGGTCAGGGTTGTTAGTGGTCAAGCTATCCTGGACACAGCCCTTCGGGAGACTATAACCCCGCCTTTTTCCCCTTCTAGTGGCCTGAACAATACACAGTAATCACTTTCACAATGACCCTTGTTCACAATGCAATTACCTACACTGCACTTACCACCAGGGCTTGTTCCTCTAACTCGACCCTGGAGACCCTCTGTAAAACAAGGTTATGCATAGCAAACAGAAACAGTACAATACTTTTGGCACAAACTGGAACCACAGTCAGGTTAAATGCAAAAAGAGTCAGATCTGATTTAGTTAGGGGACTTGAACAAGGAAGGGGGTAATCAGGTTGATTTGCTTAAAGACTATATCAGTTAGATGGTTTTTCATGCACTTCAGAGTCCCTACAAAGTCACACACTCTGGGTACCCAGGTGGGGAAGAGATGGGCTAGCCAGGAACGTTGCCAGAGTAGGCCAGCATCACAGCTGGTTGGGGCTGTGTGATGGAAAAAAGCAACATGCACAACACACACTATTTGTAATCCAGAGCTGGAGGGCTCAGTTCATGAAAGAAAGACAAGGCAATCAGATGACAACACTTTTAGATTTAGCTGTTGTTGCAGGGAGCTACCCTGATGGTTACTCATGATACCCAGTACAGGACACAGGCAGGACAAAATGGAGACTGCAGGTTGCTGAGCTGAAGTGCCAAGAGAAGCAGGGCCCACACGAATCACTGAGGTGTTATTCCTGTTCAAGCATTGAGCAGGGGGCTGATCCCCAGGCAGGTCTCTCGTCGATGACTTTCTCTGTGCAGTGGGTAGTCTGGCTGGACCAGTGTGGCAGGGCCCAGGCTGAAAGGAGATGCAAACAGATTTAGTCTGTTGGAGCTGGATGCTGCCTCCAGCAAACAGAACACAATTCACACAGTGGGTAACCAAATCACAACCCACTATCAGTACACAGTACATTTACATGTAAGGAAATTCTACTGTACCACGCAGATTACTATCCAGTCACCATTACAGAGTCTCTGCACAAACCGGGAGTTCAGTGGTGGCTGGAAGTCGTAACAGGCCGACTGCATTCAGCAAATCTTTGGTCTTCTTCAGGTATGAGCCTGGTCACAGTTCAGTGGATTACTTCATTCTCACAAACTTAGATTCAGGCTGAAATAATTCTCTTCTCCCTCTCAGGGGCAGCAGACAAACAAGCAGGCCAAACTCAAGCATTTCCACAGTTCTCCCGCGCGAAACTACGCAGCATGGCTGCTCGACTGTCTCGAGCTGTTGCTTCTTCACTTCCCAACTAAAATATGACCCAAACTGCAGCAAGCCTGGGACTTTACCCAGGATCCAAAAGGTTTGGTAGGCTGATGTGTCTGTCAGTCACAACAAGGGCTCCCCCTCCAGGCTCAATTATGCACCAAAAGCCCAAAACTACAATTCCTACAAAGCCCTTGGGGACAGGCTCCATTTTAGAGTCCCTAAAGGTACTGATTGGTCCAATTCAGCAGTCCAGGACCAAAATGGTGGTGATTAGCAGAAGCTGTCCATGCTGCAAAGAAGGCAGGTAAGAAAAACTACAATATCTTTACTGCTCTAAAAGATAATCAGCCAACAAGTACGTCTTTTAACAGAGCTCCTTCTGCACAATTAGCAATGGCAGAAACGGAGTGATTATCAGGCAGCCCGGGTGGGACTCGAACGTGGAAACACTAAGCCCCACTCACAGAATAATTATAACTGCAATCTAGGCAGCCCTTAAAGGGACAGTACACAGAGGCTATACAGGCACTGTCTGGCAATAACGTTTAACTGCTAAAATGCAGGACACTAGCCTAACATAGAAACATAGACTTTGACGGCAGATAAGGACCGCTTGGCCCAACTAGTCTGCCCATTTCCCTACCTACAGGATAGGCCGCAGATCCTAGTTAACCAACAGCCTATTTCTTCCTACCCTCCACAAGAATTGCCTTTTGTCTGTCCCATGCATTCTTTAATTCTCCCACAGTTTTAGACCCCACAACCTCCTCAGGAAGGCTGTTCCATGCATCCACTACTCTCTCTGTGAAAAAATACTTACTCACATTGCCCCTGAACTGCCCCCTCTATCTTTTAAATTGTGTCCCTTGCTCTTGCAATCTCTTTTCTGAAAGATGCTACCCTCTTGGACTTTGTTGATTCCACTGAGGTACTGAAAAGTTTCTATCATGTCCCCCTCTCCTTCTTTCCTCAAGGGTATACATATTAAGCTCCTTTAGTCTCCTCGTACAGCCTCTTGCAGACCCTGCACCATTTTAGTTGCCCTCCTCTGGACTGCCTCCATTCTGTCTATGTCTCATGGAGATGGGGTCTCCAGAACTGGACACAGTCCTCAGATGGGGTCTCACCAACTGTCTGTACAGAGGATAACAACTTCCTGTTTTCTGCTGGTGATGCCTCCCTATGCATCCCAGTATACCCCAGCCCTCCCTACTGCCTTCTCACATTGCTTGCTAACCTTAAGGTCATCTGATATGATTACCCCCAGGTCCCATTCCTTTTTGTTGTTGTTACTACCTCCCCCATTGTGTATTCTTCCCTGGGTTCTTGTTTCCAGGTGCATTATTTGCACTTCTTTGCATTGAATCCTAGCTGCCATACTTCGACCATTCCTCCAACCTTGCCAAGTCCTTCTCATCCTTTCCACGCCCCTTGTGTATCAACCCTGTTGCAGATCTTTTGTCATCTACAAAGAGGCATATTTTCCTTCCAGTCCTCTGCAATGTCACTTATAAAGACATTAAAAGGACTGGACCCAGTACTGAACCCTACGGTACCCCACTAGTAACCCCTCTTTCTTCAGAGTGGACTCCATTTACAATTACCTTCTGTGTCCTGTTGTCCAGCCAATGTTTTACCTAGGCTACCACCCTGGTACCCACTCCCAGGCTGGTTAATCTGACTATTAATCTTTTGTGTGGGACTGTGTCAAATGCCTTGCTAAAGTCTAGGTAGGCCATGTCCACAGCCCCTCCCTGGTCTACTACTTTGGTCACCCAGTAAAAGAAATCTATTAGATTCGTCTGACATGACCTTCCCGCTGTGAACTCATGCTGCCTTGGGTTCTGTGCCCCACTGGCCTGTAGGTACTCAACAATTCTTTCCTTCAGAAGTGACTCCATCACATTCCCTACCACAGAGATCAAACTGACAGGTCTGTAGTTTCCTGCCTCTGTCTTGGTCCCACTTTTGTGAAGGGGAATCACATCCGCCTTCCTCCAGTCCTCGGGTACCACACCATCCTCCCATGATTTATTAAAAAGGGTTGTCAGTGGTTTCACTGGTTCTCCCCTTAATTCTTTTAGAATTCTGGGGTGAATTCCATCAGGTCCCATTGCTTTGTCCACCTTCAGTTTTAGGAGTTCTTGCAGAACCCTTTCTTCTGTGAAAGGACTGGGATCGACCCCTATCAAGAGTGCTTCTGTTAATTGGATTAGGCACTCTCCTCTTTGTGAATACTGAGCAGAAATATTCGCTCAGTATCCCTGCTTTTTCACTGTCCCCCTCTGCCCACCCACCGTTCATTCTATTCAGCTTCACTATCCCTCCCTTTGTCTTTCTATGCTCGCTGATGTACCTATAAAAGGTTTTATCCCCCTTGTTAACTGAGTTGGCTATCTTTTCCTCAGCTTGGGCCTTTGCTATGCTGACTTCCCTCCCTGCTTCCTTCTGCCTTAACTGATACAGCTGTCTGTCCTGCTCCTTCTGTGTTTTCTTATACTTCCGGAATGCTATCTTTTTCTCCCTGACTTTCCCAGCCACCTCTTTTGAGAACCATAGTGGCTTTTTCTTTCATTTTGATTTGTTTATTTGCTTCACACAAAGGCTTGTTGCCTCTGTGATGGCAGTTTTGATGATTCCCCATTGTTGCTCCACCTCCTTCTAGCCTGTTTGCTAGTGCTTTTCTGAGGCACTCTCCCATCTTGCCAAAGTCAGCCCTCCTGAAGTCCAGTACCCTCATTTTTGTATGGCTTGACTCTGTAGCTGAGTTTAACGTGAACCACACTGTTTGATGGTCACTTGTTCCCAGATGGCAACCCACTTCTAGATCTGAGATCCTCTCACTGCCCCATTTGAGAGTACAAGGTCTAAGATTGCTCCCTCACGAGTGGGTTCCAAAACTAGCTGTCTGAGGCCTGCCACCTGTAGGGCATCGAGAATGGCCCTGCTCTTGGATGTGGCTGCAGCAAATGTGCTCCAGTTAACATCTGGCATATTCAGGTTCCCCATCAACAGTATCTCCCTTTCTCTGCCATCCTAAGAATGCCTTCTATCATATCCTTGTCCATTCCTCCCTGACATGGGGGTCTGTACACAACCCTGTGTGGATCGTTGTGCCTTTCCAGTCTCCAAGGTGACCCACAGTGCCTCCTCTCCTCCCTGCTTACTTTTTGTTCAGTTGCTTTTATCCTTCCTTTACAGAGAGCTACTCCTCTCCTCTTCTCCCCGCCTGTCTCTCCTGTAGGTTATGTACCCTGGTATGTTAACATCCCAGTCATGGTTCTCTGTGTACCATGTTTCTGTGACTGCTACTATATCCAGGCATCCTCTTCCATCAAGGCCACCAGCTCAGGGAACTTGTTGCCCAGACTACGGCATTGGTACTCATTACCCTCCATTTCCTGATGGCCTTACTCCTTTTGCCCCATCCCTATCCTTCTTGCCTTTGTCACTTTCCCCATTTACCCCTGCCCTTTCCCTATCGACACCTCTATGTTGGTGTTTGCCGCACTTACTAACCGTGATTTTTGGGGGCGCTAGATTCCGCTCCTTTCCTGTGCCTCCCTTGGCTAGTTTAAATCTCAATGAAGAATTTAAACCTATCACCTAGGATCCTGGTTCCCTCCTGGACAGATGCGGCCCATCATGCCAGTATAGGCTTGCATCACTCCAGGTGGACCCCTGTCCCAATGAAGCCAATCCTGAGCTCCCACCAGTTTTTCAACCACTGATTGAATTCCATGGTGGAACACCCTAGCCTCTACACGCCATAGATGGGCAGCACCTCCGAGAAGGTTACCGTACGTGCTACTTGTCTAAGGCCCCTCCCCAATTCCACAAACTCTTCCTGCACTTCTCTAATCCCTTTCTTAGCCAGATCATTTGTCCCTAGGTGGACAATGACATCCAGCTCCCTCCCCTGTGCAGCTGCTCCAGCAATCCTGAGGATTCGCTCCCTGTCCCTCCAAGCCAGGGCGCCAGGCAGGCACCTTACCTCCCTCTCCCCTTCCTCCCCCAGTTCTACCTTCCTAACAATGGAGTCACCCACCAGGAGTTGTTTCCTTCCCCTGTGGAGTCCCCTGCCACCCTCCTGTGGGTCTCCTTTGTGAAGGTTCCCAGCATCCTCCTTGATCTCCACTGCAGGTGCCTCCATAGAGGAACCACACTTTTCCAGAATGGCATAGAAATTGTGGAGGGGTACAACTGGAGGGATGCGCCTCTGTTCCACCACCCTCACCCTCTCTGAGCCCACTGTGGTCCAACCGCTCCTCTTTCTTGGCAACCTCTGTGGCAACGGCAGTGGCACTGGTGGTCCCTGGATGGAAGAGGAGGTCCCACAAATCCTGGCCAACTCAGCCTAGAGATGAGCAGCCTCCTCCCTCAGCTCAGAGAGGTGCCTGCAGATGGGACAACACCGCATCCTCCAGAATGTCTCCTGGAAGACTGCTGCTCCACAGCTACTGCACTGCACCACTCCCATCATGTCTTATTTCTGGCCCCTTAACTGTTTGGAATCCTTACTCTTTCCTCTGTTTTTTTTTCTCTCTCTCTTCTCTCTCTACTTACTTTCTGCCTGTGTGCCCTTTAAGCTCCTGATTGTCCTGTTCTGAGACAAGAATATCCTATACTTCTCAGTAGACCCCTTACTTGCTCAGAGGCAGACCTCCAGCAGCTAGAGGGGGCCGGAGAGTTACTCTTGCCCTTCTAGGATGGTGGGTCTTTGGTGGCTCTGTGATCACTCACTTCCTGCTCCCAAACAGGAAGTTCCTGTTGTCAGTCAAATCCTGTGCCTATAAAAGTAGAACTAGCTTTGGGTGGGAAAGTGGGCAATATAGTCCCAGTAGAGAAGTCCAGTCACACAGCAGTCCTTCCTCGTGGTGTCTTCTGCCAAGCTACTGGCAGTGAGCATTTAGGCAAGCTCAAGGAAAATTTTTCGGGAACCCCCATTTGCAGGGGGGTTACAGATAGATAGATAGATAGATAGATACTTTATTTATATAACGCCCCTTCCCAGAGACTCAGAGTGCTGTACATGTTAAAATCAACACATACATAAAAATAACAACTACAGCAACAAGTAAATATATTACAAAAAGGGAGTGAGCAGTAATCAAGACTATCTATCTGTAAGCTTAAAACAATCACGATACCAATTTGTAAATTATTTATTTTATTTAAATTTTTGTCTTTGGTAACTGGGTAAGGCCCACTAGGCACAAGTGCCTGTTTTAAGGGGCGACCTGGGAGCACTGGGCAGTTAAGTGACTTGCTCAGAGTCACACAGTATGCAAATGGAGGTTGTGAGAATCAAACTTAGGTCTGGTCTGCTGGATGTATCAAGCTCGTTCACACCTCGTTCCTCTAACCTATAGGCTATACTGCCTGTTTAAATAATTAAAAGTCTTAAGGCCCTTTTTAAAGGTTTCCACCAAGGGTGCCTCCCGTAAATGGTTAGGCAGTAATACCTTACCCCTGTATTATGTCTCCGCAGGCACAGATGTATCTGGTGAAGAAGAGGACTGGACAGGTACAGCATTGGCACGTGCAGGCAGAAGTGAATCAGGGCATGATGCACAAGGGACCAGAAGTACAGGTAGGTCAATATACATTGTAAATGCATGCTGTAGATGCCTATTGGCCAGTAGATCAGGTCACACAGCACATGCACTTGGGCACTGTGGTGACAGGGCTGCACATGGCTGTGTATATGTAGATGCACTGTGACACACGCACCAACATGTGCAGTACTTGCACAGTGAGGCCAGCAGCAGCCATGCTGTGGACATGCATGCCGGGTATCATACCACACACATATGTGGGCCCAGGTACAGGTGGTATGCATGTATGTTTGTGATGGGGTCGAGTGCTGTTCAGGATAGCATGGCCTGTTCAGTGCCATAACTGATGTAGTGGCAGTGGAATCAGGACACAGGGGGAGGCAGCTCCCATACTGCACATGTAAAATATGCATCTGAGCAGTAATGGTCCCATACATGCATGACACTCACACAGATTCCCCATTACCCCCACAGGGTCCTGTCATGCCACAGCAGGACTAAACGAGGCACAGCATGTGAAGTGGTGGAGCCTGAAGCATTCTATGCGTCAGCTGAAGCGTACAGATGCCAGGGCCTTCACAGAGCAGACACACCAATGGATGCAGTCTGAGGGTGAGGCAGCAGAGCAGCACACTGCCAAGGATGAGGAGGCAGTGAAGCAATCCCCAGCATGTGCAGAACAACAGCTGGGCCACAGTGTGGAGGAAGCATTGGAGGATGGGGATGACCAAGCCCAGGTCGACGATATACAGGCCAGGGACATGTCTGCATCTGTGTCCGCAGGTGATGGCACTGCAGACACCCCTATGGAGGTGGCATAGGTGTGCCACGAGGATGTTATAGACCAACAGAGTGCACATGATCCTGTAGACCCAAGGAACATTATAGTTGACATGGTTCCTGAGGTTGACATTCCAGGTGCTGAGGAGGATGTGCATGGGGACAATGGGGCAATTGGACTGGTCTCAGAGGCCGTAGCAGATGACTTGGCTGATCCAAACAGCGAGACCCAGATTCAGATCGCCTGTGAATTGGGTACTTACTCCCACCAGATAGCCACCCATTTGGACATGCTGCGCAATGATTTGGTGACACTAATGGACTTTCTGGACTCATACAGTGGCCAGTGAGGCATGCAAATATGTTGCTATTGTGTTCACCTTTATAGCATTTGCAAATGTATAGTTGTTTGTGCATGCACCACTGTTGATTGTCCTATGCCCACCCCATAGTGTAGTCATTAGGTAGTATATGTGCCTTAGTTCATTCCATTACTTAGTGTGTTGTTTACAAATGTGGCCCGCTTTGCAATAACGGACTGATGTTACGTACAGACAGTAAAACCAGTGTGTATCAGATGCTGGTGTATGTTACACAGGGCTTGCTTTGGTTCACTACTATACACCACTGTTAGTTTACTTGAGGTCCCATGCACACCTACCATTACTTAGGTCTTTGTTTGCTGTTACCTTGTACATGTTGTTGTTGCATGCTTGTTGCCTTACATTGCGAACAGTCTTTTATATTGTTCTGTGTTTGTTGAATAAATCACATTTATTAACCTATACATGTGTCTGTGTTTCTAAGTGTGTACACACACGTGTGTGGAACACGTACCCATTAAGAAATGACTGTGTGTTGTTAGTATGCAGATACCCACACATCCAGTGGCTTACTGCGGCACCGTGCCGCAGGCTTGGTGCCTTCAGCCTCTGTGTGTGTGGGTATCTGAGTACTATCAACACACAGCCATGAGGTATTGCTTATCTAACATGGTCCCATGGGCAACTGTCAATGTCAGGACACTCTAAATGGTAGCAAGACCACAAGTATTATACACTCATGCTGGTATGTATTGCGAAATGGTCCATACACAGCTGTTATTAACCTGTCAGTCATCTCTCTTTCTGTGCACCCAATACAGTATGTGATTGTTCACCATGGCATAGATGGGTGTGTAGCCCTGCATCATTCCAGTGGTAGAATGTCCCCTGCACCTCCACACATACACAGAATGGTACCATTGCATACACGGCTCCATGATTCATCAACGTAATGGTTGCACACACGCAGTGCCACACACAGGCCTCAAGTGGTGCCAGGAAGTACAGCATAACTGTTACCTGTTTATGAGCATGAGGTTATCTGGACAAGTGGTGTGGAAACGGGGATGGGGGTTGGGGGAGACCTCATGGCCAGCAATGTTACACCAGCAATGGACACTCTGTATAGTATGTGTTATGTAGCTTGTGTGTATGTGTGTAGTGTATGGGAGAGCGCATGTGTGTATATAACAGTTTATTGTGTCATTACTGTGGTGTACATAATGGTCTACCTCTGTTATGGGCTGTATGGTGTGTATTATAAATGGCTAATGGCGATGGCCATGTTTGTCATTGAACGTAGGCAGTACGTAGCCCATGTCATTTGTGAACTACCACGTTAGGCAGGGACACGTGTGTAACCATTGTTGGTACTCACAAACTACCATGGCTATGGCCACACCTCAGACAATCAGGACACAGGGATTCCAGTGCCCTCCCTAATGCTGTAGACATTCCCATGTTGCACCCAGCATGTGATCATTATAGAAGCCCTCTCCAGGTGTGTACCCTCAGGTGTGTCATGGTGTTAATCTTGCCCATGGGTGCGGCACAGTGGCAGGCACTGCTTCACAGTACCCTGTTGTGCCAGCTCCTTCAGCTGCATCACAGCGGGGTTCTCTTAGTCACACATTGGCATACCAATGTATTTAAGCCAAACCACTAAATGCCAAGGTGGAACCCCATGGTTTGGTCCATGTGCTGTGCTGTACTGTACTGCACATGCCCTGCATAAGATGACTCCGCCGGGGTTTGCTATGTTGGTGCATCACTGGTCCTCATTGTAAATGTTGCTCCCCCAGAGTTATGCTGTCATGGTGCTAACAGTGGGTGTCACAGGGGTGTATGGGTGCCTGGCATGGCTTCCATCTGATGTGTGCTGTCATTGCATGCCAGTGTGTTGTCCGTGATACACCATGCCACATTACTTTATGTGTGGTGGTTCATGTTGTGGCAATGCCTTCCGGCCCTATAACTGCACTCGCTGTCCCCAGATCACCTGGGGGTGCAGGGCACCATGCATCCCACCAGGATGTGTGAGTCCCATGCTGGTTGACACCTGCTGCCAGTGTGTGGTGGTCTACTCCATGGCCATGCACTGCTCTTATGCCTTCCAGGGCTGTACTTCCCCCATATGGTCCTAGGGACTGGCCATCAAATGTGCTTCTGCATCTGCCCCTGTGACCATATTTTGGCTGTGTTCTGGGTGCTGGCAAGGGTGGTGCTGTTGTACTTACACCCGTGTCTTCCGCACCCACTGTGACCAGGGCTGTGTAAATTGTGGGCTTCCATGTGTGGCTGCTGCATCTAAGCTCTGGTGTGGCCTGTGTGGCATGGCCATGCTGCATGTCCTGCCTGCTATTGCCAGGAGTCTGTGCCGGCATGTTGCTCACCACTGTTGTGCCTATTGTGGTGCATGCCATCTCAGTCACAATCATCACTGTGGGCTGTGCTGGCTGGGGCCCCTCTGCTGGCCATACTGTGTTGTCAACCATGCCTGTGTACCTTGGGCACACCTGTAGCCCCATCCTGTCCTGTGGTGTTTCCACTGTTGGCATGGTGCTGTCCATGGGCATGGCATCATCCACAGCAGTGGCACTGTGCATCCCCTGTGACTCTTGTTGTTCACCCACCATGGCCTCTGTTATGCCTTGCTGCAGTACTGCTGTGTTGCATGTTGGCATCTTAGTGGCCAGTTCCACTGTCTCCTTCACAGTGCCAGTACTGTAGATCACTGCACTTCGCCGCTATGTTCCAGTCAGGGTCATGTTCCCATTGGTGTGAAAGGCTCTGTCCTGGTCCTCAGGGTGCACATCCCTGTATTGCTGTATTTGGCATCAACAGTCCATCCCTGGTCAGCGCTGCATGATTGCTGTGGCCCGGTGTGTGGGTTTGCATCCCTGGGGCACTACTGCTGCAAATCCTGCCTGGCCATGTGTGACATGGCCAGGTGCCATGCATCCGGTGCAGCATATCAATGCCTGCGTATGTTCACAGAGTGCAATGGCTATAACAACAAGGACCTGTGTGTGTTCCACCTGCACAGCGATAATTCACTCTGTGGCAGTGTGCTGCCACTCCATGGCCTCTGCCTAATGCTGTGAGCATGCCTGTATGGCACACAGGGTTGCCATTATTTCCTACTGCTATTCCACTCTCTCATGACTGGATGAACACATGGCATCATGCAGATCCATGAGGGTGAGGTCTATCCATGTCATCTGTAGGGATGCTGATGTGTTGTGCTACTGTCCACTTTGCAGATGGCTGCTAGCTCACAGTGCACAGAATCCTGTGTGTCCATCATTTCCATACAGTACCTAGTGAAATCATCCACTGGCTCGGGGTCAGGACCACTGTTTTGGTGGGGTGCTGTCTGGTCTGGACTGCTGAGGGATGCCATGCTGTCACCCACTGCCTCATCTTCTTGTCTAGGGTCTCCAGCCTGTGTGCTGTCAAGGGACCCTGTGCCATGTGTGGCCACTGGTGTGTGTTGACCATCATCTGGCATGTCCATGCTGATACTGTCTCCTGGCTTGTCAGTGCTGGTTGTGGCCACCTCGGTGTCCTCACCGGTGCTGTCATCACCATCAAAGGATTCCTCATCAGTGTGGGTCTCACATGGTTTCTGACCATGGCTGTCATTGTCAGTGTGCATGGTGGACTTGTGTCCTATTGCCTCACCTATGCCATGTCTTGTGGGGGGTGACACAGACATATCTGCATTCATCGGTATTATGTTGGGCATCATGTTGTGTAATGTCGACATGCAATACTGCTGTACATGTGTGGCCATGCCATGCTGGTCCCACAGGTGGGTGGTGCACAGTGTCGTGACACATGTTTGTTATGTGCAATACATACCTGTTGCATTGTGGTGCTGGAAAAGGTCCAGCTCAGTGTCACCCTGCATGGTGCATTCACTGATGTTCTGCTACCAGTTACTCATGGCTGCTTAGCATCAGTAGTTGCCTAGGGTCACTTCCTGTCCCAATGGTGCAGCACCTGTTATGTGCCAGCTTTTCCTTTGAACATCACTTTAGGTTGATTGTGCTTCTACATCTCATGTGGGCTGCATCAGCATGTGGCCACAGCACTGACCTTTGTAGCCACATCATCCCATGCCTGCTTGTGCTGGGCTCTCAACTCCTTGTGCCCACTCCTTGACAGTAGCAGGTCTGCCTTTTGGGTGAAGAGTCCTTGTTAGTACATGGGTACTGTTCATTGGGCCTGTTGCCTTGCTTCACTGATTTTGTCATTCACTTACCTGCTTGTGGATCTCATCAATGAGAATGTATGTCTCCTCATCCATAAAGTTTCTTTTTATTTTGTGCTTTCCACTGCTCTGTCCACTGCTCTTTCCTTGCTTGCTGACATCTCTGCCATCATTCGGCCTGTGTGTCATGGTACAGTGTGTAACCTCCGTGCATGGTGTGCTGCCTTTTGATGATGCACAGTGAGTCTGATGTCACACATCGCCATCTGTACCTTGTACTTCCATCTCTCTGAATTTGGTGCACCATGCTTGCTGCACTGTGTTTTGGTGCACGGTGCATTCTGTGCATCTTGTGCTGCTCTATGTTGCCTTTTTGAATTGAGCCCCAGTATTTCATGTCTATTGTAGAACCTATTATCATGTCCCTTCATTTAATTTCTTCACATATGTTGCACATAACAAATTATACAACAGCATGTGGGTAGAGATCCATTGGTGCCTGAAGAGATCATCCTACAAGAATGTTCATGTAACCACTGATATGTTGACAAGTAGTCATGGGCAGTATGCTGACTACATGGCAGTTACCATGCACTGGATCTTCTTTGAGGTTGAGCATCCAACCTTATCAACATCTAAAACGTTTGCTTCAGAGAAGCCTCTGTACAGGATGCAGGCAAGACTGTTCATGAGTATATTCTATCTGATCAGACATCTCCAAATCTGTTAGCTGAGCTGAAAAATTCTTCCTCCAATGGTCAAGTAGCAATGGTCTTAAAACAGGACTGATTGTGACCGACAATGCAAGAAATATTGTCAAGGCCATTGAGGATGGTCACTTCACCCATGTGCCCTGCCTTGCCCACTGCATTAAACTGGAAGCCATTGATTTTATTTCAACACACCAGATGGTAAGGGATCTCATAGGACCAGCAAAGGCAATCTGCATTCACGTTTCACACTCTGTGAAGACTCATAAGGAGCTGCACAGAATTTGGAAGGAAAAGCCCCTTCCTGATCATGCCTTGAAACAGGATGGTGCCACTCTTTGGAAGTCAATGTATTTTATGCTACCGCGATCCCAAGAACAGAAGCTGGGAGTGCATACTCTGCTTCATCAAAAAATCTGTGGGGCAGGTATCATGTTACCAGACCATGACTGGATGATGGTCCATACTCTAGTCTGAATTCTGTAACCATTTGAGGCATTTACATGTGAGGTCAGCAGTGTGTCATCCTGTCTTAGAATAGTACTGCCACAGTTACAGTATCTGCACGTCTTTTTTTAAAGCAAGTATTCCATGTGTATCACAGGGACCAAGAGAAACACACTGTTACCTTAAACATCACTCAATCCTTGCTACACAGCCTATCTAAGGACAAGCAGATTACCAAGATGTTCCAGGAAGAACAGTATGTCTTGTCATGTATGCTGGATCCTTGTTTAAAACCCAAATGCAGAACATCTTGTCAGAGAATGCAGACCTGGATGAATGGAAGGATACATTATGTGCCAAGGTAGCGAGTATGACTCTATTAGCAGAAGGGGAGGAGGAGAAGGCAGATGAAGAGGAGGGATCATCAAGGAGTACCAAAGGGACATCTTTGGGCAGTGGAAAAGAAGAGAGAGCAAACAAAACATCTGCCAGGGAACAGACAGATGTCTTTGATGAAGAGGATGACAATTACTTCCCCTCTATGAGACCGGGTATCTCCTTGCTCAATCATCTTTCATCTGCCCAGTTGATGTCTACAACCACTGAAGAAATCACATGGCCTGGGCTTTATACTGTGGCATTATACTACCTCTCCTGCCCATCCTCAAGTGTGTACTTAGAGTGGGTGTTCAGCGCTGCTGGTGTGATTGTGACTGGCCAGGGAATGCGCCTGAGTCCAGGTAATGTGGGGAAGCTAACCTTCCTGAAGTTAAATCTGCATGATTTCATAATAAAGCCTTCACAAGAACTGGATCTTGTTTGTAACACTGCAGAGATACCTTCGTAGCCACCTGATCTTGATGTATGCTGGCATGAAGATTAAAAGCAAGAACAAAGCAGGGCATTCCTGTTACATGTTAATTTGTCCACTGTCTCTACATCCACACTTTGGCCATAACATATCTGATATTATTTTATTGTCATGCATTTGCCAGTTTCATATTCTCATCGATGTCACATAGGTCAAAATCGATAACTTGACCTGCTGCTGCAAAAGCTGTTCATTCACACCTTATGTCAACATTGCATTACCCACCCAAAAGCCACAGACACCTATTTAGAAATCACAGCTTGCTATTTCCTTTTCAAGACATTTCAGTCTGGCTGGCCTGGTGGTGCTGAGGGTTGAGATGCTGGACACTACACCTTGCACCATGCCAGTGACCTGGGTTCGTGAATGAGCCCAAGTCATCGAGGGTCAGCAGGGGGATGGACTGAGCAGCCGTAAGGCAGCTCTCCCCTCCCAGGTGGGGACTCAGCCTAACCCATTGTGGGACTGCCCCTGGGTGGAGGCCCAGAGGTAGTGCAGTCAGGAGTGACTAGAATAGGGAAGGTGCCATGGGTCACTGAGTGCATGTGCCTTCACATGCGTGTGAGCAACCATGGCAAGTGGCGGGGAGAAAATCCAAGACATCAACTGGTGAGCTCATGCTACTTGGCGACTTCATTCTCGACTGGCTCTCCCCCTCAAGTAAACCCTCCATCCTAAAGATCAAATCCCTAAATTTCTCACAACTAATCCAAGAACCCACTTGCCTAAACCACCAGTCCCTTAACCACACCCTCCTGGATTGGATCCTATCTTCTCATCCCCACAGCATCTCTGCCTCAGGCGTTCTTTCTGATGCCCTTAGTGACCACTGCATCACCTACTGCATCTGCAAAATCTGCTTTCCTTTCACCCCCCCCAAAATTCATCTGGTTCTGCAGCCTTCAAACCTTTTCATCCCTGCTCTTCTCCAAGACCTGTCCCACGCAGATTGGCTTCCCGTCCTATCCGCCACCAACGTGGACACTGCCCTAGCTCATTTCTGCAGTACCCTCCTGAGTATCTGGGACATGCATGCCCCCCTGAAGAAAGTAAGGGTAAAACGCCACCACCACCCCTGGATCACAGCCGACCTTATCGCCTTGTATCGATCCTGGGACAAAGCGTGGCGACTCTATAAAACCTCCCACTCAGCCAGAAACCTTCTTTCCTATAAGCAGCTCAGAAATAAATGCACCAAGGCCACCCATAACTCAAAATCTACCTACTTTAAAGCGCACTTCTCTCAATCCCAGAACACCAAAGCACCTTGATCAACTCCCTCCTTGCCCCCCTCCACAAATCAGGCATTTCCGACCCTTACTGTAGATGACAAAACCATTTCGGATCCTGCCTCCTGGCTGAGATACTCAACAAGTTTTTTATCTCCTACACCTTGCCCAACTCCACCACACCACCCCCCAACCTGGGCAGTCTATCCCCCCCCGGCCACACCTATCTCTTTCCTCCTATCACACCGCAGGAAGTCTACAATGCTCTTTACTCCCTTAACTTATCCAAATCCAGCCCTGATGGAATCAACCCCAAAATGCTCCATATTTCTGGGGTGGCCATTGTTGCTCCATTGACATACATTCTGAACCTATCCATAAACACAGGCACAGTTCCAAACACTTGGAAATCTGCCAAAATGATCCCCCTCCACAAAGACAGTGCCCCTCCCAGCCAGGTAACTATAGGCCTATCTTGCTCCTCCCCTCATTCACCAAAATCCAGGAGTCCCTCATACTGACAAAGCTAACCGATTATCTCTCTGCCAACAACTACCTATCACCAATTCAATCTGGCTTCCGAAAACACCACTCCACCATCATCACCCTTCTTAGTGTAACCGACTCCATCCTCACAGCCATGGACAGTAGCCACATCACTGCAGCCATTTTCTTTGACCTGGCTAAAGTGTTCAACTCTGTCTCCCACCCGATTCTTCTTAGCAAACTTTGCTCTATCGGCATCGCCCAGCCTGCCATCACCTGGTTCCACTTGTACCTCCTAAATAGACAGCAATCAGTCCAAGTGGGTGACTCTCTCTCCTCACTACATCCTATCTGGCGTCCCCCAAGGATTCATACTTGGCCCTCTCCTCTTCTCTCTCTTTATAAACAACCTTCCCTCCTCCTGCTCAGCTTCAAACATGCATCTCTACGCCAGATGATACGATCTTATTTGCCTCGGGCCCCTCTTTCGACAGTGTCCTCCCCACGCTTCAGGGCGATTTCAACAGAGTCCAGTCCTGGTTCCAGGACAACCTGCTCACACTAAACGCAAAAAAAATGGTCATGATGTTCTTTGGCTTGAGACAGAAGCTGGCCTCCCTTCCAGCCCCCCCCCCCGCTATCACTACCACAGACGGCTCTCCCCTGGAGCAAGTCTCCACTTTCAAATACCTGGGAGTCTGGCTGGACAGCCACCTCATTTTCTCCACCCACATTGAGGCACTCTGCACAAAGCTCTGGCCCAAACTTGCCATCCTCTATCACCACAAAGAGTGCCTACCAATCCCCATACATTGCGAACTGGTTTGTAAAACTATCCTACCAGTAACTGACTATGCAGACATAGTCTATGGAACGGCCCCAGCCTCCTCTCTCTCCAGACTTGACATACTCCTAAATTCCTTCTGCCGCTTTGTTACCGCCTCACCCTCTCTCACTCACCATTGCCAGCTCTACGCTCCCCTATCCCTGGCTCCGCTCTCCCACAGGCATACCATTCACTGCGCCTCCTTCATAGCTAAGTACTGGCATGGGTTCCTACCCCCTATCTCACCTCCCTCCTCCCCGTCTCTGCCACAGGGACACCCATACTTTCCACCTCCCATGCCCTCGCTCGCATACCGGTCAAGCCGCCTTCTCATACCATCTCCCCCTTCTCTGGAATATCCTCCCTCCAAACCTTCATCTGGCACCTTCCAGTTCCGTTTTCAATCGACTCATCAAGTGCCAGCCCGCCCCACAATGCCCTAAATGTTTAAATGGTCACAAATTGATACCGAAGCACCACCCATCATCCACCCACCCACCTACCCCAGCCTCTTAGAACTAGCTGACTTATCTCCTTTCTCCCGTTCCACTTGAATTTGTTAAACTGTTTTAACCACTGACTCAGTGTATTTTAAAACTGCTGTAAATTGTTGTACATACTGTCTGTTTCAGTACCCGGGTCGTACCTGGAAACGAAGCCTCAGCTCAGTGTGCCTTTCCCAGTCCTCAAATTTTAAATAAAAAATAAAATAAATAAAATAAAATGGATGTGGTAGGCTTCATGATGGCCCTGCAGCACCCGTGCCAACCCACTGGAGTCTAGATGTTGGTCTCTGGGTGGGAGGGAAAGTCAACGCTCTTCACCCTCAGCCCTGCCATGGGGGGTAACCCATGGGGGATCACCAGGAGGGTTGGGTGCAGGGGAAGCAGAGGACCAGAGACCGAGCCCCCTCTGAGGGGGTCCGGAGCAGCCTGTCTGCTCTGCCTATGTATCCCAGTCGCCAAGTAGGTGGGAGGTGGCGACAGGGTATCAAGCAGCTTAATAAAAAAAAAGACATTTCAGTCTGTTGATCCCAGTGGGAAACCAGTTTGTGAACCTGCAGGACCTGATTCTCAAAACTCAGTGCAAAAAGGCAGCCACCAATGACCAACCACCATCTGAACTCTGAATAGAGATGCAGTGAAGTTTAATTTCACCTGGGAAGTTCCGAAGACGTCAGAAATTTCACCCTGCGAAATATTTTATGAATATTGCGCAATTTGCAAAATATTTCATGGATGTGAAAGTGAGAAATTCTGCCTGCAAAATACAGAATTTTGCCCGTGAGTGGTGCCAACCCAGTTGATGTTTCATGGCTTGTTACTCAATTCATGAGGACCTTCCACAGTGTAAGTGGTGTTCCAGAATATTTCATTTACTGAGAAATCTCATTAAATCCTGCATTCCCTATTAAGTAAATGGCAGTATTGCCAGGCTTCTGTAGGTTCACTGCACTGCTACTCTAATTACTGTACAGTCTCTGACTTTGGATGAGTGTTCTTGCACATTCTGGGGTCACCAACCTCCATGCTCAACTGATTAATAGTAGGCAGCATTTGAATATCAAGCTGTAGCTTGCAGTCAAACTCTTGTAGATCACCACCCAGTGCCCAGTACACATACTGTTAATTCATTTCCAATCCCAGCAAGCAAAATGATCTCCCATTTTCATACTACTTCTTTAAAGAAAAGTAGTGCGGCCAGTAGCATCTGGCAAAATTAAGATATTGGCAGCAGCTTTCTCAGAGTTGTGTCATTATTTGGTAACCACAATAAAATATGTGCAACTAAGGTGTTCTCCAGATATTGTTCAGAAGGAAAAAGCCACCTGTTTCTTTTACTGACGTACACATTTGTTTTTTTCCCATAGCCATTTTCTTGCCAAAAGCAATTCTTTGAAAATGCTTTTATCAGGTTTTAATGAGATCACTGACCGCCTCCTCTGTAACCTTCTATACCCATTTATAACTAAACCAAGTCTATAGGACACTCTTATAAAGAATGTTGACTCATTCCATCTGATGCTTACACAAAATGACCCCAGTCTGCAGGGGCACACTGCTACATGCCTATATCTAATTGGTGGGTTCTGGGTGTTCTAACAAACCATATTGCCCCATAGTGAATATTCAGTCAGCCAATACTAGATCACATGAACTGTCACCTCCATATTATACCATACTGAGAAAATGGAGGCAATGAACAGAGGCACACATCTAAATGTCCTTGTAGACTGGTGTATTTTTTATACACGTTAGGTGGATTGACATCCATGTGCACATAAAATGTTATTCCAGGTTGGATGATGGGTGGGTAAAGCTGCAGTGGTGTGTGGGAGTGGTGAAATTCCACCACTTGTGGGCGAAATGTCACACTTAGCTTCCACAAAATATTTTGCGAATTTTGCAAAATTGACAAAATATTTCATGGAGCAGAGTTTGCGGACTTTTCCCCTCTCTAACTCTGAATGAGCACATACTGTATACAGTACATGCTCAGTGCATGACAGCAGCTGTCAATCATTGAGCATGTGGAATATATACAGTACATGCTCATTCAGAGCTCAGTTGGCAGCTGGCCGTGGTGGGGAGCGTTGGGCTGTGCCAGTCACCAACTTGGTTTTGGAATGGGGGCAGGGTGGTAGGGCACTGCTGGGTGTAGGGGATCCCTAGATTGCCAGGAATTTTGGACTACCACTTAATGGGGGATCAGGGTTGAAGTGATTCACTAGACCATCAGGAATATTTTAATTTTTATAATGGAAGAGTGGGGCTTGGGGGTCACTAGACTATCAGGGATGATTAATAATTATAAGGGGTGACTTGGGCTTGAAGGGCCGCTAGACTACCAGGGATTTTATTACATATTATAATGGGATATCAGAGCTGGGGTAGGGGACCATGGCACATTGCCGCAAAGTGCTCAACTCACACAGAGGGTGAATTTCTAAGTACCCTTAGACCAGCCCTGGCTAGTCTATTGGCCCTTTGAATTTGGCCCTCAGTTTTGAGAATCCCAGCTGAGGAGATTTGGCAGCCTGCATTGGTGGTAAGTCTCTAGCGCCTTGCCACAGACCATTTTGTGGTTCACAGGTGGCGCAAACCCCATTTGGCGCAGGCAGCCTGCTGGTGACACAAGCTGCCTTTGAGAATTGATCCTAGTGCATCTCTTGGTGCAAGGGGCACTTTGCACCATTCCTTTTGGTGCAGGCCCCTTTCCCTGTGTCAGGAGCTTTGAGAATTGGGCCCATAGAGCTTAATGGATGGACTTGGAAATTATTTATCTCTTCATTGTATGTGAGTCTGTATTTCTTGCTTCCCCATATTCTTTGTGTTTTCCACATCCTCTTTCATGCTTTGCTTATGTGGGACTGAGTGTGAGATAACTATGAGTAGAATTTGTATAGACAACCTGGGGCCAAATATTCAAAAGTTTGCACTGAGCACAAACCGATTGCACCATGATTGTGCCACATTTGTGTCAGGCTGCCATATTAAAAAGGCCTAATAATGCCGGCGCAAAATGATAGCACTGGTGCTAAAGATAATGTATGCAAGGGACAAAGTGAGGGCAGGGACATGAATATGGGTGCACCGGTATATTCAGTGCCGCAGCACCGCGCAACATGTGTTAGTGCAACATGTAGCGCGACTCAATTTATCACCTATAAAAAGGTAGTCTTAACCCACGGCAAACCACAGAGGGGGGCATGAACACAGCAGCAGGCAACATGGTGGTCATAAACAACCTTGTGATGGTTTACCTGATGGCAGCTGTGATGGTGGAGGAAGAGGGGGAACAAGGTCATCTTGAGCCACTCCGTAGGCCAAGGAGGAGATATGCTGCAAATAGAATGTACCGTCCCTGAGTGTTTTTTGAGACACTCTTAGATGACCACCTTGTGGGCCAGTACAGACTTGGCAGGGTGCTACTGAGGCAGCTCTGTGAGCTCCTGCATGAGCAGCTGCAGTCTATTACCCAGCATAGCTGTGCCATGACAGTCGAGCAAAAGGTGACAGCTGTGATGTGCTTTCTATCCACTGAATCCTTCCAGACACCAGTTGGGGATACCATTTATGTGTCACAGTCTGCCACATAGTGCCTTTTGACCCAGTTCCTAGCTGCCCTGCAGCCACATTCTGGTGAATTCATTATATTCCCCCACCTGGCAGTGGAGCACAGAGAAACAATGCAGCAATCCTATCAGGTTGTGCACCTACCAGCAGTACTTGGTGCCATTGACTGCACCCATGTTACCATCCGTGCACCACCTGGTGAACTGGGAGACAACTTCCTCAACAGGAAGGGTTACCACACCATTAATTACAGGTGGTGTGTGATGCAACTGGGTGCATTATCAAAGTCTTTGCATGGTTCCCTATGAGTGCCCACAATGCCTTCACCTGTCACCAGTCCCAGTTGTACCAGGCATTTGAGGAAGGCTAAATACCCAGTGGACATCTTATTGGTAAGTACTTGCAGCAAGCACAACCATAATCCCACCAACGGCAGGAGAGTGCCACAATACAGCACACCAAGAAGGTTGAGGTGTGGGAAGGGAGGGGGTAAAGAGTACACAGGCTGACCTAAACAGTAGGGTCTGCAAACTGGTCAGGGTGAGTGACACAGTATACACATGCTAACAAGTGTTAATGTTTCCACACTATCCCTTGAGACACTGGCTCCTAACCTCAGTCCTCTGGCCAACAAATGTGGCTGAGGAGAGATACAATGAGGCACACATCGCAACATGGAATACAATCGAGCATGTATTTGGCATTCTTAAAATGAGATTTAGATGCCTGGACCATTCCAGTGGTGCTCTACAATATACCCCTCAGAAGGTATGCTGCATATTCCTAGCCTGTTGTATATTGCACAACATGGTGCTAAATGGAATATACCTACCAGAACCTGAGGTACATGCTGACAGTGACTCAGAGCCAGAGGTCCAGTGGATAGTGGAGCAGCTCGAAAGGTGTGACCCACGCATGGCCAGGAGGTTCCAGGAACACAGACTAAACATCATAGAAACCCTGATGTGGATGGGCAGGTGAGTGAAAACAACATTGACGACATGCATGAGTCAACTAGTGTATTTACATTCAGTACAGCACAGTGACAAAAACACAATGGTGATAAGATGCACACAACAAAAAAGAAAGGATGGCACACAGGTGAATCAGGGAGTGTGGTGGGATGTGTGAATGTAGAATAAGGTGCTCGTGATGGGTTCAGGTGGGGAAGGGTGCAAGAAGGTGGGGCACACATACAGCATCAATGCTGTCTCCCGCAATGGGTCCTCTTAGACTCCATACCATGAGCACCCCAGGGGAGAGTACTGTGGACTGGGGAGCTGGCAGGTAAAGAATGCTTGGGTGGGGAAACCCTGGGATGACCATGGCCACCCCTTGGGCTGGGTGTAGCCAAGGCCATGTGTTGCCAAGTAGTTAATGGAGTGCCCACGGATGATGGTGTTGAAACACTGCTTGCTGACCCTGACCTGCCACTCCGTGAGAGGATGCATGCCAGGGGAACATACCAGCATGCCGATGGTGTGTGCTGGTGGTGCAATGCTGCCTAGCCATCCCTACCTCTCTCTTTGTGGCTGTGCGCTCCCCCAGCCCCCCAGTGAGGTCATCAAAGACCTGGTGGAAGGCATTCAGGAACCGTGCCTGATGCTTCTCCACATGCTGGTCTGCACTCATGAGGACTGCATGCACTGCCTCCTGGAGGTGGGAAATTTCCAGTTTAACCTCCCTCCAGAAGGTATGCAGCTCCTGCAGTGTGGCAGACTGTGAGTCCACCGCAGACCGGAGGAGCTGCTGGGCTGCAGAGCCATCCTGTGCCTGGGGTGCATGGACACCCGGGACATTGGGGTGGGAGTGGGTGGTGGTGATCTCTGGAGTGGAAGTGGCCCACACCCTGTGTGGCTGTCTGCACTGCCTCACTGTCTGCCAGTGCCTGTGTGTCGTGTGTGCGATCAGCTGAGGGCAACAGGATGGCCACCCACAGAAACCTGTTGCGTCAGCCAGGCAGGGTGTGAGCCAGCAGTTGTGGTTGCCACAACTGTGGCAGTTGTCATGGTGGTGATGGTGGTGGTGGCAGTGATGGTACTGGAGGCATGGCCCTCAGGGGACCTGCCAGCACCAAC
This sequence comes from Neoceratodus forsteri, assembly GCA_016271365.2. Lineage (NCBI taxonomy): Eukaryota > Metazoa > Chordata > Ceratodontiformes > Ceratodontidae > Neoceratodus > Neoceratodus forsteri. Next base: position 400,035,285 of record CM057456.1, read on the forward strand.
GGTGATGTGTGCCTTGTGGGTGACTGTGAGGAGGATGTAATGAGCCTACTGCTGTCCACCCCTGTCTGGTGTGCCATGCTTAGACACAGTTCCAATGGAGAGAAGCCCCCCCCAGAGCAGCAAGGGTGGCAAGATAATCCCAGGGGAAGTGCATGTGTCCTCATCATTGTCATCGTCTGACACATCACTAAACTCTGTGACCATGGACACCCCATCTGTAGCTCCTGCCGGCAGTCTCTGCACCCTGGATGTCGATGGGTGGTTGTCCTCCTCTGTCCATTCCTCTGCTGCAGGGCCATCACCTTGCGCTGTGGACGGAGAAGAACACTATAAGTGTGATGCACAGTACACAGTGGTCCTGTACCAGTGCCACAACATGCAAACCACAGAACTGATGCCTATGACTCCCAGTGCAAGCCCAAAAAAGGTGGCCACAGCCTAAACACCCACACAGCCAGGGTACACACACATCTATGGTTGGAATGTGGATCGCACAGGCATGCACATAACCAGCACCAAATGTAATCAACACACCATGCACATGTGAAAACTGTCACCCAAAAGGAGGTAATACATGCAGTACCCAGTGACACACGTGGCAGCATGCAACACCACATGCGGAAGGCACACCTTCTGCCAAGATACACACTATGTGCAGAGGCACAGGGACAATGTCTGCAGGGTACAACATAACTGTGTTAGCACGTCACATGCTGCAGGTTCAATACTGCATAGAACACATCACCAGACAGTTCCATACTGCACACAGGCCTTCACAGTGCACACATGTGCACACAGGCCAGGGAAGCAGTGTGCTACAACACAGGCACAGCACCCTGTATATCCATGAAGTGACATGCATACCATGGTGGTTCATGGCCATACTCACATGTCCTGTGTGATGACAGCTGTGTCTCACAGCAACCACTGTCCACACCTGCCACAGGCACAGACCTGATGGTGGATGCCACCACCTCCATAATAGGGTCCATTGGCGATGCAAGCTCAGATGGCCGTGGACCTCCTCCTGTGCCCTGCAGTGCACTTTGGCATGCTGACTCTTCCTCCTTTGCCTGATGCTGCAGGTCATGCCATTGCTTGTGTAATGTATCCATCATGCAGCCCCATCCACCTACAGCATTCACCTCAGTTGTCATCTGATCCCACATGTCCCTCATTGCAGCATCGGTGTTTTCATACCACTGCACTGCTTGCTCCCTGGCCTTGTAGCCATTGGTCAGGGCCTTCAGCTCCTCCCTTGAGAACTTGTGGCATTGAATCCTCTCCCTTACATTAGAGGCTCCTGTGTGGGGATGTAAGTTGCCAGTGATGAGTGGCTGTCCTGTAAGGTGTGTGTGTGTGTGTGTGTGTGTGTGTGTGTTTGAGAAAGAGGCACTATACACAACTGATGGGTCACAGAGTGGCATCGGCCATGGGCATGAGTCACAGGGCTGTAGGGTCTCCTCTCACACCCTATGCTGTTCATGCCCAACAATGTTCTCCGTATGTCCATCTGGTGTTGGCAGCCACATGACAATGTTTATGTGCTACATAGATACAAGCAGTAACCTGCATTGTAAGGGCTGCATCAAGACCCATGTGTTGTCTGCATACCAACCGGTGTGTGAACTGAGGTGGCCACATGGACCAGGGGGGATGGCAGAGTGCACAATGTGTCCTGGTTGATGCATAGCATGGCATGGGGTACACATACACATGATGGTGGCATATATCCAGCCATGTGAATAGTAATGCTGTGTTGTGTGTTGTGAATGCCCCCGAGAACATAATGCTTACCTGTGGATGCACATGGGCATTTGTATGTGTGTCACAATGTGCACATCCATAGCCACTGTCATAGCGTATACATGTGGTACAACACAACAGTGCAGCACTATGAATTTATAAAATGGGTAGGCTAAACCAGCCATCAGAGACCTGGCTCACCATGCATGAAATCTGCTCCATGCATAGGTAAAAAAAAGGACGGCAGTTAAAAGGCAAAAATCATGAAGCGTTAGAACGTCGACATTTAAAAATGCCTTCATTGTTCTTTCCTTGCTAACCTCGATCAAGTACCATCACCAGCTTGAAGTATTCACTCAACCACAGAGCCGAGAGATCTATTTCATCCAGCCTGCGAGCTGAAGAATTGCTCGCCATATTTATGCACGCCCATGAAATTTATGCCTGAGATCAGATGCAGCAACCCAACAGAAACAGATGCCCTAAATAAAGTAATTTACGAGCCCTTGAAGTATTTCCTCACCCTCAGAGCCGAGAGATCTATTTCATCCAGGCTGTGAGCGGGAGAATTGCGTGCCATGTTTATTTCACATGCCCTTGACATTGACAAACAAATCTTGCCTCTCTTTCTTTCTGTCTCGCTCTGCTGCACTGGTTCACTCCAGTCCTGGTAAAGATTCAGTGAACAGTGCTTGCCAAACCGCCAACGGTCCCTTGCTGCTGAAATGGCTATGTGTGAAAGGTGCAAGGCAGTGCAATGGTAGTGCTCAGCAGTGGTTGCTTTTATAAAGAACATGCTCAGATGGGACCTCCACTAATACTGCTCCCTGTGTAAGTGTATACTATTTAACTAAACTGCCATATGCAAATGAGCTAATCAATTTTAAACAATGTAGGCGGAAGGACTATTTTATCATAGATTAGCAGAATAAAATGGTAGTTCAACATATAAGCATTATTTTTTAACTGTACAAACTACAAAAAAAAATAAATAAAAGCCCATTTTATAAGTGCAATAAGACACTCCAGGGTGTGCATGGAACATATTTTACTGCATGCCAGTGGCTAAAGGCACTAGGCCAGGGGCCTCATGTCTTAGTAGACCCCTTGCCGTGCAGTAAAATATGATCTTACTTCGAGAAACAGCTCTTGCAGCAGGTTACACCATTAGGACTGAAGCCCTCAACATTCTGCAGTACCTGACACATTCCATTCCATTGATGTTCCCACACATAAACTGTGGCCCCAGGTCAATCTAGCAGACCTCACACAATGTTGTAGATCCTAATAACAGGGTATTGACTGAGGGACACCTACCCGTACCTGTGGAAATCGTGTCCTGAGACATGTTGAGGTCCAGTGTTGTCAGCACAGTATTCAGCCTTCTGCCTGCAGTTCTTGTCAGCTATGCAAGTGGTGCTAGGACATCACTGAAATAACCCGTGCAATCCACACATGGTAATGGATGGTAATGGCTGCAAATGAGGCAATAATGGCATGCTAATGTTGTGGTTTACACTCAGATTGCCTAAGTAGGCTCATTTGCATACCACCTCTGAATATTGCAAATATTAGCGCTGGGCAAATGCGATTGCACCGGCCAAATAGTTTGCACCATGCCACAGCATTAACTGGTTTGTGCTGTGCAAACTGAATTTGCGCCATTCATAGTACTCATGCGTGATGACATCATCATGGGGAAGGGTTGTGCATGCTCAGTGGTGAACATCAGAGTTAGCATGGTGCTATCCTATGTTGTGTAGCACCGTCCACAGCTTGCACGGTGCTAACGTATGCGCATTTCATTTTGTGACCTGCACAGCTAAAAGCAGCACTGGTGTCAGGGTGTTGCCACAAGAGTTACAAATTGCAAGTATGGCAGCCAGACGGCGAATCAGGGAGGTGGTCCAGAGGGACCAGAGGTGGGGGAAAGCTGAGATGGCAAACCTGGTGCAACTTTTTCATGGCCAGGGAGTGCCAGCTCTTGGGAGAGGTGCACAAGGGGGGAAAGGCCTCACCAACAGGTGTGGGCATCCATTGCACACCACCTGTCACAGTGCAAAGGGATGGCCTGCACTGGAGAACAGTGCAGGCACAGATATGCAGACCTGCAGCACAGAGAGAGGCAGGGGCTTGACCTTTTCAGGTGCATGGTGCATCATGGCACTGTGCCTACACCAGGTAAGTGGACACCTTTCTCATAGCCAAGCCTTTTGCATGACAGTGGGAGTGGGAAGCCATGTACACACTACACATCTGGGTACCTATGTGTAGGGAAAGTCACTGCACGCATACCTGTCATGCTGCTGGCTATGTCCCATGCAGTTCACTGTGTGCACCATTATGGGTACAGTGGTGTCTGTGTGTGGATCAACAGTGCCTGTGTCTGTGGTTGTATATGTGATGTGCAATGATGGACTCACATGACAGGTATCAGTGTTGTCCATCACTGGCTGTGTAGCACATATACATTGCACCAACAGTGCACTTGTGTCCCATGTGACATATGCTTACTGGGGAGGGCACATTACACTGTTTGACAGTTGCACAGATGGAGGAAAGGTTTATTGATGTCAATGATGGTACTGACACTGATTCCCTTCACTCTGCAGACTGTACCACCAGAGAACTGCAGCGAGGGAGCAGCCGGAGGCTCCAGGGTCCCAGACGGCAGGCCAGAGATGGCGGTGATGGGCAGGAGGATGCCACAAGGTACTATGCTCCTATGTTGTGTACTTGTGTTACATACCTTACTGGGTGGGGCAGTTTGGTACCCTATACAGCACTGTGTCACCAACATATGAGTGTTTGCCCTGTGTAATGTCAATGGTCCCAAGGGCACGTGGCCACGGAGTACCCATTGTACTGTGCTGCTGGGGAGGGCATTGCACACACCTACTGCTGCCTGTGGTACAGTGCTCCTGGACACAGTCTAGCCTGCCCACACAGACTGTGAGCCTGTGTTGTGGCAGCACATGGCTGCTCACAGTCCTGCACTGCTGCATCATGGTGTGTCCTGCATGCTCATGCCATGCGGGTGTTGTACTCTGCACGTCGCACTCGCCTACATGGGCACACACCCTCCTTGGTGTTACTGTCCTGCTTTGCTGCATCTTCACCCTAGATATTTCATGTCAGCCATTCAGTGGCCCTGTTTCACATCTGTGTCTGTGACATCGTGGCATGGGCATGATTGTCTCCTTGTACCCTGCATATCGGACAGCACATGGTGGCCAACGGTCCACCATGGGCATGTCAGTCAACACTGATGGGCTGTGTAGTGGCTACTGTTATCCCACTGTGTACTTCATGTGTGATGTGCATGGTCTATCCACTACCATTTCACAGTTGTATTGTACCATTGCCTATGGCAATCTCCTACTGTGCATGTGGTGCACTACACTCATACATGTGCCGTGGCCATGTTTGCACTGTATACATTGTATGGTGGCCATGTGGTGTGTGGTACTTATGACTGTGTAATGCTGGGTGGGTGTATTTTCATGTTCCTTTGGTTGCATGTGTGCACACAGCATGCATACAGTGCATCATGTGCCTATGGCCTGGACATGATCCCTGTGGACATTGTATACTCTCAGTGGTGTGCGCCATCTTCATTATGCATGCATACGGATCACATTGCACTGTGCTGTTCCAATGTGCCACCATGTCAGGGCTGTGCTGCACACTGTGGCCACCAACCCATTGTCTTCTTATGGGGGGTGTTGCTACTGGTGTATGGCTCAGTGGTGTTTCATAGCCTGGGGTACTCTGTCCATTCCATGTCCATATGACACACTTGTGTCATGGATGTGTCTGTGGCTGTACAGCGGGCTACACAACCCCTGTGGATTGCCACTACAGGCCACAGCCTATTGCCATGTGGACAGTTGTTGTGAGGTTTCTGCTTGTGATGTCACAGTGTCCCCTGGCTCTAACTTCTGTTCCATTTGGTAGCATGTCCCAGTCATTCTGTTGCTATGGGTTGTTTGTTGTTGCTATGGGACATACTGTGGTTTACCTCAGGGGGACTGTGTAGCTATGCTGTGCAGGGGCTACATTGAGTTTGCATGGGGCATTGTCCCATCTGTGCTGGTGGTGACAATGGCCTTACAGCCTTCACGTCTTCATGCAATGGGCATGTGTGTACTATGGGGTTTTGTGCTGCCACATAGAGGCACATGTCCGGTGGCATGTGCACAGTTTCCATTGTTGGGTACATGGGCATAGTGTTTGGGACATGCTGTCTTCTCTGGGGCCACATCCTCAGTTCCACATTGCTCCACAGGGTCTGTGCATCATTCTTACATAGGCATCATTCCCACCATAGGTCAACATCAGAGTTCAATGTGGGCCAGACATCCTGAGGAGGGAGACAGCCTGGACGACCTTCTGAGGAGAATAGTGCCCCAGCAGTACATGATGTTAGAGCAGCAGGAGGTGCTGATTGAGGCAACCAGAAGGATTGCAGAGCTCATGGACCATTGTCTTCTGAGGCAGAACCAGGCTGCAAACCCTTAATCCCCCCCCCCCTTGTTTTTCACCCTTCTCTGCACCCCCCTATTTTGTTTTAGTTCATTTTGTGCATATATTTAAATAGTTTGCATTGGCATTTCTGCAATATTTAATTTTTATTTTGATATTCCTTTGTCCTGTCTTTCTTGGTCAACTCTAGTTGTGTTCCAACTGTGCCATGTTGCACCTACTGACCATCTAGTTCACTATGGGGATGCCATCCTGGCCTCTCTTGTGGTGCTGGTTTCACCTTAGCTCTCCCTGCGCTGTTTGTGGTTACATATCTGGCAGTAGGTTGTTGTGGGCCATTGTAAGTTTATCCTCCAGTTGGCTGACACAGCCTGCTCTCCATGTGTACCCTGCATGGCCTGTGTGTGTGACAGATGACATCTGGCTTGTGTCTACCCATGGCCATGGTCTGTTCCCTGTTGCTTGGGTGCACTCCAATGGCATTGCCTGGTGGGAGGGACCCTTGGTCTGTGGACCCGTGTGTGGGTTTGTCCATGTGGCCATGGCTGACTTCCATCCCCCTGTGCTCTCCTGCTATGTATCCTGTGGTGTGCTGTCCCCTGCTCTGTGTCAGGGATCCTTGTCCTCTCCCACTGTGCACAGTGGGCACTGGTTGGGGTCATACTGCCACACAGGCATGGTTGGTCCTTTCTGTGGGTCACATCACCACCGTCCCATGTCTGCACTTTTCCCACAGTTCACATCAATACAGTGTTGCTACATTTTGGGGTTCCTCTCTTGGCATTGACTTTGGTGTTTCCTTTGCTGTTGTTTGTGTTGTACACTGCTCTGTGCACAGGTTTCCACATTTTAGGCACAACTATTTTGCTTGCGCCCCCAGAGGACACATGGCTCACCTGTGCCTGACTTACCCTCCATGTGCACTGTGCTGCTGTTTCTGTTTGCACTGCCCAGTTGTGATATTCAGAGCTGTCTTCTTTGCTATATTCAGTGCTGCCCTCTTGACAGGCTGTTTTTGCACTGCACTCTCAGCCCTGTTTACCCACCTTTGTTTGCCTGCTATAGTCAAATATTTTTGCCTCTGGGCTATTCCTTTGAAAATTGCGTGCAATATGATGTGGACTAATTCTGCCTGCCCCAGGGCAAAGTTTTGAATATTGGGCCCCAGATGACTTCAAACAACCATCTGCGAGTGACTCACCAAAATGTTACTGAACTGCATATTTCCATTTCACTTTATTTAGTGAATTTGGAATGTTACCACTGTGCTGCCTATTTTCCATGAATATATTGTTCGTTCTGTCTATCTATCTATCTATCTATCTATCTATCTATCTATCTATCTATCTATCTATCTATCTATCTTCCAAAATCATAGGGGTGCCGTAGCACCCCAAAAGTTAGGGTTTCATCAGCAGTTAAATGTCAAATCTAATTTTTTTGCATTAATAACTTTGCCATCGTTTAAAGAATTAGCACAGCATATGGCTTGCATGGCAAGACTGTCAGAGTTTCAAGATATGAACAGTTTCCTGATGGCATCTTTTACAGCTTCGAGATACAGAGTGTCAAAAAAGTGAAAACATCTACCCTATACTTAACATTGGGTATTTTTGTACTCACCTACAGCCTAGACGGTATGGAATTTCTTCATGAAATTTTCAGGGATGATGGAGCCTGTACCAAGGGTGTGCCTCTGGATGGTTTGGCAAAAAAAATAATATATGTTTTTTGAATTATAATGATTTTTGGATAACATTCAAGTTCGAGCGATAAAATAAAAGTTTGTATATGTTAACCAATCATGATTTACTGTTTGTGTGCAAAGAAATACCAATCATGAAAGGTAAGCAGACACATTGTGAGTGGTTATCGGCATGATTTACTTGCTGTGGGGAAGGGGAACACTCGAGATGGCTGCCATTTTCTTTTTACTGTTTAAGCTTACAAATGGTAAAAGTACAATCAAATTGTGTATTTTTAAAAAACAAAACACCTGAACCTAGCTAAATGGGACCTGTTTTGCTACATTCTGGTGTTTGTTTTTGGGTAAGTTCATGAAAAGGGGTTACCAAAGTGAGGGTGAATTTTTTAAATCCACAATAGATCAATTTTAATAAGCTTGTCAAGACGCTGTGGGCCAGATATTCAAAACTTTGCCCTGGGGCTAAATTAGCACTGCCCGGCGTGCTAAATTAGCCAGAAACCAATAGCCCGCTATATTCAAAAGGAATAGCCCGGTGCTAAACCTGCTGAATATAGCGTGCAAAGGAAGCAGGGCAAACTGGGCTGGGAGTACAGTGCTAAATAGCCAGGGAAGTAAGACAGCACTCAATATAATAAATAAGACAGCACTGAATATAGCAACTAAGACAGCTCCGAAGATAGTACCCAGGCAGGAAGTGCAAACACCCACAGGAACACAGAGCAGAGGTGAGGCTGCTATGCACTGTAACACACGCAAAGAAGTACAGCCCTGAATGTGATCCCAAGAGCAGACAGCAGTACAGAACCCAGAGTATGACACACACACAGCCATGGCAATGCCCAGTAACACCCAGGATCCATGAATGAAAATCAAAATACAGTACAAACCCATGAAAAACTCCCATGCACCCAAAAACCACACCCAACACAGTAAAGTCATGAAAGTGGAATGTATTACGTAACAATGAGAAAATAAAGACAACAATAATAACAACAGAAAAGCAACAAGAACAATAAAATATACAACAAACAGTAATGCCATTAACAGTAAAACCAGTACTACTACTATGACTACTACTGCTACTACTGCAACTACTGTTACTACTGCTACTACATCTAATACTACTACTATAACTAATACTACTACTGCTACTACTTACTACTACTACAACTAATACTACTACTGCTACTATTTACTACTACTACAACTAATACTACTACTGCTACTATTTACTACCACTACAACTAATACTACTACTGCTACTATTTACTACTACTACAACTAATACTACTACTGCTACTGCTACTATTTACTACTACTACAACTAATACTACTACTAACAGCACTATCACCGCTACTACTACTAATACCTCACCAACTACTACTAAAACTACAACAAAGACTACTACACCACTAGTACAAAACAATGTAATGAAAATGGAGGGGGAAGGAGAGGGGGACACAAAAAATCAAAAGGAACAGAAGGCAGCAACAAAACCAGCAGTCCAGTAAGGGTGGCGGGGGAGTAAGGCAAACAAAAAGGGAAAAGTCCTATTACTGAATGCTGGATGGGTCTGGCAGTAGTGCCTGTAGGATAGCTGCCACCCTCCTGGTCTCTGAAATCAACATTGCCTGTTGCTCAATCAGTGTTTGCTGCTGCCACACAATTCTGTGCAGGAGGCCTTCACTCCCTTCCGACTCCTCTGGCCGTGTTGCCCACAATGAGGAATGCCGTGGACCTACAGGAGTAAGAGGGAGCATGTGAGGATGGGATGCCAGCAAAGAGGCACAATGCACCCCAGGTGGTTACCCAGGTATGGACAGCATGTATCAACAACCATGCCCATGTGGTGATATGGAGCACAATGGAATGCACACCTGACAGGTGTCCGCGGGATGGGGAAGGATGACAGAGGCAGCAACCACCAACCCAATGGACACAGATATGAGTGGAAGGCCGCTGACAACACCACGGCATAGTGGACAGCACCCAGCCCAGCATCACACACAGTGATACAGCGCTGCCAGACAGCCAGTCCCCGAAACATCAATGACAGTGGGCCACGTCACGACAAATACATGGGATGACACACTTTGAGACATGCTGCTCATAGGAACAGAGCTATGTAACACAATGCAGAGCACAACCAACAAAGAAATGGACACAGCAACAACACGGTCGAATAGCATGCAGCCAGTATGTTAGCACAGCAAGGCATGTGGCAGTGCCGCCACCCACTGCAGCAGCATGCACAAGGCAGAAATGCATGGCCACACCCATGGTGCACACGTCCACAGGCCATGGTCCACCAGTGGTAGGACAGCAGTGGGCTGAACACAGGCCCAGTACAATGCCTCACATGTGGCCATGGCATGGCAGGTGCCCCCACATCAGTGGGCACAACAACAACCACAGGAGCGGAACCACTGCACACCATGCCACCACATTCCCCCAATTCATGCATCACTCAAGCATGACCGGTGTACATACATGAGGCACAGCAAGACAGTGGAACGGCAGTCATGTGGGGATCAGAGAACCCCCATCACAGCCATATGCAACAGGCAGACATGATGGGCAGAGTGATACATGCTGGGACCGCACTAGGGCACCAGACCGCCCCAGTGCAGGCACAGTGTCAGTCCACTTCCCAGCCCATGCCAAGGCCCCCCATGCCAGACCAGTGGCCATACTGCACAGCATACACACCAGCAGGAAGAGGCTGTCTAGATGCCACCCCACAAAACCCCTGTACTATGCAGTGTGCACAACAGTGGCATGCACCTAGAACTTACCGTGCAGTACCTCAGCAATCCTAGACAAGGTACTGAGACACAAACATGCTATGTGATTGGCAGAACAGGCAAGCTAGGCTATAAATGAGAATGGCAATGCCAGATGGGTATGGCAGCACAGTCCCATAAATCACATAGACCCCACACAGCCCCCCCACGCAGACACAGTAAATGGCAGCCACCCACCCAGACACAGGCCGTACCCTGCCACTGGTGGGCAACACAGTACCACAGTGCACATGCCTTGGTACCATGCACACAGCCATGCACTTGGCTGGACAAGCACTGACAGCCCATGGAAAGACCCACCCATGCCACAATCATTGCAGTATTAAGACAAACAGTGTAGTCACGCAATAGGCTCTGGTCATTGGTGCTGCTCTCCTCTGCCCACTGTGGCATTGGTGGCACCCTCAGCCTGTCCATGCTGGTTGCCTGGGAACCCTCTTGGGCTGCGATCCCTGTGCTGGTCCACTCGATGCACTCTGGAATGGGAAAAGAGTACAGCTACGTTACCACAATGTGAGCCCCCATGGCACAACACAGCAGAGATCATGGTACACAGAGTATCCTGCAACCCCCCCCTCCCCAGATACTGGTAGCATGGCACAACACATGCACATGAGCCCTTCCCACTCTGCAGGTACACTGTGTCACCCATGACATGCCCTACCCTGGACAGGTGATGCCACTATGGCCCATTGCATGGGCACTGTGCACACAGGGCATGTTGGCATGGCAATAGTGCCATGGACCATGGCCACATGCAAGTGAACAGTGGCATGGCATACCCACAGTGGTGGAGGTGTAACATGCACCTAGGCATCAGCCCTCCTGCAGTCTCTTAGGGTCAACAGCATGTCACTGTTGCAGTCATCCCCCCTGCCAGCAGTTCCAACCACAGCAGACCAAGCTGGGGGTCATGTGTGTTGGAGGTGCACAACAAAAGTGCATGGCAACAACCAGGGACGTGCCAAACAGGCACCATGGTGCATCTAGCACTGCAGAACCTCTGGTGGCATTATGGACACTGGGCCCCTCTCCAGCCAGACACCCTGCTACACAGTGCCAAAAAAGGTACTCAAGGTATCAGGCAATCCACAAGAGCCCCCTTGGCAGGTCAATGTAAGGGGACACATGCACATGCCCAGGCACACCCCCATCACACAGGCACGGCTGAGGGTACACACACACACACACACACACACACATCTTCACATGGTACACCTGTGTGCAGTGTGGAACATCACCTACCTGGCACCGGCACTGTCCCATCACGCACCATCTTCAGGTAGCGTTCCAGCTGTTGCCACTGCCTACACCGCAGGTCCACATATCTGTGGCGGCACTTCTCCCCATCACATGGTATACCAGTCCTGGCCATCAGGTGATGGGCACTAGATCTCCACACCTGTTGTTGTGGCTGGTCCCCCTCAACCTCTCCAAATAGCAGTCTGGTTGTCAGTTTCAGCCTCACCCCACCGCCTGTTCTCTGCACCACAGCTCTCTGTCTCCGTCATTCAGACATGCCCTGCCACTAACTACACCACTTTGACTGTGCAGTGGCACACCCTGCACCAGTACCAGTGCTATTGAATATTGCCACGCTGCTGTGTGGATTAGCTCCTTGCAACCCAGAAATGTGTGTCCTATGCGCATGCACGACCTCACCATGCTGCCTGCGATGACATAGCACACATGCACATTGGTTCCCGCTCACATGGCCTGTAGTACGGCACTACACAATGCAAGGTGTGTGCGCATGTGCACACCGTGGTCACACAGCGCATGTGTTGGTGCTGCACAATAGTCCATAGCATGGTGCTCTGGTCACAGCACAGTGCTATGTACTACCATGTTTGCCTGGTGCTAGCCATTTGCCCAGCGCTGTCTGCTTATCCGAAGCTAACCCTAGTGATATTCAAAGCGGCCATGTAAATGAGGCTACTTGTGTATGCAGATGGCAAACAAGGTGATTACCATATCATTACTGCCTCATTTGCATGCCCAACAGGCCTCATTGCCCAGCTGTGCTATTTAAGGGCAGACAGTGCTCCACCTGTGTTGCTGTTAGGGACTGCAGTGTTGTGGAGGAACATGGTGTGATACACTGTGAGCAGGATGTCCCAGGAGAGACAACAGGAACAGTCAGATCTGTACAGCATGCAGGCCAGGCTGCCATACAGAACATGGGCATAGGCTGGGCTACACACTGTACATTCATGTGTACAGTTGTGTCGCTTGTCTGACACAGTACATATGCCTGACTGTTGACATGTGCATACTACATTACAGTGTATGTGGTACTGTAGGCCAGTGGGAGGTGTTGCTGTTATTAAGTGTTGATATCCTAGGGGACACAACTGTGTAGATGCCAATACAGAGGGTAGGGGGTACTGCTGTGTGTGCTAGGGGGTACCATTATGGGGGATGTGTCCCTTTGTCACAGGGAAGGGGTTTGCTGTTGGAGTAGACCTGTACAACCCACATATGTCTGCCTACACCCCTGATCCTGACAGGTGGCACATGGAACAGGGTGGTGTGTGTACACATGCAGGGCCGCTGCCTGGCCTGTAACTGTGCTGTCCATGTTGGTATATGCACACAGCACATTAGATCCCCATACTGCAGGACAGCAGCACAGGCAATGCTGGCACTGTCTCCACAATATACACTGGGAATGCCATGTGGCCTTGTGAGGGCTACCCTAGCAATGCATAGTGTGGCCCACCTGCACAGTGCCTGTGGCATGCAGGGCCAACCATTGCATGGCAGATGTGCATCGTTCCATGTCCAATGGGTAATGCTACTGCCGTGCATACATTGTACGCTGGTGTGAGTAATATGAGCCATTTTCTTTGTCCCACACAGGTGAAGCTGCCAGACAGGAGCAGCAATGTGCACACAAGTTCTCTGGGGATGAGCTGAGGGCACTGGTCTATGCCATCAAGGACAGGGAGCAGGTGCTGAGATATATCAAGCCCACAGATGCAGTGGTACCCCGTACGTGGGATGAGAGAATGGCAGAGGTCAATGCTGTAGGTGGCCATGGACAAATTACAGATGCCATGCGAAAACAGTGGAATTACCTGCTACGGCGAGCTAAGGAGAAGGAGGAGGCCCAGCAACTAAGGAAACATCTGCGGACAGGTGGAGGGCCACAGAGCATGCAACAGTGGGACTGGGACCCATTAATGGCATTGATTGCTTCGATCCTGAGGCAAGTGGCTGTTGGGGGTTTTGAAAGTGGTGGGGTGTGAGACTCCACTCACACCACCTAGGTCAGGTATGTCTACAGCATGTGTCCAACAGTGACTGCATGACACCTACAGGGGTTGTGGCTTACCATCCCACTGTTGTGGTGCATGCCAGACACACACATGGTCAGATCTCATTGTGATTACAGTGTGCATGTTTTGCATGGGTGTCTCAGTCAGTGTGTGTCATGGTTGGAGGTGTGTGCATTGGGGCATCATCAGCATTCATATGGACTGCAGTGTGGAGGGGTACACGGGCATGCTGTGGGACAACCACTGATGAGGGTGCATGTCATTTTAGTGTGCTTGTCTTTCAGTGTTCTGTACTGGTCTCTGACACTGTTCTAGTCCCTTAACAAGGCTGGGTGCACAGCAAGCCTTTGGACGGGAGATGACTGGCACAGCGGCTCTGCAGGCAGAGCAAGATGCTACAGGGGTGATGCCATCAACATCAGTCATGGGTGCCAGCAGAGGACCATCTGTGGTGGTGCATGGTTGGCTGGCATGTGGCCGTGGAACCCATGTGGCAGTGAGCGCTAGTGGGTCATCCGATGACGAGGATCATAGCCTGGATGCTGATGTTGGACTTGAGGACACACAGGTGGAGGACCTTAGCGGTGGCCAGGTGGTCATCCTCACAGTGACCAGTGACCATGGCTCAAAGGATGCAGAGACAGACATCGACCTGCCTGTGGGCAGAACTGTGTGTGGCAGCGTTCTGGTGGGACATGCAGGGGACACTCACACAGCTGCTTTGGGGGAGGAGGGTGCACAGGCATATGGCAGAGGTGCACAGTAACAGGCTGTTGGCCATGGATTCATTCAGTGTGCACAACTGGACATGCGCTGCTGGCCACAGGGTGAAGAGCAGGCTCTGCAACATGCACCAACCCCTGCTAGGCCACAGCAGCAACAGCAACCACAGTAGCACCAGTGACCACAGGCACCCGCCCAACTACCCCAACGTGCCTAACAGCAGCCACCACCACACGCTGGCCAGGGTGGTGCTGCACCCCGGGCCAGGATGGCCAGAGTTCCTGGCCTACGCTCCAGGCTGCCCTGGTTTCCCAGCATGCAGCACAGCAGGACCTACATGACTTTCAGAGGGAGGTGCAGCATGAGTGTCACAGATGCTGGACACAGTGGCTCAACACTTGGACGTGTTGAGCAGTGGGTGTAGAAGCGAATGACGCACATCCTGGCCACCATTGACCGGGGTTTTGGGGGGTTCACTGCCACTGTGAGGGAGCTGGCAGAGGTGATGCAGGCTGCACACACACTGGTCAGCAGGGTAAACACACCACACAGCGTGGCCGCTCCACATGTGTGCACCGGCATGCATCTAGTGCACATGGTGTGGGCACAGGTTCCACCACACCTGCATCCTGGTCCTCCACTGGCCAATCACGGTGTCGTGGGTGACCACCCACTTTGGCTGGGTCTGCGGCATGTCGTGGCCGCAGGCATACCACTCTCCAGTCATCGGCGCAGTCCTCACCACCCATGTCATCCGCTCAGAGCACACCAAGCTCTGTGTCATGCACACAAGGGTGTGTCATGTGCATTGTGGTAGGTGCCACAAATAGGCACCACAACCATGCACAGTGTGCCCTTGTCTCTATCTCTCTCTTTCTCGTGCACACACACACACACACACACACACACACACACATATGCACACACACAGTCCCCTGCCAGCAGACATGCCTCCACACCCCATGGTACATCACAAGCCCCTCCCGCCCAACACTACATGCACCCACAGTAGCTGTCCACTATGCTTGCATGCATGACATGCATTGTGCACTAGTCACATATCCATGTCACTTGTTCACACTTCCAGTGTGTGTTGCACTAGAGTGGTTCACTGTCTACACTGTACTGGGTATGTGCACCTATTAAAGGCACTGTTCATGACATGTTTGTTGTCTGTGCTGTGTTCACTCACTGTCCCATGTGGGCTAGTGTCTCGATGATACCACTCCTGTGCTTCAAGGCCCTACGTGACATACGAGGATCTCTCCTCTTGAGTTTCTCTACTATCGCCCGACCTCTGGCTCTGGTTCACTGTCTGATTGTTCCTCAGGTTCAGGTGCACGTATACCATGGTTCAGCGCCGTATTGTGTAGCATGCAAGAGGCTAGGATTATATGACATACCTTCTGAGGCCTGTAGTGTAGGGCACTGCCTGATTGGTCTGTGCTGTGGAACCGCACCTTTAGCATGCCAAAGACCCTCTCTATGATGTTCCTGGTTGCAGCGTGTGCCTCATTGTACCTCTCAGCAGCCACTGTGGCCAGCCAGGGTACTGGTGTGAGCATCCAGGGTCTCAGGGGATAGGCACTGTCCCCTGTGGAGAGATGTACACATGTTAGTGTTGTTATTCTGCTGTCTGCCCATTGCAGCTGTGCTTCACCTGTGGTGCTGTCCCACTGCCCCCTGCCCTAGCCTCAACCCTGACTACCCATGCCTATCCCCACTCCCACTGTGGTGTTTGCAGGTTGTGGCTGAACATACTCACTGACAAGGTGCCCACTGGTTATCCTGCCCTCCTCAAAGACCTGGCACTGCCTTGATTGGTGCCATATAAAGGTGTCATGGGCACTGCTGGGGTACTGTGCAAAAACATTGGTGATGCACCTTGTCACATCGCACACCACCTGGTAATTGATGGAGTGATACCCCTTCCTGTTCAGGAATATGTCACTGCCATCGACATGTGGTGCATGGATGGGAACATGGGTGCAGTCAATGGCACCAGGTACAGCAAATAGGCGCACAACTCAATAGAATTGCTGCATGATTTCTCTGTACTCAGCTGCTGTGCTGGGGAATATGATGACTTCACCAGCATGTGTCAGGAAAGCATCTATGAACTGGGTCAGAAGGCATGAATTGGTGGACTGTGATACCCCTATGGTGTCCCCCATTGGGCGTTAGAATGTCCCAGTGGCTAGGAAGCACGTGGTTGCCATCACCTTCTCCTCCACTGTCATGGCATGGCTGCATCTGGTGTTAGGCTGCAGCTGCTCATGCAGGAGTTCGCATAACTGCCTCAACATTCCCTTGTTCATTCTGTACCGGCCAATGATGTGCTCATCAGGCGGGGTCTCAAAGGAGACTCTGGGGCTGGTACCACCTGTGTGTAGCATATCTCCTTCTTGCCTGTGTTGTGGGCCTGGTTGGGCCTGCTCCCTTTCTTCCTCCTCCACTATGTCCACCATTAGATGCAGTAGCACTGCATTGCTAAATATTGCCATAGTGACTTCCTGCTCTGGCCACTCCCACCTATGTAGACTGCCCTGGGATAAGACTTGCCTTTTATAGGTGGTAGGCAGCGCCGCACTATGTGTCGTGCAGTGCTGCCTTGCGCGGTGCTATCCCTTTGAATATCCTGTTGCACCTGTATGCACATTCTCGCCCTCTCACTTTGCCCCTTGCATATATTATTGTTTTGCCCAGTGCTACACCTGTTTGTGCATGCTATTTGCCATTTTGAATATGGCAGACCCATGCTAACCCATAGCTATTCCAGCGCAAATGGTTTGTACACAGCACAGTGTTTTGACTATCTGGCCTGTGACTACAGAGTCAAAAAGGAACCAGATTATGAGATAACTTTCTAGCAGGGATCTGAGAAAAATCACCTTCAGTGTTGCACATGCAACAGTGGACACAACTGGTGTTTAACTTGGAAAAAAAAAATTTACTTTTCTTTTTATTTTATTTTACTGAGCATTTCAAGGCACTATGACCCAAGAGAGAGAAAAGGGGAATATGTTGTAGGCTTACTCCATAACATACTTGAGAGAAAAACACCTTCAGTGTTGCACGTGCAATAGGAACACCAAACATTGCATATGCAAGAGTGGACACAAGTATTTAACTTTAAAAAAAAAATATTACTTTCATTTTTTATTTATTTTATTAAACATTTCAAGACACTATAACCCAATACTGAAAGGACTTTGTTGTGGGATAACTCCATACCAGACATGAGAGAAAAGCAATTTCAGTGTTGCGCGTGCAACAGGGACACCAAACGTTGCATGTGCAACAGTGGAAACCACACAACTGTTTAAGTTAAAAAAAGCATTTCCTGCACCCCACTCTAACCAATGTCCTGCAGTACATTTAAGACACAATCCCAAAAGAAAATCACCCATACAAAAAAGCTGGATGCTTTTGCTGAAAATTTGGGAGCATGTAAAAAATGCAATTTGCTTGGACACCACAGTTTCACACACCACGCAAAACTTGAGTGAACCAGAAATTTTATATGCATTGAAAAACTAGGGTGAAAATGTTTTCATTAACAAAAGACAACACTTGAGGCAGTTTTTAACATACATTTACTAAAGTGCAACTAAAATAAAGTCATCATAGAAGCAATGGAATGTACTGTGGGTTTGCATGTCACATTTTGCTAAGGAACACCTGTGACATTTTGGAGCTGGACATGGAATAAAAATAAAATGGGTGCACCTAGGTTTCTCAAACTATGAAATGAAACTGTACTTGTGGCTACCTTTTGAATTTACTTATCCTAACTGCGGTGGCTGTTGTTAATTTTGTTTAAATCAACATACAAAGTATTGGGCACATTGGTACCCCAATTTCATGAGCTTACTCTTTTAAAGTTTCCAGAGATACCTTTTCTAGGCACCCAAAATCCAGGGTGCACAGCTTAGCAAAAGGTGCCATTCACCCATGTTCTCTGTATAAGAGTATTTTTCTTGACTTATGCAGCCGCAGCTGGAACTCATGCTGTATGCTGCAGTGAGAGTAGCGAGACACCATTTCCCTGGCATCTGGTGTCACCCCCACCCTCTGATCACTGTCCACATAATTATTTTAGCTTTCCCTGGTGTTTAGTAGCATTCCCCACCCTCCGATCACCATCCCTATAATACATTTAGCATTTCCTGGTGTCTAGTGCCACCCACACCCTCTGATCACTGTCCTTGTTATTTGTTTGCTTTCCCTGGTGTTTAGTGGCAACCCCCACCCTACAATCGCTGTTCCTGTTATTTTATTGCCTTTCCCTGGGGTCTAGTTGCTCCTCCCGATCACCATCCCCGTAATTCATATAGCTTTCCCTAGTGTCTCTTGGCATCCCTCACCCTTTGATTACCATCCCCATTGTTGTTTTGTTTTTCCCTGGTATCTAGTGGCACCCTTACCCTCTGATCACTGTTTCCATTATTTTTCTGTCTTTCCCTGGTGTCTAGTGGTAACCCCCCATCCTCCAATCACCATCATTATCCAAAGTGAAGCAAACCTTCCCTCAGTGTGGGGTTTTCTGTAAATCTGCAAAAAAGAAAATGGTCCCTCACCAATCTAACCCTCACCCCCACCTCCCACTGCCCTTGTTCATAAGGTGGGGTCATAAGGAGGTTATGTTGAAAATGTGTTGTCAACATATGTAAAAATGGCAACATTATGGACATATGTTGAAATGTTATTACACTCGTTCATAACTTTGATAGTTTTAAATATCTTGACCTCAAATTTTCAACACTGGACTTGACAATTCTTAGTACGGGGTTGACAACCTGCAAAGAAGACCCTACCTCTTAATCACCAAAACTTCATGGACCCTACTTTTGTGGTGTTAAGTTAATCTAACTGGTGCATTAACACAGTGTTTTGCAAATCATATATGGTAGCACGGTAGTGCTACCATAATTAGGGTTGAGGAGCCATTTACATGTTAAACCCAAAATTTTGCACCTTAATAACTTTGCAACTGTTTGACGGATTTACCTGAAATTCAGAATACTTGATCAAGACCCATATGCCTTGGGATCTGCCAAGTTTTGTACTGGTCAGACATATGGCTGCGGAGTTATTAAGCGTGATCTGTGCGTGCATTTACGCTTTTTGGGGAATTCTACAGTCGCGCCTACAGGTTGCACAGTTTGCGCAATCGGTCCGAAATCTTCAGGGAACGTGCGGCGAGGGTCCATGATGTGCCTTTCGAAGATTTCATGAAATAATATTAAACGGTTCAAAAGTTATTCAAAAAACAAGTTCCCATTATAAATCAATGGGAAAAGTTAACAAAAAGTTGCGGTGTCGCAAATGCAGTTTTTACTTTCACAAATGGCCCTTTTACTGTCGCAAATCCACCATTTTGTTTTCAGTTGGTGATCAGAAAAATGCTTGGCATTTAAATTTGGGACCCTCTAGCAACGTAAATCTTTTTGTATTCACCAAGTTCGACCCTGAGGATGCTAGCCATGTCTTTATTTTGGGGTAAAACACCCCAGAAATATGTTTTTCACATTTCTAGAAAAAGTATTGTAGCTACTTTTGCACTACATACTGTCGAATGCATTTGGTAAAAGCTTTCGCAAATTGCTACAGTACTTTTCTAGGCTGTGGGAAAATGACAGCAATTCTTTGGCACCCTGCTGCAAAAGAACGGTTTGGCATTTTGGGATGAAATATGGAGGGAGCGCAGCCGACATCTCACAGATGTGCCTTTCAGTGTTTCATTGAAAAAATATTACATGGCAGCAAAGTTACTGTACTCCAAATTTGATGCTGTTTCCCATAGGATAACATTACGGTGTCTGACGCATTGCAGAAATCCTTTGGCGCCCTGCTGCAAAATAACGGTTTGGTCTTTTGGGCTGAAATTTGAAGGGAAGACAGCCAACATCCCACAGATGTGCCTTTTAATAGTTTGGTGAAAATATATTACAGGGAGCCAAAGTTATGGCACTCTGAACTTCTCTTTTTTCCCACAGGATAACATTAAAACGTTTGCTGCGCCTTTCAGGGCCCGTATCTCAGAAACAGTACGAGATACGTACTTTTCGTCAGAAAAATGCTTAGCCCCCTAATGGGGGCTAAGTACAAAACTAGTCAGGAAAGTCTTAAATCATATGACTTTTAATTTTTTTTCTTCATCGTACAGTTCCTGAGATATAAGCAATTTAGTATTCCAACTCCTCATTTTCTGCTCCGAGACCCATTATTATGCATACATTCTTTGTACTCACTGTCTTTCTCCATAAAGCTTTTGCAGAAAACCAGCCTGTGCACTTCCATTACTGTTACCGTTGCCCTTTCCGCTTGCGGTTCCGTACCCGTTTCACTTACCGTTCACATCAGCGCCACCATGTGCGTTATCCTTTGCATTTTCATTTGCGCTTGTGTTTCCATTATTTTTTACCATTTGTGTCTACAGTACTGTTTCTATTTCTGTTTTGCTTTGCATCACCATGCCCATTACCATTTGCGTTTGCAGGCACCATGTTACTGTGTGACAAGACATCACGTGGTGGACCGTTCCCATCTACGCCAATGTATGCGTTACCCTTTCTGTTCTCATTCTCGCTTGCATTACCATGTGCGCCACTGTTAGCGCTTCTGTTTACATTGCTGCTCCTGTTACTATGTCACAAGACATCATGTGGCTGGAGCGCAGGGCCCTTCACGTGGTGGGAGCATGGGGCCCAGAGGGCACTGCGTCCTGCTGCCACATTACATTCACTATTTCTCGTTATAATTCTCAAAAAGAAGGGAAATTAGAGGAAAAAACTCCATTTAATTCATCAGTTAGGGTTGTTTCACAGCCACAAAAGTGAGGAAATTCAGTGTTAGGGTTGAAAACCCCCTTGACCACCAGCCCCACCCCCACCTGGCATTGGGGTGCACATTGGGGTCTTCGGTCTAACTCTCACATTCTCTCCTATACCTCTGCTTCTTTACATGTGATGGGGTGAGAGTTAGGGTCCGACAACCCCAATGCGCTCCCAATGCCGGGGGATGGGCTGGTGGTCCGAGGGGTTTTCAACCCTAATACCGCAATTCTCACTTTTGTCGCTAGGAACAACTTAACTGATGCATTAAATGGAGTTTTTTGCTCTAATATATATATATATATATATATATATTTATAGAGAGAGCTTCTTTGCAAAAATCTGCATTAATGCACTAGTTTGGGTAACTTAATACTCAAAAGTAAGGAAATGTTGCATTTGGATTTCCAACCCTAATGCCCCCATTCCTCTCTAAGCAGCAAAAGGAAAAAACATTAGGATCTTGACCCCAGATTTAAATTCAGCCTTTTTGGGACTCCACCTTATAACTAATAGTGGTGGAACTATGCAAATCAGGCCCAAAAGGCAATTTTGTGGTTGCTTGGTGAAATCACCTTTTGGGTAGTATGTGAAAATGTTCACCACCCTTACTCATGAGGTGGGGTCATAGAAGGCTATGTTGGAAATTTGGGATCAAAATATCTAAAAATAGCAAAGTTATATACGTATTTTGAAAATTGTCTATGCTTGCTCATAACTTTGGTAATTTTAAATATTTTGACCCCAAATGTTCAGCATTGCAATTTTTTCACACTGCCTCATGAACATGAGAACTGTCGCTTTTCAAATCCTGGCCAAAATGTGTTTTCACACCTGTTATGCAAAATTATGTTTTGATGGGACTGAACGATGCTTTGGTGGCGATTTGAAAATTTTCACCTACTGGGTTCATGAGGAGGGCAATAAGAAGGCTATGCTGAAAATTTTGTGTACACATTCGGTAAAATTCCAAGGTTATGAGTGAACATAGTATTTTAACTTTCACACATAGCTTCATTAATTTTCAATATTTTGACTCCAAACATTCAACATTTTAACACAAAAGATAACTAAGTTTTTACACTGGAACAAATTACCTTATTCTGTTTACACTTTGTCATCTGTATCTGCTTTTGTAAAAGAATTGGACAGCTGCATTTCAAACACTTGTGATTGTTTTTTGTGACTTATATTTTGTATTTTCTATTTTTTTATGGTAACTGAAATGTTTTGTACACAGGAGTGTCTTGTAAATAGAGATATCTTTCTTTAATGACATGTTACCTGTATATAAAAAAGTTTTTATCTGTCTATCTGTAGCCTACCCCCTTACCAGTGTTAAGGGTTATGAGATGGTAGCAGTCCAGGGAGAGGGAGCAACTAGAGCAGAAACCTCACCAAAATGGCTTACATTTGTATTAGACAAAGAACCTCTGTGTGCAAACACTGAGGCAAGGGTTACCCCAAAGGGTATTTGGCTGGGAAGCCAAGTTTCAAGAAAATACAAAATCACACATGCCCCCACAATGCAAAGCATCATGGGCTGCATATGCAAATCACCACAGAATGTTATGCTGGTCCAACTTTAAGCAGAATTGCATGGTGCGAAAAGACCTCTCACACAGTTTGCAAAGGGTGCTAACAGAAGACATAGACACGTGTTTCATCCTACCAGGACTCATCAGTATGCCTCGTCTGTTTGACACCCCAGTGGACTGGACCAGCTACCCTAGAGGCAGTGTGCCCTGGATATACCGTGGTGAACCCATTAAAATAAAAAACTATTTAAAAGACAAAGAACCTCTGTGCGCAAACACTGACAAAGACCTCTCACACAGTTTGCACTGTTAGCACCCTTTGCAAACTGTGTGAGAGGTCTTTCGGCACCATGCAATTCTGCTTAAAGTTGGACCAGCATAATATTCTGTGGTGATTTGCATATGCAGCCCATGATGCTTTGCATTGTGGGGGCATGTGTGATTTTGTATTTTCTTGAAACTTGGCTTCCCAGCCAAATGCCCTTTGGGTAACCCTTGCCTCAGTGTTTGGCGACAGAGGTTCTTTGTCTTTAAATAGTTTTTATTTTAATGGGTTCACCACGGTATATCCAGGGCACACTGCCTCTAGGGTAGCTGGTCCAGTGCACTGGGGTGTCAAACAGACGAGGCATACTGATGAGTCCTGGTAGGATGAAACACGTGTTCATGTCTCTGTTAGCACCCTTTGCAAACTGTGTGAGAGGTCTTTCGGCACCATGCAATTCTGCTTAAAGTTGGACCAGCATAACATTCTGTGGTGATTTGCATATGCAGCCCATGATGCTTTGCATTGTGGGGGCATGTGTGATTTTGTATTTTCTTGAAACTTGGCTTCCCAGCCAAATGCCCTTTGGGTAACTCCTTGCCTCAGTGTTTGCGCACAGAGGTTCTTTGTCTTTTAAATAGTTTTTTATTTTAATGGGTTCACCACGGTATATCCAGGGCACACTGCCTCTAGGGTAGCTGGTCCAGTCCACTGGGGTGTCAAACAGATGAGGCAT
Organism: Neoceratodus forsteri; assembly: GCA_016271365.2. NCBI lineage: Eukaryota > Metazoa > Chordata > Ceratodontiformes > Ceratodontidae > Neoceratodus > Neoceratodus forsteri. The sequence continues at coordinate 400,059,408 of CM057456.1, forward strand.
ACTGATGAGTCCTGGTAGGATGAAACACGTGTCTATGTCTTCTGTTAGCACCCTTTGCAAACTGTGTGAGAGGTCTTTCGGCACCATGCAATTCTGCTTAAAGTTGGACCAGCATAACATTCTGTGGTGATTTGTATATGCAGCCCATGATGCTTTGCATTGTGGGGGCATGTGATTTTGTATTTTCTTGAAACTTGGCTTCCCAGCCAAATGCCCTTTGGGTAACCCTTGCCTCAGTGTTTCGCACGAGGGTTCTTTGTCTTTTAAATAGTTTTTTATTTTAATGGGTTCACCACGGTATATCCAGGGCACACTGCCTCTAGGGTAGCTGGTCCAGTCCACTGGGGTGTCAAACAGGCAAGGAGCATACTGATGAGTCCTGGTAGGAGATGAAACACGTGTCTATGTCTTCTGTTAGCACCCTTTGCAAACTGTGTGAGAGGTCTTTCGCACCATGCAATTCTGCTTAAAGTTGGACCAGCATAACATTCTGTGGTGATTTGCATATGCAGCCCATGATGCTTTGCATTGTGGGGGCATGTGTGATTTTGTATTTTCTTGAAACTTGGCTTCCCAGCCAAATGCCCTTTGGGGTAACCCTTGCCTCAGTGTTTGCGCACAGAGGTTCTTTGTCTTTTAAATAGTTTTTTATTTTAATGGGTTCACCACGGTATATCCAGGGCACACTGCCTCTAGGGTAGCTGGTCCAGTCCACTGGGGTGTCAAACAGACGAGGCATACTGATGAGTCCTGGTAGGATGAAACACGTGTCTATGTCTTCTGTTAGCACCCTTTGCAAACTGTGTGAGAGGTCTTTCGGCACCATGCAATTCTGCTTAAAGTTGGACCAGCATAACATTCTGTGGTGATTTGCATATGCAGCCCATGATGCTTTGCATTGTGGGGGCATGTGTGATTTTATTTTCTTGAAACTGGCTTCCAGCCAAATGCCCTTTGGGGTAACCCTTGCCTCAGTGTTTGCGCACAGAGGTTCTTTGTCTTTTAAATAGTTTTTTATTTTAATGGGTTCACCACGGTATATCCAGGGCACACTGCCTCTAGGGTAGCTGGTCCAGTCCACTGGGGTGTCAAACAGACGAGGCATACTGATGAGTCCTGGTAGGATGAAACACGTGTCTATGTCTTCTGTTAGCACCCTTTGCAAACTGTGTGAGAGGTCTTTTCGGCACCATGCAATTCTGCTTAAAGTTGGACCAGCATAACATTCTGTGGTGATTTGCATATGCAGCCCATGATGCTTTGCATTGTGGGGGCATGTGTGATTTTGTACATTTGTATTAGTTCATTTCAACCACCAGTGTGCTAGCATCTTCGGGTGCAGGACTAAAAGAGAAATAGGTTAACTTGCACTGGCATTCAAAAGAAATAACTGTAGTCCTCACAAGGTTAAATGAACTTTGTGATCCCGTTTAATTTTGAAACAGTAAAACACCACTTCATGGATCAAAGAATTGATCAGTAAGGGTTAAGCAGTATATTACAGACTGATATGGTCTTACAGATTTGGTAGCTTTCTTTCAGGACTGCTATGGTCTCACAATTTCTAGGAAGCTTAATTCAGGACTGATAAGGTCTTACAGTTTTCAGGCAGCACAGTTCACAGATAACACATCCCACATTCTGCCAGCTTATTGTGTGGGGTGAGTTTCAGACATCCTCAAAGATACTGGCACTTTTGCTCTGTCCCTTCATCTTACACTCCCACAGGTCTCCCCACTGAACTACCAGGCCTATTACATTGGGGCTGCTGGCTCCCTCTCAACGTCCTGGGCAAATTCTTCTCTCTTCCTAAGGTTACTGCCCCATACAGCTGGTGATATATCCCTATGAGCAACCCACCACAGCACATCATCCGTTCTCTTTTTATCTCTGGGGCTTGTAGCTGAAGCTTCCTGTTCCTCCCATTCTCTGCTGCTATCTACACCATCTTCACTTTCTTTGCAGCTCAACGCAGCTGGCAGCATACAGGCAAGGAGTCAACACACAACCGCCACCACATCACCCAAGGCTATCCGGTCTCTCTTTCTCTCTCTCTCTCTCTCTCTCTCTCTAGTGGAAAACTCCTTAATGGGCTTTCTGGAGTGGGAAATTGCCACCTCCAACCGCATCTCTCCCCTGGACTCTCTTCTCCCACCTATGGCTTCTCCAAGGCAGCGAATGCCACTAGCCAGAGTGGGCAATTGCCCCTGCCTGGTTCTCCCACTCTCTTCTCCAGTCCAACTACTATCACCTGGGGGGAAACAAAATCTCCAAATTCCTCCAGAACACAGGGTTATATACCACCCCACACCGCAGTGACCTCCCAACCCACAGCAGGCCCCGCCATGGGACAGAGGAGTTATCCCTTTATTCCACTAGGCCAATTGCACTAAGAAATGTGCACTCTGTGAAGGCGGGGGGTTACATATCTAACTTTCAGCATAGCCACTTTTCCACACCACCTCATAAACGTGACACGTGTCATTTTGTAAATCCTGGACGAGACGTGTTTTCGCACTTCTGGTGAGAAATTACATTTCTTCCAGTATACTATAAGTGGTACATGTCATGTTTATAAGGTGAATCATAAAACAAGTATCTTGAAAATTTGTGGTCAGAATTTAAAAAAATGTATACATTGTTAAAAAACATTGTATGTAGTTTCAGTCTTGATCCCAGTGGGTATGCTTTGTGATCCTGTGCTGGGAAGCTCAGTTCAGTGGTGAGCTCAGTGACCCAGCCAGATGTGATGAGATTGGGGGGCTGGCAATGTTATGCAATACCCCCCCAGCTAGAGAATGACAGGTGCAGAGTTGTTCACATGGTCTTTCCTTGGCACAGGACATCTGCATCTGTTCATTTAGGTCCCAAAGGAACCTGCATGAATCAGTATACAATTCCACTATCTCAAAATGAAATCAAATTCTATGCAAAACACATTGTTAATGCACCAGTTAAGGTAACTCAGTGCCATAAAAGTAGAGAAATGTGGTATTAGCATTTCCAGCCCTAACATCCCACCCTCACCCCCAAGCAGGAAAAGCAAAAAACATTAGGGGTTTGGGTCTTCAATCTTAGTGAATCAGTAATGGGGTCTTTACTGGGGTTGTCAACCATAATGCCCACCCTGTTTCCTGAGCAAACAATGTCATGATGAAAACTACAACAAATTGTATTGGCAACATGTGGCAAGACATACATCTCTGCCTTTGAAAAGTGTATCACTATAAGGCACTGGCTTGGAGCTGTACTCTGCGGTTTGCCCTAGAGGCAATGGGCTTGGGGAATGGGGGAGTATTAGGGTTGACAAGCCAAATGAAGACCCCACCAATGATTTGCCAATATGCTGGAGGCCCAAAACCCAAAGGTTTTTATTAATTTTGTTGCTTGGGGTGGGGATTGGGAGTTAGGGTTGGATAAAGAGTTGTCAGTGGCTCTGCAGGTTACACACTCACCTCTGAGGCCTGAAGATCAAAACGCTGTAGGTTCTAGCCCCACACCAGGCACTTGGGATAAATCCCAATACTGATAGTGTAGTGCATCATGAAGGGGATGCTGCACTCCTGAGATGCTGTCTTTCCGATGAGATGTTAAACTGAGGTCCTGTCTGCCTATTCTAGTGGTTGTTCAGATGGACATTAAAGATCCCATGGCACTTCTCAAAAAGAGTAGGGGAGTTTATTGAAAGGAAAAGAAATCATACAAAGCAGCCATCATGAATAATACACAGATCCAAAAAGAAACAAAAATAAACCAAACTGGTTACAAATCAAAGTGAACTTAAGGGAAAGAAATGTCTTAAAAAGGAAGAAATTAAGCTGTTTCCATTTATGGAACATAGTTATACAAAGCAGATTATAAGAAATCAACATTTTTAGGTGATGGGCACATCTGAGTTCTTGATCCAAGGCATATTCCTCCAAGCTTTGTTTAAAAATATCCTGTCCACTTGCTTAGCTTCAGCATAATAAATGATTTGTAGTTCTTCAGTAATCTTTAAAGATAATTCAATAGGTGATGTTTGTTTCTGTTGCAGGGTGTACAAACATCTTGTGTTCCAAATATATCATTTAATTACAGCAAAAACAATGTGAAGTGTACTCGTGTACTATTTCTTCCAGGTGCCCAGATAGTAACCAGATACTAATATATTATAGTCAACGAAGGCAAGGCTTGGTTCTGGCAACTGATTGTCGTCCAGAAATCTGAAATATAAGTACATGAGAAAAATAGATGGTCCATGGTTTCTAAATTGGTGGTGACATGAATTTCTTCTGTACATCCTATCTTCTATTTGTTTGTGTTTCTGGTTAGCTTTGATAATACGTTTTTCATGACAAGTGAGCCACTGGATATATCACACCTCTTTGGGAGCATTCTAGAATTAGTAAGAAGATCCAATAAATGGGATCAGTAAGGGGGGGGTGCATGAGGGAAAAGTGATATGCTCAGTATAGTTAACATCAATTATATGATTATACAGATTTTTCTTCTGATTGGTTACAATCATTCAGTTGGTAATATTCCACACTTTAAGCTTTACAAACATTTCCTCGATGCAAGGGGGATTTATGCTGGGTTTCCTAGAGCTCTTAGGGTACCTGTGCCCCATTTTCTGAACCAAGTTCTACAAGCATGGAAAAATAGGGTTTGCCATGTTTTCTCAATGAGGAACAATAGTGATTTTAAATTAGTGAAAAGAAAAATACTATAGAAAAAAGCAAGTGGGTTTACCATGCCTATACCACCGTTTGTTATAGGAAGGTTCAGTATGTTTCTTTTAATTGGGTTCAATCGACTGTCCCATACCACCTGAACAAATGCTAAATAATGTTGTTTTTGTTGATTTTGGGAGAGGAAATGCATAACTGATATATAAGAATAAGGGTATCAAATAAGTTTTAATGAGAAATATTTTTTTTTGTTCATTTGCCAGTTATTCCACTAGGCTACCAGGGCCTTCCCTTGTACAAGCTTCGGTTCCCAATTGAGAACATCAGAACCTTCTGAGCCACATTTAATGCCTAGGATAGTGATAGGGATTTTGGAGATGTGCATACCTGCTGCTTCAGGCTCATTTGGGTGGGCATGTCCCGGCTGTCTCCCCATGCATTTAGCCATGTTTAGTGTGGCTCCTCAGAAGGAGCCATATAACTGACATATATGTAGTGCTTTTACTGCTCAGGGGTTCTTTTATACTAAAATGCATATGTCCTCTGCATAGGCTATGGCTTTCTTGGGTAAAATACCATCCTTGTTCTATAAAGGGTTTAGCATAGGGGAAGAATTCAATGCCCTCAAAAGGGGATCAATACAGAAAACATGTAATAGGGGGCTTAGGAGGCATCCCTGTCTAACCCCTCTTTTGACATGAATCATAGGACCTTTCCAACCATTTACAACTGGAATAACAGTAGCAGTTCTGTATAGACTGTGTAACCATTTAACAAGTATCTGAGGGATATCATATTTCTCTAGAACATACCAGAGATAATGATTAACCAGATCAAATGCTTTTCTTCACTCTAGTGATAACACAAAACCTTCTAGTTGGTCAGAATTTCCTCTTTCAAAAATTCCCCTAAATTAAATTAGATGGTCAGTGAGTGTCCTGTCATGTAAGGTACGTGATGGGGCTGATGTAATTAAATATTGTGCTGCCTGTATCAACCTGGAGCTCAGGATTTTTGCTAAAATTTTAAAGTCTGTGTTCAGCAGACTTATAGGTCTCCAATTATTTATGGTTGTTTTCTCCCCTTTCTTGTATAAGTATGTCAAGAGTGCTTCCGATATCTGTAATGGCATATTGTGTGTGTTGAGAATTGCAATGGAATCTGTAGCCAATTCCTGGGCTAAATCTTTGCCAAACAATTTATAAAGCTCTCCAGTAAGCCCATCACTGCCTGGGGCTTTATCAGATTTGAGTAAGGAAATGGCATTCCCATAGGCTGGATATCCTCAGTCAATGTATTTACTTTCTCTGGTGGATAATGAGGACTCGGAAAACATCAAAAAATTGTGAGGTAGTAGTAAAATCAGTGTTACTGCCCTGAAATAAACAAGTCGTGTGTGTGTGTGTAATGATATGTAAAATATCTTTTGTGCTTGTTCTCAAAACATTTTATTAATCTATCAGACCTTCTATGTGATTTTTACTAATCCTGTCTCTGCAGCCACCATAAGGGCAAATTCTCCCTTTTTCTCCCATGTACTGAATTGTAGTTGCAGTTTCAATCCTTCTGCTTGTCGTTGATGGAATTTCATCATATTTTATTTAATACTACTGTTCTAAGCTGTATAGTCGTGTTTCATTTGTTGAGACAAAGTCATTAATGTTAGAAACTGTTGTCTATATTGCAGATATTGGGAAATAAGCACAATTTCTATGCGCTTAACTCTGTGATTGTAATAGAGATTTTAAGTCTTTTTTAGTATCTGTCCATGAGAGAAGGGGGTCCTCATATAAGATAAATACCAATTTTCTGGCAGCTATAAAAATATTGAAGACTCTGGGATATATCTAATTGGGTTAGAAGGGAATAATTAAGTTTCCATATACCTGGTCTGTTAATGGGTGTAGCTATAGCTCCTATTTTCTGTTGAACAATACTGTGGTCTGCAAATTCTACTGCAGAAACACTGGTGGACTGAATGTTTAATGTTGTGGTAATAAAAAAAGAAATCTATTCTTGTAGCTAAATTGCCTTTGTGAAAGGTGGGTATTGATTTTCCAAGTGCTGAATATGAGGTATCTTTTAAATTTGAAGTTTTAATAAGTTTATTGAGACAGGACATATCAGGGTTGATTTTCTCTGTTTTTGCTTGTCATCCTCTGTCAGATTTAGATAGTCCACAATTAAATTCCCCCCCAGAAAAATATTTTGTGTGGAAAAAAGATAGGGTTGAATGGAGTTAAGTAACTCTGTTCTTTCTGTTTTTGTTTGGGCAGTGTAAATGTTTATAAATCTGAAAAAGTTATTTTTTTATTTTTGTTTCCAAAATAAGTGCACGTCCAGAGACTAAATCTACAAGTTTAATGATTTGTAGTTGCATGTAGTGGAATAAAATTCCAAGTCCTGAGCAGGTTTCAGGACCTAAGGACCAACATGAAGGGCCTACATACTAAGCTTTTTGAACGTGTGTCAGTTCTGGTATGGTATGTAGTTTGGTATCTTGTATGAAATAAACTCCTGAGCCTTGAGAGATAAGAAAAGAAAAGGTTGTATTCCATTTTTTGTTACTCTAAATACTATTCACATTGGGCCCTAAGCATAAATGGTGCATGTGTACCCAGCAGGGGTGTATACATACACAATGCATGCACGCAACCCAGTGGCGGCATGCACGATGTGGTTCCTGCTTGCCACGTACAGTGGAAACATGCAGCCATGTGGATGTCAGTGCACCGTGTACATGGGGGCATGCCCAAGTACCCAACATGTAGGCCTCCACTGAGCACACGCACGACCATGCGTGAGGCACATATACATGCGCCACATGGTGCATACAGGTACGCATGGTCAGGAGCAGCTGTAAAGTGCCACGTAAGCTTACACCACCAGCAGCAGGTCAAACAGCGGTGAACCTCAATCGAAAAGGGCTGCAACTCAGAACACAGCAATAGGTCTGCTGCATTCATGTGGCAAAGGACAGCCAACCACACACAGGACATGCCACCAGCACCACAGGCCAATGGGCATGCATGTGGTATACAGCCATCATGGCACTACAGAAACATGACTGAGCATCTGCATTTGGCACCCAATCTGCTGCATCCACCATAGTGCAGATGCACAGCAGCATGCCACTGTGTACCATTGGTGTGTGATGCCAGAGCAGCAGACACACTGTCCAGCACACAGGCAAGCATGGGCACAAGCTGCCCCAGTCAAAGAGGCAAGGAAACACTGGCAGACCAGACCAATGAACTGACCACAACCTGCCTGATGAACGCCCATGTAGAGGGTCCCTCCCCACAATGGGCAGAGGAACCGCACACAGTCCATCAGCCAAATGCCCCCACAGGGAAGCAGCCCCCCACCACATGCATAAATGATGGGGAACTGGACACATGCATGCAGCTAGAGAATGATGCATGTTGTGGTGACCCCCCACAACGCACACACAAACGCATGCCTGCGCGCATGTGCATGAGTGCAGTAGTGACCAGACAAGGCATAGCAATATGAAATTTATTGACACACTATGAAACAAACACCTGCAGTGGGCTGTCACAGCAGTAGTGAACCACTCTCCCCACATACAATAAAACTCCATGACAACAGGAGCCCCCCACCAACACAGCCCTCAATGTCCTGACACAGATGAGGACATTCCTGCCTGTGCCAGTCCACTGGCCAATGGGCACACATGGCTGCACAGACTCCTCACATGCCTGGCGATGACATCATCCTTCCCCTTCTCCTCATTATCGTCATCATCTGGCACCATGCACAGTCCACCAGCACCCGACATGTCCATGGTCCACTCCACCCACCTCAAGACCATCCTCCGGATGGGTCCCCTGTAGCACTGTTGGGAGAAAGACACAATAAGTACCATGTGCAGGGCCATGCCCTCACTCCATGGATGGACACACATCGATGCATCCAACCCCCAGTATGAGCCCTCCCATGACCACTATTGTGGTGCAGCACTGAGGATGGTGGTCACACTAGACAAGCCGGGTATGTACGCTGGCCTGTGACAGGAACGCCACACAGTCTCCACAGAGGCTGGCCACAAGGGAAGTGGGCAGCCCTACCACCTGGGCAGGACCTGCGAGGCAAACCCCTCCAGTACTATACAGCAATGCACAGCTACGGTATGACAGTGGACACTTACCCGTAATGGTTCAATGACCCTTCACAGGGTCTCTGGGTCCACAGGCCCCAGCTCCCAGTCATAGTGCACCACTCCAGTCTTGTCCAACCACCAGAGGTATCGAGGCATCACCCTTAACCAGTGCATGTGATACAGGTTACGTGGGGTCACAACTATGACTGCCTCACTGTCACCCTCCTTCTGCTGGCTCAATTCAAGGCGGGTCAGCATGCCCATAGTGTGCTGCATGGGAAGGGGTGGGAGACAAAAGGAAAGTTCACATTAGCATGCAGTGTCAGGAGGAACATTGTACACCCACCACAGCCAGCAGTCTGATACACGGGGGCCCTGTGTAGAACTTACCGAATACGATGCTGTTGCGACCCAGAGCTGTCCGTAACCTCCCCGTCCAAGAAGTCATTCTCCGCCACCCACCACAGTTGCTGGGGTAAATGTTCCATTGTCCTTGCAAGACGAGTCTTTGCCCATCTGTGCACCTTATATTGAGGGCCTGTGCAAGGTGCACATGCCACGTGTGACTGCAGGTGCCACATGCCTGTGCATGCAGTAACATGTACAGCCCCCACATGGTAGACCCACACCAATTGAAGGCCATGCTGCAGGGCATATGGGGTCTGTATACCATGCATTCAAGTGCACAGCCCCATGTAGTACTGACTGCGATCTGCATTCAGTCATACCACTGTCCACGGTCTGCATGTGTGTTACAGAATAGCACCATACACCGCAATAATGTGCAGTAGCAGCATCGCACCATGTGTCATCTGTTGCATTACACTGATCGGGGACACAGCAATATGTACATCAGCCAGGAGGAACTGTCTGAGTGGAGGACAGGACAACAATGGGAACAGTGACACCGTGCAGGGTGCTGTACGGGTGCATATCTCAGGACACCGTGCAGCACCGGTGGTCCTGTGTGTGTGTGTGTGTGTGTGTGTGTGTGTGTGTGTGTGTGTGTGTGTGTGGCGTGAATGATCATGTTATGACAATGGACAACCATACCTGCTGTGTGTGCATGCAACATGCCGTCACCAAACATGTGACATGTGGACAGGACACCATACCTTGCCTGGGCATATCATACTGTGCAGCCATGCATGCAGGCATCCATGGGGGAGGTTGCTTCAGCTCTGTACCATCACCAGCAAATACAGCACCATCCATGGGGCCACCACCTGTGTGGCATGGCGGTGGACGGCCATAGAAACATAGAAACATAGAAGTTGATGGCAGATAAGGACCGCAAGGCCCATCCAGTCTGCCCATTGCTTTTTCTACCTTATAAATGTGCCATCGGCCTTTGCTCTGTCAGTGGCCTATCTATTCATACTCATTTGTATTGCTCCCTTATGCCTATCCCATGCCTGTTTGAAGCCCTGCACTGTATTCATAGCCATCACTTCTTGAGGTAGGCCATTCCATGCATCCACCACCCTTTCTGTGAAAAGAATTTCCTCACATTCCCCCTTAATCGGCCCCCCTCTAATCTCATGCTGTGTCCTCTTTTCCTGCTATTTTTCTTATATTTAAACATGTTAGACTCTTTCACCTTGTTAATGCCCTTAAGGTTTTTGAATGCCTCGATCATATCACCTCTCTCCCTCCTTTGCTCAAGGGTATACATATTGAGCTCTGTTAATCTGTCCTCATATGTCTTCTGATGCAGTCCCTGCACCATTTTGGTTGCCCTTCTCTGGACTGCCTCAATTTGGTTCATGTCCTTGTGAAGGTGTGGCCTCCAATACTGCGCAGTACTCCAGATGGGGCCTAACCAGTGTCTTTGTAAAGAGGAGTTATTACCTCCCTCTTACAACTTGTGATACTCTACTAATACACCCTAACACCCCCCTAGCCTTACCTACTGCTTTAGAGGTCTGCTTTTGATGATTTCAGGTCATCAGTGGTGATGATGATGCCCAAGTCTCTTTCTTCCTTTGTGACTGCTAGCAACTCCCCTCCCAGCCCGTGGGGTGGCTTCAGGGTTTATCTTCCTATGTGCATGATCTTGCACTGCTTTGCATTAAATCCCAGTTGCCACTCTTCTGACCATTTTGCTAGTTTATCCAGATCTCTTATCATTCTGCCCACCCCATCTGGATCATCTCTCTGTTGCAGATCTTGGTGTCATCTGCAAACAGACAAGCCTTACCCTCTAGTCCATCTGCAAAGGTCACTAATGAAGATGTTGAAGAGGACTGAGCCCCAGGACTGATCCCTGAGGTACCCCACTTGTGACTTGCATCTCTTCTGACTGTATACCATTTACCACCACTCTCTGTTTTCTGCCTGTCAACCAGTTTGCCACCCAGTTGACCAACTTCTGACCACGAGCCTACCCAGCTTATTTATCAATCTTCTATGTGGAACAGTGTCAAAAGCTTTGCTGAAGTCAAGGTGGCGACATCAACTGCTCCCCTTGGTCCACCACTCCAGTTACCCAGTCAAAGAAATCTATGAGATTAGTTTGACAGGACCTTCTTTTGTAAACCCATGCTGTCTTGGATCCTGTGCCCTATGGATTCCAGGTGTTGCACTATCCTTTTCTTAAGGAGTGCCTCCATAATCTCGCCCACTACTGAGGTAAGACTGACTGGTCTGTAGTTCCCTGCCTCCTCCCTGCTACCAGTCTTGTGGGCGGGATCACATGAACCCTTCTCCAGTCTTCTGGGACCCTCCTGTGCTCAGAGACTCACTAAACAGTTCTGCTAATGGCTCTGCTAGTTCCACCTTTAGCTCCTTAAGTACCCTGGGATGTATGCCATCAGGTCCCATTGCCTTATCCACCCTGAGCTTAGCAAGCTCTTGTAGACCTTTCTTTTGTGAAGGGGTAGTGTTCCCTCCCTCCCTCTGTGTCCATGGTGCTGAGCTGTGGGCCCTGCCCTACCTTCTCTTCAGTAAATACTGAGCAAAAGTATCTATTTAGGATAGATGCTTTACATGTCCTCCTCCTCACATGCTCCCTTTTCTCCATTAAGCTTAATATCCCTCTGGACTTTCTCCTTTCACTAATGTATCTATAGAAAGTCTTGTCACCTTCTTTTACTGTTCGTGCTAGTGTTTCCTCAGTTTGGGACTTTGCCTGCCTTACTGCCTTCCTGCTTCCCTTAGGGCAGTTTGGTATGCCTCCCTATCTTCATCCCGCTGTGTTCCCTTATATTTCCTGAAGGCCAGCCTTTTGGCTCTGACCTTTTCTGCTACTGTATTTGAGAACTAAAGTGGTTTCCTTCTTCTTTTGCACTTCCTTTTCTGTCTAACACAATGGGATGTTGCTTCAAGTATTGCATCCTTAATGCTTGCCCACTTTGCCTGTACCCCTCACCTGTGTTTCTTTTTGCCAGGGCTAGCTTAACTCTGTTGGCCATCTTATCAAAGTCAGCTCCTCTGAAGTCCCATAGTTTTGCCTTGGAATGGGATGATTTAGATGTAGTAGCCAAATTGAACCATACCATGTGATGGTCACTGGCCCCCAGGTGACCTTCTACCTGGAGATCTGTGATCCCTTCCCTATTAGTCAGTACTAGATCTAGGATAGCCCTGTCTGTTGTGGGTTGTTGTACCAGTTGTTTGGTGCCCTCCCCCTGCAGGGAATCCACTATGTGTCTAGTTCTGGCAGATGTTCCTGCTGGTATTGACCAGTCTGTATCCGGCATGTTGAAGTATCCCATTATCAGAACCTCCCCTTTAGCTGTCATGTTTTGTATATCTTCTAACAGTAATGTATCTATGTCCTCCCTGGTCTGGGGGCCTGTAGACAACCCCAGTTCTTATGGCTGTCCCATTTCCTGTTTCCAGGGTGACCCACAGTTCTTCTGGCTCCTTATGTGTATTCTGAATTTCTGTAGCTTTGATATTTTCATTGACATACAGGGCCACTCCTCCCCTTTGTGCACCTCGGTCTCTTCTGAACAATACATAGCCAGGTACTGAAGTCTCCCAAGTGTGGTTACTGGTAAACCACGTCTCACTAATTGCTACTATGTCCAGTTTAGCCTCTGACATTATTGCCTGCAGGTCTGGGATCTTATTTCCCAGGCTGTGAGCATTTGTGTACATGATTTTCCATTGGCCAGATTTTGGTGTGTTAGTTGTTGGGTGAGTTTGGCATTACCCTGTCGTCGTGTGGGGAGACAAACCTTTTTTCTTACCTGGTGATGCAAATGAACTGCAAACATGCTGAATCCCTGTTTGACCACTAGCTGAGGGGAGGGTGTTCTTCCATTCGATGTATGGGGTGCTGCACCCCTCTCCCATTTGCTAGTTTAAATATTGCAAAGACGCCAAACTTCTGCTCCAATGCACTGACTCCTCCTTAGTCAGATGCAGTCCATCAAATTTAAAGAACTTTTCTCCCAGAACTGTTGCCAGTTCCCTAAAATCTGTGTCCTTCTCCTGGCACCAGCCCTTGAGCCACCTGTTTAGCTCCCCTATCTCCCCTTCTCTGACCTTCCGTCCATCTGCCCCCCCTCTCCCAGACTGGCAGGATCTCAGAGAAGGAAATGCTGGACGAAATGGATGATCGTTTGTCACCCGGCCTGGTCAGGTGTTCCTTGGTCTCCACAACTGACCGGCTGGCAAGATCATTAGTCCCTATGTGTACTAGAACATCAATGTTTTCTCCTGCTTTATGAACAATTTTAGCAATGTGGTCAGTGTCTCTCCATGCTGATGTACCTGGGAGACATCTGACCATTACTATCTGGAGATGGGTATCAACTCCCCGAATCATGGAGTCTCCCATGATCAGAAGTTTTTTGGATTTCCTTTTTGGTTTTTTTGTTTTGGTTCCTGATTTGGGTGAGTTTTGTTGTGCTAGCTCCTCTGCCACAGTGTCCTGCTCTGCAGTGTCTTCTGCCTCTTTGTTTGATTTCAGAGATAGAGGCAGATACCTGTTTGTAGTGTTTATATGGCTTTTGGAGGTAATATGTTGGAGAGCAGAGAGTGATGGGGCACCCGATATGCCCCTCCTAACCACCTGCCAACCTCCTGGTCCAACTACCCTCTGAGGTCGAGGTTTTTCTGTTGGATGCTGGGGAAATGGCGGGTGGTTCCATAATGTATTTCCTCTTGAATATGAAATTTGAGGCATGCAATCTCTGCCCATGCTGCCCGAGCTGAGCCCTAAGATCTCCAATGGCTCAACATGTAGGACAGTGTCCTAAATCCTGTAAGACTGTCCTTCTGAAAATTGTTCCACAGTACCTGCAGTTAATGATATCCATTCCAGATAAGTTGCTGGGTTTATAACCTAGTCAGAGTAATTAGAAGGAAAAAATGCAAGTAATGGTTTGATTGTGTTTTGTTTTTGTTTAACTTGTTATAACAAGTTAAATTACTAGTGCCCCTGTAAATGAGCTCACCTTGTGGATGCCCCACTGATCCGCCCCTTCCTGCTCTGCCACAGGAAATGTCACAACTGTGGTACCCTATAAAAGGAGTGTAGTGTGGGGTGGTTGGGGATGGGGGTGGGTGGCTGGGCCCTTCCCCTGCTGAAAAAGAGGAACCAAGGATGAAAGAACAAGGAAGTAAGAGCAGAAACAATCAGTCAACAACAAATGCAGTAACCCTGAAAGCTTATCCTAATGTTAGATAAAACTGTAAAACCTGTAAAGCACCACCTGTAATAATTTCAGAGAAGATATACACTGTAAGAAACACTTTGCTACAGAGAAAAATAAATCAATGAAATGTTAGCAACAAACAGTAGCATGTGCCATATGTGGTCGAAGGGCCATACCGCACATACAAAACCATGTTCACAATGCACACCAGATGTATGATGCATAAAGCAAGTGATGCCGTAATAAGATGCTGTTCCATGCACATGCTGCTTCCGGAGAGATGGCAATATGTGCCCGGGACTGCTTCTAAATGTACACATGGTAAATGTAGCACATGGCAGAAGTGGACATCCGTGACCATGCGAGTGAGTGTTCCATCCATGTATGGATGGCCACATGCTGTGGGATGCACATGTATTGAACGATTCCGACAGCCATGGGCAATGGTGGATCAACTGTGCAACCTCATCCGTGACAGTGTCGCACCACAGACATGCCACTCCAGGGCCATGACCGTCAAAACCAAGGTCATGTGCACCCGTGCATACTACGTGACAGGGTCATTCCAGCATGTGGTGGGTGATGACATTGGCATTAGCCAGCCATCGGTGTCCAAGGCACTTGCCCAGATCATGGACCCTCTGTTGGAGCATGTGTGGGAACACATATAGCTACCCATGACAGACGGTGGTGTCCATGCCATGAAGTAAGCATTCTTCACATTGCATCTCACGCCCAATGTGGTTGGTGCTGTGGATGGCACACTCATTGCGATCCTGACACAATCGGTTTCTGATGGGGCATAGCAAAAGGGTAAAGGCTTCCACAGCATAAACTGCCAAGTGGTGTGTGATGCCACATGACTATTCATAGACGTGTGTGCAAAGTTCCCTGGGTCATGCCATGACTCTTACATACTTGGCTTGTTGGGTCTTGGAGCTTGGCTGCATGATGGTTGCATTGACAGATGGCTTCTGGGTAGGTGTAGTGTGCTGGTCTGTGTGTGTGTGTGTGTGTGTGTGTGTGTGTACCTTTCAACTGTCCATGATATGACTAACTTATCTCCTTTTCCCACTGGTGACAGCAGCTATCCACTGAGACCATGCCTACTGACACCCATCCTGGTGCCAGCAGAAGCTGCAGAGGTGGCATTCAACATGGCACACAGGCAGATGAGGGCCATTGTGGAGAGGAACATCAGAATGCTTAAGATGCACTTCAGGTGCCTGGACGACACTGGGGGCACCATTATGCTGACACCGCAACATGCATGCCATGTCTTTGCCATATGTGTGATGCTGCACAACATGATGGTGCACTGTGGTGTACCAATGCCACACTACAACCGCTGGACGTACCGCCAGAGCAGTATCCCGATGATCCAGTGCATGGACAGGAGACAGCCACTGGATGTGGTGCATGTGCAGCGGTTGTTAACGGGACCTTCTGATGCTAGCCACATCACCTGTGCCACACCAGTGCCCCAGCTGAGCATGCCTGATCCACAGCCACAGTGATGGCAACCAGTGTGGCACACATCTGAGTGTGTCATGCCACATGCATGTGTGCACCCAATAATGAGGCATGACTGAGGGAGGACACCAACATCTGCAGGCAGGTGCTGTACACGTATGGTGCTGTGCAATGTGGCTGGCATTTAGTGACAGGGCAGTGTTGCCTCTGTGTTAAGCACCTGTACCATGGCAAGGTAGCCAGCTGAACAAGAGTCTGCCCTCCCACCCCACACCACATGTACACAACCATGCCATGCTCAGTCCTGGCACTGGTGATCAACCAGTGCCAAATCTGGAGCCATCACTCTGTGCGTGTGTGTGTGTGTGTGTGTGTGCCCATGTCTGTGCAGTGGCACTCCACACCTCTGTCATTGACATCCTGCTCCACTGGGATCTCTGCACCATTGCTTTCACCTCTGGTGGTGGTGGTCCGGTGTGTCGGGGAGCATAGCATCGGCTGCCTGTATTCAAGGTGCATCAATGCAATTTTTTGCAAATAGTTTCCTTACTTTTTGAAATAGTATAATTGTATCTTCATTTGCCTGTGGATGAGCATGTCCCTGCGCTCCCATCCCTTCATACATTAGATACATATGTGTATGTTGCTGTGGAAGCACCAAGCCCTCCAGGACCTGTGCTTGCATTTCTGCCAAAACAGCAGACAAATTGTCAGCATAGCCTTGTTATTACCCCCCTTATGAACCCCATATTAAGAATTTTCAAATCCCTGCTGAAACTTCATTCCACGGCATCAAAACATCATTCCACGCTGCAGGTGCGAAACCACATTTTAACCAGGATTTTAAAAATGACAGCTGTCATGTGCATAAGGTGATGTAAAAAAATGACAGCTGTCATGTTCATGAGGTGATTAAAAAAAAGGCAACATTGAAAATTTGGGGTAAAAATATTTCAAATTACCAAAGCTACGAGCAAGCGTAGTAAAATGTGTATGTATGTACATGATTTTGCCATTTATATATATTTTGACCCCAAATTTTCAACATAGCCTTCTTATGATCCCACTCATGAACAAATGCTGAGATATTTTTTACCTCCTGCCTGAAAGCTGATTTTGCACAGCCACCGTGAAATCTCCTTTCAGGATGCAAAAACACATTTTTTGTGCAGGATTTGGAAAATAACAGCTGTCACGTTCATGAGGTGTTGTGATTAAATGGCTATGTTGAAAATATAAGGTCATAATATTGCAAACTATCAAAATTACAAGCCTGTGCTCACAAATTTCAATGTAGGCTCATAACTTTGTTGTTTTTAAATATTTCTATGCCAAGTTTTCAACATAGCCTTGTTATGACCCCACCTCATGAACAAAGGTGGAGATAATTTTGAATTCCTATCCAAATGGTGATTTTATGCAGTGACCACAAAATCACCTTTCAGAACAGATATGCCTAATTTCACTGCAATTGTCCATGAGGTGGAGTCCCAAGAAAGACATGCTGAAAATTTGGGGCAAAAATATTCAGAAATGGCAAAGTTATGCCACTAAGTTCAAAACCACATTGAAATACATTGAACCGCATTCCTGATTTCCTCAGTTTGTGGTCCAGCTTTAAAGAATGACTGAAGATGTGCCATATTTCCATATTTTTGTTGCTTTAACCCTAACTAGTGCATTAACAAAGTTTTATTGTAAAGAATTTCCTTACTTTTTGAGATAGTATAATCGTATCCTCATTAGCCTGTGGGAGAGCAGGGCCTGGCCCTCCATAGATGTGGATCCTCATTTGCCTGTGGGAGTGTGCTCCCATCTCTCCATAGATGATGACATGTACGTTGCTGTGGAAGCGTAGGGTCTGGAGGGCCCTGCGCTCACATTTGTAGCAGAACAACAAGCACATTTTCAGCATAGCCTTATTACCCCACTACATGAACCTGGTACTGAAAACTTGCAAATCCCCAACAAAACATTATTCCGTGCCACAGGAACATCATTCCATGCCATGGGTGCAAAAACACAGTTTGGACAGGATCTTAAAAATGACATTTGTTACGTTCATGAGATGGTGTAAAAAATTTGCTATGTTAAAAATTCCGGGTCAAAATATTTTAAATTACTGAAGATATGAACGAGCATAGGAACATGTCAATGGAAAGCCATAACATTGGCATTGTTACGTATTTTGACCCCAGATTTTCAACATTGCCTTTGTATGACCCCACCTCATGAACAGAGTGGTGAACATTTTCAAATTCTACCCAAAAGCAGATTTCTCCAAGTGACCATGAAATCACCTTTTGGGCCCAATTTGTATAATTCCACTGCTATGTTTCATGAGGCGGGGTCCCAAAAAGACCCTGTTGAAGATTTGGTCTCAAAATATGCAAAATTGGCAAAGTTATGCCACAAAGTTGAAAACCCATTGAAATACATTGAACCAAATTTGCCTTCATTTCTCATATAGCAGTCGGTGTTTCCAGCAGCAAGACGTGTCTTCAATCAGAGACTGTATCTTCACCCTGGGACCTGTTCAAGTAAGTGAGGGTGTGTGGGGGGGTGGGGGTACATGCTGAGTGGGAGGCTGAGGTGGGGGCAGATCGCTAAGGGACCATTTTCTTTTTTACAGGTTAAAAAAACAGGCAGTGAGGAATTGTTTTCTTTATTACAGGCAGGACGGTAAATGGGAGGGACACTAGACACTAGGGAAAGACAAACTTTAAAATGGGGACAGTGATCAGAGATGGGGGTGTCACTAGCTACCAGGGAAAACATTAAACAATATGGGGTCAGCGATCAATGGGTTGGGGGATGCCACTAGACACAAGGGAAAACATTAAACAATATGGGAACAGAAATCAATGGGTGGGGAGATGCCACTAGACACCAGGAAAAACATTAAACAATATGGGGACATAAATCAAGGAGGGGGGATGCCACTAGACACCAGGGAAAACATTAAACAATATGGGAACAGTGATCAATGGGTGGGGGGATGCCACTAGACACAAGGGAAAACATTAAACTATACAGGGACAGTGATCAGTGGGTGGTTGGGTGCACTAGACATCAGGAAAAACATTAAATAATATGGGGACGATGATCAGTGGATGGAGGTGAAACTAGACACCAGGGAAATATTTTCAATATGAGGATGGCAACTGGAAGGGTGGGATGCCACTAGCCACCTGGGATATTTTCTCAATATGGGGATGGCAATTGGATGGATGGGTGGTGCCACCAGACACCAAGGAAATATTCTAAATCTGGGGACAGCAATCAAAGGTGTGGGGTGTTCCACTAGACACCAGGGAAATATTCTCAGTACAGGGTTGGCAAGTTTGAAATAAAAATTAATATACTGGATCAGTAAATCCTAAACTGTTAAAAGTTGTGAACTATTTTTACTGCGTGAATGATATTTACATTAGCAAGTGACAGGTGAAACTAATCTCACCTCAGAAACACATATCTGTCCTGTGAATTTGTAAATTCTAAGCCAAAAATCAAGCTAAGTATGTAATGGTGGCCTAAATACACATCTTATTTATTCATTAACAAGCAGTACTTCTTTAGAAAACCATTTACAAAATAGAAAAAAAAGAAAAAGATGTCTGCTATTACAAATATGACCTCTCTGAGAACTAACAGTAAATCACAAACTAGTAACAGTTTTCAATTTTTTTTTATTGATTGCACTGGTTTTTTTTTTTTTTACCTACCGGTTTAACTGGCATCCCAAAAATCGTTATAATTCAAAAATGCTATACTATTTTTTCACCAAACCATCCAAAGGCACAACCTTGGCACAGATCTCATCATCCCTGAAAATGTCATGAAAAAATTTCATATCATCTTGGCCGTAGACGAGGGCAAAAAAAATCCATGTTAAGTATAGGGAAAAAGTGGTTTCTTTATGTTTTTTAGCACTCAATATCTCAAACACCGTACATGATACTTGCACAAAACTTTTTATGTTTTGAGACTCAGGCAACCTAACCACACATGCCAAATGTTAGGCAATTTTGTCAAAGTATGCCAAAGTTATTAAGGCACAAAAATTGGGGTTTAACATAGAAGTGCCAGTCCAACTCTAACTATAGGGGCACTACCCCACATCTACAGTATAATATAGGTTTGTTGTAGTGGTGCATTCACACCACTATACTTATAGTTGAGTAGGCTGTTTAATGTTAAACCCCAAATTCTGCACTTTAATAACTTTGCAGCTATTCAAGGGATTTTCACAAAATATTGCATGCTCTGTCCAAAACCCAAGGACTCTTGACATGCCAGGTCTTGTTCAAATCAGATGTGTAGATTCTGAGATTCGAACAGTGCAAAATGTTTAAAAATTGGGGTATATTGCTGTGTTTTTGTTGGCCCCTACTGCCCAGATGGTTTGGAATTTTGGTCTTAAATTTTCTGGGTAGAAAGGACTTAGCCCAGAGTAGTACCCTTTGCTGGTTTGGTGAAAGATTAACAATCCATTCCAGAGTTATAAAGATTTGAAATTTTGGTCCAGGGCATGCTCAGTAGGCACTTTAGGATAGATGTTTGAAACAAAAAAGAGAATTTGGCCATACAAAAAAGGATCTGTTTTTGTATGGGGTGAATCCTTTTTCATGAGAAAAAAAAATCCTTTTTCGTATGGCCACACTGTTCTTTTTACTGTTTAAACTTACAAACATTTAAACTACACAAAAATAATGTCCTTTCAAAAAACCAAACACCTGAACCTAGCTAAATGGGACCTGTTTAGCTAGATTCTGGTGTTCTTTTTTATTTTCACAGTGCCAGAAAATTTTTTTCTGGGCACCCAAAATCCCAGGGTGCCCAACTTTGCTAGAGGAGTCATTGACCTGCATTCTCTGTATGAGAGCATTGGGACTTTCTTCACTTTTGCAGCCGCAGCTGGAACTCATGCTGTAGGCTGCAGTGTGAGCAGTGAGCTGCCGTTTCCCTGGTGTCAAGTGGCACCCCCCTCATTTCCATCCCATTACATATGTAATGTTGTCCTGGTGTCTAGTGATGCCACCCCCACCCTCTGATCTCCATTACATTAAGTATGTAAGGTTTTCCTGGAGTCTAGCAGCACCCCCTCACCCTCTGATTGTCATCCCCATATTAATACAAAGTTTCCCTGGTGTCTAGTAGCACTGCAGCATCCTCTGATTGCCATCCCCATATTAATGTAATGTTTCTCTGGTGTCTAGTGGCACCCCCACCCTCCGATTGCCATCAGTGTATTGATGTCATATTTACCTGGGATCTAGGGACACCCCCCACCCTCTGATCACCATACCCCATGTGTGTGTTTTTTCTCTGGTGTCTAGTGGTACCCCCACTCTCCAGTTGCCATCCCCACTTTACTGTAACCTGTGAAAAGGCAAACTGTTCATCAATTTTTTTTTTGATTTGCTAAACCTGTAAAAATGAAAACTGACCCTCACCGATCCAACTCCCCACCCTGACCTGCCACTTAGCACCCAATTCTCTGCACCCCCTCACACTTCCCACACACCTTCACTCACCTGAACATGTTACAGGGCAAAGATTCACTCAACAATCAAAGATGTGTCTTGCTGCTGGAACTGCTGACTGAAATATAAGAAACTAAGGTAAATGTGGTTCAGTGTATTTCAATGGGGTTTTGAATTTTGATGCATAACTTTGTCATTTTTGCATATTTTACCCCAAATTTTCTACATGGCCTTTTAAGACCCCAAGACCAATGGTTGTGGAACTATGCAAATCAAGTTCAAAAGGTGATTTTATGGTCACTGGGTAAAATCACCTTTCAGGGAAGATTTGAATATTTTCACAACCCTTGTTCCTGAGGTGGGGTCATAAAAAAGCTATCTTAAAAATTTGGAAATGGCAAAGTTATGCACATACATTGAAATTTTACTATGTTCACTCATAGTTTTGGTAATTTAAAATATTTTGACCCCAGATTTTCAACACAAACATTTCTTTACACCGCCTCATGAGTGTGACAGTTGTCATTTTTCAAATCCTGGTCAAAATGCATTTTCACACCTGTGGCGCAGAATGATGCTTCAATGCCATGGAATGACATTTCATTGGGGATTTTAAAATGTTCACTACCAGGTTCATGAGGTGGGGTAATAAGCAGGCTATGTTGGCAATCTGGTGTACAAATATGCCCAGGTTATTAGTGATTGTTGCAGTATTTCGACATGCACTCATAACTTTGCTAATGTTTACTATTTTGACTCTAAACTTTCAACATAGCCATTTTTCCACACCACCTCATAAGAGTGATATGTGACTTTGTTAAAATCCTGGATAAGATGTGTTTTTGAACTTCTGGTGTAAGATGACACTTCTGCCAGTATACTGTACATGTCGTGTTTATAAGGCAAATCATAAAATAAGTAATTTGAAAATTTGGGATCAAAATTGGAAACAAATATATTTATTAGCTAATTTTGTGTGTGCTGCTACTCTTGACCCCAATGGGTATGCTTTGTGATCCCCTGCTGCTGAGCTCAGTTCAAGGGTGAGCTCAGTGAACCAGCTGAATGGGGTGAAGGTGGGGGGACAGTACTGTTATGCAACACCCCCCCAGCCAGGGAATAAAGGTGCAGGGTTGTCCATATGGGCATGGGTACCATATAGTGAAGGCAACAGTCCTTTTAGTATTGGGCCCTAAATCTCTGCACCCCTGGGTGGCAGAGGGTCCTGTGCATTGGTTAACAGATGCACTCTTTTCCCAGTTTATCTGTATCTGTGGCCACATAGACGTGCAAGGACCACAGATCCCTGCACTTCCACAGCCCACTAGACATCTCCATGAATTCTTCACAGCCATTGCATCTGTAGGTGGATGGAGTGTTCCCTTGGCACAGGGCATCAAGTCCCAAAGGGACATGCATGAATGAGGATATGATTCCACTATCTCAAAAAGAAAGGACATTCTTTGCAAAAAAACTTTGTTAGTTCACTAGTTAGGGTTAAACCAACAAAAGTAGTAAAATAGCCGGCCCGGTGGCACTGAGAGTTGAGGCGCTGGACACCACACCTCACGCTACACCGGTGACCCGGGTTCAGGAACGGACTCGGGATGCTGGGGGCTGGCAGGGGAAGGAGAGGCTCGAGTATCCATAGGGACTGCTCTCCTCTCCTGGGGTGGGTAGTGGATTGGCATCACTCTGCAGTGGTCTCTGGTGGAGACCAGGAGCACTGCAGAAGACGCAAGTGGGAACACCGTAGAAAAGCAGACATCTGCCTCTCGACCAACCAGATGATGGCTGCCAGTCCTCCGTTACCACCAATGCCCTGAAAGAGTCTCTCTACTGCAGCAGCACCCTGGGGCCAAGTATATGTGCTGGTTGCCCCCCTGGTGCCATTCCCCTCAGAGGAGGGGGACCAGCCTGGCGAAGGGTTACATCCGGGTTACCTCAGGGTGGCTGCAATGTGCAGATGGAGAGCTCAGGACGGGATAGGCGGAATGGATGAAGGACCTAGGCAGCCCAAAGGAGTGGTGGGTCATGGGGCATGAGGGGTGATTAAAAAAAAGAATAGTAAAATGTGGAGTTAGGGTTTCCAACTCTAACGTTCCACCCCACCCCCATCCTCCAGACAGCAACAGGAAAAATCATTATGGTTTCACCTATCCTGTATCTTTGCAAATCAGGCATGGAGTGTGCCTTGGGGTTGTCAACCCTAACACTCACCCCATTCTCATATACTCTACACATCTTAGCTTCTATAATGATTGAATAAGATAAGCATTAGGATTGACAACCCCAAGGTACACCTCATGCCTGATTTGCAAAGATGCAGGAGAGGTGAAACTTTAATGTTTTTTCCAGTTGCTGCCTGGAGAATGGGGGTTGGGTGCTAGGGTTGGAAACCCTAACACCACATTTCCCTACTTTTGTTGGTTTAACCCTAACTAGTCCATTAACAAAATTTTTTGCAAAGAATAAATATAGTTAAATACATAAAGTTACGCTTGGCCTTCCCCATTAGCCTTCATAACTCACTAATGTGCTTAGGTAACCTAATACTGTGAATGAATGATTGATTGTGTCAATGTGTTTGTGCGACCACCCCCTCAAAAAAATTATTATGTAGAAAAGACATAGAACTATGTGTGTGACTTTGTTTCATCTCTCTCTCCGCAAAAATATATCTAAAAAAAAATCAATGTGTTATGTATCTGTCTTGGTGTTCACATGTATAAAGTTATCTGCCCAAGCCTGATGACCCACCCTTTAAAAATTGAAAAAATATATATATCATGTCATAGACTAATAGCCGCCCACCCCCAAAAAATGATTATTTTTTTATTGTTTTTTTTTATTTAACACTTCAGAATTAACCTTTGAACTATGAGCTCTTTTACAAAGGTTTCACATCAAGAGACAATACAACAGTTACAACAATCACAATGGTGCAGTTCACATAGATAGAAATACAGGTATCTAACATAGGATTACTAGCTGGACAAGACAGTAGCTTTGTAGTTGATTGCAAGCAGTCTCCATTAACAAGTTTGAGAGGTATAACCAGCTACCTTGGGAACAGGCATTGTCTCAAGTTTCAGGTCCTAAATTCTTCAAAATAGTTGCAGGTAAAGGGAGGAGGGAGAGGAGTATGGGAGTGGGGGATCAACAGGCACAGTCCTGGAGATGAGCTTGAAAAATTGGAGCTAGGAAAGCAACAGGTGATAGGTGAAGTAAAGTGGAGGTGAGTATGAGGAAAGGGCAGGATTGGGTGGCGAGACAGTAGTGAGGGAAGAGGAAATGAGGAGGAAGAAGCAGGTTGAGAGTCAAAGGATGGGATCAAATTAATGGAGCTCAGGCATGCAGAGAGGGGCTGGGAGGAACAAGGTGGGAGTGAGGGCTAATCTGCGATGGATTAAAATCCTATCTGGTAAAGTTAGGGAATCTGATTTCCCACAGTGGAGTACTTATGTGGATGGTGAGTGCCTTATTGAGGGGTGTACGTGCCTTGTGCATGTCTGCATTCAGAGGTTCTAGTGTTGATTAGGGATTGCTTCAGCTCATGCTTAAAGGCAGAGAAGCTCTTTGTATTGTTTACTCCAACCAGGAGCTTGTTTAGCCAGAGGGGAGCTCTATAGGTGAATGAGTGTTGGCTGAGGGATGTTCTCATGAAGGAGACTCATAGGGTACCTATAACTGTGCCCCTTGTGTTATGCTGCAGGTGAGGGTAAGACTCCAAAATAGAACTATGTGTGTAACTGTTTGTATTTCATCCATCTCCACAAAAACATATAAAAAAAAAGCTTATGTATCTGCCTTGGTGTTAGTGTGTGAAGTTATCTGCCCAATGTCTTTTAATCCCACTTTAAAAAAATAAAAAAATTGTCATGTCATAGAGTAATAGACTAGTACAGTGTGTGTTTTGGAGCTTTTGCTTTCCTTGACTGCACCACTCCAACAAATAAAACTCAGACCAGATGGTACCATTGAAAACAACCAGGTGATATAGTCATGGTAACATGCATCCCAATCTAGACAGCAGCCAGTGCAGATTTGGAGGAGCAGTCGCTATTGGGCTAATGCAGGGCACGCACCAGTAGGTGCGTCTCTCATTCCCCTATCAACCTGCATGCTGGCGCCACACCATGCATACTAATGTGGTGAGCACATCTAAGGAAAGGTCTGCTGCAATGCGAGCAAAGCTCATCACACGCAGCGGACCCTTTCTACGTGCTTCTCCAACTAGAAACATGGCAGCACAATGGCCGCTAAACTGCCGGCTTCGGGGGTACCCAATCACCGGTTGGCTTACCCTGCTCCTCAAGTATGTGCGATGGGGCCCACTCCACATCGGCAGAGTATATCTCCCCGCTTTCGTTGTTGTTTGCGGCAGGTGACCAATCCCTGTCAGCATCTGCCCCCCTTTCCCACTGTAATGTGCCAATGGGGGAGCCCACTCCCCATTGGCATGATGTCCCCCACCCCATCAGCTACTGTACCACCTCCAAAAAGAAACCACCTGTAAAAAAGAAAACTGTCCGCAATGTTTTTCTTATTACTCCCTGTAAACAGAAAATGGTCTCTCGTAGTCTCCCTACCCACCATGCGCACCCACCCACTGTGCACCCTGCCTCCCCACACACCCCTCCCCCCCCATGCCTCTGGAGCTCAAGCGCGATCTTGATGGACGGAAACACGTCTTCACTCTTCAACCGACTGCGAACTGAGAAATGCGATAAGCTGTATAATGGAATAAATAGTTTTTCAACTTTGATGCATATCTCAGGCATTTTGGAATTATTACACCAAATTTCAACATGGGTTTTTGGGACCCCTCCTCATGAATTCTGTCACTGTTATGACATTAATCGGTCCCGAAAGGTGATTTTGCAGTCACTGCACGGAATCACCTTTTGGGACTGATTAACCCAAGGACAGTGGCAGCGTTCATGAGGTGGGCTCTCAAAAAGCCTATGTTGCAAATTTGGTGGAAAAAATCCCAAAAATGGCTGTTTTTCGAGCATGCATTGCACAGTTGCTATGCATGCGTGTAACTTCACGAATTCACAATATTTTCATGTCAGATTTTCAACATTGTCATTTTTCTACACCGCCTTGTGAACAGTACAGCTGTCATTTTTCACATCCTAGCTGAAATGTGTTTCCACACTTCTGGCGCGCAATACCGTGGTCATTGTGGGAAATCAGTGTTTGGGGCAGATTACAAAAATGACAGTGACACTGTTCATGAGCAGAGGTCCTAAAATGCCTATGTTGAAAATTTGGTAACAATACTCCATAAAATGACTGCTACGAGTGTGCGTTGCACAGTTTGCATGCATGCTTGTAACGTTGTGCATTTGTAATATTTTCATTCTGGATTTTCACCATTGCCATTTTTCCACACCTCTTGATGAACAGTACAGCTGTTATTTTACATATCCTGCCCAATATGTGTTTTCGCACGTCCGGTGCAGAATAGCGTGGTCACTGTGTGAAATCACTTTTTGGGACAGTTTGAAGAAATGACAGTGACACTGTTCATGAGCAGAGGTGCTAAAATGCCCATGTTGAAAATTTGGTGCCAAAACTCCATAAAATGACTGTGTTACAAGTGTGCATTGCACATTTCCCATGTACCCCTGTAACTTCGCAAATTTGCAATATTTACATGCCACATTTTCACCACTGCCATTTTTTACATCTCCTTATGAACAGTACAGCTGTCATTTTTCACATCCTGCCAAAAATGTGTTTCCGCACTGCACTACCAAAGCTAATGCCAGTGCGACAACATTCAGCATTGACAAATGCTTGTTTTTTAAACTCACTTGGTCCAAACTCCAATTACCAATAGGTTAAGAGTCAGACTACAGCCACTGTATACAATTGCTGTCTGTTTTCTCCAAATGACAGGTTTTACTTACTGCCACTGTCGGGCAATTGAAGTAAAGTTATTGTCATTTGTTGCAACTTGATGCTGACCCCATTCCTCACAAAGAACAATGCAAACTGCAAACTTTTTTTAAACTTTAAAACATTGTTTTTGAGATTGAGCTACATCTGTGTTTAGATTGAACATCTTTCATCCGTTCATGTGATATATTTGTGCAGTAACAGTTCTTAAGGTTTTGCCTAAGGCATCTGAATGAAAATATGATCTAAGCAATGGTGTTGAAGTCCAGACTGGCTTGTGGTGTTAATGATGATGATGACTGAAGTTGCCTGCTTGGAATGCATTGCATCTTTATTGGGCTAGTGCAACTGATTCAATAACCTGCAGCAAAGGTAAGACATGCATACAACACACCCCTTGATTTATGTTGTCATATTTTTAGACTTACTGTTAGTAAACTTTTTTCTCTTTTTGTGTCTCTATTACAGGCAGGAAGTTCAACCGGAACAAGGATTTATCATGCCAAATTTTTGCCTACAGATATGTGGTGTGCAGGTGTTTGTTAATGAGAAGAACTATGCACAAAGCTTGTTAAACAATTTTTTTTTTATTTTGACCTGAATGTTTGAAGATACTTGTTTTAGGATTCGCTTTATAGGCATAACGTGTACCATATATAGTTTATTGGCCTAAATGTCATTTCTCACTAGAGGTGTGAAAACACATCTTGTCAAGGATTTTAAAAAAAGCCATGTCACATTTATGAGGTAGTGTGGAAAAATGGCTATGTTGAAATTTTGGAGTCAAAATATTAAAATTAGCAAAGTTATGACTGAATGCTGAAATATTGTAATGTCCATTAATAACCTGGGCATTTTACTGTATGTGTACACCAAATTTTCAGCATAGCCTTCTTATTGCCCCATCTAATGAACCCAGTATTGCTGATCTGGAAGGCAACCAGCTGCATAAGGGGGACATGAGGAGGAGGGCTGGCAGTTAAGAGGGATTCTGGGGGACAGCAGAGGCTAGAATTCAGGACATTGTGAGGGAAGCACATCTGGTGCACTGCCAGGGCCATTTGATGCGCAGCTTCCTGCCTATGGAAGGCAGAGGGGCATCTACAGCCATATTGCACTCACCACTTGCTTATATGGCATAGTAGTGTATGTTTGTAAGCATATTTCACTCACCACTTGCTTATATGGTGCAGTAGTGTATAAAAAAGACAAAGAACCTCTGTGCGCAAACATTGAGGCAATGGTTACCCCAAAGGGCATTTGGCTGGGAAGCCAAGTTTCAAGGAAATACAAAATTACACATGCCCACACAATGCAAAGCATCATGGGCTGCATAACTTAAAGTTGAACCAGCATACTATTCTGTGGTGATTTGCATATACAGCTGCAGTACTTTGCATTGTGGCAAACATAATTTTGTAGTAGTGTATGTTTGTAAGCCTATTTCACTCACCACTTGCTTATATAGTGTAGTAGTATGTTTGTAAGTGTATTTTACTCACCACTTGCTTATATAGTGTAGTAGGGTGTGTTTGTAAGCATATTTCACTCACCACTTTGGATAGTAATCTCACCTGCTGAATATGGAATACAGTTAAAAACAGCAGTTTGGTTTTCCTGGTATAGTAACTTTTCTATACCCTGGTGGGCAGCTTACTGTGCAGATAGAATGTGGAATCCAAGGAGAAAGAATTAATTTTATTGTATATGGCAGATAGGAAATGACAGCAAAACAGTATCCTCCACTGCTATACTAAAACATTGCTATGGTATGTTAAATCGATGGCTCCCCTTATCTTACATAATAAAAAGAAA
Organism: Neoceratodus forsteri; assembly: GCA_016271365.2. NCBI lineage: Eukaryota > Metazoa > Chordata > Ceratodontiformes > Ceratodontidae > Neoceratodus > Neoceratodus forsteri. The sequence goes on from CM057456.1 coordinate 400,088,497, forward strand.
CACTTTCTGGAAACTGCTGCGGTGTATCTATGGTGGTGCCACTGTTTTATATTAACCTGTCTGGAACAGCTTTTCATATACTGCATACACCAAAGTACATTGTTTTATTGAGGCTTTACAAGCCTGTAACACTACAGGAAGAAATAAGGTCTGAAATATGAAGCAAAAGGGAAGAGCACAGCATTCACAAACTGGGGAAGAGAAATAGCAATAAAAAACAGGATACATTTTTTTAACCAGTGCTACAGTGTTCTGATCCTCAACAGCTTGCAGAATACATAAAAAAAAGAATAGGGTAGCATTTGAATTACAGCACCTGTCAAGCATTATAAGGTGATTTAAATTAGTTAGACATAGCTATAGTGCAATGACTGCATGGAAATTGTTACAGCGCAGTGGCTGTGGAAGCACCAAATTTGGTCAACAGTAAATCTGTCGACCACCTGCACAGCGATGGCACAGTACCGACACAGGTATTATTCCACCCAAGCCCCCAATGTTTTCTTTAGGATTCTCAACTCCAGGTCAGAGCTGGTCCAGGGAGGGGGCAGGACACTGGGGGAAAGTGAAACATGGAAATGGACCATTACAGTGACTGTAGCTGCAGTGGTCATTTTCCGTGTTTCACCATCGGGGTGTCAGGCAAAAGGGGTCACCCCACTGGGATAGTGTGTATCGACATTGACATAGTGCAGTGACTGTATGGACTTTGCTATAGCACAATGACTGTTTAAACATTGGTATATTGCAGTGACTGTCTAAACATTGGTATATTGCATTGACTGTAAGGGCAAGGGTACAGTATAGTACAGTGACTGTATGGACATTGGAGTAGCGAAGTGACTGTATGGGCACTAGTATAGTGCAGTGACTGTATAGACATTGGCATAGTGCAATGACTATATGGACATTAGTATAGTGCAGTGACTGCATGGTCATTGGTATTATGGAGTGACTGTATGGCCAGTGACTGCATAGTAGTAGTGAAAGGCTTTATTTTTATTCAGGATATAATTGTTATAACCAAAAAGCCCTGCTCACAGTGTTGACCTGTTACAGAGGAGTGAGTTAATGGAAAACCATACAATATCTGAATGTACAAATTATATAAAAATACATACAATATAAGCTAATGATAAAACAGAAAAGCTATGCAAACTTTCATAATTATACTCCATGTTTCTGTACTTAAACTGTACAACAGTTACACTGGTCCACCCTTCCAGAGATTAAAGCCTGTTTAAATGTTGTCATTTTCTGATGTTCTTTCAGTAAGTTTACGGGCAATGATATGATTTCTTTTGATCTTCCTTTTTGATATGTGACCTTAGTGCTTTGTCTGTGTCTGTCCCATCAAAAAACAACAAAAGTGTGATTATAAACTGTTACAAATACTTGAACGTATATCACACATGTCTATGTACTGCAGGTGTCTTGTTCAAAACAATACAAGTTATTGTAAGAAACTTTCTGAGTCCCGAGCCCCCCTGCATTTACTTGGTGATTGATCCATTCGCTGTAGTATTGTTGTTTTGTTCGATAACTAATGAAGACACAAGACAGATGAAATGTAACTATATTTAAAAACAAGAGGTTGACTGGAGCTTGGTGATAGGCATGCATAAAAGAGAAAACAAACTAGCACTTCATAAACCAGAAATGTAAGTATTTTCTAGCCGTTATTCTTTCTGGTGCAAATACGGGGTTGGAGGGAATTATAAAATCTCGTCTTTGAACATAAGACATTGTTCAGGGTTGAGGAAGATCTCACGTAATGTGGTAGTTTCTGCTTATGAAAATAACATAGATGTGTGATTCACTCACAGAATTAGGTGCTGTACTGTGTATTGCATTTGTGTTTCCATAATGTTTCATGCAAAAGGCAATAAGAGGACAAAACATAGACTAAATAATAATAATAATAATAAAGAATATGTTAAGAAGAAGAAGGTAAGAATGAAACAGTTTTTTATAGTACCTGGAGAGAAGCTGGAAGTAAAGTGAAGTAAGGAAGTGTAAAGCAGTTTATTATATATCGGGCAGGAACCCACATGAACTCAGTTCTCCAAACTAACAAAATTGTAAGACTGTTTCTTCACTTCTGTCTTCTGTTTCCATTAACAACAGAAGGAGGGCCCAGTGGTGCTGAGGGCTGAGGCGCTGGATGCCTTATACCTCGCGGCACGCCGGCGATCCGGGTTCGGGAACGAACCCGGGTCATCGGAGGTCGGCAGTGGGGGGGGTGGGCGAAGCTGGACTGAGCTGCCTACAGGCAGGCTCTCCTCTCTGGGGAGGTGATGCGGCATCCCTCGGCCAATGGTGACCCCTAGTGGAGCCTAGGAGCTGCACAGGCTTAAAGTGGGCCAGGTGTTAGGCCCTGGGGTGGGGGGATAGGGGTCGTAACCGGGGCTATAGGTGCATGCGTGCCTCCATATGCATGTGTTCCTACTCCTGGGGCTCCTGGGTGAAAAACCGGAGGCAGAAAAAAACGGCGGCAAGCAGGATGACCGCCTCCCCACAGGCTCCGCTCCCGGACTGGTATAAGGTAAGCGCTGACGATTCCGGGGGATGGGGCTGGGGGAGTCGGTCAGATGGGGGCAGCTGTCTGGAGGAGTATAAATAGGAATAATAAAAAAAGAAACAGAAGGAGAATTTCACCATCTAGAGACGACAGTTCCCCACCTAAACATTTACAATTTAACAAATATATACGGCTTGACTCGAAACTGAGGGAACCATTTAAATTTTTTATTTATAAAAGGTGATGCTAAAACTGGAGGGAAATAGCATATTAGAAGATGTTAGTAGTGATATGGCTTAATACCAGCAAGAGATGTTTGAACCAAACATAAGACAGCTGGAAAATTAGAAATATAGATGAATTTGTACTGCCTTTTTTTTTTCTAAGACTTACTTTGAATGCATCAGCTATTTTTCTGCACCCTGTGGCCCAGTACATCCCTGTTTCAAATGTGTATCAATATTCTCTTAGAAACAATACCCATGCATATATTTTTATTCCTGCTGCTGTATTTAAATGATTGTACCACATTTATATGATAGTTGGTTTTGAGATTTGCTTGCAGAGATATAAAGCGTGACCATACAATTTTATGTTTCAAGTATAGCTAGTTAAGCAATCAGATTAAAAGTCAGTTAAAGCTACCCCACCTGTACAAAACATGATTACGCATATACAGTATTAGGATAATACAGCATGCACATACAATAGTATAGTCACTTCTACAAGCTGCTGCCAGTTTTATCTGCATCTTAAGGTATAACTCATAAAAATACACGGAAACATTGTCATCTATGACACACATGTAATATTTTAAAAACACAAAGGGGTCGTCTTACTCATGACGACTCAACAAAGTCAGCAACCTTGTGAAAGAACCTGCTGTGTGAAGCTTGGTATAGAAATGTTGCAGAAACATTCCTCCTGTAGTAATGAGGCCATCCCAGGTAACACCCCAGACACTCTCCCTGCTCTTCAGCTTGCATCCTGGAGTTATTTGGTTATGGACAGAAAGAGCAAGGATGTTCAGCAGCAAACCAGTTGCATGCAGCATTGCTATGGGGTAGACATGTTGATTTAGGGAGCCATCACGCAGAATCACTACTCACTTGCCTTCCTCAAACAAGCACCAATTCATAACTGCAGTTTCACCTCAGAGGTATATATATATATATATATATATATATATATAAATACTGCTTTTGTTTATAAAACTGTACAATTAAAACTGATCACTTGTCCCAGGTGAGCAGAAATCGCGACAGAGGGGACTTTCCTCATTGTTGCGTCTTTGTAATTAAAAAACATCATTTGTAACAGCTGGGTAGCTTGATACCAACTTGAAAAATTATAAAGAATAATAAGAATCACTTGGGAAAGCTGATGGTGGGTGCTCTATACACCCAGAGTTTGTAGTGTCTCAGCTGCACAAAATAATATGGAAAATTTATTGACACTACCATAGTGTCTTAATGAAGTCTGAATTCACATTTTGTTCCAATAAAGTTTACAATACTTTTTTTCTCTCCATGATATCTGGTAGACACAGGTTTTGTGCCTGGCAGGAGATCATGCAATGAGCATCACTGATGCGTGTGAGTGTGTGTGTGTGTGTTTAATGGTTTACTGCCCCAACCTTTCTTATTTGATTACATTTGGAACATTCTGCAATGATCTTGTTTGAAATGAAGTAAAACAGTGAATAAAATGTACTGCTTGATGACAAAAGAAAGTATCATATATGGGAAGGGTGGGTGAGCAACCAGGAGGTGAGAAAGAAGTGGTTGTGGGTAGTGATGGGCGAAGTGGCTCCAATTTGTTCCACAAAGTGATTGAGTGCTCCATAGCGCAAAGAGAGTTACTTGCGCTTTTTAATGGGTAACGCTAAGTCCATTGAAAACAATGACTTCCTTGCCATTTCTTCCACTTTGACTCACACTTCTTGTTTTTAAGCTCCAAAGGCGAATTTTGCAATGATTCATGGGATTTCAGGTCACATGGGCTATAGATTGTTCTGCACAGCCTCAGTTTGGGGTAGTGTGTGTAGGAAACTGTAGGAGACAATCTGCTCTGAGAGCTTTCTGCGATTCAAACCTTCAAAAAGCTGTTAAAAAAGCCTTTTTGAGTCATTTTTATTGCTGAAACTTTAGTTCATCGATTATAGGACCTCCTGTGCTCGTATCATTGAGCGTTTATTGTTTGTGTATGGATTTTGAATGTTAATGTACAACATTAAGTCTATGTACTGAGAGACAGTGGAAGTGTGATTTGGGGAAGGGATGTATCTGTGGTGTAGGTAGATTAACTTGGAGAAAAAGACAGTGCTTTCTGTTTTGGTGATATTTTTATTGTTTAACTGTGTTAGTGTACACACAGTAATATTTTCAATATTTCTTGCTATTTTTTTGCTGATTGGTGTGGTGCAGCAGTGCATCATTTTAGTTTGTTTAAAATATGTGGTTATATTACTGAAGTTTTCAATTTGCTATGCATTACTTAGTGTGTGTGTGAGGATGTGTGTGATTCATGTCATCAAATCAGACACCTTTTATTGTGCCACATAATAATTTCAGCAATGTGAAGCTGCTATCCACTGCAGCTGTGTGATTTTTATACTTCTTTGTGGTATCTTTACTGGTACTAGTACTAGTGACTGTTACTGCAGCAGTACAGTACACTGCTCCCCCCCCATTCGGCCCGCCCCAACCGGCAAAGGTATTCTTTTCCAGATTAGAATTTCTGATGGTGAGCACTGGTTAGGTGTTGTGCCTTTGTGTCTGCATCTCTTCAGTGCACAGCGCAATCTTAATCTGTCTGTGCATTTGCATCTCCTTAGGGCCCAATCTCCATCTGTAACTTAAGTCACAGTTGTTTCTTTGGCTTCCCTTCAGAGTACTGGACAGGTGTGGTGCTTAATTCTGCATGAACATTGTACGCATTAATATGCATTTTTAAGTCAGGACCGTCATCATGAGTCACTCGTGATACAAATCACGTTCTTCATCATCACAGTCACAAATGCAGTCACAAATCACGATTCACGATCATTCATGTTATGAATCACAACATTCACTTTTTTCTAGTTACTTGGATGTATTGTAAGCCTGTTTTGTAGTATCTCTCCAGGCTTCACCACCCCACCATTGTACTCATTAATACGTGTTTTTAAGTCTGGGAGTTTTAAGCTACAGCTCATCAGGGAAGTACAGCCGTAGGCGGTAGGCATTCACGTTTCTTCATCATCACGGTCACAAATGCAGTCACAAATCATGATTCACGATCATTCACAATACAAATCACAACATTAATTTTTTTTTTTTAGTTACTTGGATGTATTGTAAGCCTGTTTTGTAGTATCTCTCCAGGCTTCACCACCCCACCATTGTACTCATTGATACGTGTTTTTAAGTCTGGGAGTTTTAAGCTACAGCTCATCGGGGCCCGGGGAAGTACAGCCATAGGCATTCCCATTTCTTCATCATCACGGTCACAAATGCAGTCACAAATCACAATTTACAATCAAGTCATGAATCACAACATTAATTTTTTTTAATAGTTACTTGGATGTATTGTAAGCCTGCTGGTCACGGTGCTGAACAGGGATGGGATCCACACCTGGGCCCGGGGGAACAGGCACATCCGACTCCTGAGGACCTGGTGCTGGACATGGTGGTGGTGGTGGTGGCAGTGATTCAACTGCCTCAGAGTCAGGACAGGAGGCGGTGCTGGTCCTGCTTGGGGAGGCACTCGCAAGTTTTGAGTGGTGTAACAGGAATGGGCACCCATGCCCTCCACACATGCACACGGTACGATGCTTACCACTACCATGCTCTCCCAGAGCTGTCCCGTCCCAGACATTCCCTCACCCTGGTCCATCTCTCCTACTGAGCTCCCTCAGTCTGAGCAATCACTACTCACACTGTCACACAACACACACACACAGTCACACAGACACAGACAAACAACTAACTACTTATAAAGGTAAGAAAAATAAAATTTACAGAAAGAACAAATTAAGTAAAAAAGAGTACAGAAAAGACAAAAAAATGTAGCTTTTAAAAAAGCTGTTGGGTCTAAATCGAAGTTTAAATCTCCTCCTTGCTCTGATCTAAAAGTATCAGGAGTCACAAAACACACTGTTCTCTCTCCGTCTGCACAGGAGAAAGTAAAAGTGTCTGCTTGCATGACTCACTTTCTTCCTGCCTAGCTAAAGAGCATGTGACTTGCAATACTGTAAGCCATGTGATGTGTGGGGGGGGCTGCCAAATCTGAAACACCAAGTGGATCACTTAGAATCATAATGAGGAACGCGAAGTCCATTAAAGCAATGACTTTCCCCTTCTTAGCATTGCCATTCTGCCTTAACATAAGTGGTAATGACAAGGCGGAGTGAGCACTTTTGCTGCCCACTTCCACGCCAAGTACCCACTTCGCATTAATTCACTCTGCAAAATTTAAATTGCTGCATCTCTAGTTGTGGGGGTTGGCACCCCACTCCACTTACATTTAAAAAAAATATTTATAAAAATGGGAAGGTGGCGGGTGAGCCACCTGGATGGGATGGGGAGAATGAAGCAGCAGACAAAAAGACAGACAGACAGGCTCCTGATGTTAAAAGCCTATCAGCTGCTTGCTGACTGGCCTTATGCAAATCAAAGGACTGAGGAACTCTTTGACTGGAGTGGATTTGGTCCTTTCAAGTACAAGAAGTTTCCACCCAGCAAACAGTGAGTGGTGTCACGACCACAGTGTGTGGTCATTGGTCTGAACTGCTGAGTCCCTTCCAGTTTGAACTGCAATGGGCTCAGCAGTGAGACCCCCATGAAATCCCATTTAGTGTAACAAAACCATTTCTTGTGCAAGCTCAAGCAAACATAAAAGCCAGGATTGTTGTTGCCAGCATTCTGCACAGCTGTCCATCCTGCGCTGCTATGGTAAGAGTGTAGTGCTGCATGCACTCAAACTCTACTGTCCTAACTAAGAAATGTGGTTTCTTCTGGTCTCAACAGGCTTTTCTGAATGGGCACCACAGATGAGAGCATAATTTGATGGGCACTTGGCAAACTGTCTTGCAGTGTCATTTAGTAAAACACACTTTATTTCATTATAATAGCTTGTGAGCAATTTTTTTTCTATGGGCTCATCAAGTTGATATTCGCTGTAAAAACCCACGGGTTATTATGCTGAGCATGCACCCTGTCATTCAAAGTCAGGCGCTCTCTCATTGGCACTTGTTCTCTGTGTGGGAGGGCTAATCAGTTCCATGAACATGGCAGCTCTGTATCTCTGTTAGCAAGGAGCAGTCACAACAACACTCCTCACCTTCTCTTAATAATTTTTTGTATCTATTTGGTTGATCCTAACACTATTTAAAAAAAAAGAAAAAAAGTCATATCTGGTTGTTTCAGCTTTTTGCCAACTTCAGGAGTTCAAGAGGGAATGGCTCCACAGCTGACTTCCTTACACTCACAGGTAAGTACGATCGCGATTGTGAGTGTAAGCAGTCATCCACAAACCTATTCCCACTGGCAATCCTGAAGCTGGCCAACAGCAGGATCAACCAGATACAGCTTTAAAAACAAATAAAAGTAGGATCAACCAGATAGATACATAAAAATGATGAAGAGAATGCGAGGAGTCTTGTTGTGGTGGCTTCTCTATAACAGAGATACAGATTCACTACTACACAATTAAATGACTTCACTCTGGTTGGAAAGTCAGACGTTTAGCTGGAAAAAAAGTGCTCGCCAGATATTAAATAAAATAACATAAAGGGTAGTGTCTGTTATGAGAATTCAATGCATGCCTTCAGTGTGGGATGCTTTGTTAAACACTTGGGCTTCGCCCTCAGGGTTTATGTAGCATCCAACGCCTTGAGTGTGCATTAAATTCTCATAACACACACTATCCCATACTTTATTCCATCTATGTCTCCCTCACAGGCAGCAGTTGCAGCAAACCACCATCAGGACTGGAATCTTGAAGCCTGCATCAGGGGCATCACACCTGAGTTCCCATCCTCACAGACACCCCTGTCAGCTGCCAAGATAAGAAGCATAGAAACATAGACTCTGACAGTGCATAAGGATTGCTTGGGCAACCCAATCTGTCAGTTCTGCCCATTCTGCCCATTTTTCATTTCCCACAGTATCACCACAGACCCTACTTGATCCTGAGGCAGTAGGAATAGTGGCTGTGTTCCTATCTTCAGGGTGACCCACAGTACCTCTGCACCACCCCCACTGTTCCCTGCATTTACATTGCTTTTACACTTTCCCTCACATAAAGCACCTCATCCCCTCCATTCCTTCCCACCTTGCCCTTCCTGAGCAGAGTGTATCCTGGTAATCTGATATGACTTTAGCCCATGCCCCACCCATGGTTTTCAGTATATCATGACTCAGTGATGGTCACAGTATCCATGTTGCCCTCTGCCATGATGGCCTCTAGGCTTGGAATCCTATTTCTTAGACTTCTAGCATTCGTACACATGACCTTCCAGATTTTGTTAGCACCCTGCTTCTTACCTCTGTTTTTTTCCTTTTTGCCATTCCCCACTCTCTTTTTAATGCCCCGTTCCCATCTCCATTCATTTCTACCACCCTACTTCCCTTATTAATTTGTGACCTGGGGGATGCCTCCCCCAGGTTCTCCCTACTCTATACTTCAGCCTTTGGGGGGCCAGTACAGAATCTGTAAAGCACAGAAATAGGGTAACTGTCTTGATTCTTTTCCTATTCCCAACAGGACACAGTGCAGACGAGCAGCAAGAGATCCAAGAGATGAAGGCATTCAACTCTGAGGCTCATCAAAGCCCAGGACTATAAACACAGTACAGTAAAAACCTTATTTTTTGTCTTAACAGGAATCAGTTGCTAACACATCCAGCATGCAGCACCATAAGTAGCCTACAGTCCTGACTTCTGACTCCTCTTCCTGTAATTTCACAACTTGCCCTCTGGCACCAGCATACAATCAAAATGACTAAAAGACCCTCCTTCTCCTTGACCTTCTCCTCAAGCACCAGCAGCACAACCCAGCCACTGACACCTGTGTACACGCCAAATGGTTAAGAGACTTTCCTCCTCCAACTTCTCCTCAAGCACCAGCAGCACCTCCTGGCCTCCAGCACCAGTGTACAAGTCAAAATGGCAAAACGACTCTCGTCCTACTCCTCCAACTTCTCCTAATGCACCATCAGCTCATTTCAGCCTCTGGCACCAGCGTACAAGCCAAATGGCTAAAAGACTCTCCTCCTCCTCCAAATTCTTCTCAAGCACCAGCAGCAGAACCCAGCCTCTGGCACCAGTGTACAAGTCAAATGGCTAAAAGACTCTCCTCCTCCTCCAACTTCTCCGCAAGCACAAGCTGCACAACCCAGCCTATGGCACCAGTATGCAATCAAGTTAAACATAAGGGCCTGGTGGTGCTGAGGGTTGAGGCACTGGATGCCACACCTCGCACCACGCTGGTGACCCTGGTTCAGAAACAGACTCAGGCCACCAGAGGCCAGCTTGGAGGGGGAGGATTAAGCATCCAGAGGACAGCTCTCCTCTCCTGGGGTTGTGGCCTTTGCTCGGCACTTGGGCAGCCTGTGATGGAAATTGGGAGTCCTACAGGGGCCAGAGCAGTAGGGGGTGGAGCAGCAGCAGATGTCAGCAGTGTGCCTATGCAGATGTCATTGTACACTGCACTCCAGGGGAAACCACAGACATGGGAAAGACCCTGGCCCACAGTAGGTGATGGTGGGGACCAGGGGCCGACCTCCATGCCCAGTGCCAGGTCCTCAGTCCACCTTCGGGGCTCCCCTCATTTCATGGCACCCTGTCTAGATTTCAGAAAGGTCACCAGGAAAAGGAGCTGGTGGTCCCACCACGGGGGTCTTAGATCCAGGGGGCTGGGGTGTCACAGGAATGAGGAGGAGTGGCTAAGGACCGAAGGTGAGACTGGGACTTCAGGCGGGTGGGACAAGGTCACGTTGAGAGTCCAGAGAGAGTGTGAGGGTCAGAGAGAGGAGGTGCATATAAAGAGTTTCAAAATTAAAGTTCAACATCAGGACTTACTTCTCATCCTCAAGGACTGGCAGCATTACCCAGGAAGGAACATTTTTTTTTTACAGATCAAAAAACTTAGAGGCCACTCTTCATTGCAATTGATCTGAATAAGTAACAGAAGAACAATGGTATCCGGACACCCTCTGTGTGCATACTGATAACAGTGACTGAGAATGACTGTTGTGTCGCATCATCACCACCAGGATGGATCACAGTGTCTGAAATGACTTCTACTGTGCCATTGCCACCACCCACCAGCCCCCACTACCACTGGGGTTTTCAATAAACAGATACAGAAGTATTAGTAATTATTCTCCATCATTCACTGGATGCCTGAATGGCAGTACAGTTAAGTGATGCAAATGAATACATTAAAGTAACTTAAGATGTGGTGTGAATATAAGGTAAGTGTATTATTTTTTTCAACAAAACATGAACTTTATATGCTACCATCATCTTTGCCTTGATGGCAGCATATCAGAGACTGTTTCTCATATCAATGTTTGAGACATTAATGCTTAAAAAAAGGGTTGTAACATATAAGACATTCATATCCAAAGTTGGATACCAATGTCCTATCTTGGATACCTGGATTCAACCTCAGATGCCTGGATCCAGTCTCTGATACATTGCTATCTGACCCTGGATCAGACATCCAAATTTGGTTGGATTTATGGTTGGATCCTAAGTCAAGTAACAGCACTATCTAATGGAGGGTAGTCAGAGCCCCAAAAGTACTATCCAAGTATTTCTATTAGTTATTTAAATTGCTATCACCCTTTTGTACTGTGGCCTTGATCATGACCAGGCTTTTCATACAGTGCCACCCCCAACTGGAGCAGGCTCACTCCCATCCCACTCTAACTGAGGTGGACCAAGAATCGTCATCCCTACCTAACAGAAGAGTTGTCAATTATCCAGACTACTGGCTTTTGCCCTACCTGTGGTGGTGGACCTTTGCTCCTTGGGGCATGGATGCCCTTTCCTGCTGTGCAGAAACACTCTTTGATGGTGCCATTTAGTACAAACAAATAATAATGCAAAACCATTTGGGAAATTCCAGCTACTTGATTGGCTAGGACCAGTACATTGGGAGAGCACAATACACAACAAAAAACAAGTTCTGCAAACCAGAATGCAGCACCAGTTAAAATCATTGTGCCACACTGTAGAATGTATATTTCAAATTGCCAGCCATTGTTTCTCTCCAGGTCCCACAGAGCTAACACAACAAACAAGTTACACATACTTTCTGCTATAGTGTTAACCTTTTAGTTATCTTCAAATCATCTCTTCTTTTTTGGTTTTCCTGTTTATATTTTTTTATCTTAATTTTTCAATAGCCCATCTGTCCACTCCCAAAACACACACAGTACTTTACTCTGTCTTACCTGCTCACTTCTTCAGCATGTGGCCATACTACCACTCTGTCAACCTACACTCAGATAAAAACTGCTGCATATTCCACCTCTTTAAAGAAATGTGAAATGCTGTCATGTTGTCTGGCTTACTACAAGCACACGACCTGGAACGACAGGGGCATACAACATGGTGGTTTCAAAACAGACAAGGTGGGGTAAGGGAGACAAGCAGCATGTGAGAGATTTTTTTTTTTTTTTTATTTATTTGAATCTCGGATTAACACCTTTGATCTAGAAGTTCTTATACATAGGTTCCATGTCTACAGATTAACATTGGTTATAATAACAGAACAAAGAAATAAATTATGTATCAAAGAAGCAGGAACAAGCAAACAAAAGGCAGCTGACGTACAATGTATGCCAGGCAATAGCTTTTCAATGAATATAAAAAACATACACTTAATGACAGACAAGGAGAAGCAGCCAAAGGGCATTGTGAAGTATTGTAAGACAAGTGAGAGTGAAGTTTGGTAGGGGGATGAAATGGAATGGGATAGGGACACAAGGGGGAGAGGGGGAATAAAGGGGGAGTGAGAGATTGGAAGGGGAGGGAGAGGGAGAGTAGAGTTTAAAAGCACTTTTACACGCCGCTTACTTTTCCATCACTGGTCCGTTCTGTTCTGTGTGCTGCGTTCATCTAATCCTTTTACACACACAGCATGTTTTGCTGTGTTTACTCTTCCTGTGTTTGCCAGAGTGTACAGCACAGCAACAGCACATTAGGGAGATTGGCAAATGTATCATAATGACAGACACGGCATGATTACATGGTCTGTCAAAATGCAACAGAAGCCAGCAAATCCAGGAAAGCAGGGAACGCATTTTAAGGGAACGCTCACTTTGGTTGTGACAGGGAATGCTTTTATATGGCAAAACAGGTAACATTACAATGTGTCTGTACTGGTCATTCCAATACAGATCACTGCGTGTAAAAGGGCTGTAAGTCGAGTGGGGGGGAGGGTCAGTGCTCCCAGGAGTGGGGTAGTTACAAAATGCTGACAAAGGTATTAGAGGCAATAATCAGGTGACACAAATAGGAAAGATAATATAGGCAGAATTAGTGAAAGCAATCACAGCTGTTGCTTGCTGTGATTTTCCTTGTCGGTCACAGTCGGGTGGGGGGTGAGTAGCATTTGATGAATTCTGTAATGCTCAGTTGGACAGTGCAGAGGGTGGAGAAGAGCTGTACTTGATGTCTAATGCTCAGACTTCAATCTTTGCCCAGTTCTGGCATGTAACATGGTTATTTCATAGTGGGGAGTACATGGGGATAGATGACTTCCAGGGACTGAGGGCACTAGGCTTGCAACTTCATGCATTAATAAACCCTTGGGCATAGCACAATACAATGCACAACTTGTTGTGTCTTATTGTTTACATAAAAATACATTTTTATTGCAGTCAGCACTGAGGCTTGCTACCAGTACTCCACTCACTGCCATCTTCCATAGACCATGAGGGCTGGTCAGATGAAGGAAGGAAAGGCCTCTTTAAACACTGCTATAGTTCAAGTTTATTGCAGGAAATACTCCGTTGAGCAAGCTCATTCACAAGGAGGTCCTGAGGCACATACACATACAGTTCACAATTACATAGGCAGGAGATATAAAATGTAGAAAAACAAAGAAAAATATATAATACAAGAGGTATACACAATAGAAGTCCTTATGCTATATATGCAGTACATTCCAGCTTTAACCTTGCCCTAAATTATGCAACACATTTCAGATTAATAAGTAGAGGGCCAGCTGGTACCTAGGAAGTTGACTTGGCGTTGGGGGCCTAGTAGCACCTACATATGTATTTTAATTTAGAGAATAGCTAGTGTTTTGTAGGAGTTAATTGATACAATGCTGGTTAGCTTCAGCATGGCTTGTAGTTGGTTCCAAATGTTTGGGAGGAGTATGAGACAGCTCTTTGGCCAGCTGTGGTACGTGTCTGGGAACATCTAGTAGGATAAGGTTGGATTTCCTTAGGGAGTAGGCGCTATGTGAGATGTGTATGAGAGATGTTAAATAGACAGGCAGTTTGTGGAGTAGTAATTTGAGGGTCCAAATGCCAGCATGCAGGAGGCGTCTGGTGGCAAGAGAGGTCCACCAAACTGCTGCATAAAGATCGCAGTGGTGAGTCCTTTATGCAGAGTTAATAATGAAGTGAAGAGCATGGTGATAGAGTACGTCCAGTTTAGATAGGCTCAAGGTTGGGGAGGAGATAAAGATAATGTCTCCGTAGTCAAGCAAGAGAAGGAATGTTGCTTGGACAAGTCTTTTGCGGGTTGCGAGAGAAAAGAGGGTCCTATTTCTAAAGAAGAAACCCAAGCATGCTTCAAGCCTTTTGATAGATCCTCAATGTGGTTGTTGAAGGAAAGCTTGTTGTCTATCCACATACCTAGATATTTAAATTTAGGTATGACTTCCAAGGGCTCACCTAGGGAGGTAACTATGAAGTTTTCAGGTGGGGTAGGTAGGGCACCAGACAAGGCAAGTCTCAAGAAAATCATTGTCTTGGTTTTTTTGGCATTTAAGAGAAGCTTGGCATTGATAAGGTTGCTTTCTAACTGGATTAAGTCAGCTTGGAGTGCTTCCCTGACTTCAGTTAAGGACGAGCCTGATGCGTACAAAACCGTATCATCCACAAAGAAATGTATGCTAGAGTTCTTTATGTGAGAGTCAAGGTTGTTGATGTACAGGGAAAAAAGGATTGGTCCTAGGATGGAGCCTTGAGGGACTCCTCTGGCAATTGGAAGGAGGGCAGATAGTAGGCTATAGCTGCCTCTGTCACTGTGGCTGGAGGAAGGGATGTCACGTCTAACCTCTGCTGCTACTGCTGCAGGTGAGGAGGGCAGGCAGACTAACAAACTCATTCCCATAAGCCAACATTTGTCTGGAGCTAGTGGGTCACTGATCCAGAGAAGAGGTAGGCCACTGGATCTGATGGTAATGCTTCAACCTTGAAAGGTAAACCTTTCTTTGGTCTCAGTTACTCCCTGCATCCTCTAATCAGCTCATCCCAGGAGAACTGTCCAGCAAACATCTATCCATGAAACTCACTAGGGCACAGGTTTCCAAAAAGAACACCTGTGAGCCAGCAATAGAAGGTTTGTATAAAATTAAAAACTGCCCACATGCTGAGGAACAACAGCTGAAGTTCCCAATGCATATCAGAGACTCCTCACTCCCCTCATTCTGCTGTCTAGTTGTAGTATACCATAGGGACAGCCAGGGGAAAAAATCAGGCCATGTGGCCAGGCTGGGGAGGTCCAGCTAACACAGGCAGCAAATGTGTGGTCAAATGCCAAATTCTGCCACTGGCCTCATGTTACCCTATCATCTGGGGTCACTAAACACACACTGTGGGTCTTCCCCTATGGCCCATTGTCCCAAACAATGTTTTCTCTGCAGGTCCCTTGGACACAGTATACTTTGGAGCTCTACCTGTGGTTGATTTGCTAGAGCACAAAACTGTGCACCTGGAAAAGCAGGTTCATATCCCAACCCAGTTACTGCCTCACATTGGGGCTTTAAGCAAATCTCTGGATTTCCCTTAACTTCAGCAATCTCAGCTGTAAAAGTGTATAAAAGCAGAACCCCACTATAAAATAAGATGAATTTCTCAGTTGGACTATATGAGGTCTAGAAATCATGCAAGTAATATTTCAAATGTGGTTATCTCAGCGTGTTTAAAACATTTATGAGAAACAAACTATTGTGTCACTGAATATTTATAAAGTGTAGTTGTTTAGTATTTGTGTGTTGAGTTTTAAAATTAGTATTCTTATATTGATGGGAAAAATCTGTCCGAACCTTAATATCAAAAGAGAGGGCTGAACTGTGTAATTATATTAAAAAAACTGAAGTTCTGCAGAATAATTGTTTCATGTGCTAAAATTTATAGACATGCAGTTACTTCAATATTTTTTGTATGGTATCCAAACAGTACTTTTATGTTGTAGGGGTCACATGTTGTACATAGTATATTTTGTTCAAAACATTATGCAAAATACATGTTGCAGTCATTATAATTGATGTAAAAAATATATTTTATGGTCACAAAATGTATTGTGCATCTGTTTTATATACGAATACTGTGTGTTTCCCATGAAACCCCATCAGTATCCAATATTTAACAATTTCCATATGCCGTGCAGAATGTGTATGTATGAGATATGAACCCATTCTTATGCCCTATGTAGACTGGATGTATGAGATAAAGATACTTTTAATATTCTCTTTAAACAATTCTTGCATGTAATAGGAAACACTTCCATGTAATGTCTGCATTTCATATATGCACAATGGGGGTTATGCATCACTGTGGGCTTAGGCATGGGTGAATCACATATACCTGGCCCGCATAACTCTGCATCTGTAGACTGGAGAACAGTGTATGCTTTCCACTACTGCATGCCTTCGCAGGGCACCTATTTGTGGCCCAACCCCCCGGTGCTTCTACATGGGGGGTGTATTGAGGGACACAGGCAGGAATCCAATAAGATGCCCGTCCTGGGTCCCAAAGTGGATCCCCTGCTCAGGGCAAGCAGGAGATTGTGGGAAGGCATGGGAACTCAATTTTTTTGAAAAGATGGGAAAGTGTCCAAATGGCTGCCCCATCCCCCCCCATCTGCCCAGAGGGCTGAGGCAGCTTGTTGGGGGTTGGCCTTTTCCGCCACAGCCGGGGGTCAACATCTGGGGTGGCATGCAATGGATATGGCAGGGCCCCTGCTGCTGTATCATGTGCTCCCAATGCCTGACACTCCACATCTCCATGAATGGTGTAGAGTGCAGGCACACCGCAGACATACCCCTGGACTAGTTGTGTGCATAGCTGCATGATCAACCAGGGGGATATTGTGCAGAAGGGACATGTGTCCCTTCCATAATATGTGCAGGGGTCTGCAGGACACCGGTTCATGGTATTCAGATGTAGGGTTGCATATGCACCAAGGATCTCTGCTGCATAAGCACCCACCCCTCTTAATGCATAGGGGCCAATATGAATACTTCTACATGTTTTATGGCATATCAGTAAAGTTCATTGCCTTGTTTAGTTTAGTTTTAGTGTTTATTATACACACAATCCTTTAGGCAAGGGCCTGTTGTCAAAGAATCTAGATTCACATGTACAAACGTATAACACATACAAACATGCATTATACAGTTTGACCCACTTACAGTGGGCACCATTATAGCAGACACTCACTTATAACGGACATGTCCACTTTGCCAAAAGCCATTTCCTAGTCTGACTGTGTAAGTCATTGCAGTTATGATGTACATTACAGCCCCTGTATGGTTGACACTTGAGCTGGTCACCTGTCACC
Source organism: Neoceratodus forsteri (assembly GCA_016271365.2). NCBI lineage: Eukaryota > Metazoa > Chordata > Ceratodontiformes > Ceratodontidae > Neoceratodus > Neoceratodus forsteri. Next base: position 400,105,813 of record CM057456.1, read on the forward strand.
TCAATGTTCCTGATCTAAAAAACATCAGACTTGTATTCCTGCCCCTGGACACCACATGCCTCATTCAGCCCTTGGACCAGGGCATAAGCTACTCATTCAAACAACACTATGTGCATGCAGTGTGAGCCTTGCGGACTGAAATATTGGACAGAAGGTATGAGCTTACTGCTGGTGTTTGTGTTAAAAAAATGTCACTGCTAGATGAAGTGCATCTTACGAAGCAGGCATTGGATGCCATTAGCCAAGAGACAATTGTTCTCTGTTTTGCAAAACCAGGATTCATCAATGAAGCCCTTCCAGAAGTGCTGACAGAACCAGAGCTCAATTTCATCACCATCTGGAATGACAGATGAGTTCTTGGAGCGGTTTCATCTGGGGGAACGAAACTGAAAATGATCCCACCAACCTGATGTCTGATGTTGAGGAGTCCCTCATCCAGATTACACTACTGAATATCAAATGAGCCAGAGTCAGAGAAGGAAGAAGGGGACACTGATCCAGAACAACCTGTCACTATCAAGGATATGAAAAATGCTCTACTGATCTTATGGCATGCTATGGAGCAGCATGCTGACATCCTACCAAAATGTGAGGCTCTATCAGCCACTGAAGGAACAATATGCAACCATAAGGACACATCGAGCTTTAATACAAGATTATCTGAAAAAGGAATAGAAAAGGGGGGGACATGATTGAAACTTTTAAGTATCTGAAGGGAATAAATAAGGTGGAGGGTGGTAGCTTGTTCAAACTGAAGAAGGGAGCAAACACGAGGGGACATAGCCTCAAACTGGAAGGTGGGCAATACAGAGGTAATGACAGGGGGAAGTTTTTCACAGAGGGGGTGGTGGAGGCCTGGAACAAGCTGCTGGAGGAGGTAGTGGCAGCTGAAATGGTGGAGGGGTTCAAGTGGGCTTGGGATAGATTTAAGGGGTTGGGAAAAGAAGGTGGAAGCATAACAGAAAGGGGAGGTAGGGTATTGGGCAGACTAGATGGGCTGTGGAGCCTTTCTCTGCTGTCACATTTCTGTGTAAACTATGTAAAAAATGGTGCCAGAAATGTTTAAAACTAAATTCGGTAACCCCCCCCCACCCCACGCCACCACACAAAACTCTGCCACTTGTCCACTGCATAGCACAAAGCACAATTCACTAAGCATATAAAAATGAAGAAAACAAAGTAATAAACTAACAAAAAAAATTACAATAAACAGAAAATTAAAAAAAAAAAATCAACAAAGTATACGCAGAGATCATCCAAACACCAACTTCTCTACCAATACTCTGAATAGATATATTGGACACCTGATATAATGGACAAAGCAGAAGTGCATGAAAGAGTCTGGTATAAGTGGGTCCAACTGTATATGAATACACAGCACAAAGAATACATTTAGAGGAAGCAGGGCATACAAGGCAGTAAAAGAAATACATTGTCAGGAGGAGGGTAGCTATTTCTGTGAGGGAGGGGATAAGGCATGCCAGGGAGGATGGTGAGGAAGGTAGGGCAGAGGAATTATGGATGCAATTCCAGGATTTGAGGAAAAGGACCTTAGGATGGGGGTGGTGTATAGACCACCTTCTCAGGCAGAGGACTTGGATAGGGAAATAGCGGGGCAGATAAGAAGGGTCAGTGGGAATGGTAACACGGTGATCGCGGGGGACTTCAATCTGCCAGGGGTAGATTGGAGCACCCCAGCCAACTCAAGCATTAAGGAAGAAATCCTCCTAGAGGCTTTACAGGACAGCTTCCATGTACAGATGGTAAATGCGTCAACCAGGTTAGGTAACATTCTGGACCTCGTGTTGACTGAGGTCTTTGTCAGGGAGCTGGGGTGGAGGATCCACTGGGAGGCAGTGACCACCACACGGTGTGGTTCTCACTTAACAGGGACAGGGAGGTGAAAGGGACCAGGGTGTTGGACTTCAGGTGAGATGACTTTGGTAGGATGGGGGAGATAGTGGCTGGGCACCTAGCCAGCATCCACCCACACATGGATGCAAATCCGAAATAGGAGGTTATCAAGCTAGGTCTCACAGAGGCTGCTAGCTCTTGTACCAAGACACAAAGCAAAAAGGCTAGGTCCCAAAAAACCAAGTTGGTTAAGTGGGGAGGTGTTGGAGAAGGCGACGGCAAAAAAAGCAGCCTTCAGAAGATGCAAGAGATCCAATCAGGGAGAAGATAAGGAGAAGTACATGAAGAAATCAAGAGAGGTGACAAGAGCAGTCAGGCAGCCAAGGCTTCAAGGGGGCTTAGGCTGGCACCAGATATAAAGGAAGGAGAAAAGAATTTCTTCAGGTACATAATGAAAAGAAGGAATTGCAAGGATCAAATTGTAAGGATCAAAAGGGATGGAGGGTGGGTGGATTAAGGAGCAGTTAAGGCAGAAGTGCTCAATGAATACTTCTTTTCTGTATTTACTAAGGAAAAGGATGGGTCACTGCCTCAGGGGATAGAAAAGGTAGGCACGGGGGGGCAGAGACAAATGATGGGGTAATTTCAGTGGGCAGGGTACTGGAAGGCCTAAGGGCACTGTGGATGGATAATTCACATGTCCCAAACAGCATTCACCCCGGGGTATTGAAGGAGTTTGTGGAGATCCTGGCATAGCCTTTGGCAGACTTGTTCAATACCTCTCTGGGGACAGGGTGCATACCCCAGGACTGGAGGATGGCGCACATGGTGCCCCTCTACAAAAGCGGTCCCAAGGATGATCCAGGTAACTATAGACCAGTAAGCCTTACATCCATTGTGGGAAAGTTAATGGAGATGATCCTTAAGGAGAGGTTGATAACATTTCTGAGAGGGAATAGTCTACAGGATGGAAAGCAACATGGGTTTGTCTCTGGTAGATCATGCCAGACCAACCTGGTGGACTACTGTGACTGGGTGACTGGGTGACTAGGGCACTTGACTAGGGCCAGACGGTGGATGTCCTGTATCTGGCTTTCAGCAAGGCTTTTGATTTGGTGCCACATGGGAGGTTAATTAGCAAGTTAGGATGCCAGGGGGCAGGAATGAAGATGGTGAATTGGCTCAAGAACTGGTTGCAGGGGAGGCAGCAGAAGGTGGTGGTAGGAGGGGAATGCTCAGCTCCAAGGGCTGCGACTAGCAGAGTGCCGCAGGGCTCAGTACTGGACCCTGTGTTGTTTGGCATTTTCATTGATGACATCTCACATGGCATTAAGAACAAGATTAGCCTTTTTGCAGATGACACAAAGATCAAGGCAGTGGTGGATCACACAGTAGGGTGGTAGGAGCTTCAGGAAGATCTGACTAAACTTGAGTGCTGGTCAGACACATGGCAACTGGGGTTCAATGCAAAGAAGTGCAAAGTCATGCACATGGGAGCAAGGAACCAAAGGAGGAGTTATCAGTTGGGAGGGGTGCAGATAGCCACTATAGAGGAGGAAAAGAAAGATCTAGGGGTGATAATAACTGGGTAAATGAACCACTCAGCACAGTGCAGCAAAGCAGCAGCTAAATCCAATACAATGCTGGGGTGTATTGCTAGAGGTATCACCTCCAGGAGAGGAGAAGGAATCCTGCCAATGTACAGGTCTTTGGCGAGGCTGCACCTGGAGTACTGCGTACAGTACTGGCACCCATACTTAAGGAAGGATGTTAAATTACTGGAGGGGGTCCAGTGCACAGCTACAAGGATGATCCTGGGATTGGAGAAACCCTATGAGGAAAGGCTAAGGGAACTGAACATGTACTCCCTGGAGGAGAGGAGGGATAGGGGAGATATGATAGAGACCTTTAAATATGTGAAGGAGATTAACAAGACTGGCACAGAGGGGATTTTTAAATTAAAGAGAGGGAGGAACACAAGCGGGCATGGTCTGAGCCTGGAAGGTGAAAGATTCAGGAGAGAAATGAGGAGGCACTTTTTCACAGAAAGGGTGGTGTGTAGGTGGAATGCGCTGGCCGAGGAGGTGGTTTCCTTCAAATCAGTAGGCAGTTTTAAGAGGGGGTGGGTCAAAGTGAGGGGGAGGGTCACTGTAATGAGGGTTGGGGAGGGATGAGCAGCTGCTGAGTAAGGGGATGGCTGGCTGCACACTCAAGCAGACTTAATAGACCATATGGCCTTCATCTGCTGGCAGTTTTGTATATTTGTATGTTCGTATGTCAGGAATGCATCAGAAAATAGAAGCAGTTACTGTAAGTACTGGAAGCAATAAGCACATCCATTAATCAAGTTTTAAATGAAGGGATGGAATCTTACCCTCCTAACAAGACCATAGAGGCATTCCAGGATTTGTCAATCCTAAAGGAGAATGAGGTCTGACCCCATGAAGATTTTCTGAGTGGTAGTAACAGAGAGTTATGTGCTTGCCTCTAGTAGAGTATTTATACCCTGTATCCATAGTATGTATTTGGTAAATCAAAGCCAGAAGAATGGTGTTTGAATTGTGTTTCAATCGCAAGCTGTGCTTCTAAGAGATACACAAAATTGTTGCATCTAAAATGTATTTAAAAAGCATATTGCAGTCATAGAACCGATTGAAAACAATTGTTGAGTTAATACAAAATATGGTTTGCATCTGATGCAGCAGTAAATGCAATGTGCATTAATATAAACACTCTTTTTATTCCATAAAAATATTCTTATTACATATGCACATTAATTGTGTGGAATACGAATACAAAACTGCTTCTGTAGAAGATGAGTCGATATGTGTTTTTATTGCTCAGCAGCACCGTAAATATGTCAAATACTGTTTCCATATAAATACTCCGCATAATGCATATCAGTAGAGAGTGTGTGGGCCATATGTACTTGGCATATGCACACAAACTGTTTTCTATGTGTGTGTGTGAAGCACAGAGGTTTCATGCTTTCAGATAATACAGACATGTTTGGTTCTTGTTTGCATTCAGACACACATGGGAGATGGATAACTCAAGAGTTATGAACTTTTTCATGTCATAACATGGCAGCAGTCTGGGTATAAGTATGATGATGCATTTGTGAGTCGCACAGTAAGGAGGGGCAAAAATAACTACTGTAAAATATAAACAAGCATTTGTCATTGCCGTATGTTGCTTGCTTATATGTGATGTTTAGGTATTTAGAAGTGAAAGTACCATGCCTAAGAACTGGCATGTGCCCCCCACAAGACATCCACTGTCTTTCTGTTCAGTATTCACAGAAGAGGGGGAGGGACAAGGGCCACAGCAGTACAGCAGTTGCAAAGGTGTGAAGAGGTGGACAATAGTCCATTCACAGGCAGAAGAATCCTGCAGAAGGTGACTAAATTGAAGGAGGACAAAGCGATGGGACCAGATGGCATACTCCCAAGGACATTAAAAGAACTGTGAAGGGAAATAGAAGTACCTCTGGCAGCCATGTTCACTGAGTCATTCAACATAGGGGTGGTACCAGAGAATTGGAGGAGGGCACATGTGGTCCCTCTATACAAATCCAGCAGTAGGGAGGAGGCAGGGAACTATAAGCCAGTCAGCCTCACTTCAGTAGTGGGGAAGATCATGGAGACATTGCTTAAAGAAAGGATAGTGGGGCATCTAGAAGCTATCAGAGCCCAGGACCATAGGCAACATGGATCCACAGTGGGAAGGTCATGTCAGACAAATCTGGTTGATTTCTTTGACTGGGTGACAAAGGAAGGAAATCAGGGTGGGGCAGTGGACAACGCTTACCTTGATGTAAGCAAAGCCTTTGACACCGTCCCACATAGGAGGCTGGTAAACTAGCTGAGTAGGCTGGGCATGGGGGAAAGGGTGGTTAACTGGGTTAGGAACTGGGTAACAGACAGGAGGCAGAGAGTGGTGGTAAAAGGGGTGCAGTCTGGGTAGAGGGGGTGACTAGTGGGGTGCCGCAGGGATTGGTCTTGGGGCCAGTCCTGTTTAACGTCTTCATTAGTGACATTGCAGAAGGGCTGAAGGGAAAGGTCTGCCTGTTTGCAGATGACACCAAGATCTGTAACACAGTGGATACACCAGAGGGGGTGGAGAAAATGAAGAGGGACCTGGGAAAGCTTGAGAAATAGTCTAAGGACTGACAACTGAAGTTTAATTCAAAAAAGTGCAATATTATGCACCTGGGACACAGAAACCTTGGGGAAAGGTACAGGATGGGGGGGGGGAGTTGCTGATAGTCACAAAGAAGGAAAGGGACCCGGGGGTTCTTATTTCAGATGACCTGAAAATGTTGAAGTGGTAAGGCAGCTGGGAGGGCCAGTGACAGCTTCTGTGTGATATTCTTTTGTCCTTATAAACCTGTAATCTCCAGTATTTCAGTAACCACATGACCACACTGCCTTCTTTAGGCAATTTTATGCTGGTTGATGCCTGGTGTCAGACGGCAGACAGAGGGCTCACCAGATTGTGTTGCCATTTGAAAAACTTCATAGAGTGTTCTTTTACTGGTAAGCATTTTGGAAAGCTGGTGAAGACCTCACAATTTTTATTATGATTTTTATCTCATGTCTGTCCCCTTTGGTTCCCCCATCCCCACACCCCAACAGTCATCAGTGGCCACAGCTGCAGCCTACTTCTTTCCAAGATGGTGGGTGAGCATCTGCCTTCAGAGTCTGTGAAGTCTGACGTCTTTCAGTGCCACTTATTGGTCATCTTCCAACACAGACAAGGCACTGCCAGCTAAAAAGTAACTCAGGACACGCAAGTTTCAAAGTGGGGAAGAAACGGAGTGAGCAAAAATCAAGTACTCATTCAGATGCAGTGTTGATTTTAAGATCAGCATACTGGTGTGGACACTGCAAATAGAACCCCAGCTCTTTAAGCAACCTTATGAAGAGTAAAGGCTTCTCGAAGCACTGGGGTTCTGTTTATTGTACTGTAAGTGGGCTGCATCTAATGTGGTAATTTACTGTACCTTACATCTGGATTTATGGTAGGCCCAACTTTAAATAAACACTGCACCTGAATTAACTCATGATGCCATAGAAGCTTAGTATTTGTCAGCAGTAAAGGACTGCTTAGCCCACCCAGTCTGCCCAAATATTCTCTACCAACTTGTAACTCCTGCCTGTATATGTTACTGCATATCTTATTCTGCCTGCGTCCATCTGGACCTCCTTGTGAATGAGCTTGCTTAATGGATTTTTCCTGCAATGAACTTGAACCTACTCCACTTCCATATCCCTATGGATCTCCGTTGATCCCCTCCTTCCCCTTTTTGTAATATACCCCTATGTTTATGCCATGCATGCTTCATGCCTCCTACCATTTTAGCTTCCACCACTTATTCTGGCAGTCTGTTCATGGCATCTACCACCCTTTCAGTAAAGAAATAATTCTTCACATCTATCCTGAATGCCCCCCCCCGCCCCAGCTTCATTGTATGTCCCTTGGTTTGGGTGCTCATCCTCACTGGAAGGAAACTCCCCAACTGTACCCTTTTTATCCCTGTGAGGTACTTTGTTGGTCTTGATCATGTCACCTCTTGCCCTCCTCTCTTCCAGAGTGTACATGTTGAGATTGTTCAGCCTTTCCTTGTAGGGATTCCTGTGAAAATTCTGAACCATTTTAGTTGCCCTCCTCTTGAAAACCTCCACCTTATGTCCCTTCTGAAGTGTGGACTCAAAAACTGGACACAGTACTCCAGCTAGGTGTATACCAGGGAGTGATAAAATGGCAGCAAAACATCCCTACTCCTACTAGAGATGCCACTCCTTATGCACCCCAGAATCCAATTTGCCCTGCCCATAGCCTTGTCACACTGTACTGCTATCTTGAGGTCCTCTGATATAATAACCTCAAGGACCTTTTCACGTCTAGTGAGTATCAGTACCTCCCCCATCCTATACTCAGCATTGGGGTTCCTATGCCCTGGGTACATGATTTTACAATTGTTGGCATTGAGCCCCAAGTAAGTAAGAAAATGGACTTGATTTGAATGAACTGCAGGCTTTTAAGCAGCTTTTTGGGGAGTGTGTATATGTATGTGTATGTGGGGGGGGGGTCCTGCTACAATAACTATTTGCTTTTGATTTGGTATAATGTACGAACAGACTAACCCTGCTCCCCACTCCATGTGCTATATCGGAGATAAAGAGCCAAATAGCATTGGGCCAAGCACTGAGCCCTGCAGCACCCCGCTTGTTACTGCTCTGGGTGCCAAGAGTTACCCCACCACCACCATCACCCTCTGCACCTTCCCCTGTAACCAGTTCTCTATCCATTTAGTCAGACCACCTTCCACCCGTACCCCTCCTTCTCCTCACTCTTCTCCTCCTTGGAATGTGCCCCTCCTACCGGTAGTCTGCACCCTTTCTCCTCCTTATTCTTACCAGGTGGTGGTGGTGTCTTCTGTATTACACTCAGACCACTCTGCCCGCCCCCTTCCAGGGTTACTATACCTCCGTCTTTACCTATATCTAGGGTGGTGAGCTCATAAGGCTCTCCTGTCTAGACCTTTCTACCATTCTCAGTCTTTTGGCCACTGCTCCCCCACTTGATTAAATCCACCTTAGTAGAGATATACCACTCTAATCCTGCCTTTTTTTTTAACATATTTTCTCCCTGGGTTATGGTCAGCTTGGTCATCCCAACCGACCCCCCCTAACCCTGCCCCCAACATCAGGCCGACCTGCTCGCCTCCATAGATTACCCACCATGGCGTGGTAGTGAGGAGCTTCCCAGCTCGAACCACTGGAGCAGGATCCGATTGAGGAGGCACTATTTGGGGCGGGCAGCGGGGGTCAGAAGCTCATGCTGCCTGACCATAGCCCGTTTTCCACTTTTCTCCCTTTTGCAGAGTGCGGGCATGCAATGACGCTTATGGACAGCATGCCAATGTCCACCACACTCTGCCCCCTTTGCTACACTTCCGTAGTAGCGCCTGTGGTCATCACCAGGGGCTGCTACAGAGCAGTGGGTCCATGCATCCCGCCCCGGGATAGGAGAGCAGTCCTCCGGACACTCAATCCTATCTCTCCCCTGCCAAACCCTGGCAGCCTGAGCTTGCATCCAAACCTGGGTTGTCAGCGTGGCATGAGATGTGGTGTCCAGCACCTCAACCCTCAGTGCCAGTGGCCTGCCCTCCCCCTCCTCCTCCAGTGTACCTGTCCCCTGCATACCAGTCACTATTCCTCCCGGACTCTAACCCAGTTAATAACTAACCCATAATATTTCGTGTGGCACCAATCCCTGAGCCACTCAAAATCCTCAAGCCTACCCTTCCTCCCCATGCTTGCACATGGTACCGGCAGTACCTCCAAGAATGCCATCAACTTCCCCACCCCTTCACACTGCCTGCCCAACAACTCAAAACCTCCCCCTCACTATTTCCACAGTGTCCCCCGCCAAGTTGTTTGTACACATATGCAACAGTAAATGAGGTTTCTTCCTCCCCCTCGCTGCACGCATGAGCAGTGCCTGCCCTGCCCCTCCTGCAGTCAACCTGGGGACAGCTTCAACCCAAATATGGCTGTGCCTTTCCCCCTTTCTGCCCCATCTCACCCATTTCAGTATAGAATCCCCCAGGACGAGTACCCACCCATCCCTTACCCCCTTTTCTTTCTAATGCCCTTTCCACCAGGCCAGTATTCGTTCTTCCCTGCCCCTTACCCCCTCCAACTGCACCCCCTGTGACTTCTGTATCAGTACCCTCTACTTCCACCTGACCCCTATTCTCTGCCTTATTCCTCCCATCACCCTTGAACCCCTTCCCAGCCTGACTACTTCCTACTGGGCTTCCCTTGTCGGCCTCCCCTCCTCCCCTGCTGATTTCCAACCCCTCTCCTCTCCCCACTGTTGTCGATTTAGAGCCCCCATTCCCTTCTACCCCGATAGTGATGCCCCTCCCATCCTTCCCCTTCCCCTAGCCTTCTCTCTTCCAGTCACCACTCCTCCTTTCTTACTAGCCCCCCTTCTACCCTTTCGTCCTCGTTATCTTTTCCCCTGCCTTTTGCCATCCCTTTCATGCCCCGTGTGTTCTTCTCCTTCAGTATGTTCCTGTTCCCCCTCTCTGTCCTATAGCAGAGGTTTGAATCTATTCCTAGTCGATACCCCTCCTACATCTCTTCCCCCTATCGGTCCCCCCCCACCTTGTTCCCCTCCATGCCACCCTTGGTCCCTCCCTCCCCGCAGCCATCTGCATTTCTCCCTGGTACTCCTCATGGTCTCTTCCTCCCTATCAGGAGGCCCCCTCACCTCAGGCACCCCCTCCCCTCTCCTCTCCTCTCCTGTCTGTCTTTTCTGTTAGTGCCTCTGATGTTCTCGGCTCTCACATAGTTTCACTTAGCCCAGTCAGTAATCCTATTGCACTCCAAGTATTACACAGCTCAGTTAGAGAAATAAACAGAACAAATAAATATATATTATTACAGCAATCATAACAGTATAGCTCAGTACTTAGCTCAGTTACAGAAATAAACAGAACAACTAAATCTGTATTATTACAACAATCCTAAAAGTATTCAGTCATTGCTTTGTCTCCACTCCAGAGACCCTGCTGTAATATAGGACCACAGAGGACACTGGGCGGGAGGGTGGTCAACTCTAAAGTCCCGGCAGAGCTCCATTGAGCTCACTCACTCCCCCTCTCTCACTCGCTCATTCCGTTTCTTCCAAAACTGCAGGCTGCCCTTTTGTACTGGGCTCCTGCTTGCATTGGCGCCTTTTTCTGCCCACAAAGAAATCTGCAGCAGTTCCGACACAGTTCAGTTGAACTCGCTCACTCCCCCTCTCTCACTCACTCATTCTGTTTCTCCCAACGCTGCAGGCTGCCCTTTTGTACTGGGCTCCTGCCTGTGTTGGCACCTTTTTCTGCCCACAAAGAAATCTGCAGCAGTCCTGACAGAGCTCTGTTAAGCTCACTCACTCCCCCTCTCTCACTCGCTCATTCTGTTTCTCCTGGAGTTGCAGGCTGCCCTTTTGTACTAGGCTCCTGCCTGTATTGGTACCTTTTTCTGCCCTCAAAGAAATCTGCAGTAGTCCCGACACAGCTCTGTTGAGCTCGCTCACTCCACCTCTCTCACTGGCTCATTCTGTTTCTCCCAGTGCTGCAGTCTGCCTTTTTATACTAAGCTGCTGCCTGCATTGGTACCTTTTTCTGCCCACAAAGAAGTTCACAACTGTCCCAATACAGCTCCGGTAAGGTCGCTCACTCCCCCTCCCTCACTCACTCATTCTGTTTCTCCTGGCACTGCAAACTGCCCTTTTGTACTGGGCTCCTGCCTCCATTGGCGCCTTATTCTGCCCACAAAGAAATCTGCAGCAGTCCCAATGGAGCTCCGTTGAGCTTGCTCATGCCCCCTCTCTCACTCACTCGTTCCATTTCTCCCAGCACTGCAGGCTGCCCTTTTGTACTGGGCTCCAGCCTGCATTCACGCCTTTTTCTGCCCACAAAGAAATCTGCCGCAGTCCTGACAGACCTCTATTGAGCTCGCTCACTCCCCCTCCCTCACTCGCTCATTTTGCTTCTCCTGGCGCTGCAGACTGCCTTTTTGTACTGGGCTCCTGCCTGCGTTGGTGCCTTTTTCTGCCCACAAAGAAATCCACAGCAGTCCTGACTGAGACCACTTTCTCACTCGCTTGATCTTAATCTGTCCAAACACTGATTTCCCAAAGCAACTGCACTATTCTGCGCTGGAAGCACAAAAACACATTTTGGCCAGGATGTGAAAAATGACAGCTGTACTGTTCATAAGGAGGTGTGAAAAAATGCCAGTGTTGAAAATGTGACGTGCAAATATTACTAATTTGCGAACTTACAAGGGTACATGGAAAGTGCAAAACGCACGCTGGTGACACAGTCATTTTAAGGACTTTCAGCACAAAATTTTCAATATAGGCATTTTAGGACCTCTGCTCATGAACAGTGCCACTGTGATTTTCTTAATGTGTCCCAAACACTGATTTCCCACAGCAACTGCGCTGTTCTGTGCCGGAAGCGCAAAAACATATTTTGGCCAGGATGTGAAAAATGACAGCTGTACTGTTCATAAGGAGGTGTGGAAAAATGCCAGTGATGAAAATCTGGAGTAAAAATATTGCAAATTTGCAAAGTTATGCGCGTGTGTAGCAACTGTGCAACACACGCTTGTAAAACAGTAATTTTTGGGGATTTTTTCCACCAAATTTTCCACATAGGCATTTTTGAGAGCCCACTTCATGAACACTGACACTGTAGTTTTGTTAATCGGTCCAGAAAGTTGATTCCGCGTAGTGACCAAGAAATCACCTTTTGGGACCGAATAACGCCATGACAATAGCTGAATTCATGAGGAGGGGTCCCAATAACCTCAGGTTGAAAATTTAGTGCTAGAATTCCCCAAAACGCCGGAGATATACACCAAGTTTGAAAAAACCCTATTTATGCCATTATACAGCGTACTGGCATCTCTTCAGTTTGCGGTCAGCTTTGAAGAGTGCAGACATGTCCTGGTCCACTGAAGATTGTTGCACTGGGCTCCAGAGGTAAGTATGGGGTGAGGGGGGTGTGGGGAGGTAGGGTGTGCAGAGGGTGAGTGCAGGTTGGGTGTGGGGCCATGGACTCAACGAGGGACCATTTTCTTGTTTATAGGGTTTTAAAAAATTAAAAAGAAAAACATTGCGGGACATTTTTTCATTTTACAGGGACTTTTGGCACACTGGGGTGGGCTCCCAGCATTCCACCTGAGTGGTTTGGGGGGGCTGTAGCAAGCAGGGGATTGGGCAACCTATCGGCACATACTGGGGGAAGAGCCGAGGGTGATTGGGCATCCCCCTCGGCACACAATTCATTGTGGGGGGACATTATGGTGACAGGAGCAGGCTCCTGAGGTAAATAGAACTGGGGGACTGAAGCCGACTGAGTTGGGCCCCCATTGGCAATGAAGACTGTTGTGGGGGTGCATAATGCCGAGGAGATTGGGCATCCCTCAGCATACAACAAATGGGGAGGGTGACAGTATGCTGATGGGGACTGGGCTCCTCATTGGCAAACTGGGTCAGGGGCATGCAAGGTTCTGCCCTGCAATGACAGGTCGCTCCCTCATTGCAGCAGAATGGCTGATGCTGTAATGACGAGGCAGCCCCTGATTCCAGTGGCTAAAATGTTTCAAGATGGTGGCACGCTGGCTGAACTAGTGTCAGCAGCAGTGTGCCACCCCATTTGGGAAAGTGGACCAAGCCTCAAAAGGCAGTGGGGGCACTGGCCACAACAGTGCCGCACCTCCACAACCTGCTTCTGTAGCAAGCTGCTGCAACATGTTTCTTCTGGATGTGCACAATCAACATAAAAATTTATTGCAAAGAACATTTAAAATAATGTCAAGGGCTGTAGAGAAACCAGCAAAACTCAGTAAATTCACAATTCAATTTAAGCAGGAAGAATCAAGCAGACTTTATATTAAGCCCCACACAAGCACCTCCTAACTGTTACACATTTCATTTATTTTTTATACCGGAGAAAAGCTCCATTGAGCAATGCTCATTTGCAAGGAAGTCCTGGTTAGGATACTCAGATAACACAGAGTAATGCAGTCAGAACATCATCTGACATGCATACATGGTACAAAGATGTAAAAGGCTTACAGAAATTATAAACATAATGATGGAGCACTGTGGAGCAGTAAACATGGCAGATGCATTCCTTTTAAGCTCCGTTCTCAGCTACAGTTAAAAGTTAAAAACTGGATTTTTGATACCTGAAAGTCTTCTACAATAGATATGGTGCAAGAGAAAGCTGTTCTGGAAAGAAAACAGGGCCAAACAGAGATCAAAAACTGCAGGTATAAAACAAAGACGTTTTTGTCAGCAGTGACTGTGCCGAAGAGCTCAGAGCCTACACAGCCTGGAGGATCAGGTGGCATGGACCTCCCAGCTTCACAAATAATGGCCATGCTCCATTAAATTCAGTATACCAGAGAGGAAACCAACAAACACCTGATGGCAGGGAGGCAAAGTTGGATGAACTGGATCATAAAAATAAACGCTGAGGGACCTTTTTCTTTGTTTCCGGTTCTAGCTGCAAGGGAAGGGTGGGGGTTGCCACCAGACACCAGGGAATTAAAAAGGGAGTATCAGTGATGGTGTTTAAGGGGTGAGAGGTGCCACTAGACACCAGGGAATACAAAACAGAACAATGGTGATGGTGATTGGCGCATGAGGGGTGCCATTAGACACCAGGAAATACAAAAGTGAATATTGGGATTAGCGATCAGGGGGGTGGGGGTGTACCACAGGGGGATCTGCTTACATTAATTGTGCAAGTCAAGAAGTGGGGATTAGATTCAATGTGGAGATATGTGAGCTATTACAGCTGGGGGTGAGGAATGTGGATTGCATATGCAGTATGATGAAACAGTGGACGTCGCAGTCAGGAAATTATCAAAGGACAGTTATGGCCTGTAAAGTAAAGCCTGACAAGGAATATTCTACCACAGCCAAGAGATCAAATGAAATGTTTAGATGTAGTTGGAGAGGATAAGTAACAGGTCCAGGAGATGAGCCTCCCTTGTACAAGAACAGAGATTAGTGAGGGGTGTCACTAGACACCAGGGAAAGGGTGGCTCACAGCTCACACTGCAGCTGGCAGCACAAGTTCAGCTGCAGTTGCAGAAGTGAAGACATTCCCGCTGTTCTCATACAGAGAACAAGGGGGAAGCACTCCTCTCACTAAGATTGGCACCCGGTTGTGTCACTCTAAGGGCTGTTTTAAAATTAAGCCCAATAAGTCATTCTCATCACCATAAATATAGTAAGCAAAACAAAATCATAAACCAAAAAAAATATGAAAGAGATAAAAATACAAATACCTTCAAATGTCTTCTCTTCTGGAAAGCTGTTCTTCTGTTTGGTAATGATTGTGCCACATTGATCATGCCAGGAGTGAAAATAGTTGGTACAGCATCATATTTCAGCTTAGCCTTTGCACCATCCATCCTAATTCTTCCAGCTTCTGAGGGTCATAATCATATGATGTGTGCTCAAAATGTACAGAGCATAGCTGGCTCCATGGTGCCTGGTGAAGGGGTTCACATGGCATACTGGTGACCCGGGTTCATGCCCTGAGCCTGGGTGTCAGGAGTGGAGACCTGCAGGGAAGGAATCTAGAGCCTCCATTGGATGCTTCCCTCCTGGGGGTGTGGGCAGGGCCTCAGCATCTGGAGGTGGATTGGGCAATGTCGCTAGTGGGTGTGAGGCCTCAACCCATCCCCACCTCAGGTTACCACCACGAGTAGGCCCAATCAGGGTGGAGGGAGTGGGATGGCAGAAAATGGAAAAAAAAGCCCCACGAGCAACTGGGTGATGGCCTCCGGTCTCCTGACACCAGGAAGCCCCGGAAAGCGTCTGGACCAACCCCGCAGCACCGAGGATACAGAGCACCTAATGGGCACCCCCTCCGGAAGGGAGGGGCCCTCCTGAGGAAAGGATATGTCACATACTTAGGGGTGGCTGTTAGAGCCAGAGGATGGTGGCAAGGGGATGAGTGGTGCCGGGGTGCACCTTGGAAGCCCAAAGGAGTGGCCAGTCCGGAGTGCCCGGGGAGGAGCAAAAAATTTATAGAGCATATTCTGTTGCATTTAGAGGGCTTGAAATTTTTCCAGCAGCAAAGATGAAGCCATGCCTTGTGTACTATCATATCATCTGGAAACTTAAAAAAATGTAATTCACACCCACAACAATTTTCTTTCTTGCATTCAATCAAGACACAGTAAGGCATGGCCACAACAATAACGAAATCAACATTAACTGTATGCTAAATGTATTATACTGACTCAATATAGACACCTTATTTCTTGTTGCTAAATAACTTTTCTCTATGGCAAAAATCAGATAATGTGTCACACTAACTATGTGTCTCTCACCGACTAAGAAACAAGTGACAAATTCCTTTCAAAATGACTTTTTTGGAGTGGCCACTAGGCACGCTAAATAGGATGGCAGCTTAAAGATCAGCTCCACAACCCAGAGGGAAATATCCTTTAAAATCCTTTTTCTACTAGCTGGTATTATATCTTCACTCTACTGTAACTTGTGGGGTAATACTCAAGCTACACTAATTTAGCTTCATTGATACAAAAAGTCTTCATTTGCTGTGTGGAAATTGCTATTTTACTGAAGGATCTCCTGGACAAGGTAGGCCTGAAAATATGGCTGAAGGCCACTTACCACAAACCTGGGAGCAACCGTCAGTTGAGGAGATGTTTGGCCAACTTATGGCCCAGATGGCACAAGTCACTGTAGCAACTAATCGAAACACCCAAGTGGTTCAAAATTTAGAAGCCAGGATGTTGCATACCAAACAGCGGGTCTCGGCAACGGAGGGGCATGTTCAGAACTTAAGGGCAGAATTAAGAGATCAACAACGGACTATACAGATGCTGCACAGTAAGATGGATAACCTCGAGAATCGAGGTCGCCGTAATAATCTTTGCTTCCTGGTTTTCCCTGAGCGTGCAGAAGGCAAAGATAGTGAGGGATTTCTACAATTAGCCATCACTGAAATGCTGCATTTTGACCCATTGATACCACTCCAGGTGGAACGCGCACACTGTACGTTAGCCCCCATGTCTCAGGCCCAGGAAAGACCACGACCTATCATAGCCTGATTTATTGATTTTAGGGACAAAGAGAAGGTCCTAACTAGAGCTCGTGAGTTACAGCATGTAGTGTGGAGATCGAATAGGATCCCACATCTTTCAGGACTTCTCTAAGGATCTGTCAGACAAACACTGAGCATACTCTGAGGCAGGGCATAAAATGCACAATATTGGACTGTCCTTCTCCTTGCGTTACCAAGCCATGATGCGGGTTATGCATAATGGGGTCCCGAACAGTTTTGAATCTCCTGATGCACTCATGGATTTTTTACAGCACAACTGGCCACAAGAATTCACCACCATTACCACGGGAGCCCCTTCAGCAAAAACTGCTACCGACGGGTTGGATTGCCACTCCTCTCCATCACTAAGCAGGCCTGCAGTTTGGCAAGACCTCAGGGAGCAACACTGGGAACTCCCCCCAAAAGCACACCGAAAGAGGCAATCCTCAAAAAATCATGGCCGCCGGGAGCATCCTTCGGAGAGAGGGCAAGACGACATAGAGGAGGCCACAAGCATGGACACTGTTGCTCCAGATCCATTACAGACCTACCACATTGCTAATAGATATAAAGCTTTACACCACAGCTCTCTGGTTCAACACCCAGACATTGTGGATTCAACTGTGAAAGGCAGGCCTACTCCTATGTTGCAGCCCAGCTACCTGCCCCCGTCAGCAACTCCTCACCAGCCGCAAAACAGAGCTACAGATAGCGGAGGACAGCGTCCACCAAGGACTGTGAGGGAGGCCTCTGCTACCAGTGGAGGTCTCATCTTCAGTGTGGACCGTACTGAGTGCTTTACATCTCAAGGGCAATTGATCAGAGAAAACCTACTGGCGTGGTCAGATAAGTAGTCATCCTTCTATTTTCTTTCTATTCCTGTTCTTTTAATCCCACAGGGAATTGTAGGTATGGGACGAGTTTGGGGTGTCTAAATTGATCGTCAGTGGACAATCTCCTTGGCTGACCCATCTGCTACCCTTTCTCCATGTTACCCATGTAAAGGAACTTTCGGGCCCCTTTTCAGCCCAACCTTGTCCCTCGACTTGCACTGCCATATGGCAGAGAAAATGCCTCACTCCTACACTGGGAGGGATTCAACGAGGCCTACCAACAAGTTCTCAGTGGACTTCCTGATCAAAGGTCCAGACACATCTAGATGGCAAAGAAGGCCTTTTTTGTACCATCTGATTAAACAGCAGAACTTTTGTGTGTTCTATCTCGCTTACTTGTGTGTGAGGGGGGATGAGGTCCGCTGGGAAGCTGTGTCACATAATATGAAAGTATTTGACAGCATGCGTAAACTGTTGTGCTGAATGGTTAGCCAGGATGTGTTTTACATGAGGCCCTAAGTGGTGAATGGCACAGGCCTGTGCCCCTCTGGTATGTTTTTTTTTTTATTATTATTTCCTATCAAGGGGAGATCTCCCAGCCCCCACATTGGGTGGCTTACAGTACACTCTTCATAGGTGTGACGAGCCTAACCTCACCAAGATTTTTGTTGTGAGAACACATTGGCACCCATCAGCAATAACCCTAGGCTTGCCAAAATAGTAGGCAGTTCTCCCCCACTTTCTTTCCTGCAAACTACCACCTCAATAGAAGCATAGTGTAGTCCCACTTTAACTACACCAGCTTCTGAGCTACACCGCTAGAGCAGCTCTCTCAACCCTCTGGGGCTGCAATGAGCCACGTGGTCCAACCTTCTTATTGGGTTGCTCGATTCTCTCAGGGGGGAACCCCTCCCCCGCACACACCATAGTGATAAGAAAGGATGGATACCACTTGATAACATCCTGGGAATAGGGGCTGGCCTACAGCAGGGCTCTGTGGCCGAACAGATGCCTCTATATCCCCAAATTGCATGATACGCTGTGCACAGTGTATATAGTTTGTTAATGTATTTATGTATGTTTGTTTCACAAGAGACACACACAGATGTTTCGTTATTTGTTGGTATAAGGTCATCTGATAGGGGCAGGGTATATGGGCTTTACCCACTCTCTCCATATCTGGTGGTGCTCTATAGAAATTTGCCTCTTCTGGTTGGGCTGCCCTCGCCCCCTATCTGCTGGTTGTTCTTGATATATCTCTTAATTAAATATTTGCTCCATATTACTAACAGGTGATATCACTTGTCTGACATGGAACATCAGAGGGTTTAACACCCCAAACAAGAGGAAGCAAGTTTGGGGCTACCTTAAGAGACTGGGAGCGAGGGTTGCCTTCCTGCAGGAGACCAAACTTACCGGGGGGGGATCCTGAGAGACTGAAGAGGGAGTGGGTAGGTCAGGTCATTCATGCCTCGGCCTCCTCTAGAAAGAGAGGGGTGGCGATTCTGCTTCACAAGCAACTACAATGGAAATTGCAGAGACAAGTGAGGGACCCTGAGGGTAGATGGGTGGTGGTACTCATGGATACTGAGGAGGGCCCTCTGATCCTGGTTAACATATACGCCCCAAATGAGGACTTGCCCTCCTTCTTTCACAAGTTGGCCCAGGTGCTGGGATCCATAGCTCTGGAAGACACCCCCATTTTGTTAGGGGGTGATTTTAATCTTACTCTGGACCCTTTCCTGGATAGATCCCCTTCCAATACTGAGCCCCACTCCAGGGCTGTAATGGCAGTTGCTCAATTACAACAAGATTTGGCCCTTATGGACATCTGGAGAATATTTCACCCCTCCCAGCATGACTACACCTTTCATTTCCCCAGTACATAGTTCTCTTAGTAGAATAGACTTCTGGCTCACCTCTGCTACTATTACTAGTAACACTGTTAATACCCTTATTCATCCCTTAGTTATCTCGGATCATGCCCCTGTGCATCTTGCCTTCACATGGGGCCCCCCTCTCCCTAAGTCTCTTGCATGGAGGGTGGACCCATTGCGACTTCATGACCCAGACTTCCCCTTGGCTTCAAAGAGCAAGCAGATTTTTGGCATAACCTCATAGCAGATACCTCTCGATGTTACTACATAGGAGGCATTCAAAGCTACTCTAAGAGGGCGATAATAGGGTATGCGAGCTGGTGCCGAAAGAGGAGGGAACAACATTTGAGGGGGCTTGAACTACAACTCTGAGAAGTGGAGCTTGCTTTTAAAGCCCTTCGTGTCCCTTTCCTTAGGTCAGAGGCAGGTCACAAGGTCTGCTCTCTGAAGATGCAAGTGAATGAGCTGGTCTCTAGAAAGGCAGAGATTTTGATAATTAGACTTAAGCATAAATATTGGGAAGGGGGAGAAAAGGGTGGTAAGTTGCTGGCATACCGTCTCAAAAAGCAGCAAGCCGAAAGGCATATAGCGGCTTTAGAGGATACTGGGGGTAGGACCCAGGCCTTGGTGCAAGGTATTAATCAAATAATGATGGATTTTTACTCCTCGTTATATAAATCCTCCAGAGCCCCAGACCCCAAGGGAGGCTGCCCATTTCTGGAGTCCCTACATCTCCCCAAAATCTCAGAAGCCCAAGCTAATGCCCTAGATGCCCCGATCTCAAGCCAGGAGGTAGCAGACACCATCCTCTCCCTTAAAAAGGGAAAGGCCCCAGGAGAGGACAGTTTCCCTATTGAAGTGTGGCAGCTGTTGCATCCATAATCTCTCCAGTATTGCAACAAGTATTTACTGAGTCATTGCATAGAGGGTCTCTCCCTTCATCCCTTAGGGAGGCGACTATTACTATCCTACCAAAAAAAGGTAAAGACCCTCTTAAAGCATCCAGCTACCGCCCTATGTCATTATTGAATGCTGATAGCAAGGTGCTAGCTAAGATACTAGCTAATGGACTTAATCCTCTCCTTCCCAGTTTGATCCGCCCATCCCAAGTAGGCTTTGTTAAGGGCTGCTTTAGCGTGGACCTTATTTGATCGTTGGTAAATTTAATCCATAAGGCCCAAACATTATCTTCCCCCGCTGCTGCCATTGCAATAGATTTTGAAAAGGCCTTTGATTCCCTGGAGTGGGACTATGTCCGACAAGTACTTTGCACTATGGGCTTGAGGGCGGGGTTTCGGGCCTGGATTGGGGCAATATATTCATCCCCAGCTGCACGGATACTCACCAATACGATGCTGTCTCCCCCATTCATACTGAGTAGGGGTACCCATCAGGGCTGCCCACTTTCCCCATTACTTTTTGTATTGGCAGGAGAACCCCTGGCAGCTGCTATTTGGCAAAATCCTCTAATTTCCTGGGTCCAGGTGGGAACAAGGGCATACCCTACTCTTATGTATGCAGATGGCCTGTTGCTCCCTATAGCCAATATCGTCACCTCCCTCCCTCCCTCCCCTACTGTCCACTTTGTCAGATTTCTTTACATTTTCAGGGCTCAAGATTAACCAGGCCAAGATGGAGGTCCTACCTTTAAACTCTAAGTGTACCTCTCAAATGGTTACTCAGCATATGGGCCCCAGAGGGGATTACCTACTTGGGCATTACTATCTCTCCTAATCTGCATAAAATCTGGGACCTGAATATGGAACCACTTTTTGCCTCCATTCGTACAGAACTGGACAGATGGAAATCTCTTCGACTGTCACTTGTAGGTAAAATATCCACAATTAAAATGGTCACAGCACCAAACATTATGTATCTTCTCTCCCACATTCCTTTGAAAATACCTCGCTATTGGTTAACTAAGTTAGACTCCCTGCTGGGATCCTTTTTGTGGGAGGGTAAGAAACCTAGGTACAGTAGAAATAAGCTCAGAGCTCATTGGTCAGAAAGGGGCTGGGGCCTTCCGTGGTTAGAGGGGTATAAATGGGCCTTTCAGCTGGCTCAGACGTTAAAATGGTTCCTTTTCCCTGAACACAACGTTCCCCAGTGGCTGGATATGGAG
Organism: Neoceratodus forsteri; assembly: GCA_016271365.2. NCBI lineage: Eukaryota > Metazoa > Chordata > Ceratodontiformes > Ceratodontidae > Neoceratodus > Neoceratodus forsteri. The sequence goes on from CM057456.1 coordinate 400,127,164, forward strand.
AGAGAGGTATGTCAGCGTACTCACTTGGTACTATTTTTATTTAACCATCCTCCTAAGGGCACTTGCTCTCATCCTACTATAGGTCCCTCTCTGGAATATTGGGCCAAGATGCATAAGAAGTTGGGCACCTCCCCATCTCCCCTAAGACTTACCCCTTTATGGGGCAATAATGAGATTACCATCAATAAACAATCAATTGCATGGCCCTCATGGGAATGTGGTGGTATCTCATTGCTTCGAGATATGCTCATTCCTAGTACAGATATCCTTAATTCCTTTGAGGGCCTGAGGAGCTCTTATGGGATATCTCCCAAAGACTTCTGGCGATTCCTCCAAATAAGAAGCGACATCCTTACGTACAGGCATAAGCATCACCAAGAGCAACAAATCTCCCAGGTAGAGTCATGGCTGGCACTAGAAAGAGGACAGTCAAGCCAGGTATATGCAGCCATTCGGAGCACCATCCCGTCCCAAGCAGAGGAATCCAAGCATAAATGGGAGAAAGCACTGTATGCCCCTATTATGAACCTGGAGTGGAAGTCTTGCCTAAAACTAGTTCACGGGGCATATCCTGACACCAGTAGTCAATTAATACAGAACAAGATAATTCACTCCTGGTACAAGACTCCTGTAGTCCTCGCCAAGGCAAAGCTGGCTCAGTCTGACCTGTGTTGGAGGTGTCAGGAACTCCCAGGTGACCTGTTCCATATACTTTGGTCCTGCAGGCTGATCCAGCCCCTATGGCAGGCTACCTGTCAGATGGGGTCCAAAATACTTAGGAAGCCTGTGCCTCAGTCCCCTGAGTTGCTGTTATTAGGACTCCAGACTCCAGCCCCTCACCTTCGTCTCTCCGAGTTGAAACTACTTCTGACACTCAGTATGCAGGTTAAAAGACTCCTACTATGTAAATGGCGGTCCCAGATAATCCCCTCCCTGGGGGAGGTACTTACCTCCATGGCTCAAGTTGCCAACTGGGCCAGAATATCACATACTGTGACCAATACCCTCTTTAAATATACTGCCCTCTGGACTCCCTTCCTTCTGTTTTTGAAACCTAGGGAGGGAATCGGCTGAATAGGCACAAGCATGCTACTATAATGGTCTCCTCTCATGGTGCATTTAGGGGCAAGTGCTGGAGAGATTGTTACTGAGTTATAGGGGACCCTGCTCTACGGATGACATGGTATAATATCAGTAAAGGATAGTACCTTCTCTGACAATGAAGACCTGTTTGCTTTGTGTGTGTGCTCTCTTGTATTTTGTAGGCGTAAAGTAGAGGACAGCGGCCCTGGACCTCTCATAATTTCTGATGCTTTGTCAAATACTGCAGAAACTAGCAGGATGGGGCCAGGTAAGATATGTTTGTATGAGTTAGCTATAATGCAAGACACCAACTGCTAATACTTTCAAAGTTAATCTCCAGCTGGATAGGTGTTGTACATCCAGACACAGAGTATTATCCTACTGGTTACCTGGCTAGTATATTCAGTTTGTTAATATTTGGCCAGCATGTTCCGTTCTCTGCTTTTACAGACATGTGTAACAGTCTGTAAGATCTATGCAATGTATCTGACTGTTTTAATGTTTGTATCATCTTAATAAGTCAAATCAATAAAACTTATTAACCACAAAATGACTTTATTTACATGATTTTCCCCTCCAAATACAGTGATACTGTGAATATTAATTGATGCATACAATCTATATCTATCTATCTATCTATATATCTATCTATCTATCTATTATATACATGTGTGGTCATGTCTGTATATTAGGGTTGAGTAAGCACTTCTGTATTAAACCGAAATTTGTGCTCCTTAATAACTTCGTCCCCGTTCAACCAATTGTTATGCAATTCAGATAGAATAACCTTTGTGTCAGGTTCCCAGGAGCTTGAAAATTTCATGTAGATAGGTTCAGCAGGGGTAAAGTTGTAGAGGTGCAAATAAACATAAAATTCACCAGTGTTGAAAATTGTAAGGTGCTTTTTTGCCACATGATAACTAAAAAAAATTTGAGGCTTTGAAATCTGAAACTTTCAGGTTTGATGGAGCTTGGTCCATTGCATGTGCTTTTGTGTTTCTTTAGGTCCAGCTGTTAAATAGTTTTTAAAATATTTAAGAGAAATTTTCCATTTTTGAGGATGCAGAGTTCAAAAAATTAACGTTCTATTCATAACTGAGTTTTTGCTAAAGCGTGTTGTCCTGTTGTGGTCTTTCATTATGTTTGTTGTATCATATACTGAGGTGTGTCGTATAGCACAGCACCACAGTATATGATATGAAACACATAATGGAAAAAGCAACCTTGAGATGTCAGAACCTTTTCCCTGGTGGCTACTAGTGGTTCCTCTCCCCACCAAATCACTGCCCAATATTGTAATGAAGTTTTCCCTGCTGGCCAGTGGTCCCTCCCCTACCCCATCACCCCCCTTATGTCCTGTTCTTGTACTTTGTTCTCTGTGTTGTATTATATAATGTGGTGTTTTGTATAGCAGAACACCACAGCATATGATACAACACATTTTTTATGTTTTCCCTGGTGTCTAGTGTGCCCCTTCCCCTGATTGCTGTCCCCAGTTTTATTCTCTTTCTCCTGGTATCTAGTGTGCCCCCACGATTGCTTTCCCCGGTTTTATTCTCTTTTTCCTGGTGTCTAGTGTGCTCCCCCCTGATTGCTGTCCCCAGTTTTATTCACTGTTTCCTGGTGTCTAGTCTGCCCCCGATTGCTGTCCCCAGTTTTATTCTCTTTTCCTGTTTAGTGTGCCTCCCCCGATTGCTGTCTCTGGTTTTATTCTCTTTTTCCTGATGTCTAGTGTGCCCCCCCCAATTGCTGTCCCCGGTTTTATTCTCTTTTCCCTGATGTCTAGTGGCACTCCCCACCCTCCAATTGCTGTCCCCAGTTTTCTTTTTCATTTCTCTGTTGTGTAGTGGAACTCCCCGCCCTCAGATTGCTTGCCTGTTTATCCTTTCCCCTGTTGTTTGACACCAGCTGGTTGTACTATATGACACAGCTGTCATTTACAAATGACAGCTGTGTCACATAGTAACCTGTGCTGTGTCATGACTTCTATGCCAGGGACAGGGCTACTGTCCTTATAGCCCTGCCATCCTGACTGTGCTGTGGCATAATGTGCTTTATCTACACACCGGGGGCCCCAATTCCCGGTGGCAGTGTATTTATTTATTTATGCATTATCTGACACCAGAATGCCCACCCCCAGTGTTGGATGTCACCCAGCCTGTTCTTTTATTACTTGTAGCTGACATTGGGGGACCTAGTCCCCGTGTCAGCATTTAGAAGTCCTCCCAGCAGTGTGGGATACTGAGGAGCCCACCCCTAGTGTGCCAAAACAATTTTTCTACCTGTAATATGAAAACCATACCACAACGTCTTTTTCTTTTACCTGAAGAAAAGAAAAGAAAATGGTCCCTCATTGCACGCTGCCATCGCCTTCCCTACCAACCCTCTCACTGAGCACCCACCTCCCCACACACACCCTCCTATACTTACCACCGGAGGTCATATTGTCATCTTCTGTGGACCGAAACATGTCTGCATTCTTCAAAGCCAAACCGTAAATTGAGGAATAAAGGTAAGTGCCGTATAATGCATTTCAAGGGTATTTTGAACTAATGTTCATTACTTTGCCATTTTTAGGAATTTATTCACCAAATTTTCAACATGGCCTTTTTTGGGACCCCACCTCCTGAACACTGACAATGTAATTTCATTAATTGGGCCCAGAAGGTGATTTTGCAGTCATTGCATGAAATCACCATTCAGAATCAAATAATGAAATTTTACCACCAGTGTTCATGAGGTGGTGTCCCAAAAACATGTTGAAATTGTACAATGATTTAAAAATAGCCAAGTCTAAGTGTTCATTAGAAGTTTTCTATGCACATGCATACCTTTGGTAAAATGTTCAATATTTTGACTCCAAATTTTCAACATACCCATTTTTTCACACCATCTCATGAACAGTACAGCTGTTATTTTCCACATCCTGTCTGAAATGTGTTGTTGCACCTGTGGCGCAGAATGACATTTCGGCACTGATTTGAATATTTTTACCTATGGGGTTATGAGGTGGGGTCATAAGAAGACTATGTTTAATGTTTGGGGTCAAAATATTAAAAAACAAAAAATTTATTAAGTAACGTTGTTTGCAAGAATGTCTGTTGCACCACTGGAGGGCACACTGCTTTACCGTGCCAGTGAGCTGAGTTCAGGTGTGAACTCAGTAAGCCCATTTACTGGGACAAGGTTGATGGGGAAGGTGCTGCAGCATGAAGCAGCAACCCTGGCCTCAGTAGGGATGGAGCAGTGTTTTAACACAGATGCCACACCCTGTGGTGGGTCAGGGAACCTCACCCACAATGTATCAACATGCATGCTGGGGCCTGTTGGGCCCATGCACTGGGTCAGGACTGTCTTCAGTATTGTAGTTATCTCATTTTACCTCTGCAAATGAGGATACAATTCCACTTTCAGAAAAAGAAGGGAAATTCTTTGTAAGAATGACTACATTAATGCAGATATTAGGGTTGTAGAATGCAAAGTGCAAAAGGACGGGAAATGAAAAATATTAGGGATTTGGGTCTCCAGAGTATTGATGAATCAGTGGTGGGGTCCTACTTGGGGTTGTCAACCCTAATGTCCACCCACTGCCCTGACCAGACAAGGCCAAATATGATGTCTTCAGGCAGGGCCTATAGGGCCCTGCATGAATAAAGCTCCAACAGATTATGTTGGCCATACTGTATCAATATGAGGCACGATGTTGGAGCTGTATCTTGTGCTTCTGACAGGAGGCTATGAGCTGGGGGAGGGGGGCATTAGGGTTGACAACCCAAAGTAAGACCACACCACTGATTCGTCAAGACTCCAGGGACCCAAATACTTAATGTGTTTCATTTCACTTCTTTGTGCGCTTTGCTTTCTACAACCCTAATATCTGTTTTAATGTAATTTTTTGCAAAGAATATATATTATACAGGCACTCAGGGTTGAAGAGGCACTTTAATGTTAAGCCTCAATTTGTGCACCTTAATAACTTTTCCCCTGTTCAACCAATTTACATAAAATTTGAAAAAGCACTGCCTTTGTGCCACAATCTCTTGATTCTAAAATTTTATGTAGATCAGTTTAGTGAGGGCAAAGATACAGAGGTTCAAAAAACATAAAAGTCTCCATTTTTAAGACTTTTTTTGTGCCCCAATAACTGAAACATATAAGGATCTGAAACCTGAAACATTCAGGTTTGATAGAGTTTGGCGCAAGGTATGTGCTCTTGTGCTTTTTACCTCTCACAGTTCAGTAGTTTTTAAATTATTTTAGAATTGTGCGCATGCACAGTTAAAAAAAAAACAGCATTCTTTCGATAGCTGTTTTTTTGCAAAAGCATGGTGTCCTGTTGTATTTTGATACGTGTGTTGTATTATATACTGTGTTGTGTCGTATAGCACAATACCACAGTATATGATATGACACACATAACGGGAAACAAAAAAAAAGTTGCTTTCTTGTTTGTTTTTTTGATAGATTAGTGAAGCATTTTCTGGTGTTACAGCCACCACCACCACCCCCCACACCTAAAATCCTATGGATTGCTAAATTTGACAACAGCTGGTTGCTCTGTATGACACAGCTGCCATTTACTAACAAATGACAGCTGTGTCATATAGCAACCCCTGTTGTGCCATGACTCATATGTCAGGAATGGGGCTACTATCATCATATCCCCACCATCCTGACTGTGCGGTGTCTTAAACTGTATCTGCACATCAGGGGCCCCAATCCCCAATGTCAATGTATTGATTTATTAATTATTTTTTTTGTATGATCCGACACCAGAATGACCACTTCTGGTGTTGGGTGGTCCTTCCTCCACTGCCTTATCTGCACACTGAGGGGGGGCAGTCCCCGGTGGCAGTTTATTTATATATTTATTTTGTTTTTTATAATCTGACACTGGGATGCCCACCCCCGGTGTTGAATGCTCCCCCAAGCCCATTGTTTTATTAGTTGTAGCTGACATTGGGGGCCCAATCCTCTTGTCGACATTTACAAGCCCCCCTTCAGCAGAGTAGGACACTAAGGTCCCACCCCCAGTGTCCTGAAATGTTTATTATAGGACCTTCTTCCTGTAAAAGGAAAGCCATCCCCTAACATCTTTTTTATGTGAAATCTGAAATAAACAAAATGATCCTTCATCTTCCCCACCATCCCCCTCCTTCCATCCCGACCCTCCCACTGAGCACCCACCACCCCACCCCACCATTACTCTATACTTACCACTGAAAGTTGATCACTGTCATCTTCTATGGACCGAGAAATCTCTGCACTCTTCAAAGCTGAACCATGAACTGAGGAATAAAGGTAAGTGCTGTATACTGTATTTTGAATGCCTTTCGAACTTATGTTCAGAACTTTGCCATTTTTAGTAATTTTCTCACAAAATTTTCAACATAACCTTTTTGGGACCCCACCTTATGAACACTGGCAGTGTCATTTTGTTAATCAGTCCAGGAAGGTGATTTTGTGGTCACTACACAAAATCACCTGTTGGGACTGAATAATGAAATTTCACCACCAGTTTTCATGAAATGGGGCCCCAAAAATGCCATGTTTAAAATTTGGGGAAAATTCCTAAAAATGGCCAAGTTATGAGCATTCATTGAAATTTGTATATGCATACACATAACTTTCATAATTTTCAATATTCTGACACCAAATTTTCAACATGGCCAATTTTTTACACCACCTCATGAACAGTACAGCCGTCATTTTTCATAACCTGGCCAAAATGGGTAGCATGTAATAATGGTGACTGAAATAGAGCAACTCAGTTTTGAGTTACTCAGTTTCAGTGCCTGTGATGTGAGCTACCCTGAAAGGGTAGTGAGGCATGGTTATAGGGACATGGGATGGGTAAAAACAGCTATATACTAGGAGGACAAAGGACCAGAAGAAGAGGGTTCAGGAAGGGGAAGATATGTGGGGTGTAGTGCTGTGGTGTGCTGCCAAGCCACCATTCTGGTGTGGTGCAGAGGATGGTGAACTGCAGGGATGGAGGTCCAGGGTTTGTGACTGGGTAGGGCTTCTACTTTTTTTCTTAATATGTGTGGCACTTAGATTTTTTTTGTTCTATCCAAGTTTTTTCCCCTCCCTGACATGCACCCCCATGGAGTTGAGAATATAATTTAGGGTGGTGTAGGAGGTGGGGGTGCAGCCCCCCCACATAGATATATTGATTTTCCATGGCTGTTGTTGGGTTTTCTCGGGGGTGTACATCGCCATTTTGATTTCTGGTGATGTACACACACTGTAGCAGAGATCACTGTTTAGCAATCACTGTTATGACATGGAACCTCAAAAATGTGTTTTCACACCTGTGGTGCAGAATGGTGCTTTGACAGGGATTTGAAATATTTATCATATGAAGCTTATGAGGTAGGATCTTAAGAAGACTATGTTGAAAAGTTGGGGTCAAAATATTAAAAAACAAAGAATTTATTAAGTAACATTGTTTGCAGGGATGGCTGTCACACCACTGGGGAACAAGCTACCTTACCGTGCCAGTGAGCTGAGTTCAAGTGTGAACTCAGTGAGTCAGTTTAATGGGACAAGGCTGATAGGAAAGGTGCTGCAGCATGCAGAACCAGCCCTGGCCTGGGTAGGGAGAGAGCAGCATTTTGGCACAGATGCTACACCCTGTTCTGGGTCAGGGAACCACACCCACAGGGTATTGACATGCTTGCTGGGGCCTGTTGGGCCCATGCACTGGGTCAGGACTGTCTCCAATATTGTATTTATCTCACTTTGTGTAGGTCCTGAATGAACCTGTGCAAATGAGGATACAATTCCACTATCTGAAAAACGAAGGGAAATTCATTGCAAAAAAACTATATTAGTGCAGACTTTAGGGTTGTGTAATGCAAAGAGAACAAAGAAGGAAAATAAAAACGTTAGGGATTTTGGTCTCTAGAGTATTGGCGAATCAGTGGTGGTGTCTGACTTGAGGTTGTCAACCATAATGCCCACCCTTCCCCTGATCAAATGAGGTTAAATGTGATATCTTCATGCAGGGACCTTAGGGTCCTGCGTGAAGAAAGCTCTGACAGCTTATGCTGGTCACACTATATCATTATGAGGCACTTGGTTGGAGATGAATCTTGTGCTTTGGACAGGAGGATAGGAGCTGGGGAGAGGGGAAGGGGTGGGTGTTAGGGTTGACAACCCCAAGTAAGATCCCCCCACTGATTTGCCAATGCTCCAGAGACCAAAATCCCTAATGTTTTTAATTTCCCTTCTTTGTGCACTTTGTGTTCTACAACCCTAATGTCTGCATTAATGTCATTTTTAATATATATATATATATATATATATATATATATATATATATATATATGTATATATATCTATGACAAAAACCTTGGAAATGGTGTGCAGGTGTCCTGAAGGGGAAGGTGGAAAAAGAAGCACTACCAGGGAGGGCACCCCGGTCCACTTAATAAATAAGAAAGTAGGTAGGTTGGCAGATAGAAAGACAGAGAGAGAGAGAGAGAGAGATAGATAGATAGATAGATAGATAGATAGATAGATAGATAGATAGATAGATAGATAAAGAGACAGAGACAGAGACAGAGACAGAGACAGACCCAGACACAACAGGGAATTGGCAACTCACTCTTTTCACTGCAGCCCACAGCACAACTTCCAGCTGTGGCTGCAGAACTCAGGAAAGCCCTGCTGTTGTCATACAGAGAATGTGGGTCAATTGCTCCTCTCACTAAGCTGGGCACCTTAGATTTTTGGGGTCCCAGAAAAGTTGTTTCTGGCACATTTTTAAAAAAAAACAAACAGCATGATCTAACAAAATGGGTCCTGTGTAGCTAGATTTGGGTGCTTGTTTTTTTATGTTTTTTAAAGAGGTTGCTTATATGTATTTTCAATGTTTGCGAGTCTGAAAAATGAGACTGAAATAATCCAAAAGAAAAAGAATAAACTAAAAAGGGACAAAGAGAACTAACTTGCTGATCATGTGTATAACTGGAAAAAAAATCACAGAAACTTCAGACTAGAAGAAGACCATGTAGCAGAAGTAATAAAAGAAAGAGACAACAAAAGAGTAATTTGGAAGCTGTATTTGGTATTACTGCATACCCTCAAATGAGTGGTGGATCTGAAGATAGCAACCATTCACCACAAAGCCCAAAATGTAACCAACAGCAAAAGAACATCACGTTTTAGCAAAGTGGGGACACAACAAAAGCCAAAAAGAAGAAAAGAAAAAAAAACAAGAACAATAGGAGCAGGAAAAGACACACCAGGAGGCAAAGAAGAGGAGTATGGAGGAATAGTCCTAAGACATTGACACATTGGCACATTCCACAACAGAAAGAAACCAAGAAGTGACAAATCTTTTAAATAAACAATTTACAAAAGACCAAATGGCAGTCCCTTCAAAGGGACTATCATATGTTCCGACAACAAGACCAGATGAATTCTAGCTTCAAATAGACATAAATTGGTAAGGAAATTTAACCTGATAATAAACAGAATTTGAGACATAGACAAACAGTAGACACACAAGCCTATGAACAATCAAAGGACATTAGTGATTCAATCACAGGCACTGTTCTAATATAGATACTTTGAACAATTCCAGATTCTTGATGGTTCAAGCATAGCAGTTGCCTCATCACAGAATACCGCCATGAGATCAGAGACTTCTTTTGTTACTGCTGAACAAGATACTAGGGCAGAAATAGAAACAAATAAAGTTAATGAATTATTGGTAACAGATTTCCTTGAAAATGTTAGTTTAAAAGAAAAGAATTGATCAAACATATATCTGTTAAATTGGCAAGCATTGGAAGCATTACTGATAGGAAATAAACAAAACCTGAGTAATGATGCTATTGAAACCGTCCTGAATGAAAACAATACAATTTTTTTTACTGGTTCAGGTAAAATTCTAGGTGAGATTTGAAAATGTATGTTTAGCTTATGTCCCAGTTCTGCCCTCTGACAACTAATAATGTCTTCATCGCATTTGAAAAAGCTGTCAAAAATGAAATTGGACAGCTTTTAAAAACACAAAAACAGAACATTTGGTCTAACCTAAGAGAAATAGGAGAATAATCAGAACTCATTTTCAAGCCTGCTGACAAAAGGGGGAATATTGTTCTCATGCAAAATGAACTATGTAGGGAAATGAACATGAATTTATTGTGCATTGAGAACAACTACTGAAAATTACCAGGAAAACCAAGCCAGTATATTCCGAAAAGAATCAGTGTTTCTTTTGGAAGATGATTTATCTAAAACTATATTAACAAGAAAGAATTAAAATTTTTGTACCCGGTGTTTCTAATTACCCTCACCTTCTGTTCACTTCCAAAGAATCACAAGAATTTGTCATCTCCCCCTGGTTGCCCGATAGTCTCATTAATGTGCAGCCTCAGCAAATGTTGTGATTTTTTTCTGAAACAAAACTGTCTTTTCCAACCACATATTAGAGACACCATAGATGATTTTTTTTAAATTGAGTAACTTAGACTAGCAACCAGAATATCAGTGGGTAGCAGTTGATGTTGAAGCACGCTACACCTCTGTTAAGCATCAGAATGGGCTAAATGCATGTGCTTATTACTTAGCAAAAGAATTCTGCTATACCAATAGAATTTCTCTTGACGAGCTTAGAGTTCATCCTCAGACACAACAGTTTTGAGGTTGAGGATGCTTTCTTCTTTTATGCAACAGCTATGGGGACATCTGTAGCTCTGACTTATGCAAATTTGTTCATAGGACATTGTAAAGAATTTTATATTTTTAGCCAGAACATTAACCTCTACACAAATGGCATCATTTGGTGGCATTGTTTTATTGATGATTTTATTTCTTTATGGAGAGGCAATGCAGCTGACTACAGAAATTCATGGTGTGGTTAAATAACAATGATTAAACTTGTGTTTCACACATACTGTTAGCCAGGATATAATAACCTTTCTGGATGCTGATTTTAGTACAGATACACTTCAAGGAGTGAAAAGCATGAGCTACAGAAAACCTATTGCCACCAACACGATCCTTAGGGCAGATAGCTCTCAGCAATAAACTCTCAAGTCCATCCCTTATAGATAGTTTATTAAATTGAGAAGACATTATTTGGATGAAGCAGATTTTAAATCAAAATCTGCAGAACTGACAAACAGGTTACTTTCTAGAGGATATACCACATAGAAAACCAGAGCTTTTACAAAGGCACAGAAAAAAACAATAGGGCTAAATTACTCATCCCACAAAAATCTAACATTGAAGAAACACAACCTGTACAATTTTAAAACATGCTAGACCACCACATCAAGATAATGAAAAAGCACCTGGAAATCCTGTCAACAGATTCCCAGCTGACTGCAGTTGTAGGCAATACACCCAAGATTACAGATATCAGGGGCCAAAATGAGACAGATAGATTGGTATACAGCAGATTAGGTAAACTCTCTGCCACACAAATGAGCTGGTTGCCTATAAACTCCAGGGGCTTTTTTTAGGTGTGAAAATTGTAGCATATGTAGAAATGCTATAAAAGCAAAGGAAGTCCATCATCCTACTGCAGATATGTCTATGGAAGTGAAAGAGTTCATTTCTTGGGTTGCAGCCTTTGTTGTGTATGTACTTTGGTGTGACTGTGGAAAAATTTACATCAGATGAACAATTAGCTACAAATCTGCATCTAAGTGTATGTCATAACAATACTAAACACACAAGACAAACCAGTAGCACAACACTTCAAAGAGAAACACAATTTTGACCACAAGTGCCTAAAATTCATGGGTTGGAAATGGATGGCATCATGGGAAAGAGGAGTTGACTGATTAGATTTATTACTGAAAAAGAATGCAGATGGATCTACAGCCTCAGTGCCTAAAGACCATAAGGGTTAAATGATGAAATTGGCAAAAATACCTTTTTTTAAGGCTACACTGCAATACATAATTGTTGATCCATTTGCTTCATTAGAAATCTCAGTACAAGCTAAAGAAACAGACAATTAAACTGTTGTATATGTTTTCAAATAAATAATATGTCTTTTTGGAGTATTACTAATACTTGTGTTTACTTCTTTTTTTTTCTCTTTTTACTGATATAAGAAATGAACTTTGCTATGAGATATCTTCTCTCTTTTCTCTACCCTCCACACCCAAACTCTATTCTGGGAACTGAAATTCAGGAAGTTTGCTTTCTTTCTCTCTAGAATAGCTTAGACCTTTGCAAATGACTCCCAGTAGAGAGTGTGAATTTTATGAAAATATACTGTCAGCTACAATATGAAAAAGCAGTTTTAATATATCTGAAATGACATCACATTGGACCGTTAAATTAAGTGCTGTTTTAGTTTAATATAATTATTTTTGCTCTGGGTCACTCTGGTTTTGTTTAAAACATTCCGACTATGTGGACCTTTAGATCTTCTATTCATGGCACCAGCTAGTGCTGGCTGAGCCCTATGGGCTGCTTCAGATGCCTCTGATGGGCTCTTTGGAGAGAGTGTTGGGGCATCTTGGGTAGAGTTTGTACAAGTTTGTCTTGAGCACTGGTAACACTCTTGTTAATTTGGATATATCTATTGATGCCTGTACTTTACTGCACAGGGATATTATTAATAAATCAGCATCGCAGCTTTAAGGTACTGTGTTCTGATATGTTTTCACCAGAAGGAGTGGAGTGTTACAATTTCAGAGATTAGTGCACCTATTTGCTGTTTGTGGAACTCGAACTGTGGGGATGGCTGCCACTGTGTGCACTTGTAACTCCTATTGGAGTGTGGAGCTTAACTTTGTTCACTGCATATAGATTACTGAGCTAATGAGTCCTTGTAGAAATAGAAGACATGCACTCAAAATGAAGAAGGGAATGCAGAATAATGGGAAATTTTAAAAATCATTGCTGCAGCCGACCCACCAGCTCAGCGGTTGGAATTCTGTCAGCCACCCAGGTTCGGGAATGGACGAGGGGAACCAGAGGGCCAGCCAGGGGGAGTAGGATCAAGTGTCCAGTGGACTGCTCTCCTTCTCTGGGGTGGAGGTTGGGTTGAGTGCCGGCACACTAGGGACTCCTGGCAGAGGCTGGGGGATTCCCACATGTCCAGTGCCATCATGCTTATGGGGTGGGGCAGATGCTGGTGTCATTGCATATCCCCACCCCTGCTAATGGCAAAAATCTCTCTTGCCAGCCACCATTGTGAAGTGCTCCCACTGGCCTCATCACTCTTCACCTCCTCGCTGACTCAGTCCCAGTTCCGCCACCAGACAACCGGACCTGAACCCGGCCCTGAGGGAGAATCTAGGGAGGCAATGTTGGTCTCAAAACTGACACCTTACCCGGAGTAGAGGGCCTGGTTTGAAAGCGGTGGCTCCACCTTGAGGGGTAAGTCCAGAGTATCAGTGAGGGCACGGCTATAGGGGATGCAAGGCAATGAGGAAGGATTAATGTCAGGTGGTCAGTGAGAGTCAAAAAGTATAACAAATAAAAAAAAATCGTTGCTGCACAGAGATGGTGGATGACTTATGGAATAGCCTTTCTGGTTTGGTTGTGGAAGCTCACCCAGTTCAAGCTTTTAAAGCAGGACTAGACAGATTCCTGAGGGAGACTAGCATTGAGACTTACACAACATGAGTGAGGGTAGCATTTAGTTTGATGACTTTGGATGCCACACTTAAAGTGAATAAAGTCACAACCATGCAGTTTCAAGGGTGGACAGGATAGACTTTATGAGATGGAGTTCCAAAGAGACCCTAGATTGCTGCAATTTGCTGTGATCTAGGGCTGCAGCTGCAGTGCACCCTGTCTGTGTCAGGGACCCTGCACCGTATTCAGAAGGAACTGTGTTCCTGCACCACAAATCTGGGAATTGCTGCACCTACAGGTGTGTGCCAAAACAATTGGTGCACCTGGGGGAAATGCCTCAGGGATCCATCTGACCCCCTGGTGCAACAGTAGAGGTGTTGGGATGGTTGGGGGTTGGGAGTTGAGGCAAACATATGTGAGGCATGGGAGGTGTGGGGTGGCATGGGCACGGGGTGCCATACTGGCAGTTGGGAAGGGGGTGGGCAGGCATATTAATGATGTTACACCCGGCAGGGGTGCCAATTATTGAACAACACAATCACTTGCAAGGAATGGTGGCCAGGAGGTATAGAAACACACAGTGCCATGGCCCCACATGGGCACAGCCCTAGCAGCAGCCCCCAGGGACATGCCCACATGGGGCCATTTCACTGTGTGTCTCTGTACCCCCCATAGCCATTCTTTGTCAGTGACAGTATTGCTCAATAATCGGCACCCCTGCCAGGTGCATCATCACTAATATGTCTGCCCACCCCCTACCCAACTGCCAGTATGGCACCCGTACCTATACACTTCATACACAACTATCAGGGCCCCCACAAAACAAATTGCCATGCGTCTTGCACTGGCGCAGGGCTACACCAGCTGATTGCTGGTCTATCTGAGCCCTGCTGTGGCCACAGCAGGGCTTCCTGAATCCCAGAAAAGGGGATGTTGCAGCCCTGCCATGGTGCAAGCCCCCTTGTGATCTGGTGCACCATCAGTTTTATCGCAAGGGGGGCGCAGTACCACTTTGAAGCAGTGGCTCCTGATTAAGACACAGACCACATTTCTGAATCAGAAATGCCACATCTTTTGATACAAGGTGCCAATTGCTTCAGAAATGTGTGAAGCAGCTGGCCCGGTGGCGCTGAGGTTGAGGTGCTGATGCGCTACACGCCTCGTATGCCCGGCAACCCGTCGGGGAATGACACGGGTTGCCGGGGGTCAGCGGGGAGGAGATGGATTGAGCATCCGGAGGACTGCTCTCCATCTCCGGGGTGGGCAGATGTAGGCGGCTGGTGCTTGCCTGACCCCTAGCGGAGGCTGGGGATCAACAGCATGCAGCCACAAAGAGGGGAGGCGGGACGTGGCAGACGCTTGACTAGTGCGCGCACGGGAGCGTGCACGCACTCAGTCGCTGGCGTCATTGCACACCATGCCTGCCTGGGAAGAAAATCGAGAAAAAAATGGAGCCCGGCAGCACGACGTCGTTCCCCGGCGTCATTCCCGGAGGACGTCTCCCTGGCATGGACCCGTTCGGGTGGGTTGAGTCGCTCCCCACCACCTGCCGCAAGGTAAGTCTGCAGGAGTGCGGAGGGTCTCATGTCCGGGATGGCGGAGGAGGAACGGCGGAGTGCGGGGGTGGCCGGAGTTCCTGTGGAGAGAAATAACATCCGTAAAAAAAAAGAAATGTGTGAAGCAAGCACCTTGCATCCATCTCTGGGCTTTTAAAATCCGGCCCCATGTCCCTTCCATCACCACAATATTATGATACTCTCATGTTACAGTACACCTATGTGCAAAAGTACTATCTCAACCTCATCTCCTATCACCAACGGGGTTCCCCAGGGATCAATCTTAGGGCCTCTACTATTCTCAATATTAATTAATGACCTTCCTCTGAATTGTGGAAGGGCATCGATTCAGCTATATGCAGATAATCTCATCTTATTTAGATCCTCCTTTGACATCACAAGTATTTTAACTCTGATCTAACAAAGGACTTTCAGACTCTAGAAATATGGTTTAAAAATAACCTGCTAGTTCTGAACACAAAAAAGACTAAATCCATGTTGTTCCACCATACCTGCTTTGACACAACCTCACAGCCCCCCCTCCCCCGGTTATCAAAACATCCACTAACATTCAACTCGAAAATTTTACCTCCATTAAATACATGGGTGTAGTACTTGACAAGCATCTATCCTTTGATGAGCACATAACCTGTGTCACTAAGGCTACTAATCAGGAAGTAGGCCTTCTATATCTCACTGCTTCCTACCTCTCAAGCAGTGCAAGAAGCACTATTGCCTCTGCCACCCTTCTCCCAGGCCTCTTCTACGGTGCCTCTATAATCCACTGCTCTAAAACTACACTCCTAAAAAAACTCAAAATGGCCTATTACAGACTTGCCCGATATGCTACTAAGGCCCCAGCTCACGCCCATCACTGTGACGTGCTGAACAATTTGCGTTGGCCATTTTTTGTGGCCAGACTTAACCTCCCAGTATATTGTGCCACCTGCAGGCTAATACATCTCCCACCTCCTCTGAGTATATTTAACCTACTAACCCTGAAACTCTTCCCACGAACACTCAGGTCCTTACACCTCCTGATGCTGGGTCTGCCCAAGACTTCCCTAGCAGTTGGAAGAAGATCCTTCTCCTTCGCAGCACCACAAAAGTGGAATGACCTCCCACACTCAGTACTCTCATGTAATACCATTACTCTCTTCAAAAGACAATATAGGGAACTATTTTACAAGCCTCCTGTCTGTAAGGGGAATTGTACCTAATCTTCTCTAAACTTCTCCACCTGCTGCCTATGCTCTCCTGGTGTGTATGATCATTGTCTAGGGCTATGAGTCTGTACACAGCCAATCGTCTATTCTCTGCCCTTATGTACTAATTGACTCTACTAAGATTATATTGTATGCTTGTATCAACCTTACTGTTTGTTCACCTATGTTGCAATTGACATCTGTAATTTATACTGTCTCCCAATGAATGGGATGGCTAATTTAGTCCATGAATGTGTGTATCTGTCCAATGATATTTGTAGATAATTATCTGTATCTGTACTGTTTTCTTATGCTTGGAACATTTGGTTCCCTGGGTTGACCCTGAAAAAGGGATTTGACTGTCTTAGAGGGCCCACCTGGTCATCAAAATTTAAATAAATAAAAATAAATAAAAGCACTAGATGGCTGAAGATTCCAGAGGGTAGAGTGCAGAGGTAAACATCTAATTCTCAACATTATACAATGTGAGTACTTCAATGAAACATTTAAAGGAGAATGGTGGGATCCACTTACTACATACTATTTAAACAAACGGGTACAAAAGGAAGCCACTGTAGTGTATCATTTTAAAAATCTACTTTCTGTTGTGAAAACCGAGTAGCAAGGATTAATGAAAATAGCAAGCACAAGGTTAGATATAATCACTTGATACTACTGACATTCTTAGAGATCTCTGTAAACAAAAGTTGAAACTGCACAGGAATGACACATGTCCATTCACTGTGAAGATGTCATATACTGTACCACTTTGCAAACAAAAACCCTCTGCTGCCCCTGGATCATTTGTACAAGTTTTGCAGGTCCATCCTCTGTTGTGGATGTTCCACACATGATTGTCTACTGTATGACCAGCTTCACTGGCCAATTCCCTTAATCAGGCATGACTATCACTGGATTTCTTTTTTGTGCAACTGTACACAAGGAAAGGCCCCTGATTATTTCCTAGCCCACCTCACATAGTCAAGTAGAGCCTATTCACCCCATCACCCCATTCAAGAGCAGCATTTAACTTCTGAATTCCAAGGAGAATGTGTGAATTTAGTAGAAAGATCTTGGCATCTGCGGCACCAGACACCTGAAACCAACTCTCTTTGCAGCTGAGAAATGCTTCTCTGTATTTGTTTTGGTCCAGAATTCCTCTCTACCTGACCATGAGCATATTGCATAACAATGCTCATGCAGTTTGTTTGTTGTGACCCCACTTTGTTAGCTTGCTTTGATGACAGTTTGGATGTACTGTACAGTACACCTTTACAGATTGTTTTTCTGTGTATATTTAGCTTCTATGTAACTATTACTGTTGGACTATGTTAACCTGTTGACTGCTGCTAACCTTCCTGGGACCCTCATTAAGATAGGATGACGAATCTCCTAGGGTTTTCTTGGTTGGAGTAACTACAAACAAATAAATAAATATGCCGAGTGCTCCTATGTATGTAGCAATTTTGGAGACTATAAGTAATGTCCCTTGTGTTTGTCAGGCTTAACACTCTCTTCAATATTTATCATAGGTGTAAGTAGTACTGATGTTAATAAAAGGTGAGGCAAACATATCAAGGGACGTTAATTACAGTCTCTGAAATAGCTACATACACAGGGACAAGCAGCATATCGGACACTAGTGTGTCAGAATCTAACACTGTTTCAGTTTTGGTATACAGAGATCTCCTAGACTATCAGCAGCAGCAAATAAATGCAGTATACTGGACCTGGTGCTCACTATTTTCACAAATCTTGACCACTATTTTCACAACAGTTAGTGGCTTCCTAAAGCAACATACTACAATGGCTTCCATTAATATCAGTTTGTGTAAATAATATTTAGTAACTGGAGTCTCCACAGTTCCTAACTAATTACCTGGCCATGTGGTTCAGAGACTGACATATTGTTACAATGCAGGATTTATTTATTTATTTGTTTATTTATTTATGTATTTAATTTTGATAACCGGGTAGGTCCACTGGGACCATTACAGTCCCTTTTCATGGGTAACCTGGAATTAATTACAATTAATAAAACATTTTACAAAGTCAAATAATGTAATTGTTCACATTACAACATACAACAGTAATTGACATTGGTTAATCCAAGCAAGACATTAGGGCAAGGTTTGTGACTAGCTCAACTGCTGGCAGTATGCCACATGAGTCAAGGGTACACTAAGGAGACAGCTTCATATGGCTGTATGGTGAGGAATGAGACCATCCTACCACTTGAGAATCTCTTTTGGCAAACTTCAGGATTGCTAATAGACACTGTGGAAGATCACACAGTGTCCTACTTTCCACTATGACTTGGTACAGTGGGTCCAGTTCCATATTGAGGGAATTGGGAGTGTCCTAAAACATGGGAGGAATGCTCAAGGGATGCACAATCATCTATCAACTCCCCAGTGGATCATCAGTGCTCCCAGACATCCCTGCTTCCATGCTGAAACTTAGGACACTGTTGAAGAGGGATACCTGTGGCAGTAATACTTCATCAGAGTGGGTGGCTTACTAGACAACCAGACCACATCTGGTACTACTTGAGTGGGCCCAGCTGAAGGGGAGGTATAAATATAAAAAAATAAGTGACATACTAACTCTGGAAAGAGTAACTACATGCCAATGTGATTTCAGGGTATAGACTTCTCTCTACCACCACTGCCACCACCATGGGAAGGGAAAGTGGCCCAGTAAAGGTACTGGTCGCCCTATATAGCCATCTGAACCTTCACTTTTCACTTCATAATTATTGTAGTTTTTTTTTTATGTGAGCATTATTTTAAAGATGTTTTGTCATACTTCATGCACTACAATAAACAATGTGTTAGGTGTTTTTGTTTTCAGTGTGTATACATTACAGAATCTTTGTTATGCTTGTCACTAGATGAGTGAGCATCAATGTTATAAACTGCAGTCACAAAAGCAGTGGTAAAAGTGTAGATATGTACAGTAGGAGGGAAGAGTGCCAATCTTAGCAGCTGCTACCATCCCATAGTTTGTAATACTCTGAGAAGTCATAGGAGCAGAGGCTTGTATAAATCTGAATGAAAAGAAAAAAACAATCTTTTGAGGGTTGCCTTCAATTTTGCTATGGCACAAAAGTTTTTATGTGTTTCTTGTGTTGCCAATCATTATATGCATTAAGAATCTTTGGCATGCTCAGCTGATGTGTGCCCCATATTGAATTTGTCTGACATCTGATGACTACAATATATTCTTAGAATAAAGTAGTCTGATGCCTTCAGCAGTGATGGGGGGCTTCCTGTGTTTACACTGGTAAGGGATACTAGTCATGCTTCTTCAGGCACACTGCTCAGTTTCAGCCTGGCCGGTGAGCCTCCAGTTTTTGCAGTTTGGTTCAACTGGGAACCACAATAACAGAACCAGACATGTCATTGATTGTACATAAGAAGTGCCGTGAAATTACCAAAATAGTGCAACACTACTACCCCCAAATTATTGCTGGAGTCTGCATTTAAAAATTCTGGTGGTAACTTTCATAACTAGTGTAAGGACAGGATAGGCTGAAATTACTGTGTAGTCATTTCTCGGTAGCTCAGCAAGTTGGTTATTATTTTATCCTTGGTTAGCCTTGGATAGGAGTTGCAATGCAAATCTTTATTATAGCAACAGAAATGCTCTAGACAGCTCCCACTGCCTGCTAAAAAATAAATCAGAATAAACAGGGCTGTTTGGCCTAGCATCGCTACAGGCAATGACTTCTAATGAAGCATCCCAACACTAATTATAGAGCTTATTAAAAAGAAGCAGATAACTTATTCTTACTGCTTGTCATAATCATATTAAGAAATCATGAATACAGTAACCATTCCTTAAGCCAAAAAAAAGCAGATGCATTTGCTAATCAAGCTAGGTCAATTTGGGGATACATTTTATTATAGAAGTTAATATTGAGTTTGGCAGTTTGGTCAGGGTGACTTCGATAGAGAAGCAGGTGTGGATCCCAACAGCTTGGTGATAATTCACATACCACAACCTTCCCAGCTAACTAACATCTGCCAGTGAATAGGCCAAGAAAATGTCAGAAGCTGTCAAAAAACAAATACTTCCAATACAGTAATTTATTATTAAACTTCTCTTGAATCTTTTCTAGCAGTATCTCTATGCACTGTTTCAAAAGATTAATAAAGATGTTAGGAGGCTGAACTGCTGTGAGATTTTCTAATTATTCTCTACAGTACTGCCCCAGCAATCTGCTGACATTTAGCCCCGACCTTGCAAATCCTCAGTAAATATTAATATATCAACTCAAACAGGGACCGTTGTTTTATTGGTTCACGGAGCTCAGAGAGATTCGCCACAGTGGTGAAAAATAATGTGCAGAACTGAGGAAGAACAGCTCCTTTGATATCACCTTCTGCTGCACACATGTGCTGGGAGCATCAACAAAATGGAAATTCTGTTACTTTGCCACAGCTGTAGAGTGACACTTCAGATGCCTTCGTTTCCCTTTGTACAGCCTGCTGGAATAATCCCAAAACCACAGTGGCAGAAGATCAGAAAAAAAACAGAAGAGGAAAAATCACATTTTATTATCTGACACAGTGGAAATTTTCATAAAGGACAGACTTCCCTCTTACGGCCTGCTATTTATTAAGCATGACCCCAAGACAAAGGGAGCACTAATCAGGGCACCAAATATGTTTTAGCATCTTTGCTGTAGACTATTTACAGAAGCAAATGTTGTTGCTCATTGTGCTGAAGTTTACATAAACTTCCTCCTTTGTTGTGCTTCTGTATTTTCTGCCATCAATCTACTTGACATTTGTCTGTATATGTGCATGTTTTAGTAGAGATCAATGCATGATCTACGCATTTGTTCTTGCAAGCAAGCCTAACAATAGAAATACTGATATATATATATATCATGCAGTTTTAAACTCATTAATGCAGCAAATGTTTTTTTTTTCAGTATGTAGAACATTTCTAACTGAGAGTCAAATGTAAGTAGGATAAACATCAACAGTGTGGCACCTGATGATAAAGTGCACATCTCCACAATGAAGCCATGGGTGTGAGCTCAGACATAGCTGCACCTTGATTGGGAGTAGGCAGCACTTCTGACAGTCATAAACATGCCCACCCACACCCAGGAGTGGTACACCATTACTGTGAGGCATGGTATACACTTACCCTGAGGTGTGGTACACCATTACTATGAGGAGTCATATACACTTACACAAAGGAGTGATACACCATTACTATGAAGAGTGTTAAACACTTACCCTGAGGTTTGGTACACCATTACTATTAAGAGTGGTATACACTTACACTAAGGAGTCATTCACCATTACTGTGAGGAGTGGTATACACTTACCCTGAGGTTTGGTACACCATTACTATTAGGAGTGGTATATACTTACACTGAGGAGTGATTCACCATTACTGTGAGGAGTGGTATACACTTACCCTGAGGTGTGGTTCACCATTACTATGAGGAGTCATATATACTTACTCTGAGGAGTGATACACCATTACTATGAGGAGTGGTATACACTTACACTGAGGAGTGATACACCATTACTGTGAGGAGTGGTATACACTTACCCTGAGGAGTGGTGCACCATTTACTGTGAGGAGTGGTATACACTTCCCTGAGGAGTGCTACATCATTACTGTGATGACTGGCTATAGTTACCCTGTGGAGCAGTACACCATTATTGTGAGGAGTGGTATACATTTACCCTGAGAAGTGGTACACCATTCACTGTGAGGAGTGGTATACACTTACCCTGAGGAGTGTTACAGCATTACTGTGAGGCATTGTATACACCTACCCTGAGGTGTAGTACACTATTACGATGAGGAGTCATATACACTTACACAAAGGAGTGATACACCATTACTATGAAGAGTGTTAAACGCTTACCCTGAGGTTTGGTACACCATTACTATTAAGAGTGGTATACACTTACACTGAGAAGTGATTCACCATCACAGTGAGGAGTGGTATACACTTACCCTGAGGTGTGGCACACCATTACTATGAGGAATGGTATACACTTACACTGAGGAGTGATACACCATTACTGTGAGGAGTGGCATACGCTTACCTTGAGATGTGGTACACCATTACTATGAGGAGTCAAATACACTTACACTGAGGAGTGATATACCATTACTATGAAGAGTGTTAAACACTTACCCTGAGGTGTGGTACACCATTACTATGAGGAGTGGTATACACTTACACTGAGGAGTGATACACCATTACTGTGAGGAGTGGTATACACTTACCCTGAGGTGTAGTACACCATTACTATGGGAGGTGGTATACACTTACACTGAGGAGTGATACAGCATTACTGTGAGGACTGGGTATAGTTACCCTGTGGAGCAGTACACCATTATTGTGAGGAGTGGTATACATTTACCCTGAGGAGTGGTACACCATTTACTGTGAGGAGTGGTATACACTTGCCCTGAGGAGTGTTACAGCATTACTGTGAGGACTGGGTATAGTTACCCTGTGGAGCAGTACACCATTATTGTGAGGAGTGGTATACATTTACCCTGAGGAGTGGTACACCATTTACTGTGAAGAGTGGTATACACTTACCTTGAGGAGTGGTACACCATTTACTGAGAGGAGTGGTATACACTTACCCTGAGGAGTGGTACGCCATTTACTGTGAGGAGTGGTATACACTTACCCTGAGGAGTGTTACAGCAGTAATGTGAGGAGTGGTATACACTTACCTTGAGGAGTGGTACACCATTTACTGTGAGGAGTGGTGTACACTTACCCTGAGGAGCGTTACAGCATTACTGTGAGGACTGGGTATGGTTACCATGCGGAGCAGTACACCATTATTGTGAGGAGTAGTATACATTTACCCTAAGGAGTGGTACACTATTACTGTGAAGAATGGAATACAAACATAGAATTTGTTGGCAGATGAGGACCTATTGGTTCACCCAGCTTCCAATTTTGTCCCTGGCTATACTGCTACTGAATTTCCTACCTGATCTGTACCTACTGCTCCCCGCCTTCCTAGCAAGATTCCTTTGTGCCTGACACATGAATGGTTGAAGCCCACTGTTTTCTCCCCACAGCTTCTGCTGGAAGATTTTTCCAGGCATCCACCACTCTTTCAGTGAAGAAGTACTTCCTCAAATCCCTCTTAAATTCCCTACTTCCAGCTTCATAACAAGCCCCTTGTTGATGTGCACATTCTCTTCAGAAAAATATTCCTCTCCTTTATCTTATTCGCCAGTGGTGCTGCAATGTATTTATAGGTCTCTTTCATATCTCCCTTCTCCCTCCTGTCTTCCACGGTGTACATATTGAGATCCCTGAGTCTGTCTTATTAGGACTTATGATGTAGCCCATGCACCATTTTAGTTGTCCTTCTCTGGATAGCCTCTATCCTGTCTATGTTTTTGTTTTGGGTTGTGGTCCCAGACCTAGACACAATACTCCGGGTGAGATCTCACCAACAGTTGATACTTCTACTGAGGATTCCCCTCCCAATGTACCCCAGCGTCCCACTGGCCCTGCTCACTGCCTTGTTGCACTGCCTCACCACCTGGAGGTCACAGATATGATAATCCTAAGGTCCCTTTCTGTTTAGTGACTGCCAATACCTCTGCCCCCATTTTATACACTGCCCTTGGGTTTCTATGCCCTAGGTGCATGATTTTGCAATTGTTCGCATTAAACCCAGCTGACATGCCCTCAATCACTCCTCTAGTGTCCTCAGGTCTATACTCATTCTCTTCACCCTCTCTGGAGTTTCTACTCTGTTGCAGATTTTGGTGTCATCTGCAGAGGCATACCATCCCTTCCAAACACAGAAACATAGAATTTTTGTTGGCAGAAAAGGACCGGTAGGCCCATCTAGACTGCCTTATTTTCCCTGCCTATTACTACATCCTGGACCCTATTTGGTCACAGGTGTTCCTCCCTCTGCCATTTCCTCTATCTATTATTCCCATGGGATTATCCCACACATGCTTGAAGAACCTCACTCTCCTCAACCCCGTCACTTCTGCCAGGCTGTTCCAGGCATCCACCACCCTTTCTGTGAAAAAGTATTGCCTTACATCCCTCTTAAACTTCCACCCCTCAAGCTTAATAGCATGCTCCCATGTTCTAATGCTCCTCCTCCTCCTCTAAAAAAGACTCCCTACTGTACCTTCTTCTTCCATGAAAGGTACTTATAGAGCTCAGTCATTTCCCCTCTTGCTCTCCTCTCCTGCAGGGAGTACATGTTGAGCTCCTGCTGCCTCTCTTCATATGGTTTTTCATGCAACCCCCAGACCAATTCTGGTGGCCCTCCTCTGGACAACTTCCACCCTGTCAATGTCCTAGCAGAGGTCACAGAGGTACTGGGCACAGTACTGCAGGTGGTGTCTCACTAATGAACAATACAGTGGCAACACCACCTCCCTTCTCCTACTAGTAGAAATGTTGCAAAATGTGCGTAATTATGAGCTTATGGCAAAATGTTGCTGTAAATTTGCCTTGTGTTACTATTAGGTGAAATTAGGTGAAATTGGGCTTGTCACATAACTTACTCGCTGCAGGGCACATGGGTGACTGTAAACAGGCAGGAAGTGAGTGATTCAGTTCCTTTGCTACATGGCTGGAGAAGCAGACAGCAGCAGAGAGATTGTTCTGTGTGTTACACACACACTATTTAGTTTTAAAATAATATATTTGTGCTCTTTTCATTAGGTTATCTGGTGTGTGTGTTTATTTTTTCCTTTCTGTGACTGTAGAGTGTGTGTGTGTGTGTGCGTGTGCGCACGCACGCGTGTGTGTCTGTCTGTCTGTCTCCCTCCCTCACGATCTCTTTCTTTCTTTCCTTCCTTCCTTCCTTCCTTCCTTCTTTTTCTTTCTTTCTTTCTTTCGTTCTTTCTTTCTTTCTTTCTTTCTTTCTTTCTTTCTTTCTTTCTTTCCTTCCTTCCTTCCTTCTTTCTTTCTTTCTTTCTTTCTCGTTTTTTTTTAGTTTTCTGTTAAGAAAACATTTTTCTTGAGGGATAATGGATGGGAAAGGCATGGCAAAGGAGATTGGGAAGAAGGCAGGATCCAGTGTTCACCTTGTCAGGCGGGTATTTATGTATGAGGCCCTCCAGCAGGAGCATGTGCCCCCACCCCTAGCAGCAGGATCTCATTGCACCCACCAGCAGGAGCATTTGGTCCTCATCCCCCTGCAGCAGCATGCCCGTTGCCCACTCATAGCAGCATGAGGAGCATGTGCCCCCCATCCCCCAGCAGCAGCAGGATCCTATAGCCCGGCACCAGCAGCAGCAGGAACATGTGGCCCCCACCACTCAACTGCAGCAGAATCTCATTGCCCAGCACCAGCAGGAGCATGTGGCCCCCACCACCCTGCAGCAGCAGGATACCAATGCTCCCCCCCAGCAGGAGTATGTGCCCCTGCCACCTCTCAGCAGGAGCATGATGTTGTGGCCCCTGGGACATCAGCTGATGGTGGCCCCACCACAACCCAAAAGTGTCATCTGTATGGTGTGTCTTCACTATAAACACTGCAGATGACAGCGTTGTGATCTGCAAACTTTGCGGCAGATCTGTAAGAAGGGGAAGAAAGGGGCACATCTTGGAACTGGTGGACAAAGAAGCCATCTGCTGCACCACCAAACTGCAGAATGGCTCCAAAAGCAGTAAGAGGTGGCAGCAGCAGGAGGCAGAACTAGTGGGGGAGATCAGATAGAAGGGGAAGGGGGCTAGCAGGAGGAAGTAGGTTGGCGTCAGCCTCGAACGGGGCAACACACCAGAAAAAAGCAACAGGAGACAGCAGCAGCACCATCACCTCACAGCCTCTTGCACCACCATAATCATGCTGGTGATGATTCACTACAGCCTGCAGCAGCCCCAGCTTGTCAGGTGATAGTCAGCCATGAAGACCTGGTGGCTGCGCAGAGAGAGAGGTGTGAGCTCTGCACACAGATCTTGAACAGTTCCGCCAGGAGGCCAGGGAGGACATGAGGAAACTTATGGATGACCAACAGAAAGTGTTGGAACTCCTGGAGGAGCTGTGTCATGGTGGTGGTGGTGGCAGCAGTACAGAATTTGGGCCTGGTGCCGGCACCGTGTAAGTTTGTATTAGTCAATGAGACAGGCAGCAGCCAAATTTTTTTTTCTTTACTTTTTTCTGCCCTTTGTTAGTGTCCACTCCCTAAAAATAAGAAAAAAATAAATAAAAAAAGTGATAAAAAACACACAAAAAATATTTTCTGTCCTCTTCCTCTTCTATATCCTCTTGTTTCTTTTTCTTGTCTTATAATCATATATCTTTGCCCAGCTGTCTTGTGTGTTATATAATGTTTATTCTCCCTCCCTATAGCAATCAATCCTTGTCCTTGTTCAGTAATTTAATTTTCCCCTATCATATGAATAGCCTTGCCCTTACCCTGCATGTCCCCCCGTCGTGTGTTACTGTCAGTCAGTGAACCCATAAACACTGTACCTTACTTTTTTGTTTTGTGTTACTCCTTCTTTATATATTTCCTCCTTTTTATCCACAGATGTCAAGTATTATGATTTGTTCCTATGAACAAAATGGTTTTCCCAAAACTATGTGATGTTGTTGTAGTTGTTGTGGCTGTGTGCAGCATCAGACCGAAGACATACACAGCAATCATATAAACATAAGCAATTTTATTGCGAAGTTAAACATAAATATGTTTTCTGTACTTAACACAACATGTGTCCCCTGGGCTAGCCACAAATGTTAACTTGGGGTCCCTCCCCTCCAGTCATGATGATGTTTTACAGTATCCCACCACCACCCTGTCCAAAATGTGTACTTGAGTGACATTTTAACATAGTCTCTTGCCACCATGTTGTTTAGAGCAGGGCTGATTAGATGAGAAATATGACAGGAGAAATATAGGATGAAACTTGAGACATGAATTTGCTCTCAATCATGATGTTATATAGTGCCCCTCCACCACCTGGACAAAAAAATGTTGTTTTAGCCACCATTTACAAATTATTTCAGGATGAATCTTGTTGCTGCTAACTGCTAGGCCGTGCAGAACATTCCTTAGATGTCCAGAAATGTTACATGAGAAACCAAGCAAGCAAGTAAACTTTATTTATATAGCACCATTCAAGGTCAAGGTGCTGTACATAATATAAATTACAATGTCAAAACAAATTGCATTGTAAATTATTTAAAATCAATCAATCAGGAAAAGCCAAAAAAAAAGTTTTCAGCATAGATTTAAAACTACTGACAGTCAGGCATTCTCTTAACTGACGAGGTAGAGAATTCCACAGAGTTGGTGCTGCAAATGAAAATGCACGAGCTCCAGATGTTTTTAGTTGAACCCTGGGAATCTCTAGCAATCCCTTGTCAGTGGACTGGAGAGGGCGATTGGGGGAGTAGGGAGTCAGGAGATCTTTCAGGTGGTCGGGTCCCTGTTCATGTAGGGCTTTAAAGGTAAGCAGGCCTACCTTATAGGTGATCCACCACTGAACTGGCAGCCACTGCAGTTCGCACAGCACAGGCGTAATATGGCTGTTCCTGGATGTACCAGTCAACAGCCTAGCTGCAGCATTCTGCATTAGATGCAAGTGGCGGATGTCAACCCCAGAGAGCCCTAGGTAGAGAGCATTGCAGTAGTCAAGACGGGTGGTAATGAAGGCATGGACCAGTGCTGGAAGGTTGCCCGGTAGAACAAGGTCAAGCCATCATCAAAAATAACCCCCAGGTTACGCACCCGATCTGAGGTAGTGAGCTGGACACCCTCAAGCCGTAGGCCAGACATGTGTCCAGCCCCCAAACCCACCCCTGGGCTTCCGGGGTCCACAACCAACACCTCAGTCTTATCAGGATTCAGTCTCAGCCAACTCGCGCTCATCCAGTCTTTGATCTCAGACAGGCAGCTGTTTAGCATAGAGATTGCATCAACCTGTCCGGGCATGAAGGACATGTACAGCTGAGTATCATCTGCATAGCAGTGAAAACTCAAACCGTATCACCTAATGATATCTCCCAATGGCAGCATATACACTGTGAACAACATGGGCACCAGTATGGAGCCCTGCGGCACCCCGCAGGATAGAGGAAGGGTGTCAGAGGAATAAATTCCGGTGACCACCCTCTGAGACCTGCCTACAAGGAATGATCAAAACCATTCAAGGACTGTACCTGACAGTCCACAAAGGAACCGCAGGGTCTTCAAAAGCACCCCATGATCCACAGTGTCAAAAGCTGCTGAGAGATCAAGAAGGACCAAGATTGTATGAGCTTTTCGATCTCTCACCATTAGGAGATCATTTAGTACCCGAACAAGGGCAGTCTCCATGCTATGCCTCTTCCTGAAACCAGACTGGAGAGCTTCATAGACATTGTGAATTACAAGGTGATCATCCAGTTGAAATGCAACCACCTTCTCAATAACCTTCCCCACAAAGGGCAGGTTAGAGACAGTCAATAGTTAGCTGGATTGATGGGATCCAAGGAGGGATTTTTAAGGAGCGGTCAAATGGCCACCTCCTTTAGAGGGTCTGGAAAGACTCCCCTCTCCAAGGATCTCCGTACAGTTTCAGCTAGGATCAGGCAGATAGCATCTACACACCCCACTAAGAGGTGGGTAGGGCCCGGATCCAAACTACAACAGGTTGGGCACAGAGTCTGGACAATCTTCACAATGTCCATGAATTCCAGTCAACTGAAATCTGTCCAGACAGACTGGGTGCTCACCACCTCCCATCGACCTCTGCAACCTCTCATGGAGAGAGCCAGGCCGATTCCGGACCTGATCCTGGCAACCTTATCTGCGAAGAACCAAGCTAGCTCATCACACTTAATCTGTGAAAAAACTCTTCCGGACTGGAGACAGATTGGATTGCACAATCTGTCTACAGTTTGAAAAAGTTGAGCCGGTCGGTTCCACGCAGCAGAAATCTCCCTGGACTAGAACTCTGCCTTCTTACTGGTGATTTCTGATTGTTAGCCCTTATAATGTTCCATCAATCTAAGCCTATCAGCATCCAGGCTGGACTTCTGCCATGCTCTCTCCAGTCTTCGACCAATCCACCTCAGCTCCTTCAAGGACCCATCATACCAAGGGGACCTTGGGCGAAGAGTGAGTGGTCGAACATGAACAGGAGCATTCAAGTCCAAGGCATCTCCCACTGCCTTATTATAGGCTAGTACGAGGTCCCCTGGACTTGTGCTTTCACCCAGCAATCCCAATAGGTCCAGCACCACTGACAGACCATCTGGGGTAACTCCCCTTAAAAGGCGGTACCGGACAATCTCCAAAGGGGTAGGTCCATTGGGGGGATCCCCGAAACTGAACCCTATGGTGTGATGGTCAGACCAACTGACTGGTTCCGCCCCCAAGTCAGTGATCTCAATCTCCAGGAGAAACAGCAGATCCAATAAGTGACCTCCTATATGGGTAGAGGTGGTAACTACCTGTGTAAAGACCAGCGTTGTCATTAGCTGAAGGAGATTTTGACCAAACTGCGAGAGTTCTTCATCAATCCAGGCATTGAAGTCCCCCAGAATTATCCATCTGGGAGACTCCAAAACTATGTTGATGATAAAGTAAGCAGTCTCCTGCAGGAATAGACCCCCATCACCTGGTGGATGATAAATGAGGAGTATCCTGCAACCTACACTCTCACCCATGATACACTCAAAAGATCTGGTGGTCCCCACTGGAACATCCACAAGGCCTAGTTCGGTCTTGAAAAAGAAGGCTACACCCCAACCCCTACGATCCAACCTTGGGTGATGAATCACCGAGATCCAAGCTGGAACTGCAGAGGCCAATAGTGGGCCTACATTTTCATCCAGCCAGGTCTCAGTGATGCATGCCAGATCCACCATTTCAACAAGATCAGCTATAATAGCTGACTTGTTTTTGATGGACCTGGCATTACATAATACCGCCCGGGTTGGATGAGATGCTGGGGAAGACCTTGACTCCTGTCCAGCATCAATTGCTGGGCCCTTGGGTATGGGAACAAGACCGGGATTACCCCATTCTGACACCATTTCACCCCAGGGGGTCACCTGGTCCCTTCCACCCCAGTATGTCCCCCCTTTCCATGTCCCCAACAGGCTCAGTTCTCCCCTTGTTCCTATGCCTCCTGGCAGTATAACCTAGAGGTTAGAGGAATGAGGTATGAATGAGCTTGATACATCCAGCAGACGAGACCTGAGTTTGATTCTCACAACCTCCTCTTGCATACTGTGTGACTCTGAGCAAGTCACTTTACAGCCGCGTGCTCCCAGGTCACCCCTGAAAATAGGCACTTGTGCCTAGTGGGCCTTACCCAGTTACCAAAGACTAAAATAAAAAAATAAATAAAAATTAAAAAATCCCTAAGGACTGACAGCATTTGTAGGTTTCAGTTGGTAGATGGGGCAATCAAAAAGGGTGCAATTCCCTGAGCCTGGTGGGGGAATACTGCCCGACCATCTTTTGGCCCTCCTAACACACTCCTAAAACTATCAGAAAACACACCAAATTAACTAAACACCACCCAAATCAAATAAAAACCATCAACAGTAGATAATAATATATTTTTCAATATAAATTAAAGTCCAAAATTAATGTGTCCAAAGGAAATAAAATAAAATAGTAAAATAAACAGCCGCAAATAATTTCTAAATGTATTATTGTAAGTCTTCTGATAAACTCTCACCTCACCAGAGCAAAATTATTTATTTTTTATTTATTTAGTTTTTGTTGACCGGGTAAGTGCACTAGACAAATTCTGCCTATTTTCAGGCACGACCCGGGCGGAGGGGGATACAGATGAATGCCAACTGACCTTGAACCAGATTAAGCTGTTGGTGGTAAACCTATCTCTCTCATAGACAGGGAAGATATTACATCAGTCACATAAATTGTTCTTGATAAAAATGCAGAGCACTCTTACTACTTCTCCAGAGAGATATAGAAAAGAAAGGAACAGTCTGACCTGGGTTTTCCTAATACAAGAGAACACTCTCTCACTGTTCTACCAGTTCCAGGATTATGTAGTCAAGCTGCCACTGCAGCCAGAGATCCTTTCCATCCTCCAACCTTGTTCAAGCTTCCAATCTACGGGAGCTTCCCAGACTGAAAAGATTTCCCCAGTCATCCCCCGAGGGCTACTAAGGCCTCAAGACGTGACAGATTTCATGCAAGCAGGTTCTCCAGCCCATCCACCAAGAAACCCAAGAACCCCAGCTACATCGGTGCCTGTCCTGCAACAGCACCAGCCCCAATCTCACCTTATGGCTAGTAGCCCCATCAAACCTCCCTGGGTTCAGACCGGGTTCAGCCCAGCTCACCATGGAAGCCAGTAATCCACAAAACACAAACAAGCAGGAATCACTACAATTTGCAAGGCCTAAAGACAGGAACCACCAGGAACCACCACGACTCTCAGTCGGACCCAAAATCCAGATGGTACCACTCCGGTCTGTACCTCCAAACACTCCGTGGGACTAACTGCAACCACTCCAACCCCAGGCAACGCAGATCCATCCATCAAGTCCACAGTCCTGGTCAGCAAGCCCACCACTCCAAACAACACAACATCCAATGGAACTCCTTCATGAACCAGGTCCCAGCAACAGGTAGGAAGTGAACAAGTAGAACAAGTGGCCTCTTGACCCACACAAACTGGTCAGCAATGATCCTTTCTTCCTGCAGCTGTTTAAATCATTTTTTGTGACTATTTAAAACCAAACGAGCAAAAATGAAAAGAAAAAGAAAGCCCAACTAAAACAATCGAACTGCCAGCAAAAATAATAAAACAATAAGATAAACAATCTCAAGTATTGTAATGAGTAGATAGCTAGCTCAGCGTGGCCACCATCTTGATATTCAAAAATAGAAAATTTACATAAAACTGAGGCATAAATGTGGTTTCAGTCCAGAAGTTTTATAGAGCCCAACCACTGGCCAGAAAAAAAAATGCTATTTTCTCTACTGTTTACAAATTATTTCAGGATGAACCTTGTTACCGCTAGCTGCTGTGCTGTGCAGAACAGGCCTTAGAAGCCCAGCAATGTAGCATGAAAAAATTGTGATAGAAGGGAGACACAATTATTGTGGCAATTATGAAATTGCCAACATGACAAGTGGTAGCCATGGGGCTAAGCTGAAAAAATGTATTCCTCCTAAAAAATGCTGCTACTAGTCACACTTGCTGCCTCCAACTGTTTGTTTCACAATTGAGATTCATCTGTAATATTTATTTGCCAATGCTGTCCTGTTTGACTGTGGTGATGCTGTGGTTGTAGCTTGTACGGCATGGATGGAATGAGATTTTGGGGTGCTGTAGCTTGCTGCCTGCTGCTCCTCTGACTGGTTGCCAACTTGCTACCAAGTAATGTTTTGGCTGGTGTAATGTTGATGGATCATCCTCGCAGACATACTGCTGCTGCTGCAGATGTAAGTATTTCTATGTATTTCATTTTTTTTCTGTGCAGGAGAGGTATGGGGTGGGTTGGTATTGTGGCCTGTTGAGGTCTATTATGTTTGTACTGCTTTTCCATTTTTTTCCAGTAGGCGGAGGATTACATCATGATGCCAGGCCAAGGATGCTTCATCATGCCGGGATCCAGATGTTTGAATGCACCACATTTCTCAACACCGAAGGTAAGTATTTAATTTTTCATTGATAGGGAAGTGGGGTTACTGCAGTCCAGATGTCTGACTTTGACAGTAACTGTGTTCTATGTGACTTTGTCAATATTCAGAAATGCCGGTGCTGGTGCATGTGTTACCTTCCCACTCCTGCTGCTACTGATCAGACATTGGTGCTTCATGTAGAATGGTCCCAGTTTCACAGCCAGTCCCTTAGGTACATATTTCTTCATTTGTAATGGGTTTTTTGGGGGGGGTACTTGTACCAATCATCAAAATGTGTTCTTCATTTTATCTTATTTCCAAGTAAGCAGTACTTTTAGGGGAATGAGGATGCCTGCTGCTGCTGGCCTTCATGTGCACTGTACGTTCCTTCTTGGGGAAATTTCAGCAGTTTACATTCACCGGCTAAGGAAAGTGTGTGTAGATATTTTTTTTTTCTGCTTTCAATTGGCTTGCTAACACTGGGTATGCAGATAGATGAGCATTCATCGTGTTTCCTGTTGTTGTTCCTGTTTAGTTCATTTTACTCTGGTGAGTTGTCATCATCCTATGTCTGTGAGATGACCACATCAAGGCCCTTCAGGAACTGGTGTGTGAAAGATAGGGTTAATTGAACAGCACTGAAGGCCACTGGACTCATTAGTGATTAAACATACATTCAGGGTGGAGGTATACAGTATATGTAAATGGTTGGTGGGGATGGTGCTTAGTATAGTAACTGCTGGTGTGGAGGGGGCCAGTGTCTATTGACATTAGAGTTAGCAGAGCTGGAGTAATTAGGAATATTTAAAAGCCAAACTGCAGGCAGAAAACACCTCCCCCATAGGGATCAGCACTTTTCCTGTGCAAATACTATGGTAGCACTTAATGTAATTACCCTTTTTGGGAAATGTGGATGTTGTTAAGAACTTCTTTTATGATTGTTTTGTAATTTATGACTCGCGTCATTATAGATGGCTGCCAATGTTCATGATTTTACAAAATCTCTTCAACTGGTGTTACTGGTTAAATGAACATGCTATGTTCATACTGTAATTGTACTAGGAGGATTCCTCAACATGTCGTGGCAAGTAAGCCGCAGAAAATATTTCATTTATCACATGGTGTGCATGGGCATGACAGTTGTCAGGGCATGGCGGGTGTGGTGGCATGTGCCACTGCCAATGTGGGCACTTTTACATGCTTCAAGATAACATATCCTGCTTCAGGATGGGGTTAGTGGAAATGAAAAGTAAAATGATTATCTTAATATTTTTGGCACAGAAATAGGGTGTGTTTATTGTTTGAAGCATTTGGAGGTGTCTGTGCTACTGTCCAGTTCTAATTCTGATTTTGTAAATGACTGGGTGGTGGTACATTTAGTTCTTGGTGGCTGTAAATTTGTTAACATAGCCTGTTTATACAACCCTCCCCATTGTTAAGTTGTGGGTTTTAAGGAGTTTTAAGGGGTAGCTTCCAATTTCATGTCTAACCGTGATTTTGTTCTTGTTGGAGATGTCAACTTGGATTGGTTCATAAGAGATTCCATGAATCTTGAACACTTCTTTTGGTTTAGTTCAGTATATTCGTGAACCCACCCAAATTAATTCTATTTCAAATAATCATTTGATCTTGGACTGTGTGGTTTCAAATAATCCTATTATTGCATCATGGTCTGGAGTATTGGATGATGCAATAAGTGACCATCAGGCCATATATTGCACCTTAAATTTTAAGCCCCCAAGGATCCCATTTTGGACCATCCAATTTCGAGATTTCAAAAAGTTTTATTTTGATAGTATGACAGCTGAATTATTGAAAACAGATTGGTCATATATTGATGTTATCCCTGATCCTACATGTGCTATTGTTTATTTTTGTAACCAGTTATTAAATGTTCAAGATGTTTTATTTTCATTATGAACTCTAAGGGTTAGAGGTTCTAACAATGTTTGGTTTTCTAAAGAAATCAAGAAATGGGTTAAACAAAGAAAGTTGACTTGGGTTGCTTAAAATCAATCCCCCTTCTCAACCTTACTGCCAGCCTACAGGTTTTTAAAGAATAAGGTCAGTAAACTGGCTAGACAGACTAAAATTGATTTTTTTAGGAAGCAATTTGAGGCCTCTATGACTGATCCCAAGAGTTTTTGGAACATGGTTCATTCCTTATTTTCCCTAAAGAAAAGGTTAAGATGAATAGGTTACATACTACCGATAATGAGATAACTGAGATTTCTGAAACTTCTGATTTGTTAAACTTGAAATTTTCTGATATGTCTAGTTATAAACATCATGGCCAAGATTCAGTTTTGGGTTTGGTTGCTGCAGGCTGCATTTCTCACCTAATTTGAATGGAAATGGGCCGTCATTTTACTTTTGTGAGGTGTCTAGAGATGTAGTGCTGAAATTATTATGTTTGTTACCTGTTAAGTATAGTGACTGTGGTTGGGGTTTAGATGGCCGATTGTTAAGTTGGCAGCCCCATTTATTTCTGGTTCTTTGTGCACTATTTATAATTTATGCTTGACTTCATGAATATTTCTCTCAGTTTGGAAATGCACAAGGATTGTGCGGGTTCCAAAAAAATAGTATGCTAAATTCGCTGAAGATTACGAACCAATTTCAATTTTGAATCTCTTAAGCAAAAGCTTAGAAAAATTGGTTGCTACCCAACTTATTGGCTATCTTGAAAACAATAAGATTTTGTGTGACCAGTAACATGTTTTCAGGCATGGTCATGGGACAGGTACAGCTCTTGTCAGGTTCACAGACACCATACTGCATGGGTTTGCTGGGGGTGTTCTGACTGGGGTGGTGTTTGTGGACCTGACCAGGGCATTTGATATGATAGATCATTCCTTACTCTGCCTCAATCTGACGGAGTTGGGTATTTCAGAAAATGTTGTCACTTGGATGAGGGATTACCTAAATGACAGATTACAGTATGTTTCTATTGGTTCTGTTCACTCTAACATGAGATCTATTGAGTGCAGTGTGCTACAGAGGTACGTTCTTGGACCTCTGTTGTTTTATTTATTAATCATTTGCCCTTAGTTTTTAGAAATTGCCAGAGTCTTTTGTATGCGGATGATCTTATTTTATACTATCAGGCATTCTCAAGTATACAGCTTAATCTTGTTTTGCAACCTGAGTTTCAACGTTTATGTTCCTGGTTGTCTGACAATTTAATGATTATGAATGTTAAGAAAACTAAGTCTATGATTTTTGGTACTAAATTTATGCTTAGGAATAGTTCTTATTTTTCTATACATGACGGATTGAATAATTACATTGAACAGGTATATGAATTTAAATACCTTGTTTTTTTATTAGATCATAGTTAGGGATGTAAGTTTGTCATGGATGAGGTTTTAATGACTCATTGTTTGTTCATGAAATCATTAGTAAACAGTAGTAAATGTTGTGGCACTGTCATCATTGCTACATTCTGATGATACTAGTGAAAGTCATGGAAGTCCTGAATAAAGATCAAATGTCATGGAATCAATGATGTGTATGATTGCCACAACAAACTTACATTCCTAATCATAGCATGACCTTCTATCCACAAGTTAAGGCTGTCAGTAAAGTTATAAATCAGAAGATTGGCATGTTGTATAAATATAAGCATTATCTTTCTCACGACTCATGATGCACTATTGCTTTTGGCACATTATTACCGCATATTGACTATGTCTCTTCTCTGTATCACGACTTGGGCACAAGGGAAAGTCACATTCTTTCTGTTGCATTTAATAACATCTGTCACTTCATTCTCTTAGCACCTCCTATGACACATCATTACATGTTATACTCTGCTGTTGGGTTGTTATCACCAAGGCACGAATGTATTTACTCCTTGGGATGTATGGTCTATCAGTGCATTTTATTCTTCTCATATTTATCCTTTATCTGATTTCATTGCTCTCAGAAGTCAAGCTAATAATCTTCATTCAGCTAAGGATGTCACTCTTGTTGTAAGTGCTCATAAGAACAAGTCTGCCTTATGTTCCTTTTCCATTGCAGCTCCCAAATTGTGGAATGATTTGTCTATTCATTTGTGGTCTGCCACTTCTTTATATAGTTTTAAAATACATTTTAAGAATTACTTGTTATAATTTAATGTATGTTATTGTAATATTTAATTTATTGTATATTTGTTTGTATGACTGTTTTTTTGTATTGATGGTATGTCCCGGGTTGGTCCTGAAAAAGAGCTAAATGCTGCCCAGTGTCCGTTCACGTTAACAAATTTTAAAATAAAATAAATTATTACTGTAATAATGCAAAATGTTTATGGTTATGGTTACTTGACTGCTGCCTAAATATAGGGCAGGGACTAAACAACAGTTTAGGGGAAGGGTGATCAAATTAAATCAATTAACAGGCTAACAACAGATAATAACACAACCATCACCAATCCAATGATAAATGTATAAAACTAATTTATAACACTATACTGAGCTAACAGTGGTTGGGGGGAAGTCCAGCTAGTAACTTCAGCCTTCTTCCACTTCCACTGTCACTGTCACATCTTCCAAGAAGCAGCCCTAACAGTCTTCAAGACTGGAGTTGTCACCAGGCAGAAATTCTCTCAGCATTGCTGCTTCGTCTACCTCGCTGCTGGTGGAAGCCTTAGCAGGGGTGACATCTTGATTGTTATCATCATCACTGAGACACAGTTCATGTGGCAACACCATTGACATCACTGTGTTATGTGGAACAGGCCTTTCATTCATTTTGATGAATGTTAGCATGGACACATTCTTGGGTGACAAATTGGTCCTACGGTCATACACAATGGCCCCAGCTGAACTAAACACTCATTCCACACCGACACTGGATGGTGGGCGGCTCAGGTATTTAACAATAACTGATGTTAGTGCTAGCCAATCAGTCACTTTGCTACTCCAGTACTGCAGTGGCTCATCAGTAATGGCAAGGTGCTTTGTGTCCCCCTTGTAGGCCTCCACCATTCGTTCTGCTGCCCTAAATCTGGTTGCTTCATCTGCCTCCTCCTCCTCCTCTTGTTCTTCCACATATTCAGCTCCCACCTGATACAGAACATCCCAAATGGGATTACTTGCAGTTTTATACTGTACCTTGCCCATTTTGTCTGACTGGGTTGCCTGTGAGCTGCTGGTGGAGGTAGCAACACCTATTTACTGTGCAGTGCAGTCTTACGTGCCTTTTTCATCTCTGCACCAAATACCCTTTTAATTAGATTCTCAGTCAACTTTTTCAGTTGCTGATGACCTTCTTCAATTATAGAAGGCAGGCCACATTTGTAGCATGGTTCAAGCATGGTAGCAATGGCAAGTTCTTCCAACTGTAAAATGCCAGAAATGTGTGTATTGCTGTCTAGCACATGTAGCATGTGATCCATTAGATCACAACTACTGTGATCCCCACTTGCCTCCATCTGGTGTCATTCACCAGTGTCTGCCTCAACACACGCATGAGGGGTATGGATTGACTTATAAAGGCAATGTTCCCACTCACTGCCTGTGTAGTATGCTCGAAAGGATGGAGAATGTGTATTAGCCCATCCATTTGGTGCCACTGCTCTGTTGTTAGAGCAATGGACACTCCAGCACTGTCCCGGGTTGTGTGCACTAGCAGGTATTCTTAAACAGCCTTATACTGTTCATACAGCTGGTCAATCATGTACAGCATGGAGTTCCACATGGTCACGACATTAAGCTTCATATGGTGCTGAGGCAAAAGGTTATTGTGCTGCAGCTCACATAGATGGTCATGGGCCTTTGCAGACTCAATCAATCAATCTTTATTTAGCCAGGTGAAACTCTATTGAGCAAGCTCATTTTCAAGGAAGGGCTGGGAGGTACAGAATAAATAATACAGTAGCACAATAGAACATACAGCACAAATGGGCATAGTAATTCAATACATAGCAATATAAACATGGTACAAGGATCGTCAATGAGGCCCGGTCATAAGGTGAAGCATGGGCAAAATGCACACAAATGTGATGAGTGACAGTCACAGTTTCCTTAATGTCTGTATGGTTTAGAAACTGTTGCATAATGAGATTAAGGCAGTGTGTCAGGCAAGGCACCCTGAAAAAAACACCATCACCATTGCACTTCACTACATTGGAGCCATTATCACTTGCGATAAATCCTCATATAAGTGACTGTGTGCCGTCACTCATCAATCTCGCCAGCAGAACATTATGCATTTTCTCACCTGTGTCAGAACCAGTAACACTTCACATACTCAGGGTTGCATGCTGCCAAATTCCAGGGGTGTTGCTACCACCATAATTTAGCTTCATGCAGGTTTTGCCAGTCCCAACATCAGCTACCACAACATGTACCGTGCCCAGTGTGGTGTTATGCATACGGGCTTGCGGCTGTTTG
Organism: Neoceratodus forsteri; assembly: GCA_016271365.2. Taxonomy (NCBI): domain Eukaryota; kingdom Metazoa; phylum Chordata; order Ceratodontiformes; family Ceratodontidae; genus Neoceratodus; species Neoceratodus forsteri. The sequence goes on from CM057456.1 coordinate 400,166,536, forward strand.
TCCACTGGTCCACTTATCCATGCTGAGATGGACATATTCTGATGCAGAATGATTCATTGCATGCCTTATGAAATCTGTAACTCTACTGTGCAGCTGGCATGGCACACTTAGAGAAATAGGTTCGCAATGGAACCTGCCATTTGGGACAGGCATGGGCCATCAACCTGCAGAACCCAGCATTCTCCATGAAAGAGAATGGCAACAGATTGATGGCCAGCATTTCAGTGGTGGCAGAATTTAACTCGAGTGCAGCAGCATGATCGGGGGGGGGTACTTTGAGTGCCACTCAAGGATGGTCTTCAGTGTGAGCTGCATCTTTGAGGCTGTTCAACCAGAACACAGTACTTGATGCACCAATGTTGTTCTTTCAGTGGTAACAGTAGACTCTTAGGGATGTGCAAGCTACATGAATCAGTTATTTTGGTTGATTTGGGGTGTGGTGGTGTACTTTTCTGAGTCACGGTACTGGGAGTGGCACCTCCACTGCAATGCCCACTACATGACAGAGCAAAGGATTGCTCATCCTCCTCTTCCATGACCACTGACCCAGTCTGCCCTCCCTCCTCCTGCTGTTTTGAACTGCTCTCAGTTACATTTAACTTGTTGAGTGACATCCCACCAACAACTTTGGCATCCTTCTGGTGTTGCTGCCCGTGAAGCAGTTGCTTGTTTTTCGGGTGGGCATGTTGGCCACCGGTGCCTATGTGGCTTCCCTTTTTTCCCCGACTAACACATGCTTGACACAGTTGACAAACAGCTGTGGTATCATCAACTGGATCAAGCACCTAAATGTCCCAAACTAGGGACTTTTGACTTCTGGACTTAACATGCTGCCAGAACTGGAAGGGCTGAGAAACAGGTGCTGAAGTTTGTGCTTTTTGGGCTGCTTTCATCACTTCCATAAGACTACTTGTTTTGGGAGGGGGGGTGACTTTAGTGCTTGGAGGAGTGTTGCTGATAGGCTTGGTGACAGCCTGATCCACAGAATGTGCATGTACATAGCCTACATCACCCTTGACCTTTTTAAACTCAGGTCCCCATGAGGGATTATCCCAGTCATTATCATCAGCACCAATGCTGATGATGTCCTTGTCCTCCTCCTCCTCCTCCCTATCACTGTCTTCTTGCATATCACCTTTTTCTTTCTCTACAACCATCTCCTCAGGGGGCTGACTATCCATATCTCCAGGATTATCAGACTCTGGCTGAACACTATCATCACCACCAACTCTAGCAGGAACAGGCCCTGGGACAGTCACACCAACAGACTTATCACCCTCCTCCTGAACCACTATTCCTGTGCTGGTGTCAGTGTCTCCCTTCTTCTCACTATCATCACCACCAACTCCAGCAGGAACAGGCCCTGGGACAGTCACACCAACAGACTTATCACTCTCCTCCTGAACCACTGTTCCTGTGCTGGTGTCAGTGTCTCCCTTCTTCTCACTATCATCACCACCAACTCCAGCAGGAACAGGCCCTGGGACAGTCACACCAACAGACTTATCACTCTCCTCCTGAACCACTGTTCCTGTGCTGGTGTCAGTGTCTCCCTTCTTCTCACTATCATCCCCCACCAGGATGGATGCAACAGTTCTGGCTGTAAAACTGATGCACAGGTATGCCAGTACTTTGAACAACTCTTTGCTGGTACCTGCCTCACCACCAGAGCCCAAAGTGACAGAAGACACTTACGCAGACGTAGGTGTGCTTTGGGGAAGTGGAACCGAAGTTGTACTCTCCTCAACAGACTTCTTAGCTGCCTCATCCCCCTGGAATGTTTCCCAGTACTGGACTATCTCTTAGCAGGCATTTTTATATGCTTCTTCAAAGGTATATCAAGAAAGAGCGTATTAGTAAGCGACTGTGTGAATAACACCTCAAATCTGCAGTAATGGCTTTGAAGTCCAAACACAAAAATAAGGATAGGTAGCAGCACTCTGTACAACTTATAAGGGCCATACATGGTAGCCTATTCTAGTAAAAACAAAAAGGTAATGTTTTTCTTTCACCAAATAGGAATTTAGTAACAAAGGGAAAAAGGGCACACGTAACCTGTTTTAAACACAGATCAGCTGTATCTGGACAACTGAAGAACTGTAATGTGTTACTTCTACAGTTTTTTGTTATATAAGAGTGCAGAGACCACCATATAAGATAGACAAAGGCACCTATGACAATCTGGATTGGCTCAGCAATATCAGACAACTTTTACATTAATATGTAGTTTTTTTAGATTGCACAGATCAGGTAGCAAACAACGCTGTAACAGGGAAAGGGTAAGCAAATTCAACTGGAACAGGAACACCATAACGCAGAGGTAAGCTCCAACAATAAAATACAAGGGAGCAATTCACCAAAGCAGAGAAACTGTATATGGATGGTTGAAGTTGTCAACTAAAAGTACTTTCAATAAAAAAATATAGAACTGCTGCTTTTCACAGTTTATGTGGCACACGTTAACAACAAACAGAACTGACCACAAGCCCCACAAAAAAAAAAGGGGATCAGCACTGTGTGTTCAAAACTTTGGAATTCACAACTAACAGCAGAAAGAATTGTAACACAGGATAACAGGATCAGGAACTCTCAGAGGGAGTAACTTTTCAAGGAAAGTGAAAAAAATACTTGTCAAGATATATGAAAAATAATACAAATAAAAGTAGAACACCAAAAAAAATACAAAAGCTTAAAAGAAATAACAGTAAATCACTCACAATTTGCGAGAAATCTGTTTGTAAAAGGATAGAAAGTAACCTGCACTGCTTCTACACACCTACCCTCCCCACTCAACTCTTTCACAGACAAAGACAGAACTCACAACTAATTTAACTACGTAGTATGCAAAAATCCATAAAATTAGAAAATGTTCACTAGCAACACTAGGAACAAACTGTATATTTGGGAGCAATTAACTCTCAAAAACTAGTTTTTCATAGGTTTTAAAAGGGTTTATTGACTGTAATGCACCACAACAGACTGCTTTCCAACTCAGCAGGCAATAGACTGTGCTGGAAACAGCCTGCACGTAATGTTTGACCTGTGTACCCACAATGCATTGCAAATGTTGCCTTTGGAGCATAATTTCACCAGCAAAATCAAATCTTTCACCAGCGAAATGTTCACCCCTGGGCAAAATTTAAACATGGATGTACGAAATTGGTCTTTGAAACCATATTATGAGAAATTTCACAATTATGCGAAATCAAAAACCTAGGCAAAATCAGATTTCACTGAGGAAAAACATTTCGCGAAATTGAGAAATTATGCAAAATGTTTTGCGGAGCAAGATTTTCACATTTCGCACAACACTACCTTCTAAAAATTCCCCTCCCTATGCACCTCTGCATTCAGCTAGCCTTGCCTACTGCCTTGTTACACTGCCCTGTCACCTTGAGATCATAAGACATAATTACCCCATGGTCCCTTTCTTGCTTGGTGACTGTAAGTGCCTTCATCTGTTTTATACACAGCTCCCAGGTTTCCTTGTCACAGGTGCGTGACTTTGCACTTTTTGGCATTGAAACACAGCTGCCACACCCTAGACAACCTTTAGTTTCTCCAGATCCCTTTGCATTCTCTCCACCTCCTGCTGGGTGCCCACTCTGTTGCCAGTTTTTGTGTCATCTGCAAAGAGACAAGCCTTCCCCTCCAGTTCCTCAGCAATGTCATTTATGAAAGGACTGAAGAGGACTGGTCACTGTACAGAGCCCTGAGGTACATCACTTGTCACTTTCCATTCGTTAGAGTGAGTGTCATTTACTACCACTCTCTGTCACCTATCCATCACCCAGTTCTGTAGCAAGTTTAACACCCTGGGTTCCACCCCTGAACTACCCAGTTTCCTTATTAGCCTCCTGTGAGGTATGGTGTTGAAGACCTTGCTGAAGTCTAAGTAGGCCATGTCGACCACCTTCCCCAACCCTGATCTTTTTCCCTGGTCACCCAGTTGAAGAAATCAGTCAGAGTCATCTGACATGGTCTTCACCTGCCCCCTTTAGTCTGTGCTGTCTTGGATCATGTAATCTGCTGGATTCAAAATATTCCACAAGCCTATCTTTTGAAAGAGTCTTCATTAGCTTCCCCACTACTGTCATTTGACGGATCGGCCTATAGTTGCCATCCTCTTACCTGTTGCCACTGTTTTCCAGGAAATAAATTATTTTATTTCTGTGCTCTGATTCATTTGCATAACACGCCCCTTTTATTCTCTCAGTGTTGCAACCCCCATGTGTGACATCATGCAAGGCATACAAAGTTTATAAGCACCGTTTTGAAATAGAGACCTCTGTTAGTCAGTCTTGGTATTGCAGACATTTACACCACTAACATAGGAGACTACATCTCTCAGCATAGAAATCCTGTCAGCTAGATACTATATGCACAATGCCTTGTTTGGAAAATAAACATATGAGAGCTTTTATTGTTGAAGTCGCTACAGAGATTTGAGATTGCATCTCACAGTAAGGGAATTTGAAAACAACATCTTATTGTACCCACAGTGCCTTGCTATGGACATCTACATATTAGGTGTAGTCACCAACCCCAAAATAAGGGACTGCAGCTCTGAGTAACTAATATTTACATCAACATGATAATTTACCCAGAATTCCTATACGTAAAACATTGACATTTCCCTTGCATGACATCATTCTGGGGGGTGGCCATACACAGAAAACTGGAGGACACAGTGCTGATAAAACATAAATACAAATGACTGTGACAGATTTTTTTTAGAAAACAAATTGCAGCTTCAGCATCTAGGGCATGGGGGGACAATGGCATACTATGTGAAAAAGACATCCGCGAAAGCTCACAAAATCACTTTAATAGGGCTGTCAGAGGTGCAGCCAGTACCTCCCTGAGCTCCCTCAGTACCCTGTCCGGCCCCATAGCCTTATCCACTTTCCAATTCTAAAGTCCTCTCAGAACTCTTACCTCTTTGAATGAACTTATATCTACTTCTTCCCTCCAAGTATTCCTGCTGCTTCTTTGTGGTCTGTCCCCCACACACTCACCCTCCACTCTGAAGACTGAGAAGTTCTGTTCAGGATATCTGCTTTTTCCTGATTCTCCTCTGCACAGTCTTCCCCACACCTTACTAACCTCACAATCCCTCCTCTTATTTTCCTCTTTCTCACTTACACATTCCAGCCCCTAATTTGGCATACTTCTCCTCCACCACACATAGGCAATCCCTCCTGTAGGTTGTCTCTGAGGCATTCATCCATTTTTTTAAAATCTACCCTCCAGAAGTCCAGGGCCATTGTACTTGTATGGCTTGCCTCTTCCACTGTCCTTATGTTCAGTTGCACTATATGGTGATCTGTGGTCCCTTGGTGGCATTCCGCCTTGATGTTTGCAATACTGTCCCTGTTTGTGAGCAGCAGGTCCAGTATTGCCCCATCATAAGTGAGCTGTCTGACTAGCTGCCTAAAAAATACCCCCTGCAGGGAGTCAAGGATGGTTCTGTATCTAGCTGAGGCTGCAACTGGGAGGCTTCAATCTACATCTGGCAGATTGATTTCCCCATGAGCAGCACCTCCCTCTTTTCTGCAGTCTTGCTGATGACTTCCTCTAGTAACTTATACAGTTCTTCCCACTGTGCTGGAGGTCTGCATATCACCCCAGTGTGGATAGTGGCTTCTGCTCCTGCTTCCTGGGTAATCCACAGCACCTACTACCCCTCCTTTCCCCCTTGTTCCCTTTGATACCCTCCATCACATATAGCATAACTCTCCACCCTTCCTTCCCTCACTGTCCTTCCTTATTTGAGTCTAGCCTGGTATGACTATGTCCCAGTCATGGCTCACTGTGCCTCACAACTCAGTATTAGCCAATGACCACAAGATCCAGGTCTACCAGGTCTGGAATTTTATTTCCAAGACTCATTGTATTTGCACAAATGGCCCTCCACACATTGCTCCCACTCTACGGCAATCCCCCTTCCCCCTTGTGCACAACTTCATTTCTGCTTCTTTTTTTTACAGATTCTGTTCCCATCCCCCTTGTCCAATAATAATCTGCTGCTTCCTTTAGCCTGCTCCTTGGGGGAGTTTCTTCCCCTTGGGTCCTCCATTCCTGCTGCTTCAGTCTGTGGGGGGGGGGGCAGTTTACACCTCCCTTTAACTTTCCACCACCCCCTCAGTTAGTTTAAATGTTCATGAGAGATGTAGTCTCCTATGTTAGCATGGCTTTTAAACCATCCACTAAGGACTGCAGTTCCCCTTCCAGGTGGATGAAGGTCATCACTTCTGTACAAGCCCATGTCCCACCAGGTTGGGCCCACCTCTCTGCACCATTCCTTGAACTACGAGTAAAAGGTCCTGGTACAGAGTACCTTATCCTCTTTTCAGCTGTAGACAGGTTTTACCTTGGCAAATGCAACTGTATATGCTATTATCCTCCCTTCAGCTGTACGCAGGTAGCACCTTGGTGAATGCAGCTGTATATGTTACTTGCCTTAGGCCCCTCTCCAGTTCTCTGAACTCTCCCTGCACAATCCCAGACCTCTCCCTTCCTAGTCATTATTCCCCATGTAGACAATGACATCCAACTCCCTCCATGTCCTGATACCATAGCAATCATTAGGATCTAATGTCCATGCATCTGAGCCATGGCGCAAGGTAGGCACCTAAACTCTCTGTCTACATCCCTTCCTGTTCCAAAATCTACCCCCCTTAGAGTTCATTCCCCCACTGGATGCTGCTTCCTTTTCTGCTGGGGTCCTCTACTTCCCACCTTAGGGCTCCCACTTTGGAGGACCTGCCACATACTCCCTTGCTAATACTTCAGGTGCCTACTCTCAGCAGTCCTGTCATGTCAGAATGGTGAAGGAATTCTGTAGTGGCCCAGATTGAGGAATGCACCCTAACCTGTCACTCCCCACCCTTCTGGAGCCCACAAAGGTCCAGCCGGCTATCCTTTTCCTAGGCAACTTCTGGGGCAATGGTGGTAGATGCGGTGGCTCCTGGGTAGGCAAGAGGTCCTCTGCATCCTAATCAGCTCAACTCGGAGACCAGCAATCTCCTCCCCCAACCCCAAGAGGTGCATGTGGATGGAGCATCATCTCAGTCTCCAGTATGTCTCCCAGAATACTACAGCTCCGCAACTGGTACACCACTCCTCTATCCAACGTTTATGTATCACTGTACTGTTTTCACTGCACATTGCTAATATTGTTTCCTTCATGTGTTTGTTCCTTTTCCACCTATACCTTCTGTCAGGATTTACTTTACCACCCTACCCTAGATAGGGTGTTACGTATTTTCCACTTCACTCACAGTTATTTCTGGATATAGTTCACCCTGTACCCTTCTGCCACTTTACATCTCCTTTCAAATAAACCCTCCCCTTTTTGCCCTTCCTGATCTGTTACTGTACCTTACCACTAGATAGGGTGTATCCCATATTCCCACCTGTAGCAGCTACCTGCTGTTTCTTCCTTCTACCCTCTTCCCCAGAAGATAATCCCTACTCCAGCACCTGTAGCTACCTACACAGATAACAGTAAGCTAAAAGGTACTCTGCCTTCTCTTGTCCAATAGGTAGAGCACCCTGCTTTCCTGTGGTCATCTGCCCAATGCCTACTGATGCCTAAGATGCCAGTAACCAACTCAATTTCTGTGCTGTTCCACTCATGCACTGAAAAATGAGTGTGATGGTACACACTGGGCAAGGGAGTCTGTTATAGTACTCTTGGTAGAAGGTACTAAGCCTCTTACAGCTCCAACCCCCACAGGACTTTCTGAATCTATTCTGCTCCAAGATACATCTCCTGAGCTAGGTTCTCCACACTACCTGTTACAAATGTAAAGGCAAGACTCAAAGTGCCAAAAACAGTGCCTAAAAATCTATTTTTTTCTACCCACTTACACTGCTGCTTTCAGTATGGAGAGAATATATGTATATATCTTTCCAGTAAAGCTGGATGCTTACTCTCCTCTCTGTAAACAATTTCTGCACATCTAGCACAGGACCCCAACTAACTCACCTTATGCTTACCTTGAGGAGTGGTACACCATTACCATGGGGAATAGTATACACATTACCTGAAGACTGGTAAACATTTAAACAAACAGATAACCTTGCATGGGTTCAAAGCCACACTTCCTTGAGTACAAGTAATTAAGATCGCAAAAATGGTCTCATCATTAGATGTGTTTAGTGTCAAAAAATATTCACTAGATGGTCAAGCCATCTGAAAGAGTTAATGTAATCACCCTAGTACATACCATCTTGATTCACAAACAAATATTATTTTTTATCAAGGAGTGGCAAAAAAAAAAGACAGTGACCTAATGAAGTGCAAAAGTCTAAATACAAGAAAATTATTTCCGGGCTTAGAAGTCTTTGTCTATTTTTGGCCAATGTAAATTTATTATAGTAGTCCCATTCTAGTTAGGGTTGTGTTGGTGCTATAATTTTAAATAGTAATTTTTATCACTTAAATCTTGACACATAAAACCTTCAAAAGTGTGATTTGTAGCCCAGAATCTTCTGACTTGGAAAGTTTGGTAAACTTTGAGTCAATGTTTTTTTGCCTAGAGATGAGCAAATAATGTAAAAAAAAAAAACTTCTGTTCAAGAACAGTGTGCATTATAGACATAATGTGAATTGATGCTGCCTATACTGGATTATGCATCTCCCATTTACTCAAAAGACACAGTAAAAGACATCTCCTGACTAACCACATTTTACAACAGCATATGCTGATTTGCCTCATTGTCCACCTTTAGAATACACCACTGCCACCATTATAGTAATCTTGGCTGGATCTCCCCACAGATGGACCGGGACTTCACCCTCTGCTGCCTCATTGATAAGTCATTATGCACCCCTAACATCTCTTTTCTGTTAAGGTTCCTAAGCTACAAAACAAATTTATGTGACTTGCACTCCTGTGATGTCCTCTGCCTGAAGTACCACAGTTAAATTTAAACATGGGAAAAATGGCATTCTTCTCCCCTGGCCCATCACTCTGTAATGCCCCTTCAGTGGGACTTTGAGCTGTCAACTTCCACCCTGTCTTTAAATCACACCTACTAAGTGCATCCCACTTCACTTTTATATCTTAAAAGCAATTGTCTTGTTGGTTTATATGTGTTATGTTATCACCTCTTGTACTCACGGGCCCAGATATTCAAAAGGGATGCGCCATGGGCAACAGAGATGCACCAGCGCAAGTGCGAAAATGTGCCATTGTGCGATATTCAGTGGGAGGCAGCTGCGCCACTCAAGTTGCAATGCGCAAGAGTGCAATGGTAATGATTGCATGTGCAACTGTAGGGGGAGGAACTATGAATAAATGGTGCAGTGCGATATTCAGCAGCATGTGCCATGCCCAATAGGAGAGCTAGCAGAAGTTGCGCTATAGCGGAAATGATCCAAAATAAAAAGGAACAAGAGAGAGGCACAAGAATGCTACAGGGAAGCCAGAGGTGGAAGTGAGGTGACAGCAACCACAAACAGGGTAGCAGTGAGTGGGACTGTGAAGGAGCAGAACAGGGCACACCTGGGAACACACAGGAACAGAACAGGAGTGGGGAGCCTGTGCTACTTGTGCAGGACAGACAGGGTAGTGCCACAGTGTACTGAGGGCAGTGGCAGTAGGCAGGACAGCCAAAGGCCGGAGGTGTACCGGGTGCAGGGGGAGCATCACAGAGGATAGCTGGGGGAACGGGATAACAGCTGCCGAGGGGGGAACACCAGCCAGGGACATGGCCAGTGCCACCTTCCAGATGGAGGCAGTAATGAGGGGGTGCGAGAAGGCAGGCAGCAGGGGGGCATGGCCGTGGAAGGGCCCATCAGTGGTATGCCCCCAACAGGTGGTATGCCCCCAACAGGCGGTACCGAGCCCGCACCACCTTTGAGCACTACACCGACACAGAGATTGTGGGCTGGTACCACCTGAACCGGGTAATCCTGAGGCAGCTCTGTGAGCTGTGCAGTGATGAGATGCAGGCACCCACATGACGGAGCCATGCTCTGTCAGTGGAGACAAAGGTGACAGCTGTCATGTGCTTGCTCACCACGGGCACCTTCCAGAGACCAACAGGGGACACAACAGCCATAACCCAGTTGGCCACATCATGCCTACTCACACAATTCCTCAGCGCACTGCTGCTACATGCTCCGGAGTGCATCCATTTCCACAGCACACAGGCGGAGTGCACAGCACACATACAAGAGTTCCACAGTGTAGCACGTATGCCTGGCATGCTCGGGGCCATTGACTGCATCCATGTGGCCATCTGCATGCCACCTGACCCGGATGGTGCTGCATACATCAACCAGAAGGGTTTTGCCAGCATCAACTGCCAGGTGGTGTGCGATGCCAGGGGGTGCATAACCAATGTCTGTGTCACACACCCTAGGGGAGCACATGATGCCTTCATCTGGCACCAGTCTATACTGTGCCACAGGTTCGACAGTGGGGACATCCCCACTGGCCACCTAGTGGGTGAGTATGCACATCATGCAGGATGACATGGGCAGCAGCGGGGGGGTGAATAGTCAGAGGTGCCATGGGTACTGGCCTTGATGGCCCATGGCATAGCGATGCAGACCACCATACTATTGTTCACCCTCTACACACAGGTGACAGTGGCTACCCACTCTGTCCCTGGCTGCTCACATCACACCGGCACCCCACGACCCCATCACAGCAACGGTACAATAAGGCACATGCCACCACACGTAATGTCATTGAGTGGGTGTTCAGGATGCTGAAGGCACATTTCCATTGCCTGGATACATCTGGCGGTGCCCTACAGTACAGCCCCATGAAGGCCTGTGGGCTATTCCTGGCCTGTTGCATCCTGCACAACATGGCCAATGACTGTGGGATTTCTGTAGAGGTCGAAGAGGGGGGACAGCGATGGGGACAATGAGGACGCCAGTCCAGACAGTGATGGGCAGTCACCCCCTGGGCGAAGGGACCCCTGCCTGATCTGGATGGCACAACTGCACCAGGACGCCATCACAGAGGAGCACTTTGGCCAACACAGGTAGGTCATGGTGCCATATGCAACCACCAACGGCAAGGGCACAACCCACAGACAGGCATGGATGAAACCCAGGGGTGGATGGCGGCATGGGAATGGGTCTGAGCGTGGAACCACACATGCCATCAGGGATGGGCAAGGCCAAACACGACATGAGCTCACACACACACACCACAAGACATGCACAAGGGGTAGAAGGCATGCCAACCCCGACTGCAACACCTAGCCAAACACAGGTCCACACATGACCACACCCAGTGGCCATCACTGTGCATGTCTCAGATGCTGGGCACCATTGCACACTGGTGGACAGTGCAATGCAGGCATCATCATGCACATGCCACAGTGGCCAGCAGCTGGGAGGGTGTGCACATGGACCATGTATGTGCAGGGCCTGGTACCCCACCTGTGCGTTGCACGGTGCACAACACACTGAACACAGGGCAGCGGCAGACAGTGGCCATGGTGGGAGACAGGTCAGTCACACGGCACAGTGCCACGGCTGCCACAGATGAGTGGGTGGCCCCACCGAGACCTGCCAGCCATGCAAGGCTGACCATTGGCCTCATGGGGTGGCACCAACGGTCCCCCAGGGGTGATGCTGGGGGAACAAGACAGTGTTCACACAGGGGTCTTCAGCTCACCGAACATGCCCACGCTTGGCGTGCTCGGTATGCCCACAGCCAAACCCGGTGTCGACATGGAATGTGTCACACGATGTCGGGAACAGGGGTTGGACATGACACTGCACGGTGTCTGCGGTGCATGGGCAACAAACTGGGTGCCCAAAGTGGCCATGACAGCAGTGATTGCACATGTCTGCCTGTCAATGGCAGCAGTCACATCCTCCTGCTGCCAGGCCATTTCTGCCAGGAGCAGACAGTGGTCCCTGCTGCGCCGCTCCTCTGCTTGGTGCAGAATCTCACTGAGTGCATCCACTGCTGTCACAAGCCGCAACTGCTGATCCACTGAAGCCTGGAGTAAGTGGCTGTGCTCATCAAAGAGGTCATCCACCTGATCAGCTTGCTGTCTCTCATGGTGTTCCTGGCCGTGCTGGGCAGCACCCCTTGAAGATGGGCGCTGCACACCATAGCCATGCCAGGGCACGTCCACACATGGTGCACTGATGCTGCCACCCGACACTGTCCCCCCATCACCATTGGCCGACTGCTGGCACTGCCCCACCAGCTGCCAGTCGCCAGAGCTCACTGGTGCCGCCGCAGTGGCCACAACAGCCCCACCACACTGGATGCACACTAGTGCTGCCCCACTGGGGTATACAGGCACAGGCTGGGACTGTGATGTCATGCAGGCCTCCACGGAGGCACCACCCCACGGCTACGCCCGTGCCATTCCTAGCTGTGGAACCATCCGGCATCCCACATGTATCACTGTCCAGGATGTGTGATGCATCATCATCAGTGCCTGATCCAGCACCAGTCCATGTTCCAGCATGCTGGAGTCTGTGGCCACTGTCACGCTGGGACACAGGCAGGGCCTCATCCGCACCAGCACCACCATCTTCAGTCCAGACAGACAGACAGGTTTGTGGTGGTCCTGACCCTCAGACACCTGTGGAGGTGGATGGGCGCTCCTCCGTGTCTAGGGCCTCACCCATGGTGGACACACCTACCACCACTGACCCTTGTAGATGCTCAGAAGCTGAAAGGGAACACAGTAGCATTAATGTCTCCACCCTACCCTGTGGCATTCCCCCCACCTCCCACACAGTGACAGCACAGGACCTACCATGCAGTGATGGGCTGCCACCCATCTGGAAGCCACCACCCAGAACGCCCTCTATGGCACAACACAGCATGCTGCCGGCCATCTGCTCCTCCTGTGGTGTCAGGCATGGCACATCCGGCTGTCCACCACTGGTTGCAACACGTGCTGTCCTGATGGCAGCCACCTTGTCCTTAATTCTCCTCTTGTCTGTGACAACCTTCTTTTTACATTCCTGCACACACCACTGGTGGCTGCCATGCTGGTTCATGGCATGTGCAACCTCACCCCATGCCGCAGCTCGGTCCTGTGGTGTTCTCCGCTGTCCACTGAGCAACAGTTCCCTGTTGAGGTAGGCCTTGAACAGGGCATCTGATTCCACCCGTGTGAAGTTGGGCCCCCTCCTTCTACAACGTGCCTGTTCCTCCTCTTCCTCACATTCGGTCATTGTAGAGCCTGTGGGAATGACAGGTGTTACCTTTGATTGTGCAGTCCCATGCATCTCCCACACACCACAGTCCACACTTCCAAACAGCATGCAATGCACTGCAATAGACTGCAATACCAAACTATGGCCTCTGCAGCCCCATGTCACGTTTATATAGCTCAAGGCATGCAAATGAGGTGAGGCGCAACTTGAAGTGGATGCTAATGCAGTAGCTGCACCACGGAATTGCTGATGAGCTGATTTGCATATGCTGGCTGAATGTCACGCTGTTGCACCTTACACAATTGTGTTGAGTGTGCTCAGGCAAAGGTGCAGCTCTCTGACGTGCGCAGTAAGCACCGCACAGTGCATGCACAGGGTGCTGATGCTGATGCCTGCTGTGCTGCTGATGTGCTGAGCATGGGAGGCAGTGCAGGGCATAGCCACCACTGTGCCAGTGGTGCTAGTGCGCTGTTCACACGTATGGCGCTCATGCCCTGGAGCACCGTAGGCACCATGGTGCCACAGCACAGTAGGCCACTGCAGGGCATCACACACAGGCACCCTACTGCACTAGATGCAGGGAGTCCCAGTCACACTGTGGTGGTCTGTGTGCGACAGACCCTTGATCCTGTGGTCGACCTTTGCCCCCTAGGTGCCATGTGTCCACATGGGTGAACCCCTATCACACTGTTCAGTGACAGCATGATGGGGAATGGCAGCGCTGTACCATGCAGCATCTGCACATGGCGGACATGCGCTACAGAGTGCCATTTTGTGATCCTAGCTGCAGTAGACATGGCACAGAGGAGAGCAGCTTTGTGGAGCCCTCTGGAGCTGGCCAATTTGGTGGCCATTGTAGAGCCCCATGCTGGGGTCCTGTTTGAAGAATGACCCCTTAATTAGGGCAAGGAGTGCTGTGTGGGAGGAGGTGGCAGAGGCACTGGGAGAGGCCACTGGGATTGCCCAAACTTCTGAGCAGTGTCACCACCGCTATGGGGACCTCCGGTGGAGGGACCCAGATAGGCTTGCCCATCTACGGGCACACGTCAGGTGAGGCGCAGTGCCACATCCAGGTAGGTGCTCCATTCATACACTGGTAGCATCTGTCCGGGTATCATGGTGGGCATGTGTCCACCACACAGGGGAGGGGGGACATCCAGTGTGGGCAGTGGTGATGGTGGGGGGGTTGCGGCATGGCTGGGCTGTGCGGGATCACACACACCGGGGGGGGGCCTTTGCTACTGGTTTGTACTGATGTTCCCCTCTCCATGTTTGCACCCTAGGCCCTGAGGAGAGGCGCCGAGCCTGAGAGGCACAGGCACACCATGAGGAGGAGGCTGCCCGGCAACAGGCATGAGCTGGCGGCCCATACCACATCAGCGACCGGATGTTGCAGATGCAGGTGAGTGCCTTTCTTCCAGGATATTCTGTGCATGCTGTGTTGTGGGGTAGGCGACGCGGCATGGCCACCATCCATTGACACCACTGACATGCACGCCACACGGTACACTCAGCACTGTCCTGTGGCACTGCATGTGTGGGTGTGCATCGCTGGTGGTCCATGCATGCACCGGGTACATGGCTGTGCCACTGCCTTCACACTGCATAGCCATGTCACTGTACAGCCACGGTGGAGCTGTGCGGGACTTGGGTGGTGGGTGTGTGCAGCAGTCTGCATAGCTGTGTGCACCTGGGTAGGCAGGTCTTGTGGACACAATTACTGTGGGTGGTCACACACCATCACAGAGATGTGGCCCATGGCTGTATGCCATACACAATGGGTGGGCTGCAGAGGGATGGACATTCACACATATTGACTCTGCTCCCTTGTCCTAGGTGGATGGTGAATGATGGCCATCGAAAGGGCCATGCAGGAGCTCTTGCTGCTGGCCAGGGCTTCAATGGAGATCCTCCAGTGCATGGAGTGGCACGGGGTCAGGAGGCGGAGGACTAGTAGGCGCCACAGAAGTGGAGAGCAGGGTGGATGATAGGCCCTCCATGCCCCCGGAATCACCCTAACCCCTGAACCCACCCTCACACCCCTTCTTCCCTCTCCCATTTGTTCACCCCTGCCCCTTGCCCGCTCCCACCTGGTATGTAGCCCCCCCATTGTACATATTTGTAAATAGATTTGTTTCTCACCTCTGTTCAATGCATTTGTTTTGTTATGACAGTTGTGGTGGTCTATGATTTGCAGTGGGCTACAGGTGCTCAGCTGCAGTGGTGTGCATGGTGTCAGGGGTGTTACAGGCATGGGCATGTGTGTGTCCAGAAGGGAACCGCCTACGGTATGGGTGGGGGAATCAGTCCCAGTCTGTGGTTTGTGTGTTGTTCCCTGTGCACTGGATGCCATGTGCAGTGGTCCACAGTGCATGCACTGTGTCCATGGTGCCCCTGTCAGACTGTCCATGGCCTGTGCAGCTGACACCCTTGCATGTCTGTGATATGCATGGTCTGCTGGCATGCCAGTGGTGGCTGTCCATGCTGGACCACCACTGTACCCGGGCACAATGCCAGGTTGCCTCCTGTCACCAGTATGGTGCATGCCTGCCTCAGGGGGCACTGTGGCCTCCACTGTTGTTGTCCCCCTCCATGCTGTCACTTGTGTCTGTTGCAGGGGATGTGCTCCACTGTCTGTCATGTGTGCTCCGGCTGCATGCTGGTGGCGTGTGGCTTCATGGTGCATGCGCAGGGTGGCTGGTACACCTGTGCCATGGAGGGGTGCTAGCCATGGGTGCACGGCTGCTTTGGCCACATGCCAGAGGGTTTGTTGACCTACTACTGTGTCCCTGTGTTGGTGTGCCCTTGGGTATGGGTGGGATTTTGTCCATGCACTGTGTTACATCCTGTGTGTGTTGCATGCTTCCATGCAGCACTGTGGGAATCTGTGCTGGCTGTTGTGGCCAGTGCTGGGATGGGTTGTGTCCTTCGGATGGTGTGCAGGGTGTTGTACCACTGGTGGTGGTGTCTGGGGCAGGCCGTGTCACATGTGGGGTACCTCATGTGCCGTCACATGGTCAGTCTCTCAGCTGTACCTCAGGGGGGCCATGCAGAGTGGCACTGTGTCTGCAGTTGTTGCATCGGTGACTGCTGCCACCTGCTGCAGGGTGCTCACGGTGGGGCTGCCTTACATGGCTCCATGGTGCACAGGGTTGCATTGTCACAGTGTGGGTGGTGGCGTGCATGGGGTGTCCTGCACTGTTGGGTGCTGCTCCTGGGCAGGGTGTCTGGGGATCGCTGTGCAGGGTGTGCTCTGCGTTGATGGGATGGTGTAGCACGGGGTGGCTGGACCTCCTTGTGTGCCAGTCACAGCTTGCCAGGGGGTGTGCTGGGGCACCATGCCCCAGCTGTGGGATTGTTGCTGGTGCCCATGGGCCAGTGGTTCTTCCAGCTCTCCTCAGGTTGTGCAGTTCATGGGGTGTGGGGGGGTGATGTCTGTTCTGCTGTGTGCTCCTCTTCCCATATCTTCCATGGGTGGTGGACCCCTGCATCCTGTCCCTGCGCATCCCTGGTTGTACTGATGCGCTGCTACCCTGCTCCACTGCACATCCCTGGTTGTGCTATTGCGCATCAGACCTGCACCACTGCGCATCCCTGGTTGCGCCATGCACAGTTGGTGTGATATTCAGTTGTGTGGCACAAGCGCATCTTGTCCTGCGCAGTGTTTAAATATCACACGTGTTGCACATAGGCACACTGGACTTGCGCCTGCTCCTGCTGTTGCGCTACTTTGTGGTGCAGTTTGAATATCTGGCCCACTATTCTTAATTAGCATCAGTTTTGCATTCTTACAAAACAAATTGCTTAACTCATGTGTTTTTGTGCCACTTTATTGAAATTGCAGAACATTTTTTTTATCTGTACTTTTTTGCTCTTGAAAATGTATTTACCAGCTTGTTTATAACCATAATTCTCTTTTCTCCACCCTTTTCTTCACCTACTTGCACCTGTGTACTTACCCATTCAACAAAGCAATCAATAAATGAATGTTTAAATAGATAGACTAATCAATAGATAGACAGGCAGAAAGACAGACAGACAGACAGACAGACAGACAGACAGACAGACAGACAGACAGACAGATAGATAGATAGATAGATAGATAGATAGATAGATAGATAGATAGATAAAATAAAATATCTGACTTCTGGTTGAAACTCTGAAGCTACCATTACTAGTCAGTGCCTCTGATCCACCTCCACCTGCATACCTCTCAACTGTCCCTGATTTTCAGTGACGTCCCTGATTTTGCCTCAAGATTTTACTCGGTCCCTCCTGAAAATTGTGTTTCCGTGACCTAACAGTGGGGGTTGTAAACACAAAATAATGTCAAACATTAACATTACAGATTTGTTCTTCCTTAGAAAATGCATTTCACACTAAGCCCCTTATTCTGCCAACTTCCTGAGTGGATAACATCAATTTTGAAGATGTATCCCTGATTTTGGTCCTTTGTCCCTGATTTTTTTAAGCCTTGTCCTTGATTTATGAGGCAGGAGGTTGAGAAGTATGTCCAACTGTCCCTATTCCAACACCCAGTGCCTGGCCCCATGTCAAGATGGCTAAATTCACAACAACAAAAAAACTTTGAAGACACCAGGAGCACAACCCCTGCACTTTCAAAGATGCCACACCATTCCAATACCGAGTGCCTAGCCCCAGTGTCGGAAACATTTAATAAAAAAAAATGTTGATACTGGGAGCACAACCCCAGTAAAACTAAAGATGCTCCACCCTTGATTCTAACACCAGCTGCCCAACCTCAGTGTCAGATAAAGAAATTTTAAAAAAGTTACTATCCTTGCCACTCCCTCCTACTAACATCCATACCTACCTCTTCCATCTCCTCAAGACCAAGTCATATAACCCCTTTCCCCCAAGTGGCTTGCACCCCAATATAACTCTCCTCCCCTGTTCCATGAATAATTAAAAAATAAACAGATGGTAAACAACGCAGCCCTTGTTTCACCTCCTTGGATGGCCACAGTATCAAGGAATAAAACCACAGTTGCACAGCTGATTGTGGTTTCATTAGTTCAAGTAGAGTTTCTCTGGTCACAATCTTTTTCTGTTATGTGTGGCATGGTGGAAGAAGGGTTGAATTGGGTGCTAGTAGCTTGGGGAAGGAGGTATATGACTTGAAGCTGGAGAGGGGGGACAATGGAGTTATGGTTGCTTGTTGGTGTTGGGAAAAGAAAAATATATTTTGAATAACTTTTTCTGATACTCAAGGAGGGCAACTCTAGTCAGAGAGTGAGATCTTGTTGGGATGGTTGCTACTACTGGATATAAAGGATACTTGGTCATGGGGTAGGGTGTGGGATGGGGGTACCACCAGACTCCAGGGATATTTTGACATGGGGCAGGATATGAATGGGAGGACAACTGAAGGGCAGGGATACTTACACATGGGAGATGGTGTGGGGGGTGCCACTCTGTACACCAGAGATACTTGGACATGGGATAAGCTGAGGGAAGGGGGCACTGGATGCCAGAGATTCTTGGAGATGGTGCAGAGTGTGGAAGGGCTGTACCATTGGACACCAGGTATATGTAGACACACCAAACACCTGAGGACAGAATACAGGATAGAGGGGGTAGTGGTGGAGAAAATAATGGAGTATAGAAGCCTGGGGTACTAATAACTGATAACTTGAAATGATCAATGGGATGTATTGGGGAGAGAGCAGTAGCAGGAGAAGGATAGTAACAGTGCCCTTGTATGGAGTCCTTCTCTGACCACACTTGGATTATTTGTGAAGTTTTGGAGCAACATATGAAGAAAGCCACAGTCTGGAGTTGGTACAGAGGAGGATGCCCAGAATGATCCAGAGGCAGCAGGGTAAATCATATGGCAAGCAGTTTGAGTACCTCTATATGTGCATGTTGGAGAACAGGAGTGAGAGAAGGAACACAACACAGATGTTCAGTTACCTCTGTTGAATACACAGGGTTGACAGTAAGAACTTGTTCACTGAGAGCGAACACAGGCACCAGAATAAACTCCAGGAAGCTGGTGGGGGAATGTTCAAAAAGGACATCAGGAAGTACTTCTTTAAGAGTAGTAGAAAAATGGAAAAAATGGATCATCCTCATAGAGGAGGTTGCATGCACTGAAACAGTAGGGGGATTCAATTGGTCATGGGACTGGCACATGAAGAACGTGTGGTGGGGTAGCAGGAGGGTGGGAGGGAAACGACTGTTTTTCCCACAACTAGGCAGATTTAGAGCATACTGGATGGGCTGCAAGGCCTTTATCTGCTGACAGTATCTATTTTTCTATAATCTATGACATGGGGCTGGGAGTGGAGGGGGGACCACTGAAAAAGAAGGATACCTGGACATGGGACAGGATGTGGCAGGGAGTACCACTAGATGTTAGAGATACTTAGACATAGGGCCCTGGACAACAGGAATACTCAGACACAAGGCAGAGTGTGGTAGGGGGTACCACTAAATATTTGGGCACGGGTAAGGGTGTAGGAGGGGGTACCAATGAACATCATTGATACTTGGACATATAGCAGAGTGTGGGAGGGGGTACCAGTGGACATCAGTGATATAAGTACTTTGGGCAGGGTGTAGGAGTGGGCTGCCACTGTACACTTGGGGCTGCTTGATGCATTTGTGTGGACTGAAGGTGAGGTTCCAGTCTACACCAGGGACTGCTTGTGGTGGGGTGAGGGTGGGGATGACAGTGTAGTACTAGGACAGTTTGGAACAAGGTGGGGTAAGGATGGGGATTAGCACTAGGACCAGATACTGCTTGCCATAAAAAGTACTAATCATGCTGAACTAAAGCAATACAAAATAGTCTACATTTATTATTAAGGTTCCCTTTTAAATAGTAGGAAAGTTAATTGAAAAAATATGTAGTTAGGCATCAGGTAGGCTTGACTTTTAATTCCACAAAAGAATAGACATTTGATGATAGGGTAAAAAGAATATCCCCTTGGCCTTGTTGAACCCATGGTGTGGTGTTTCTTGTGATTTGAATGACCATGTAATGCAGCATTATTGTTGTTATAACCTTTCTCCAAGCATTGGTATGTGAGCATTTTCATGTGACTAGAAAGACAGTGCTGAAGGCAGAGCAATAGCAATGCTGCATCACACAATCATTTATTGTTAGCACGCATAACCATTTTTATTTGTCCTTCATATGCAATGTGTTGCCATATTATCTGTACTGCACTCAATTTCTGCTCTTTATGTCATCCACCTTGTAACCACATCACCTGACTTGCTGTATTTTGTTTGTAATTGTGCTTCTCCCCTTCCCCTTTCTCCCGGGTTGCACCTGGAAATGAGCCTTGGCTCACTGTGCCTCTCCCAATTACCAATTTTTAAATAAATAAATGAAGTCAATCAATACATTTAGATATCAAGAAACACCACACCACAGATTCATTAAGACCCAGGGAGATTTCTTTTTTACCTTAAAGTCACGTTTACTTACTTTTGCAGCATCCATGGCAACCTGAACTGATGCCTAAACATATTTTTTTTTTTGCGATAAATATTTTGCTACTGCAACCTTTAAAGAGCCTCTGATATTTCAAGGGACACTGAAAACATGCAATATTTTGGCACATGCTGTTTCTATTTCATACATTTTCTGTATATGACTATCCCTTTTTTATAGCAATGTACATTAATATGAAAACAGAATTCCTGTCCTGTAGACATCTATTTCTGTCTGTCTCTATCTGAGATTATAACTGTCTGTTGGTGAGATTGCAGTCATTTCCACTGCAACAGACTATGATATTGAAAGCACAGGAATATGATGGCAGGCACTGGTAATCATGAAGTGGGGATAATATATAGGGATAAAGAACAGAGATTCTGTTTTCATGTTAATGTCTGCAGATGTAAAGTAAAAGGTGAAGTGAAATACAGAAAACATTGTACTTATTCATTCATTCATTTATTTATTAATTTATTTTCAGAAAGTTTTATCAGAAAGTGAATACTGAGCTGGTAAACAGCTGTCTTCCAGATGTGGCCTGGAGGATGGGGAAATAGGCAATAACTGCAAGAAACATCAATGGTTATGCATCCATATATAAGGTGCATAGTAACTCACATTATGGTGAGTGATAGTAATGCAATAGGGTTACAGTGAGTTGCAATAAAACAGCAGCAGTGAAGTGTAGGTACAAGTACAATGCGGTGAAACAAAAAAATGAAAACATGAGTAGTTTGGACACCTTAGAAAGACTAGGGTTTAAAGGGATTTGATGAACTTAAAGCAGCAGTACAGTATTTGTTAGTCACCCAACAGTTTTTTTCCAGCAAGAATGTTATAGTCTGACAAAAAAAAAAAAAAAAAAAAAAAATTGAGATACCAGTTTTTTCTTTTCATTTGATTTCATTCCTGAACCAAGATATGGGGTTTTGAAGTTTTTACAACTTTCCACTACTGTGCCATATCAGCCATAAAAATTAAATATCTCTGGCACAGTGATGTGCTGTTTACCAACAGGAACATGTCATAACACCATACTATTACACCCACAGTAGGAATCTAGTACCTATATTGAACAAGTTACCTCAGCTGAAGAGTTTTGTTTGTTTGTTTTTTGTTAATTGTGTCATCTGTTTTTAATGATATGAGTCATTAATTACAAAACACATTCTAAAAGCTGTTTTAAAAATATCTGAGAAAACTGAAAATTCCCAGTGGAGGAATTTAAAGATGACAGAAATACATTTTGCCTAAAAAACTTTATGATGAAATGTTTTGTCCACTAGCAAAAATACTGCTTTGAGAAGTACGGATGAGCATTGGACCAGGTGGACCATTATTTGCCCTACCCCCCCCCCACCCCCAGATATCAAAAGACCTTTAAAATTATTTGGCATTGGTGAATATCCCAACCCAAGTTGGTATGAATGCCTAAAGTTATCAAAGAAATGACTTTCACTAAAATAAAACAACAGGAAAACAATTTTTTGTAAACAGTAGGATTGTTTTATAAAGTTAATAGTATTTGTGATAAATGTATGAGATGCCATCATTGCACAATGACAATGTATTTATTTAAAAAATGTCCCTTGGAAATGTTAAAAACCTAAATGTACCTACTGTCCATCTCTCATGAACTTTGCTGACATGTTTCCTAGCCAGCAGAAAGGGAGGAGGGGGAGGGAAGGGAAGTGACTAGTGGCTGCATAAAACAAAAATCAACCCAATAATATGCACATAGGTCAGCAAACTGAGGGCTTGAAAAGAACAGCAACTACACACTGGATGTTCAAATGTCCAGTGTTGTTAGGATTATTTGTAATTTATTTTACTTTAATGGCATCTTTGTGAGATCTGCTAGCACCCTGAATACCACTGGCACTGCTTGACATTTTATTTATTCTTAATCAGGCTGAAAAACAAGAGGACTGCTAGTTGGATGCACAACTGTGCTTAGTCTCTTTTGTTTTCCTTGTTATTTAATCTAGAGCAGTTTTATATTTCTAAAACTATAAAAGCTGAGTAACACTAGTCAGATACTATAGCAGGGCTGGTGATAAAAACAGCTGAAATGTTACAGCCAAAAGGCATGATGTGAGTCTCTCAAATTGGAAGCCGGTTTTTGAAGCAGACAGCATTGAATCATTAGTGAGTTGACTTTTGCTAGCTTTGGAAATAATATTTCTGGACATGAAATCATAGTTTTATAACACTTGCACTTCAGAACACATTCACATCCTGTGATGTTGGGAATGCTGAGACTTTTCCTAGAGGCAGGTTGCATAGCAGGATTAAACTTTTGTTCAGAAACGTTGCAACAAAAGTATCCCCCTTATCAGAAGTATTGTGTTTTTGAAATGAAGAGTACCACACAACACAGCAGAAAGTGATGTCAGGCACTGGTGGGTGTGCCGACTGGACTCTCTAACTTGCTGTTCCCAGCTGGGCATGGCTATTGTGTAGGCATTCAGCCTATGCACTCATGAAACTGGATAAATGGATTAGTGGATCACAGACAACCTCGGCATCTTCAAAGGAAAAACAGCAGCCTGAAAAAGGCTGACATTTGTGTACTAGGGGCAGAGGGTGTGTGAATGCTCTGCCTTTGCCAAAGGGACAAGACAGTGATAAACTTTCAGCAGTGGCCACCACACTTTGTGCTGCAGTTCTCTAACAAAATCAATGGATTTTGTCATTGTTCCTGAATGGTAGGCAACATAGGGAAAGCACTACTTGTCCAACCACAAAGAACAATGAATTGTGTGGGTGCAAACAGCCTAAGATAAAACTTTTATTTATCTATTGACCAACACAAAAAAATTGAATTAAATAAAAAGTTCTTGTTAAATTGGAAACTATTTCTGGTTAAATGTGCTTTAAATGTTCTGCTTGTTGTAAAGCAATGTGAAAACATGATTTGTAGGAAAAATGATTGGAAAAAGAAATAAAAATAATTTTAAAAAATGTTAAGTAAAATGTTTGCTAGTTCCTATTTTTTTAGCAACAAAAACAGGAAAGTGTTAGCTATTTTTGCAGTGTAGACAGCAGAGTGGCTGTGCTTGAACACAATCATTTCAATCTAAATGTATAATCTTAAAATTATATATTTACAAATCAACACAATGAAATATGAGAATTAAAATGTTCTGCATTCTATTGCTTTGGGTTCACATTGGTGTGGGAACCATTGTGCTGTAAAAAGATAGCAATTTAGTATCTTTCTTATAGGCTTCTTTCTTGTAAACAATATAATAAAAAAAACAGACACTGGGCATGATTTACATTCAAAGCAAATATTAACTGGCACCTGCTAGCTGTGTCAGTGGTAAAGCAGCATGTAATAAAGTGGTGGTCACTCATCACCAGATAAAAGCACAATTTGTATAACAACATTATACTAATGCAACTCAAATTATGCTCTCCTATATAAATGCATATCACAGTTTCCATAACAGAGTTTGTAAAGTAAAAAGTACATTTACAGTTAGCCATTTAAACTGGATTTATTGTTTTGTGACTGTTGGAAAACAACCGCCCAACCAGTTAAGGCACAGTCATGAAAAATAAACTTCAAATACAGATTTGGGTATTTGGTTTGGATATGTAGTTGTTGAAAAACTGTTATGATGCCCCCACACACACACACATACACACTTGCTCCTCACCAAATGGTATATCAATTGGCCCTCTGAGAATCAAATATGCATAATGTGAATGATAACCTTGCGTCATTTAACAAAGTGGACAGCACATTAAAGCTATCTTAAATTCATTTTTTCATTGCCCAGTAATTTTCTAAGACTGTTATTTAAAGACCCCACCCACACGCAAAAAAAATCACAATTTCTTAATTGAACTAGATCCAGAAGCAAATGATTTGATACCTTTTAATGGACCAACATAGATGTAACAACAAGAACTTGGTTCTTGCTGTTACATCTATGTTGGTCCATTAAAAGGTATCAAATCATTGGCTTCTGGATCTGTTCTTGCAAGGACCAATACGGCAAATACTAAATCTAGATTTTAATTTAAATAGAACAGGCATATATATCAATTGTGCCTGGATAAATGCTGCTCAACACCATACTGTAATAATTTTAAGTGCTTAGATATTTTAAAGTCTCTTGCGTTACAGGTGATCCACCAGTAGTTACAAAGAAATGTTTATCCCTTGGGCGTGAGAATTAAAAGTTATTACTGTTTTTAAACTGAATGAACCGTATCTAATGTAGTGGGCAACGGTCCCACTCAAGTTTACCTTACTTTCTGCGGTGTTCGAACGGGAAACCCCCTCTGACATACCTCTCAACTTGCCATGATGTGTCGCAAATTCTTAATTTCACAGTAGGAGTAACAGTCAGTATTAATAATTGTGTGCATTATTTTAGCGCAAAGGGGTGTACCTGTAATGTCGCTTACATTGTGTAATACCCTATATGTCCAGAAATATATCAAGTTAGTATATGTCTTGCTGAGGAAGAGGAAATTTGGGTGTAAAATTGGTAGCACTGATTGTGCTAATGTGAATACCTCTCAAGGGTTCCAGATTTCGACTCAGTCATTTCCTCTGCCCTTTCTAAAATTGATGTTTCTTTCTCTGAGCACTGCCTAATCAGAAGCATGAAAACAAGTTCACATTTAAAGAGAAACATTGTATACTAAATCAGTTGCTTTATCATGTTTCCGATTACCAGTCTTTAATATGATGTCTCTGATCGTTGTCATTTGTCAATAATTACTGTAAGCACTGTCCTGATTTATAGACCGAAAAGGTAACAGTTATGGCTTAGCACTTGTGAAGTATTGGCACCTGCGGACTTGTCATCTGCTCATTGCCGGGCAGCCGCCAGACCAGGAGTACCAAAGGGCTCAGACAATGCTGCGGCATCCCCTCTTGATCCGCACTGCTGTGAAACGGAAACAACGTTCCCAGGGGTCAGGGAATAACACTCTTTTCCTGCTCGGAACCTATGCGCCAATGTTCTGTGGGATTCATTCTGAGTTCGTCAGGAGTCGTCCCAACTCTAAGAAGTCTAAAACTCGCACGCTTGCTGCTTGTTAGCTTTAAATTACGGCACCCAAGAATTGCACAATTTCCTCTTAAACTAATTTTCCTGTAACCTTTTTACCTACTATGTTCCCCATAAATCAATATTTTCGTTTTCCGTCCCTCAGCTGAGATGGGACTTGTGTTTTCGATGTGCTGTTTTTCTAAACTCACCTTTATTATTTTCTTTCTTATTCTATATTGTTGTTCCATTCCAAACTTGTCTAGTCTTTTTTTCTGTTTGTTTTCCGTGTTCACCAACGCCCCCCCCCCCCAAACACACACACAAGTCTCCCCTTTATTTTTGTATTCTTCCTTACAGTACATTTATTTAACCCTGCCCCCCCCAAAAAAAAATCAGAAGATATAACTTTAAAGGACATCACAATGCAACCCTGTTTATTGCTCATTAAGGCACTTCAGTCTACATCCATTACTAAACGAATACATGTGTCCATATTAAGAAACAGTTTTCTACAACAGCTACTAAAAGAATGCTGATTCCTTACAAAAACAGATAAAAGTGACACCAGGATTTTTTTTTTTTGTAAGCTTGCAAAAGATGCGCTTTAAGAGTAAAGGGAAGTTGAATGTGTCCACCTGCCTTGGTTTCAGTAAAGTGGCTCAGTAACATACTAACATACTAAGAAGCCAGCAGATTAGGCCCTATGGTCTATCAAGTCTGCTCGATAATCAGTACCTTCCCAGGGCACCATTATTAGCCCCTCCCTCCCTACAAGGTCCCCACCCCAAGAGGGGCTCTGGGATGCACCCTCCCCTATACCTATCCCATCCTTTCTTGAACCCCTCCACACTTGCAGCAGCCACCAACTGCCCGGGCAGCACATTCCAGGGCTCCACCACCCTCTCAGTGAAGTAGCGTCTCCTTGTCCCCCCCAGTCTCCCCCGTCCAGCTTCATTGAGTGACCCCTGGTGGCCCCCACCTCCCTCAACCAGTAGTTTGTCCTTTAATGACCCCCCAACACAAGGGGTTCTTTTTGTAACTATGATTAATAATCAGTCATAGGTTGCTTAAATAAAAAAAAAAAACATTTAAATGTTAAAGGTCCCGACAGTGAGAAAAAAAAAAGTTCCGTATAGTGATCCTTAAGGGTGACTGAAACTTTATATCACATGATTCAGAGCCAGCATTACTTGGAGCTGCGGTGCATTTTACATTCATCAGCATCAGACCAGACATATGCATTCTCCGTGTTGCAGAAGAGATAAATGTGTTCCTGAATACCTGATTGGTGCCTATGAAAAAAACTTACTAGAAGCCCTGACTAATCTATCAGCAGGGCCAGGGAAGGCTACCTGTTTCTTGTTCCCGTTTCAAAGCCACCAATGCGCAAACTTCATTCTACTTTAAGGTGCTTGAAGTACTATTAAATAATTTAAGACTTAAGTCAACTTGAACACCAGTAAATACTTCACTTGTTTACCCGTACGGTATGGTTTAGTAAAAGAAAACTAACATGTAAAGATAATATCTATAAATTAATATTTCTGATCCCTGATTTGTTACTATGAACCCACGCCTTAAAGACGTGGGATAAATTCATGAGTGTTTCCAGTCCCTAGTGAAAGTTTTATATTTTAAAACATAGTACTCTGAACAGTTCAACTTGTTAAATTAATTTTACATATGCATGTCACATTCGCCTTTATTCAAGACTATTGAATGGACACGTTATCTCCGAGCCCCCTTCCCCACCACAACTACTTTATCGCATTCTCATACCAGCCTATACACCCACACGCGTTTCTTTGTTTGTGACGTCATCATTTTGCTGTGAATAGGATTATGCGCTCAGAAACAGTGGAGTATGACTTTAACGGGGAAATCGTGAAGATGAGCTGATGTCTGGAACGGGTTCAAATAAATGCCCTCGGTAATAAAGCATGAGGGTACACAAATACATTACACTGAAGAAATATAAATAGAATTGTGTCTGACTATAATAATTTAAAACGTCACCAGATACTAGAGAGATGCTTAAATCTGATTTTTATCAAATGTGTACAACTATGAAACTAATTATAAAAGGAAAGTATACATGACAAGAATGAATTTTCACTTTAGTTTTTGTTGTCTTATTTAATATAAACCAAGTTAGCTTTCCATCCCCTAGAAAACAGTTAAAATCGAATTAACTATGTCATGGTTAATCGAAACTTGCGTTTAAAGAGTCTCTGACATCTGTGGAAACACTTTGATGACCATAATATTTACACATAATCCTGCACTTATTAGACTTGTTTTCTATATTTATCTCACCCTCTTTCTTTATTACCAAGGATAATTGCTTGAAAATAAGACCCTTGTCCCTCAGGCTTCATGTGCTCCTGCTGTCTGTCTAGGTATGATGTCATAATCCTCTTTTTATGAATCAAAGTTGTTTGTGGTACATGACTATTATGTCACAGGCAGGGGATCATGACCTCATCTGTAAACAAGCAGGGGAAGCAGATGATGTCTAAAGTACAATTGCCCAGTTCCCATAACCATTACTTGGTAGCAAAGAATAAGGGACATATATGCCGAAAACAAACAAAAAAAAATTCCAAGTAGAACTGTGTACAATTTCCAAAGTTTTCCCAGTGGCCTCACGGGGTCTTTAAGACTGATTTTATATGCCTGTTTTAACTAAATAAAAGTGAGGTTGAAACACAAATCCCTTAAGGCAGCAATAATTGGAAGAGTCCGTCCAGCACACCTTCCATGCGAAAACAAGAAAGCAGAGAAGTAAATCTGGGGGTGAAGGGCTTTACACGGAAGTTCAGAAGTTATTAAACGGCTGAAGGTGGGGTTAGGGCTTTCCACCATTTAATAACTTCCGAGCTTGAGCACCATTTGCTACAAGCAGGTCTCTGCCTTCTCGGCTACAGCTGACACTAAATGCTTGCAGGGAATATTGCTGAAATAGTGATCTGGCAGGCTGAAAGCAAAGGGGATACTAGTACAATATGCCCTTCTCGAATATATAGGATTAGGATACTTTCAGAAAGTACATCCTGTAGGAATATTCGTTTACAAGTTGAGTTCCCGCGACTTTCCGAGTCCTTGGCTCTCTCATTGTTGGGCGGAAAAGTGCGATGCCGGACCATTACCTCTCAATTGCCTCTGATGTTCAGGCGTGTCCCTGATTTTGCTTCAGAAATCCCCCTGGGCCTTGCTAAATGTAGCATTTTGCCACTGAAAAGTAGAAATTTGAAGCATGGCATATTATTTATTATACATTAACATTATCTTGTTTTTTTTTTTTTCAGAAAATACTTTTTCACACAGACCCACATTATAAACAGGCTTATTGAGCTGTTATTTCTGTTTTGTAAGATTTTGTTAATGTGTCCATGGTCTTTCATCCCCGTCCTTGATTTGCTACACAGGAGACTGAGCGATATGTCCGGACCTGCTGATGCCGTTTCTGGTAGATATTATTCTGTAGAGTTCCGCAGTCGAGCTGGAGTTATTGTGTAAGATCTAAAAACAGCGTGTGTGAAATGTTAACATCCTCGTTTCTTTTCAACCAAAAAAAAATGGTGCACGAATGTTGTTAGTTCCTGAACAGAGTTCAAACAAGACATAATAAACAGTCTCTTGGAACAAAAAAGTGTATCAGTAATTGTTATATATACCACGTGTCCTGGTTAATAGAGGCATTCACATTATAGGAGATACAAAGAAAAGGACAAAACTGTTGTTAGTTGTCCTGATACATATATTTTTTGTTATGGTATTAAAATTTCGCTTCCAAAAATAATTTGCACGAAATTTGCGACAGGTCTTTGTGCACAAATTATGTATCCATTTTGTAAAATTACATTTAATTTATAGTTTGTATAATTGTAACTTGAATGACACTTTTTCAGACATGTTTCAGCTTGCTGTCCTAAAAAGTGCACAGAAGTAACTACTTCAGCCTCAGCCACTGTATAGTTTTTTTTTCTTATATTTTATTACCGTTAATAACTGTTTTCATTCAGGATATTAGGGTCAGACCCGGTGAAAGCTAAATATATCCGCAGAGTTTAGTGAAATTTGAAAGTGTGAATTTCAAGGCAGCTACATTAAAGTCGGAGTTACCTAGCTTTACCTCTGTCTGAAAAAGACAAAAAAAAGTAAAACGAAAACTGTATGTATGTATATATATATATATATATATATATATACACACACATACACACACACACACACACACACATATATATATTTCTTTGAATGAAACTATGGTTATGTGTTTTGAATACAGTGAAATAAACAAGGCAAATGACGGCCAGTTTTATACATGTGCAATGTGAAACACACTTCTTTCCCAGAAGTGAAATTGTTGGGAGTTTGTTTTATATTTTACGATTCAATGAAACATGGCAAACTGTTTTAATTGAGCTAGAAAAGGTTATCACAATTTTATTTTATTGTGTTATTATCTTGACATCTCATACCACTGATCAGCGTTTTGCTAAACTAATCCTAAATTTTAAAAAAGATGAAGGAAAAAAGAGATTTAAAACACAACAACCTGTGTACGCATCTATATGACTTGCTCATCAAAAAAGAAAACCTGTCAGCCCAGAAACAGTTGTGGGGACCGGGACCTGATGCACAGAAACCTATGGAAACTGAAAAGAAAACGGGCTCTTGAAGATCCAGATATCTTCATTTTCCAGTTGCACCATAATATTAGTACTGAACTACTGTATTATAAGAAAAATGTATTTTCCTCCCCATTTCTGTCCCAGTTTGTAGGGATACAGACAACTGCAACAATATGGGTTTTGCTGTTGGTTCCTGCAACTTCAGACTCCGTTAAGTCCTAAATCTCAGTAGCTGCCGATAGAGGGCGCCCCAAGCTTTCAGTAATCAGTCCCGGACAGAGCCGTAGTACAGAAGTAGCAGCGCCACGTCACAGCATCACACTGCTAGCACAGATCTTGTAGCAACCCTGCTCCATACCACTCAACTGTCCCTGATGTTCAGGGATGTCCCTGATTTTGCCTCAACATTTTACTCTGCCCCTCCTAAAAATTGTGTTTCCATGGCCAAACAGTGAGGGTTGTAAGCACAAAATAATGTTAGACATTAAAGTTACACACTTGTTATTCGTTAGAAAATGTATTTTACACTAAGCCCCTTAATTCTAGCAGCCTTCTGAGTGCATATCACCAATTTTAAAGATGTGTCCCTGATTTTAGTCCTTTGTCCCTGATTTATTTAAGCCTTGTCCCTGATTTATGAGGCAGGAGGTTGAGAGGTATGCCCTGCTCCTTGCTTGGTACTAAGGTTATGTTATAGGTTTCTCTGCTATCAAAATGGGAATTGCTCTGACAAAGCAACCAATTATTATGTTACCCAATTCTTAACTCGGCTCAAAAGCTGTTTTCACTATGCTGGTCACACAATAAATGGCAATAATAGTAGAACCAAATTGTGATTGAAACACAGACTTGACAGGAGTATCCTGTGCATAATGATTGAAAGTCTTGAGAAAACGATAAAAACGTTTCAGTAATGTAACTTTAATGGGGATTTTTGTAAATCGCTAATGTTTTTATATATATATATATATATATATATATATATATATTGTAGAGCATAGAACCACAGTTCTGTATGTACACTCTTAAACATTCACATTAACCTGAATAAATATCAACTGTTGTATGGTCAGTTTATATATACGGGGTTAACCGACTGACAAAGTGAAGTTACCCCCCCTTTAGAAATGTAATTTCCTCTCCTCCTTCTCCCTTATACCACAGAGTCTTCCGTGGTGTGTAACCCTTGATGAATTTATTAATATTTCATTGCTGCTCCTCTCCTGATTTCCGACCAGTGCTGGTTTAGGGTTGTTGTTGTTTGCATAGGGCGGCCCCACATTATTTCTTAATGACTTCCCCAGCTGCTTCTTCCAATTTTCCACCATCAACAACCATCTGGCAGCTTATTAGCACCTCAATGCTTAGTCCATGCCCCTGGTTTGGGCAACAGAATTAGACACCGCAACTTCAGGAGCAGAAAAAAATACATAATTATAAAACTATAAATATTCAACACCTCTTCAGAAGACCACTTGCACTTGCAAAGAAATAAACAAAAAAAGATAATGATTGTATTTTAGTTTAAAATGTTCTAAAACTTCTGTGAAGCCATGACTCCTGAGTAGAAAGCTATGTTTTGGGCCCCTTTGACACTATTCGATTTGATTTTGTTGTCCTTTTTGCTTTAATCTGCTCGTGCACTCATACAAGCTACATCGTCAGGGAACTGTTACTAAATGATCTGTGTCTAAATGTTTATATATGCTGAATGACCATTTGAGGACATTCCCCAAGTCCTACCCCGCATCAGTTCATCCTGTATTCTGAAGAGTGTCCTCAGTAACCCTTTCCCATTCCTTCAGTAGTTTGGGATTTGCATGTTTAGCACTGTCCCTGAAACCTGGGCCCAGCTCAGCCTCCATGGAAAAACAACAACAGGAGACCCAGCTGCAGATATTTCTAGCTCTGCTTCCCCAAACGTCGTTTGAGATATCTGGCGATGTCAGAACTATAAACATCCCTTAGCATTGTTTTCATAGTAGAGGTCTGGGCTACTGGAAAATATACTGTAATTTAATGTAGTAAAATGAATTTTTTTTGCACGATACTCTATAAACACTTTTTTGCTTTTTAAAAAACAAATATCCCTAGACCCATTGCAGAAAATATATCACACCTCTCCAGAAATGTACTGATAGAAAATCCCACATATAGAATAAAAACCTTTTTATAATTTCATTTAGTTTATTAGACAAAAATATATGATTTAGACAAATTTTGCTGACGCGCTATTTACAATTTGAAATCACTCTATATACAGAAAACACAAATACATGAGAAACATTTACCAAACAAAGAATCCAAGAATGATTAGAATAACACGATCGGAAATGGTTATGGTATCAGGGAAGGAGGTTCTGCCTATATGATTTGTCAAAGAGTTCTGTATGGGTTGTGTCTGATGTAACAAACAGGAAATCTCCTGAAAATAGTCTTCCCATATTTTTGTCCTTTTAATGTTCCAAGTCTTTAGGGATTGTGCTTAAAAAGTTGTATAATCAGGCTGAAGGAAGGGCTGTTAAAATTCGCGGTGTTCCTTCTTGCTGGCTCTGGGAACTAAAATATAAAAGAAAAATACAGATATATATTATGACGCAGCAAAACAAGATCCCGTTTGGGGGTGGGGGTAAGGTATTCACAGGTCACATTGGTGAAACATTTAAATACTAAAATATGACAAATAGGTAGGCTTTCTTGCAGATTAAAAGACTGGATTGTGACTACAAAATTCCAAACTAAAATTAGAAACAATACAGGTGTTTAGGTATTTGACAGTGATACTAGGAGAAGCAAATATGCAAACTAACACAGTAACTACTTGTTAGCTCTTGTTATATGATGGGACTACAGAGCAGTACTTTGCCAATATTCATGCACTGACTCACTGTAAACTCTTGAAACATGTAAATAGCTGGAAATAGCCAAACTCACCTGTCCCGGGCCGGCTGGAAGGTTAATTTTAACTGCTGTGTGGGAGATTCAGTCGGAGAAACAGATTCACTTTCTGAAAAAGAAAGAAAGAATAGGTTCGCCTTTAGCCATTTTTTATAAACACCAAGGGATGTACTTAATAGGGCCTTTTCTTTTCGGCAAGTTGTTCATCTGTCAGAGTCAACAGCGCTCGCTGCCGAAGGTGGCATTCTTTTTCAGTTAAAAGTTACGGTTTTCTGCTGAATTCTTTATGGAGCTAGGGGAGCATTTAAACATAGGACAGCACATTGCAGATATACAACTTTTTAATATTTAATAACATTTTGTGTGTAACACGCTAATCTTGACCCTTTACTCCTGTGCCCTCTGGAGATTTTACAGCTCTTCTTGATGTAAATATATGAGCTCTCTCTCTCTCTCTCACACACTTTCTCTCAGTGTTCATACAACAGGAGATGAAGGACAGGGTTTAGAGAGAAACAAATGATATACGTATATAGTTACCCGTATGTTTCGGACTGCAGAGCTCCAAAGGCTTGCTGTCACTGCCCAGGGTACCCTGCAAGGCCGCTGTTAACAATGAAGGCTGCTGTTGCTGCTGGACCTGAATATGGTGATTGTGAGAAGGGTGATGGTGGTTTACTCCCAAAAAGGACCTCACATTCAACAGAGAATTTTGGCTGAGGAAAGCCCCATTTGTCCAATTGTGAAATTTACTGATCTGACATGTATAAAGTCCATGGCTCGGTAGAAATGCTGGGTGCTGGATCTGGGGTGAGGTATGAGGAGCTGGGGTGGATGGCGAGCTGGATTTGTGTGTGATGTCTGGGCTGGTAGCAGTCTCTGCCAAAGACCAGATCTTGGGCTTACTATGAACTGGCATCTGCAAACTACTCTGCCCACTAGGGGACACATTTCTGGGGTCACTCCCTTCAGAGACCTCCTTCACTACAGATAAATTGTCCTTTGTCTTAAGCCCCTCTGTTCTCGGGAAGTGCAAGTCCTTCTCTTTCTCCAGGTCTGCAGTTTCACACTGCCCACTGCGGTCAGATTTATCTTCCTCTTCCTCGTTGCTCTGTTCCCCATCATTTTCATCAATCTTATCAATGTCTATGCTTTCCAAGTCGATTTCCTCATCGTCTTCGTTTTTCTCAGTATCTCCTTCATTATCACTCCCAAAGAGGTTGCCTTCTTCTTGGTCTTTGCTCCGTGCTCCCCATGTTACTTTATTCTCTTTCTTAAGTCTTCTCCTGGCGTTGGCAAACCAAGTGGAGACCTGGGTTAGAGTCATCTTGGTGATGATTGCAAGCATAATCTTTTCGCCCTTGGTGGGGTAAGGGTTCTTGCGGTGCTCGTTGAGCCAGGCTTTCAAGGTACTAGTGCTCTCCCTGGTCGCATTCTTAGGCCTAGCAGGGTCTCCATACTGGAACTGTCCGTAGGGGTAGTAGGCTGGGGCAGTGTGCGCAGCAAAAGTGGCTGGGTGGACACCAGGGTTATCTTTCAGTTCATACTGGGAGCCCTGTGAATAATGCAAATGGAAAAAAAAAGTTTAGTATTCACATCAATACAGTATATACTTTAACAACGTGTTTAACACTCTATAGCAGCATTTTAATGGATTTGGTACTATTCTCTGTTTGCCTCGCTCTCTCTCCCTTTGAAATCTACACATATAAGTAACTTTACATCTCACACTGAAGTGTTGTGAAAAGACAACTAATTTTCTCACTGTAAAGGTGGAAAACGCATGAAAACAAAGCTGATGTATCCCCATAACGTAGGGCATGTGCAGACATTTGGAACAGACACTGTCTTTAGCCTGTAAACCTGAATATGCTGGCATGCAGGTATACAGAAGTAACTAACAGCAGATTATCAAATGGTTGCAAAAACAAGACAATTCCACAGAAAGGTCTCTGGCGTTGAAATAATTATAAACATGGACATGTCATGCTTAAACTGTATTCCGTTATTATTAGAATGTCCCAAAACGGAGTATTAAAATTATATATATAGTGTTTGTAGTTAAAAGTCAACTGATACCTTTAAATTAAATAGTTACATTGTAACGATAGTATTTCAATAACACAGTACTGTCCAATCTAAATGAAAGGCCTACGAAAAGCATAACATACAATACAATGGAAATAGTTTTAACCAATTTTACAGAAAAGTAAATAATAATAATAAATAACTAAAAGAGGAATTTATTCTATGGACAATTGTAATATTTCTCAACTACTTGTCACTTCTTGTAATGAAAGGAATTAAACGTAAGATTATTTCCCTGGATTTGTCAGGGCCCTTTATCTCTTTTACATCACTTTGATCCGAAGAGTAAACATAAATTGTTTGCAAGCGTTAGGAGTGCCTGATTTATTTGCAATCAATATTCTTTTTATCATACAGTAGTAAAACACAGCAGGTCGAATGGTCTCATCGGGTGTTTAGTAAGTAACATTTTATCTTTCCAACAATCTCATTAGGCCTTATTATCTCAGTGCATTTTTCACATTTGTGTTTCACATTCACATTTTAATAAGTTAGAAATCGCTTTCCTTCCACTCAACGCCCCCCACACACACACCACCACACCACACACAAACAATATTACGAGTTTGAAGAAAATCTTGTCACCATTACATAGGCTGAAGACTTGGCACAATAAAAAAAGCTGGCCCAGTGATAATACCAACTCAACCCACTGACATTATTGTTGTCTTGTTGGTATAGAAGTTCAGTCTTTAAAATGAAATAATTATATTTCAGCGTAACAAGGAGGGGGTTGCCTATAACAATATCGTGTTTACCGTTCAGTAAAAACAGAACAAATCATTTGCAAATGTGTCTGGAAATTTGAAGCAGCTGGTTGTTTTCCCTATTTGGAAGTTGGATCAGCAGGAACAAAACTTTGCAAAATAATAATTTTAACTTATTATAACGTTTTATTTTAGTTAGGTGCTGAGTACATATGCTATATGCAGAGCAATTCCTCCTGGACTTGCCAGTTGATTATTGCAAATGGTGTAGGTTCCTAAGGAATACATTGCTAAAAAAAAAACACTACGCCAATTCAGCAACAGAACCCTCATATTTCGACAGCTTCTACTAAAAAACAAGAATGTTGGAAAACACCAAGAATTACTGAAGATATGTTCTCAAATTCCAGTAATTTACAATTGCGCAATTAAAATGCACTTCCGGAATTTCAATAAATATCAGTGGCCTTTTTAATGTTCTGTGTGGACATTTTTATATGGAATTTGGACATCGTTCCAAAAATTCGAAACAACTAATCAAAGTAATTCCAGTGCTACTTGTTCAATAAATGGAAACAATTTTACAGATTATTTCAAGAAAACTTCAACTTTATAACTCAGTCACTGAATTTTTGTTTAGCAAAACAAGTTACATATCTGCTGCACACAACACTTTAAAACAAAACGTCCGGATGCTGCTCCACACCTTGCCTTTCAAATCAGTGATGCACACCGGTTAATTACTTATTTAGAAGACTGGCATTCATGTTTCTCTTTTTAAATAGCAGCCGATCACAGTTCAGCTTTAACTGCACTCTGTCAGTTCCTAGTCTAAAGCGATCATTAGAACGTTACCCTCCTTCACGTATCGAGCAAATGCTAGCCAAACTCCTAAAGGCACAAATATCCAATCCACACTGGAGCCTATTTGCAGTTTGTGTATAGATACTATATATATATATATATATATATATATATATATATATATATATATTTACAAATCGGCTCCTGGTTCACATTTTATGATTGATAGAGCAGGCTGCTTAAGCTGACATTTAACGCTAGACAGCCGACTAGCCAGGCAGCGTTGGAACTCCAAGGGCAGCCGAAGTGAGGCAGGAAGGGAGAGGGACACCCATCACGCAGCTAAGGAGGCCGGGAGTGTCTCCCCAAACTACCTGAACTTCAGGCTGTTCGGACTGCCTACTCCGAGCCCCATTTGCAGTCAGGAGAGTCTGATGCCCGAGCCCTTTAGGAGTAATCCTTTAACCCCCCAGTTGGGCTGCAGTCTATGTGTATATATATATATATATATATATCAATAACAGATGGAGTACGCTGCTACTCTTCCTCGATTGCAGTAGCCGCGGATGCCTGGCTTGAGAAAGAGAGCCTATAGCAGCAAAGAACACTTACCATTTGCGAGAAGAGCGCCAGCTCCGTGGTGTAGGGCAGGAAGGCGCTGTAGTTGGGCCCCCCGGCCGCCGCCGCTGCTGCCGCGGCTGCAGCAGCCGCTGCTGCTGTGTAGGGCGCTGCAGCGTACATCCCGAGCACCGAGCTGACAGCTGCAGCCGTGGCGGCCGAGCCAGAGCTTCCCAGCTCCGAGCCCCCAGGGCCGCGGGCGGACACCGCCGCAGCAGACAGGTTCACTCCAGGCCGATCCGCACCACCGTACACAGCCTGGCCAGCGCTCAGGTACTGTGGGTAGCCCAGCTGGGGAAAGGACATCTCCGGTCACCTGGGCTCTCGGCACTCACACAAACTGACACGGGGTGAAAAATAAAAAGCAACAAAGTCAACTGGCTTTGCAAGAACTGCAGGAATTAAAACCAAAAAAAAAAACAAACAAAAAACTACAATCGTCCCCCACAGAAACTCGGTATGGGGGGTTTCTCTCCGAAATCAGTGGCTTCTCTCTGCTGCTAAGTCCTTTAGATGTGATCGGATCACCAATTGAGCTCCAACTGATGGCTCTGCCCTCAGGTCCTGGGCAGATCTCTCCGATACAATTTGAAGTTGATGCTTTGATTGGCAGCCACTTGAGCTGCAAGCCCCGCCCCCAGCAGGGAACATGTTGTGCAGCACCAGCCTGAGCTCGGCCACTTTTGCGAGCGTGTGTGTGTGTGTGTGTGTGTGTGTGTGTGTGTGTGTTTTAGCAATGGTCTCCTTTCACTGAAACCCCCACTGCTGTATGACAACCTGTCGACACGATGTTACAGCTGTCCAACATTGGGGGTTTGCTGTTCAAACCTCAGTGTGTCCCCTTTTAATAAAAACACTGGTGCCACATATTTTTTCCGCCTTTAACATTTGGCACTCCTCTGAACTTTTACCAGACAGGTCTTACACGTCCAGAAGGCACTAACCCCAGTCAAGAGAAAGGAGATTGTCTTTGATGAAAATGTGCACAAACAACAGGAACAATTGAAGGCCAGATAGGCATTGCAAAAACTGGCGGAAAAATATTTGTAATCAGTAACTGTTTTG